>JADMNL010000032.1:125525000-126895000 GCA_016271365.2 Neoceratodus forsteri | reverse complement strand
CTTCTTTGCGTTAAACCCCAGTTGCCACTCTTCTGACCATTTTGCCAGTTTATCCAGATCTCTTCCCATTCTGCCCACCCCATCTGGATTATCTACTCTGTTGCAGGTCTTGGTGTCATCTGCAAACAGACAAACCTTACCCTCCAGTCCATCTGCAATGTCACTGATGAAGATATTGAAGAGAACTGGCCCCAGGACTGATCCCTGAGGTACCCCACTTGTGACTTGCATCTCTTCTAACTGTATACTGTTTACCACCACTCTCTGTTTTCTGCCCATCAACCAGTTTGCCACCCAGTGACCAACTTCTGACCCACCCTGAGCCTACCCAGCTTATTAATCAATTTTCTATGTGGAACAGTATCGAAACCTTTGCTAAAGTCAAGGTAGGTGACATCAGCTGCTCCCCCTTGGTCCACCACTCTGGTTACCCAGTCAAAGAAATCTATGAGATTAGTTTGACAGGACCTTCCTTTTGTAAACCCATGCTGTCTTGGATCCTGTGCTCTATGGATTCCAGGTGTTGCACTATCCTTTCTTTAGAGTGTCTCCATAATCTTGCCCACTACTGAGAGTGCGACTGACTGGTCTGTAGTTCCCCTGCCTCCTCCCTACTACCACTCTTATGGAATGGGATCACATGAGCCCTTCTCCAGTCTTCTGGGACCTCTCCTGTGCTCAGAGACTCACTAAATAGTTCTGATAATGGCTCTGCTAGTTCCAGCCTTAGCTCCTTTAGTACCCTGGATGTATGCCAGCAGGTTAGCCAAGGAATAGAAACATATGAGTAGTTAGACAGGAATCATATATATACACACACACACACACATACATGCACGCATACGTCACATTACCCATATTGTACTTGTGTGAGATGGTGGCCAGCAGTGAAGGTGAACAGAGGTGACTAGTGGCCTCCACCTGGAGTCCAGGTGGGCAGTTGAGGATGGCACCACCAGGAAGGGTGGGCACCACTACTAGTCTACAAGGTAGTTTGTTTTATGAGAAACCTGGGACTAGGTGAGGGAGGAAGTAGTACCACTGGTACCAGCCAGGGATAATCTTTTATTTTAACTTGTACTGGGACCAAGACAGTGCAAGGGGCCACTTGCACCCTAAGAGTTCCAGGGTAGGGTTACATGGTGAATCATTTGCTGAGGGGCCATTTATGTCCAGACTCCAGCTTAACCCCCTTACATTCAGCTGAAGTGGTTTGCCTGCCTGGAGTATGGGTTAAGCGAGTGCTATCTAAGGCCAAGCAACACAGCTGATGAGCTGGTATAGAAGCACACCATTATCACCCATGTTGGAAGGAACGACACAGAAAGCACACATTCCACGGACATACACATCTTATTCATGGAACTAGGGATGTCTTTTAGGGGAAGGTATCCTGGGTGATCTTGTTTGAGATCCTCCCTATCATTGAGGTTTGTGATGAGCTGTAATGGAGCACTGGGCAAGTTAATGCTTGGCTAGGGTTCTAGAGTAAGATGGAGGGGTTTGTTTTTGGCCAGTTGGAGGGTGTTCTGTGGCAAGGAAGACTTTTTGCCCAGAATGGGCTGCACCTACACCCAGAGGAAGTTGGTATGCCAGCCAGGAAAATATAAGGGGCAGTTTGAGGGAGTTAAAATCGAGGATGAGGGAGAGTGGTGGTGCATGGGATCACCAGGGGCAGAAGGCAGATGCAGGAGAGCATACAGGGAAGGACAGCAGAGCAGTTGAGCACAAGCAGAAGAGACCAATGGGGGGGGGGTATCAGCAAGGAAGCATGGCAGAGCAACATTCCTTGCTTGTTTGCAGGCTGGCTTGGATGTGCCCAGCAAAACTGATGAGCTTGAGGGCCCAGTGCAGTTACAATGGCTTAGTGGCCCTCATGGATACTTTGTGTGGAAAAAAATTACTGGGACACCAGGACAAAGGGATGCAGACTGTTGCAGAAAGGTAGGTCTGAAAGGACTCACGTCTGACAGGATCTGTAGGAAGAAAGTAGGAACTTGGCTTGAACCAGGGCAGACTAGATGGACCATGTTTTTTTTTTTCTGCTGACAACTATGTAACTATATAACTACATATGTAACTATATAACTACATATGTAACTATATAATTACATATGTAACTATATAACTACATATGTAACTATATAACTACATATGTAACTATATAATTACATATGTAACTATATAACTACATATGTAACTATATAACTACATATGTAACTATATAATTACATATGTAACTATGAAATGAAGGTGGATCTCTTTGAAAGAGAGGGAGGAAAACCGTGGCAGCCAGCTCCCTGGGGGTCAAGCCTAATAGAATCTCCCTAACAATGATAGTGCTCAGCTCATGTCTGACCTCCTGGAACAGATGACATCAACAGAGACAGAGGAACTTGTCCTGGATTCCACCTCTGAACCACCACTGAATGGTTACACTGCCCCTGTAGAACATCCTTACCTCCAGCTGGGATCACGTTTGGGTTCTTTAGCCCCTTGAGCACTTAAGTTTTACAAAAATGTCAGAGGATCCATTAGGGGATCCTTAATTACAGTTTATCTCGATCCAGTTCCCATTATGTTCCTTAGCTGCCTCCCTACCAGTCTCTGTCCAAGGTGTAGCTCTCTATCAGGGTACAGGGCAAGGGAACCAGTATCCATACTGTGCCATATTGCACTGGGCATCTTTCTGTCACTGACTTTTGTTTTCTCCTATGTTGCACTAGTGTCTTGGCACTCTCTGTTTGCTGCTGTGCTGTATCATGCTGATAGGAGCCCTCTGGAAACTGGGACCGGATAGGTAACCTGAGACTCATGTCTCGAACCTGTGACCCTGCACAACTTTAGGCTCTGCACACCTGCCCTGACGCAGTATCCCTAGAGGCCTGAGTTCCAGCCCAATTACCAAGACACCCAGCACCCCAAGTGTCTTCCTTACCTCCAGCTCCAGGCTCCTGTTTGAGATGGGAGATAGATCCCTTATTCAGAATCAGTCAGAATGGTCTTCATGGTGCCAGGCTGTTGCTAACAAGTCTGTGTGGGGGTGGGTTGGGGGGAACCTTACCCAACAAGGTGACAAGACAACCATCCGAGGAGGGAGGGAAGGAGGGGACCAACAGGCAGGCCAGGTGGCTGACTAGTGGCTAGTCTCTAAATTGGAATCCCTCTCTTCTCCTCATTGTTGTTTCACTCTCTAGTGTCTCCTCTTCTCCTCCGGCTGACTCCGACTCGTGAGCTAGTACCTACTGCTGGCTCTAAGCACTACCGTTTCTCCAGACCGGCAAGCAGTGACCACTGACTGACTCATGGCTACTTTTACAGCTCCCTGCTCTGCTCCTTAAAATACAAATATTCTCCTTAGTCCACCACCACTCCTCCTCATATTGACTTCTCACTCTCTCTCAACATGAATGAGCGGTGTGTGCGGTGGTGTGCCAAGCCACCAATTCTGTGCCACGCGGCTTAATTGGCTGCTATGTTGAGAGAGGAGGATCTGAGGAGGACCAGTGAGCCTCAAGCAGACTGCCAGCAGACACAGGCACCAGCCGATTCACTCACCATCCCCCCAAAACAGGGTAGCAGCAGACAGCCATACCAGCCAGGCAGCAGTCTCTACAGCACAGCACCTTGGCTCGCGCGGAATGCGGGAGCATGCATTTAAAGGGCTAGCGCGCACCGCTCTCGCTGTCAAATAAATTCAATTGTTAAAACATTTCTGAGTTCATTTTGGGGGGTGTTTGAACACCCTAAACACCCACCCCCCCCCGCCTATGCCCCTTGCTGGATGTTATGGGCAAACACACTTATGCCTCTGACTCCTTGGGCCTAAGGATTGAATTGTTTTCCAGGCTCTAGGATCAGTTATTGCACTAGTACAGTCTCTGATCTCAGTTACTGCAGTAGGCATGTAATCAATATTATCAGTTATGTCACTAGTATGTCCGTTATTACATAGGTTCTGCTATCTCTAATGTCAGTCATGTCACTAGTGTACAGTCTCCAGCATCAGTTATTGCACTAGCTGTACCGTCAATAGGGTTAGTTATGTTACTAGTTGTACAATCTCTAGGGTCAGTTATTACACTAGCTGTGCAATCTCTAGGGTCAGTTATCGCACTGTCTGTACAATCTTCAGGCTCCGTTATTGCACTGGCTGTACAATCTCTGATGTCAGTTATGTTACTAGCTGGATAATCTCTAGTATTAGCTATTGCACTAGTTGTGAAATCTCTAATGTCTGTTATTGCACTAGCTATAAAACCTCTAGGGTCAGTTATTGCACTACTTGTGGAATCTCAAATATCCATTATGGCACTAGCTATAAAATCTCTAATGCCAGTTATTGCACTAGCTGTAAAATTTCTAAGGTCAGTTATTGTACTAGCTGTAAAATCTCTAGGGCCAGGTATTGTACTAGTTGTAAAATCTCTAGGGCCAGGTATTGCACTAGTTGTAAAATCTCTAGGGTCAGTCATGGCACTAGTTGTACACTCTGTAATGTCAGTTAATGCACTAGCTGTAAAATTCTCTAGGATCAGTTATCGCACTAGTTGTACAATCTCTAGGATCAAAATCTCTAGGATCAGTTATCAAACTAGTTGTGCAGTCTCTAGGGTCTGTTATAGCTTTAGTTGTAAAATCTCTAGGGCCAGGTATTGCACTAGTTGAAAAATCGCTAGGGTCGGTCGTGGCACTAGTTGTACACTCTGTAATGTCAGTTAATGCACTAACTATAAAAATCTCTAGGATCAGTTATCGCACTAGTTGTACAATCTCCAGGGTCAGTTATTGCACTAGCTGTACAATTTCTAGCTTCAGTTATCGCACTTGATGTACAGTCTCTAGGGTCAGGTATTGCACTACTTGTACAATTTCTAGGGTCAGTTATAGCACCGGTTGTACAGTATCTAATGTCAGTTACGTCACTAGTTGTACAGTCTCTAATGTCAGTTATGTCACTAGTTGTATAATTGCTAGGGTCAGTTATTACAACAGTTGTACAATCTCTAGGGTCAGTTATTGCACTAGCTGTACAATTTCTAGCCTCAGTTATCGCACTAGTTGTACAGTCTCTAGGGTCAGGTATTGCACTACTTGTACAATTTCTAGGGTCAGTTGTAGCACTGGTTGTACAGTATCTAATGTCAGTTATGTCACTAGTTGTATAATCGCTAGGGTTAGTTATTACAATAGTTGTACAATCTCTAGGCTCAGTTATTGCACTCGTGCAACCTCAAGGGTCAGTTATTGCACTAGTACAGTCTCTAATCTCAGTTATTCCAGTAGGTGTACGATCAATATTGTCAGTTATGTCGCTAGTTGTACAATCTCTGATCAAGCAATAAGGCACCACAAGGTGTGTGTTATTGTGTAATGATGTCACTCCTGGGGTGGGTTAAAGCACAAGGTGAAGCCGAGTGCTTTTACCACCCCAGGAGTGACGTTATTACACAATAACACACACCCTGGAGTGACTTATTGCAATTATACAATGGCTTGTTATATATCGAATAAAAAAACAATTTTGAAGAATGTTTTTGTTCGTGTGGGAAAATATTTTTATTTCTTAAGAAAAGATACAACAAATGCAACAAATACAATCAGTGGTGTTACAGTGCTGTTATTGTGTAATAACATCACTGCCTCAATGGGTCAGCAGCCAGTCAGCTTCTTACATTTTTCCTTGCCATTGTATAATTAAGCAATAATGCACGACAGGGTGTGGTATATCATGGGGTATCGTCACGCCTCGGGTGGTTGGGCACGAGGCCGCAGGCGGTGATCCAGCTCCGACAAGAAGTGACGATATCCCATGATATATCACACCCTGGAGTGCATTATTGCTATTATGAACTGAATCCCATATACCTGTGCATAAAATTTTCCAAATTGTTTTAATAATACATTTTCTAATGTGTAGGGATACATTTGTAGAATATAGTCCCTTTGGTTTTTGCTGTGGGCAATAGGTAGTGTTATTGTAATGTTTTGGTAGTAGCATGAGAAACTAGGCTGTGTGTGCTTGAATTACTTTTCCTGATTTGTTTTGTTTAAATCTGTAGTTACTTTTAGGGAGACTGAGAAGGTTTTGCATCAGCTAGTAGGGGTTCCACCAGCAACACAGTACGGTCCTGCATGCTGCAAAATTACTTTTTTTAAACAATTATTATCCTACCATTAAAATCAGTGTCTGACTTCACCTTGATGCCCAAAAACTACTTAATTTCTTGAAGTGAGGGTTATTTTTGATGGGAACTGTTTTTCAAAACTAAAGCCGTGATTGTGAGCATGCATATCAGCGTTTGCCACAGAGGCGCGTGCTAGGAGTCACGGCTTTACTCTTTGAATAGCAGTTTCCGGCTACCAAAAAAATCCTCCTTTCAATGAATAAACTAGTTTTTTGACATCAATTTAATTTAACTTACACAGTGATTATGTCCAGGTCATGGCTGTTAAAGATGAGCAGCTTGACTACAGGAAAACATTTCAGAGTGAACTGTATGTATGGCAAACGGGCGGCTGAGCATGATAACTACGGGGAGAGCAGGCGCTGTTATGTAAGCTTCAATTCGGGAAGTCAGCAGAGCAACATTTTCAGTTAATGTAATTTAATTTGTATATTTTTGTGAGGATTTGTGTCTTTTTCTATAGTCCCTGTCTCGAGGTCTTAGTTGCTCCAACTGCGGCAGGTGGTTTTTAGGGGTTTAGTGCAGTGTAGTGAGAGACGAAGGGAATGCTTCTGTCAGAGTAGTTGATTTACGAGTGAGGAGGCTGGTGGCTGGAGGTTTTCTGAAGCCGTGATGATGTAGCCCGATATCATCACGGCTTCAGAAACCTCTCGGCCAATCAGCTACCCGTATTTACGATCCCTGGTTCATAATGTCAGTTATATCACTAGCTGTATAGTCTATAGGGTCAGTTATTGCACTAGTTATGCAATTTCTTGCGTCAGTTATTGCACTAGTTGTACAAGCTCTAATGTCAGTTATGTCACAAGTTGTACAATCTCTAGGTTCAGATATTGCAATAGTACCCTAATGTCAGTTATTACAATAGCAGTACAGTCTCTAGGGTCATGTATGTCTCTGGTTGTACAGTCCCTGATGTCAGTTAAATCACTAGTTGTACAGTCTCTAGGGTCAGTTATTGCACTAGTTGTACAATCTCTAATGTCAGTTATTGCAATAGCTGTCCAATCTCTAGGGTCGTGTATGTCACTGATTGTATGGTCTCTGATGTCAGTTAAATCACTAGTTGTACAGTCTCCAAGGTCAGTTATTGCACTAGTTGTACAATCTCTAATGTCAGTTATTGCACTAAGTGTACAATTTATACTGTCAGTAATGTTACTAGATGTATGATCTCTTAAGTCAGTTGTGTCACTAGTTGTACAATTCCTAGGGTCAGTTATAGCACTAGTTGTACAGTCTCTAGTGTCAGATATATCACTGATTGTACAATCTCTAGAACCAGTTTTTGCACAAGTTGTACAATCTGTAAGGATCACTTGTGTCACAAGTTCTACAGTCTCTAAGGTCAGTTATGTCACTAGCTGTACAATCTCTAGGGTCAGTTATTGCAACAGCTGTATAACCTGTAGGATCAGTTGTTGCACTAGTTGTTCAGTCTCTAATGTCAGTTATTGCACTAGCTGTACAATCTCTAGGGTCAGTTATAGCACTAGTTGTACAATCTCTAGGGTCAGTTATAGTACTAGTTCAAACTCTGTCAGTTATTGCACTAGCTGTAAAATCTCTAGGGTTGATTACTGCATTGGTTGTACAATCTCTAATGTCAGTTATTGCACTAGTTATACAGTCTCCAGGGTAATTTATGTCTAGTTATACAATCTCTAGGGTCAGTTATTGCACTGGCTGTAAAATCTCTAGGGTCAGTTACAGCACTAGTTGTATAATCTCCAGGGTCAGGTATTGCACTTGTTGTACAGTCTCTAATGTCAGTTATATCACTAGTTGTACACTCTCTAGGGTCAGGTATTGCACTCATTGTACATTCTCTAGGGTTATTTATGTATAGCTGTACAATCTCTAGGGTCACTTATTGCACAGGCTGTAAAATCTCTAGGGTCAGGCATTGCACCAGTTGTAAAATCTCTAATTTCAGTTATGTCACTAGTTGTGCAGCCTGTAATGTTAGTTATGTCACTAGTTGTGTAGTCTGTAATGTTAGTTATGTCACTAGTGCAGTCTGTGATGTTAGTTATATCACTAGTTGTACAATTTCTACGGTCAGTTACTGCACTAGTTGTACAGTCTCTATGGTCAGTTATTGCACTAGCTGCTGTACAATCTCTAATGTCAGTTATGTGTCACTAGTTTTACCATTTCTAATGTCAGTTATGTCATTAGTTGCACAACCTGTATTGTCAGTTATGTTGTTAGTCGTACAGTTTCTAATGTCTTAGTACAATAGCTATACAATCTGTAGGGTCAGTTGTTGCACGAGTTGCACAATCTCTACTTTCAGTTATTCCACTGGAAAACAGTCTTGGTATCAATAACTCATTGTTAGTCTGTATACAGTCCCTGTATTACCAGTATCTAACTCACTGTCTGTATACAGTCCCTACACTACCAATATCTAACTCATTGTCTGTATACAGTCTCTGCACGGCCAGTATCTAACTCATTGTCTGTATACAGTACCTGCACTGCCAGTATCTAACTCATTGTCTGTATACAGTCCCTGCATGACCAGTATCTGACTCATTGTCTGTATACAGTTCCTGCATGACCAGTATCTAACTCATTGTCTGTACACAGTTCCTGCACTACCAGTATCTCACTTATTGTCTGTATACCGTCCCTGCACTACCAGTATCTAACTCATTGTCTGTATACCATCCCTGCACTACCAGTATCTAACTCATTGTCTGTATACAGTCCCTGCACTACCAGTATCTCACTTATTGTCTGTATACAGTCCCTGCACTGCCAGTATCTACCTTACTGTTTGTATACAGTCCCTGCACTACCAGTATCTAACTCATTATCTGTATATAGTCCCTGCACTACCAGTATCTAACTCATTGTTTGTATACAGTCCCTGCACTACCAGTATCTAACTCACTGTCTGTATACAGCCCCTGCACTACCAGTATTTAACTCATTGTCTGTGTATAGTCCCTGCACCACCAGTATCTAACTCATTGTCTGTATACAGTCCCGGCACTATCAGTGTCTAAATCATTGTCTGTATATAGTCCCTACACTACCAGTATCTAACTCGTTGTCTGTATATAGTCCCTGCACTACCAGTATCTAACTCGTTGTCTGTATATAGTCCCTGCACTACCAGTATCTAACTCACTGTCTGTATACAGCCCCTGCACTACCAGTATTTAACTCATTGTCTGTGTATAGTCCCTGCACCACCAGTATCTAACTCATTGTCTGTATACAATCCCTGCACAGCCAATATCTAACTTATTGTCTGTATGCAGTCCCTGCACTACCAGTCAATATCTCATTGTCTGTATACAGTCCCTACACTACCAGTATCTAATTCATTGTCTGTATACAGTCCCTGCATGACCAGTATCTACCTCACTGTCTGTATACAGTCCCTGCACTACCAGTATCTAATTCATTGTCTGTATACAGTCCCGGCACTGTCAGTATCTAACTCATTGTCTGTATACAGTCCCCATACTACCAGTATCTAACTCATTGTCTGTATACAGTCCCGGCACTATCAGTACCTAACTCATTGTCTGTATACAGTCCCTACACTACCAGTATCTAACTCATTGTCTGTATACAGTCCCGGCACTATCAGTATCTAACTCATTGGCTGTATACAGTCCCTGCACTACCAGTATCTAACTCACTGTCTGTATACAGTCCCTGCATGACCAGTATCTAACTCACTGTCTGTATACAGTCCCTGCACTACCAGTCAATATCTCATTGTCTGTATACAGTCCCTGCACTGCCAGTATCTAACTCAGTGTCTGTATGCAGCCCCTGCACTGCCAGTATCTAACTCATTGTCTGTATACAGTCCCTGTACGACCAGTATCTGACTCATTGTCTGTATACAGTTCCTGCATGACCAGTATCTAACTCACTGTCTGTATACAGTCCCTGCACTACCAGTATCTAACTCATTGTCTGTATACAGTCCCTGCACGACCAGTATCTAACTCATTTTCTGTACACAGTCCCTGCACTACCAGTATCTCACTTATTGTCTGTATACAGTCCCTGCACTACCAGTATCTACCTTACTGTCTGTATACCGTCCCTGCACTACCAGTATCTAACTCATTGTCTGTATACCATCCCTGCACTTCCGATATCTAACTCATTATCTGTATATAGTCCCTGCACTACCAGTATCTAACTCATTGTCTGTACACAGTCCCTGCGCTACCAGTATCTAACTCATTGTTTGTATACAGTCCCTGCACTACCAGTCTCTAACTCATTGTCTGTATACAGTCCCGGCACTATCAGTGTCTAAATCATTGTCTGTATATAGTCCCTACACTACCAGTATCTAACTCGTTGTCTGTATATAGTCCCTGCACTACCAGTATCTAACTCACTGTCTGTATACAGCCCCTGCACTACCAGTATTTAACTCATTGTCTGTATATAGTCCCTGCACCACCAGTATCTAACTCATTGTCTGTATACAATCCCTGCACGGCCAATATCTAACTTATTGTCTGTATGCAGTCCCTGCACTACCAGTCAATATCTCATTGTCTGTATACAGTCCCTACACTACCAGTATCTAATTCATTGTCTGTATACAGTCCCTGCATGACCAGTATCTACCTCACTGTCTGTATACAGTCCCTGCACTACCAGTATCTAATTCATTGTCTGTATACAGTCCCGGCACTGTCAGTATCTAACTCATTGTCTGTATACAGTCCCCATACTACCAGTATCTAACTCATTGTCTGTATACAGTCCCAGCACTATCAGTACCTAACTCATTGTCTGTATACAGTCCCTACACTACCAGTATCTAACTCATTGTCTGTATACAGTCCCGGCACTATCAGTATCTAACTCATTGGCTGTATACAGTCCCTGCACTACCAGTATCTAACTCACTGTCTGTATACAGTCCCTGCATGACCAGTATCTAACTCACTGTCTGTATACAGTCCCTGCACTACCAGTCAATATCTCATTGTCTGTATACAGTCCCTGCACTGCCAGTATCTAACTCAGTGTCTGTATGCAGCCCCTGCACTGCCAGTATCTAACTCATTGTCTGTATACAGTCCCTGCACTACCAGTATATAACTCATTGTCTGTATACAGCCCGTGCACTACCAGTATATCTCAGTGTCTGTATACAGTCCCTGCACTACCAGTATCTAACTCATTGTCTGTATACAGTCCCTGCACTACCAGTATCTAACTCAGTCTGTATACAGTCCCTGCACTGCCAGTATCTGACTCAGTGTCTGTATGCAGCCCCTGCACTACCAGTATATCTAACTCAGTGTCTGTATGCAGCCCCTGCACTACCAGTATATCTAACTCAGTGTCTTTATACAGTCCCTGCACTACCAGTATATCTAACTCAGTGTCTGTATACAGCACCTGCACTACCAGTATATCTAACTCAGTGTCTGTATACAGCCCCTGCACTACCAGTATATCTCAGTGTCCGTATACAGTCCCTGCACTACCAGTATCTAACTCATTGTCTGTATACAGTTCCTGCACTACCAGTATCTAACTCAGTCTGTATACAGTCCCTGCACTGCCAGTATCTGACTCAGTGTCTGTATGCAGCCCCTGCACTACCAGTATATCTAACTCAGTGTCGGTATACAGTCCCTGCACTACCACTATACCTAACTCAGTGTCTGTATACAGCCCCTGCACTACCACTATATCTAACTCAGTGTCTGTATACAGCCCCTGCACTACCAGTATATCTAACTCAGTGTCTGCATACAGTCACTGCACTACCAGTATATCTAACTCAGTGTCTGTATACAGCACCTGCACTACCAGTATATCTAACTCAGCGTCTGTATACAGTCCCTGCACTACCAGTATGTCTAACTCAGCGTCTGTATACAGCACCTGCACTACCACTATCTAACGCATAGCTTTATACAGCACTTTAGAGGCCGGCCCACCAGCACAGTGGCAGCGCTACCATTTGTGGTGCTGATGACCTGTGCTTGGATCAAATTAGGGACATCAGAGGGTCAGCCAGGTGGAGAAGAATCGAGCATCTGATGGACTGTTCCCCTGAGGGGAGGAATGCAGCACTCTGTTCACGCCTGATCCCTAATGGCGGCTAGGGTCAGGATAGCCTAGGGACTGCAACACTGGGGGTGGAAGAAGCAGCAGGTGCCATTGTCATGCATACCAGAGTGTACATAGGGCCATCGAGGTGGCATTGCACGTCTGCCCCCCCAGGTGACCGAAACGCAAGAGGAGAAAACTAGGCTGTCCAGCATGACAAAATTGTTTGACCTTCTGCAGACCTCACACCTGGTGACATGTTGCACCTCCCCTCCCGAAGATTCATTTTGTGGCCTCTAGGCCACCCCTGCCATGGGGTGGGAGAGCTATGAGGAAGGTCGGAGTTGAAAAATGAATCCATGGGGAGCTGGGTTGGTGGATCTGGGGAGGGTCAGTGCCTGATAATGGGGCCAGCCTGCACATGAAATAAACAGAACTAACTGCAAAACATAAAGCACTTTAGAGACAGTGTTTAAAAGGGCAGCTTTATAAAACACAAATTGTATTGCATTCCAGTCCCCCCCCCCCATCCAGTGAGAGGGGCTGCTGTGCTCTTGCTTTCACACTTCCCTGCCAGCAGCCCTGCATCCTGGATGATGCAGTGAAGATCACAGTTACGGAAACAAAAGGGGAAGCAGCGCTGCCAAAAACCTGATAGCCGTGGCAGCATTATGTGCAATGCAGAGACCCCACGCATTCCCAACCTTAAGCTTTGCAGCTGACTTTGTCTCTTTTCAGAGTCTTCCATCCAAGCAGCCACAGTCTGCACGTCAAAGGCAGCCTGTTAATCCCTGACACCAGTCGGAGCTGACGAGAGATTAACAGATCCAAGTAATCTGCCTGCCCCTTTGCCACCCCCCACTGTGCAGAAAACATGCTATCAGAGTGAGAGACTAAAAGCAGCATTTTGGAACTACCATTTTTTTATGGACAGTTTGGGTTTTCCCGTCCTATATTACAAGATGAGTGATGCTACCAGTTGCTAGGTCATGTTCCGCAGACCTGTTTTAGATTATCACCAGAGCGGTTTCAAACAAATGGGGGTTGGGGGGCATTTTTAATTGTTTTGAAGAACTGGGACTAGTAGTATGGCCTAGAGGTTAGAGCAGCAAGCTGCAAATGAGCTTGGTACATCTAGCAGACCTGGGTTTGATTCCCACAACCTCCACTTGCACACTGTGTGACTCTAAGCAAGTCACTTAACCTCACCAGTGCTCATGGGTTCTCCCTGAAAACAGGCACTTGTGCCTAGTGGGTCTTACCTGGTTACCAAAGAATAAAAAGGAAAAAAAAAAAAGAATTATGCTAAATATTTACTACACTGTGGATAACTAGTGTGTTACAAATTACTTACATTTTTTAGCTTCTCACAATGTTTTCTGTTTACAGCCGCTGCCTTGTCTGTCCCCTTCTTGTACTTCTACTATTAAAACTTTGCTAAGGAACATTATGGGAATCACTGAGGATTGTGATAACCTTTTATTAACCTAAGATATTTGTTACATAGATGGTACAGTACACAAGCTTGCAGGCCACACGGGTTGGTTTGTCAGGTGTTTTTGCAGTCTGAGCATGGGAAGCATGTTAAAGCTGCACTGTTATTACACAGGCTGTTTTATACTCATTGAGGAAAGGGAGCACTCTAGAATGGATGTGTCATAAGGTGTGTAACAAGTAGGTAACATGAATTATAAAGCCTGCTTCCTCTCCTAAAACTCCTTGTTAAAGGCGTTTTATGGACCTGAAACAGAAATCTAGACAAAATTGGCAAAAAAAGACCATTTGTCCATCCAGTCTGCCCTGTTGTACCCTATCCTACCCAAGATCTGTTGTTTAGATGGGGTTTTTGCCCCCATTTCACCACCTTGTCCCCCCGCCTTACCTGTCTCCCCGCCCCCCGAGTAACCATTAAAGGGAAACAGCACTAAGAACCCCACACCTAAGTGTGGGTCTGGTCCCTGTTTGTACTTTGTTTGCAAAAACATTTGTTTTTCTCACTGTTTACTGCAGCATATTAGCGTGTGCCCGCATTCTGTTCTCTGTTACAAAGTATCAGACAGATTCTGCAGACTCCTATGCTGACATTTGCTGTTACCAGAATCCCCTGCAGCTGATGTCAGAGCTGGGCTGCAGCAGTGGAAGATTGAATAGCCTATAGTACATGTTAGGGTTTGCAGTATGGCACAGAGTCAGATGTCTTGCTAAAGTCAAAGTAATGCTTTGATCTCTGTGGTCACCACTGCACACTGGATTTTTGCATCTGATACTGTACTTTGTTTTTTGTTATGCCTTTATGTCTTCCTTCAACTGTGTCATTTTTTTACTGTGTTGTTTCTCTAAAATGTCTGTATTCACTGTTTTGCTTTGTAATTCTTCCAGGTTGTACCTAAAATAGTCATCGTAACTGTCTAGTGTGCGTACCTTGTCAATAGAAACTAATAAATAAATACTGCCTTTAGGAGGCAGTATAGTGCTGTGGTTTAAGGCTGTGATCTGCAAACCTGGAGACCTGGGTTTGAATCCCACAGCCCCCACTTGCATACTGTGTGACCCTGAGCAAGTCGCTTAACTTCTTGTGCTCCCAGGTCGCACCTGGAAACAAGCCTTCAGCTTAGTGCGTCTCTCCTGGTTAAACAAACAAACAAAAAAAATACAGTAAATCCACTTGTAACATGGGTTCCTAAAATACTGTCTTCTGATTTCATTCAAACAGGTCACCTGACCCTGGATTAATGTCTGATATACCCACACTTGCATGGTCACATGGCTTTATTTCACTGTTTTTTTTTTAGGTAAAACTCTTAACAAAACATTGCCCATGTTAGAAACATAGAAACATAGAATTTGGCGGCAGATAAGGACCGCTTGGCCCACGTAGTCTGCCCATTTCCCTACCTAACGGATAAGCTGCAGATCCTAGTTAACCAACAGTCTACTTCCTCCAACCCCCCCCCCCACTAGAATTGCCTTATGTCTGTCCCATGCATTCTTGAATTCCCCCACGGTTTTTGACTCTACGACCTCCTCAGGAAGGCTGTTCCATGTATCCACAACCCTCCCTCACATTACCTCTGCCCCCATCTTAAAATTGTGTCCCCTTGTTTTGCACATCTCTTTTTCTGAAAGATGCTACCCTCTTGGACTTTGTTGATTCCCTTGAGGTATTTGAAAGTTTCTGTCATGCCCCCCCCTTTCCTCGAGGCTATACATCTTTAGTTCCTTTAGTCTTTCTTCATATGTCTTCTGATGCAGACCCTGCATCATTTTGGTTGCCCTCCTCTGGACAGCCTCCACCCTGTCTATGTCTTTGCGGAGATGGGGTCTCCAGAACTGTACACAGTACTCCAGATGTGGTCTTACCAACTGTCTGTACAGAGGGCCAACAACTTCCTGTTTTCTACTGCGTGATGCCTCTCCCTATACATCCCAGTATCCCCCCAGCCCTCCTTACTGCCTTCTCACATTGCTGGCCCACCTTTAAGTCATCTGATATGACTACCCCCCGGTCCCTTTCCATTTTTGTTGTTGTCAGTATCTCACCCCCCATTGTGTACTCTTTCCCTGGGATTTTGTTTCCCAGGTACATTACTTTTATTTTCTTTGCATTGAATCTAAGCTGCCATACATTTGACCATTCCTCCAACCTTGCCAAGTCCCTTTTCATCCTTTCCACCCCATCTTCTGTATCAACCCTGTTGTAGATCTTTGTGTCATCTGCTAAGAGACATACTTTCCCTTCCAGTCACTCCACAATGTCACTTATAAAGACATTAAAAAGGACCGGCCCCAGTACTGAACCCTGAGGTACCCCACTAGTAACCCTCCTTTCTTCACTGTGGACTCCATTTACTATTACCCACTGTGTCCTGTTGTCCAACCAGTGTTTTACCCAGGCTAACACCCTAGGACCCACTCCCAGACTGGCTAATTTGTTTATTAATCTTTTGTGCAGGACTGTGTCAAATGCCTTGCTAAAGTCTAGGTAGGCCATGTCCACAGCCCCTCCCTGGTCTACTGTTTTGGTCACCCAGTCAAAGAAATCAATTAGATTTGTCTGACATGACCTTCCCGCTGTGAATCCGTGCTGCCTTGGGTCCTGTGCCCCACTGGCCTCTAGGTACTCAACAATTCTTTCCTTCAGAAGTGATTCCATCTTTTCCCCACCACTGAGGTCAAACTGACAGGTCTGTAGTTTCCTGCCTCTGTCTTGCTCCCACTTTTGTGAAGGGGAATCACATCCACCCTCCTCCAGTCCTCAGGTATCACCCCATCCTCCCATGATTTATTAAAAAGGATAGTCAGTGGTGTTACTAGTTCTTCCCTTAGTTATTTTAAAATTCTGGGGTGAATCCCATCAGGCCCCATTGCTTTATCCACCTTCAGTTTTAAGAGTTCTTTCAGAAACCTTTGTTCTGTGAAAGGACTAATATCAACCCCCCCCCCAGCCAGAGTGCTTCTATTGACCAGATTAGGTATTTCCCCCTGCTTTTCCATTGTGAATACTGAGCAGAAGTATTCATTCAGTATCCCTGCTTTTTCACTGTCGCTCTCTGCCCAACCACCTTCCTCTTTGTTCAGCCTCAGTATCCCTGCCTTAGTCTTTCTTTGCTCCCTAGTGTACCTATAAGAGGTTTTATCCACCTTCTTAACCGAGTTGGCTATCTTTTCCTCGGTTTGGGCCTTTGCTATTCTGACTGCCTTACCCGCTTCCTTCTGCTTTTACTGGGTACAGTTCACTGTCCTGTTCCTTCTGTGTTTTCCTTATACTTCCTGAATGCTATCTTTTTTTCCCTTACCTTTCCCGCCACTTCTTTTGAGAACCATAGTGTTTTTTTCTTTCGTTTTTATTTGTTTATTTGCTTCACGCAAAGAGTTGTTGCCTCTGTGATGGCGGTTTTGATGTTTCCTCATTGTTGCTCCACCCCCACCTTCTTGCCTGTTTGCTAGTGCTTTTCTGAAGCACTCTCCCATTTTGTCAAAATCAGCCCTCCTGAAGTCCAGTACCTTCACTTTGTGTGGCTTGACTCTACAGCTAAGTTTATCATGAACCACACTGTTTGGTGGTTGCTTGTTCTCAGATGGCTACCCACTTCAAGATAAGAGATCCTTTCTCCATCCCCACTTGAGAGTACCAGGTCTAAGATTGCTCTCTCCTGAGTCGATTCCAAAACTAGCTGTCTGAGGCATGCCCCCTGTAGGGCATCGAGAATGTCCCTGCTCTTGGATGTGGCTACAGCAAAGGTGCTCCAGTCAACATCTAGCATATTCAGGTCCCCCATCAGCAATATCTCCCCTTTCTTTGCCATCCCAAGGATGCCTTCTATCATTTACTTGTCCATTTCCTCCCCCTGAGACTGGGGGTCTGTATACAACCCCTGTGCGGATTGTGGAGCCATTTCCAGTCTCCAGGGTGACACACAGTGCCTCCTCTCCTCCCTGTTTACCCTTTAGTTCTGTTGCTTTTATCCCTTCCCTTCCCTTACATAGAGAGCTACTCCTCCTCCTCCTCTTCTTCCCTCCCTGTCCCTCCTGTAGATTGTGTACCCTGGTATGTTGACATCCCAGTCATGGTTCTCTGTGGACCATGTTTCTGTGGCTGCCACAATATCCAGGCATCCCTCGTCCATCAAGGCCACCATTTTAGGGAGCTTTTTACCTAGACTATGGGCATTGGTACTCATTACCCTCCATTTTTTTATGGCTTTATTTCTTTTTGACCCATCCCTGTCCCTACTGCTTTTGTCTTTTTCTCAATTTACCCTTGTCCTTCTCCCTATCGACTGCTCTATTTTTGTGTTTACCTCACTAATTACCCTGATTTTTTTGGGGGGGGCTAGGATTTCCCTTCTCTTCTTCAGTGCCTCCCCCCTTGGCTAATTTAAATGCTTGCCACTGAAGCGTTTAAACCTATTGCCTAGGATCCTGGTTCCCCTCCAGGATAGATGCAGACCATCGCACCTGTATAGGCCTGCATCCCTCCAGGTGGAGCCCCAGTCCCCAAAGAAGCCAAATCCCTGAGCTCTGCACCAGCTTTTCAACCAGTTATTGAGTCCCATGGTGCGGAGTGCCCTAGCCTCATCCATGCCATAGACAGGTAGCACTTCACCTCGTGATTCCAACCCCCCAGGTGTGGATTAATGCTCAGTAAACCTATACCCTGTCGTGGGTTAATCCCTCCTTCTTGTCCCCCTATGCACTGTCTTAGTTACTCAGTCAGAGAATACTATCAGGTTCATGTTTTAATACCTCCCTCCCACAAACCCATGGTGTTCACTATTCTGGAGCCCATTTCTTTCCAAATAGTTCTCTAGGTCCTCCTTGACTAGTGTGCTAGTGGGGAGATGGGTTGGGGGAAACGTGAAAAGTAGCTGGCAGGTGGTTGGGAACTTCACGCACTGTAAGTGGGAGTAGTCATTTCAGCTCTTTTTGTAATTTCTTAAAAAAACTAAAACATGGCTGGTGAAGTTGGTGCAGCAGCTGGAATCTTTGCAGAGTTTTGCGAAGTGCTAAGTTCCCTTCTTTGCACCCACTTCGCTGGCAAACTTTTAATTTGCTGCATCACAAGCCCCAGAGAGATTGGTCCCTTCAGGACAAGACTGAACTGCATTGGCAAAACAATGGATTGGGAAGCGGAGCCGAGCCTGCCCACACTGTACTGGTCCCGTGGAGCTTTTGTTTCCTGTGTTGCCAGCCTCTCACTTTTTCTAGCCCTGCATTCACACAGTGTGGGTATGTCTGCTAGGGTCTGCCTATACTGTTCCCATACTGTGGATCAATATGGAACTTTGGTCTCCTTCCTAAGAACTTTGGGATACAATTTTTACTGGTACGGTATAAAAGAAATCCTGTCCCCCCCCCCACCCTGTCTTACTTTACCCTGTCCTTCCCTACCCTGTCCTAGCATACCCTCTCCTACTGTCCTGTCCTATTCTACCCTACAACAACCTGCCTTCCCTATCCTGCCCTTTATTTCCTACTCTATGTTTCTTATCCGTATCTTGTCCTATCCGTGCCGAGTCTGTTGTGGCCCTTGTGGCCGTTTGACTTGTATTCAAACCTATGACCTCTCACAGTCTTATCCTACACTATCCTTATCCTACTGGCCTGCCGTATCCTACGCCTGTCCTTTCCCTTTCCTGTCCTATCCTTCTTATTATATCCTGTCCTATACTCATCCTCATCCTGCCCTATCGTGTCCTATCGCTATTATATCCTGTCCTGTCCTATCCTACCCTATCCTATCCCCGTCTTCTCCTATCTTTTCCTGTCTCTGTCTTATCCGGTCTCATCTTTGTCCCTAACCCTGTTAAATCCCTATCCTCTCCTGTTCCTATCCTGCCATATTCCTATCATAACCCTGTCCTGTCCTGTCCTATCCCATTCTTATCATTATCTTCTCTTATTCCTAGCCTATCCCTATCCCTATCCCATCCCATCCTTATCCTCTCCTATTTAATCCTGTCCTATCTGTATTACTTTCATGTCCTTTTTCATGTGCTTATCCCTGTCCTTTCTTGTTCTGTCCCGTCATTGTCTTGCCTTATCATATCCGTGTCCTTATCTCTTTGCAGATGACACAAAGATCTGCAACAGGGTTGACACACAAGATGGAGTAGAAAGGATGAGAAGGGACTTGGCAAGGTTGGAGGAATGGTCAAATGTATGGCAGCTCAGATTCAGTGCAAAGAAGTGTAAGGTAATGCACATGGGAAACAAAAACCCAGGGGAAGCGTACACAATGGGGGGTGAGATACTGACAACAGTAAAAATAGAAAGGGACCTGGGGGTAATTATATCAGATGACCTAAAGGTGGGCAAGCAATGTGAGAAGGCAGTAAGGAAGGCTGGGGGATACTGGGATGCATAGGAAAAGGCATCAATAGTGGAAACAGGAAGTTGTTATCCCTCTGTACAGACGTTGGTGAGACCCCATCTGGAGTACTGTGTGCAGTTCTGGAGACCCCATCTCCGCAAAGACATAGACAGGGTGGAGGCTGTCCAGAGGAGGGCAACCAAAATGGTGCAGGGTCTGCACCAGAAGACATACGAAGAAAGACTAAAGGAGCTTAATATGTATACCCTTGAGGAAAGAAGGGAGAGAGGGGACATGATAGAAACTTTCAAGTACCTCAAGGGAATTAACAAAGTCCAAGAGGGTAGCATCTTCCAGAAAAAGAGATGTGCAGGAACAAGGGGGCACAATTTGAAGATAGAGGGGGGACGGCTCAGAGGTAATGTGAGGAAGTATTTTTTCACTGAGAGGGTTGTGGATGCATGGAACAGCTTCCCTGAGGAGGTCGTGGAGTCAAGAACAGTGGGGGACTTCAAGAATGCATGGGACAGGCATTAGGCAGTCCTAGCGGGGGGTAGGAGGAAGTAAGCTGTTGGTTAACTAGGATCTGCAGCTTATGTGTTAGGTAGGAAAATGGGCAGACTAGGTGGGCCAAGCGGTCCTTATCTGCCGTCAAATTCTATGTTTCTATGTTTCTATCTATATCCTATTTTGTCTTATCCAATCCTTATCCATATCCTGTCCTGTCATATTTTAACTTATCCTGTCATGATCCATATCCTTGTCCTACCCTTCTCTATCCTTTTCTGTTCAGTTCCTGTCCTATCCTATTCTAACCCTATCTTAACGATATACTATCCTATATTATCCTATCATATTATCCTATCATATTATCCTATCCCTATCTTTATATCAAGTGTGTCCTGTCACCACTCTGTCATATTCTGTTCCATGTCATCCATATCCCTGTCCTATTCCTGTCCTCTCTTATCCCTATCCTATCCCTATCTCATTCTTCCCTACCCATGCCTGTCCCTATCCTATCCCTATATCCTGTTCTCTCCTCGCCCCTCCTTTTTTGTATTGAAATGTTTATTTAAAACGTTTTGTATTAAAAACAAAAACCGGTAAAATACATAGAGGTACAGAGGATCAGTAACACAGGCATAAATAAATTTACAGTTTGTTTACCAACATCTCACCTCAGCTCAAACAAAAGTAACCTAGTGGTACTGTACATCTCAGTCAGTTCTTTCAAATAAATCGGCACAGAAACAGGTCAAGAGACAATATATCAGAATGTCTACTGCGTAGGAAAGTAATTCTCAGTTATTCAGTATCAAGTCTCATCAGGGAACGAAGTGCAGATCTTTGTAAATGTAATAAATCAGCCAGGTATGCCAAGTATCATGAAAAGTGGACTCCTGTCCCCTAATTCTGAACGTGGCTTTCTCCGTCAGGTAAACAGACATCCTGCCTTCACCCTACCGTATCCTATCCTATCCTATCCCGTCCCATCCCATCACTATCCTTATCCTATTCTATCCTTAATCATTCCCTGTTTTGTTTTATTCTCTCTCTTTGCACTTATTAGCAGCAGCAATTTGCTCCTAAATTGTAAAATTGTTTGGGACACAGTTTGTGTGAAAGGTACCGTATCACATCAGACTCCTCCTCTTTCCTCTCCTTCCATCTCTCACCTAGTACCAGCACTTTATTGTTTAGTATGGGGAACGTCCTAATGCCAGCACTAGACTGTTTAGTATGGGGAATGCCCTAATGCCAGCACTGTACTGTTTAGTATGGGGAACATCCTAGTGCCAGCACTAGATTGTTTAGTATGGGGAAATGCCCTAGTGCCAGCACTAGATTGTTTAGTATGGGGAATGCCCTAGTGCCAGCACTGTATTGTTTAGTATGGGGAAATGCCCTAGTGCCAGCACTAGATTGTTTAGTATGGGGAATGCCCTAGTGCCAGCACTATATTGTTTAGTATGGGGAAATGCCCTAGTGCCAGCACTAGATTGTTTAGTATGGGGAATGCCCTAGTGCCAGCACTATATTGTTTAGTATGGGGAATGCCCTAGTGCCAGCACTATATAGTTTAGTATGGGGAACATCCTAGTGCCAGCACTAGATTGTTTAGTATGGGGAACGCCCTAGTGCCAGCACTAGATTGTTTAGTATGGGGAACGCCCTAGTGCCAGCACTGTATTGTTTAGTATGGGGAATGCCCTAGTGCCAGCACTGTATTGTTTAGTATGGGGAACGCCCTAGCGCCAGCACTATATTGTTTAGTATGGGGAACGCCCTAGTGCCAGCACTATATTGTTTAGTATGGGGAACATCCTAGTGCCAGCACTAGATTGTTTAGTATGGGGAACGCCCTAGTGCCAGCACTAGATTGTTTAGTATGGGGAACGCCCTAGTGCCAGCACTAGATTGTTTAGTATGGGGAACGCCCTAGTGCCAGCACTGTATTGTTTAGTATGGGGAACATCCTAGTGCCAGCACTAGATTGTTTAGTATGGGGAAGGCCCTAGTGCCAGCACTAGATTGTTTAGTATGGGGAATGCCCTAGTGCCAGCACTAGATTGTTTAGTATGGGGAACGCCCCAGCGCCAGCACTAGATTGTTTAGTATGGGGAATGCCCTAGTGCCAGCACTATATTGTTTAGTATGGGGAACGCCCCAGCGCCAGCACTGTATTGTTTAGTATGGGGAACGCCCTAGTGCCAGCACTATATTGTTTAGTATGGGGAACGCCCTAGTGCCAGCACTGTATTGTTTAGTATGGGGAACGCCCTAGTGCCAGCACTATATTGTTTAGTATGGGGAACGCCCCAGCACCAGCACTATATTGTTTAGTATGGGGAACGCCAGTGCCAGCACTGATATTGTTTAGTATGGGGAACTCTAGTGCCAGCACTATATTGTTTAGTATGGGAAATGCCCTAGTGCCAGCACTATATTGTTTAGTATGGGGAACGCCCTAGTGCCAGCACTATATTGTTTAGTATGGGGAACGCCCTAGTGCCAGCACTATATTGTTTGGTATGGGGAACGCCCTAGTGTCAGCACTATATTGTTTAGTATGGGGAAACGCCCTAGTGCCAGCACTATATTGTTTAGTATGGGGAACGCCCTAGTGCCAGCACTATATTGTTTAGTATGGGGAACGCCCCAGCACCAGCACTGTATTGTTTAGTATGGGGAACGCCTCAGTGCCAGCACTATATTGTTTAGTATGGGGAACGCCCCAGCACCAGCACTGTATTGTTTAGTATGGGGAACGCCTAGTGCCAGCACTATATTGTTTAGTATGGGGAACGCCCTAGTGCCAGCACTATATTGTTTGGTATGGGAAACGCCCTAGTGCCAGCACTATATTGTTTAGTATGGGGAAACGCCCTAGTGCCAGCACTATATTGTTTAGTATGGGGAACGCCCAGTGCCAGCACTTATTGTTTAGTATGGGGAACTTCCAGTGCCAGCACTATATTGTTTAGTATGGGGAACGCCTAGTGCCAGCACTATATTGTTTAGTATGGGGAAACGCCCTAGTGCCAGCACTATATTGTTTAGTATGGGGAAACGCCCTAGTGCCAGCACTATATTGTTTAGTATGGGGAACGCCCCAGCACCAGCACTGTATTGTTTAGTATGGGGAACGCCCTAGCGCCAGCACTGTATTGTTTAGTATGGGAAATGCCCTAGTGCCAGCACTGTATTGTTTAGTATGGGGAACGCCCTAGTGCCAGCACTATATTGTTTAGTATGGGGAACGCCCCAGCACCAGCACTGTATTGTTTAGTATGGGGAACGCCCTAGCGCCAGCACTGTATTGTTTAGTATGGGGAACGCCCTAGTGCCAGCACTGTATTGTTTAGTATGGGGAACACCCTAGCGCCAGCACTATATTGTTTAGTATGGGGAACACCCTAGCGCCAGCACTATATTGTTTAGTATGGGGAACGCCCTAGTGCCAGCACTATATTGTTTGGTATGGGGAACGCCCTAGCGCCAGCACTATATTGTTTAGTATGGGGAACGCCCTAGTGCCAGCACTATATTGTTTGGTATGGGGAACGCCCTAGTGCCAGCACTATATTCTTATTAGCCCTTCTCCTAGCCCCGCCAGCCTGTCTTAACCCCCTCCCTCCGCCTACCTTGAATCCTACCTTAATGACGCGCCTCCACCGCTCTCTACCCCCTATTTTATTTCTCCTTGCCTGTCTTCCTCCCCTACTGCACGCCCCAAAAGCCTGCTTTCCTTCCCTCCCTCCCCCACATCTTCCACATTCCTACATCCTTCCTCCACATAGACACGCTGCACACTGTCACTGCCCTTGCCCAGGGTCCATCCTACTGCCATGAAACTGTCCTACACCCACACTGGTCCTAGCCCTCCACTCTGGTCCCCCCTTTCTATGCTTACCATCACCCACTATCATCGATGCTCGGCAATTTCCCGAGATGCTAGCAGGTGAAAGCATTCCCTTAAAGAAATACGCCGCAGCTCCTTGAGGCTAGTCCTCCTCCTCCTCCTCCTCCTAATGCTGTCAGGCAATGTGCACCCAAACCCTGGCCCATTCAGCTCTAAAGCCACTAATCTAAGCAAGCCTTCGGGTGCCCTCTCATTCATATCAATCAGCATCTGCAGCCTCCTTCCTAAAATGGATGCCCTACGGGCCTTCACCAGCCAACACTGCCCTGACATCCTGGCAGTTGTCGAAACCTGGCTCACACCATCAGTACTGGACCATGCAATCAGCCTTCCTGGCTACAACGTCTTTAGGCTGGATCGCCCCTCCAAAAGAGACGGGGGCTGCGCTCTCTACCTAAAAGACTCCATACAGAGGCACCACATCATTACCTCACTCCAACCCACAACTGCTCAGATATTGCCAGTGAGAATCCTCCTCAGAGCCCAAAACAAAACCCTCACTGTTGCCGCCATCTACCTCCCTCCCAAAGAACAGGGGAACTGGTCTAACAGCTGTTCTTGACTTTGTAAAGTCACTCCCACTGGACACCGAATCCATCCTCCTAGGCGACTTCAACATCAACTGGCCTGCGGCCTTTGCTGGTGCACACAGGGATACCGCTGCTGTGGCGAACCTCACACAAATGGTTGACTCACCAACCAGGAAATATTACAGGACCGGCACCAGCACACTCTTGGACTGGATTCTTACCAGTCACCCATCACGGATATCTAACACTAATGTCCTCCCCTGACCCTCTCAGCGACCACTCCCGTTAGCTGCACCTGGTCAAATAAATTCATCAAACCACCGCCAAAAACTATCACCAGCAGGGTTCAACCCTGTGGTTACCTTCCTCGACTCAAATCCCACCTCCTCCATCAAGACTGGTCCCCTAACTTCAATGCAACAAATGTAAACACTGGCCTTGACCACTTCATAAACATCTTCACTGTGGCCTGCGACACGTATGCTCCTATTAAGAAACACAAAGTCAAATCACTCAGTAACTCTTGGCTCACAGGTGACCTCCTCAGGATGCTAAAAACAAGAGACCACCTATGGGAGCTGGCCAGAAACTCTGGAAGGCAGAACGACATCCAAAACTACAAACATGCCCGCAATGACTGCACCAAAACCATCCAGCAAACGAAGTCCACCTACTTATAAGCATGCCCTCACAAACTCCTGGGGCAATGGTCGGGAATTCTGGAAGAACATAAAGGAACTCACCAGGAATCCACCCAAAACCTCCCCATCAATACTCAACATCAACGGAACCACAACCCTAAACCCAAAAACCATTGCGGATACCTTTAACAAAGTCTTTACCGACCTCAGCGCTGTCCTACTCCAGGACTACTTCAAAGATGGTGAAGCCCCTCTGTCCGCAGTGAACACTACCCCCAACTCCTCCCCCCGCTTCTACTTCAAAGCAGTCAAGGCTCACCAAGTACGCAAATATGTTACCAAAGCCCTTGGCAAATCAGGATTCAGTAATGACTCCCTCGATCTCAAAATCCTGTCTCTCACACTTGATGAAGTGCTTAGTCTTCTGACCAGAATGTTCAACCTCTCCCTCAGCCTTAGCCAGTTCCCGGACAGATGGAAATCTGCCACTGTCACCCCAATCCATGAAAGTGGTGACAAAACTGCCCACGATAACTACAGACCTATCTCCCTATTACCCCCACTCTCCAAGGCACTAGAACGCATCATCTTGGACCAGCTCACAGAATACCTGGATATGTACAACATCCTGTGCAAGCAACAACACTGGTTCTGCAAAGGTCACAGCACCTCCACAGCCCTACTTGAATTCACCAGCGCAATCCACAATGCACTTGACTCCGGTGAACTACTAGGCTCAATCTACATTGACTTAACTAAAGCCTTCGACACCGTCAATCACCACCTCCTGCTTGTCCAGCTTCAGAACACTGGGCTGTCAACCGACTCCATTGGCTGGTTTAAGAGCTACCTTGAAGAATGGTCCCAAACAGTAAGAATCGCGGATACACTCTCGGACCCTAGACTGGTCCGCTCGGGAGTCCCCCAGGGCTCCATTCTGGGACCCCCTCCTCTTCAGCCTATTCTTAAACTCACTACCGGACAGCTGCCCAGAACAAATAATTCTGTATGCCAACGATGCTGTGATCCTCACCTCGGACCCTGATCCAATCCAATTACAAAACAAACTTCAGCAGGCCTTCTCCTCCATCGAATCCTGGTTCCTAAATCATAAACTGCTTCTCAATCAGAAAAAAAGTCTATGGTCTTCTGCAGCCCCTACAACAAAAACGAACAACTCCACCTCTCCATTGCAACCAAACAAGGAGCCATCCTAGAGCAAACACAATCGTTCAAGTACCTCGGCATCACCCTTGATCCCCACCTCTTACACGCTGTCCATATCAACAATGTTGCAGCTGCCAATGCGAGGTTAGGCATATTATTCCGCACAGGAAACACTAACCCCAGAAGCACTGTCAGTGGTCAGTCCAAAGCTCCATCGTCAGCATCATTGACTATGGTCTTATCATATATGGGTCTGCAACTACCACTGCTCTCAAACGTATCACGACCTCCCTGAATAAGGCCTGTCGTCTCATCACTGGCTCACATCCTGCATACCACACATGTGACCTTTATTCCCAATCTGGATGGCTTCAACTGGACAAACGCATAAAATACCAAACCTGCATCACGGCTAAGAAAATTATAATGGGGTTTGCCCCACTTGGTGTCTGTGCCCTCCTTAAGCCTAGGCATAGAAACGTCACTACAAGGAGATCCAATTCCCATCTACTACGTATCCCACGATGTCACACAACCCAAAGACAAAGATCATTCACCTATCGGACATCCAACTGGCTCAACTCTCTTGGCAGTGACATAGCGACAGCTCCAACACTCGGCCTCTTCAAGTCTAAGCTGCGCCACTCACTGCTTGTATCCTGCGATTGCCCATCTTAACATTTCCACTGTTCCAGCTGCACATGCCCCAGCCCCCAGCACTTACAATCAGTCTTTGCACCCCTGCACTTTACCTGTCATATTCCCTCGACAAGGCCTCCTGGCTGCACTGTCTCCCACCCTCGCCCACCTCCCCCATCTCCACTCCTGCCCCTGCCCCAACCACCCTCGTACTCCCCCTCACCCCTGCACCTTCCCCGATCTCCTACCTCACTCCCCCCACCCCCCCTTGTCTTGCTCATAGCTCAAGTCTTTGTACTGGTTATTACATGTCTGTAAGTCAATGATTATATGTTTGTAACTAAAAATGATGACTGTTGTACACGCTGATGTGGAACCTTTGTAAAAGAGCCTCGGCTCAAAGATATTGTAATCCTAGATTGAAATAAATAAAAATAAAAAAGTATGGGGAATGCCTTAGTGCCAGCTTATACTGTTTAGTATGGTGAACACCCTAGTGCCAGCACTATATTGTTTAGTATGGGGAACGCGGTAGTGCCAGCACTGTATTGTTTAGTATGGGGAAGGCCCTAGTGCCAGCACTGTATTGTTTAGTATGGGGAACGCCCTAGTGCCAGCACTGTATTGTTTAGTATGGGGTACGCCCAGCGCCAGCACTGTATTGTTTAGTATGGGGAACGCCTCAGCTAGACATGTTAGATGGGAGCCAGCCAGCACTGTATTGTTTAGTATGGGGAATGCCCTAGTGCCAGCACTGTATTGTTTAGTATGGGGAACGCCCTAGTGCCAGCACTGTATTGTTTAGTATGGGGAACGCCCTAGCGCCAGCACTGTATTGTTTAGTATGGGGAACGCCCAGCGCCAGCACTGTATTGTTTGGTATGGGGAATGCCCAGCGCCAGCACTGTATTGTTTGGTATGGGGAACTCCCAGTGCCAGCACTGTATTGTTTAGTATGGGGAACGCCCAGTGCCAGCACTGTATTGTTTAGTATGGGGAATCCGCGTGCCAGCACTGTATTGTTTAGTATGGGGAATGCCCCAGCCAGCACTAGTATTGTTTAGTATGGGGAACGCCCCAGTGCCAGCTCTGTATTGTTTAGTATGGGGAACGCCCCAGTGCCAGCTCTGTATTGTTTAGTATGGGGAACGCCCCAGTCGCCAGCTCTGTATTGTTTAGTATGGGGAAGGCCCCAGTGCCAGCTCTGTATTGTTTAGTATGGGGAACGCCCAGCCAGCTCTGTATTGTTTAGTATGGGGAACGCCCGTGCCAGCTCTGTATTGTGTATGGGAACGCCCAGCACCAGCTCTGTATTGTTTAGTATGGGGAACGCCCCAGTGCCAGCATCTGTATTGTTTAGTATGGGGAACGCCCCAGTGCCAGCTCTGTATTGTTTAGTATGGGGAACGCCCCAGCACCAGCTCTGTATTGTTTAGTATGGGGAACGCTGCAGTGCCAGCACTGTATTGTTTAG
This sequence comes from Neoceratodus forsteri, assembly GCA_016271365.2. Lineage (NCBI taxonomy): Eukaryota > Metazoa > Chordata > Ceratodontiformes > Ceratodontidae > Neoceratodus > Neoceratodus forsteri. The sequence continues at coordinate 126,866,062 of JADMNL010000032.1, read as the reverse complement.
TATGGGGAACGCCCTAGCGCCAGCTCTGTATTGTTTAGTATGGGGAACGCTTAGTGCCAGCACTAGTATTGTTTAGTATGGGGAACGCCTAGTGCCAGCACTGTATTGTTTAGTATGGGGAACGCCCCAGTGCCAGCACTGTATTGTTTAGTATGGGGAACGCCCCAGTGCCAGCTCTGTATTGTTTAGTATGGGGAACGCCCCAGCGCCAGCTCTATATTGTTTAGTATGGGGAATGCTCCTAGGCCAGCTCTATATTGTTTAGTATGGGGAATGCCCTAGCCAGTCTATATTGTTTAGTATGGGGAACGCCCAGCGCCAGCACTGTATTGTTTAGTATGGGGAACGCCCTAGTGCCAGCACTGTATTGTTTAGTATGGGGAACGCCTCAGCCAGCACTGTATTGTTTAGTATGGGGAACGCCCAGTGCCAGCACTGTATTGTTTAGTATGGGGAACCCAGTGCCAGCACTGTATTGTTTAGTATGGGGAAACGCCCTAGTGCCAGCACTGTATTGTTTAGTATGGGGAACGCCCCAGTGCCAGCTCTGTATTGTTTAGTATGGGGAACGCCTCAGTGCCAGCTCTGTATTGTTTAGTATGGGGAACGCCCCAGTGCCAGCTCTGTATTGTTTAGTATGGGGAACGCCCCAGCACCAGCTCTGTATTGTTTAGTATGGGGAACGCTGCAGTGCCAGCACTGTATTGTTTAGTATGGGGAACGCCCAAGCGCCAGCTCTATATTGTTTAGTATGGGGAATGCCCTAATGCCAGCTCTATATTGTTTAGTATGGGGAAAGCCCTAGCACCTTTAGTATGGGGAACGCCCTAGCGCCAGCTCTATATTGTTTAGTATGGGGAACGCCCTAGCGCCAGCTCTATATTGTTTAGTATGGGGAACGCCCTAGCGCCAGCTCTATATTGTTTAGTATGGGGAATGCCCTAGCGCCAGCTCTATATTGTTTAGTATGGGAACCAGCTGCCAGCTCTATATTGTTTAGTATGGAACGCCTCACGCCAGCACTGTATTGTTTAGTATGGGGAACGCCCTAGCGCCAGCACTGTATTGTTTAGTATGGGGAACGCCCTAGCGCCAGCACTGTATGGTTTAGTATGGGGAACGCCCTAGTGCCAGCACTGTATTGTTTAGTATGGGGAACCCAGCGCCAGCACTGTATTGTTTAGTATGGGGAACGCCCTAGCGCCAGCACTGTATTGTTTAGTATGGGGAACGCCCTAGCGCCAGCACTGTATGGTTTAGTATGGGGAACGCCCTAGCGCCAGCACTGTATGGTTTAGTATGGGGAACGCCCCAGCGCCAGCACTGTATTGTTTAGTATGGGGAACTGCCCCAGCCCAGCACTGTATTGTTTAGTATGGGGAACGCCCAGCGCCAGCACTGTATTGTTTAGTATGGGGAACGCCCAGCGCCAGCACTGTATTGTTTAGTATGGGGAATGCCCCAGCGCCAGCACTGTATTGTTTAGTATGGGGAACGCCCCAGCGCCAGCACTGTATTGTTTAGTATGGGGAACGCCCCAGCGCCAGCACTGTATTGTTTAGTATGGGGAACGCCCCAGTGCCAGCACTGTATTGTTTGGTATGGGGAATGCCCCAGCACCAGCACTGTATTGTTTGGTATGGGGAACGCCCCAGCGCCAGCACTGTATTGTTTGGTATGGGGAATGCCCCAGCGCCAGCACTGTATTGTTTAGTATGGGGAACGCCCCAGCGCCAGCACTGTATTGTTTAGTATGGGGAACGCCCCAGCGCCAGCACTGTATTGTTTAGTATGGGGAATGCACCAGCTCCAGCACTGTATTGTTTAGTATGGGGAATGCCCCAGTGCCAGCACTGTATTGTTTAGTATGGGGAACGCCCCAGCGCCAGCACTGTATTGTTTAGTATGAGGAACGCCGCAGTGCCAGCACTGTATTGTTTAGTATGGGGAATGCCGCAGCGCCAGCACTGTATTGTTTAGTATGGGGAACGCCCAGTGCCAGCACTGTTTTGTTTAGTATGAGGAACGTCCTAGCGCCAGCACTGTATTGTTTGGTATGGGGAACGCCTAGCACCAGCACTGTATTGTTTAGTATGGGGAAACGCCCTAGTGCCAGCACTGTATTGTTTAGTATGGGGAACGCCCTAGTGCCAGCACTGTATTGTTTAGTATGGGGAACGCCCTAGCGCCAGCTCTGTATTGTTTAGTATGGGGAACGCCCTAGCGCCAGCACTGTATTGTTTAGTATGGGGAACGCCCTAGCGCCAGCACTGTATTGTTTAGTATGGGGAACGCCTCTAGTGCCAGCACTGTATTGTTTAGTAGGGAACGCCTTAGGCCTGCTCTGTATTGTTTAGTATGGGGAACGCCCTAGCGCCAGCACTGTATTGTTTAGTATGGGGAACGCCCTAGCGCCAGCACTGTATTGTTTAGTATGGGGAACGCCCTAGCGCCAGCTCTGTATTGTTTAGTATGGGGAACGCCCTAGTGCCAGCACTGTATTGTTTAGTATGGGGAACGCCCTAGTGCCAGCACTGTATTTAGTATGGGGAACGCCCTAGCGCCAGCTCTGTATTGTTTAGTATGGGGAACGCCCTAGCGCCAGCACTGTATTGTTTACTATGGGAATGCCCTAGCGCCAGCTCTGTATTGTTTAGTATGGGGAACGCCTTAGCGCCAGCACTGTATTGTTTAGTATGGGGAACGCCCTAGTGCCAGCACTGTATTGTTTAGTATGGGAATGCCCTAGCGCCAGCTCTGTATTGTTTAGTATGGGGAACGCCCTAGCGCCAGCTCTGTATTGTTTAGTATGGGGAACGCCCTAGCGCCAGCTCTGTATTGTTTAGTATGGGGAACGCCCTAGCGCCAGCTCTGTATTGTTTAGTATGGGAACGCCCTAGCGCCAGCTCTGTATTGTTTAGTGTGGGGAACGCCCTAGCGCCAGCTCTGTATTGTTTAGTATGGGGAACGCCCTAGCGCCAGCTCTGTATTGTTTAGTATGGGGAACGCCCTAGCGCCAGCTCTGTATTGTTTAGTATGGGGAACGCCCTAGCGCCAGCTCTGTATTGTTTAGTATGGGGAACGCCCTAGCGCCAGCTCTGTATTGTTTAGTATGGGGAACGCCCTAGCGCCAGCTCTGTATTGTTTAGTGTGGGGAACGCCCTAGTGCCAGCACTGTATTGTTTAGTATGGGGAACGCCCTAGCGCCAGCTCTGTATTTAGTATGGGGAACGCCCTAGCGCCAGCTCTGTATTGTTTAGTATGGGGAACGCCCTAGCGCCAGCACTGTATTGTGTAGTATGGGAATGCTGCACTCATCTTGCTCATAGAGGGCTTCAGTTTCTTGAGCTGTCAGTCCTTCACCTCCCTCTTCCAAGCACCAATTTCTCTTCAGAACAGATAGTGTGGAATGGAACAAGTGGCTTCACAGTAGAAAGAATGACTGCCCTGATGGTCTAAGAAATGCTTTGTGTGGTGAATTGTGTTGCCTTAAAGTGATTCTCTGTCTCTCTCTTTTCTGTTCAGACGTGTTATCTCTGTGAGGAGCAGGGCCGAGAGAGCAAAGCCGCTACAGGCGCTTGCATGACTTGCAACCGGCACGGGTGCCGACAAGCCTTCCACGTAACTTGGTAAGTACTGGAGAAACTTTATTTCAGGAAACACACACTTATAAATATCTATGTGTATACATACGTATATATATATATATATAGAGAGAGAGAGAGATATAAATGGATAGGTTAGATAGATAGATGGATAAATGTTCTGCCTTCAGTAGAAGGTTTCATTTTTAGTGGCTTCTTAGATAGTAGTAGTCTTCTATATATGGCGCCCTTTCCCAGAGGTTCAGGGCACCACTACAGTAATATACAGCAACAATATTGAAAAGCAACTGACACGAACTGAAGCTCTAGAGAGGCAACCCATACAATGGAGTTGCCTGCCCTAGAATCTATTTTAGCCATATATCACATTTTTTTAATAATTTACAGAAAAAGTTATTTGCTCCGTAAAGCCTGGCTCGTAACTTGCTGGTAAGAGCTGAGTGGCCACTGAGTGCTGTAGTCTCGCCTTCTAAAATAGCATATTATGTGATGTGCAGTAGGAGCAGAGCTTCAGGCACCTATGGTGATAGTAATAACATCGGGAGGTGGGGTTGCTACTGATGTTCTCTGTGTATGGGTATACATGCATAGGGCTAATACATTGGCCCTATACATGTATACCTGCCAGCAAACATATAATCTGAGAACATCACAGCCCCTCCCTCCTCCTTCCTATTATTGTCTCCATAGAGTGCCTGCAGCCCGCCTCTACTGCATGTCATAATTATGCTATTTTGTAAGGTGCCATGCTTGGCTGACGTCATATACCAGGAAGTTATGAGCCGGTTTGTACATGGCAACTAACTTTTTCTCTAAGTAATAAATAAAGGTGATATATGGCTCAAACAGCTCCTAGGGCAGGCAACTCTGTTGTATGGGTTGGCTGCCTAGATCGTGTCAGTTGCTCTTTAAAACTTATTAACCAACTTTATGCATCCCATCTAAAATCATTATAAACCATAGAATATTTCAATAAATTCATACATAAAAACTTCTAATTTAGAGGATGGTAATAATAAATAGTAACGGAAATTAACCCCAAATGCCTGAGCAAGTAAAAAAGTTTTCAGGACCCTCTTAAAGGACTCCATTGAGGGGGCCTGCCTCAAAGTTCTAGGCAAGGAATTCCAGAGGACTGGACCAGCCACTTCAAAAGCTGATCCCTCAAAGACTTCATCCTTGCCCTAGGAACTACTAGGAGGCCTTCCTCATTGGAGCGAAGATGGTACACAGGCATGTGAGGATACAGGAGCTCTGCCAGGTAGCCTGGGTCCAGTCCTTGTAGGTCCTTAGAAGTTAGAAGTCTGACTTTATAGGAGGCATGCCACATGACCTGCAGCCATATCATGCTGCACTGGAGAGACGTGCCATGACCTCGAAAGGCCGATCAGCAGCTGAGCAACTGCGTTCTGCGACAGTTGCAAGTGTCATAGCATACCTCAGTTGACCCTAAGGTTGCAGTAGTTGTGTGCAGGAGAGAGTTACCACAGCAAGCCTTATCAGGATAGAAACCTAACTGACCCAAAACACATTTGGAGCCAGATAAATTGTCTCTTGAAGGGTCACTGTGGTACCCAAATGAATTAAATTTCACATGATGGTAATGTGCTTTCAGATTCTGCCTCCTTTGCTGCAGCTTTGGGTGCCTTCTTCACCGACCTGGATAAATTCCAAGCTCCAACATGTACGAACATACGAAATTTGCCAGCAGATAAAGGCCTAGGGGTCTATCAAGTCTGCTCGAATGTGCAGCTAGCACCCCCTATTCTGCAGCTGCCTCTCCCTTCCACCTTTCCCCTTCATTGACCCTCCCCCTTGTCCTGTCCCATCCCCTTTTGAAGCAGTCCACTGTTCTACTGGATACCACTTCTGCAGGTAACGCATTCCACCCAGCCACCGCCCTCTCTGTAAAAAAGTGTCTCCTCATCTCCCTCCCAAAACTTACTCCTTCCAGTTTCATATCATGGCCCCTGGTGTCCCTCCCTTCCCTTACTTTGAACAGACCCTCTGTACCTGTCTTGTTTATTCCTTTCATGTACTTAAAAGTTTCAGTCATGTCCCCCCATCCCTCCTCTTCTCCAGTGAGTACATGTTCAACTCCCTCAGCCTCCTCTCATATGGTCAGTTCCCCAGCCCCCTGATCATCTTTGTCACCCTGCGCTGCACCCTCTCCAGTAACTTAATGTCCCTCTTCAGATACGGGCGCCACTACTGCACACAGTACTCCAGGTGCGGTCTAACTAATGACCTATACAGTGGCAGAATCACCTCCTCCCTACTCGAGGATCTACCCCTTGCAATACAACCCAGCATTTTGTTGGCCTTTGCAGCTGCCTTCCTACATTGTGCCGAGTGGTTCTTTGACCCTGTAATGAGCACCCCCAGATCCTTCTCCTCCTCTGTCTGGGCTAGCTGCACTCCCCCCAGCTGGTAACTCCTCCTTGGGTTCTTCATCACAAAATGCAGCACCCTGCACTTTTTGGCATTAAACCCCAGTTGCCAGGTGTCTGACCAGGTTTCAAGCTTTGCCAGATCATTCTGCAACCCCTGCCATCCCCCTAGGTCATCCACCACCGCTCTTACCTTGGTATCAACAGCAAACAGACTGATCTTGCTCTTGATGTCCAATGATATGTCTGCAATGAATATCCCAAACAACACTGGTCCCAACACCGAGCCCCATGGAACACCGCTCGTCACTACCCTTGGGTGTAAGAGCTCCCCACCCACCACCATCCTCTGCTGCCTTCCCTGAAGCCAGTTCCCTACCCATCTCACCAGCTTTGTACCTGCCCCTGTGCCTACTAACTTACTTCCTAGCCTTCCATGCGGTGCTGAGTCGAACGCCTTACTGAAGTCCAGATACAGGACATCCACTGCATGGCCCCTGTCCAGTTGCCTAGTTACCCAGTCATAGAACTCCACCAGGTTGATTTGGCAGGATCTGCCCGTATGAAGTCATGCTGTCTGCTGTCCTGTAGTCCTTTGGCCTCTAGGGAGGCCACCAGCCTTTCCTTCAGGATAGTCTCCATTAGCTTACCCATGATGGATGTGAGGCTTACTGGTCTGTAGTTTCCTGGTTCATCCTTGGGGCCACTCTTGTGGAGGGAACCACGAGCCATCTTCCAGTCCTCAGGTACACACCCGAATGTAGTGAGGCATTGAATAGGTTCACAAAGGTCCTGCAAGGACCTCTGCCAGTTCCTTCAGTACCCTGGGGTGGATGCCATCTGGGCCTGGCACCTTATCCACCCTCAGTGCCTTCAAACCCTCCTGAACTCTGCCCGCCATGATTTCCCCATCTGCCACCCCTTCCCCCCGTTTCTGCCATTCCTCCGCACTTGGGTGTCACCCCCTCTTCTCTTTAGTAAATACTGAGCAGAGGTACTCGTTTAGTGCTTCTGCCTTATCACACCCTGCTTCCACCCAACCCCCCTCCTTCCTACTCCTTACTATGTGGTCCTACAGCTCCTTTTCTCCCTGATGTACCTAAAGAACTCTTTCTCCCTTCTTAATGACTTGTGCCAGCCTGAGTTCCGGAGATGCCTTGGCTCCCTTACTGCCTTGTTGCCTCCTCTGATCTGGCCAAGTACTTTCTGTCCTCCCTCTCCCTGTTTTCTTTGTACTTCCTAATAGCAGCTCTTTCTCCTTACCTTTCCATGACCTCCTTGCTCAACTAGCTCAGTTTCTAGCCCTAGCCTTCTTGCTGTGGGCCTTGCAGCAGGTTTTGTTGCTCCACTATCCCCAGCTTTATGAGCTCCCACCTCTGGTTAGTGTCCATACTAGATTGAATTCTGGCCAGGTACCCTTTTACCACTTCCCCCATCCTCCCAAAGTTGTCCCTTCTGAAATCCATCACTCTTGTGCCAGATTCCACTCTTTCCTTGCCCATATACAATGTGAGCCATACTGAGTGGTGGTCACTCCCTGACAGCGGTTCCTCCACTGTAAGTTCTCTCACAAAGTCCCCATTTGCCAGCACAAGGTCAAGGGTATTCCCTAACCTGGTTGGTTCACTGACCATTTGCAGCAGGAAGCTGTCCTGAAGGCATCCAGCAGTACCTGCCCTCTGTTCCTGGTTGTTGGGGTACTCAGTCCACTCCTGGCATGTTGAAGTCCCCACAGTCACCACACTACCCTTCTCGAAGTCCTCCTGATCTGTCCCGCTAGTTCCCTGTCTAACTTCTCCGCTCTGAGATGGCGCCTGTACACCACTCCCATTCTAAGAATCCCATTCTTGAATCCTGGATTTGCATCCAAATTGGACTCTGACTACCCCTCCTCCCTTCCTCCCTTACACACTTCAGTCCTTCCTTCACATATAGTGCCACACCCCCTCCTTTCCCAATCACCCTGTCCCTACAAAATAACCTGTACCCTGGTACAGACAGGTCCCAGTCATTGTATTGGGTGGCCCATGTTTCTGTGATGGCTGCAATGTCCACCTCTGCCTCTGCCATGAGCACCTGTAACTCTGCAGTTTTTCTCCCAAGGCTCCTAGCATTAAGGGTAACCACCTTCCACCCTCCCCCCCATCCTTTCCTCCTGTACTAGCATCACCAATAGTACCTGCCATTTGTCCTTTGTCACTGTTATGGGGGGTAAGCCCATATGGTTTCCCAACCTGTGGTCTCTGCATGTCTGTTGCCCAGTTGCCACCCCCGCTCCTAGTTTAAATTCCCTACTTCCTCTATGAACTCCTCCATCCTCTGTTTCAACACTTCCTTTCCCTCCTCACTCAAGTGTAGTCTGTCCTTGGCATAGAGACTACTGTCCTCCCAGGTCCCTCCCCACCCCTCAACAGCCCATACCCTTTAGCACAACACCAGTTGGTTCAGAGCATCCATTAAATTCTCTATTCTCAGCTATCTTATTGTGCTTGCTCTTGGGCACTGGAAGTATCTCTGAAAAAGTTACTGATCTTCCTGCCCCCTCACATAATTGTCCTAGTTCCTCAAACCTCCTCTTGACTATATCTACTGTCTTGTCAGCCAGGTCATTCTTCCCAAGATGTATAATTAAATGAGGCCTTGTCCCTACCCCTTCTAGCATATTTCAGAACAGATTGTCCCACCCTTTCCGCTGTCATTCCTGGCATGGCCTCCACCCAAATGTGACTATGCCTCTCCCCCTTGCTACCCCACCTGACTCCTCTTAGTATTGGGTCCCCCAGCACTAAGATTCTACCAATGTTACTCCCTGCTTGCTTCCATTCATCTCCCTCTCTCATTTCTGGCTCCTCTTCTTCCTCCTGCACATTATTTCCCCCTTTTGCCCCTGTTGCAATTCTCCCAGCAGAACTTCCCCCCGCTCTGGTTTGGTCCAGACATTTATCAATTACTCCTCTATTTTCATCATTTCTCTCCTCCACCTTCTTCCTCTCTAGCAGTGCAAAACTATTTTCTGAAGACCCTTCACAAATGCCCACTCCTTCTCTCGTCATAGTAACCTGTTCTCTTCTTTCCACTCCATGACTTCTGCCACTTCTTCGCCTCCCCTCACAAGTCCCTATCTCCTCCTTCCATTTATCTTTTGTCTCCTGATCTGGTTTCCCCGGCAATTGTTCTTCCTGGCCTGGGCCCTCTTGTCCCTGCTTCCCTTCTTCTGACCCTCTCCTCACCACTGTTGGCTTAAATCGCCCTCCCTCATCTCCCATTCTTCCTCCTCCCTCCCGTATTGGGCTAGACCCACCCCCAGTCTGCCTTGTCAGTCTTAGTTCCTCCTGCAGACCCTCAATCTCCTTTCTAAGTTTCTCTATGTGGTTGCACACTAAACACCCCCCACACTCCAGGCAATTTTTAGAGAGATTGGTGCACCGCAGTTGTTGCAGCCTACCACCCTACCCATTGCTGTCGTTGCCCATCAGCGATCCCCCACTCTTCCAGATGCAGGATACCAAACACTCCCCCAAGTCTCCCTTCTCTATCATTGCAAAACATTCTTTTCTTAATTTCCCTAACCCCCTTTGTTGTACACATTTAGATAGATTGAGCAACTGCTTTTTTTGTTCCTAATCTTCCTAGCCACACTCAAAAGAGACTTTAAGTAGCTATTGCACAACCTTCTTCAAACTCCTACTCCTCCTTTCCACAATGCAATAGCAATGCAAAGAAGTAACAATGAAAGCTCCTAGATTTGCAGTTGCTTCCCTTCCACTGAGATAGCAGTCACCTCTTCACCCGCTGCTGTTCCTTTCCTGGATGTCTGCTTCTGCTATGACAGGTGCATATCCTTTGCCCATTTGAGGAAGTGATGTGGGGCATCTGCATCTCTTCCTCCCCCCCACCCCTTCAACCTTGTTATCCTCAGGGTCTCCACCTAAGTTCATTGCAAACTAATAACCAGAACAGAAGTTTTTGCACAACCCAGTAGCCTGAAGTCTGATTCTTCAGCTGGCTGTGACACCATTGAGCCCAAATTACTCAAACTGGCTGCCCCATATATAGCCTTCCTGCTAAGGGACTTATTCAGCAAATCCCTGATGCAGGGCATGGTGCCGATAGCGTGGAAAGTCACCTTAGTAGTGCCAGTTCACAGAGGTGGTGCTAAAGAGGTAGTCAAAAATTATAGGCCCACTTCCGTCATTAGGCATCTGGCCAAGATACAGGTGGGACTGATTTTCAGCCAACTTAAACATTGCATTGACACTCGTGACTCCCTAAGTGCTGCTCAGCGTGGCTTCAGATCCAGCCGGGGCACGTGCATTGGTCCAGCTGACCACTGATATCGTCAATGCAGTGGACTCTGGCTTTGCAACAGGTACCATCTTCTTTGATTTGAGTAAGGTTTTTGATTTGGTTAACTATGACTGCCTCCTCACAAAACTAAACTTGCTGGGCCTTGATGAGCTCTCATGCCTCTAGTTTAAAGACTGTCAGGCAGGAAATAGCTGGTAAAATGGGGAGACTGCTTATCCCCCCTTAGACCAGTTGCAGATGGTATACCCCAGGGCTCAGTACTTGGCCCTTTGCTGTTTGTGTCTCTGTTTTCCCTGCCAGAGAGCTGTGGTGGGGCCCAGTCACCCCTTTATACAGAGTGCGCTGTAATGTACTGAAGCCACTCTTACCCAGCATTCTTATGCTCAGTGTTGACAGAGGACTTTAAGCAACTTGAAAACTGGTTCCAAAGGAATAAATTGGTATTAACGATTAAAAAGACCAAAGCAATGTTGTTTGAACTTGGAAGTGGGGAATGGGCGGAGGTTAATCTGGTAAAACTTTATTCCGTGTTTGACACCCAGATTGAAATGGTAAATGTGAGATCCGGTTAAAAGAGTGCATCCTCAATCGTGTAAGTAATTATAGCGCGATCAACATAGTGCATTTCAAAACAGCTTCCCACCAAAATCATGCTTACCTTGATAGCGCCATAGCTGAGAGCAAACCATATTGGTATCTGATGAATGAAAAAAATAAGCAATGTGAGCCCCTGCAACATGACTTGAAGTTGCACTTTCTAGCAGAGACAAACTTTGGACTAAGGCAAGGCACACTAAGAGCCCTGCTGACTGGCAGTCATTCAGAGCAGCCGGGAATGCCTGTGTAAAAAGTATACGTACTGCTAAAGCTCAATTCTACATCTCCACCCTGGAACATGCTAAAGGAAATTCTCAAAAAATTTGGAGGACTATCACATTTATTGAAGGTCGGCCCCCAGCCCCAACCATTCCATCTAAGATATCCACCAGTTGTAGGTTGGTCGAAAACAAGGCCCAAATTCTTGAGGAACTTAATTCACACTTTGTCACAGCAGGACTTGCTTTCGACTCCTCACCCTATGCTAATCATGTTAAAAATCATGCTAGCTCTACCTCTGTTATGAGCACTCCAGCCCATACCTTCAACTACGACGCTCACATTTAAAGAAGTCAAAGATGCTCTCTTTAACCTAGATACCAGAAAGAGTGCTGCCGATGATGGTCTAGAACCATACTTCCTGAGACTAGGTGCTGTTCACCTTACCGCCCCTATCCTGCATATCTTTAATCTATCCATTACTTCTGCCTCTGTTCCTTCTTGTTGGAAAGCAGACCACATTCTTCCTCTACTTAAATCGGGAGATTCTAGCAATCTAAATAACTATAGGCCTATCTCCATCTTGCCTAGTCTTTCTAAAATTCTTAAGAAGCTAGTCTACAATCAACTAAAACAATACATCGAATCCCACTCTCTGCTAAACCCTGCGCAATCTGGGTTCAGGCCCAATCATAGTACTGTCACTGCATTGGCTAAGGTTACGAATGACTGGATTTCTGTGGTGGATTCCAAGAAGACTACTGGTGCAGTGTTCCTTGACCTGCGTAAAGCATTTGACACTGTTGACCACCTCCTCCTAATTCAGTGCCTCACTAAGTTAGGTGCTAATCCACCTACAGTGAAATGGGTCACCAGTTACCTCTCTGGCAGGACACAAAAAGTCAAAGCAGATGGTCTTCTCTGGGCCCCCCTTCCAATTGTTAGGGGAATCCCCCAAGGCTCTGTCTTAGGACTGATACTCTTCTCTATATGTATCAATGACCTTGACTCACTTATTACGAAATCAACTCTTCCTTTTTTCGCTGGTGACACTGTGTTATACACCTCTGGTAAAACCATCTCGGAAGTTAGGGAAGTTCTGCAAGCTGACTTTACCCAACTTGAAACTAATCTTATCAAAGCAAAGCTCCTTCTAAATGCCAAGAAAACCAAGGCGATGGTCTTCTCTAGTAGCCCTACTACCAGCAACCACCCCTCAATTCCAAAGAATCTAATAGTCACCTCACTAGGTGAACCACTAGAAGTGGTTACTAAATTTAAATATCTCAGCTTCTGGATTGATAATAAGCTCCCCTTCAACGACTACATCAACGACTTATCTAGGAGGCTAAAAATATGACTAGGGTTCTTCTTTAGAAACAGATCCCTCTTCCCTCTTGATACTCAAACCAGACTTGTTTCGGCCACATTTCTTCCCCTACTCGATTATGGTGATTTTCTTTATGCCTTTGCAGTGACTTCTAGCTTAAAAAAACTAGATGTCCTTTGTCATCGTGCTTTACGGTTCATCACCGACTCCTCCATCAGAACCCACCATTGCGACCTGTATTCAGCTGTTGGTTGGACGTCACTTGCTACTAGACGCTTGCTTCATGACGGGATCTGGACCCTTAAGATACTTCTTCACAGACTGCCTAGCTATATTATGTCTCTTATCCACATCTCCTGCAGTGCCTATTCTCTCAGGAAATCAAACGTTATCCTGCTTGTCGTCCCACGAACTCGTACTACATTTGGCCACAGTGCCATGTCATACTCCCTCCCTACCCTATGGAACCAACTCCAATCTACACTTAAGCTGACCAGCACAGTATCACTTAATCTCTTCAAAACTTTATCCCTATCCAAGTTAAAAGATTCCTGACGCTGCCAATAAAGCCTCCTTTAACCATAGATTAGTACCTCATAAGTCAGCCTGCCTATGTTTAGACATTACCTGTGATCATTATACTTAAGCATGAAAGAAAAATAAAAAAGTCTCTCCCATGTCTCTGTCCTTTACCCTGCCTGCCCTTTGTCCTTGGCTTTTATCCCCAATTATTAAACTACTTGAACTAATTTAGATTTGCTGTTCATGTTGCCAATGTGTGCCCTTAAATCTGCCTCAATTGGTTCCATCCCTCTGTGAATTTCACTGTATCCTGTAAGTACTTGACTTATATATTTACTGAAATGATATCTGTATGTTGTGTCCGTATGCCAAGGTATGTGTACCAGGACCTCCTTGTGAATGAGCTTGCCCAGTGGAGTATTTCCTGCAATAAACTTGAACTTGAACTTACTGGTTAGGGACACAATTTGGTGTTGCACGTCCTTTCCAATGACACTCTCCTCCCATGTCTCAACAGTTCCACCACAAAAAAACACAGATAATTGTTGTTTGGTATGTCAGTCTTTATTATAAGTTTTATATTTAAAACGTGCTCATATCAGGATTCATGAAAACATCATTAAGTATCAGTTATTAGGTTTGCAGCTGGAAATTGTATGCAGTTCCACGTAAATATTCCATCCTTGGGCGTGAATTGTACTCTTTAACAATTCCTGTGATACGCTTTGCTGTGTCCTTATATTTTATGCATACTTCAGTTACTGCAGACCCAGCTACCAGCTGCTCAGTCTCAGTGCTATTCACATGTTGCTCTGTTCTTACAAGCTCGAAGAACTTCCAAATAGAGGGGTGATGCACTCTGATAAGGTGATTGAAGCACTGTTCCTCTCCTATAAAGAAATCCATCCAGTACTGCAAGATCTCCACCCTTCTGGCTCTTCAAAAAATGAACCGCCGTGGTTTGCGTATCTGGTGGGCTAGAGTGTAACTACATTTTTATAGCACAGCCTATTACATTGTAATTACACAGTAGCGCTAAAAAGGACTTGTGTGAATAATCCCGCACTATAAAGACCTTGCGCTATGTTGTTCGCGCTATATGTGCATGCGTGATTAGGGACGTGCAATTTTGGCATTAAATCGGTAAATGCCCTTAGTGCCCACCTCGGTCATTAAGCTTCATGCCCCATGTCAACTACATGCTTGGATGCAGGCCCTGCATCAGCCTTCTAAAATATGGGACTTCTAGTGGCGCCACCTAGATGATGGCAGCCTAGCTCCTTTGCTCTGGCTACTCCCCTGGTTCAGTCAGTAGACATCTTCCTTTACATACTATGGATTCATCATCAAAAGGCACCAGGTGGAGAATACAGAATACCAAGCAGATGGGAACACCAGCACAAAAACTAAGGGACTGTCTGCAAGCAGGCAAACAGCGAAATCTGGTGGACGCAGGAGTGCTGGCCTGCACAGAGGACGAGTACCAGATGGATGAATGGGATGAAACAACTGACCATATAGCATCATCAAGCAAGCTGCCAAAATGGTGACAAAGCTAGATCACTTGCTCACCCAGCTGCAGTCCAAGATCAAGCAGGTTGAACGCTGGGCTAAAATAGTAGACGAGCAAGTCACAGAGCTTGAGACCATTACAGGCAAACACAACTGCCTAGTATTACACAGTACTTAATGACAAGAGATCACAAATTAACCCTCAAACTAGATAATCTGGAGGGGATAGAGTAGGAGACAGAATGTAAGAGTCTATGGGGTCCCTGAAGGCGTGGGAAAAAAATCCAGCAAGTGTGATATATGTCTTACTAAACTTGTTGAGGACCTCCCTACATTTGCCCAAGGATTGCGACCTCCAAATGGACCATGCACACCAGGCGCAAGGCTCCAAACCCACTAACACTGGAGTCCAGCCAAGATCTGTAATTGCAAGAACCTTACAAAATCCAGCCCACTGTCTCAGCCAAGTACCAGGTGATCCCATGAAGAAATCGGGCATTAAGCATAATGAAGTGTCAAAATTGCTTCCTGCAGCAGTCGCCACAACATCTCGGCAGGGGTAGTCGCCACATCCAAACCCACGTTAAGGAGGATGCAGTTTGCAGCCATTCAGGACCTTCTTCTTGGAGCGTCCTTAAACATGTCAGGCAGAGCCAGGCCAACTGTAAAGGTCTTCCTGCCTCAAGCATCCCCGGCGTGCGTAGGCCAGCGGGAGAGGGAAGTCCTACCAGGGAGTCATCCATGGGAGCAAGCAAGCAGCAGGGCATGCTACCCAGTTACATTCCCACGCCTCCATAATTTAAATACTGTTCCATGCTCTTTGTTTGACCAAAGGGACCTGCATCTGTATAAGTGTACTATGTGCAGACTTACCACCTCGGAGCCTGGCCCCATCCAGTCTCAGAAGCAGTGCTGGATCGGGCCTGGTTAGTAGTAGGATGGGAGGCCACAATGAACAGCATGTGCTGCAGAAAGAGGTGCTGGTAGCTCTGCAGGGGGCATTTTCCTGTTGATTATAAGTTAATCATACCAGTACCCCAGCATGAGGTTTGGGGGACACTGTGGTTTCAGAGATACTGTCGAACAGCAGGAGTAAAGTCCAAAGGTCAAGGATACTGTTTGCATACAGATTGTTTTAATAATATTGAACAAAAGCTAAAGAGGCTAAGCAAGGTCGGTCATGGTCGGTAGCAGCATGGGAGACCTCCAGGGAACACCAGGTACTACAGGAAGTGGCATTGCTAGCTGTGCCTGCAGGGGGCACTCTCACCTTGGTTCAGAGTAACCACACCAATGCCCCCTCGATGTCTGCAGCACACTGTGCTATTGGACGTGCTGACTTTTAGATGAGACATTAATCCAAAGTCTTGTCTGCCTGTTTTGGTGGTCGTTCAAGTGGATGTTAAAGATTCCATGGCACTTTTTGATAGGAGCAGGGAATTACCCTGGGATCCTGGTCAGATTTTCTCCCATTTACTAAAAAACATCAATGGCTTAACTGGTTCGGTATATTCATCAGTTTGCACCTGTATCTCCCGCACGGGCTAAAACCAGACGATTTCCTAGCCTCTTTTCTCGCCAGCAGAAGTAAAATATACACGCGAAACAGGCTGTTTGACATTGACATGTTGTAATCGGTTATGTAACAGTTTCTAGTGTTGTGTGCTGTTTCCTTCCCCGCATTCTGCTGCTACTAGTGGGTTGCAAAATATCACTTTCTTGTGGTTCTAAGATATTTGTTTCCTGATCGGTCCTTGCTACATCTGTGCCTGTTTCTAATATCATCTCTCGTACAGAGTTCTCATATATTGCTACTGGTGGATGGGGTTACATGGTAACACTTCTTGTGGTTAATTTTTAAAATGGTGGATTAGTTCCTAGACAGTCTTTGTTGATTTCACAACTGCTTATGCAGTGGGAGCAACATGTGTTAAGAAAAAATTATTAAAAATAACACACAAGTGGTGGGGGGTTCTGGACCACCCTGTGCTGCTCTCTACACAAATCGAAAACATGAATGAGAATACCACTGAGCAACAGACAGACAGACAGATACATGTTTTCAGCTAACAGTAATAAGTTGGGAACCTTAATAATTAAAACATTAAACTATCTGAGTGGAAATAGAGAGACAAAAACTATTAATAAAAGTGAAAAGGAGGATGGGATGGCCCAGTTACTCAGCAGTAGTGCTACTGCCTGCCACACTGGTGACCCAGGTTCAGGAGCAGACTTTGGTTGCTGGAGTCGGCCGTGTGGGCGGGGGGGAGGATAGAACATCCTATGGACTACTGTCCTCTCCCAGGGAGGGAAGGGGTGGGTTCACCGTTCTGCTATCAGCTGCCATTGGGTGGACACCTGGGGGAAGTGCAGGTTAGAAGGATATGAAGGGAGGGAGCTGCTGGATTGATGGAGCATGTGTCTGCCTCCGCGCAGCATGAGCTGATGCCCGCACCTCAGTAGGGATGTGGGACAAAAGAGGAAACGGCTGAGTGGGCATTGTAAAGCCTGCCTGTCAGTCCCCAACCTGCGCCATCAACGAGGATGCTGGATGCCATCTGGAAGAGTGTTTTTTTTGGGGGGGGAGGCAGGATGGCCCTCCCCTCTTGGCCTTGCTGTGGGGTTGGGGAGAGGAGTCTGCTGAGGATTCTTTGGGCCAGGTAAGTCCTGGGGGGTGGCTGCCAGTCGAGAAGTGGCAGGGACAGGGCTGCTAGCTAGCTGCCTGCTCAGGCTAGAGGATAAACAGACTTTACTGGGAAATAAAAGTAAAAAAAGCAAACGTTCATGGGTAAGCAACTTGAGGGGAACCCTTCTTTTACAGTCGCAACTGTTGACAGTAAACAAGACAAATATATCGGCATGTGACATGTAACGCAGTAAATGCGTTTCCTCTATGACCGGAAAAGTGTGGTTCCTCTATGGAGGCACCCACAGTGAAGACCAAGGAGGATGCTGGGAACCTCCACAAAGGAGACCCACAGAGGAAGGAAACAACTCCTGGTGGGGGACTCCATTGTTAGGAAGGTAGAACTGGGGGAGGAAGGGGAGAGGGAGGTAAGGTGCCTGCCTGGTGCCATGGCTTGGAGGGACAGGGAGCAAATCCTCAGGATCGCAGGAGCAGCTGTACAGGGGAGAGAGCTGGATGTCATTGTCCACCTAGGGACAAATGACCTGGCTAAGAAAGGGATCAGAGCAATGCAAGAAGCGTTTGTGGAGATGGGGAGGGGCCTTAGACAAATAGCACGCATGGTAACCTTCTTGGAGGTGCTGCCTGTCTATGGCACAGGTGAGGCTAGGGTGCTCCACACCATGGGATTCAATCAGTGGTTGAAAAACTGGTGCAGAGCTCAGGGATTTGGCTTCATTGGGGACTGGGGGTCCACCTGGAGGGATGCAGGCCTATACTGGTGTGATGGTCTGCATCTGTCCAGGAAGGGAACCAGGATCCTAGGTGATAGGTTTAAATGCTTCATTGACAAGCATTTAAACTAGCTGGGGGCACTGGAGAGGAGCAGGGAAATCCTAGCCCCCCCAAAAAAAATCAGGGTACTAAGTGAGGTAGACACCAACATAGAGATGTCGATAGGAAGAAGCGCAGGGGTAAATGGAGAAAGTGGCAAACACAGTAAGGACAGGGGTGGGGAAAAAAGGGGTAAGGCCATCAAGAAATGGAGGGTAATGAGTATCAACGCTCATAGTCTGGGCAACAAGCTCCCTGAACTGGTGGCCTTGATGGAAGAGGGATGCCTGGGCATTGTAGCAGTCACAGAAACATGGTACACAGAGAACGATGACTGGGGTCTTAACATACCAGGGTACACAACCTACAGGAGAGATGGGGAGGGGAGAAGAGGGGGTGGAGTAGCTCTCTATGTAAGGGAAGAGATAAAAACAACTGAACAAAAGAGTAAATAGGGAGGAGAGGAGGCACTGTAGGTCACTTTAGAGACTGGAACTGGCACCACATTCTGCACAGGGGTTGTATATGGACCCCCATGTCAGGGGGAGGGAATGGACAAGGATATGATAGAAGGCATACTTAGAATGGCAGAGAAAGGGGAGATACTGTTGATGGGGGACCTTAACATGCCATATGTTAACTGGAGCACCTTTGCTGCAGCCACATCCAAAAGCAGGGCCATTCTCGATGCCCTTTAGATGGCATGCCTCAAGACAGCTAGTTTTGGAACCTACTCGTGAGGGAGCAATCTTAGACCTCCTACTCTCAAATGGGGACAGTGAGAGGATCTCAGATGTAGAAGTGGGTAGCCATTTGAGAACAAGTGACCACCAAACAGTGTGGTTCACGATGAGCTCAGCTACAGAGTCAAGCCATACAAAAGTGAGAGTTCTGGACTTCAGGAGGGCTGGCTTTGGCAAGATGGGAGAGTGCCTTAAAAAAGCACTGGCAAACAGGCTAGAAGGAGGGGTGGAGCAACAATGGGGAAATATCAAAACTGCCATCACAGAGGCAACAAGCCTTTGTGTGAAGCAAATAAATCAAAACAAAAGAAAAAGCCACTGTGGTTCTCAAAAGAGGTGGCAGTGAAGGTTAGGGAGAAAAATATAGCATTTAGGAAGTATAAGAAAACACAGAAGGAGCAGGACAGAGAACTATACCAGTTAAGGCAGAAGGAAGCAGGGAGGGTAGTCAGAAAGCAAAGGCCCAGACTGGGGAAAAAGATGCCAACTCGGTTAAGAAGGGGATAAAACCTTTTATAGGTATATTCAGGGCGTGAGAAAGACAAAGGGAGGGATAGTGAGGCTGAACAGAATGGATAGTGGGTGAGCAGAGAGGACAGTGAAAAAGAAGGGGTACTGAATGAATACTTCTGTTAAGTATTCACAAAAGAGGAGGTGGGGGAGGTGCCTAATCCAATTAACAGGAGCACTCTGGATAGGGGGGTTGATCCCAGTCCTTTCATGGAAGAAAGGGTTCTGAAAGAACTCTTAAAACTGAAGGTGGACAAAGCAATGGGGCCAGATGGAATTCACCCCAGAATTCTAAAAGAATTAAGCAGAGAACTAGTGACACCATTGGCTACCCTTTTTAACAAATCATGGTAGGATGGTGTGGTATCTGAGGACTGGAGGAAGGCAGATGTGATTCCCCTTCACAAAAGTGGGACCAAGACAGAGGCAGGAAACTACAGACCTGTCAGTTTGACCTCTGTGGTAGGGAAAGTGATGGAATCACTTCTGAAGGAAAGACTTGTTGAGTACCTAGAGGCCAGTGGGGCACAGGACTCAAGGCAGCATGGGTTCACAGCGGGAAGGTCATGTCAGACAAATCTAATTGATTTCTTTGATTGGGTGACCAAAGTAGTAGACCAGGAAGGGGCTGTGGACATGGCCTACCTAGACTTTAGCAAGGCATTTGACACAGTCTCACACAAAAGATTAATGGTCAATTTAACCAGCCTGGGAGTGGGTCCCAGGGTGGTAGTCTGGGTAAAACATTGGCTGGACAACAGGACACAGATGGTAATTGTAAATGGAGTCCACTCTGAACAAAGAGGGGTTACTAGTGGGGTACCGCAGGGTTCAGTATTGGGTCCAGTCCTTTTTAATGTCTTTATAAGTGACATTGCAGAGGGACTGAAAGGAAAAGTATGCCTCTTTGCAGATGACACAAAGATCTGCAACAGGGTTGATACACAAGGAGGCATGGAAAGGATGAGAAGGGACTTGGCAAGGTTGGTGGAATGGTCAGAAGTATGACAGCTTAGATTCAATGCAAAGAAATGAAAATTAATGCACCTAGGAAACAAAAATCCAGGGGAAGATTACACAGTGGGGGGGGAGGGTAGTAACAACAACAAAAATGGAGAGGGACCTGGGGGTAATCGTATCAGATGACCTTAAAGTTGGCAAGCAATGTAAGAAGGCGGTAGGAAGGCTGGGGGGATACTGGGATGTACAGGGAGAGGCATCACCAGCAGAAAACAGGAAGTTGTTATCCCTGTACAGACAGTTGGTGAGACCCCATCTGGAGTACTGCGTCCAGTTCTGGAGACCCCATCTCCGCAAGGACATAGACAGGATGGAGGCAGTTCAGAGGAGGGCAACTAAAATGGTGCAGGGTCTGCAAGAGAAGCCATACAAGGAGAGACTAAAGGAGCTTAATATGTATACCCTTGAGGAACGGGGTGGGGGGGACATGATAGAAACATTTAAGTATCTCAGTGGAATCAACAAAGTCCAAGAGGGTAGCATCTTTCAGAAAAAGAGATGTGCAAGAACAAGGGGACACAATTTGAAGATAGAGGGGGACGGCTCAGGGTCAATGTGAGGAAGTATTTTTTCACAGAGAGGGTGGTGGACGCATGGAACAGCCTTCCTGTGGAGGTTGTGGGGTCTAAAACTGTGGGAGAATTCAAGAATGCATGGGACAGACATAAGGCAATTTTTGTTGGGGGGGGGGTAGGAAGAAATAGGCTGTTGGTTAAATAGGATCTGCATCTTATCCTCTAGGTAGGGAAATGGGCAGACTAGGTGGGCCAAGTGGTCCTTATCTGCTGTCAAAGTCTTATGTTTCTATGTAACATAAAAGACAACGCTGCTGTATAAATGTTCATTTTCTCCCTTTTCTCCAGTTTTTGTGGTATGCAGGGCATCCTCCAGCTCTTCTGGGCATCTCCTCTGGCAGCTGGATCCTTTGGTTTGGGCATTCCCTAAAGCAGCTGGACTTTCTGGCTCTAGCATCCCCTCAGGCAATTGGACCCTCCAGATCAGGCATCCCTCTAACAGCTGGATCCTTTGGCTCTTACATCCCCTCCAGTAGCTGAACCCTCTGGACCCTCAGGATCCAGACAAGGCAGAAATACTGAACAAATACTTCTGCTCAGTATTCACTAAGGAGGGGAGGGTCGAGGACCACAGTTGGGTTGCAGAGGCAATGAGGAGGAGAGGTGGACACCAGTCCATTCTCAGTGGAGAGAGTTGTGGAAGAACTCACAAAGCTGAAGGTGGATAAGGCCATGGGGCCAGACGGCATCCACCCGAGGATATTAAAGGAGCTCTAAAGGGAACTAGCAGCACCTCTGGCGGCCCTGTTCACAGAGTCACTCAAAATGGGTGTCATTCCAGAGGACTGGAGGAGGGCACATATAGTCCCACTGCACAAAAGAGGCAGTAGGGAGGAGGCGGAGATCTACAGGCAAGTCAGCCTCACCTCATTGGTGGGAAAGATCATGGAGATACTGATGAAAGAAAGGATAGTGGCACATATGGAATCCAGCGGTGCTCAGGATCTGAGGCAACACGGATTCACAGCAAGAAGGTCATGTCAAACGAATCTAATAGATTTTTTTGATTGGGTGACTAGGGAACTAAATCAGGAAGGGGTGGTAGACGTCGCCTACCTAGATTTCAGCAAAGCCTTCGACACCGTCCCATATAGAAGACTGATTAACAAGATGTATTGTCTGGGCATGGGAGACAAGGTGGTGAACTGGTTTAGGAACTGGTTAACAGACAGGAGGCAGAGGGTGGTGGTAAATGGAGTACAATCTGGGGAGAGGGGGGTACCAGAGATCAGTACTAGGACCAGTCCTGTTCAATGTCTTCATCAGTGACATTGCAGAGGGGCTGGAAGGAAAGGTCTGCCTGTTTGTAGATGACACCATGATCTGCAATAGGGTGTATACCCCAGAAGGGGTGCAGAAAATGAAGAGGGACCTGGAGAAGCTTGAAAGATGGTCGGAGATGTGGCAACTGAGGTTCAATGCAAAGAAGTGCAAAATAATGCACCTGGGTAGAGGGAACCCTGGGGAGAGCTACAGGTTTTGAAGGGGGGGGGAGCTGACTGTCACCAAGAAGGAAAGGGACATAGAGGTTATCATCTCTGATGACCTTAAGGTATCAAAACAGTGTACAAAGGCAGCAAGGAGGGCCAGTGGCATGCTGGGGTGCATAGGCAGGGGTATCACTAGCAGGAGGCAGGAGGTGGTGATGTCATTGTGTAGAGCTATGGTAAGGCCTCACCTGGATGGTGAGGCCTTGTACCACAAAACATATGAGGAGAGACGAAGGGATCTCATTATGTACTCACTGGAGGAGAGGAGACAGCGGGGGGAGATGATTGAAACTTTCAAGTACCTCAAGGGTATAAACAAGGTGCAGATGGGGGACCTTTTCCAATGGAAAAAAAAGTACTAGAACAAGGGGGCACAATATGAAATGGGAAGGGGTTAGATTAAGCGGTAATGTGAGGAACTTTTTGTACACATAA
The DNA here is from genome assembly GCA_016271365.2 of Neoceratodus forsteri. Taxonomy (NCBI): domain Eukaryota; kingdom Metazoa; phylum Chordata; order Ceratodontiformes; family Ceratodontidae; genus Neoceratodus; species Neoceratodus forsteri. The sequence goes on along the minus strand of JADMNL010000032.1, from coordinate 126,843,346 downwards.
AGGGTAGTTGACGTTTGGAATAGTCTGCCACAGGAGGTAGTGGGGGCAAGCACAGTGGAGGAGTTTAAGCATGCCTGAGACAGGCACAAGGGAAGCCTGAGAGGGGAGATGATGAAAAACCATTGATCACATAGGGTCAGTGGCCACATACAATGTACACATACAATAGGCCGGTGGTTAACTAGGATCTGCAGCTTATCCTGTAGGTAGGGAAATGGGCAGACTAGCTGGGCCAAACGGTCCTTATCTGCCATCAAAGTCTATGTTTCTATGTTACAGGGGTTACGGGAGACTGGATGGGCCTAGCGGTCCTTATCTGCCAACAATTTCCATGTTTCTGTGTTTCTATTATGTATCCCCTCTGGCAACCAGACCCTCCAGATTGGGTATGCTCTCCAGCACCTGGGCTCACCAGATTAGGTATCCCTTCAAGCAACTGGACTTTCAGATTAGATATCCCCTCTAGCAGTTCGAGTTTTTATATGAAGTATGCCCCCCCCCCAGCAGCTGGATCCTTTGGCTCTGGTATCCCCTCAGGCAGCTGTGTGGAAAACTAGCCTTATTCTACGGTCATTTTAAAGTCCCTTTCACTTATGGTCACCCAGGGAAGCCATGGGCCTGATCCTCAATGGTCCTGCATCCCCTACTGCAGCTGCAGAGGGTCCATTACACTGGTCTATGGTGCAAGGAGGTACCATTCCCCACATGCAAGGAACTCTACACATTCAAGAATGTGGGCTGCTGTCCTCCTCCATGCCTGACCCCTGTCCATGTGCATGGCTGCATGGGTGGGTGGCACTTGGCAGGCCAGGGGGCATGGGTGGGTATACAACCAATCCATCACACAGTATCTGCGGTGTGGAGGACCAGTGGAGGGGATGGCCACTGTGCCTGCCTAAGGAGAAGCATTAAGTGTCTCAGTGTTCCCCCTCCTCCTGGCCACAAATGACAGTTCCAGGTCAGTCAGCCCTTACTCATTAGCCCCAGACCGTGGAGGCTCCACAGTGGGCTGGGGGCATCTTCTGCCACTGGCTGGTGTGTTTTGATATAATACACAGAGTCCAGTGAAGATATGGCAGTCCTGGAGTACTCCCATATTCTGATATTCCCTCTTCCATACAGAGGCAGGGATCCACTTATGGACCTGGTCCAGACCCACTCCTCCCACACCTGCCACCCCCTGTCCCAACGCATGACTCTGCACTAGCAGAGTACAGCAGCTTAGGGCTTTGGATGCCTTCTAATGCAGACAGCATCGAGAGGGCACAGAACCGCATCTGGGATATGCCCAATTCAAGTGTGTCCTGGCCACCTGTGTGGATTGGGCCTAAGTCCATAGCCTATATCTACTGAAACAATAAACCAGAGAAATGAATGCGGTTCTCCTTGACGAAATACCACTAGCATTTTCAGATGTAACGACCAATATTAAGCATTAGAAAATGGGCTTTTTATTTGCTGGAATCTCATTGGCCGGTGCCCCTGGCAAAGGGGTACATTAAGTTTCAATAGATGCCCAGCAAATAAAAAATCCTGGTCAGCTGTCCACATCACCAGCTGAGAAATACTGGTATCCAAGCGACACCTTCGTACTACAGCTGGTGAAGCCACCGATACAACTGACAGGCAAATGCTTAAAAAAAAAAAGATGTCTGACAAACTTTCTGTCAGTTTTGACCTACCGAACATACTCAACATTCAAAGTCTACTTACTGAGCAGGAAGGAGAGGCACCAATTCCATGGAAAAGAAGCCATCCTGTGAAAAAGGAAAAACCACCAGTAAGTGAATGATTCCTCTCAGTCAGTCAGGACGAGTTAGACAAGATACAGAGAGGGAGACAGGAAAAAAATACAGTAAAAAACACACTAAGTGGGTAGTCACAGTTTTTGAACAATGGGCCAGCCACAATAACATACAGATAAACTGACAGGAAATATGATTCGAGGACTTAAATGACCCCCTCAAATGTTTCTATGCGGAAGTGCGAGCGTCGAACAGAAAAGAACACTTGGTGACAGGCTGTTGTGCTTTGCAGGTGGGAATCATCCACCACGTTGGCAGTACAGAGATCTGCCGGACGGTCAGCAAAATTACAAACCCTACATTTAGGAGTTCTAACAATGTCCTGCAGTCTGTCCTGAAAAAACTTTGTAAAGAACAGAAAGATACCTCCTTACACTACCCACCAATAAGTGAATCAGACCTCACAAAACTGAGAAATAGCCCCGTGTTATCCCTAGAAACCATGCCTGGCTTAGTACATGATGTTTGGTTTGACATGCAGCTGCACGTGGCCAGGCGTGGCCGGGAGGGGCTCCAAGAGCTAAAAAAAGGAGTAATTCACAATAAAAACAGATGACAGTGGCACAAAATATATAACACTCACTCATAACAAGCAAACCAAGAATCATAAAAACCTTCAAGAGCAAAACGAGAATGCTCGCGGCTTCATTTATGAAGAAAAAGGAAACCCCCTATGCCCTGTGCTCCCATTCAAAAAGTACCTGTCCTTAACGCCACCGGACGCAAAGTGCTTCTTCTTACACCTGAGAAAATTGCCCCAAGAAGCAAACAACAGTGAAACATACTGGGTCACAAACGAACCTATGGGCAAAAACTACTTCTGCTGCTTAATGCCCAGACTAAGCAAGGCAGCCAACTTTTCGCACTACCCATAGCATAAGAGCTACCGCAGTGCAATTGTTATCTTGAGCAGGACACACCAACAGAGAAATTGTTGCAGTAACTGGCCACCGGTCTGAGCAAAGTTTAGCCAGTTACTGGACACCTTCTCCATCAGACAGGAAACACTGGCATTCCATATTAGGAGCTGGAAAACAAGAGCAATCCAGCAAGACCTCTCAGCAGATTTCAGAGGAAGAATTTCAGCCCAGTACAAGCAGCAGCAGCCTGCCACCGAATGACGAAAGAAGCATCGGAACACAACACGTCTTCCAGCCTTCCAACTGTACATTCAACTGTCCAATTAATTTCATCCGCTACAACAATTGTTGGGGCCTCACCATTTTATTATTTTGACCATGATCCAGAGTTTAACGGTTCTACTGCGTGTTTAAAAGCATTTCTGTTTTTTTAAAAGTGTCCAAAAGGAACAATTTTTTTTTCTTATTGACAAATATAGAAAATTAAATAAAACTGTTTCTTCTTAAAACTAAAAAAAACAGCCTATGTGTTTTATTTCTACAGTTTGCCCATTTTCTAAGTGCAAAAATACCCTCCAGAGTGGGTGGTATGGCTACTACCGGACCTTCCAGGGGTTATAAGGCCTTCTGCCTGTGGCGTCGGGCCTCATTATGCCCCTGAGCAGTCCGATATTCCCAGTACCACCCACCCTGTCGGGTATTATTGCTTGCTTATCTGCCTCCATGGAGAAGATGGACTCCTGCTTTTTCAAACATCTTAAGCAGCAGTGCATGTTACGGTGAAAAGTTTGACCTATATAATTGTGTTCTGTATTAGACTGCCCCTTATGTCGTGTCTTGTATGATACCCTTTGTTCCCCATTTTGTGTCTGCTTTAGCTCTATTTTTCATACATTTGAAATAATACGCTCCCAGTATGTCCCCCTACATGCTCCCACAATTTAACAGTGTTCTTCACTAAATGCCCCCGATCCCTTCCTTGGGATCTCCACTGCTGTCTTAGGCCTGTCCCTAAAGGCTACCAGGTGACTGGGCATCAAACTAAGTTTTAATTTATAAGCTGGATTTATCAGCAGCTGTGAGACATGGTACCTGCCACCTGAAGCAATCCATTAAGCAACCAAAGGAAAGTGACCTCGAGTGCACCCTGGCACACCTCTCACCAGCACTGAGCTCTGCCCACTGGTCTCTCTAAGTCTGAGGCACTACCAGTCAGTAGGCTCTGGGCCTGGCATTCTAGTCACCAACGCTGTAGTGCAGGCGGGGGTTGTCACAAATAAATTTTTGCTAAAACCAAAAAAAAAGAAAACCTACATGATGAAAATTTTTGCTGACTAACAACTAGTGGGGCTTTCAGTCTCTCTGCTCTGAGGTGGGCATTTTAAATCAAGGTTAAGCAGTGGAGTGTTCAGACTTCTAAACATGCTATAGGAGAAAATGGGTTCAGGAATCTCTCAATCACTCTCTGATTGACTTGACCCTCATCATATTGTTGATGCAGGCACTCCCCCTACCATCTTCGGTGACCACTGAGTGCATAAGATTAGCAGGCTGATTCTCTTCTACTCAACTCCCTCTGTCAGTAATTGCCATGACAATGGGCCTGGGGCTTTTCTTTCTGAACTCTTAGGCAGTAACAGTAATTTAAAGAGATTCACCAATGAACACTATTGCACCTGAAATATTTTATTTATTTATTTAAAATTGGTGACCGAGAAAGGCATGCTGAGCCGAGGCTTGTTTCCAGGTGCGACCCGGGTGCAAGGTGTACATTGAGGTAAACAGAGAAAATACAAAAGTTCTAGTTACAGGCGTAAGGAGCAACAGCAGCATGCATGATAAGTACAAGTAAGTACAGGTAATCAGCATAGAGCAGCATTTCGTATATGGAGCTTAGGACTGGAAACATGATGGAGTGGACTATTACCAGGATAGGACAGTGAGTACTCTGAGAGTGAGGGGTGAAGCTGTCTGCAGCCGGAGGTTACCAAGTGGGACAGCCAAAGAAGGCTAGACCTGAGTCAGGGAGGGAGCCTGGGGGCAACTGGGGCGGGGGCGGAGCCTGAGTAGTGTCTTAACTGCTGCGAGAGAGGGGCCTGATGTAGGTTCGGGGGGGGGGGGGATTGTTCCAGAGGAAGGGGAGGCGGTAAGAAAAGGCTGCCTGCCCCGAGGCGGAGAGTGGGCATGGGAGTTTGAAAGTGCATGCACCTCTGTGATGGAGTTGGTATCCAGAGTAACTGGCTGGTGAGAGGCGGGAGTAGAGGTAGGGAGGAAGGGAGCCTAACCAGTATTTAGCTAGGAGGGAGGCACTATGGGTGGTCCTCCTGTGTGAGAGTGGGGTCAAGGAAAGTGAAGAGTAAAGGAGGCAGTGGTGGGTGAGTGGGGGAGAGGCTGTTGCGAACCGACAGAAGGAGTTGAGAAGGATGTCGAGTTTTGAGTGGACTGAGACTGGGGCAGAACAGTAGATGATATCGCCGTAGTCCATGACCGGTAGGATAGTTTTACTTACGAGTTCACTACGAGTGAGATGGGGAAGGCAGGCTTTGTGGCGATAGAGGCAGACCAGCTTGGGCCGGAATTTGGTGCAGACTGCCTCGATGTGGGTGGAAAAGTTGAGGTTGCTGTCCAGCCAGACCCCCAGGTACTTGAAAGCCAGCACTATCTCGAGGGGGGGAGCCTTCTAGGGTGCAGATTGGTGGAGGTGAGGGTAGAGAGGTGAGCTTTTGTCTAGTATCGAATACCATGGTTACCGTTTTATTGGCATTTAGTTTGAGTTGTTTTTTTTGGAGCCAGGTTTGAACCCTGTCAAAGTCATTTTGAAGGACAGGGAGCAGACTGTCATGGGAGGGGCCTGAGGCAAAGATGATGGTGTTGTCTATGTAAAGATGTACGTTTGAGGAGAGGCAGGCAGAGGGGAGGTCATTTATAAAAATGGAAAAGAGAATGGGGCCAAGGATAGAACCTTGGGGAACTCCTGAAAGAATGGGTAGCGGTGGGGAGAGAGTGTCCCCTATTTGAACCGACTGCTGCCTATTCTGGAGGTAGGAGCGGAACCAGTTGATGGCAGGCTGAGCGAGGCCAAAGGAACTCAATTTGCAGAGTAGCAGGGGTTGGGAGACTGAATCAAAGGCTTTTGCCAGGTCAATAAAGATGGCGGAGGTGATTTGGCTTTTGTCCATGGCAGTGAAAATTGAGTCAGTTACATGTAGCAGGGAGGTGGTGGTGGAGTGATGTTTTACTGAAGCCTGATTGAAAAGGGGAGAGTGAACTGTTTGAGGAGAGAAACGCTGATAGCTTGGAGAGCATGAGTGATTCTTGGAGTTTTGCTAGGGAGGGAAGGAGTGAGATGGGTCGGTAGTTTCCTGGTAGAGAGGGGTTTCCGCCTTTATCGAGGGGAAGGATTTTGGCCATCTTCCAGGCGGTGGGGACCATGGCAGTTGAGAGGGAGAGGTTGAGTATGTGTGTTAAAGGAGTGGTGATGGCTGGGGCAGAGATGTGGAGCAGTCTAGGGTGTAAGTCATCTGGGCTGGTTTTGTATTGATTTAGAGTGATGAGTCCTGAGTAGACATCCTGTGGTGTGAAGGGGGGGGAGAGAAAACTGGAGTCGGGGCGGGGGGAGTTTTGGGGTAGGGTGGAGGGGCTGAGTTTGGTAGAGCGCAGGAGGTGAAAAATGTATTAAAGAGTTCTGCTACAGAAGCCGGGTCTTCTGCTGTTGTGCCGTTTAAGCTGAGGACTGGGCAGGTTTGCTTAGTGGGATGGTCCATAAGGGAGTTTAGTACCTTCCAGAAGGATGCAGGGGGAAGCATTGTTATGGGTAAGTAGTGTTTTGAAATATGAGGCTTTAGACTTCCGAATTGCGTTGGTGCATGTATTTCTGAGACATTTGTAGGCTTGGAGGTTGCTGGGGCAAGGGAAGCTTTAAACTGTCTCCATGCCTTGTCCGTGGTCCGACATAGGGTAATGGGGTCCGAGGTGATCCAGGGGTAATGGTAGCGCTTAACTCTAGTTTTCCTGAGGGGAACATGGTGGTCCCATGTGCTTAGGAGGATGCTGCTGAAGTGGGATAGGGCTAGGTCAACGTCTTGGGAGGCAAAGACAGGGAGCTAGCCAGCTTTAGAGAGGTCAAGCTGTAGTGCGGGTTCATTCAGGAGGTGTAATGGGTGAGACCAGATGAATTTGGGGCCGGATTGAGGTGAGTGGATTTTGTGGATACAGTACGTGATGCAGTGGTCACTGAGGGCATCGGAGAGGGTGCCTGAAGCGGTGATCCTGTGTGAATGGGAGGTTAAGATCCAGTCCAGCAGGAAGTGATTTTGAGACCGGTGGTTTAAGCGAGTGGGTTCCTGGATTAGTTGTGTTAGGTTTAGGGCTTCAATCTGCAGAGCGGTTGCTTTGGCACTTGAGGAGAGCCAGTTGAGGTTGAAATCACCTAATAGGGTGAGTTCACCGTTTTTAGTGACCGTTGATGAGGGTGTCAGGGGGTCTTTGGGGGGGACGTATTGGACCCCAATATAAAGGGGCGAGGACGAGGGGAAGGAGATGATGGCTACTAGGGATTCGTGGGAGGCAGGGCAGGATTCCATAAAGGTAATGCGGCAGGTTAGGGATGACCTGGCATACAGCGCTACCCCCCCCCGCCTCATTTGCCACGGTCCTGCCGGAAGATGACGTACACAGGGATGTTAAGCAAGGAGCTGGGGATTTTGGCTGATAGCCAGGTTTCCATGACGCAGAGTATATTGGGTTTGTACTGGCTTACCCAGACAGACAGGGTATCTGTTTTGGGGAGCAGACTCCTTGCATTGATATGGAATATACGGAGGCCCTTGGTGAAAGAATCTGAGAGCTGGGCTGGAGAGGGAGCAGGTGTGGATTGGCTGGACACTTGGGGGCTATGGTTGGGGTGGATGTCGCCTGCCATGAGCAGTAGTAGTAGGGGAAGGGTGAGGGGCGAGGTTTTCTTACTGTTACGTGAGTTGTGCCACGGGTTGGAGTACTTAGATTTAAGCAGCAGAGAAGGGCCTCGAGGTTCAGTACATGAGAGTGAAGCAGAGACGGGTGGATGGTGGGAGAAGGTGTGAGGGAGGGAAGGAGAGGAGTGGTTGAAGGAGGGAAAAAGAGTTGATGTTGGAAGGGGGACGGTGCCAGAAGGAGCTTGGAGGAGATACACCTAGGGGAAGGGAAGAGTAGGAGGGTGGGGTATAGAAAGGGGTGCCTAGACTGGGGGGAGTAAGATAGGTAGGCATTATGTTGGAGAGAGGAAACAGAAGGAGTAGGCACAAAGCTGGAAAAAGCGTCATTTTGGTGAGAGGGGATGAAAAGGATGCAGAGGTGGCCTCTAGTGGGGAGAAGAGATAGCCTGCTAATGGAAAACTCGGCTGGTTTCAGCAGTCATGTGACTGCACCAGTATAACTGGGAGCCAACCAAGGGGTGGGGGTGGTGGGAGCCGGCACAACGCGTTAGTGGGGCTTTCCTGAGTCGGGAGCCGAGAGCGCGGTGTTGCTGATGAGTGGCGTACCTGCTTAGCTTTTTGAGCTGCTGTGTGGGAGGGCGTCTGTGTGCGTGTGCCCTCTCGGACCCTCAGGGGTCTGCCAAATCTGTGGAAGTGAGAGAGAGAACAGCAATATTAGTATAGGGGCTTGTTAGTCGACCAGTGCCCACGTTTCATTACTAACTGGCCATGATAATATATAAAATTGCTGGAAAAGCCGCCGTTTATGCATTATAATGGAGTGCGCCCCCGCACTCTCACTGGCATCTCGTCATAACGTTGCTGAGCACGAGGGTGGAGCAATGGCGGCACTTGTAGCAGGGAAGTCTGTGGGACCCTGTTGCCAGACTTTTACGAGTGATGCAGTTTTTTTCTGAAATGATTATAAATGGAAATCTTCACAATTCTTGACTCCTGTAGGGGTAAGGCACCTATATTTCAGGTGCAGGAGTATTTATTTTTAGTTGGTGAATCTCTTTACGGAGCTGGTGACACGTTCAGGAGAACTTTAACAAAACCTAATATTTAGACACAGTCCAGCTTGTATTTCACATTAGTGCGGTATTCCTCCTCCCCATTATTTATTACTGAGGCCATTTGTGAGAAAACAGTATCTTTGCTCCTGAAAAGTTCATCTATTCCTGCTGCTTTGCTTTCTTCCTGCCTGAAGTCACAGAGCACTCCTTGTGACCTCACAGTTACTCCCATGGCAGCAGATTGTGATGTCACGACAGGGGATTATGACTTGAAGCAGGGAGTAAGCTATAGAGGCAGATGGACTCTAGAAGAACTCTAATGGATAAAGATCATATATTCATGCAAATTTCCTTAGTTATAAATAATGGTGAGTATAAATATGTAAAATATAAATGGAATGCAGGCATAACTGTACCTAGTTATTATGTTTGTTTTTTTAAGTTTTCTTTGAGGCATCAGTAGCTGTTTAAAGCAACAGTATTTGTTAGCAGGGAAAAAAATGTCCTCATATCATTGTGCAGTAACAATGTATTTCTGGTAAAAACAATAAATCCATTTTTCTTTTCCTTGTATTTCACTCTTGAACCAAAATGTGGGATTTTAAAGGACAACACTTCTTCTCACAGCTCCCAACCCCCCAAAACCACAACCCCCAATTAGGCTTTTCAGCCTAAAAAATAATTTTTTCACTACTTCTGTGTAATAATATGTCTTTCACTGTATCTAATATAAACACGATCGGAGCAGCAAGGCACCATTTCACATGCTCGCATGATTTTGCACTGCTCCAGACATGGCCAGAGCAGTGCAGTGCTATTTCACATGCTCAGCACAGATTCACACTGCTCCAGACATGGCCAGAGTAGTACAGTGCCATTTCACATGCTCAGCACAGCTTCGCACTGCTCCAGACATGGCCAGAGTAGTACATGCTCAGCACAGCTTCGCACTGCTCCAGACATGGCCAGAGTAGTGCAGTGCCATTTCACATACTCAGCACTGACTTCGCACTGCTTCAGACATGGCCAGAGCAGTGCAATGCTATTTCACATGCTCAGCATGGCTTCGCACTGCTCCAGACATGGCCAGAGTAGTACAGTGCCATTTCATATCCTCAGTGCGGCTTTGCACTACCCCAGACATGGCCAGAGCAGTGCAGTGCCATTTCACATACAATGGAGCAGCGTGGAGCCATGCTCAGCATGTGAAATGGTACTGTGCTGCTCCAGCCAGGTTTACATTGTGGTGGATACATCAAAAGACACATTATTACACAGAGAAAATAGAAACATTATTTTTTAGGCTGAAAAGCCTAATTGGGGGTATGGTGCTGGGAGGGCAGGTGTTGTCTTTTAAAGTTTTTTTTCTCTGGCCACACTCACTGTGATTAAGCAATAAGGTAGGACATGGGGTTACATTTACTGTGTGTTAACCCTCCCAGGATGTAATGTTGCACAAGGCACAGACGAGTACCACATACCCCAGGGAGTGATTAACTGATGGTTAATGTAACCCCTGGGAGTACCTTATTGCTTTCACAAATGTGCAGCAGTGCGTTTAAAAATTTTCCATGCATATTTACTGACTTTCAGCTGAAAATAGTCCATCCATTATCCTAGTGGTGTGAGAACCGTGATTGTTGAGCAAGCAACCCAGTGCTGGAGGCCCTTCCCCCTTTCCACTGCCTGTGACATCCATGGACCCTCTGCCCTGCTCTCCATTATACTTCCTGGGTCAGCTTAGCCCAGGAGAAGTGGCCTAGCTGGGCAGATGTGGTGGGAGCAGAGTACATGAAGGCTGAAGCAAGCGTGCTGTACACAGAGACTCTGATTCAGCAACCGCATCTCTAGAGTCATTATCGGCAGTGGTCAGCAACCTACCACGGTAATTTAAATGAGGTGATCTATTTTAATATTTAAATAAAAGAGCTGGATCAGCTGGAGTACTTATACTTTTTCTAGTTAACTGTTTTTCCCTCCTGACAGGCAGTCAGGAACAGATTGCTGGGTAGGGAGGTTGAATTTTTTTTAGAAAACCCTTGGGGGGGTTCTAATTGCCAAAGTTAAAATATTAATGATATGTGTCTTTATTGGTTGTTTTACCTTTCCTCACAGTTATACTGGGTCCAACTAAAGAACGGTCAAGAAGGGGACATGAGGAGAGTAAGTCAGGAGGAATGGTATGGTGACAGCGAACATTATGTGGGGATTAAGACCCATTTGAACAGAACTTTCAAGCATACTTTTTTTTTTAATGCAGAAGTTACCTCATTTTGGGCAACTGTTTAATGCACACCTGAGTCTGAGAGCAAACAGATGGGTTGCTATCAGTACTATTAAAGTAGAGACAAAGCAATGAGGTGGACAAAGCAATGGGGCCTGACAGAATTCACCCCAGAATTCTAAAAGAATTAAGGGGAAGAACTAGTGAAACCACTGACTACCCTGTTTAACAAATCATGGGAGGATGGTGTGGTACCTGAGGACTGCAGGAAGGTGGATATGATAACCTTTCACAAAAGTGGGACCAAGACAGAGGCAGGAAACTACAGACCTGTCAGTTTGACCTCTGTGGTAGGCAAAGTGATGGAATCACTTCTGAAGGAAAGAATTGTTGAGTACCTAGAGGTCAGTGGGGTGCAGGACCCAAGGCAGCATGGATTCACAGCGGGAAGGTAATGTCAGACGAATCTAATTGATTTCTTTGACTGGGTGACCAAAGTAGTAGACCAGGGAGAGGCTGTGGACATGGCCTACCTAGACTTTAGCAGGCATTTGACACAGTCCCACACAAAAGATTAATAAATAAATTAGCCAGCCTGGGAGTGGGTCCCAGGGTGGTTGCCTGGGTAAAGCATTGGCTGGACAACAGGACACAGAAGGTAATTGTAGATGGAATCCGCTCTGAAGAAAAAGGGGGTTACTAGTGGGGTACCACAGGGTTCAGTACTGGGTCCAGTCCTTTTTTTTTTATTTATTTTTTATTGCATTTTTTTCTTTACTTTTACATCGGGAGACATTTTACAAACAGAAGACTTTCCATGATTACTTCAGATTTGTTATAATACAAGAAAGCAGTGCATATATTTCTTTTACCTGGGTTACACATTGAGACCAAAACCCAACTTTCCTTGTCTAATATAGAGTTGGACCTGTCCATGCCCCTACTCACTTTTCTTTTCCCCTCTCGAAGACCCGGTCCCTAAAGGCAGAAATCGGGATCAATTCCTGCCTGATTGATTGACCAGTTCCGCCATAGGGTGGCAAAACCATCTATTTGATTGTTTAGTTTCGCTGTGATGTCTTCCATCTGATATATACCATACACAATTTGTCTCCAATCTTGTATACTTGGTACAGCTTTCGTCATCCATTTCCTTGTCAAAGATTTTTTTGCCACCAACAGCAGAATGGGAAGCAGGGTCTTTGTCCAAGGGGGGGAGCCATCCGGGTAGACGGCCATAAGCACCTTCTCAGCCGTAAGCTCGACTTGTTCATCTGGGCCCTCGCTAATTTCGTTTTGTATATTTAGCCAGAAAGGCATTAAACGTGGGCACAGCCACATTATATATGCTAAGTCAGCTAATTCTGCTCCACACTCCCTCCAACAAACCCCGTATTCTCTTGGAAGATATTTAGTCAGGATAGCCGGTGATCTGAAAAATCTTGATCTACACTTCCAGGAGTATTCCCTCTACACATGTGATCTGGTGATTTTGACCACTCTCAGGGATGAAGAGGACCATTTTTCGTTAGACACAGCTAGGTCCAAGTCCTTATTCCAACTTTCTAGGATTGAGTTTGTTGATTCTTTTGATTGATCTCGCATCATTTTGTATAAGTTACAGGGATTTAAATAATTGATTAGCAGTTTGTTTCTTGGGACAATACTAACTGCATAGAAAGTATTTATATAGGTTTTCTAGAAGAGTTATGTTTGTTAAATACAGTGAGGCATGTGCTATGCATTTTCACAATGTTTTAGTACTTTTATGAGCAAAACGCTAATCAATTTTTGGAGTTAAATAAAACCCTGAGTTACCAATTAAATGGTTCCAGTGTTGCCCCCGAGAGTGGTCAATGAATAGTTTTAGGAGAGGGGGAAGGGGAGATTTCAATTTGACCTGGATAATTCTATTACGTAGAAGGTGGTTTCTAATTTGGAAATATCTGAATTGGCCAACATTTGGGAGATTAAATTTTGATTTTAAGTCTTCAAATGATAAGATTCCGTTTGGACCCAAGAACTGGAATACCTGTTGCAGTCCCAGTCTGCGTCAGCGAGAGAAAGCTAAGTCACTATGGAACGGGGCAAAGCGCTCATCTTCTGAAATTAACTTACAATATTCGTAAATGAATTGAAGTGGTGCCTTTCCACGCATTTTAAACCATATTTTTAAGACCTGTGAGGTAATGACTGTGAAGTCTTTTAGAGGAGGGGTTCTCCCTGAGGATGAAAAAATTATTTTTTTAATATCATACATGTTGTTCGGATGAAATTCCAGCCTCTTCCACTGGGAATCGAACTGGTCCAAGAGCCAAAGTAGAAGATTTTTTAAGAAGGCGGCCTCGGCATATTTTGTAAGGTCCAGCAGATTAGTTCCACCCTGAGCTAGTAATAGTTTTAATATAGAAAGGCGAATTTGTGGTTTCTGTTTGTTCCATATGAACTTTGATATCATGTTGTCCCAAGACTTGAAAAAATAGTGAGATGGGAAGTATGGTATGTTTTGGAATAAGTACAGTAGGCGAGGTAGAATGTTCATCCTAATGGTTTATATTCATTGAAATAAGGATAATGGGAGATGGATCCATTTGTCCAAGTCTTTATTGTTTTCTATAGAAATGGGCTCGTAGTTGATTAATTCAATTAAGTGAAGATTGTAAGGAATGTGTATTCCTAGGTATTTTATTTTGGTTGAGTGCCATTTAATTGTAAGACTTCGTTTTAGAGTAATTGGGGGAATATAGTTATATAAAAGGGCCTTTGTTTTTGTTACGTTTAATTTAAAGCCGGCTAACTCTTCAAATCGGGTCATTATACTCCACGTCTCTGTAATCGATTCCATAGTGGATAAGAGGGAAAGGAGTATGTCGTCTGTGAAAAGACTGATCTTGTTTTCAGACTGCTGCATTGGTATGCCCTCTGTGTTTCTCGATTTTCTGATTGCGCTGGCTAGTGTTTCACGATATAATACGAACAGTAGAGGGGAGAGAGGACATCCCTGCCTTGTGCCCTGGCCTATTGAGATCGGGGAGGATAGTCCCCCGTTTATTCTAATGTAGGCTTTTGGCGAGGAATATATTTGGGTCAACCAATGCAGCAGTGAGTCAGGGAAACCAAATGTTTTTAATGAGTCCCATAGAAAGGGCCAGTATACCTTGTCGAATGTCTTTTCGGCGTCAAGGCTTAAAAAGGCCGATGGAATCTTCCGTGTTTGGATGTATTCCATAAGTATTAGTGTTTTTCTAATATTATCTGTTGTAGACCTATTTTTTATAAAGCCAGCTTGGTCCGGTGTATTATCGTTGGGAGGATTATTTCTAATCTTTTGGCCCAAATGGCCATAAAAATCTTGTAGTCTGAGTTTAGTATTGAAATCGGTCGGTAGGCAGAGGGGTCTAGTTTATTTCCATTGGGTTTGGGAATAGCTGCAATTGTAGCATAGTCCCATGATGGGGGAGGTGTGCTTGTCCAATGGCCGTTTCTTTGAACAACTTGAGAAGTCTTGGTGTTAATTCTTTGTTAAAAATTTTATACCATTCATTGAAATTTCCGGGACAATGACCCGAGGATTGTTTAGTGACCGCCATTTCTATTTCTTCAATTGTTACAGGGGTTTGTAGTTTCTGGGCTTGTGCTGCTGTAATTTTTGGTAGCTGTGTTTGAGATAGAAATGTTTGTCTATCCTCTTGGGAAGAGGCGTTATGTGTAGTGTGAAGATGTTGGTAATAGTCAGTAAAAGTTTGTCTTATATCTTCTTCTTTATGGGTTACCCTACCGGTTTGAGGATGTTTAATTTTTATTATTGTTACTGCGTTTTTCCTTGCTCTCAGTTTTTGCGCCAGTCTGCGGGTACCCCTAGATCCTCCCTTGTGGTCCAGTCCTTTTTAATGTCTTTATAAGTGACATTGCAGAGGGACTGGAAGGAAAAGTATGCCTCTTTGCAGATGACACAAAGATCTGCAACAGGGTTGATACACAAGGAGGCGTGGAAAGGATGAAAAGGGACTTGGCAAGGTTGGAGGAATGGTCAGAAGTATGGCAGCTTGGATTCAATGCAAAGAAGTGCAAAATAATGCACCTGGGAAACAAAAACCAAGGGGAAGATTACACAGTGGGGGGGGGAGGTAGTAACAACAACAAAAATGGAAAGGGACCTGGGGGTAATCATATCAGATGACCTTAAGGTTATCAAGCAATGTGAGAAGGCAGTAGGGAGGGCTGGGGGGATACTGGGATGTATAGGGAGAGGCATCACCGGCAGAAAACAGAAAGTTGTTATCCCTCTGTACAGACAGTTGGTGAGACCCCATCTGGAGTACTGTGTCCAGTTCTGGAAACCCCATCTATGAAAGGACATAGACAGGACAGAGGCAATCTAGAGGAGGGCAACTAAAATGGTGCAGGGTCTGCAAGAGAAGCCATACGAGGGCTGTTAGCTGCATAATCGAGCAGACTTGATAGACCAAATGGCCTTTTTCTGCTGGCAAATGTTGTGTGTTCATATGAAATAAGAATTTTGACGATCAATGAAACCAAGCATTCCAGGACAACGTAGTTGCTGTCAGTCTTGGTGCAGGTGACGAGGCTCTGTGTGCATATTAATTAGAGATTAATGTAAGACTTGTGGATTGCTCATAACCAATCATGTTGCACCATCAAAGATACATTGCTATAAATAAATTAAGCATGTTGGTGTGGTGCTGTGCTAGTTGCCATCAGACGAGTGTGTTAGTACCATCCTGATATATCCGCAGTATGGCTCCATAAAGCCAAAAACTAACCCAAAGGGAAGGGATTCTTAAAAATTATTAGCAGTAGCCATCTTTAATGGCTTGAGTCATTAATTTTAAAATCAGTAAAAAGGTTTTTTTTAGAAACATCTTAGAGAAATAAACAAATGAGTGATTCATGTCACAAATATAGTAATGCTAGAAATCTGTATGATGAGATTTTTTTGCTGACTAACAAGTACTACTGCTTTAAGATCGGAAGGGATTCTAGGTCCATTGTGTCTGCTCTCCGCAGAGGTGAAATATGTATGTTCTGCAGACTTGTTAATTGGCTTCCCCTGAAACGTAATGGGGATGCTGATCATTCTCTGTCCCACTTCACTACACTGATTCAGGGCTCTGTACTAGGCATGTGCCCTTGTCCAATGTGGCGTTAAGGGCCCCCACCTCTTGTATGTGTTTCATGAGCTCACTGGCTTCAAACCTTGTGATTCTAGTTGGTTTAAAGAGGCCAAGAAATGTGTGTGAATTTGCAGCCATTTGCAATGCTCCTATTTTTATAAATGGTATTCATACCCCCCCAAAAGAGCCATATTTAGCAATAATCAAATATATGTTGATGTAAAAAAAATGTATTTTATATTGTTTTATTTTTCTGTACAGCAGTCTGTACAATTCTCTTCATGGAACCAGGAATCTGAACGCTTTGGCTGTGTTATGGAATGGATTCAGTATTGCCTTGATAGGTCAACAGTTTAGGGTCGGTGTTCTAAATTCATGTAGTAACATAGTGAAAACTCAGAATGCCTGGTTCCAGGAAGAGAACTGTACAGATTGTTGACCACAAAAACAAAACAATACAAAACACTGTTTTAATATCGGTTTGTATTCTGGTATAGGTAACTGGATCATTTAGGGGTACGAATATAATTCCTGGATGCATGGGCATTACGAGCAGCTGTGAATACATACAGACTTCCTGTCCACTATGGGGGTGGGGGGTCAGTTTCAAAAGCATCCATCCTAGCTGTGTCTGCCACTACTTTCAAATGTTACAAAATATACCTTGAAAATCTTACGGCTTCACTGGTCAGAACACTTCACATGACCATCGATTATTTTCTGAAAACCATGCACCTCATTAGAACTACACACACACACACACACATATATATATATAGATATATATATTGCCATAAAGGTGTTTCTTCATGTTTGCAGGCGGATGGGTATTAGCCATGTCCCCGCTCGCCTCTCCCAGCCACCAGAGCATCCCCTGTGGCTTACATCCACAGCAGGGCCAGGAGGGGGAGGGTCTTTTCCCCCCTCCCCCAAGAACCTTAAGGCCCCTAATTAATGATCCTCAGACTGTGTTTTTGACTATCCTAATGGGATCCGACAGATACTCCATCTGTCCAAACCTGGATCTGACTCCATTCTGGTTTCAGATCCATAGTCAGGTAGTGGGATTCTAAGTCAGATGTCTTCCTCAGAATGTGACCTTGTATTTCTGGTGTTCAGTTGGATCCTATGTGATAGAATCTAGTAGTCGGATACTAGCGCTATCCAATGCCATCTGGTATCCGATGTTATCCAGTTCAGCTGGATACAATCCACACAATACTACCTATGATACCTTTAAATTGAAACTGAAGGTATAGATTCTTGAACAGCAACCTGTAACTGCTAATGTAATAACACTTGTACAGCTGTCAACACACTATTCATACAATATTGTGCTTATCATATCCTACGGACCTCACTACTCTGAAGTGCTGTTCCTATGCTTGTCTGTATTGTTGTATCCTCTTGTAAACAGGTCCCTACATGGACTGTTGTTTTGCATCTGTGCTAGTACTCTAGGGCCACCCTTTTTCCGCAAAAATTAAAACAGAGGGATTGATAACGGAATTTGCCATTTTGAGGCACTACTTTGTCACTTTTTCATATTAAAAAAAAAAACTTTCTGCACCACATTTACAATAGCAACATGTTGATTTGCACTCAATTTGGGGGAAAAAGAAAACTGAAAAAGATTTTGTGAACTGGAACTACTGTTGTGGAAAATGGAAAATAAATGGCTGTAGTGCTCTGTACCTGATAAGTTTTTTTTTTAACGATCCAGGTTGTCCCAGCAAATGGGTGCCATTACCAAGTGTATTTACCCAGTAACCAAAATCAAATAAATGAATAAAATTAAGTATATGGTGATGGTTTCTGTTATAACTGCGCCCTAATTTGCAGTTGTACTTACCTTACCTGTTGTATGCCACTTGCTCCTAATTTTGTTGTCCCATAACAGTGCTGTAATTCTGTATATAAACCAGACCCCAAATAAGAAAAAAAATCAAATTATTGCAAAATGAATAAACAAAACAATAAACTGGGGTTAATAATCCAACTTCAGGGCCACCCATTGGCTCAGAGGCAGCATGTCGATGCAGGTTCAGAAGCAGACTTGGTCAGCTGGGGCCGGGAGATGATGCAGCTGAAGGCACTACACCTGGCAGTGTAGCAACCCCTTTGAGGGGGATGACTCAGGTAGCTTGTTCCCTACCATGGGATCCACTGCAGCATCTGAGGCCAGAAGGAGCCAGGTGGTGCCATCGAGTGGGTGGAGAGTGGGGAGGAAAAATGGGGATTAAAAAAAAAAAACAGAGGCTGCCAGGATATTGTGCTCAGGCACTTTCAGGCCCCGCTTTGCAGGGACCTCCACTGGGGAAGGGGTGGACCAGGGAGGGTAGTGGCTGATGGGGCAGGAATGTCTCCCAAGTACCAGTGGGTGCAGCCTAGAGGACTTGGAGGGCAGAATCTAGAGGATAAAAAGCTATATAGAAAAAAATACAAAATTAGACCACACACTAGCAGGACACTGGGGAGCATAGGAAAAAGGATCAGTAGTTGAAGAAGGTAGGTGACCTTTCCACTGTAGAAGTCTCTGGTTCACAGTCACCTGGAATATTGTGCAAGGTACAAGAACATGTGTGCTACGTATTTTATTTGGTCGAACACAAATGCTGATATTTGTATTTGTGAATAGTGAATAGTGCATTATTTGTGTGTTTTTATATCAAAAAGATATGTATCATACATGGTTCCTCTTTGTTGCTGGTGACTTCAAAAAGCATTTCTTATCACCTAACTGTTAAGGATGACTTTTTGAACCCAAATCTGTTAATCAACTCAGTAGAGTTGTTAAGAACGATATTTTCCCCATAACTGTGTTAGTCAAAAGAATTTTCATTATGGTGTGATCACACAGCTGCTGTTTTTAAACCGCAGCTGAAAGTATTTTTACCTCCACAACCTTTCACCACAATTTACTCTCACCACTGAAACAATATGTTTGTTTATTCTGCGATTCTGCATCTGTGGTGATGAAGCAAGATGTACATTTATCACTGAACAAGAACATTTTTCTTGCAAAATGAGGTAACCCTTGTATTATTCAAAATAAGTAACCTCTGAGTGCCAATCATGGCTGATTCCTAAAACAATACTAGAGCCAAAATTTGCAAACACATATGTTGTGCAGAGTGTTTTGATTTGTGTGCTTAGTCCTGATACATCCTTCCCTTCATCTGCTGTTAGGAGTTTTTTTTTTCTAAATTTACATCCCCGTTTTATGGCCTCTGGGGATCTCCATTGTAGAGTGGTGTATTGCTCTTCTTTGTCCTACAGTGTCTCCTGTCTCATGTGACAGTGATGCATCCAGGACCCGGATCCAGGACCACTGATTCAGTGAGGGAAAGTAGTGCAGCAGTAATCTGAAGATACAAGCCTGAAGTTCTGGCCTCAACTGAATAACTCTAATTTAGAATCATTGTTTTCTGTATGTTTGCCTAGGTCTAGTCAGAAGCAGTGAATATTTTGCTTTTAAAGCTTTTAATTTCATCAAACTACACCTGGCCATAAAACACACGAATCACCCTAGGTCATCAGTGCTATAATCAGTAAGGGCTCGAGCTGTTTTCTTACGGAATACCCACTCATTTAGGCCTCAAGTGATTGCTCAGTTGTACATGTATAAAAACATAGAAGTTGACGGCAGATAATGACCACAAGGTCCATCCAGTCTGCCCATTTCTTTTTCTACCTTATGAATGTGCCATAGGCCTTTGCTCTGTCAATGGCCTATCTATTCATAGTCACCTGTATTGCTCCCTTATGCCTACCCCATGCCTGTTTGAAGCGCTGCACTGTATTTATAGCCACCACTTCCTGAGGTAGGCCATTCCATGCAGCCACCACCCTTTCTGTGAAAAAGAACTTCCTCACATCACCCCTTAATCGGCCTCCCTCTAATCTCATGCTGTGTCCTCTTGTCCTGCTATTTTTCTTATATTGAAACATGTTAGACTCTTTCACCTTGTTAATGCCCTTAAGGTGTTTGAATGTTTCAATCATATCACCTTTCTCCCTCCTTTGCTCTAGGGTATACTTATTGAGTTCAGTTAATCTGTCCTCATATGTTTTCTGATGCAGTCCCTGCACCATTTTGGTTGCCCTTCTCTGGACTGCCTCAATTTGGTTAATGTCCTTATGAAGGTGTGGCCTCCAGTACTGCACGCTGTACTCCAGATGGGGCCTAACCAGTGTCTTGTAAAGACGGATTATTACCTTCCTCTTCCGACTTGTGTTACCCCTACTAATACACCCCAATATCCCTCTAGCCTTGCCTACTGCTTTAGAAGTCTGCTTGGATGATTTCAGGTCATTGGTGATGATGACGCTCAAGTCTCTTTCTTCCTTTGTGACTGCCAGCAACTCCCCTCCCAGCCTATATGTGGCTTCAGGGTTTCTCTTCCCTGTGTGCATGATCTTGCACTTCTTTGCGTTAAACCCCAGTTGCCACTCTTCTGACCATTTTGCTAGCTTATCCAGATCTCTTCTCATTCTGCCCACACCATCCGGTTCATCTACTCTGTTGCAGATCTTGGTGTCATCTGCAAACAGACAAACCTTACCCTCCAGTCCCTCTGCAGTGTCACTGTTGAAGATATTGAAGAGGATTGTTCCCAGGACTGATCCTTGAAGTACCCCACTTGTGACTTGCATCTCTTCTGGCTGTATACCGTTTACTACCACTCTGTTTTCTGACCATTAACCAGTTTGCCACCCAGTTGACCAAAGTCTGACCCACCCCGAGCCTACCCAGCTTATTAATCAGTCTTCCATGTGGAACAGTATTGAAAGCTTTGCTGAAGTCAAGGTAGGCAACATCAACTGCTCCCTCTTGGTCCACCACTCTGGTTACCCAGTCAAATAAATCTATGAGATTAGTTTGACAGGACCTTCCTTTTGTAAACCCATGCTGTCTTGGGTCCTGTGCTCCTATGGGTTCCAGGTGTTACACTATCCTTTCCTTAAGGAGTGTCTCCATAATCTTGCCAACTACTGAGGTAAGATTGACTGGTCTGTAGTTCCCTGCCTCCTCCTGCTACCACTCTTGTGGGCGGGATCACATGAGCTCTTCTCCAGTCTTCTGGGACCTTTCCTGTGCTCAGAGACTCACCAAACAGTTCTGATAATGGCTCTGCTAGTTCCACCCTTAGCTTCTTTAGTACCCTGGGATGTGCCATCAGGTCCCATTGCCTTGTCCACCCTGGGCTTATCGAGCTCTTGTGGACCCTTTCTTTGTGAAGGACTGGTGCACCTCCCTCCCCGTGTCCATGGTGCAGAGCTGTGGGCCCTCCCTACCTTCTCTTCAGTAAATACTGAGCAGATGTATCTATTTAGGATAGATGCTTTTACATGGTCCTCCTCCTCCTCACACACCCCCTTATCCCCTTTGATCTTAGCAATACCCCCTCTGGACTTTCTCCTTTCACTAATGTATCTATAGAAAGTCTTGTCACCTTCTTTTACTGTTCATGCTAGTGTTTCCTCAGTTTGGGCCTTTGCCTGCCTTACTGCCTTCTCTGCTTCTCTTAAGGAAGTTTGGTATGCCTCCCTATTTTCATCCTGCTGCGTTCCCTTATATTTCCTGAAGTCCAGCCTTTTGGCTATGACCTTTTCTGCTACTGTGTTTGAGAACCAAAGTGGTTTCCTTCTTCTTTTGCACTTCCTTTTCTCACTAACACAATGGGATGTTGCTTCAAGTATTGCATCTTTAATGCTTTCCCACTTTGCCTGTACCCCCTCACCTGTATTTCTTTTTTCCAGGGCTAGCTTAACTCTGTTGGCCATCTTATCAAAGTCAGCTCCTCTGAAGTCCCATATTTTTGCCTTGGAAAGGGATGATTTTGTTCTAGTGGCCAAATTGAACCATACCATGTGATGGTCACTGGCCCCCAGGTTCTACCTGGAGATCTGTGATCCTTTCCCTGTTGGTCAGTACTAGATCTAGGATAACCCTGTCTCTAGTGGGTTGTTGTACCAGTTGTTTGAGGCCCTCCCCTGCAGGGAATCTACCATGTGTCTAGTTCTGGCAGATGTCCCTGCTGGTATTGACCAATCTGTATCTGGCATGTTGAAGTCTCCCATTATCAGAACCTCCCCTTACGCTGTCATGTTTTGTATATCTTCTAACAGTAACGTGTCTGTGTTGTCCCCCTGGACTGGAGGCCTGTACACAACCCCAGTTCGTATGGCTGCCCCATTTCCTGTTTCCAGGGTGACCCACAGTTCTTCTGGCTCCTTATGTGTATTCTGAATTTCTGTAGCTTTGATATTTTCATTGACGTAAAGGGCCACTCCAACCCCCCCCTTTTTGCACCTCGGTCTCTTCTGAACAGTACATAGCCAGGTACTGAAGTCTCCCAAGTGTGGTTACTGCTAAACCATGTCTCTCTAATGGCTACTATGTCCAGTTAAATGTAGCCTTCAGTGCCCACTGGATAAGTACTTACTGAAGGTATGAAGTATGGTCCCAGATGCATCACTGTCACATGGCACAGGAGGCACTGTAGGAAAAAGAAGAGCAATAAACCATGGTAATATGGAGCTCTCCAGAGACCATAAAACTAGAAAGGGAGGCAATAAAACTAGTTGGCAAATTGAGAAAAAACTACTACTAGCAGACAAAGGAAGGGACACACCAGTACTAAACAAACAAATCAAAACAATCTGCACAGCATATTTTTTTTTTTCAAATTTTGACTGTAGTACTCCTTTAACAGCTAGTGGGATCTATGACATCAGGAGCTCTTAAGCCCATGGATGTCAAAGAACCCACTTGTTAAAAAAGCAGCCTGTTCTTAACACTTCGGGGTTTAATTATTCTATGTAGGATGCGCACCCCTAGTCAACACCACTGTGCCGCTGTACATGCAGCTGGATCCTCCCTTGAATTGTCAGGGAGCTGTTGCGGGAAAGCTCATAGAAAAGTTGAAACTTCACTGCCAAAGATGGCGGGTTACTTCGTGGATTGTGCAGGCAGCTTAAAAATAATTTAACATAGAAACATAGAATTTGATGGCAGATAAGGACCGCTTGGCCCACCTAGTCTGCCCATTTCCCTACCTAACGGATAAGCTGCTGATCCTAGTTAACCAACAGCCTACTTCCTTCTTCCCCCCACTAGAATTGCCTTATGTCTGTCCCATGCATTCTTAAATTCCCCCACTGTTTTTGACTCCACGACCTCCACAGGAAGGCTGTTCCATGCATCTACAACCCTCTCTGTGAAGAAATACTTCCTCACGTTACCTCTGAGCTGTCCCCGTCTATCTTCAAATAGTTCCCCCTTGTTCTTGAACCTCTCATTTTCTGAAAGATGTTACCCTCTTGGACTTTGTGGATTCCCTTGAGGTACTTGAAAGTTTCTATCATGCCTTCCCCCGCCTTTCCTCAAGGCTATACATATTAAGCTCCTTTAGTTTTTCTTCATATGTTTTCTGGTGCAGACCCTGCACCATTTTGGTTGCCCTCCTCTGGACAGCCTCCACCCTGTCTATGTCTTTGTGGAGACGGGGACTCCAGAACTGCACGCAGTACTCCAGATGTGGTCTTACCAACTGTCTGTACAGAGGGACAACCACTTCCTGTTTTCTACTAGTGATGCCTCTCCCTATGCATCCCAGTATCCCCCAGCTCTCCTTACTGCCTTCTCACATTGCTTGCCCACCTTTAGGTCATCTGATATAACCACCCCCAGGTCCCTTTCCATTTTTGTTGTTGTCAGTATCTCTCCCCCCATTGTGTACTCTTCCCTTGGTTTTTGTTTCCCAGGTGCATTACTTTGCACTTCTTTGTGTTGAATCTGAGCTGCCATACATTTGACCATTCCTCCAACCTTGCCAAGTCCCTTCTCATCCTTTCCACCCCACCTTGTATCAACCCTGTTGCAGATCTTTGTGTCATCTGCAAAGAGACATACTTGTCCTTCCAGTCCCTCTGCAATGTCACTTATAAAGACATTAAAAAGGACCTGCCCCAGTACTGAACCCTGTGGTACCCCACTAGTAACCCCCTTTCTTCACTGTGGACTCCGTTTACTATTACCCTCTGTGTCCTGTTGTCCAGCCAGTGTTTTACCCAGGCTACCACCCTGGGACCCACTTCCAGGCTGGCTAATTTGTTTATTAATCTTTTGTGCGGGACTGTGTCAGATGCCTTGCTAAAGTCTAGGTAGGCCATGTCCACAGCCCCTCCCTGGTCTACTACTTTGGTCACCCAGTCAAAGAAATCTATTAGATTAGTCTGACATGACCGTCCTCCTGCTGTGAATCCATGCTACCTTGGGTCCTGCCTCCCCACTGGCCTCTAGGTACTCAACAGTTCTTTCCTTCAGAAGTGATTCCATCATTTTCCCTACCACTGAGGTCAAACTGACAGGTCTGTAGTTTTCTGCCTCTGTCTTGCTCCCACTTTTGTGAAGGGGAATTATATCCACCCTCCTCCAGTTCCCAAGTACCACACCATCCTCCCAAGATTTATTAAAAAGGGTAGTCAGTGGTGTTACTAGTTTTCCCCTTAGTTCTTTTAGAATTCTGGGTGAATCCCATCAGGCCCCATTGCTTTATCCACCTTCAGTTTTAGGAATTCTTTCAGAACTCTTTCTTCTGTGAAAGGACTGATACCAACTCCCCTATCCAGAGTGCTTCTGTTGACTGGATTAGGTACCTCCCCCTGCTCTTCCTTTGTGAATACTGAGCAGAAGTATTTGTTCAGTATCCTTGCTTTTTCACTGTCCCTCTCTGCCCAACCACCCTCCTTTTATTCAGCCTCAGTATCCCTGCCTTAGTCTTTCTTTGCTCCCTAATGTAGCTATAAAAGGTTTTACCCCCTTCTTAACCGAGTTGGCTATCTTTTCCTTGGTTTGGGCCTTTTCTATTCTGACTGCCTTCCCCACTTCCTTCTGCTTTAGCTGGTACAGTTCTCTGTCCTGCTTCTTCTGTGTTTCCTTATACTTTCTGAATGCTATCTTTATCTCCCTAACCTTTCCCGTCACTTCTTTTGAGAACCATCATAGTTTTTTCTTTTGTTTTGATTTATTTGCTTCACACAAAGGCTTTTTGTTTCTGTGATGGCAGTTTTGATATTTTTCCATTGTTGCTCCACCTCTTCTCCTTGCCTGTTTGCTAGTGCTTTTCTGAGGCACTCTCCCATTTTGACAAAATCAGCCATCCTGAAGTCCAGTATACTCACTTTTGTTTTAAAACTTTATGTTTTATTTTTCATTTAAAATAAACTTACAGTTTCTTTCCAAGCTCTGATATGACACTTCATGACATATATATCCATTGAGGGCACTACTCCTCTTAGTAATAACAATTAGTATATCTGATGCTTTACAGATACATCAGTGGGGAGGACTACCGTGTGAGGGGATAGTAAGATACTACTCCCTATGAGATTACAGATATTTTCAAAGCTGTGAAATAAGCCCATGAGCTACCTGGATTTTATCAAAATTATTAAGCTAAAGTCCCAAAGTGCTTTACCACACAATGTGGAACTGATAACCAGGATTTAAACTTAGGCACTACAGACGTGCTGCTCAAAATTTTTGATCAAACTTAAGTATTTTATAAGGCGCTTGTATAGCAAAACCATTACTAAATAGTAACATTTTTATTCCTAAACATTAGACTTAAAAGTATGCAAGAGAGCATTAGGCCCAAGAAAAACGAGGAACAACTAAGTCCTTAAACAAGTTAGACAGCGTCTTTGTGATCTTTTGTAGCCAATCTGGATAGCAGCATCCGATCTACTTGGCTATTACTCCAGTGAACTACTGGTAAGGAAGTCTGAAAGTACCTGGAGAGATTACACAATCAATCCTGACCAGATAAAAACTTCACAATCAGGTGCCTTCTTGTGAATATTGCTGGTCCATTTCTTCCTGCTGTTGGCGTGGGAGTGCATGTCGGCGGCTCCATTTTAAACCTTCAGCTGGGTCATTAAACAAATAGATTCTCCCGCGATGGGCGATCTGCAGTCTCACCGGAAAAATCATACTGTGGGGAAGAGAGGCCTCCCTAAGCATGGCTCTCACCCCATCAAACCGCTTCCATTTTTGGCGAGTGGTATAGCTGATATCCGGAAACAAATTAATCCGGTTTCCATCGTAGAAGAGCCCTCCCTTTCGTCTGGCCAAACTCAGAATCAGGTCTCTTGTACCAGCCCCATCTGACACTAGAATTATGGCTCGAGGTACTTCCTGATCGTCTGTTCTGCCACGAGGAGTTATTCAGTATGCTCGCTGTGACTGCATGATCTTAGGCTGTATTTCTGAGCCAAGTTGTTGTATTAGCCATTCTTGCAGAAAGAGTAGCAAGCTGTCACCCTCCGCTTCCTCCGGGATGCCCAGAATTTGTACATTGGGAGCCTGAACTTGGTTTTCGAGAGTCTCGATATGGGCTTTCCAGTGGCTACTCTCCTTAACTATGGAGGAAACAGTACCCATAGCCGCATCCGCTCTTTTTGAGGCATCTAATGCAGTTATCTGTGTGCCGTCCATGAATGTTTCAAGTGTTGCAACGCAGTTGCTGAGCCCATCGAATTTGTCAGAGAGAACTGTAACTGATTTAATTAATTTGGTTAGTTTGGCCCCGATAGTTTGTAAGGTCTCCTCCGATGTCTCTCCAGTATTCTCATCGGGTCTACTCTGCGAAGCACGAGTAACTGGCACTGACAAAGCATTTTTCTGTTTAGTTCCGGAACCCTGGTTCAGATCCTTACGAGGATTTCCCATTCTTGCCACCATTCAATGTTTTTCACTGTCTAAACACTTCTTTTCCAATCGGATGTACCAAAATGCCCAATTTTAATAATTTGCTGGAAGAAGCTTCACAGAGTGATCAAAAAGTTGCCATCTTGCTCGGGCTCCACAGCCCCCCCCCCCCCAGTACCCTCACTTTTGTATGGCTTAACTCTACAGCTAAGTTTATCATGAACCACACCGCTTGGTGGTCACTTGTTCCCAGATGGCTACCCTTCTAGATCAGAGATCCTTTCTCCATCCCATTTGAGAGTACCAGGTCTAAGATTGCTCCTCCGAGTGGGTTCCAAAACTAGCTGTCTGAGGCATGCCCTCTGTAGGGCATCGAGAATGGCCCTGCTCTTGGATGTGGCTGCAGCAAAGGTGCTCCAGTTAACATCTGGCATATTCAGGTCCCCCATCAGCAATATCTCCCCTTTCTCTACCATCCCAAGGATGCCTTCTATCATTTCCTTGTCCATTTCCTCCCCCTGAGATGGGGGTCTGTATACAACCCCTGTGCGGGTTGTGGTGCCATTTCCAGTCTCCAGGGTGACCCTCAGTGCCTCCTCTCCTCCCTGTTTACCCTTTAGTTCTGTCGCTTTGATCCCTTCCCTTACAAAGAGAGCTACTCTTCCTCTTCTACCCTCCCTGCCCCTCCTGTAGATTGTGTACCCTGCTATGTTGACATCCCAGTCGTGGTTCTCTGTGTACCATGTTTTTGTGACTGCCACGATATCCAGGCATCCCTCTTCCATCAAAGCCACCAGTTCAAGGAGCTTGTTACCTAGGCTGTGGGCATTGGTACTCATTTCCTTTCATTTTTTGATGACCTTATTCCTTTTTGCCGCATCCCTGTCCTTACTGCCTTTGTCTTTTTCTCCATTTACCCCTGCCCTTCTCACTATCGACTGCTCTATCTTGGTGTTTACCTCACTAACTACCCGATTTTTGGGGGGCTAGGATTTCCCTTCTCCATTTCAGTTCCTCCCCCCTTGGTTAGTTTAAATGCTTGCCAATGAATTAAAAAGAATGAATGTCAAAGGCCAGACCAGCAGTGCAACAGTAGGGCTACCAGTCACTGCACTGGCAAGCTGAACTAGGGAATGGACTTGGGTCACTGGGAGGCCAGCGGGGGAGGATTGAGCGTCCCTGGGGCAGCTCTCCTTACTTGGGAAGGGGGACTCTGTGTCCTGCTGCATAACTGGCACATGGTGGAGGGCAGGTGGCAGCGCAGCAGGAGCACATAGATTGGTGGGGGCAGCTGCCTGACACCAGGGACTCTTGGGGAGTAAACCAGAAACTGGCGGAAAAAGCTGTGGTATGCTTTTTCACCAGCACACCCCGCAGGCCAGGCATGACTGACATATCAGGCCACCTACCACTTTTTATTTATTTAGTTAGTTTTTGTTGACCGGTAAGTGCACTAGACAAATTCTGACTGTTTTCAGGCACAACCCGGGGAAAAGGGATACAGATGAATGCCAACTGACCTTGAACCAGATTAAGCTGTTGCTGGTATTTTTAGCGAATGGGGAAAGTTTGGCTAGGGCACTGGGGAAATTTTCCTACTCCTGTAGAGGGCATTGAGATGTTGGTTGGACTATGGCCAGTATTGAACTTGCAGCAGAGAAGATGGAGGGTTCTATGGAGGAGTGTGAATTTGTTGGAGATGTGGAAATGAATGCGACTGCCCCGATTCAGAAGAGGAGCTAGAGTTTTTTGCATCCACACCAGCGACGTACGAGTCTGAGGAGGATTTAGAGGACATTATGAATAAAAGTTTTGAGAAACCTGAGGAGGTTTTGGTTGCTTCAAAACAAGATGGAGATATGGCATTGGCTCATCTTGAGCAGGTAATGGAGGAGAAACGGCTGTTTGTATTGAGGATTTTGGAGGAGGACAATGATGAGAAACGATTGGAGGAGCGCAGAAAGGATCCAGGGCGGAGAGAAGACCCGGAACCTGGTACGAGCTCAGAGAAGGAGGTGGGGTCTAGCTGGAAGGCGGAAGAGAGCAAGGGGACAAATAAAACAGACGGACAGGTTCTGTCGGTGAAAGAAGCGTTGGTGCATTCTTTTGGATTGCAAACCCCATGGAATAAGGAGAAATGGCCCCCAGGTACGTCCCTTCAGGGGGCTGGATGGATCCAGGAGCAGGATGGAAGTTGGAAGCCTGAAATGGAGTGGGAGGACTTCTCCCAGAGCGGTAAGGGGGTACTGATGAGTAACAGTGAGGTGTTTAATGAAAGAAGGATTCCGGGGCCTGTGAAAAATGAAAGTGGCCTGTTAACTAAAGATGATTTATAAAGATGGCCCTTGTGTGTTACGAAGAAGGTGGAGGGGAGGAGAAAAGCATTTGTGGAAGGTCCAAAAGTTTGCTTTTAAGGAGAAGATATGTATCGAGGAGCCTCTGATCCTAAAAGAAAAAATCGTGTCTGGGGGTGAAATGGGAAGGCAGGAGTTCTCAGGCCCCGAAAAACATGCCCCCATGCTGGGCCACGCATCCCTGTTTTGTGATGTCACAAAACGAAGGCTGCGTGAGCGCACCCCATTGACTTATATGGGGGTGATGTTTTCATATATTTCTATACCTCTTAATGTTGAGATTTTAAGAATTCAAAGCAACCGATCGACTAATAGGGTAAATTACATCCAAGACAAAAAGTAAATATGTAGTGGCGAGGGTTATCCTTTTTTATTAAATATGCATAAAAGAGGCGTGTTTTTTTTGTTTATGTATTTGTTTTTGTACTAGCTGTTTTATTACTAATATATAGGATGTTAAAGGTATGGTGAATGTATGATGTAATACTTATTTTCTTTTGGCTTTTGGAATTTCCTTTTTTATGTTTTTGTATGGATTAATACATTGTTGTATATATTGTTTTGGTTTCTGAATAAAAAAATTCCCCAACTTTTTTCGAGAAGTGCCATGGGATCTTTAACATCCACCTGAACTACCACCAGAACAGGCAGATGGGACCTCGGTTTAATGTCTCATCCGAAAGACAGCACCTCAGGAGTGCAGCACCCCCTGCACTACTGTGTCAGTATAGGGATTTAACCCAAGTGGCTGGTGTGAGGATAGAACCCACAGCCTTCTGATCTCCCAGCCTCAGAGGCGAGTGTGCTACCTGCTAAGCCACTGACATTGCGAGTTGCTGAGTAAGGGAGGATAACTGGTTAGTCCATGAAAAGGTAAGAGATGGCGCTAGGGGTGCCACTGGGTAAGTCTGGAACAAAAGAAAGCTTGATTAAAAAAAAAAGACATAAAAAAACATGAAGGCACTTTAACCCTTTGTGTGCTCTCTTCTAGTGCCCAGCAGGCAGGGCTGTTGTGTGAAGAGGAGGGTTTGGAGGCAGATAATGTCAAATACTGTGGCTACTGCAAGTCCCACTTCAATAAAATGGTAAGGTACATTCATTCTTTGTACTTATATAACTGTCTAGCCAGATTCATTTTGAAATATTGTAAAAATGTGTATCATTGTGATCTGTAGCAGCAGTTTGGGTGGATTTCTTTATCTAGTAGGCGGGAAATGCACAAAGGTATTTTTCCCTATAAGAGTGGCCTGAGTCTTGTCCCTAAGTTTTTAAGTAATAGGTTCTCCTTT
Source organism: Neoceratodus forsteri (assembly GCA_016271365.2). Taxonomy (NCBI): domain Eukaryota; kingdom Metazoa; phylum Chordata; order Ceratodontiformes; family Ceratodontidae; genus Neoceratodus; species Neoceratodus forsteri. Next base: position 126,812,994 of record JADMNL010000032.1, on the reverse strand, counting down.
AGAAAAATTGATTCTTCTCTGAGAAATTCTCATGTACAGGAATTAGCAGTACTATGTACCAACACAAAAAGATCTCTTTACTTTTTAAGCCAATTTGTCCCCATTTATTGGAACAAACTTCCTTCTAAATTTCGATTACTTCTCAGTAAACCCCCATCTGTTTCAATATTGAAATACTATGTTATATCTACGCAGAGAGTCTGTAATTGTTTTACTTGACTGTAATTTAGTAAGATAAATGTATGTATTATGTAACTAGGAATACATAGACTTTGACTTTGATGGCAGATAAGGACCGCTTGGCCCACCTAGTCTGCCCATTTACATTATGTGTGTCTTGTTGTAATTTGTGTATGTACTGTATTGTAATATAAGGTCACCATTGTTAGTGAGCTTTGGCTCAATGGTTATAACCTTCAGTAAATAAACAAACAGGTGGGGGAGGGCAGAGATCTTCACTTACTTTCAGTGAGGTGGCAGGAAGCAATGCTTTACAGATGAAGAGGACAGAGGGCCTTTTGCATGGAGTATTTGTTAAAGGTCAGAGCGGAAGGACCTGCAGTCCATATACTTCCAAGCTGATACCAGCAGTGGGTAGTCCAGTCAAGACAGTGGTTGACCAGTGGTGTGCTTAATGAGGGCCCTCTGGGGCTGAGAGCTTCCGCACCCAGCCAGATGGCAGTATGTGTGTATCTGTCTTAAAGGAGAAAGAAACATTAGTTGAGTCACTGAAATTGTTAAAAGCCCCTGAAAAGATTATTCAGTTGAGGTATTGTGCATACCTGTAGGTGTCTGGAGTCCTGAGATATGTCTATGTAAATCATATTTAAAGTAAATCAAGGTGGCAGCCATTTCAGGGACTCTTGAAACATAAAAAATGATGTCATAGAGGGGCAAGTTGTAATTAACAGCATGTAACGTGACCCTCAGTGACTTCACATTCTGTTTCAAGATTCTATGAAATGGCTGCTGCTTTACGTCCCACGACTGCTGACACCTACTGGCAAGCCCGGTAACTTATTTGAAGGTCTTTTCATGAGCTTTCACAGTTTGAGTGGCCCTGGCAATGCTTCCTTTGCAAAAGAACCGACTATTTCCAGCTCCCAGATTCTACCAACCAGTGCACCTGCTCCCAACATGAAACAATGCAGTCCATTAAAGGCCCACCTCCTCCACTAGTGCGGTACTGGGGCCAGCACCAAGTTAATTGCAGGCTGTCTTACTGCACTTACATGGAAGTTTTAAGTTCTATCACATCATCCAGCAAAAGCAGCTGACACAGAAAGTAGTTATTTTTCTCTCTTTTTATGTATCAGTCTTGTTTTTAGGTGACAGTCGTACAGTAAATCTGCAGTTATTCTATATGAAAAAATAACTTTGAAAAAAAAAAAGTCCATCAACGCTGTAGTACTTTCATTTTTGTCCAAAATGCACTTGCTGTTGTAATGTCCATGTACAATTGCCCCTGCAGAATAACACATTTTCAATATTAAAACTTCACGACTAAAGTGCAAAGTGCTGTGCAAAACGGATACTAGGTAAAAGATAGCTTGGTACCGCTTCTGAGTTGTATGAAAGGGCTGTTCAGATTTGAGTAAAATACTTGTGCATGTGCAAAAAAAGACACATCCAGATGATAGGGGCTTACAGAGAAATCCTACTGTGTAATTAAAGTGAAGAGCAGACAAGACAATAACAACTGTAACTTCTTTAGTTGGAAATATTAAAAAAACATCTGCAGAGGTAGAGAACAGATTAAGTAAATAAGACATCAACAAATCTCCAGGCCCAGATAACATTCACCCCATAATTTTACAAGAACTTGCTGACCATTTGGCTGATCCACTGAGCTTTCTATATCAAACATCCCTGGATAGTGGTGAAGTTCCCCAAGCTTGGAGGAATGCTTTGGTTGTTCCTCTCCACAAAAAAGGATCTAGATCTGAGCCAGCCAATTTTAGGCCCATTAGTTTGACATCTTTACTGGGTAAAGTTATGGAGGGTATTTTAAAGGATATTATAGTTGATTATATAACAGCAAATAATTTATCTGATCCTGCGCATCATGGTTTTGTTAAGTCTAGATCATGTCAAACTAACTTATTATCGTTTTATGAAAATGTCAACACAGATTTGGATAATGGCAAACCGGTGGATGTAGTTTTCATGGATTTTGCCAAGCTACCTCATAAGGAATTAATACAAATTTTGATTAAAGCAGGAATTTATATCAGCATCATAAACTGGATAGCTAAATGGTTGACTGGCAGAAGGCAGAGAGTGGTGGTCAGGGGTGTGATGTCAGATTGGTCTGCAGTCACCAGAGGGGTGCCTCAGGGTTCAGTATTGGGCCCTTGTCTTTTTAATGTCTATATTTCATCTTTGCAACTCAGTAGTCCTTATGTATGGATTTCTAACTTTGCTGATGATTGTAGACTGGGTACAACTGTGACTTCAACAACTGAGGCACTTTCTTTGCAACAGGCCATAAACGAAATTTATGAGTGGACTAAAATTAGCAAATTGGAACTCAGCATCTCTAAATGCAAAATTATGCATTTGGGCCGAAACAACAGCAAACATATGTATTGCATTGGGAACAACATTCTGATATCAACATCTGAAGAGAGAGACTTGGGTATCAAAGTTACTTCAGATTTAAAGTTTAGTTCACACTGTAAACAACAGGTAAAAATGTCAAATCAGAATTTAAATTGTATCTTGAGACATATTTCTAGCAGACATGAGAATGTGATTATTCCATTGTATGGAGCCCTGGTGAGACTGCACCTGGAGTACTGCGTCCAACTGTGGTCCCCCCAGTACAGGGAAGATATTGTGAGAATGGAGAGTGTACAGCACAGAGCAACAAGATCAGTGTTTGGACTAAAAAACCTGTCCTATAAGGAGAGATTAACTAAACTCAACCTATATTCATTATACTATAGAAGATTAAGGGGAGACCTCTGTATGATGTTTAGAATATCACAGGATGTTACATTAAGGGAAGATCTTAAAATGTCATATAGAACAGGTTGGCCTAGTGCTAGAAAGCATTGTATGCAACTAGATCTGCCTAAATGGAATACTAACTTAAGGAAACACTGGTTCACTGTAAGGGTGGTGTCAGCATGGAATGGCTTGCCAGCAAATGTGGTGGGGAGTTCTAACATGGACATGTTCAAGTCTAGATTAGACAACTATCTATATGATAAGACTACTACGTTTTAACAAAAAATGGCGAGCATTATGGACGAAAGTCCCATAGCTTGATTTGACTTATGAAACTTATGAAAGGTGCAAAAAAAGATGTTATGTTGGTGTGATTCTTGGCTATAATTTCAATTGTTCCTTGTTGTGAAACATGTACTCTGTGCAAGGAAATATTGCATATATAAGTTATGAGAAATGAAAAATGTATACGCTGAGCTATATATCAGTATTCCACCAAAAAAATCACTTGAAAATTGAAAGGATGGAGCTAAAGGCTAAAAAGCTGTTTGCAGTATAGTTAAGTGTATCTGCAGCATCACAGAGAAACGGGAAGGGGGATTTACCAGTCTGGATCGGGATATACTTGACCACCTAGTAACTTGGACAGAAAACAGTGCACGGATCCACAGAAGCATTAGTAACAGTATACTTGTTTTTTTTGTTGTTGTTATTGAGCACTGTTGTAAGAAACCCTCGTTTTAAACTCTGAATCTTTGTTGAGCTGAAGCTCCAGAAAGAGAGTGTAAAAATGGACTACAGCTTACAGCTTGCAAAATTCAAGTGGTTCCTCGCTACATTCCTTTTGGTAATAACTAGAACGTTTGGAGTGGAAAGAAACAGTCTGAAAAAATGTCTGAACAAAAGTGACTGGATGCACTGGGAGAGAGCCTGGTTCCGTGTCATTAGCAGAGTGAGTGCATCAGACAATGTGCGGGCAGTGTGGTGATGTTTTGGGTGTGATCCTTCATCAGACCTGTGGGATGCTGGGGTGCATAGTGTGGGATATCACCAGCAGAAGGAGGGAGGTGGTGTTGCTTCTGTATAGATCAGTGGTAAGACCCTAGCTAGAGTACTGTGTCCAGTTCTGGTGGCCACATCTCCAGAAGAATACAGACATAGTGGATGTCGTCTGGAGGAGGGCAACTAATATGGTGCAGGATCTGTATCAAAAGCCCTATAAGGAAAGACTAAAGGTCCTCAATATATGCATCCTGGTTGAGATGAAGGAGGGGGGATATAATAGAGACCTTTAAATACCAAAAGTGGGTAAACAAGGTACAACATGGAAGTATTTTTCAGAAGAAAGGTGCTCAAGAACAAGGGGACACGATATGAAGCTGGAGGGGGATAGATGAGAGATGTGAGGAAGTACTTCTTCACGGAAGGAATGGTGGATTCCTGGAACAGCCTTCTGGCAGAGGTGGTGGGGCAGAAACAGTGGTGGAGTTCAAGACTACATGGGACTTGCATAAGGGAATGTAAATGGAAAGGAATCAGGGATGGAAGAAGAGTGGGAGATCAAGTTACTACTTGAAGTAGAATCACTGGTACTAGTGTAGGTAGAGTAAAAAAGGATAGACTGGGTGGGCCAAGCAGTCCTTATCTGCTGTCAGATTCTATGTTTCTGTGTTTGTTTCATCACTTTCTTGCGCCTGGGGGGACTTGCAATTAACTAAACATATGAAATATGGGTGCTGATGAGGAGGAGTGAGAGACTTGGGTGCTGATGCTGGGGAGAGGGAATGAGGGTTGATTTATTTAACTACAAGCATGGCAGGAGGAGATGGCAGGTGGCCATGGAGGCTGGCAGGTTGTGCGCCGGTCGCCCATCATGGGAGTTTTTTCTTCTTAATTTTGAAATCATGGGTGCTGGGGGGGAGGGGGAATGGGCTCCTTGCAGAGGGTGGGTGGATGGGGATTGTTTTAGTGCAGTTGGGCTGGGGAAGAGGGTGTTTTTTTTTTTTTTGACAGGGTTGGGTAAGACCCTTTCCCATTTGTTACGCAGAGAGAGATAAAAGCAAGGATCTTTTCTGTCCTCTCCCATTCTGTCATTTGTTTATCTCATGCCTGTCTGATTGTGCAATCAAGTTTTCCTTGTGGCACCTAGGAACTGGCCACTCTGACGGTCTCACAGTTTCCACATTTTTTTTCCCCTTCCTTCGCTTGCTGTTTTTATCCTTCCTTCCTTCCTGTTAAATATATATATATATATATATATATATATATGAAACTGGGATCCCTTAGTTTGCAAATGTATACAGTTATATTGTTGAAATTATTACAGACAGATATGAATCTGTACTGTATGTTCTTAACATGATATTTGAATGAAGAAGTATAAAAAAAGAAATTATTACAGACAGCTATTTGGGTTTATGTGAAACACAGGGGTTAACCTTGAGGTGCATGTTGACCTCCACAAGCTTGTTTGCAGACTTATCAGCAGGAACTCAGCCCTGGGACAGGATGTCTTAATTGATTGTACCTGTTAAGAAGACTAATGTACTCTTCAGGCCACTCACAGGAAAGAAATTGACAAAGTCTTTAAACACAGGTGATGTAATTTACAAGAACAGGATGTAGAATTTAAAGGAAAACTGTCATAATCCGACCCCCAAAGCCTTATCCCATTTAGGCTTTTCACAAGGAAAACACTTTTCTACGTGTTCTAACTTACTTTATTGTTGTAAAGTCTGTGATTCGGCAACATGGCGGATGCTGTGCGGTTCCATTTCATGTGATGTATTAAACCAGGCGGTGCCACACTTTCATATGAATTGAATCTTCAAGCATCCGCCATGTTGCTGAATCACGACTTTACAACAATAAAAGAAAGTTAGAACACGAAAAGGTGTTTCTCATGGAAAAGCCTAATTTTTTGGGGGACTTGGGGGAAGAATTTAAGATTATGACAGTTTTCCTGGGAAAAACATCTTCTAAAAAGAGAACAGTGTTCTGTTTAGAGATAGAGAGAGCTGGAGGTTTCAGATTCAGGACTTCTGTTTGATTGAACTGCCTGTATCAAGAGCTGTCCAGCACAATTTTATTTGTTATGTTATTGTTATTAATAATAATAAAAAGCTGCTTGCAAATTTTATAACTTCTGGTTTGCTTGTGCTTCCTAACCTATGCCTCAACGACATACTCCCCTCCCCCCCCGACACACAGGCACGTAAATAATGAAGACAAATACCTAAGTTCCAAATATTTGGGGCCCTGAATATGAATATTAGACTGAATATTCAAAGTAAGGTATTTGTCCACCCCTGCCTTTTGTTGTGCATGACCCCGCTACGGTGTGATCTGCAAAGTGATCTGGCCCTTGGGCTTGATACTTAAGCAATAAGGCACGACAGGGTGTGTGTTATCGTGTAATAACGTCACTTCTGGGGTGGGTTGAAGCACGAGGTGAATTTTTATAATACAGGATTAACATGTATGTACATTTTTTTCAATTTTGCACCCCGGTTTTCTCCCACCCCCATCTCAGCGCGAACACGCTTGTGTTGAGACACGCGCATATCACGCTGGAGGTGCCCTTCCTTCATGTCTCCCCCTCCCACCTGTGCCATCATCGGACTGCCATCCGGTGGGCGACAGAACTACGGGGGGGGGAGGGTGGCAATTTCCCCGGGAGGGGCAGCTCAATCCAGCTCCTTCCCTCCCCCCCATGCCGGCTCCTGGGTGACCCGAGGTCGTTCCTGAACCTGGGTCGCCAGCGTAGTGTGAGGTAAGACATCCAGCGCCTCGACTCTCAGTGCCACCGGGCTGGGTAGCATGTTTTTTAAGCATATGTAAGCTATAAGCATGTTATCATATGATGGTTTGGGCCAAAGACTGCCGAGCAGCCAGAAGTGTCAGCCGCACGTAGTGCTGTTTTTTAAAAAAACTAAAGGAACCCTTCATTAGCGAGCCATGCGTAGCTACCACAAGGACAAGTGTCTTCAGCTAAAGAACAGACTGGGAGCCTGTTTTAATTTTTAAATTTTAGTCATTTCTGCACCAGAAGAGGTCAAGGAGCTAAAAAGGCATCTGAGTTTTGTTATATTTTTCCTCAAAATTATTCATTGGTCTGTTAATTTTACTTCTTTATAACTTCAACCTGGCATCTAAAAGGTAGTATTTTTTACAGCTTATTTACCCAGGATAGCTCAGCTGAGCTGCAGCATCTTGTTTCCAGTAAGGTCCTGCTTCTACTGGGTTCACCCACATGGTTGTGCCAACAACGTGTGCTCCGTAAGAAAAGACACAGGCAAAAGGCTGACAGGAAGGTGAGCGGCATGCAATTGGTTGCCCATCAACCGTACAGATCGCACAAGGTATCTGCTATGCGCCCTGCACTCCCTTTCATGGGGGGCTTTTCCCCCTGCAACCCCCCCACTATAATATATATAATCACCTCCCCCTCCGCCCTGTATCGGGGTGGTGATGCGCACAGTATACACGTGCCCCAAACTCCCGAAGGGCCACATCGGTAGCTCACTGTATTATGGCGCCCTCTTTACTGCACCTTGGTAATGGTATATGTGTCTACTCATTTCCACAGCTGGGTGGAGTGAAGACTTTAGTTGCCTAAGTTCACAGAGTATTTGTCTCTAGCAGAGTCTGAACCTGCTATCTCCCAAGCCAGTGCTTATTTTAACTGATCTGCGATTAACTCTCTCAGAACAAATGATTCTGCGGGTTGGAGGACAGCACAGAAATGCCTCCGGGATGCTGCAGGGTGAGGACATGACACTGTTTTGGACCCCATATTCCTACTGGCACCCCTTGGTACTGTTTGTCTGGAGCTGGTAGGCCTCTGCCTCCACCTCGTGCCATACTCACCACTGTGGGAAGCACTGGGCGGGGGCAGACTGGAGACAGAATTTTCAGAGTGCAGCCCATAACAGCCCAGGTCTGATTGGCACAGGATGAGATGAAGAAGAAAAACAGTGACTTGGGGGCCTGCTCCTCTCATGTTGACAGTTGCATAATTTGATACTTGAACTGAATGTTTCATCATTTTGCGATACTGTACAGGGGATAACTGTGGATAATGGGGATAGAAGTCTGATATCTGGTGAGATGTTGCTGGTGCATGCAGGAAGGCAGCCTAGGTGATCCAGTACAGGGTTTCACATTCGATCCAGTAATGGTTTTCATAGTCTAAGCTTGACAGGCAGTAATAAACCTGCAGACTATCAGACGCACCCTTTGCAGAGATTTGCATCTACTTTGATTTTTCCTTTTTGCATAGCTCCAACTGGTGCCTGTAATGCCATCTTTTGTTATGGCTTCTGTCTTCCATTTGTAAACATGTCACACTAAAATGATACTCTTGTCACTCTGCAGTGATCTGCAGTGGGGCGAGTGGACCGGGGCAGGCTTAGCCCTCCTTTACCTCTGAACATAGACAGTGACGGCAGAAAAAGACCAAAGGTCCATCCAGTCTGTCCATGATGAGTTCCTATAGAACCCTTCAACCCAATGTCCATACTGGGTTTGAACCTTCCTGTGGTTCTCTTCTGGGGACTGCTTGATCGGGCAGACTGCTCAGTTCAGTGAAGAAGGGCTTGTTCCCCGTCGCAGAACACAGCACCCCTGTTCGAAGGAGGATACATTTTTATTTTGCATATTCTTTTTTTTCCCCTCCCTCCCCCAACCAGGTGCTGCTTTATGACTCACGGTGGGATCATGTCCCCCTCCATTTTGAGACAACCTCCCATGTCCCAGCCCCATCATCGATCGACATTGTGGGGCAAGATTACCGGGAGGGGAATCATCATAAGGGGCAACCATCTATGATCCCCCCCCCCACGTTTCACCCTGTCTTCCCTCCTTCCATGATGCCCTACAGTACCACTATCTGCCTTGCCCCCACACAGCGCCACCGGTAGACAGCAGCAGGCTTCCACATCCCACCACAGTACTGTATTCAAAAGTGCTGTCGGTACAGCACCAACCCTCCCTAATCAGGGAAGCGTTGTCTCTGGCTACACCTCCTGGTCTGGCCACCCCACTTCTCACAAACACACGGGCTCACTTTTTTTTTAAACTCAAGTTTATTAACAACAATTGGGTACTTGCATACAGTATACAAAAGCACAATTCCAATCAGTCATAGGCTGTTCATTTTGACCTTTAAACAATTGATTTCACATTCTGAGGGTATTTCAGTTTCTATTATAACATCAGTAAAAGTTCATTATTCCTTAAGTTATTATACAAAGGCAAAGCTAGGGAGCACCAACTAGAAGTATGCTAAGCGACCTCCATATCCCAAGCTTCCCTCACCCTCAGACCCCCGGCAGGAGAAACCAGGGCATCTCACAGTTCTGATGCCTGAGTGTCTGGGTTCGGATGTGTGTCTAGTCAAACTAGCCATCTCGTCCACCTGCAAATATAGATGTGTGTCTGCTGGTTGATTTTAAAAGTTAGTTCTTCAAGTTCACACACTTTTTGGATGACCTGAACCCAATACTTAAGGCCAGGTAGGTCAGGTTTCAGCCAGGTGTGAGTGATGGCCTTGTGGGCTGCAACTAATATAGCCCAGAGATAAAGGGAGTTGACTCCCCTGAGGGACCGAGGAGGGATGCCTAGTATGGCCTCTGGCCAGTCCAACGGTTGGTCCAGCATAAAGAGATCAGTCAGGGCAAGGGTCACCCTCTCCCAGAACGGCCTTATCTTGGGGTACTTCCAGAAGATTTGTATGTGGTTCGCCTCTTCCTCCCCACATGACCTCCAGCACACTGGAGAGTGGGCGGGTCTCTTCTATTAAGAACTGATGGGGTGAGAAAATAGCACACGCTCACTCTCCACCCAAACTCCTGCCAGTACGGAGACCTAGTGGTTTTTGAGGCAATATGGAAAACTTTGCTCCAATCAATCTCCATCGGTTCAGAGCCCTCCCCCCCACCATTTAGATTTAATTTTATCTAAGGGGTCATTTCTCAAAGTAGCCAGTGACTTATAAATTGTTGAGACATGACCTCTCTGCACTTGCCCATTCACCACTGCTTGTAAGCAGTCGAGAAAAGGCATAGCTCGAGTGGGGTCTGAGTCCATCTTTTGACATCTGTGAATATAAGCCCTGGCCTGCAGGACTCTGAAGTGGTCAGAGTGTCGAAGGCTGTATGTGATTTTGAGAGTTTTGAAATCCAGGACCACGGTCCCCTGTGTAAACTGTCAAAGGTGGGTCAGGTCTTGCCTGTCCCAAACCTTGAAGGTATGGTCCAAGCGAGCCAGAGCAAAATCAGGGGCCCATGTTAATCTATATAGAGGCCAAATAGAGTTCTTGAGCTTAAACTTCTGCCAAACTATATGGACTGCGGCTAAGGTGTTGCTAACCACAGTAAGTAAAGGGAAGGGGCTATTGTAAAACCCATGGGGGATACAACCCTGGCGTCAAGGGGAAGGCCCCGTCCCTCTTCTTTGCCCCATTCCATTGATTTCCAGTTTGAGGTGTAAGTTGGGGTAGACCAATGCAGAGCCATCTTTAACTGTGTCGCCAAGTTATAATCTTCTAGATCAGGGAGGGATCTTCCTCCACTATTTCTATGCATCTGCAGGATGCGAAGATTAATTCTTGGCGTCTTATTGTTCCAGATGAACTTCGAGAGCAACTTATGCCAGATCTGAAATTGGGCTCTGTGTATAAAGAGAGGGAGACACTGGAATAAATAAAGAAATCTGGGAAGAATGGTCATATTAATTGTGAATTCTAGCATACATAGGAAGATTTAGTAGAGACGACCTCTCAAAGTCCTTTTTCATTTGGCTTATTAGAGGGTTATAATTTGCCTTAAATAACTGGAGGTATGCTTGGTAATATAAGTGCCCAAATATTTCATCTTCCCAGCCACCCAGTCCAGTGGGAGAGTTTCCAGCACTGGTTGCAATGGGATGTAGTAGAAACTGAGAACCTCCGTCTTTGTTTTGTTGAGGGTGTAGCTCGTGTGCTCTCCAAACTCCTCCAAAACAGACCACACCTGTGGGATGGACTTCTCCAGATGAGACAGGGAAAGTAGAACTTCATCTGCATACAGCTAAATTTTCCGGTTTAAACCTCCCACCTCGATTCCCCGGATTTCCTCTGATTGGCGTATGGCCTCCGCCAAGGGCTCTATGTAGAGGGCGAAGAGGAGTGGGGAGAGGGGGCAACCCTGTCGGATGCCTCTTCCCAGCCTAAACCTATTTGAGATACCTCCGTTCACCCTGACGTAAGCCTGGGGACCGGTGTATAATGCCTTTATACCATCTATGAAGGGCTGCGGAAGGGCTATGACCACAAGGACTAGAAACAAAAAGCTCCAGGAGACCGTATCAAAGGCCTTCTCCGTGTCCAGGCTCATTAGGCAAGAAGCGGTGTGGAGGCGGTGTATAGTGTCAATTATGTTTAAGGCCGACCGGACACTATCTGGGGCCTGCCAGCCAGGGACAAAGCCCGTCTGATCCAGAGCCACCAAGTCCAGTAGAAGGGAATGTAATCTGGAGGCTGTAATGGGGGTGAACACCTTGTAATCTGAGTTGAGAAAGGAGATAGGTCTGTAGGATTCTCAGCGGGTGGGATCTTTGTTTTCTTTGGGAATTAGGGAGATGGTCGCATATTGCCACAAAGGGGGCACAGGGTTCCCATCCCTCCAGATATCAGTAAAGACCTCTAACGAGCGAGGAACTGTCTCCTTCCTAAAGACCTCATAGAATTCAGCATTAAAGCCGTCGGGCCCGGGACATTTACCTGTTTTAAGGTTTTTAATGGCATTTAAAATTTCCGACTGTGTAATTGGCTTAATTAGGGATTGACCCCTCTCCAGTGATAGGGTGGGGAGGGAAAGGAGTCCAGAAATTTCAGTTTTTCTTCCTGGGTTGTCTCTGTCTAGGGCCTATACAGGTTAGAATAACAAGAGACAAAAGCTCTGTAATCTGGTTTAGTTTATTTCCTGGGAGACCAGAGGTCGGGGAGACTACTTTGGTGATCGTAGCCCTGGCTGTATACTGCCTGAGACGGAAGGCTAGTAGTCTGGCGCCCCTCGGGCCTCCCTCATAATATTTTTGTTTTAAATAAAAGAGGGCCCTCTCAATTTCCACTTTCTGCAGCTTCCTACGGTCATTTCTACACTCCTTAAGCACCAAGTCTCTGGCTTTCTCCCATTTAACCTTTTGAGCGTCCTCTAGAACTTTAATTTGTGCGGTGAGTTCCTGCTGTCTTTGTTTAGCCAGTTTCTTTTTAGAAGAGGCAATAGCTATGAGTTTTTCCCTAACAGAGGCCTTGAGGGTATCGCACAGGATCTGTGGAGATATCTCCCTTGTGTTGTTTTCTTCTAGTGTATTAGTGATGTGTTGCTGAAGTTCTTTAACTGCGGCCTGGTCACGGAGAAGAGAGCAGTTAAGTCTCCACTGCGTATTTCGTTGTGGGAGGCTGAGATCAATTTCTAAAAAAAATATGGTTGTGATCTGACAAGGAGGAGGTCCCCACCCACATGGAGGAGAAATGAGCGAGGTCTCCAGAAAAGGTGAAGAAAGTATCCAGTCTGGAGAATATTTTGAATCTGAGAGAATAATAAGTATAATCCCCTAACCCTGGGATATTTCTCCCGTCAAATATCCACCAGCCCCACCTGTTCAAAAATCCTTTTAAGAGAACGGGCCTTTCTGTAATCTGGATTTAGAATCTGTGAGGTGGTATCCAGAGCCCTATTAAAAATGTAATTCCAATCCCCTCCCATAATCAATACACCTTTCGTTTTCTCAGCCACCAACTGAGCAAGCGCAGAGTAGAAGAGAGGGGGAGCCCGGGGGGGGGGCATAAACATTTGTCAGAGTGATCTGAGTATCCTGGACCCACCCTATTGCCAGAATATACCTTGCATCCGGATATTCCACCACCTCCTCCACCTCGAAGGGAAAGGAGGCTGACAGAACAATGGCAACTCCTCTCTTTCTGCCAGTCGGCAGTGAGGAATGGAACACTTGTGGGAAATTCTTTGATTTCAGTTTTAGTGCCTCAGAGGGTGACCGCATCGTCTCCTGGAGAAAGTTCACATCACATTTCTGAGATGTCAAGCATCTCAAAATCTGTTTTCTCTTTACAGGGTTGGTGCTCCCATTTATATTCTATGAAAGAACTTCAGAGTAATGGCTAGCCATTTCTATGAGATATCTTACAAAACATTGACCCTTGATGTTGATGATCACAATTGCGCAATAATCCAAAAGTGAGTTCCTTATATTCAATTGCGTACCCATTTGAAAAACAGAAAGTTTAACAATAAACATAGAACAAATGCCCACCAAGAGGCAGGAACAAATCACATCGTCCCACTCTATGAGAAGGGAGCGAGCTTATAGGGCACAGGTGGCCCCCCCCCAGGTTGAGGGCCTGGGAGCCGACCTAGTGCAGCAGAATTGACTCGACTTCCATGGTTAAGCTGAAGTCTCTCCAGCTTATGGGCCATCACAAAAGTGATGAGGTACAGGGAGCTTAGAAGTAGTATGAGACTCCCCATTAACCCAAGGGAAACTTCCCTGGAAGGGCCACGCCCTGTGACATCAGCTGACATAACGATAACGTAAGTAATTCCCATGCAAAGTCCCTCAGCCAGTAGCTGCTCCATGATATTAAACTTTGACATTATCGCATAGCTTTCACAAAGTTTCAATTACTGTTCAGTGAGCCTTCCCATGGAATCATTTAGTGTGTAGACATGAGCAAAACTCCACCAGGTAACTCATATAGTAGCAGAGGTTTCCGCTTCCCACCCAGTAACTGAAGCCCATGCATACGCGATGTCAGGAAGTATCTGGGTAAAGAGTTACTGGGCAAAGTCACCTGGATAACGGTGCAGTTACCCGGCAACTACCCTGACGCAAGCAAAAACCTGCAGTACCTAATAAGGCCACCCGCTAATCGGGTAGACATGCAAACAGGTGACAAAGAGCTGCCAAGTAAGTCGGGGAACTCCCCGATATCATGCCACCTGGCAACAGTATCGCCATGCAAACATAGTGACCAGGAGAGGGACCCACTGATAGGAGGAACAGGAGGACCCCCATTCTCCTCTGGCCAGGCCACAGGTCAGTTAGTCTGACTCATCCAGACACACAGTGATATTTAAGACGGGGGACCCCACCCACACGGGCAGTGTCAAGCCCCACTCGGCCAGCAATTGTATAGAGAGCCAGAGCCCGATCTCAGGGGCAGGATGAATTCCTCCCTCGATCTCCTCCCCTGAATACTACTCCCCCACCCTCGCCACAGCGCCCTTGAATTGAGCACCAAATGGCTTTAGTCATACCATCACCCGTTCTCCCCCCACCCATCCCAGCATCAGGACTCTATTATACAAAACAGAACAGGTTACCACAAATAGGTTTTAAATCAAACTGTTTGCATCAGGTGCACTTGGTAACTAACTGTCAGGTGTTTCACACGGGGGATCAGGTCAGGAACGAGGCCTTCATATTGCAGTTTGAAGTGTGTATTTAGACCAACCGGAACAGGGCACGGCATGGAGAGGAGCAGTCAGACAGGTCATATCCTTGGGGTAGCACTAAAGACAAAGGTAGAGACAGTCAGTGTGTATTCCCTGTTCAGGTCGTCGAGGCACATGGCAGGTCAGAGTCCATATTGTCTGATTCCTCAAGTTCTTCTCTCAGGTGGCCTGCCTTTTTATTGACCACGGAGGAGTTCCCGTATCTGTGGAGCAGGGTCGCAACATCCGATCTCAGATTTGTTAAAGGCAGCTTCTGTGAAGACCCCGGATGCGTGGTGCCTTTCTGCGCCACCGACCACGCAGAAGCAAGTCCCATTCCAGTTTTTCTTTGTTCAGTGGCGGAGTGGGGATGCCTAGACTTTCAAGAAACTGTGAGGCAGCCAGCAGGTCGGGGAACACTTTGATGCCTTTCTCCATCTCCACCTTCAGCTTGGCCACGTAGAGGACTTGCACCTTTATTTTTGGCTCTAAATTGCTTGATTATTGGCTGGGTGACTCTCTGGGCTTCTTTTACTGAGGAAGTGTGATCACTATTGATTGTAATCCAATGGCTCTGATAATGTAGGGTTCACTGCTGCCAGGCTCACCGCAGGATCTCCTCCTTAGGAGGTGAGGCGAGCAATCCGTGATCTGGGCCTAGCATCTGGGTTGTGGGGCTTTGGCCCTAAGGACCTGTGGGCCCGGTCCATTGCAATGTTGAAATCCTCCGGGAGGGACAGGAGATTACGGAGCAGTTCTTGTAAAAAGGTAGCAGTATCTTTGTGTTTTGCCTCAGATCCCTCAGGTACTCCATAGACTCGAATATTCTGGTGCCTGCTCCTACCCTCCAAGCCATCGAGTCGATGGGTTAGCTCCCTGTCCCTAGCCAGGAGGTACAGCAACAGGTGGTCGTGACTGTCAGTTTGTTCCGAGGTTTGTGTTAAGCAGAGCTCAAGCTGTTCAGTCTTGTGGTCAATGCGGCTGATGTCCGATCGGAGCTCAGACAAATTTGATCAATCTTCTTTACTGTAAGCGCCGTCTGCATGATCATTGAGGCCAAGTCTGCCTGAACCCCTGCACCACGCGGAGCCTCTGTCAGGGGGCCATCTGCAGGCCTTCGCGATCCGCAAAATCTTGCTGCTCAGACTGGAGTAGTTCTCTTAAGTTTTTGCACCGGGGTGCTCGGGGGTCTCCCAGCTTTCATCCTCATTGCTTTAGCTGGGGAAGGCATTGTTCTTAGAGATGATGTAGATAGATTTTTGTAGCCACAGGGTAGGAGCTTCAGGATTAGGTGGCCATCAGTCCGCTGACGTCACGGGAAGTCGTCACCCGGGCTCACTTTTGAGTACTGGTCACCTGCGTGATAGGGCGACATACTAAGGCTGGGCCATGGGGTGGCCTGAGGATAACTGTTTTATGGCTACTTTTGTTATTGTTTGTAGTGTCTCATTTGGGTATGTTTTCCCTGTTTCCCTGAATCCATCCTTCTCCCGCTGTGCTGCTTCCAGTTGTACCCACTGTTGCCTTATGGTAACACCCCCCCACCTCCTTTCATCAAGGGACATCCTTCTGCACCTCTACAAGTCACCTCAATATCAACCCCCACCAGAGCAAGCACCATCCAGACAACATCTAGTCCAGTAAGGGGGGGGGGGGCTGCCAAGGCATAACCCCAGAATGCAACATCAAGATGGTGCACGCGTCTCCGAAGTGCTTGCAGTCCATATGTTAGGGGCACAGTATAGGAGGCTGTGTCCTGCATGGCTCCAAGTCACCTTCCCTCCCACAGGCCACCCAGGAGCAGCTATGCAGTGTTAGATACCACAAACCAACCTGGAGGCACTGTGCATCTGAGTGGCCTACACTCGGCCTCCTGATATCATCAACTGGGTCTCTTACCAGGTTCCCCAGGATGAAGCTGGTTGCACTCCCTACTAAGTCATCAGATCCGCCCTGTTTGGATCAGTACCATAGGGCACACTGGTGAATGCTTCACCTTTTTCCTAGTTCATGTCACAGATGAGGGACGTTGATAATACATGAATGGTCATTTTGTTCTGAGAGGGAAAAAATGGCATCTGAATGCTGAAGTATTGCTGTGACATCACAAGATTATAATAGTGATCTGATGTGGTGTCACATCAGTAGTATAGCAACATACAGCTTAGAACCAGAATGATTAGAATCTAGTCAGCATTCTGAAATAGTCACTACAAGATACTGTAGAAAAATACTGGGTAGCCATGCCAGCTGCATGGTGCCAAGTGGTGGGGTACTGCTCTGGCAGAATGGCAACCTAGATTTACGCTCTGAGCTGAGGACGTCAGGAGCCTAGGAAAGCAGTGAGGGCATGCTGTCCTCCTGGGGTGGGTGGCTGCATTGTATCACACAGGGAGTGAACCTGGAGGAGGCATAATGAAGTGTCTTTGGCAGCCTGGGTAATCACATGTTACCAGGCACCTCCTTCTAAGCTCCATTGCATGCTATACACATAATGAAAGGGTGGTGGGTAGGACACTGACTGGGGAGAAAACCCTCCTGGTTGGCAGCAGTATGACAGAGCTACTTCAGTCACAGCCCACACCCACTGAGCACGTGGAATGGTTGTCCCTTCCTCTGTGACCGCTGATTGACCTCAGGTGATCTGTTCCATCCTTCGTACTCTCAGTCCTATGGTTGGATAGGGAACCCTGCGTTTGGGGGTGGGGCGATAAGCTGATGATTGACTGGTCAGTCAAAGCTGGCAGCAGATCTGCAATGGAAGGTGGCTCCAGCCAAATACTGGCATCTCTGGGCAGGACCCCAGCTCCTTAGGTGAGCACAGCTGGGGACAATAAAGAGAGTAACTTAAAAAAATGAATAGTGGATACCCTTACACTTTTTTCTGTACATGAATACTGGATACTCTCACACCTTTATAGTGCCCCAGAGTCCTGGTGCACTCCAGATATGAGTAGGCAGGTGCTTTGGGCCTGGGTAGGCAGGGAGGTGCCCTGAGACCCCATGGGAACCCCCCCCCCAACATGGGGCTCCATTTAAAAAAAAAATTCTGTTCATTTTTCCCTGCCTGCAGCTCCGTGCTAGAACCCCCCCCTGCCCCCGTTACCTCATGCCGGGCACCTGCTCTCGTGGGCCCGGTTGCGAGGTAGTGTAGGCAGGGATGGGCTCGAGAGGATTCTGAAACTGAATCCTCAGCCCTTTTGAATGGCAACAGCCGTGCAGTTCCCCATTGGTGAGCAGCCGAAGCAGCAGCAAGTGCGAGGGGAGTGCTAGGCCTGACAGGACTAGCCAAAAGGGAAGGGACTAACCTAAAGTCCTGGGGTCCCTCCCGATGTCCTGGCCGGTCCTCATCCGATCATTTCCTCCTCTCCGTGGTGGTGACTGTAGTTGTCGGGTTTGTCCCGGTTCCGCGGCAGCAGTAAAATGTGTCGGGAGGGGCAGCAGTTCCAGGCTGTCCCCTCCATCCATGGCCGGCCGCAGTGCGGTTCTGTGGGAGTTGCAGCAGCCATATTGCAGGCCAGCCCCTCCACCCAGCATCCGAGCGGGGGTTCATCGGGAGGGGCAGCAGGTCCAGGCTGTCCCCTCCATCCACAGCAGCAGAAGTTCTCTGGGAGGGCCAGTGGCAGCAACGTTAGGCCATTCCCTCCATGCCTAAGCCCAGCAGTCCCTGGAGGTTTGTTGGGAGAGGCAGCAGGCCCAGGCTGTCCCCTCCCATTACCTGCAACCCCGCAGTCAATGGAGGCCTGTGGGAGGAGGCGGGTCCAGGTCTGCAGCAGTCCCCGGCCCAGAAGCAGATGAAGGGTGGCAGGGTGAGTGGCGGCAGCACCATGATCGGGTGCTGGCCGCCGAAAAGAAAACTTTGTTGTTTTTTTTATTTTAAATAAAATCTTCGGCACTTCCAGGTGCTGGCAGCAGTGATTGTCGGGGCAAAGGTCAAGGCCCCAGAGAAAGTACCGCCCTCAGGGCGGGTCAAAAGGGGAGGCGCCATACAGCCAGTGAAATGTGGGGGTGGGCTAGGCCCTGAGCAAAGGACTGCCCATGGGGTGGAAAAAGGAAGGCTCCCTTGAGCCAAATGACTGTGGAGGGGTGTGCAAGGCCCCAGCCAGGACCGCCAACGGTGCGAAGCTACAGAAAAGCCCCATAGAGAGTGGGAGAAGGGGCCTGGGATGGTGCAGCATAATTGACTGCCTGTGTGGACAGTGGCCTTAAAGGGGCAATGACAGATTCCCCAGAGTTAAAGGGGCAACAACAGGCCCCTCCAGTCTAGAAGGGCCAGGAACTGTATAATGACGGAATGAATAATTGTTATTACTTACAAAAGTGGCAAAAGGGGCAGAACAAATGCCAGGCTCCACAGAGCAAGGAACTGTAAATAAGGAACTGTATACCTTAGCGTGGATTAATGCCTGACACCTGAATCCAAGTGGCCTGTACCAGAGGCCAGGTTTAAAAGGGCAACGCACTCTCGAATGTAACACTATTTATAAATGTACATAGTTGGTTTTATTGCAATACTTTTGGGCCCCTATGATGATATTGTCCCCATGCCAGTATCTGTGTGCCAGCCAAAGATGGCTATAAAGTGACAGATGTTATGTAATCTGATGACCTAAATTGTTCTAACTGTTGATAAAGTGCCCTATTTAGTAATGCTAGCTAGAAATAAAGACACCGACACAAGGTTTAAATAAAAATGTTTATTGTGCGGCCACCCTCTAGCCTGCGTATGGTCCCAGGTGCCCCAAACCTGTTTTCCCCGACCAACTGTCATGTCCCTGTTTGTCCTTTGTCCCGGCAGTCCACGTAGGGGCTGTGACTGGGTGGAATTTTCCTGACTTTTTCCTGGAGGGGTGTCATTTCCGGTGGTCCTTAGAGACTTTTGTGCCAATGGCCGACACTGCCTCGGAATAGTCCTGTCCTGTGTCCTGTTGTATGTTTCCCCACCCCGGGCAGCTGGTTCCCTGTCTTGCTTTTCCCATTTCCCCGGTAGACACGCAAGGGTTGCTGGCGTAGGGTATTCACAACTGATTCCCCACATAGGAGGTAAAGTTCTGAATTTAGTAAGGCTCTAGTTGTAGAGTTTTAGAGTGTAGATATTTAGTATAATGTTACTGTATAGTTGTGTTTGATAAACGTTTACATTCTTTCTTGCATTCGAGCCAGCTTCATACCTCTCCTTGTGTTCCCAGTAGTGGTATTTGAACTTGGGCACCCTTCCCCAAAATTTCCCCTCCTGACACCCGCTGGCCAGATGTCACACAAAATTCCACCTCCAAGTGGTTGGCATAGTCGAATTACCTTGTGTTTTCCCATTCCAAGTTGTAGCTGGGGGTGGACCTGTGCCCTGACCCGACCTGACCATTTTGAGAGCGGTCGGCGTCAGGAGCAAACCCTCACCCATTATACCTTTTTCTGTGCAAGAATACCCTTTCACCTTTTTCTATACATGAATACTGGATACCCTCACACCTTTTTCTGTATATGAATAGTGGATACCCTCACACCTTTTTCTGTACATGAATAGTGAATACCCTTACAGCTTTTTCTGTACATGAGTAGGTGGATACCCTCACACCGTTTTCTGTACATGAATACTGGATACCCTTACACCTTTTTCTGTACATGAATACTGGATATCCTCACACTTTTTTCTGTACATGAATACTGGATACCCTCACACCTTTTTCTGTACATGAATACTGGATACCCTCACACCTTTTCTGTACATGAATACTGGATACCCTCACACCTTTTCTGTACATAAATACTAGATACCCTCACACCTTTTCTGTACACGAATACTGGATACCCTCACACCTTTTTCTGTACATGAATACTAGATACCCTCACACCTTTTCTATACACGAATACTGGATACCCTCACACCTTTTTCTGTACATGAATACTGGATACCCTCATACCTTTTCTGTACATGAATACTAGATAGCCTCACACCTTTTTCTGTACACGAATACTGGATACCCTCACACCTTTTCTGTACATGAATACTGGATACCCTCACACCTTTTTTCTGTACATAAACAGTGGATTCCCTCACACTGTTTTCTGTACATGAATACTGGATACCCTCACACCTTTTTCTGTACATGAATACTGGATACCCTCACACCTTTTTCTGTACATGAATACTGGATACCCTCACACCTTTTCTGTACACGAATACTGGATACCCTCACACCTTTTTTCTGTACATAAATAGTGGATTCCCTCACACCTTTTTTGTGTACATGAATAGTGGATACCCTCACACTTTTTTTCTGTACATGAATAGTGGATTCCTTCACACCATTTTCTGTACAATTGGCTTCCTCCACTGTCAAACTTTACTTCTGCTGTCTGCTTGCTCACAGACAAATGGAGATAACTTGTAACATTTCCTACTTATTTGAACCCTCCCCTGGAATTTTTCTCCACCTTCTGCACCTCCTTTTTAACTGCCTTCCTCAGTGCTCTGTTCTTCATCTACTGTCAGTGTTTCAGACCTCTCTTAACTTGCTCTCTCCATAACCAAGGGTACATTTGTCCTTGATCCAGTCCACTTCCCCTCACTTCATCTTTGACCCTTGACCATTGCTCCTTACATGACTGCCTTTATTAATCAGTCACTTCTGAGTGACACTTTCCCAGATGCTTTCAGTTCAACAACTTCCATTCTCATGGCCTCTAGCCCCCCTCCCCCCCCACCTTTCTAACCTTATTTCCTTTTAGTCTCCATTGATGCTTACTTTTTAATTGGCCCATCCTCCACCCCTGATTATGGTGCTTCTGTGATTACACCCTTCCTACAGCCAGGAGGGTTGCAAGAGTGAGCCACTGCCTTTACAGCTGACACTAAATCCACTCCATGTACAGCTTTCGGGGGTGAATGAATGCTGGATGTGCTGTGCCCTCTCTCCATGACATTCTAACCCTCAGAGTGGGATTTATGGAGCTTACATGCCAACCTCAGTCTCCCAGGGTGACCCACACCCACCCTCTCTCTCTCCATGATATCCTGAGTCCCAGAGAGGAGCTTTGGAGCTCACATGCCAGCCTTGGTCTCCCTGGGTGACTCATGCCCTCCCTCCATAAGATCCTGAGCCCCAAAGTGGGATTTTTGGAGCTTATATGCCAGCCTCCATCTTCCTGGGTGACTAAAGCCATTCATGACATCCCAAGCCCCAGAGAGGTGTTTTGGAGCTCGCATGCCAGGCCTGGTCTCCTTTTTCCTTCTTTAATAACATATCGAAGCCAAGCCCCAGAGTGGAATTTTGGAGCTTGCATACCGAGCTTAGTCTCCCTGGGTGACTTGTGCAATCCCTGCATAACAACCTGAGCCCCAGAGTGTGATTTTTGGAGTTTACATGCCAATCTCCATCCTCCCGGGTGACCCAAGCTCTTCATGACATCCTGAGTCCCAGAGAGGGGTTTTAGAGCTCGCATACCAGGTCTGGTCTCCTTTACCCTTCTTCCATGACATATTGAGCCCAAGCCCCAGAGTGGAATTTTGGAGCTTGTATGCCAAGCTCGGTCTCCCCTGGGTGACCCATGCTCTTCCTCCTTCCATGACATCCCAAGTCCCAGAGATGGGTTTTGGAGGTTACATGACAACCACAGTCTCCCTGTTGGAAAACAACAAACTCAAATGCAAATAACAACGTAGTGTGGTAAAAACAAGGCAGTGCAAAACAGAACACCATAAGTGTGGCAAGAACATACACTTAAGCAAGGATCTGCAAGAATGTCAAATGCTACCAAAGTAATAACAGCACAAGGTAGTGCAAAATCAATACACATAAAGGTCTTTTACGATTCTTAAAAGATGTATGATTAATGATAATTAAGTGTGGAGGGGGAAATAGAAAACAGAGGGTGACTGGGGTTACCTGTATTTGCAGGAAGGGGGGAGACGTGATGAAGGGAGTATGAGAGGAGAGACAGATTCATAGGTTTTCCTGTGTATACACGCTTTGCTAAGTGTATCATTACAACTGCTGCTTACCAGAAGACCGAGGTACATAGACAAGGTGGTAGTCCCACACAGAGGCCAACTGAGGGTGAGTGCATCATGGTGGGGGAGGCATTCATCTCCCAGGGTGAAGGGGCTTGTGCTGCGCTGTATCCATGCTCTGCCTGTCCCGATATAGGGTCAGCTAACTCAAACTGTTGTGTTTTTGTGCAGTGTTTGTCTTTGTGTGGTATCAGTGTAGCTGCTTGGATACCGTAAGTTGCAGCGTGTGTGTGTACATGCGCCAAGCATGTTTATGTGCATGTGTGTGATAATTACACTGGAGATTACTGTACAGGTCTGCAGAGGGGAGACTGACTTGTGAAACGGTTAACAGTAAACAAAACGGGGGTGTTGATTATCTGAGGTTGAGGATGAGCCTGTGAAGAGGAGATGTGGTTATGAGAGGAAGTGTCAGAGAGGGGCACGCCCTGAGACATATATTTCTATTGTACAGTTGTGCTTAACTTAACTACAGCAGCAACAGGAGGGAGCGTGGCTAAACTGTTCTGTTTCTGGTAACATAGTACATTTTAATGAAAAAGGACAAAGTGCATTTTCTCTGTATCCTGGAGTGCTGTTTCTCTCAAAAGGTTTTTTTATCTTTATTGTTTTATAACTAGGTAAGGCCCACGGGGCACAAGACTCATTTACAGGGGTGAGCTGGGAGTGCAGGGAGGTTAAGTGACTTGCTCAGATTCACACAGTATGCAAGTGGAGGTTGTGGGAACCCAGGACTACTGGATATACCAAGTTCATTCACATCACAGCTTGTCGTGCCAGCCTCTAGGCTATACTTCCAGCCAGTCTCTGAAAGCTAAGGGATCTGTTTTCATATTCAGGTCCTTTCATGCATACTGCATCCCAAAGTAGTATACAAGTCATGAACAATTGCATCAGCCACTGATCAAACAGTGCTGGGAGGTTAAGTGAGAAAAAGGGAGGTTAGCACTGGGATGTTAAGTGACATAGAGGAAGGCTACTGCTGGGAGGTTAATTGAGATGTAAAGAGGTTAGCAATGGGAGGTTAAGTGAGACAGAGTGAGATTAGTGCTGGGAGGTTAAATGAGGTAGAGGGAGGTTAGTGCTGAGAGATTAAGTGACATAGAGGGAGGTTAGGTGGCGATTGAGAGGATGCGGGGTGGTCGGCAGCCAGATGTGGGGGGTGCTAACGAGGGGGGGCATTAAAAGAATGGTTAAGACCAGGAGATGCTTTGGTGTGAAGTGGGACCTTGAGAGAGGGGAGAGGTGTTTGGTTCCCATACTCAGGAATCTCGCCGGACTGAGTGGGCAGGTAATCGGTGGGCTGGTTGCCTCTCTCCATCCCCTTCGGGCAGTGTTATGCAATGCGAGATCGATGAGGAACAAGACTGCCATTATGGCAAATTTAATATCGGGTTGCTTAGTCGATCTGTCTTGCATCACAAAGACCTGACTGAGTGATGACACTTGCCCAGTTTTGGAGGCTGCAGTCCGAACTGGATTCTCAGTGGTACGCTGCCAAGAGAACGATCGGGGGGGGGCACATCTGTTTTAGAGCCAAATTGAACTTCACTGTGAACCCATTGGGGGAAGCCTCACCATTTGAATGATTGTCTGTGCGTGGGGGTCCAGGTGCAGGCTTCAGGATCCTCTTGCTGTACCAGCCTCCAAGGCACAATGGAGATTGTCTGTGGGAAATAGCGGCCTTGAGAGGGTTGTGGAGTTGTCCACATGGATTATTCTGGGTGATTTCAGTGCCTGGGTTGATGAACTCTCGCAATTTGGAAGGGATTTCCTCCCAGGTGATGGAATCACTGGGCCTTGCACAAGTTATTATTTCTGCAATTGACCAACATGGACACGACTGCTTGGTTTTATCCCTGGGGCTTGTGGTGAATAACATCAAGACTGATCTGATCTATTAGTCGGATCATTGCATAGTAAACTTCCCTTTTGCCCCCCCCCCCATGGAGATGGTTCAGTACTGCCCTTTAAGAGGTCTTGGGACAGGAGTGTTGTCAATGCTGGACATCTCGGAGATGGTGGCAGCTTGTGAGATGGGATTGGAGAATGTGGTATTGACCTATAACAGGGTTGTTACTGAGGCTTTCACCTCCATAGCACCTATCTGTGTATGACCCTGGGTCTAATGGTTAGGGTCCCCATGGCTTTATGGGGAGCTTAGGAAGTTGAGGACAAGGGGTTGGAGGTTAGAGTGCTGTTGGAGGAGGTCTGGGGCCTAGGAGGACAAAATGGCTTTGAAGATTCATTATGATGAGAATCAAAGGGCAGTCTCCTGTAAGAAGGCAGTATTTCTGTCCAGGGGAGATTGCAGCTGGGAATATTAAATCCAGCCTGTCTCCAATCAGTAAGAGCGTTTTCAGCAGTTAAGTGTGAAGAGTTTGCTCAGTTCTTCTTAGACAGAGTGAGTGTCCTATATGTGAGACGAGATGTCTCCAAGCGGACTGTCACAACCAAGCAGAGTCCAGTGTGAACCTCATGGATGTACTCGGCTGTCTTGGGCAGAGATTCAGCCAGCCTCGATGGAAGAGGTCTGCGAGGTGATTTTGGAGTTGCGGCCCACTTGTGAACTAGACCTAGACCCCATGCATCTACTAGTGAACTGCGTGGGGTCTTTGAGTCGGTGTTTGCTGGGATAGTTTGGTGCCCCTTGTTGGAGGGGGTCTTCCCGGTGACACTAAAAAATGTGCTGGTTCTTGCCCTTCTAAAGAAGCCAGCTATGGACCCATATGTTCTAGTGAATTACCTTCATGTCTCTAAACTTCCTTCTCTAACCTACCTTTTCTAGGTAGGGTTATTGAGAAGGTTGTGGTGCTGCAGATTGTGGGGAACCTTGCAGCTCATGACCCCTTTGAGCCCCTCCAGTCTGATTTTAGATCTAGGCATAGCACTGAGATGGTGGTGGTTAGGGTGCAGAATGACCTTGCCAGAGCGAAAGATAGGGGTGAATGGTCAGTTCTCGTTCTCCTTGATCTTGCTTCAGCGTTTGACACCGGCAGATCATTGGTTGTTGTTGGATCGGCTGTGGAGTATGTATTGGACTCAATAGCACTGTCATCCACTGGTTTGAGTTCTGTCTCAGAGGTGGAACGCCGAAGGTGTTGATAGGAACTTTCTCATCATCCTCAGTGCCCCTGCTCTGTGGTGTGCCCCAAGGTTCTGTCCTCTCACCTATGTTGTTGTCAGTGTACATGCTGCCCCTGGGAGGGATCATTCGACAGTGCAATCTGGTTTCCACTGCTGTGTGGATGATACTCAGGTGTATTTGCCCCTTTGCAACTGGGATGCCGGACGCTGTCGATACGCTTAGTCTGTGCCTGTCTGAAATTCAGAATTGGATGGAATCTAGTTGACTGAGACTTAATCTGGATAAGACTGAGGTACTGGTGATTGAGCTGGGTCAGATCTGGGGAGCAGAAGTAGTCATGGAAGAGACAGGGCTTCAGCTCTGGTCATCTAGGCTGTTGACTTCTGCAGAGGTGAAAAATGTGGGAGTCATTTTCAACAAACGGTTGACACTGGAGGCTGAGGTGTCGGCTGTAGGTAGAAGTGGCTTTTACCGTCTTAGGAACATCAGCCAGATTAAATCCCTTATTCCTCCTGAAGACCTGTCGACACTAGTGCATGCATTTGTGACGTTAAGGCATGTCTGCTGTAATGCACTCTACCTTGGAGTTAGTGGAGGTAGCGAGCAAGTTCACCACTGCACTCGAACTAATAAAGAAATGTACAGTGACCAGGATATTTGTTTAAGTGGAGACTTTATTCCACAACCTGGCACAAAAGGCCACAGTAAATAAATGCAACTCAAGCTCCCGAGTTGGTACATTTGTTCATCCTTCTGTAAATGCCAGTCAGGTCTCCATCTACTAACTCTGATAGTTTCTTTATTAATCCAGTGCAATGATTAACTTGTTTGTTGCATTTTGTGTTAGGGGCAGACCGCCACTGTATCACTGCACCGGTCAGCAATTGGGGTAATCCGATCGCAGCACCATTCCTTTGAACTAGACAGTTAGTGGAGGTACCCTGCAATGCTTGCAGCTGGTGCAAAATGCAGCGGGCAGGTTACTGACTGGCCTCTTGTAGTCTAGTTCTGTGACCCCTGTCCTGCGTAATCAGCACTGTCTGTCTGTGAAGTGGCAAGTTACCTTCAAGGTTGGTTTACTAACCTACTAAGCCCTACATGGGTTAGGCCCTGACTGCCTGGCAGAGCTCCTGCATCCTGTTCAGTCCTTGCACCCACTTTGGTCCTCTGAGGAGGGTCTCTTTTTGGTCCTGAGGGACCGGCTTAAGTCTTCTGGTGATCGTTTGTTTGAAGTGGCTGGCCCTCTTTTATTGAATGCCTTGTCTAGGGGACTCAGGGAGGCTCCCTTGGTGGAGGCCTTTAAAAGGGGGTTAAAAACCTACCTGTTTAGTCAGGCCTTCACGGACTAGTGTTTTTTTCTCAGTTTCTCTGTATTTCAGCTACTTTTAACAAAATACTAGATGTGATATTTTGTTTATTTTACGTTGTGTATTTGTTTTATCTATTAATTCATTGAATTGTTTTAGATTATCTGTCATTATAAAAAGGGTCTGAGAAATGGAGCTTTCTGACTGGCTGCAAACATTCTAACAGCCTTATGTTAATCTTTTATTAACATACATGTAGAGCTTAGCCATATGCCGAACAAGGTTTAACACCTTTTAAAAACATGTTTTATTATAATAGCAGTAAGGCACTCCCAGGGATTATGTTGATGGTCAGTTACTCACCCTCTAGGGGCATGTGGCACTCGGCTACACCTCGTGCCACAGTACACCCCTAGAAGGTGATTAACAGACCATTAACATAACCCCTGGCCATGCCTTATTGCTTAATTATGTACAGTGCCCTGAACCTTCGGGGAAGGGCGGCTTATAAATAAAGTTACTGCAACTACTACTAGTGCTGGGAGGTTAAGTGAGATAGAGGGAGGTTAGCACTGTGAGGAAGTTAAGTAACTTGCTGAAGGTCATACAGTGAGTAAGGGGCTCTGGTGGGACTTAAACCTGGGACACCCTGGTTTACAGCTGTGTGTGCTAACCACTGGGTTACACTGCCTCTTTGTAGCCAGTCAGAAATGGCAGTGGCGTCTAGTGGTTTGAGCACTGAACTGCAAAATGAGATTGCAGGTCCAACTCTCACCTCTACCGTGGGCTCCTTTTGTGAACTGAGCAAGCCACTTGACCTCCCAGTGCTTCAGTCCCACCCGACCCCCACCAGCTGTAAAATAAAGTAGAAGTCGGATCACACTGCAGACATGATGTCGCATCACTGTTGGACTTTTTGGCCAGTAAACACTAAATAAAATATGAAAAGCATTGCATGGAGCACTGACCTGACAAAGATGATGGTCACAGGATGGTCTTCACTTAATGCAGTCTTGAGTTTTGATATCTGTTGGAGCTTCTTTTCAGACAGGTGCTTCAGAAAGAATTAATTTGCTGCCAGGATTGCCATGACTAACATAGTAACATTCTTGTATGTTTGTGCTGACAGAAGGGACTTGGGGGTCTGTGCTGCCTACCCCTCCTGCCGCAAATTAGGTTGCATATTCATGTCAGTGTTGTCTTCTGGTTGCCTCTGCCCAGGAGCATTTGGGGTGCTTTAGGCCGGTCTGCGCACTGGTCACATTGCCCCCGAGCCTCAACTGCAAGATCATTTTCAGCTGCAGTAAAGACTTGATGCCCTGGACTTTGCTCTGCAAAAAATCCATTGGTATCGTGAGTAAAATTTTAAAAACAGTCCTTTTATTTATTTATTTATTTATTTGGTTTTTGATAACCAGGTGGGTGCACCAGACATTAACTATGCCTATTTTCAGGCACGACCCAGGAGAATACAAGTCAGACAGAAACAGTCATGACACTTGGAACAGGGAATCAATCAATCAAAATCAATCAATCAAAATCTTTATTTATCCAGGCAAACATCATTGAGCAAGCTCATTTTCAAGATGGACCTGGTTAAGAACAGGCCAAGTAGTAAAGTACATATAAAATATTTACAATGCGCACAATAGTACAAATGGATGACAAAAATACAAATAAGTACTCACTATAACAACAAACATTACAGCTTAATGGGATCATCAGTTGGGTAACGTGATCAGTAGCCCAACAGGAGAGCTGGCGCAAGCACAGAAGTTAAGGAGGGAGTGTAAACACATGGTATTCCATACGTTACAGTTGAGACGTAAGGAAAAGTGTTCAGTAGCCAGGAAATTAAGTGAATACAGCTCCTTCTAAGCACATTTAGGCAGAAGATCAGATTTAAATTTGGTTTAGAAGCAACACAGAAGTGGACTAGGAGAACCAATCGGAAACCAGCGACAAAGAGCGCTCACATTCCGATTGGACGAAGGCTGTTGGCATGTCTACCTGGTGAAGGATCCAAGCTTGTAGTCTACAGAGGCGGCTAAAGCAGCACCGAACACCCGGTGATTAGCTTTCCTCGCTTGTGGGACGAGGGAGCCATAGGGGTCTTGTATACGTCAGGAAGGAGGAGAAGAGTCCGGGACTGACGGCACCAACAGAGAAGCAGAACAGCAAGACAAGGAGTGTATTTCCTTCGGCACCTAAAAGTTCAGCTCAAGTACAGATTTACAGAAGGAAGTGTAATCACCCCGAGTCCATACTCCAGCACACTAAGCAATGTAAAATATGGGTCATGCAGTCAGTCAGTTAAGTAATTCTATCATGTTAGACCAGGTACTGTGGTCAGATTTTTGCAGGGTTTAGTGGGAGCACAGGGGCAGACTATGTGAGCCAGTCGGAAGCCAGAGCCAAGGAGTGCTCACCTTCCGATTGGTTAGTGGCTTTAGCCAAGATTTGCTGGAGGGAAATCTGAGCTTAGGGTCTCGAGCGGCGGCTAAGGAGGCATCAGCCACATGAAGACCAAGAATCCCATGCCTATGGGCAGGGAATACCTGTAATGCTTGACTTCGGCCAGGGCAAGAGCACAGGGACTGGAGAAGGGAAGAACGTTTAGGATGATGGGCAATTCGTAACACTAGAGTCGCCAGAGATTTCAGGCATATATGGTTAATACTGACTGCAGGAAGAAGAGAACTGACTACAGGTAGCAGAGAACTAACTTCAGGCAGTGCTTAGGAACTGGGGAAGCAACTGCATGGCTCACACACGTATCTAGTATAGAAGGACTTAAAGGAGTTAATACTACAAAGGCAGCTCAGTTTCAGTAGTTTTTGTAAGTTATTCCACAAGAACGGCAGCATAAAGCTAATGGCCACTCTGCCAAAGCGGGAGTATGCCTTGGGGATAAAGAATGTGATGTAGGATGCACTCCTTAAGGCATACATTCCTGGCTCACTTAGAGGGAGACAGTCTAATTTATATTTATTTTATTTTATTTTTATTTATTGGAGATTCGGAAATACCTTTGAGTCAAAGACTCTTTTACAAAGGTTCCACGTCACAAATATTACAGAGAAAGACAGGTTACATATCAGTACAGCAGTACATAGGTAGTTACAGTAGCAGTAGTTACAGAAGCATTTGTGAGGCTCACAGAGAGAAAACTAGGGCAAGAGCAATATTGCGAGAATCATTTCCTAACGACTCTGTAAGTCCAGATGGCTGCATTTCTATTACGCCTGAACAAAAGAGAGGACCAGCCTACAGCTTTATACAAGGATCAATGATGTGTGGAGATGGGAAGGCCAGTAATAAATCTGATGGCCCTATGATAAAGTGTATCTAACTTTACAAGCAAGGCTTTAGGACAATGACTGTATAAGAAATATGCGTAATCGAGCCGTGAGAGAAAAGTAGTTTGGACAAGGCGCAATTTTGCATCTCAAGTGAGGAACTGGTTTAATCTAAAGAATAGCCCCAACCTCTGCCTTAGTTTCTTTACCAGGTCTTCTGCATGCTCGGCGAATGAGAGATTATGGTCTAACCACAGTCCTAAGTATTTAAACTTTGAAACATACTTCCAGTTTTTCACCAAGCATTGTGGTAATCTGAGGCAATGGTCCAGAGCTGTCCAGATTTATCCCACGGCTAGATGGCGAGAACAACATTGCCTTTGTCTTTCTTGCATTTAAGAGAAATTTTTTGTGAAGTAGCTGGTTCTGAAGCTGGTTGAATTCTTCCTGTAGGTCAGCGCTGGTGGCTTCGGGGGTTGGGTGACCTACATATACCGTGTCATCAGCGAACTAGGTGGATGGATGCTTGCCTTTTAATGCTTTCATCAATATTATTAACATAGATGGCAAAAGCAATGGGCCAAGTATGGATCCTAGTGTACCCTCTCAGTAAGGGTTCGAGGGGATAGGTCACCCCAGCTTTAATTTGCTGGCGCCAACCTACCAGGTACTTGGTGAACCACTGCAATGATACTGAGTCCAGGCCTATGTTCTTCAGAGAGGAAAGTAGCAGGCTATGATCCATGGTATCAAAAGCCTTGCTAAGAGCTAGGAAAACAGCGCAGATGAAGTTTCGGCTGCCCAATTCACGGTACCAGTTGTTTGTTACTTTAGCCAGTGCCGAAATAGTGCTGTGTTTAGTATGAAAAACAGATTGTATAGGGTTAAGTAAATTATTGGTTTTGAGGTACTCCCTTAGTTGGTTGCTGACAATCTTTTCCAGAAGTTTTGACAAGCTTGGGAGGAGAGAGGTTGGTCTGTAATTGTTGAGGTCGTAGGGATCCCCTGATTTAAATAAAGGGATGACATGGGCAATTTTCCACATCGGAGGAAGGGACCCTTGGGACAAGGATAGGTTAAATAAATGGGTGATGGGAACAGCAAGGACATGATAGGCAATTTTGAGGAAATAAGGATCCAGCGAACAATATGGAAGGTAAAACTATTAACATAATACATACATAGGTGAATGAGGGAAATATAGAGGAACGAGGAAAAATCATAAGCTAATAACTTAAAAACATAATACATCATAGTTCAAGGTACAACGTAGGGGCTAAGTAAATACAGTTTAAATAAGGCAGTTTCAGTAAATGGCATTGACTAAAGTATAGTGTACTAGGAAGGAAAACCTTAGCAGAAGAGAAAACATTAAGGTGAAATAAAAGTAAGAGTGACAGTATGAATACCGGCACTATGTTGGGCAACAGGGATAGGCAGCAGTTATGTAGGGCAGACAGGCAAGTCAAGGAGGGAGGAAACAGGTACAGAAGTTAGAGTCTAGGAGGTATTGGTGTAACTCCTTTTTAAAGCGGGCATCAGAGGGGGAGAGCCGGATGGATACTGGCAGGGAGTTCCAATTGGTGGGGGTGGAGTAGGAGAAGGCCTGGGGTCCCATGGTTGTACTGCATCTAAGAACAGTTAGAAGTGACTGGTCACCTGGTGGAAGGGGTAGTTAAGGCTTGGAGGTGGCAGTAATAGGGCTAGAGAGGAGAGCACCCCAGTTCTAATGATATTGTCTTTAAGGGTGCCAAGAGCATACTAGCGGCTGGCTTCAGGGAACGCCATTTTAGACAGCTGTAAAGCTGACAGCGGTGGGTAAGTGTGTGAGATGCCAGGGTGAAGCGGCAAATTGTTTTAAGATGTGTCCCATTTATGGAGGCTGACTTTAGAAGCATGTTCAAAGGTGACCACTCTGTAGGTAAGGGTGAGGAGAAGGACCCCCTGAGCAGTGGCAACTCTGGCAGAGGGAGTAAGGGCATGGCTAGTTTTAATGGCCAGGCCAAGCTTGGAGTTGACAGTTTTGCAGGAGTCAGAGATGTGTTGGGCAAACTCCAGGGAGGGGTCTAGTGTAATCCCAAGGTATTTAAAAGAATTTATATTTTCGAGGGTAGAGCCATTATGGCTGGAGATAGACAGTGGTCCAGTAGACTTTCTTATCCTGGGAGCAGAGCCAAATAGCATAGAGTAAGTTTTACTGGAGTTTAGTAGTAATTCGTTTTGGGAGAGCCAAGACTGGATTTTGTGGAAGAGGTAAGGATGGTGTATACGTCACTGAGGGACTTGGAGCTGTAGTAGAGGACTAGGTCGTCAGCATAGAGCAGGGAGGCGCAAGATGAGGTGGTTTGGGGTAAGTCATTAATGAAAATGGTGAAGAGGAGGGGGCCAAGGATAGAACCTTGAGGAACACCAATGTTGATGGTGGATAGGTTGGAAGTAGCAGAGCTGAATTCAGCAAACTGTTGCCCGTCAGTGAGGTGACTGTTATACCAGGTAATCACGTAAGGGGAGATGCCAAGGGATGTAATTTTAAGTTTAAGAAGAGAATGATCTGGACTTATACTTTGTTACAATATAGGCACTGATCATTTAGACGGTAGTTTTAGGTACAGTACTTGTACCAGTTCTTGGTTCCTTTTTGTCAATTTCAATTCCAGTTTTAAATAAGAACCAATGTGTTTCACTATTCTGGCTTTCAAATCAAGACTAGATAGGATCCGGGGGTGGGTGGGGTGGTACTGAGGTTGAGTAGCATGAGGCTTTATTAATTTAGTTAATTATCTTTTAGATGACGGGCTTGAAAAATAAAAGCGTGCTGATTGGCTAAAAGCCATGACCAGGCAAGCATTTATTTTTCAGTAGAGCCCGGGTAAAAGCGAAGTGCCAATTTGGGGTGCCCCATTACTTAGGCTATCATTGGGGCACCCTGACTTTTCAAACTGACCAGCTACCATTTTTTTCTCTCACTTAACAAAGGCCACCTCCGGCTTGGTCTTACTTTCATGTAATAAATAGATAAAAAACATAAAAAACTGCCTGCTGTTCATGTCCAGGCACACTAAATAAACAGTCCTTTTTTTTCCGTATAAGTAAACAGCCAGAATACCCGCAGCTGTTACTCACATCTGCAATCTCGTACGTCTAACCCGCTTGCCCACTCTCAGTGTAGCCCCAGCCCAGCAGCGTGAATGCATCTCTGGGAGGAGTATTCAGTCAAGTACTGCTTCTTTCATCCCCCAACTGTGCCTTTTACCTCAGAGCTTGCCCGGTCCTCCCATGAAGCACCAACTCACTCAGCCTGGCACTAAAAGGACAGTTGCGTCATCGATACAGCGTTGTTTAAAAAAAAAAAAAAAAAGTCACAGACTACTTATGCTTTGGACTCCTTCCTGATCCCACTACAATCCTGGGCACTTCAGAGCTATGCAAACAAAGCACCTGGGAGGAGGGGGGTAACGGAACTCTGTCAGTACAGGGGAAAAAACGGACCACAGCCACTGTGTGTTGGGGGGGGTACAGTAAAGTCTTTGCAGGGAAGCAACAGCTCTCTGTGTCTGTGTGTGGGGGGGGGGATCTCTGTGCAGGCAAGCAACTGGAAAAGACTGCAGTGCTCTCTGCTGGCAAATATACCAGTGAAGGGACTAAAAATAAAACCTTTACAATCATTTAAACAATTTTCTTTGTGTTTTCTTAGCAGTTGTTTCTTACATAAAAATGCCACATGTAGCCATTCTAAGCACAATAATACCCTTCAGGGTGGACGTATTGGGGAATACTGGGCCTTTCAGGGGCTATAAGGCCCTCCGGGGAGTCAGGCCCCATTATGCCCCTGGGCAGTCCAGTATTTCCTCAATACTGCCCACCCTGTTGGGTATTATTGCTTACTTGTTGACCTGGTAGGTGCACTAGACAATTTAATGCCTATTTTCAGGCACGACCCGGGAGAATTACACCATAGAAGATACAGTTGATAAAACAGCACTCAAACAGGGCCATAGTCACTACAGTTCCCATATACATGGGTAATATTGGACCCCCCTGTCCCGCACTCCAATACTTTGTTAGCTGCTCCCTTACATTTCTTGCAAACCAATTAAAAATCCTGCAGCCACTGCCTTGGAATAAAGAAAGCAGAATCCATTAGTTCCTTTCAGCAGCAGCAGATCTATGTACTGAGAGGAATGCTGGAAGCTCGATGATCCAGGAAGATTTTTAGTGAGGACCCAAATTAGTCTGGCTCTTGCACACCACAACACCTCAGGGATGTGTACAGTTAGCAGCTGGAGTAAGCCACTTCAGTTTGTTATGGCGAGTGCGCTGATGTGTGTAACAGATCTGTAGTGAGATACATCTCCCAGCTGTTAGCTAACATGTCATACTGGCAGAGTCAGTCCTGCTTTAGGCAGTGCAGCCATTGTCCAGGTGAGCTACAGCCGTGCTGGGGTTAACTGCCCCTTTCACTAATGTTGAGCTGTGATGGTTTCGGTGCTGCTAAATGCTAATGGTTTGGCAACCACTCTCTCTCTCTCTCTTTCTCGCTGTCTCTCCCAGCTAACAGTAATTAAGGCAGAGATGAGTATAGCTCTGAGATGTAGGAGCTGTGATGGAGGTGTACGCATGGCTGTAGCTTAGAAGTTACATCGACAGACTGGGTTTCTTGAAAACAGGTATGTTGAGGGTTTATTGGTTCTAAGGCCTAGAGTTCTAATTTCTGTTATTGTTTCTTTGTTGCTTAAAGGATGATCAGTTGTTTGTTCCGAACAGCATTTTATGCAGTATTTATACAGTGGATTGGAGCAGACAGTCTGGTCACATGACCACGCATTAATTTCACATTACCATGTGGTTCAAATTTTAATTTTAATTTTCTTGTTTTATTAACTTTTAAAACCATTTTATAAGTGCAGTAGAACACTCCAGGGTGCGCTATTAATGCCATAAATTACTGCGCTTTCCAGGTGGCTGAAGGCACTCATTAGCCACAACCCGCAAGATGAGTGCAATAGTTAGAATTACTGCACACTGTGTTATGTGTTATTGCTTACTTGAATGCCAGCCACTTAGTACAGATGCAGGACAGAACCACCAGTCATTGGAGACCAGAGTAAAAACTGTTGGACCTGCAAGGGGTGACCAAACTCTTGCTGGTTGCTTTATATTTTGTGTTTGCATTTTGTTTCTTGGCAAAGTAGGATGAAAGGATTAGAATACTTTTTTTTATATATATAATGTAACTACCCAGGACAGCCAGCCCATCAGAGGTTCGTAATCTCGTATTCAGTGGGTCTTGCTTATACCAATTTTAGAGCGGGGTGAACAGAAGCACTGAGAGGTCAAAAGACTTGCTCAGGGTCACACAGCTCCTGTGGATTGAACCTACCCTCCTAAATCACCGGCTAGTGTTCTAACGCTGCTATGCTGTCTCCACTGATTTTATATCCAATTTTGTTTTACATACCACCTTAAATACAAATGGTATCCCCAAGTCCGAAAGATGAAACATACATCTGTGGTTTGCTGTGTTCAGCCATAGCAGATTGTTTTGAGGTAATTTTGTCTCTTAGAGTCCTGCTTAAAGAGCAGCTGACGCCTTCAGAAGAACTTTGCAAAACATAATATTTAGACTCAGTTTTGCTTGTATTTCACAATAGTTCTGTATTTCTCCTCCCCGTTATTTATCCCTGAGGTAATTTGCATGAAAACAGGATCTTTGCCCCTAAAGAGTTCATCTGTTCCTGCTGCTTTCTCGCTACTTGAGGTCATAATGCACTGTTTGTGACGTCACAGTTAATCCTATGGCAATGGACTTTGATGTAACAGCAGAGGATTATGGCATGAGGTAGGGAGTAGGCAACGGAGGTAGAAGAACTCTGCGTGACAAAGATCATGTTTTCATGCATATTTTCTCACTAATAAATAATGGGGAGGAGAAATCCATAAAATATATATGGAATGCAAGCTGAAATGTGCCTCATTATTATGTTTTTCAAAGCTCTCTTTGAGGTGTCAGCAGCTCTTTAAAGGCTATCCAGGTACAATTACTTCATTGTGATTTACATATATCACCCACAGTGCTTTGCATTAGAGGTACGTGTGATGTTGTGTTTTGTGTCATTTACTGCAGAGCATTTAAGGAGACACCAGTAGTACAACAATTTATACAGACACACATTTGCAGGTAGTACAGAGACTGTTTACAGACAAGTATTGAGTAAGATGCTTATAGTGCATGGACTGTATACAGACAGAGAGTTAGATATTGGTAGTGCTGGGATTGTATACAGACAATGAGTTAGTTACTGGTAGTACAGGGACTGTATACAGACAATGAGTTAGATACTGGTAGTACAGGGACTGTATTCAGACAATGGGTTAGATACTGGTAGTACAGGGACTGTATACAGACAATGAGTTAGATACTGGTAGTGCACAGAATGTGTACAGACAATGAGTTAGATACTAGTAGTTCAGGGACTGTATACAGACATGAGTTAGATACTGGTAGTGCTGGGATTGTGCACAGATATCGAGTTAGATACTGGTAGTGCAGGGACTGTATACAGATCGTAAGTTAGATACTGGTAGTGCAGGGACTGTATATAGACAAAGAGTTAGATACTGGTAGTGCTGGGATTGTGCACAGATAATGAGTTAGATACTGGTAGTGCAGGGATTGTATACAGACAGTGAGTTAGATAATGGTAGTGCAGGGATTGTGCACAGATAATGAGTTAGATGCTGGTAGTGCAGGGACTGTATACAAATAGTAAGTTAGATACTGGTAGTGCATGGACTGTATACAGACAGTGAGTTAGTTACTATGGGGAAGGGACTGTACACAGACAGTGAGTTGGATACTGCTAGTTATAAAATGAGTTAACAATGTTCTGCTTCCTGATTAGCTAAACAAGTTCTGAGACCCATATCTTAATTTTCTACAACTGTGCAGGTTTGAGAAAGTTCAGACAGTGGGATTTGGAACTTGGGCAACTCACATATAGAATTCATGAGCCACTTACACTCATTCCTGATTTCCATCACAATCATGGCTTCTTTATTCAGATTTATAAAAACCTTCAACTAGGCCCCAAAATAAAAGTCAATTAAATGAAACAAAATAAGTTAATAATTGAATGTTCTTGACACTCATGTGCCCCTCCTTACACACAGACACATATTTAAAAATAGCAGGTACTATTCAGAGTTTCCATTGCTGCTGTTTCTTTGATGACCATGAAAACTTCTCCTCCTATTCTGACCACTTTGGCTGAGAACTCCCTGCTGCTTACCCTATACCAGATGAAGTTGAGGTTCTGGCTCTACTTGAAGCCTGTGTGTGTGACTGTGTATGGCTGTGTGTATGCCAGGTGGAATTATGAAGAATTTTGAATTCATGTATTCCACGTGTGTGTGGTGGGCGGGGGTACAGAAGGGAGCATGCTACTGCAGGAATGATGCAGAGTTTTGAATTCATGTATTCCACATGTGTGTGTGGGTGGGGGGATACAGAAGGAGCATTCGACTACAGGAATGATGCAGAGTTTTGAATTCATGTATTCCATGGTAAACCATCACACAATGTATTGAATGTGTTAGGGATGAACAAACTGGTTCAGCAAAAACCCGACCACCCCCAAACCAGCAATATTACAGGCAGTCGAGCCACATCTGAACTGTTTCTTCGGTTCAGATCAGTTCGGATACGCAGATTAAATTGTTTTCCTTACTAGCGCAAATAAGCAGTATTGCAAATTACAGCAGCCTTTTCTTCCGTGGCTCCGTTTCTGCCAGCATCATTTAGTTGGCAACACCAGACGTGTGGCTGTGCATGTGTAGCTCTACCCCCCCCCATACCCAAGAGCACCTGTATATTAATTTCTCTGGTGTGCTACAGACCCACACACCCCCATCCCCGAGTGCTCCTATTGAAATCAAATAGGAACTTTTCCCTGGTGTCTAGCAGACCCCACCTACACACATACCCCACGGCAGGTAGTGCCACACCACCCAACTCCCCCCCCCCACCGTCCCAGAGCCAGCAACGGGTACAGTCCTAGCCTCCGCTCTCCAGCACAACTGACTGCTGGACTGAGCTCTCTCAGTGAATATGTGTGTGGCTTGGGAAAAGCTTGAGAAGTAGGGCTGTTATTGTATCGAACTCTGGTTCAGAAGTTGAGTAAAAGTCAGATGAGACAAGATTAACACACAGCCAGTAGATTTTGGCTCAGGAGGAGAGCTAAGGTGTTCTTCTAGTTGAGTATCGACAAACATGCAAGCTGAACAACTAGAATACTACCTCCTACTCATACTTTGGAACCCTCAATGCCATTCTCCCTCAGGAATCTGTCTAGTCTTGTGTAACCCTCAATGCCGTTCCCCTTCTGGATTCTGTCTAGTCCTGCATTACCCATACTGATGCTCTGTAGCTCTGAATGCCCTTCTCCTTCGAGATTCTGTCCTGGGTTACCCCGGCTCATGCTGTATAACCCTCAATGGTATGCTCTTTCAGGATTCTGTCTACTCCTGCATGGCCCATACTCATGCTGTGTACCCTTGAATGCCATTCTCCTTCAGGAATCTGTCCCTGGGTTACCCCTGCTTATGCTGTGTAACCCTCTATGCTATTCTCCCTTAGGTATCTGTCTAGTCTTGTGTTACCCCTACTCATGCTGCGTAACCCTCAATGCCATTCTCTCTCTCAGGAATCTGTCTAGCCCTGTGTTACCTCTTCTCATGCCGAATAACCTTCAGTGCTGTTCTCCATCAGGAATCTGTCTAGCGCTGTGTTACCCCTACTCATGATGTGTAACTCTCAGTGCCATTCTCCCTCAGAAATCTTTCTAGCTCTGTGTTACCCCTTCTCATGCTGAGTAACCTTCAATGCTGTTCTCCCTCAGGAATCTGTCTAGCCCTGTGTTACCCCTACTCATGTTGTGTAATCCTCAATGCCATTCTTCCTCAGGAATCTTTCTAGCTCTGTGTTACCCCTACTCATGCTGTGTAACTCTCAGTGCCATTCTCCCTCAGGAATCTGTCTAGTCCTGTGTTACCCCCACTCATGATGTTTAACCTTCAATGCCATTCTCCCTCAGGACTCTGCCTAGTCCCATGTAAGCCATACTCATGCTGTGTGACCCTAAATTCCATTCTTCAGGAATGTGTCTAGTCCTGGGTTACCCATACTCATATTGTATGACCTTAAATGCCATTCTCCCTCAGAATCAGTCAAGTCCTGTGTTACCTCTACCTACTTGTGGTGCATAACCCTCAATGCCATTCTCCCTCAGGAATCTGTCTAGTCCTATATTACCGCATCTTGTTCTGTGTAACCATCAGTGTTGTTCTCCCTCAAGATTCTTTCTAGTCCTGTGTTAACCTGTCTTATTCTGAGAAACCCTCAATGCCATTCTTCCTTAGGAGTGTTTTTTAGTCCTGTGTTATCCCAGTTCATGCTGTGTAACTCTCAATGCTATTCTCCCTCTGGATTGTCTCTGGAACTGTGTTATCCCTACTCATGCAGTACAGCCACTTAATACCATTCTCTCTCAGGAATCTGTCTAGCACTTCTTTGAAACCCTGAACAGCGTTAGCATCCACAAACTCACTAGGTAGGCTATTCCAAGTTACACCCCATGTGAGATAATACTTTCAGATGTTTCCCCATCCCCCATACATGTGAGTCCTTATCCTCTAGTTGCTGGCAGTCCAGCTGCTGAGACATCTGTATATACTGTACTTCACGGATCCATAATTGCTTCAAGAGGATAACACTTTTTAGGAGCAGTGTGATCATGCCCCTGTAAGCCTTGTGGTTCTCTGTGCTGAGTAGTTTGCATATGTCAATCTCTCCTTGAAGCTCTTGACCCTCAAGCCCCTGATCAGCTGGGTGGCCCTTTGCTAGACCTGTGCAGTATCTTCAGTGCCGTTTCTGTACTGCAATGCCCAGAACTGGACATGCAGTACTCCACGTGAAGGCTAACCAAGGCCTTGTACTGGTGGAGGATCACCTCCTTTGACCTGCTCCCTACCCCTCGCTTGAATGCCTCGTTTTTGCTTATGGTCCACAGTGACCCCTAGATCCCTTCCCGTGGTTGTTACCTGAGAGCACAACTTTCTAAACAAACCAAGACTAGGGCTGGCACTTTGTGAATTTTCCACCTGCCATGAGCATGGCAATGTGAGAGCACAACTTCATAAAGAGACGTACAAGCTCCTGAGGGGAATTAACAGTGGGAACATTGAGAACCTGTTCACCAGGAGCAGTAATGCAGTAACAAGAGGGCATGAATGGAGGCTTGTTCACCAGGAACAATAGTACAGTAACAAAAGAGCACAAGTGGAGGCTTGTTCACCAGGAACAGAAGTGCTGTAATGAGATGGCACGAATGGAGGCTTGTTCACCAGGAACAGTAATGCAGTAACGAAAGGGCACACACAGAGGCTTGTTCACCAGGAACAGAAGTGCAGTAATGAGAGGGCACAAATGGAGACTTGTTCACCAGGAACAGTAGTGCAGTAATGAGAGGGCAGAAATGGGGGCTTGTTTACCAGGAACAGTAGTGCAGTAACAAGAGGGTACAAATGGAGGCTTGTTCACCAGGAACAGTTGTACAGTAACAAGAGGGCATGAATGGAGGCTTGATCACCAGGAACAGTAGTGCAGTAACAAGAGGGCACTAATGGAGGCTTGTTCACCAAGAACAGTAGTGCAGTAATGAGAGGGCACGAATGGAGGCTTGTTCACCAGGAACAGTAATGCAGTAACGAAAGGGCACACACAGAGGCTTGTTCACCAGGAACAGAAGTGCAGTAATGAGAGGGCACAAATGGAGACTTGTTCACCAGGAACAGTAGTGCAGTAATGAGAGGGCAGAAATGGGGGCTTGTTTACCAAGAACAGTAGTGCAGTAACAAGAGGGCACAAATGGAGGCTTGTTCACCAGGAACAGTTGTACAGTAACAAGAGGGCATGAATGGAGGCTTGATCACCAGGAACAGTAGTGCAGTAACAAGAGGGCACTAATGGAGGCTTGTTCACCAAGAACAGTAGTGCAGTAATGAGAGGGCACACATGGAGGCTTGTTCACCAGGAACAGTATTGCAGTAACTAACAAGAAGGTACACATGGAGGCGTGTTCACCAGGAACAGTAGTGCAGTAATGAGAAGACACGAGTGAAGGCTTGTTCACCAGCAACAGTAGTGCGGTAACAAGATGGCTTGAATGGAGGCTTGTTCCCCAGGAACAGTAGTGCAGTAACAAGACAGCAGACATGGAGGTTGGTCAGTTAGTGGGAACTTGAGGAGAAATGTGAGGAAGTTCTACTTCACTGAGGGTTGTGGAACCTTGGAGCAGAGTACCTGCAGACGTGATGGGACAGTCACTACAAACAGGTTCAAAAAGGGGTGGGACAGGTATAGGGGCCTGATAATACCAAAAGGAGGAGTTGGTGGGGATGGGGGGATTGGGATGGACATTAGGGCTAAAATACCTCTTTAAGATGGTGGATCAAAGGGAGGAAATTGTTCTGGGCAGTCTGGGTGGACCCTTGGTGTTCATCTGCTGGTGTTTTTTATGTTTCTGTTTCTAAAGCAAAGTGGAGGGTAGGGCAGGTAAGATGTCACACACTGTAAACTTTTACTTTTTCAGTGGTGAATAGTAACCCTCGCTCCTTCAGTAGCTTATTTTGTGAGCGCAGTGTGCAGAGTAATGTTCATCGGTGGGGGGTGGTAATGATATTTTTAACCAGCAGCTGCAGAAATGTGAGGGTCTGGCTGGCACGCATAGCCCCAGTGTAATTACTCTTAGAGATATTCCAGCAGCAGGCAGTTTCTAAATTTATCCTGTCCAGCTGCGGGGGGGGGGGGGTCACATGACTTCTGGGTGGCAGACCAGAAACATGGATCTGCACTCGGTAGGTCAGAGTCAAGGAGAGGACAGGACAGCTAGAGGCCTGTGGGTATGTTAGTTTCTGGTCCTTGTTTGTTGCCGGCAGTGTCCCACACTCTTAAAGGGACCACATGTCTTTCCTGTGGTGAACCTTAAGTGCCTTAGAGTTAAAATTGTAAAAGTGTTCAACACAGAGGGATGACATTTTTGCTGCGTTCACACCAGACTTGAGAGATTTCAGAATAAACTGGATGTGCTACAGTTTTACAAGAACATAAAGCTTGAACACTATATGTAAAGGCTGCCCCTAAATTTCAAAGAATTAGTTATTTACTTATCTAAGTGGTTCAGCTCCTTTTTCCTGATGGGTCCTAAACTGTCCTTGTAAGGGATGACCGTGTTCACTATCCACCCCCCTCCCCGTGTTGGAATTACAGAGGGTTTGCCAGGGCTCCCCAGCTCTGAAGTGAGCCCTAGTAGCTTATGCATCATTGCCATTAACTTAGAATGGGAAGGGGTTCAGTTTAAAGATAGTATCCTACAGCCCCCAGCTCCCAAAGCTCATGAAGTGTGATTCCAACACTGTGCAACCCCCTACCCCTTACACTTAGGAGTTCCTCAAGGGTCAGTCACATTTCCCATACTGTTCTCAGTTCTGCTGAATGATTTTCCCATGGCCTGCATCTGTTCGCACATACACTTGTATACATATGATAGTGCGCTTTTCACCAGTGATTCGTCTACTCCTGAGCTGCAACACAGCTCCAGTGAGACTTTAAAGGAAATGTTTAAGATAAAAGGACGGGGAAATTAAGCCTGTGCCATAACCGGTACTTTTCCTAATCCATCAAAAACGTTAACCTTTACAGCAGATAAATAGTAGAGCTTTCACAATTTTAAATTCATTGCCCTCAGGGAAGGAGGGAATCATAATTTGGTCCTGAGGAGGTGGCCAAGGCTCTACTATGCCGGTTCGATAGTCTTTATGTCGACCGTCATTTTGCCGACAGGAATCATGTCGACCGCAAATGCCTGTGCATATCCCGGTCCTGTATTTTTCATTGGGGGGGGGGCTTTGTCTCCCAAACCCCCACCTCCTGCCTTTTAGATTCTCAACTCCAGTTGGAGTTGCTTCGCTCAGAGTGGGGGTGCAGGACCGGGAGACAGCATGCCCTTGTCTCAGGCACACCAACACAGCGACCTGTCAGCAAAGTGTTGATTTTGCCGACAGGTGTGTATTTCACTGTGTTGGTGTCGCCGTAAGGGGGGCATACCTGTGGCCAGCCCATCCCTTCCACTATCGAGTGTGCTGGCCCTGCCCCTGCCTCTGCTTAGAAACTTAGATTTTGTTGGCAGGTAAGGGCCACTTGGCCCACCCAGTCTGCCCATTTTTCCTTACCTATATCATCACCATAGACCCTGCTTTTTTGTTAATATCATTTTCATTCAAAGTCAAAAGACAAATTAATAATTATGTAAATTAACAGATTCATATAAATGTATCAATACATACATAAAAGAATTAAGTGCAAGTCAAAACAGTACATATACAAAACCTTTTAAGTATTGATCATCAGTTCTACAAAGACTAAGAAAAGGTATTCAATGAGAAACATTAAATGATATGAACTACTAAACCTCCATAGCTTTTTTTTTTAGCACCATAGACCCTACTTGAGCTCCAGCTCTTTGTTCCTCCCCTTAATTCCTCTCCACTAAGATTCCCTTATGCCTATCCCATGCATTCTTAAATCCCACCACTGTTTTCACCCCTACTAGCTCGGCTGGTAGAGTTTTCCAGGAATCTACCACACTTTCTGTGAGGAAGTACTTCCTCACATCGCTCCTGAATCTACTCTCCCCCCCACCA
Organism: Neoceratodus forsteri; assembly: GCA_016271365.2. NCBI lineage: Eukaryota > Metazoa > Chordata > Ceratodontiformes > Ceratodontidae > Neoceratodus > Neoceratodus forsteri. The sequence goes on along the minus strand of JADMNL010000032.1, from coordinate 126,769,084 downwards.
CTCCAGCTTCATAGCATATCCCCTTTTCCTGGGCACCTTTTTTTCTGAAAAATACTTCCCTCCTCTACCTTAATTACCCATGTGAGGTCTTTAAAGGTCCTTATCATATCCTCCCTTCCTCCTGTCTTCCAAGGTGTACATATTGAAGTCCTTTAGTCTCTCCTCAGAGGGGCTTTTGATGTAGACCCCTCACCATTTTAGTTGCCCTCCTCACGACCACCTCCACTCTGTGTCCTTCCAGAGATGTGACCTCCAGAACTGGACACAGTATTCTAGGTGAGGTCTTACCAGCGATCTATACAGAGGCAGCATCACCTTCCTCTTCTGCTGGTGATACCTCTCCCTTTGCACCCTAGCATCCTGCTAGCCCTTCCAGTTGCCTTGTTGCACTGCCCGGACACTGTTTTTTGTTTTTGTTTGTTTTTTTAACCAGGGGAGGAGAGACACTAAGCTGAAAGCTTGTTTACAGGTGCAACCTTGGAGCACAAGGAAATTATGTGACTTGCTCAGGGTCACACTGTATGCAAGTGGGGGGCTGTGGGATTCAATCCCAGGTCTCTAGGTTTGCAGCCCAGAGCCTTAAACCACTGCACTATACTGCCTCCTCCCTTAAGTCATCAGAGATTATTACCCTGACGTCTGTCTCCTGCTTGGTGTTGTCAGTAACACTCCCCACATTATGTTCTCTGCCTTTGGGTTTCTGTGTGCCCCAAGTGCATTATTTTGGACTTTTTATTTATTTTATTTATTTATCAAGTCTATGATTACACATACCTTTGAGCCAGGGCTCTTTTACAAAGGTTCCGCGTCAGAGAAATACAAAGTATGGGGAACATCAAGACAGAGATTACAACAATGTGGACATTGCAAACAGATTACAGATTAATACAATTCAAGGGTAACATTGTAAGCAAGGCAGCCAGTGGCATTTGTCAGAGAAAACAGACAAGAGATAAGAAGTGCCAGAGTCATGGGGGAAGGAATGTAGGTAGGGTGGGAGAGGGTGAAAAGTACAGCATTGGGTGTACCAAGACGTGAGGGTAGAATCCAGTGAGGAGGGGAGGGGGGGACCACTAGAGCAGGCAGGGAAGTGGAGAAACAAGGTTAAGTTGGGCAGTCACAGTAGCTGTTGGTAGTGAGACAGTCCTGGAGCCTAGTTTTAAACATACTAATTGTCGGGGCAGAGGAGGTGGTGGGGCTGAGGCCATTGAACCAGAGTGGTGCTCGATAAGCAAAAGAGCGTTATCCCTGTGAAGTGTGACAGTGGGGGACTTTCAGTAGCTGTAGCGTGGACCTCCGAAGGCACCGTTTGTTGGTTCGGTGTTGTAACAGAGTTGAAACCCTATTGGTAAGAGCGTCTTTGTAATAGGTGGATTTCGTGAGCCAGATGGCTTTTGTGCAGGCATTTCGTGCTTGTTTGTAATTGTGGATGTCCAGTTGTTTACCAGTGGCCCTGGCAACTGCCCAGAGGTAGTCCCTTAGTTTCAGCTCTAAGAGTAGAGCCGCGATGAGCCATGGGTTAGAGAGAGATTTTGTTTTGCTGCTTTTAGTGGGGGCAAAGAGGTTGCAGGCTTTGTTGAAAATTGAGATGAAGTGATCAAGAGCCAAGTTAACATCTGTTGCTTCATAGATGGGTAGCCAGTCTTGTAGAAGCAGGTATTGTTTGAGATGTGGAAATCTTCCACGAGGAAGGACTCTGCTAGCGATAATTTTGGGAGGGGGCTTGAGGAATTTGTTAGACCATGCACATATGACTGGGGAGTGGTCACTGAGAGAGTCTGGGAGAACGGTCGTACGAGAAATCCTTGTGGGGTGAGTGGTGAGGACCCAATCCAGGAGGGTACTGGTGCTAGTCTTGTAGTTAATCCTAGTAGGGGAGCTTACCATTTGCGTGAGGTTAGCACCTGAGATGGAGTCTTTATAGGCACTGTCACCCGATGCTAACCAGTTTATGTTGAAATCCCCTAGTAGAATAAGTTCAGCTTCAGGAGGATGAGAGTTGATAAAGTTTAGGACGTCATTGAAGCCATGTTTAGGGTCCCTGGGCGGGATGTATACAGAGACAATAGTCAGGGCTTTATGGTTGGAACCTAGGACGATTTTTATTGGCAGAATCTGGGCCGAGGCAGAAAGTGATGGAGTTGCTACAGGGTGCCGTGACAGGGAGTCTTTGATATAGATTGCGCAACCACCGCCTTTTTTGGATATCCAGTCCAGCCTGTGGACATTGTAGCCCTGTATTGTTACTGCCAAGTAAGGAACTTTAGGCGTCAGCCAAGTTTCCACCACTGCAAGGATATCAGGGTTGTGTTGGCATACGAAGGCTTGGAGTGCATCCAGCTTTGGTAGTAGGCTGCAGATATTAATGGTTGCAAGGATAAGAACACCTGGAGTTTATGTGTGGCCTGAGCTTCTAGGGCCAGGATTGGGATGGACGCTGCCTGAGATGAGAAGGAGGAGGAGTAGGAGTTTTAAGGAGCAGAGTTGCAGCTCTTTGAGATAGAGTTTTGATTGTTGTTTCCGAGTATATGTTGCAAGGTTCCAGGCGGTATCCCATATGGACTGCAAGGTGGTACAGTGTAGAGAGGTGGCCACACTTGTTGAGAGTAGTGGTCGAGGTAAGTAGCCAGGAATATCCAAACGGTGGTCCAAGCACAAATCTTGAGTGGAAGTGGAGGGTTCCCTCAGAGTAGCAGTGGAAACCAGAGTAGGGGTGGTGGGGCGAGGGAGCTGGGGTGGCTAGGACCAGGAGAGAGAAGGGGGGCAGGGCGGAGGAGGAGGAGGAGGCAGAGAAAGGCAGAGAGAACCCGCATGGCTTGCATACTAGCACAGTAGGGGTGGGGAAGCGAGTTGAACAGGAGGGAGTAACTTGTCTAGCAGGAGGCAGATAGAAAGAGAGATTGAGAAAGAGAGCACCTCAATCAGTAGCACTACGTGGGATAGAGAGAAGGGATGGGGGCATAGGCAGAGCAGAGGAAACCTACAAGTGTTGGCCAATAGGCAGTGGGAGGCGGGGTATATAAGAGGGAGGGCGGGGCTAGAGGTCTATTTAAGTAACGGAGAGGAGGGTGGGGACAGCAAATTTTGAGGCAAAACTAATGCAAAGTCAATGGGCGCAGCGCCTGGAGAGCAAAGCAAGGCAGGAAGACAGGGCCGCCAATCAGCTGCTGTTCGAGAGGTGTGTTTACAGAGGGTGGGAGGCGTCTGCGTTTAACCCTGTGGGTAGACTGGAGCTAGAAGCACAAGTGGTTAGAGGAGAGTGGATGGCAGGCTTATCTAGTTTTTAAGAAGGGAGAGAGAGAGAGAGGAGGAGAAAGGAGAGCCCACTGAGGAGGGAGCATTGTGATGATAAAAGAACAGTGTGTGTGATGTGCCAGATAGGATAAGAGCTGCTACCAGATGTATAGCCCTCTAGTGGTGAGAGGATATAATCTGCTAATGGAAAAGTGAACAACAAAAAAGCACAGTGCACATTGAAACCCAGCTGCCATACCCTTGACCACTCCTGAAGTATTCTCAGGACACCCCCCGCCCCAGTATTCACCCTATTGCAGATCTTGGTGTCATCTGCAAAGAGGCAGACCTTCACAGTGTCATCTACGAAGATATACAAGAGGACCAGTCCCAGCACTGATCCCTCTAGTCACCCTCCCCTTCTCGGAGTCAACTCCATTTGCCACTACCCTTTGTCATCTATCCCTTAACCAATTTCTTACCCAGTTTACCACCTTTTGACCCACTCTTAAGCTACCCAGCTTGCCTAATAGTCTCCTATGTCTAACGGTGTTGAATGCCTTACTGAAATTTAGGTATCCACATTCACTGCTCCACCCTCATCTATTTCCTTGGTCATCCAATCAAAGAAATCTATTAGATTAATTTGACAAGACCTCCAACCCATGAATCCATGCCATATAGGATCTTGTAATCCATTAGCTCCAAGATATTGCACCATCCTTTCATTCAGTAGTGATTCCATTAACTTTCCCACCACTGATGTCAGGTAGACTGGTCTGTAATTGCCAGCCTCCTCCCTATTACCACTTTTGTGAAGTGGGACTACATCTGACCTCCTCCAGTCCTCTGCAACCATTCCTGTTTCAAGTGAACTGTTAAACAGGACTGTCAGTGGTGCAGTCAGTACCTCCTTCAGGTCCCTTAATACTCTAGGATGTCCCCGGTCTGGTCCCATTGCTTTGCCCACCTCCAGATAAGTGAGTCTCTTTAGGACTCTCCTCTGAAAAAGGACTAGCGTCCACCTCCCTCCAGAGCTCCTGTGACTTTTTTGTGGCCCCTCCCCTTCTCCTTCCACCGTGAATACTGAACAAAAGTACTTGTTCAGGATGTCTTCCTTTTCCTGGTCCCCCTGTGCACAGTCTTCCACATCCCTTTTTAACCTTACAATCCCCCCATTGTCTTCCTCTTTTCACTTACATACCAAAAAAAAATGTCTTGTCCCCTTTCATTACCACTTGGGCTGTTCTCTTTTCAGTCTGTGCCTTCTCGCTCCTAACTGCTTTGCGTGCTTCTCTTTGTTTCTTCTGATACACCTCCCTATTCTCCTCCCTCAGCATCTCATTGTAGCTTCTGAATGCCACCCTTTCAGCCCTTACCTTGTCAGCCACCTCTTTCGAGAACCATAGCGGTCTCATTTTCCTTTTACTGACTTGTTTGATGCAAAGGTTTGTTGCCTTTACTATGCCTCATTTTAGCTTCATCCATTGTTCCTTCACCCCACCCATGTCACCCCACCCCCCCGGGCCAGGCCATCCCTCAGGCATTCACCCATCTTTTTAAAATCTGTCCCCCTGAATCAGGACCTTGACTCTTGCGTGGTTTTGATACTGTAGCCATCCTTATATTGAACCACACTGTACAGTGATCACTGGTTCCCAGGTGGCCTTCCACCTTGACGTCTGCAACACTGTCCCTTTTAGTAAGTACCAGGTCCAGTACTTCCCCATCACAAGTGGGCTCGCTGATTAGTTGTCTGAGGAATGCCTCCTTCAGGCAGTCTAAGATGTCCCTGCTTCTGGCTGACTCAGCACTCAGACATGTGGTGGCCTCTGACCAGGGAGCATGCAGGGACACATGCCATAGGACTGTTTTTCTTAATTTTTTCCTTTTTTTAGACTATCTTTTGGTATAAATCACAGTCAGCTGACAATAACTTTGGTGTGAGACACATGCGCCACTGCTCTCCCTGGTCGGATGTCACAGCATATCTGAGCACGGGGACAGGGTCAGTACACAGGGAAGTGGGACGGATCCACAAGGTTTTTGCTAGTTGAGCAGTGGGCTTTGATTTATGTCAAACGACATTTTCACATACAGTAGCCCCTCGCTATAATGAACTTCGGTATACTGAACTATCGGTTGTAACGAACGGTCCTCTTGGCTCCCAACATCATGGTGTCATAGAATTGTCTTACTCGATTCCCTTGTAAGTGCTCTGTTCAGTCTTCTCTTCAGCAATCTTTTTTCCAGATTTACTCTCCTGCCCTGCGTGTTGTGCGCTACTCGCATCCCTTCCCTTCCCTTCCCATCCTATCACAAAGCTTCAGCTCCACGAGCTGCACGTATCACCTAGTTCAATACTGTACAAAACAATGGTCAGCATGTCAGCTGCAGATTGGCAGGTTGACAGATCAGGAGAATGAAGCGATCCGGATATTCAGTAGAGCAAAAGCTTGCTATCCTGGACTGAATGAAGGGCGGCGAGAATCTGGCCAGCATCAGCCGTGAAACCAGCTTCTCCCAAGAGCACGATATGCACTTGGAAAAAAACAGGAAGTTCATTGTGGGATTTTGTGCTTGAATGCTCTGAGGGAGAAGCACTGAAGAGATAAAAACTCAGAAGAGCTGATGATGCAGAAACTGACAAAGCCACTCAGCTGTGGTTTGAACAGCAGAGGGCGAGTGGTGCACCTTTATCTGGTGCTATTGTCAGAGATAAGGCAGAATAGTTTGGCAAAAGCATGCATGGTGCTGGGTCAAAATTCCAGGCTTCAGCTGGATGGCTGTGGTTATTCCAGTGATGCCATGGAATACGGAATGTGTCTGTAGTGGGCGAGCAGTGCAGCTGCGACGACAGCGCAGCTGCCGAGTTTTTACCAAAGCTTAAGAAAGTGCTGCAGGACGGAGGCTACCTGCCAGAATAGATTTACAACACAGATGAGACTGGGTTGTTCTGGCGGTGCCTCCCTGATGTCACCTTGGCATCCAGGAACGAAACAAATGCAAGCAAAGGCTTCAAGGTAAGCAAGGACAGAGTAACCCTGCTCCTAGCTTGCAATGCAACAGGCACTCATAAAATAAAGCCTCTGCTTATTGGGAAATTCAAAACCCCCCGCTGTTTTCATCACTGCAACATTGGATCGTTACTTGTGCAGTATGAAAACAGCAATAATGCGTGGATGACCTCTGAGCTGTTCATGTTATGGTTCAATCAGACATTTGTACCATCTGTTTGAGCACACCTTCGCAAAGCAAAGCTTCCGCCTAGGGCTCTTTTACTGCTTGACCAATGTCCAGCACACCCACAAGAAAATGACATGAAATCCCATGATGGTAAAATCAGAGCTATGTTTTTACCTAAAAACATGACATCCAGACTGTAAGCACTTGATGGAGAGATTATAGCAATGTTTAAAAAAATGTACAGAAAACATCTGCTTGGAGATTTAGTTGCAGGCAGTGGTGAGGGTGTAACAGACTTCCTAAAATCCCACCCCAGGAGAAGAGAACAGTCCTCCGGATGCTCGATCCTACTCCTTCCCGGCCAACCCCGGCACCCTGAGTCCACTCCTGAACCCGGGTCGTCGGCGTGACGCGAGGTGTGGCGTCCAGCGCCTCAACCCTCAGCACCACCGGGCCGGCTATGTCTGTCCATATTTTATAAACACTGTTTTAACTTTATACAGAAAAATGCGTGGCAAGGACATTACTTGGGGTATAAAGAAGCTACCGCAGTTGACACAATATGACAAAAATGATCTTGTCTGGACCTGTCTCTCATCCCCAGCTGCCTGTCCCATGGCCAATCCTCAGTCTTACACCATCAGCTCTTGCAACCTGTCTCCGCTGTTTCCCCCTATGGCAGCATGGGCCCAGATGGGTCAGAATCAAAAATACTCCAGCCGGCCACCCGTCTCCTTGCCACTCCAATTATGTGGTTATTCAACCTATCCATAAGCACTTCTGCTGTGCCCCAACTCTGGAGAAATGCCAGGATCAGCCCAGTGAATTAGAAAGGAGACCCTAAATCAATTTCTGTTGCCCTAATGCTTTGCTACCCATACTCAGTAAACTTCTAGAAAAACTCATTCACTGTCAGGTTTCTGACTTTCTAACCAAATATAATCTTCAATCCCCTGCCCAACACGGATTTAGAACGTTACATAGCACCACTACTGCCCCCACACAATTTACAAGCGAGGTTAAATCTAACATGGATCGTGGTTTGCTTACTGGGGCAATCTTTATTGACCTAACAAAAGCATTCAATTTGGTCAATCATCTCCTCCTCTTACACAAGCTAGAAACCCATGGGGTGTCCCAATCAACCCTATCCTGGTTCTTGAACTACCGCTGCAATCAGTCTCAGTCGATCTCTTTCAATAAGGTCCTCTCCTGCTCTGCCTGTATATCTCTAGGAGTTCCCCAGGGCTCTGTACTTGGACCCCTGCTGTTCTCCATCTATATCAACAACATACCTACCTCTCCTTCCCACTGCCATACCCTCCTATATGCTGATGGCTTGGCACTTTATACTGCCTCTAAGTCCATGGATGCTATAAACACACAACTCACCTCTGACCTCCATAGCATCCAGTCTTGGCTTACCTTAAATCGTCTGGTCCTCAATGTCGGTAACTCAAGCTATGCTTTTCAGACCCCTCAAAAAGTCCCACATCGCTACCCAAGAACTGCACATCATATGCCTCAATGGTTCTCCTGTTTCACTCAGCTGCTCCTTCAGGTACCTTGGAGTCATGCTCGACCCAGCCCTGGACTTCTGTCTCCACATAAATAATGTATATGGAAATCCCGTAACTCCATAATTGGAATGGCCTATCGTGTCCGCCCTGCCCTCACTCCAGCTGCTAGGGTTACGATTGCCCAGGGTGTATTACTACCTGGACTACTGTGTGTTTTATTTATTTGTTTATTTAATTAAATGTTTCACCAGGAAGGCATACTGACCAACAAGTCGTTTGTCTCCCGGTGCGACCTGGGGGGAAGGGGTACAATGGGAATGCGACATTAAACATTCAAGTTACAAGATCAACATTAACATACAGTTGTAAGGCAGGTGTTACAAACAGTGTTACAACAGTGTTGCGCATAATAGGCCCAATATTCAGAAGTGCGCCTAGCAGTGGCGCAAGTGGGTGCTCGCGCAACTCCGTTGCACTGGAGCAACAAAGGGATATATTCAGAAGAGATGTGCCATGGCACATCTCTTCTGAATGTATCAAATAATGTGCGCTGCACAAATACAATGCACTGGCGCATCTCCAGACAGGTGTGAATACCAGGAATGGGAAATGCACCCGTGCATCAGACATACGCCATGCACAAATTCCTGATATTCAGACGCCAGTGTGCAAATGGGGCCATAATGCATGCAAGGCGCAAATGGGGCCATTTGCATGTCATTATGGTCCCATTCACATGAGTTGTGCAGGGCTGGCCATCAAAATACGCCTGGCACCCTGCACAGCATGTGGTTCCAGTACCAGGTACCACGTTAGTACCCCCTCCCCATCCCTACCACAAATAGCCGCAATGCAGTAGTTTTAATATCCCTGGTGGTCCAGTGGCTCCCCCCTTCCCAGCCATAACCCTGATCACCCATTATGTTTAAATTATATTTCTCTGGTAGTCTAGTGGTACCACCCTCCCCTCCTGTACCTCGATCGCCCGAAATAACTGTTTTAAGTGACCTAGAAGTCTAGTGGTACCCCCCGCCCCATCCCGTAACCCCAATCACCAAGAAATAACTGTATTTAGCCCTAGTAGTCTAGTGGCACCCCCCTCCCCCATAACCCCAATCACCGATAAATTGTGCAGATTCATTCCCTGGTAGTCTAGTGATTCCCCATCCTCCCACCCACACAGAACCCCAGCCCACCAGCTTCCCCCAGTAATCAGCGGGCAGCAGTCCCACCCACATACCTCCAGCTGACACGCCGAATGACAGCTTACAGTATCTGCTCCAAGCTCATTTGGTCCACACTGTGGACCAATGGGCTGCAATACATGCAATAAGTCATTCACAACTGTAGATACTTAAATTTTGACCTTCAATATGCTACATAGCTGCAACATTAGTCTACAGTGTGAACACTACTGCAGCAATACTATAACTAGTCATTAGAGGGGCAGCCGTGGAGGTATGCGGATGGGATTGCTGCCAGCCGATGACTTAGGGGGAGCTGGGTGGGCTAGGGGTCCTGTGGGGGGACCACTAGACTACCAGGGAGTGAATTTGCACAATTTATTGGTGATCGAGGTTACGGGCGGGGGGGGTACCACTAGACTACCAGGGAAGTTAAATACAGTTATTTCTCGGCGATCGGAGTTACAGGATGGTGAGGGGGCACCACTAGACTACCAGGGCATTTAAGACAGTTCTTATGGGCGATCGGGATGGGGAGGGGGGGAACACTGGACCACCAGGGTTTATGTGGGTGCTTCTGTATGGTGTTCTGGGGGGAAGCCACCCATGGTTGGTGGCTGCTGTGTTGCGCCTTGCATTATGGCAGCTCGCCTGTGGGTGGCTTCCACTTGAGCATGTTTTTACCATGCTTAGCTTTGCACACAGGTATACAGCACATCTCTGGGTTGTACCAGCATATGTTCCACACATCTTGGCTGAATATCGAGAAGTGCCACATATGCCTGGAGATGCATCGCATACATTATCTTTGAGCCCTGGTGCATCGGGGATTGTGCTGTGCAATTCCCCCATTTGAATATTGCCCCGGGACGCATTACTGGGGGTTGCGCTGGCACAACCCCTTTGAATATCTCAGCCTGTATGTAGAAAGAGTGGACAATAAGTGCTGGGTTAATAAGTAAACAAGTGCTTAAGGGGAGGGAGGGGTAAGGTGGGGGTTGGGAAGAGTCATGTCCCTGGAGACCTCCTCAGGATGTGAGGAACCCTGCAAGGGGACTGGGGGGACCAAAGAGGCAGGCAGTATAGGGAGGCAGTATAGCGCAGTGGTTTAAGGCTCTGAGCTGCAAATCTGGTGACATCCAGCAGACCAGACCTGGGTTTGAATCCCACAGCATCCACTTGCATACTGTGTGACCCTGAACAAGTCACTTAACTTCCCTGTGCTCCCAGGTCGCTCCTGTAAAAAAAGCTTTCAGTTTAGTGTGCTACTCCTTGTTAAACAACTAAATAAATAAAAAAGAGAAGGGATAAGGCAGTGTCTCAGAGAGACCCCTTTGGGATGGTGGGGAAGGGAGTAGATGAGAGATACAAGCCCCTTGGGGCAGAAGGAGAGGGACCCATGGAGAGCATTCGGGGTCCTTTACATTCTGTGAGAGATCAAGGGAGGCCAGTAGGGGGGAACAATTTGGGGGAAGGGGAGCAGAACTAGAAATTTGGGGAGGTGGGTGTGCACAGGGTAAAATGAAGGTGACGGTAGAGGGGTAGGGTTTGTCCAGGGCTTAGAGGAGGGAATTAGGGAGGGACATGGCAGGAGCAGCTAGGTACAAGGTAATTATTGAGGGCAGATCTGATGGAGTAGGCATATTTGAGGTGGGGAAGGAATTCCACATTTTTGGGAGGCGGTGAGAGTAACCAGATTGGCTGATTTGGGTGGATCTGTGGGAGACAACCAGGGTACGGGAGTTGGTTGATCTAAGGGAATGGGAAGGTGGGGGTGGGGGTGTTATAAAAGAGGAGGTGAGGTAGGAAGGGATCTCACCCAACCAGCACTTGGAGGTGAGTGGAGGTGAGTTTAGCACAGTAGGAGAGTTGCCTGTTTGTAAGAGAGGGGAAGGATAGGGCACAATTTAAATTGCAGTGATGGGTGCGAGGGGGGGAGCATCCAGGGAAAAGCGGCAGAAGGAATTGAAGAGGGTGTCCAGTCTGGCCAGGGAGGACTTAGGGGCAGCACCATAGACTACGTCATAGTAGTCGAAAATGGGCAGTATCATCTTCTGAACACGTTCACGCCTAGCCATAGGAGGGATGCAACTACGGTTCCTGAACAGGCACCAAGCTTGGGATGCAGTTTTTTCTGGATGGCATCAATATGTCCAGAGAAGTTTAGGTGTTGGTCCATCCAAACACCTAAGTACCTGAAAGAGGGTGTGTCCTCAGGTAAAGTACCATCAAGGGTGTGGAAAGTGGGTAGGGAGGGAAGCCTAGAGAGTCTCTGCCTTGTGCCAAAGGTCATTGAGACAGTCTTCTTGGTGTTGAGGAAAAGTTGATGGTTAGCAAACCAGAGCTGAACCTTGTCGAAGTCTTGTTGTAAGCTGGTTGTAACCTCCTCAGGACAGGAGCCAGATACATACAAGACTGTATCACCGGCATACATATGTATAGCGGAGGATGGGGAGCAAACAGAGGGGAGGTCGTTTAAGAAGATGGAGAATAGGAGGGGCCCTAATACAGAGCCCTGGGGGACTCTAGTGCTAATTGGGAGGGAAGGGGAAGTGGCGTCTAAGATCTTAACTGATTGGGTTCTGCCAATAAGGTAGGCCTTGAACCAGTTTGTGATGCAGGGAAATAGGCCAGCTTCCAGGAGTGAGTCAAGGAGAAGGGAGTGAGAGATGTGTCGAAGGCCTTGGCCAGGTCAACAGAAATGGCAGAGGTAATTTGGCCATTGTCCATCCTGGTTAGGATGGAGTTTGTGAGCCGTAGGAGAGAGGTGGTGTTGTGTGGTTTTTCCTGTTACGCTCTCCCAGTCTTTTCCCAGACTAATGCCAGTTTCTTTCATAAATGGGACATCGCGTACAACAACATCTGCAGGTTTGCCCCCTCTGCCCCATGTCTCATCCATCACTGCAAACTGTACTCTGCCCTACAATGGCTATCTCCCTCTTCCCGGCAACTTTACATCAGCAACTTCCTCATTGACAGTATTGCTAGGTCCTCACAACCTGCTGGGCTGTCCTGCATGGTTGTCCCAGTTGAACATTCTCTTGGACTTCGATCCTCTGCCCAGGCCCTCCATGTAGTTCCTTGTTGTGCAACTAAAACGGGAGAGCAAGCGTTTGCCCACTTTGCTCTAAAACCTGGAATTCCCTGCCCTGTCTACTTAAAGCCTCTAAATCCCACAACATTTCTAATAAAAGAGCTACTCTCATATCTAGGAACCTTAGACGCTCTTGCTTCTGATCGCTATTCCACACCTTTCTGTCTTGCTCTGTTCCCTCCTGTGGCTGTACTGCTTCTTTTTCATTCTTCTGCTATAACTTTACGCTCAGTTTCTGTTTCACTTATTACCTTCCTCCCCCTCCTTCAATCTATCTCATCTATTTATAGTTCTCCCTTACTCTCTCATCCCCTAGACGTCCTAAGTCTCTTCTGCGTTCTCTAGTATCTTTACTAGCCTGCTCTTGTTTTCATAACCCTGCCCCTGAGGGCGGTTTGTAAACCAAAGCACTTATATACTTCTCCCCTTGTCTTGCCTTCCCTGCTGTGAATAAGTCCTGGGCTATCTTCTTAGCTCCGTTTTTCGCCATTCTAGATTTTCTGCTGTATTTGATTTTGTACTTCCGTCTTAATCTCAGCTTTTACCAATTGTATTGAGATGTTATTTTACTGAAACTGTATTGTACCTAAAAATCTGTATCTACTGCATTTTAATCCCTTACCTCTGTAACCCCCTGTAATTTCTATACAATCCTGTTATTGTGAATGGTTGTGCTTCAGCTTATCTGCAAACGTTTTTGCTCTCTGAAACTGTAAATGTTTTTGCTTTCTGTAATTGTACTCTCCCGGGTCGTTGCTGAAAATAGGCAGGTTATTGTCCAGTGCACTTAACCCGATTACCAAAAGCAAATAAATAAAATGTAAACAAGTGAAGCATGCGGGATAGGTCGGGTGCAGTTACATTCATTAATAACCTGGGCATTTTACCATGTTTGTGCACCAGATTTTCAGCATAGCCTTCTTATTATCCAACTTCATGAACCCAGTAGGTAAAAAAAAAGGTTCAAATTCCCGCTGAAACGTCATTCCGCACCACAGGTGCGAAAGCACATTTTGGCCAGGATTTGAAAAATGACAGCTGTCATGTTCATGAGGTGGTGCAAAAAAAAAAGGCTGTGTTGAAAATTTGTGGTCAAAATATTTAAAATTACCAAAATTATGGGGGAGCATAGAAAAATTGCAATGTATGCACATAACTTTGTCATTTTTTTAAACCTATATTTTACTGTTTTTAATATAAACATTATATGCAATAAATCCTTCAGTCAGGAATTTGTACCCTAAATTTTCAACATAGCCCTCTTGTGACCCCACCTTATCAACAAGGGTGGTGATAATTTTAAAATTGTTGCCTGACGATTTTTGCCTTTTGGGCCAGGTTTACATAATTCCACCATCATTGGTCATGAGATGGGTTCCACAAAAGGTCATGTTGAAAATTGGGGGCCAAAATATGTAAAACTGACAAAGTTATAAACCAGAGTTCAAACCCCATTGAAATATATTATACCGCACTTACCTTATTTCTCAAATTGCAGTCGCCGGATCCAGCAGCAAGATATGTCTCCAGTTGGAGAATGAATCTACACTGTGAGACATGACCAGTTGAGTGAAAGTGTGTGGCATGTATGGGTGGGGAGTGGGGTGGTGGGTGCTGATTACGAGGTCGGGGTGGGGGTGTGTGGGGGAGTCAGATCAGTGATGAACCATTTTCTTTTCAGGGGACTTAGCCAACACTAGGGATTTGGCACCCCAGTGTCAGACTACTGTTTGGTGGCACTGGGGGTGGGCACCCCATGCCACCACCTACTTAGTGAGAATGGGGGAAGGCGACCTATAGGAAAGGGGGGTCAAGAGAAGCGGTACGAGGGGTAGGCACCCCCGTCTGCTTATATAATAAATAAATAAACATTGAAAGGGCAGGAGGGCAACCCACCTGGAAGTGAGGGGGGAGAAGCAGTACCGGGGTTGGGCACTCCAGTCTACTTAAGAAATAATTAGATAGCTAGACAGACAGGCAGGCAGACAGACAGACAAAAAGAGAGAGAGACAGAAAGAGCAGAAGATCGCCGACTCTCTGCTTGAACTGAAGCCAGGAGCATGACTCCAGCTGTGGCTTTGGCATTCAAGAAAGTCACACCATTTTTATACAGAGAACATGGGTAAACGGCTCCTCTCATTAAGCTGGGCACCTTGGATTTTGGGGTACCCAGAAAAGGTATTTTCAGGGCAATTTTCAAAAAACAAACAGAATTTAAATGGGTCCTGTTTAGCTAGGTTCAGGTGTTTGTTTTTTGAATATATTATATATATATGTGTGTGTGTGTGTATATATATATATATATATATATATAATTTTTATGTATTTTCAATGTCTCTGAGTTAAAAAAGAAAATGGCGATCCACACGATCAGTAGTTTTTCCCATACGACAAGTAAATCATGAAAATAAGCACTTGAGATAATTTTTTTTTTTACCTTTGCATTTGTCAATTAACTAAAAAATCTTTAGAATTCATAAGCCATATAATATCTTTTCACCAAACTTCTGCAAAACACACCCTTGGCACAGGACCCTTTAGCCCTGAAAATTTCATGAACAAATTCTACACTTTCTAGGCTGTAGGCAAGAGCAAAAAATACGCAGTGTAAGATGCAATACCATCGAGAGGTTGTAGTGACATGTGGCCCTCGAGAGTGAAGCTTGAGAGGTTCCAACATGACACCAGAACCTCAAGATGGTATTTTTAGCCGAGTGATACAAAGTCTCCTAGTTGTTCGTTTTTGTAATATATGGATCCAAGGAATTTTAAAAATGCTGGCATCCCGCCCCCACACATACTCTCCGGGCAGCCAAGAACGGGTAGGTTTTCATTCGTTTAGCACACAATCTTTGCTTCACTTCAGAAAAGTGTTACTGTGTAGTGCCTTATTTCTTTTTGTTGCCGAGGGTAGTTTGGTGTGTAAAATCACTGAGCAAGTGATCGTCTCACAGTGACCGCTGGCTTTGGAAGCTGAAAACCAAAAGATGCTTCTTCTGTTGCTCGTGATCGGTAGCCACTCTGTACTATTGAAACTGAAAGCCGCCCACTCCTGGTACTCAGTGATCGATGGCCGCGTACGTTTTGACTTTCATTGGCTGAGCACAAGGCTCGTGCTTAGTTGAAGGAGTTCAGATTTCTGAATGATAGTGTTATGAGGTTCCATGTCGCCGCGGTGACAGGAACTTTGCCAAACGGCATTACAGTGATGGCACCATACCTACAGTTGGCTTTGTGCCATCACTGTAACAAAGTGTTTTTCCGCACCCCTCATATAGGGGGCTGTGCCCCCCGCACCCCCCCCCCGACTTTTATATAATCAGTTCTGAGTCTGAGTTGTGTTGGGGAGGGGGCACAATCACTATGGAAAAACAAGCGGTGTACCGTCGGGACCATTACAGCGACCTGCATATTTTGTCACTATAATGGTCTTCGCGGTAATGCATTCACTGTGCGAATGGTATACCGTATTATGAGATCTCATAATACTATCATTGGATGTCTATCAGTAGTACTATGAGAGCTTGTAATACTGTCAACGGATTTCTTCGATAGTATTATGAGTTGTTTTAGTGTGATTTACGATGGTATTATTGAACATATCCTTATATTTACATACCTGAACTCAGTTGCAGTGGAGCATAACAGAAGTTGGGGGGAGGTCAGGATTGTACAGATCAGAGCTATGTAACAGCTAAATCCAGGACACTGGAAAAAAGTTTCCCTCTTGAACATACTTTGGTTAACCAACTTGACTTTTTATGGTCCTGAATAATCCACATATTTCCATGAATAATCCCTAGTTTATTTGCAGAAATGTATGGACTATTCACTGATTAGCAAAGCAGAACAGAGTCAGGAAACTTTAGAATGTTGTGAGAAAAGAAAGGAAGGCGAGATAACAATACAGTACAACAATCTATTGAATAGTAAAAAAAAAATGTAATATAACTATATACATTTTTTAGAACATATACTTTTTTCTGCCTGGATCAGTCAAACAAATGGAGTAAAAACATTTTCTAAAAGCAGTCCATCTACTACTCTCATATGTTTTCCCCAGCCAATTTATTTCAAATTTATACTGATCTTCTGATCGACGTGTGGGGTCAAAATGTGTTTTCTGCCCCCAGCTATAAAAATGAGGGTTTTGCTGACCCCCTGGCTCTGCTGCCGGTTGGTAGTGTCATTCTCCATGAGGAACTAATCCAGCCTAAGAAAGACTCAATGCTCCCCATTACTTCCTATGGGAGTATTTGCATAGGTTTACCAGTCTCTGGGTGTACAAATGCTTCCTCACATCACCCATTATTCTATGTCCCCGCCCCCGAAAAAAATGTCCCTGCCCCACTGCGTTCAGTTCCTGTAATCATATGGTCCACTAGCACATGACACATACTTATCCCCAGGAACTCAACAAGATTGGTGACCTGCAAACCACAGAAGGGTAAAACAGCATTCTTTGACATTTGCAGTGTGGTACAACAGCTTTTTGTTAAAATAGAAATCCATGCACAACAATTGGTACCCATATATAGAGTAACGTATGAATGCCCATGCACAACAAGGTTGTATTCCCACTGACGGAGTGAGATTTACAGCATATGAACCTTGAGAGCAAAGCTAGAGAGGGCAATGCTGTCATCTCTCCCCCGAGATAGGAAATTAGCCTTGTTGTGCATAGGCACCCAGACATTGCATAGTAAAGTGCATAATTTCTGGGGGTGCTAGAGAGCCAGTCTCCTGGCAAGATGCAAATCATAACTGCTCTGCAAATCGGCTCTGTAAAACTGCTGATTTAAGCAGCCTAACCCATAGAAACATCAAATTAACTACAATAGCCTTTTCCCTGAACCCACAATCTACCGAGCAATACAAAATTTATGATGGGGAAGCAAAAGGTGCCTGGATCCTCTAAAACGGCAGTTAAGGCCACAGACCCTTCGGCCTTCGAGGGGGAGACTACAGCTGAAAACTCAGCAGCCCCTCCATGGCATTCAGATGTTGGCAATAATGCAGTCGCCGGATGCCAAGATGGAGAAGACCCTTGCTCACCTGGAGAAGCACGATGCAGTGAGTAATGGACTTACAACTACACTGGCAAACAATGAGTGGCGGTCAATTAACATGCAGGCTGCTGTTACCACGCTGACTCAAGAAAATGTTCAGCTTTGGAGCAGGCTGGAAGCACTGGAGAACGAGGCCCATGTGGGAAATGTGCAGCTGGCTGGCGTACTGGAGGGTGCCGAAGGATTGAGTCTTCCATCCTTTTTAAGGGAATGGATGCAGTTGTCCATCCCAGTACCTGAGGATTTTGACTGGGATTCCTTACGAAGGGCCTACAGAGTTAATCCCAGGGTGAGGCCTGCCAATACCAACTTTCCACATACTGTTCTGCTACGGACTTCTGGGGTAGAAGTTTGAGATGCTCTTATCGCAGTAGCGAGGGCATTCTGTCCACTAACCATCAGCGATTCTGACATCAAGCTCTTTACGGACCTCTCATTTCAAACCTGGTCCCACTGAAAATGTTTTGATGGGGTACGACAGAGATTACGAACCCTTGGAATAATACATTACTTTTTACTGCCGGCAAGACTGAGAATCACTTACGGAGGCAACACATGGCAGTTTACTGATCTGGCAGACGAGGGCCGCTGGATGGAGAAAACGGAGAAGGAGTTTGCTTCTTGGGACACTTTGCCAGAGGACGAGGAGGCTGAAGAGGAGGACCAAGGACCAGCCTGAACTTTAGCTTGTTTCCCCTTTTCTTTGTTTTGGAAGGACGTCAACCGGAGTGAAGGGGGACCGGTTTAAAATGATCCTCGATAGTCTTCAGCCGTCACAGTAAGGTCTGCAGAGACTTTAGACAGAAATTTTTTGGGTTTAGAGCTGACCGCTGGCCGCCCAGATCTATGGAGAGGTTGCTCGAGCTATCCCCTTAATTTCTTTGCCTTTACTGGTTGGTGTGTGGGTTGGTTCAGGTTGCCCTAGGTATGAAAACCAAAGTAAATTCAATTCTGGGTCATCCTTACATATTCAGGCAAGAGAATTATTTTAAAGGAAAACTCCAGATATCCTGGTCTCCTGACCCAAAAAGCTAACCCTCCGGTTTAGCTTTTAACAGCAAGAGCGGAATTTTTCTCGCGCCACAACTTGCTGTATTTTAGTTTCAAAAAGTCCGAAATCCGGAAGTAGGGAGGATGCAGGGGGCGCTCCATTTGCTGAAAAGGTGCGGTGACGCACCACTCGCTTCAATACTTTTGTACAGAGAGGAGACCAGGATATCTGGAGTTTTCCTTTAAATTGTAAACAAGGATGAGCTCCACTGTACTTGTAGTGTACAGTGGAGTTCATCCTTGTTTACAATTTAAAATTATTCCCTTTACTGGTTGGGGCCGGGGATAATGTCTTCTAACTCCTGGTTAATGTAAGCCCTGCAGTACAGTAATTAGTTAATCATTCATTGTTCCAGTTTAAAAGGCTTAAGGAATAAGGCATGAGCATGACCAGGGGTTAGATTAACAGTCTGTTAATCACCCCCTAGGGGTGTAATGTGGCACGAGGCATAGCCGAGTGCCATATTGCCTCTAGGGGGTGATTAACTGACTGTTAATCTAACTCCTGGGAGTGCCTTATTGCTATTATAAAAATTATTCCAGAAGAAAAGTGTTAAAAGTATACTTTTTGAATGTTTTCCTCACTGAAAGGGAGATTTTTTAATAAAATAGTTCTTCCACCAACAGTTTCTGAATGCTGGTTCAGAATCAGAATGCATCATTTCACACATTCAGTAGTGCTAGAGATGGAATGCTGACAGAAAGAATCCATGTGCTATGGTGATTAGGCTGTGCATGACAGTGTAACATGGATTAATGTAAGGCTGTTGGAATCCTAACAGTCAATCAGACTGCAGCATTTCTGAGAACCTTTTAATAATTATTCTTAAATATGGGCTACAAAAGTGATATCCCTTGTTTGGGGTATACCTATTAGCAAGATGTTATGACTTGCATTGTGTTTCTTTTTTTTATAGTAATTACGTCAACCTGGATAAACAGCAATCCTTAGTTAGGGTTACCAGATGTCCTCTTTTACGAGGATATTTCCTCTTTTCCAGCTGCCAAATATTCCTCATGTACCTTCTCTCTCCTGATGTATTATTATTATTTTTATAATTTTTTTACTTTCTCCTACCCAGAATCTCATTGTAAATGAGCTGTGAAGGCAGTGGAGACTTTAAACCTATTTACTCGGGGTCTGGCACAAGGGCTCATCAGGGTAGGGACTTATTGTCCTCTTTTTAGCATCCCAAAATCTGGTACCCCTATTGTCCTGTATTTCTACCTGTTTTCTAGACATTTCAAAGCCATTGAGATGGTTAGCATTACTGGGCAATTACTTGGACTATAATTTTCAGGTTCCCCTACTCCTATTGTACAAGAATGCAGGGAGCGTCTATGAATATCACAATTCTGTTGTACTGTTACTTGTATTTATATAATGCTCTGTATGAGGGAATGTGTGTAAGTTTCACTTAAAATAACAAACATAAAGTTTAAAAAAAAAGGTTATAATTTCTAGAACTTTTGTGAACTGAAGAGAAAATGTTTCCTCCAGAACACGTTCTAGCTTGGGAGGCGTGTGTGTGCGACTTTCGCATTAGCAGTGCATGTCATCAAGTGAACACAAGCTGGTGTGTGTGGAGTTGCAGTAGTGAGTGCTGAGGCATTCATGTGTTTTGCTTTAAATCTAGATCCACAGGGGAACACCGGCTAGAGAGGGCAAGGATGAGCCGGTTAAGAATGTTGCCACATGAGTCGGGTTAGTGTGCAGCAGACTGCTGAGTGATAGGGCGGTTAATTTATTGGTCGATTGATTTTTCGGAAGATTTGTCAGGGTACACCGTCTGGAGTGATGTGAGGAGGAGCCAGCTGATGGTGTTGCTGCGGTTTGAAGTTTTTTCTGTTGCTGAGATATTGTGGCTGTGTTGGCAGTTGGGTTGGGCAGAGGCTGAGACAGGAACAGGGTAGGCAGCAAAGCAAGTGTTAGCTACCACCAGCATCGGGGGGGGGGGAGAAAGTGAGAGTAGGGTGTAGTGCAAGCAGTGCCAGATGGCACAAGGATGTTTTGATTTGGGGAGCTGTTGCATATGAAAATCCATACACAACAAACTGTGCATAACAACAGATATGACCTTTGCCCCCGTGAACAACAACATTTTGCCCATAACTACCGGGATATTGAGAGTATGGGTTTCCATACACAATAAGGCCAAACAATACTCTATATAATATACAAGGATTATATGGGCGTCAGTTAAGAAAATGAAGGAAAATAGGGGTTGTGTAAGAAATTATTTAAAGAAGTATAAAGTTAGGTCCACAGTGTAAATAGTTCATTAATCCCGGGAAGTTTAAGTAAATATTCCTTAAGGTGTAGATGTGACTGGCAAAGGCCACTGGGTACAACGGAAAGGTATAGGAAAAGTTGTGTGGCGTCAGGTAAAGGGAATTATGAGCCTCCCCATCTCAAATTTGCTTTGGGTGTGTTTTTGTGTTTAATTTGTTTATATTCATGTAATTTGTTTAGTGTGTTTTCTGCACTGATGCTGTATGCGTACGTCCTTTAGTGGTTGTTCTTATGTGTATCCTTTCCATTGTAATAAACTGCAACTTTCCACTTACAACTTTGGTCATTCAGATCAAATCAAATCAAAAGGCCGGCCTGGTGGTAACGAGGGCTGAGGCACCATGAGCACCTTGCATCGTGCCATGCTGGCGACCCAAGTTCGGGAATGAACTTGGGCCGGGTTGGCCAGGAGAGGGAGGGAGGGAGGATTGAGCATCCGTAGGATGGCTGTTCTTCCTCAGGGGGCTGCATCTTGCTGCCCGACTGGCATTAAGGGGAAGCCCAATGGCAGCGCGTGTGAGCATGCTGTAAGTCGGAGGGGTGTGCATTCCAAGGACTGGGGGCATCTCTGCAGAGGTGGAGCGTACACACTGTGCTCATTGCACGTCTGCATTGCCTGGGGAGAAAATCAGAAAACTGGAGGTTGGACTTAATGAAGTCCTCTTCATTCACCGATGGCCTGCCCAGTCTTGCTGGCTCTGGTGGATAGCTGGATTTGTGTTCTGGGAGGGGGAGGATGGCCCTTCCTTCCCAGCCCCACTGTGGGGAGCAGTCCACAGGGGATACAATCCCCCAGAGACCGGAGGAGACACGGGACAGCCATGGTTGTCAGGACAGGCTGACGAGACAGCTGCCCAGCCTGCCACAGGAGCAGTAAAAACCAATATGGAAAAGAATGGTCGGCACAACAGTAGGGCTGCCACTCTCAATGTTGGTGACACAGGTTCAGGAACAAGCCTCGGTCACAGGAATGCTGTCCTTCTCCATGGATGGGGAGGGAATGCAACGCTGCCACAATAGCGACACCTGGGTGACTACGGGTGGTGCAGTGGGTCAACGCACCTTAGGGAGGAGAGACACTGGCTGACACAGAAGCTTGTTTCCAGGTGCGACCCGGGGGATTGGGTTACAGGAGGATTTGCAACATTTAGTATACAATTCAGCCAAATGATGTATAAAAAGAACAGACAAGTGGAAACACGTTACAATAAATACTAAACAATGTAAAGATAGAGGGCTGCGGTACCCAATCAGGGTGCTGAAGCATGAGCAGACTTGATAGACCAACAGGCCTACTCTGCTGGCGTCTAGTATGTTAGTATCCAAATTCGTAGATACGGAAAGGAATAGAATTAGGAGAATTACATGCGAATGACAAATTGTTGTCAGAAAATACAAACTAGATACGGCAACTGTACAATGGCTACAATACAACATATACAGAATTAACTTATGTGAGCGGAGGGGGTGGAGTTGCCAACAGACAGACTTGTCTGGGCAGGGGAGTTATGAGGTGAGGCGGAAAAGCTTTAAAAACAAAACATTCTCTTCTGCTGGCTAGACACACACACATAGAAAAGAAAAAGATTGGATCAGAGTTATTTATTTGAGGCCGGAACAACAGGCAGTCCACACTAACAGCACAGTGCTGCTGCAGACAGGACAGTAAGCCAGGAGTCACTGAATCAGCGGACTGCCACGCATCACTGTTACATGGAACAGAAGACATTGTGGGAAAAGGAAAGACAATAAAGCACAGAGGCATGGAGATCCCCAGGGCCATGAAGCAAGCAGGCAAATTTAGAAAAAAATCCTAATAGCAAACACAGGAAATGACACACTAAAACTGCACGCACAAACCAAAACATACTGCAAAACGGTATTAGTTTGTACATTTTGACTGTAGTTTTCCTTTAGGAGAGATACCATAAAGTACTTTTTTCACATAGAAAGTGGTGGATGGTTGGAATAGGCTGCCTGAGGGGGTGGTCTGTGTAAAATCAGTGGGGGGATTCAAAACAGGGTGGAACAGCTACATGGGTTTGGTAAAAATCACACCAGCAAGGGAGGAGGAAGGGGACAGTGAAGAGCCTCTCGGGCTGTCTCATTCCAGACCAAACCAAACTTTATTTCTGAAATGCTATTCCTCAATAGTTCATAGCGTGTTACACAGTATAATCAAACAATTTAAAAACAGAACCACATTTCTAAAAACTTAGCAGGAGTCTAGATATCAGTGTAAAAACGCCAGTTCAAATAAATAAGTTTTCAAGGCAGATTTGAAGGCCTCAACAGATGGGCATTCCCTTACCCCGATTCAGTTAGGTAGGACTGGGCAGACATGATGAGTCAGTGGGCCATTTTCTGCCGACAGAATCTCTGTTTCTATGCTGAGTGCTTCAGAATTGGTGGCTAGGAATATGAAGGCTGTTCACCCAGGAATGTCCCAGGGTCTGGATGGCATCCCCTATCAGGAATAGGTGACTTAAAGTGGATTCTGGCTTGGCCACTTGCTGATAACTTTCAGGGTTCCTGCCGGCCTGGTGGCACTGAGGGTTAAGGTGGAGGTCTGCGGGTGGCACAGGACGGAGAGCGGCATGAAGGGGAGGGTGTTGTGGGACTGCAGCGTGTGCGTACCTCCACATGCGAGCATGCGGCCCCAGCGGGGGGGGGGGAGAAAAACTGAGCTGGCAGGCTCCATGATGGTCCCCAGTGGCATCCCCAGTGACTGGAGTGTCGGCCTTAGATGGATGTGAGTCCTCCCCGGGGGGAGGTGGCAGGAGCCCACCTGCCAGCTCCACAAAAACCAGGGGGATAAAAATCAATAAAAAAAAAACTTTCAGGGCTCCATACAGAGGGACAGTGTCAGAGGACTGGAAACACACATTGCCATTTCACTTTTTTCCAGAAGGGGTCATGTATGGACTGAACAGAAGGGACTCTAGGTCTGTCGTACCGTCCCCTTTTTGTAAGCAGGGATGAAGTAGGCATGCTGTGCAAACATGTACCAGTTTAGAGGCATTCCCTACCCCCCTACAGAGGGCATGCTAGCTTGACTGCAGGCCCAACTAATATCCATAATTAAACATAGCCACCTTGGGAAGGGAAAAACAAGAGGGGAGAAAATAAAATATTTCCAAAAAAGGGAAGACAAAACCTCCAGCCTACACAGAAGAACAGTAGGGAAGCTTTTGTTGAAAGAAAACAAAATACATGAAATAAAATTTAAAGAAGAAAACAATCAAAAGGGCAAAGTACATAAAGGAAAAAGTATAATACAAGAAAGCAAATAGACAACATGGAAACATAGAATCTGACGGCAGATAAGGTCCGCTTGGCTTACCTAGTCTGCCCATTTCCCTACCTAATGGATAAGCTGCAGATCCTAGTTAGCCAACAGCCTACTAAAACTCACCCTTGCTCATTGAACCAAAGGAAGTGCTCCACGCTGAACCCCAAAGCAGAGAGAAGAAAAAAAGAGTGAAAGAGAAGTAACAGGAAAAGCGCTAAATAACCCAGATATGTTCCAGTCCCGAACAAAATAACAGTATTACCATCACAACCAATCAGTGTGTTTCCAGTGGTAAAATAAAGTTATGTACATCCATAAAGCATTTGTTTCTGTCTTGCAAATGTTTCTCACTGCGGATTCTGTAATTCTAGAAATAGAAAGATATGACAGCGGAAGCTGGTACATCAAATATTGACACCCTGCCCTCCACAAATAAAAATTCAAGGCAAACAAAGATTGCAGTCAGGGCGGTTTTATTATACGTCTTGCACTGAAGGGGAAAATCACCCAACACCAACTTTCCCTGTGGCCACTTCCACCGTAAGGCTAAAAGTGCCAGAAGCCTGTCACAGAGGAGCACTCCAGGAAAAAGCATTCTAAAGTTTGAATAATCAATGGACATTCCAATCTAGGGCACATCCGCTCCTCTGTATGCTTAAGTTTCAGGTTTCCTTTGACACCTAGTCTTCCGTAGCTACTTAACTAGAGTATTTCCCATATTTTGCTTGGGACTTCCTTATTCAGTTGTGCAAGAACCAGGAGGGCACATCAACAGTTCAGGTGCCTGAGCATGTATCTGTGTCACAGTAGTATTACAAAGTGGCAGTCTATTTGAAGAGTGAATCATCTGCTTTGAAACCTTCCAACTATAAATTTTTTTTAGTGCAGAAATTAAATAAGAGAAAATGGGAAGCGTTTGCACATTTCTGGAAAACAGTCATGCTACAGTTTAGATGTGGGAAGGAACACAATTTTCAGTGATGTCTCAAAGAATAAGCAATGGAAGAAAACGATAGGGTCTACCATATTAAGCCCCCCCCCCCATTTATTCTTGTCAAATATGTGTAATCCCTCTTACATAGAAACATAGAATTTGCCGACAGATAAGGACGCTAGACCCATACAATCTGCCCGTTTTCCCTACCTGTGTCAGCGGCTGGTGACCCCATTTGGTCCACGGCTTTAGCCTCTTACCCACCACTAGGGTTCCCTTGTGCCTATCCCATGCATGTTTGAATCCCGTCACTGTGTTTGCCCCCACTACTTCCTGGGGTAGGCTATTCCATGCATCATCCACCCTTTCTGTGAAGAAAAACTTTCTCCTATTCCCCTTTATCCTGCCCCTTTCCAACCTCATACCGTGCCCCCTTGTTCTTGTACAACTCCTGTACTGAAACATGTCTCCCACTTGCACCTTGTTTATACCTTTAAGATTATACCTTTAAGATACTTGTAGGTTTCTATCATATCTCCCCGTTCTCTCCTCTCTTCCAGTGTATACATATTGAGGTCCCGAAATTTCTCTCCCTATGTCTTCTGGTGCAAGCCATGCACCATTTTAGTAGCTCTTTTCTGAACTGTCTCCACCCTGTCCACGTCCTTCCGAACATGCAGATCCAGAACTGTACACAGTACTCCAGATGAGGTCTTACTAGTGTCCTGCATAGCAGCATTGCCACCTCCCTGCTTCTGTTAGTAATATCCCTTCCTGTACATCCCCGCATACCACTGGACCTCCCCACGGCCTTTGTACACTGTTTGGCCACCTCTAGGTCTGAGACGATTATACCCAAATCCCTTTCCTCCTTGGTGACCATTAGTACCCCCTCCCCCCCATCCTGTAGCTCTCCTCAGGGTTCCTGTGCACAGGTGCATGATTTTACACTTCTTTGTGTTGAATTATAGCTGCCACACTTCAGACCATTTCTCCAGCTTTCCTAGGTTCCTCTTAATTTTCTCCACCCCATCTGGAGTGTCCACCCTGTTGCAGACATTGGTGTCATCTGCAAATAGGCAGGCCATCCCTCCAGCCCTTCTGCAATGTCATGATGAAGAACTGATTGCCCAGGACCGATCCTTGCGGTACCTCACTGGTCACCCCAGATTGGACCTTATTTACCATCACCCTCTGCTTTCTGTCTGCCAACCAATTCCTAACCCAGTTTACCACCTTGTGGCCCATCCCCTAGCCCTCCTAACTTGTTCACCAGTCTTTTATGTGGAATGGTGTTGAAGAACTTGCTGAAATCAAGGTAAGTGATGTCCACCGCTCCTCCCTGATCCACCTCCCTTGTCACCCAGTCAAAGAAATCTATCAGATTTGTTTGACATGACCTTCCTGTTGTAAATCTATGCTGCCTTGGGTCCTGTGCCCACTAGATTCCAAGTGTTCCATAATCCTTTCTTTAAGCAGCACTTCCATAATCTTCCCCACTTCTGAGGTAAGGCTGACTGGTCTGTAGTTTCCTGCCTCCTTCTTGCTTCCACTTTTGTGAAGGGGGACTACATGTGCCCTCCTCCAGTCCTCAGGAACCATCCCTGTATCGAGCGACTTATTAAACAGGGCTGTTAGTGGTGCTGCCAGCACCCCATATAGTTCCCTTAATATCCTAGGATGTATGCCATCTGGTCCCATTGCTTGGTTAACCTTCAGCTTTGTGTGTTCCTCTAGGACTCTCTCTTCCATAAAAGGACTGGTTTTCACCTCTCTCTCTCCTCTTTGTTTCTGTTACCTATTTGTGGTCCCTCTCTCTCCCCTTCTTCTCAGTGAATACTGAGCAGAAGTATTTGTTTAGTATTGCTGCTTTTTCTAGGTCTTCCTTCACACACTCCCCCTCCCCTTCCCTTCTGAGCCTTATGATCCCTCCGCTAGTTTTCCTTCTTTCACTGATGTATCTATAGAATGTTTTGTCCTGTTTTTTGACTGTCTGTGCAGTTCTTACTTCTGTCTGCACCTTTGCACTCCTTACTGCTTTCCCTGCTTCCCTCTGACTATTTAGATACACCACCCTGTCTTCTTCCCTCTGTGTCTCCTTGTGTTTTCTGAAAGCTAACTTTTTGGCCCTTACTTTTAAGCCCCATCATATCCTTCAAGAACCACAGTGTTTTTTTCCTTCTATTGCCCTTGTTTCTCTGCCCAATGCTCAGGCCTGTCACCTCCTCTATGACTTCTTTAAGATGTGCCCACTGTTCTTCAACCCCCCCCACTGACTTTCTTCCTTGCCAACGCTTCTTTAATACATATCCCCATCCTAACAAAGTCCACTCTTGATTGGATATAACCAACCTCCCCCCCACAGCATTTGAAAAAAGACACATTAATTTAGTTTCTAATACCTGCAGAGGTGGATAAATGCAACTTAAATAAAAATACATAAAGATAGGCATGAGGAGGTTTTTTTTTTGTTTTATAATCATGACTTTCTCATTTGCAAGTTTCCAAGTTTTCAAGTGTGAAACTTTAGACAGAGAACAATCAAGCTTGTTGCACCAATTTATTAACGGCAGATTGTCCGGCCAAAGTGTAAGTCCTAAAACCTTTATTGATGTGTCAGAAATGTTGATTCCATCTACAGTATTAGCATCACACTGTATCCGACCAAGCTTAAGGCCTGCCCATTTGGAGGTAATCAGCCTTGCCCCCGAAATGTTAGAATAGGCATCCATTGCATTGAAAGCCCTAATTACAGAAAATACATCTGCAGCATACAGGCAAACATCATCTGCGTAAGCAGTGATTTTAATTTGGGTAGTTGAGATAGGATGTGAAATGCCAAAAATGCTAGTGTCCGAAAGTATTTTCTTCACTAGTGGATTAAAGGAGAGAAAAAACATCCAACAGGGGAATTAAAGGGCAGCCCTGTCTTTCTCTCTCTAAAATAGGGATACCATGTCCTTAAAAGAAAAAAAAAAATTCCTAAGCAAACGAACAGAGGCCTGAGATTGTAACAGCTTAATCCTGGCAATAAATGTGTCTGGGATTCCATAATTTGTCAAAAGATTGAATAAACAGTCATGTGACAACTTACTAAAGGCCTTCTCTATATCCGAACTGTATCCCTCAGGAGGTAAAGATTTTATTGTATGGACCAGTACGGAATAGAGCGAGCTTGAACCGGCTCCGTTAACCTCCGGTAACACCCTTTCTAGAGGTTTCCTCTTCACTTTCTAGGTTTACTAGTGACTGTTTAAGTATCCTTCTCAGTCTCAGAAGAAGGAAGGGTATGGGTGTAGCAGGATCGTCTAAGGCCCTTGGAACTTACCTCTCACCAGCTCCCGAGAAAGCCAGCCTGGGTTACCTGAAGAAGTGCTGCACTGGGTACACTGACCTAATATGGTGTGGTGCCTCTACCTGGGGTAACAATATGGGGTACCTGGATGTTGACTCACAAGGCTGTCACCTGCCAGGAAACGGTGCATAAACAGCCCACACAATCCTGCTCCAAAAACAAGTGAGTGACTCAGTAAGCAGTGACAATCTCCATACTATACAGTGCACTTCAAACAAATAATTTCTTTAAAAGGGAGGTATGGAAAGAAACGTTCCTGAGTATAAGATGTATAGAAAGGGTAGGGGGACGGGAAAGTGGGGGGAAGAGTGGTTCTTTATGTGAAAGAAAGGATTACTTGTGCCAGAGAGGAAGAGGCAGAGTGTAAGTGTGAAGCATTGTGGGTACAGGTGCAGTTCACTAAGGGGAAGAAACAAAAGATGGGAGTGGTGTACAGGCCACCTTTCCAGGATGAGGAGTTGGGACAGGGTGCTAGGGTCCTGAATCATGGAAATGTCCAGCAGGGAGAGGTACTAATAATGGGGGCTTCAGTCTACCTGAGGAAGATTGGAAAATCCTGGCTACCTTCTGCACTAGGGAGCAAGTACTATTGGTTGCATTCCAGAGTGGTTTCCTGACACAAGGTGTCATGAAGCCCACTGGGGAGAGGGCTGTACTGGACCTGATTATGTCGAGCTGCACACATGTTCAGGATGTGAAGATGGAAGCACTACTTGCAAGTAGATACAGTACCACCATACAGTGTGTTTCCACCTGGACATGGGCAGAGGGATGGTCAGGATTAAGACAAGGATTTTGAAATTTTGGAGGGCTGACTTTGATAGGATGGGAGAAATTATAATGGTATCACTACTAAATGCCGACACTCGGAATCCCAACATTCAGGATCCCGAATTCGGCAGCCCGAC
This sequence comes from Neoceratodus forsteri, assembly GCA_016271365.2. NCBI lineage: Eukaryota > Metazoa > Chordata > Ceratodontiformes > Ceratodontidae > Neoceratodus > Neoceratodus forsteri. The sequence continues at coordinate 126,739,965 of JADMNL010000032.1, read as the reverse complement.
ACACACCCGCCCGACAGAAGGAAGCTGGTGCCAACAAGGGTAAGGTAGCGGATGTGATGAACTGCTACCTACCACTAGTTGGACACCACAAGTCAGGAGAAAATGCGGAAGCTAGCTAAACTGCCCCCATGGCGTGGAGGGCTAGGCCACTAGCAGCTCAGCCAGCATGGCGCTTTCGACCTGGGTTCTGTTCACAGTAGGGAACATTTTTTGTTCTTCCTGTTGTTGCTCCATAACATTTTTAACCTACTCCGAGATCCACTCCCCCTCAGAGTTGGTTCTTTTAGTTACAGGGGTGCAGGGGCGGAGCCCCCGGTGAGGGGTGTTTCCCCCCCTTATTACTCTAAGACCCTGTCGGTCTCCTAAACTCAGGCTTATGGAGTGTGGGAGACTGACACTCGAGATTTCGTAGATGACCCATTATAACGGGAAACGTTGCTGGGATCAGAAGGGGGATGGAGGTGGAAGAGAAGTGTGCCATAATAAAGGAGGAACTGATGGAGGCCACTAGTGAGTATGCCAGAATCATAAGTAAGAAATCTAAGGCCAAAATACCCAACTAGTTCAGCAAACAGCTGGCAAAAGCGGTGGGGGGACAAGAGGGCAGGCTTCCGAAAGTACAGACATACTCAGAAAGAAGAGGATAGGGAGGATTACTGTGCTAAATCAAGGGAGGTGAGTTGAATGGGGTGGTCAAAGTGGCAAAGGCTGCAAGAAAAGCACAGCTAGCACAGGAGTTAAAATCAAGCAAAAAGGCATTCTTCCAATATATAAGGGAGAAGAGGAATATAAAGGATGGGCATGTCAGATTAAAAAAGGAAGGACGCTGGGCAGAGCATAGCAACGAGAAAGCAGAAGTACTTAACACGCATTTGTCAATGCCGAATGTTTGCTTGCTGGCATTGGCAGTGGTAGTGTAGAAGTTACAGAGCTGCGTAATAGGAATGGCAGTGAAGTATTGAACTGAAGCCAACCCCACCACAACCCTGCAGAGAGTGACAGGCATTGGGGTGTGCCTTTGGGTCATCAGGCATAACAACCATGCCATTTCACCACACCCTACCCTGCAGACACTGACAAGTGTCACGGTGTGCCTTGGGGTCTTTGGCCCTTATGCGCACCCCATTCCATCAGGAAATACGGTGAGATGGGTGCGGTATAGGAGAATGGGGTGAAGTTTGGGCCTGAAGAGTCCGAGACACACCTTGATGCCTCTCACTGGCTGCAGGGTGTGGGTGGGGGTGGAATGGTATGAGCATTACAGGCAAGAATCCCAAGTCACACTCCTGATGCCTGTCATTCTCTACAGGGTGGGGCGTTATGGTCGGAAACCCTAACGCCTCAGGCATTCGTTGGTATTTTCACTCCAAATTTTCAACATGGTTTTTTTGTGACCCCCACCTCATGAACAGTGGCAATATCAGTTTGTTAGCCGAAAACTGCTTTTACACAGCGACTACGGCATTTGGCACCACAAGTGCAAAAACACATTCCGAACAGGATGTGAAAAATGACAGCGGTACTGTTCATGGGGAGGTGTAAAAAATGGCAATGTTGAAAATCTGCTGTGAAAATCTTAAAAAAACTGGTGAAGTCACGAGCGTGTGTAGAAAGTGTGCAATGCATACCCGTAATGTTACTAGTTTGGGGATTTTTTTACAGCAGATTGTTAACACAGGCATTTTGGGACCTCCGATCATGAACAGTGTCAGTGTGATTTTCTTTATCTGTCTCGAACAATGATTTCCCACAGTGACCACGCATTTCTGCGCTGAAAGTGTGAAAACACGTCGGCCATGTTGTGGAAAATGACAGCTGTACTGTTCATAAGGAGGTGTGGAAAAATGCCACTGGTGAAAATCTGGACTGAAAATATTACAAATTCATGAACTTACGAGGGTGCGTGGAAACTGCGCAATGCTCACTCGTAACACAGACATTTTATGGAGTTTTGTCACCAAATTTTCAACATAGCCATTTTAAGACCTCTGCTCATGACCAGTGTCACTGTGATTTTCTTAATCTGTCCCAAACATTGTTTTCGCACACCGACTGTACCATTGTGCGCTACATGTGCGGAAACACATTTTAGGCGAGATGTGAAAAATGGTAGCCATACTGCTCATAAGGAGGTGTGGTAAAATGACACTGTTGAAAATCTGGTGTTCAAATATTACAAATTCGCAAACTTGCCAGCATGCGTAGGAACTGCGCAAAGTGCGCTCCTAAAACAGTCATTTTTAGGAATTTTTTCACCAAATTTTCAACATAGCCATTTTAAGACCTCTGCTCATGACCAGTATCACTGTGATTTTCTTAATGTGTCCCATACATTGATTTCGCACACCGACTGCGCCATTGTGCGCTACGTGGGCGGAAACACGTTTTGGGTAAGATGAGAAAAATGACAGCTGTACTGCTCATAAGGAGGTGTGGTAAAATGGCAATGCTGAAAACCTGGAGTGAAAATATTGAAAATTCGCGAACTTATGAGTGTGCGTAGTAACTGCGCAACGCACGCTCGTAAAACGGTCATTTTTAGGAATTTTTTCACCAAATTTTCAACATAGCCATTTTAAGACCTCTGCTCATGAACAGTGTCACTGTGTTTTTCTCAATGTGTCCCGTACATTGATTTCGCACACCGACTGCGCCATTGTGCGCTACATGGGCGGAAACACGTTTTGGGTGAGATGTGAAAAATGACAGCTATACTGCTCATAAGGAGGTGTGGTAAAATAACAATGTTGAAAAATCTGGAGTGAAAATATTGAAAATTCTGCGAACTTACGGCTGGTCGTGGGAACTGCACAATGCACTGCAGTAAAACAGTCATTTTAAGATTTTCCACCAAATTTTCAAAATAGGCTTTTGAGAGCCCACCTTATGAACACTGGCAGTGTCGTTTCATTAATCAGTCTCAAAAGGTGATTTCGCGCAGTGACTGCGAAATCACCCTTTGGGCCCGATTAACGCCATGACAGTGACAGCATTCATGAGAAGGGGTCCCAAAAACCCCATGTTGAAAATTTGCTGCAAAAATTCCAAAAAATGCCCGAGATATGCAGCAAAGTTGAAAAAACTCTTATCTATTACATTATACAGCTTACCGGCATTTCCTCAGTTCGCGGTTGGCTTTGAAGAGTGCAGACGTGTTCCCGGTCCACCGAAGATCATCGCGCCGGACTCTGGAGGTAAGTATGGGGTGAGGGGTGGGAGAGGTGTGTGCAGTGGGTGGGTGCGGGTGGGGACAGAGAGACTGCGAGGGAACGTTTTAATTCACAGTTTTGTTTTTTTATTATTAAGACGACGGGCGCTTGCCACACTGGGTGGGCTCCCAGCGTGGCAGCTGGAAAAAGCTGTTTGGGGGCTGGAGCCGACGGGATTGTGCACCCCGTTGGCCAATATGGACGTGTGCCACGCTGGGTGGGCTCCCAGCATGGCACCAGGAAAGCTTTCTTTTGGGGTTACAGGGAGCTGACGGGCATTGGGCACCTCACGCTATAATACAGTGTGTGGGAGCGGAGCACGCAATATGCGTAGGCAGCGTTGTTGAGGGGAGAGCTCTGCTCTCTGAAGCGGAGCTCTCCCTTTCAGCTGTATGCCACTGCATTTTCAACTGCTGTCATAGACAGCTGAAGCAGTGATTGGCGCACTGCGACCGCGCCTGCAAACACACTGACTGAATTGGAAGAGGCTGACACACCTCTGGAAGACTCAGATGATGGCACTATGTTTCTTGCACATGCGTGCAAGCAAACATAACAAGCACTTCTGTTCAGTATTCACTAGGGAGGACATACCAGTGCCACAGGGGAGTAAGGAAGTGGGGAAGTCACAGATGGCAAAATACAGGCAGAGTACATAAGGGACCTGAAGATGGATAAATGTCCAGGGTCAGATGGTGTGCGCCCGAGGGTCCTGAGGGAGCTGTTGGAGGTCCTGATGGGTTTCCTAGCAGACCTGTTTAATACTTCTTTGTAACATGGGCAAAATCAGAGGATGGGAAACAAGGAGCCCAATTGGCTCAGTTGCATCAGGTGTCACAGTAGCAACATGGCATTATGGCACGATAATGCCGTGTTACTACCGAACGTTCAGAGCAATAATGCCCTGTTGAGAGTGTGAACGCGCTCATTGAAGTAGGCATGGAGTGAAGGGAGTAGAGATATGTTGACCAGTAGGTGGCATGACGAAGAGAGCAGAAAAGCAAAGTGGCAGGGCAAGAGAGGAACTGCAGAAAGTAGTGTGTCGGCGCGGGCACTGTAGAAAACCGGAGAGAGGAAACAGTGGGAAACCGTGCTATGTTGGAGGCACCGAGCAAGTAAGTTCAAACAATACAAGTCGCCGAGCAATGGAAAAGAGCAGTGGGAAGCACAGGTGACTAACAGATGAGTGTGAGTGAGACGAGAAGTGGTGTAGATGTAACAAAGCGCCACCTATTGGTGCTAATCGTGAGGTTCGCGGTGTACACCAAGCGGAGAATAGAAGTGTTATTTGTGGAGGATATCAAGATATGCACGGGCGACATGTTCCCCAGAATGTAGCAGAGCAGGGATCTGAAATACAAACGAGGGTACAGAAATAGAGTAGGCAGCCCAAGTAGCAAATTCGCAGCTGCAAGCATAGTGTTATGCGAAAATGTATACGTACAGCAGAGTGCAAAGATGAGAAAAAGTCATTGCCACTATATTAGTCGATGTCGGGTCATCAATGTGCACGCGCATGGTTCCAGCAACAGAAAGGCAGCAAAAGTAAGAGACGTGCACCATAATTGTAAAGGTTAAATAAGTGTTTCAGCTGATTACTGTTCTATAGCAAAGAAAAGAGCACCTGACAAATAGCCCAGTTGCACTTGCCATGTTACAGGTGCATTAATCCACTCCAAAGGTGGCATCTAATGGGGAGTTAATGCATGGTTGGTCGTTGTAGGCACGAAGCCGCAATGGCCCCAACCATGCATTAACTCCCCATTAGATGCCACCTTCATCGTGGATTAATACTTGGAGTTGCTGCAGGACTGAAGAATGGCACAAATGGTGACTCTCCATAAAAGTGGGAAAAGGGATGACCCAAGGATCTACAGGTTGGTCAGCCTGACCTCAAGTTATGAGGAAGTTGATGGAGACCATCCTGAAGTGGAAATTGATGATCTCTTTGAAGGAAAATGGACTCCAGGATGATAGGCAGCATGGGTCTGTGGCAGGGAGGTTCTGCCAGACTAATCTAATTGACTTCTTCAACTGGGTCACTGGGACAGTGAACAAGAGTGTGTGTGGGGGGGCGGTTGATGTCCTGTATCTGGATTCAGCCAGGCCTTCGACTCTGTGTATCACAGGTGACTGGTCAGGAAGCTGGAAGACCTGGAGGTGGGGGTTAAGCTTGTTGGAAGGGTCAGAAGCTGGCTGCAGGACTGAAGCTAAACGGTGGTAGTCAGGGGGAATTCTCTTAGGATAGGCCTGTGACCAGTGGTGTCCCACAAGGCTAAGTGCTTAATTCGGTATTGTTTAACATCTTCATAAATTACATTGCAGATGGGATTAAGGATAAGATCTGCCTGTCTGTGAATGACAGAAAGCTGTATGGGAGGGTGGACATGGAGGAAGGGAGACAGGAACTTGGGGTGGTCTGGCATTTGGCAAATGGGGTTCAACGCTAAACAGTGTAGTTATGTACTTGTGGGCAAAAGGAACCCAGGAATCAAATGCTGGTTGGGTGGTGTGCAGGAAGCCAGGTTACAGGAAGAAAAGGACCTCGGAGTAATTATCACAAGTGACCGGGGAACACTTGGCACACTGCAAGAGAGCAGCAACCAAAGCAGATCGGATGCTGGGCTGCATAGGCTGTAGAATTACCAGCAGAAAGGCAGAGGTCATTCTGCCACTGTACATATTTCTAGCGAGACCAAGCCTAAAGTATGGTGTGCAGTATTGATGCCCTTAAGAAGGCTATCAGTGCTTCTGGTGAGTGGCCTGCTCTGTTCTGCAGCAAAAGCCAGTGTTCTGTACAGCTGGGTCAAAATCAGGGTGCGTTATCTGGGAATTCAAATATCGGTACAGCTCATCACCCTACACCAGATAAACTATAAACCCATCATGAAAACTATATTCGCAGACATGAGCAGATGGCAAGAGACACCTCTTTTCTTTCTCTGACCATATTAAAACAATTAAAATGAATGTTCTGCAATAGCTTTTATTTCTGTTTGCCACCTACCAACATGGTTAATTTGCAAAGAATGCAAAGAACTCTACAGTGCCCTTCGTAGATTCATATGGAAAGGGAAAAAAGTCTCATATCAAATGAGAACTAATGACTGGACTCTAGAATTCCAGAACCTTGTCCTGGGCCTCCCCCTAAAAGGAGTATGTAGAGGAAATAAAAAATACCTGTTCCTTGTCCTCTGTAGCCTCAATGAAAGCCATCACCAGGAGGTGGCTATCACCAGATCTACTGGAAATCACAGAAATTTTAATAATTTGTGATCAGATTACAGAGATGGAGTCCATAACGGCACTCCAGAGGGTCCAAAAAGAGAGATTCCATTCCAGGTGGCTTCCATATTTTGACTATCAAGAAAAAATAATGGGCACGTCCACCCTTGAACAAGTATTATGAGGAAACAGGTTCATTGTTAGCGGCCCAGCAGGGTAGGGGTATTGACACTGCTTCGAATGTTCACCCCAGAGTTGCCACCAAGTATTCTAATTCATTGTGGGTTCATGTGTTATTAATGATTGATTATCTTTAATATGCCACACTATGGTAACCAAGTCGCAGGAGGCAGTATTTTAACTGTTCTTGCCTCCTAAGTAAGGTTCTGGTTTATTGCTTGTATGACATTTTTACTGCCAGAGATTTGAACTTCTGATTCAGGCAAACGCCAGACACATGAGACACATTATTATGGTTATACAGCTGAACCTTTGGACTGTAGAAATTTGTCTCGTGAGCCTATGTCCGTGCTAACTTGGCTGTACTTAAAAGATGTCATAGTGGCGGCGCTGTGGAGCCCGAGCAAGGCGGCAGCCAGGATTTAGAGCTCTGCATAATAGGCACCTATTTTACTATATAAATAAATTTTCTTGGACATTTTAACTGGTGCAACTGATCTCTACTTGAATCGGAAGCCCTCTAGAGCAGAGATGGGGAACCCGAAGAGAAATTCGGTCCTGTCGGACAGCAGTAAAATTAAAAATCCTCCTGGTTCTCCGACCACGTGTTCCACTCAGGGTCGCAACTTATCTGACATGCCTGTTGAAGGCAAGGAAACACTGCAGACTCTCAGGCAAGAAAATGACCTGACTGCTAGCATCCGTAGCAGGATTATCCCAGAAATTTGACTCTCTCTCACATAGTCACCAACATGGAAACTGATGCAACATACCTCAAAACAGAAACAGTTGAAAGGAAGAAGCAATCCGAAGCAGCCCTGGGAGCTGCAGCTAATTTAGTTAAAGAGAACACACATCTACGGTCCCGCCTGGAAATTTTAGAGAACCAGGCTAGGGCCGCAAATCTATGGATTGTCAGGTTGCCTGAGAACAGTGAGGGAGACCATTTAGCCCTGTTTTTAAAGGAATGGCTCAAGCAGCAACTGGGGCAGCCTTTAGTGGACTGGAGCCTTAATATTCAGAAAGCATATTGTGTGGCATTCCGAGGGCGGCCAGTGAATGTGGTGGTGCCGAGGGCCATTGTCATGGTGGAGGACGTAGCTGGGACTTGGGACTTCCTTCTAGCCCTGGTGAGGCAGAGATGAACACTGCTCCAGGATGGACAACGGGTTTCCCTTCACCTGGATCTGAGCTATGCCAACTGCCAGAGGAAGAAAGAATTTGACAGCGTCTGCGCCATGCTACGGGAGGCAGGGGTGCCTCATGGTTTGCTATTCCCAGCCCGACTGCACCTTGTTCATGAGGGTAAGGTCTACATCTTCACGGATCCCTCAGAAGCACTGAAATGGGTGCAAAAATACACCTAAGCACAGAGGAAGAGAGAAGATTATTCCCAATCGGACTCTGAGAATGAAGAAGAAATGAACACTTGACTTGGACACCGTGTAAGACCTTCATGTTCAGCTTTGCTTGTTGGGCTGTCTCTTTAATGTTTCTCGCCCACAGTATTGTATGTTTTTTCTCGCTCAGTTGGTGTTGCACCATTTGTGATGTTCTCTAGTGGGGCTAAGAGCGGCAATATAGCAACTGATTATATACAAACAGTACTAGTTCTCTACTGGTTGAAATGTTTGAAATTTTGGTTTTTCTTTACTACATCTCGATTACAAGGCACGCAGTTAAACGGATAAGAGTACTATGTGGGAGGCTTATTGTAGAGTCAGAATCCTAATGTGGGGGTACTTTAAGGGTTAGCCATGTGCTTTTTCTCCTGTCCTCTTGTAGGGTACAGGGAATCATTTTAAAACTTAATACTTTCCGAGGTGGCTTTCACATGCAGCTCATGGGCTCAATTCTAGCAGCATTTGCATTTGTTGATGATGGCTCACTTAGATTTAAACCTGTTTTACCCCCTGTGATATATTTAATTGATGCACTCCCAAAAAGTTTACTGGCATGTATTAAGAGGGGTGGCTCCCGCAACTGTATATCAATGTATATACCAATGTGGTGCATCTGGCACTAAACTGCATGTTTATTATAACTTCAATAAACAGAAAGTTTAAATAAAAGCTGTCATAGTGATATGTGTAACGTGTTGGTGTGTGTGCTGATAATATAATTAATAAAGGAAATTTTTTTTAAAAAGGATAATCAACTTGCTGGAAACAGTCCAGAGAAGGGCAACCAGGATGATCCAGAGTCAGCAAAACGGCGCATACGAGGAGAGGCTTAGGGGGCTCAACATTTTTTTTCTTTTACAATTAGTTTTTATTCAATTTTTTATATTTCATAGAGAGAACAGAGTACAGAGTAACATGTGTACCAGTCAGAGAACAATGTGTGGCCATGGTTAAGTTATACAGAAAAGCAAGAACAAGCTTGTCTTACCTGAAAAATAAAGCCTAAGTGTACATTTCAGGTGCGAGTCTCTTTTGGCGTCGGTCTACCAATAGTTATGCCATAAGCATAACCCCTGTAATGTCAGATTATACGCGTAATCATGATACAACTCAAGATTATGGATGGAATGGGGTCCTATTAAATGCACGGAGTTTAAACAATAAATTTGATGAGTTTAAATTGTAGCTTGGGACGAATGACATGAGTATAGCACTCATCACTGAGACCTGGTGGGGGGATAATGATTCTTGGGACAAAAATATACAGGGGTACAAATTATATTATAAAAATAGGAAATATAGGAAAGGGGAAGGGGAGCTATATATATACACCAATCTATTGATAGCGAAGAAATCGAGGATGATTCTGATCTTGAAATACTGTGGATTAGATTAAAACCGTTAATAGGTCCACCATTTATTTTGACCTTAGTATACAGACCTCCCACTATGAGTACCGAGAATGATAACATCTTATTACATACTCTTAGTCATCTCGATACTTCAAAAAATTATATAATTATGGGAGACTTTAATTTGAACAGTGTCAGTTGGGAACAAATAACTGCTCTAGATAAAATAGATAGAAGTTATATGAAAATATTTAATGAATTAGGTTTGGAACAACTTGTTAAAACAAACACTAGGGGTAATAAAGTATTAGACCTTATATTAACTAATGTGGCTCATTGTATTACTGGGATTGATGTTAATGCACTTTTAGCTAACAGTGATCATAATACTGTACATTTCCAAATATTGGATAGTAAATCTACATTAGCAACAGGTTCAACCAAAATCCTAAATTTCACTAACGCTAACTTTCAAAATATGAAGTACATTATTAGTTGTTGGGATTGGCAAGCACTGTTCTCAAATTTATCCGTGGAAGCCAAATGGCTACTGTTCGTTAACAAATTGAAGGATCTTATTAAAAATAATATTCCAACTAAAAGTAAATATGAATCAAAAGATAAACCTACTCCTAGGTGGATGTCCTCTAAAACTAAATCTCTAATTAACAAAAAAAAACAAACGCTACAAAAAAATCCAAAAAGGTCTTGTACATCTTAATTCAAAATATAAGGAATTATTAAAAATAATAAAAACTAAAATAAGACTAGATAAAACCCAATTTGAACTTAAATTAGCATCAAGGGTAAAAGACAACAAAAAATCCTTTTTCTCTTATATAAATAAAACCAGAAGTAATTCCATGACTATAGGTCCATTCACCACACATTCTGGATGTGTATTTAACAAGCAGGAAATAGCTAATATACAGAATCAATACTTTTCAACCGTATTTAATAATAAGCCACAGGATAAATCAATTGAATCAGAAAAAGCTGTACCTGGTGCATTTATAATTAAGCCCAAAGATGTTTTAGATAAACTTAACAAGATAAATATTAATAAATCACCAGGTCCGGATGATATTCATCCAAAAGTAATAAAAGAACTTGCTTACGAAATCTATATGCCCTTAACTAATATATTTCAACATTCACTGGATAGTGGTGAAGTCCCAAATGATTGGAGAATAGCAATAGTTGTACCTATCCACAAAAAAGGACCTACCAATAAACCAGAAAATTTTAGACCTATAAGTCTGACATCTCTGATTGGTAAAATATTTGAACAGTTTGTAAAAGAAATCATATTGGAGCATCTTAATAATAACAAGCTTATGGATAAAAATCAACATGAATTTACAAAATCAAGATCATGTTTAACTAATCTCCTGACTTTCTACAATAAAGTTACTGAAGAAATGGATAATGGTAACTCAGCCGATCTAGTGTTTATAGATTTTGCAAAAGCATTTGACAAAATTCCTCACCTTGAACTTATAAATGTTTTAAAAGAAGTCAAATTAAACCAAAATATCATAAATTGGATAAGGATGTGGCTTAGCAATAGGAAGCAGAGAGTGGTAATAAATGGAGAGCTGTCAGATTGGGCTGGTGTGACTAGTGGTGTCCCCCAGGGATCGGTGTTGGGGCCATGCCTATTTAATATTTATATTTCCTCCCTAGAATCAAATATAAACAAGATATGGCTACTTAAATTTGCTGACGATTGTCGTTTAGGATCCATTGTTAATAATAGTAATGATAGCAGTATCCTGCAAAACTTCTTAGATGAAGTCACTTTATGGGCCTATGAAAAGAAATTGGTACTAAATAATGATAAATGTAAGGTGATGCATATGGGTAAACATAATCCCAAATGTACATATAAATTGGCAAATCAAATATTACATCAGACCTTAGAAGAAAGAGATCTTGGGCTTATCATTACTCCAGATATGAAATTCAAACTACATTGTTCTAAACAAATCAAAAAGGCTAACCAGAACTTAAATTGTATATTTAGACATGTGGCTAGCAGGACTAAAGAGGTTATGCTGCCATTGTACAGTGCTCTGGTGCGACCCCACCTTGAGTATTATGTTCAAGTGTGGTCTCCATATACCAAGGAAGAAATTAATAACCTAGAAAGAGTACAGAGACGGTTTACCAGGACAATAACAGGAATGAAAGGAAAGGATTATGAATATAGGCTTAAGGAATTAAAATTGTATTCCCTAAAATATAGAAGACTTGGGGGAGACCTATGCCTTATATATGGTTTATTACAAAATTGACACTTCTAAATGGTACAGGATTATTCAACCGAACTTAGACAAAGCAAACGAGACATAATAAACAGTTACTGATTGGGAAATGGTATTCACTAAGGAGAAAAAATTGGTTTAGTATAAGATCAATTGCAATATGGAACAGCCTCCCTACAAATGTTGTGGCTAGTACAAGTATCGATGCTTTCAAAACAAACTTGGATTTAATAATGACAGATGATTATAAATATAGTTATTAAATTAAAATGAGGCAAGCATTATGGACATTGTCCTCTGGCTTGAATAACATATGAAACTTATGAAATTATTACAGTTCAGTGGTCTGCAAGAAATAAGTCTGGGGGAAGATCCCAACCTTCGAATATGTATGGCAGTAGAACGGGATTATCTTTATGTACTGCAGACGAACAGTCAAGCTGCTTTTGTTGGGGTAGTTTGAGGAGAACTGCCTCCAGCTGCAACAAACAGGTGAATAATAGGAAAAGGTAGAAAGTAGAAATGAGGAAGAGAAAAGTCAGTAGCAATAGATGGGAGGAAGATGGGAGAGGGGTTGGGGGAAGACCCCATGGTATACAATCTGGACAGTGATCAAGCTGGTGTAATACCCATTGACACCATCTAGTGTTGAAAAGGTTCAGTTCATTAGAGAGTGTGTGTAGATTAATCTTTCCGACAAATATACCTTTAGCAGAATTTTCCACCATTAATCCAACGTGGGTCTTGGAAGTGGGCCACAGTTGGATGATTTATTTTTTTGCTAGGAGAATGAGAATAAACCATGACTTTTAATGGACTCCAAAGGGAACTTCCATCTGGGGGTGGATAGCTAATAAGAGTAGGGATGGGGTGACCTCCCCCGGACAGCTACAAATCTCTTCCATTTACCCAATAACTGCTTGCCAGAAGAGTCTGAGACGAGGGTATTCCCCCAGAAAATGCAAGTGACTTGCAAGGGCTTGTCCACACGCCAGCAGGCTCCCTTAATTGGCCCTGCATACTTTGCTACTGTTTCAGGGGAATGGAAGAAGCAATACCTGTACTTCCAGGCAAAGTTGTGCCAGTACACAGTGGAGGTCAGGCTGTATGTGGGTGCTGTGTACCTGTTGCAGGTATCCAACTTGTGGTTCGTTTCCAGCATCCTGAGGGGTTGCCAAATAGGCAGTCATCTAGATTGTAGATAACATTTAAGACAGACTCTGTTTCTAGAATGTTTTTTGAGAAGTGGGGAGCCAGAGAGACAGCATTCTCAGGTGGGTTGCCTGTGCTACCATTAAAGGTTTGGGAAGTTAACCCCTCTTCTCCGTCTCTCTCTCTCTAGGTAGATGCAGGATGGAAAATTGACTCCGCAGAGGAGCTCCCTGCCATATGAACCTAGAAATGGTCTTAATTCAGGATCTAAAATAAATATGGGTGGACATTATGGGAAGAGTTTTCAGGACGTACAGTATCCTGGGAAGGACATTCTGGCATTTTGCCTCTGTCATGTTGAAAGACCCAAGGTACAGGTGCATCCACTTGGAGAGATCCTCCATGATCTTTTGGGTTAAGGCCTCAAAACTGAGGAGCTGCAAATGGTCCATCTGTTTGGTGAATTTGATCCATCAGGAGTGCACTTTTGCGCCATTTAAAGGGAAATAGACCCTTTAACATCAGCAAGGGCATGTAGTAGTAGAGCAAGACCTCAGTCTTTTGCAGGTTAAGTTTGTGTGTACCAAGGTCACCAGAAGACTGCAGGACATCCCAGACTGCTGGGATCGACTTTTCTGGAGAAGTCAACGTTAACGGAACGTCTTCTGCAAACAAGGAAAGCTTATAGTCCCTTCCACCTAGTGGTATCACTGAGATATGGAGGTCTGTTCAAATTGCTGCTGCCAACAGTTCAAGGTGAAGGACGAAGAGTAAAGATGACAGGGAGCAGCCCTGTTGTATGTCCCTTCCAAGGGAGAAAGGAGCTGTAAAAAAGCCATTTAGTCTTAGATATGCTTGGGACAAGTCAAATAGCCCCCGACAGCATGTGGACAACCTCCTGAGGGATACCAAAGTTTGACAAAGGCTAGGCTACTCTGTCAAATGCCTTTTCTGCATCCAAACTAAGGAGAGTCACTGGCATCTGGTGGGAGACAGCATGCTCCAAGAGAAGCAGGGTACACTGAACACTGTTGTGCATCTGACGACAGTGCACAAACCCAACCTGGTCTTGGTCAGTAAGGGTCGGAAGTAGATGTTCCAGTGTATTAGCTCAGATGGACGTGAAGACTTTGTAATCCTAGTTTAAGATGTATATCAGCCTTATAAGAGGCTGTGTAGTGTTTTTTTTTTATTTGGCTTTGAAATAGCCGAAATGATGGTGTAGCGCCAAGAGGGTGGAGGGGTTACCCCACTTGTATCGCTCTGTAAGCTGATAGTAATGGAGAAATGAGGAGATCACAACATTTTTAAATTAAATTATGTTGGATATCTATCTGGGCTCGGGCACTTTTGAGTTTTGGAATCTCGGAGAAATGCATGGATCTCTTCCAGTGTGATAGGGGCCAGTAGTCATTGGGCTACATCAGTGTCCAGTTTAGGGAGAGGGAGAGTTTGCAAGTAAGCTGAGATTTGCTCGGGAAAGGCTGTCCCCTCCACTGCATACAATAACTGGTAGTATTCAGAGAGTATAGCTCTAATGGTGGGAGGTTGCTTAGTAAAAGTGTTTTGAGTTCAGATTAAAGAGTTGCAGAACATATGTCTGTTTGTTAGGGCACAAAGTATACAGGCTAGATTGCCAGCTCCCTGAGCACCACCCTATACGGGGAAGGTAAAACTGAGACATGCCAGATCTGGAGGTGTAACTCTGATAGGGGATGGGGTCGGGGGGGGGGATTTACGGTGGAGGTGGGGAGGGCAGCAATGGTGTCCTGACCGGGTACAGATTTTCGAGCAGACTCGATAGACCTTTGGGCCTACTCTGCTGGCATCTTAGTATGTTAGTATAATATGTGTGCATGAGGAAAAAAAGGCCTGTTCCACCTTGGCATCCATTAGCTTCCTCGGATCCTGCTTTACTTGTGCGACCTGAGGGACCACAGAGGTGTCATCGTGTTGCACGAAAGCCTGTAGGGTGCGCAAGGTTTGCTGGATCTCTAACATGTACTCTTCATAGCTGGCCTGGTGGGGCTGAGGTTTGAGGCACCGGGTCAGAGTTACGGGAGATTTTGTTCCGGGGGTTCTCAGGCTGATGGGACAAGCTGCCAGTGGCTACGTCTGAGGGAGGCCCAGGGGCTGGTGACTGGAGGAAAAGAAAGTTAAAAAAAAATTTACTCTTCCTGATGGCAGAAGGGAAAGGGGGGGACATGACTGAGACCTTTGAGTAACTTAAAGGTATAATAAGGGTGAGCACTGAGGGCCTCTTCAACCTTAGTGGGAACAAGACCACTAGGGGGCACAGCCTAAAACTGGTGGGGGGAAGATTCAGGAGGGAGATGAAGAGGCATTTTTCCACAGAAAGGGTGGTGGGCAAGTGGAATGGGTTACCGAAGGAGGTGGTATCCCTAAAAATGGTGGGCAGCTTCAAGAGAGGATGGAACAGGATGAGGGGGAAAGTCACTGGTGGAGGGGGTAGGGGGTATTTGAAGGGGCTAAGGGGGAGACAAGGAGAGGGACAGTTCCTTTTGTAAATCCAGTGGGAACTACACACTTGAGCAGACTAGATAGATTGTGAGGCCTTTATCTGCTGGCATGTTTGTATGTTCGTGTGTAACAAGAGGACAGCAAGGTAAAATGGGTTCAATGGGGGTAGCAGTAACTCTGTACTGTATGCAGTTAAAATACTGTTACTGTATGCAGGCAGTTAGACAATCAATACTTTGCCTCAGAAACTCTGCCCACCCACTCCCGGCAGTCCTCAAACCCCAGTGCAGGTGCACCCGGCTTAATTCTCCCCAAAGGCCATGAGTGAGAGTTCTCATTTATGTTGCAGTGGGTACCACACGGGGGATGTTGATGCTTCTAGCAGGGTGGAGCTCGGTGGCGCATTTTAAAATATGTTCAAATAAAATGCTTTTCAAACACAACTTTTCCAGAACACAATCGGAAATTGTTTTAAACTGACTGGAAACATATTTCAAAAGGGGCCCTGAATTGTGATCCACAGGGACGTGTGGCCAGCTGGCCTCCAAAGGTATTTTGCCTGGGCCTCTCACACTGGCACAGTCCTGCCCAGGACCTCTCCCTGAATTCCTAGCACAGTAACTTTCTCCCAATTTCCAGGGTCGAACCTTCGAGTTTTCTCATGTTTTGGTTTTTTTTTTTTACTTGCTATTTTAAGCTTCTTCCCTCTCTCCATTTGCACCCCTTTCCTCAGGATCCCAGTGCGCCACACAGCTACACCGGCAGGAACCGAAGGACACACAAGCTCCCATAAGTGCCTGCTCCCAAGTGAACCATCATTCCTGGATAACCCCCTTGGTGGGGCAGAGGAGGTCTCCCTTTACCCCCTCCAAGACCTCAGGGGGAGCGGACAACCAGAGCTGCATCCCTCGCTTCACCCAGTCGTTGGCGCAGGGCCCATCTCCTGGTGTGGACATGGGGCTTTTTCCTTATTCTGGCGCTGCCCCCTGTACATGACGGCACTTGGGGAGGACCAGTGAGACAGAGGCACACAGAGACGTGCCTTCACTCCGGTCCTTGGCCGATGTCCGCCCCTCCTGACTTTTACTGCATCCCCAGCTGGACCGCCACCTGTGGTCACCCAGATGGCAGTATAGCAGCGGGACCGCAGCCCCCCCCCCTTTCTGGAGAAGGAGAGCAGCCCATCGGGCACACAATCCTCCTCCCCCAGTCGGCTCTCCAGTGACCCAGGCTTGCTACCGAACCCCGATCACTGGCGTCGCAAGTGGTAGTGCTACCGCTGCACTGGCGGGCCAGCGTTTTCTTATGGTTTTGATGCCTCAAGTGATAAAACCTCTAGTTCAGGTTGCTTGGACAGGCTGGAAGGATGCAGTTGCTCCTGGCTGTGACACAGGCTTCTCCAGGCTTGCTGGTGGCTTCTCTCCACTTCGTTTCTCACTCTTGTGGTGTCTCTCTGAGCCTCGGGACCTGGAACAAGGCAGGGGCCTTCCTGGACTGAAGACATGGCAGGAGCTCATCCCCCAGAGGGGAAGAGTCTGTGGTGGGTCAGAAAACCCCTGCTCCAACTTGTCTTTAAAACTATAGTTTTCATTAAAACTTTATTTTCTACACACACACACTTTAATTGAAATCCCAAATGCTTTGTCTGCCAGGCCTTCAGTGGCACACCAGCCCACACCTTCACAAGCAGTCACTCTTTTGGCTGTCTGACAGAACTGAACACTGTCACAAACCCACTCAGCAGGTCAGACCCTCTGCTCCCACGGTGCCAACCTCCGAGCACAGTCTTATGAACAGTTAACAGAACAGGGTAACCCTCCTGTCTGTTTTGTGGGTTCGAATCAAACTTTGGTCTCAAGTTCTGAAGGGATTCAAACTGTGAGCCTCTTGTTAGTGTACCCAGTGTACAGGCTCAGATAATTCTGCTCTTTGGGGGGGCCAGATATCTTTTGCCTACGGGCACCTAACCAGGCGTACAAAATGAACCCTAAAACCTCTATTAAAGACCTCAGAATAAACTCTTACCTTTTCCCAGTTTGGTAAAACCAGTAAGCTTTGTACAGTGTCAACTTTAACCATGTATGCTTCACTTGTCAAGAAAAAGAATTTCAAAGGCACACCAAGTAGTCTCTAAAGAAGAGGTTTACTTAAAAATAGATAAAAAAGTAACATGTAAATACAGAACCATATATCACAAAAACATACAATCATTTAAAAGAACAAGGGTTAAAAAAAGTGCAAAATTCCTACCACCAGACATTTAGACTTGTATATCTAATGTATCTCTTCTAATATTCCTGATAGATGTTGTTGTCAAGAGAGTCCAAACGTGTGTCAGCAAAGGTCTGTTACAGCATAATTAAAACACTGTCTTGACCCTGCCTTCTCCATGATGTCACCCAGCTCCTCCTCTGTTTATTAAAAATTATACAATCAGGATGTCTGTCCAGCAGGAGATAAATTAATAAAAGTGACCTCAGCAAAATTCATGTCCCCACATGACTTTCTTTAAATAACATCCCTCTTTGATCTCAATTAGCTCTTCTTCCCAGGACACATCAAAGAATCTTTTATGACTTTGCACTAAAGTGTCATAACCTGCTCTGTTCCTCTAAACGTTATAAAAGTTTATGATTTCCCATCCTGGCAAACTACAATTAAGCTAGATAAACAGGGGATCCTTAATTTAGTCTCTTCTAGCCTGTAATTATCTCCTGGCTGTTATCTTTTACCTGAAACAGCACGTCTCATGAGAGACACTCCATAACACATTTTTATATTACAAAAATCATAGATCAATCAGAACTAGCTGTCTGAGTGTCATAATTCCTCCCCACCTAGACTGGATTTGGGGGCTCTATCCGTTGCATGGGATTAGCTTCCCATATCAGTTCACTCCTCATATACACGAGACAAGCCATCTGAGTTCTGATTTTTGGCTCCAGCCCTACGTAATATTGTCTTATCATACCCTTGCAAAGCAAGACTCCATCTTGGCAATCTACCATTGTTTTTTCCCATCTGCGACAGCCAAACCAGGGGGTTGACGTCAGTCTGTACCACAAAATGCTACCCATACAAGTATGGCTCTAATTTCTTTGAGCCTACACTATGGCAAGACACTCCTTTTCCACCATGGAGTATGCCTGCTCCCTGGGGAGTAACTTTTTACTCAGGTATGCTGTTGGGTGATCTCTCCCTTAGCTAGATGTCTGACTCAGCACTGCCCCAGTACCCACGTCTGAGGCATCAGTCTGAACTATAAAGCGTCTGCTATAGTCAGGACTTGTCAAAACAGGAGCACTGCACAGTGCCTCCTTCAGTCTGGTAAAGGCTTTCTCATAGGCTGGGTCCCAGGTAATTTTCTTTGGCATTCTTTTCTTTGCCAGGTCAGATAGGGGAGCAACCAGGGCACTGTAATTGGGTACAAATTTTCTATAATACCCTGTTGTCCCAAGAAAACTCCTGACCTGCTTCTGCATTTCTGACCTGGGCCACGCCTGGATTACCTGTATTTTTATTTGGTTAGGACGGAGCTGTCCCCGGCCTACGACATGCCCGAGGTATGCCACTTCTCCCATGGCCACCTGGCACTTCCTGGCTTTGACAGTGAGCCCAGCCCTCTGTATCCTGCCCAGCACTTCCCTAAGGTGGGACAGGTGTTCCTCCCAGCTGGTACTAAAGATGGCAATGTCATCCAGGTACACCACGGCATACTCCTCAGTGCCCTTTAACACCTGGCTCACCAAGCTTTGGAAAGTGGCCGGGGCATTCTTCATTCCGAAAGACATTACTTTAAACTCAGATAAGTCTATCGGAGTGATGAAGGCCGACCTCTTTCTAGCTCTGTTTGTCAACTTTACCTGCCAGTACCCCTTGGTCAGGTCAGTGGTCGTGAGGTAGGTCGCCCCTCCCAACTTGTCCAGGAGTTCGTCCATCTGGGGCATCGGGTGGGCATCTGACTTCGTGACTGCATTCAGTCCATGATAGTCCACACAGAAATGAGTAGAGCCATCTGGCTTGGGCACAAGGACTACGGGTGAGGCCCAGGGGCTGTGGGATCTCTGGATTACCCCTAAATCCAGCATCTCCTCCACTTCCCTCCTAATGTCCTTTTAGACAGCCTCTGACACCCGATATGCTGTCTGCCGTATGGGCGTCTGTGTCCCTGTCTCCACATCGTGAGTCGCTAAGGGGGTTAGTCCAGGCTTGGCGCTAAACAATGGGACAAAGTCTGCTAACACCTCCCTTACTTCCTGGATCTGGTCCGGGGTCAGCTGGGGAGACAATTTAACTGCCTCCACAGAGGACTTCGCGTTACTTTTTTCCAGCAAGTCCAGAAGAGGGTCTCCTTCGTCTGTCTCTTCCCCAGGACTACACAATGCAAACACCATGTCCCCCCTATTTGCATAAGGCTTCATCGTGTTGACATGGTACATCCTTTCTGTCTGTCTTCAGTCAGGTAACTCTATAATATAGTTCACGTCATTTACCTTCCTAACCACTTTGTACGGTCCTGCCCACTCAGCCTGCAGCTTGTCTTTTTGGACCGGAATACGGACCATGACTACTTGACCCACCATGTATGAGTGAGCTCTGGCTCTGCGGTCGTACCACATTTTTTGTTTCGTTTGGGCAGCTGCCAGGTGGCTCTGGGCTATTCCCATACGCTCCTTCAGCCTTTCCCTAAACCTAAGGACATAATCCACAATGGGAGTTCCCTGGGTGGCATGCTTGCTGTCCCAGTCCTCCCGGATCAAGTCTATGGGCCCACATACCCGGCGTCCATATAAGAGTTTGAAGGGGGAAAATCCTGTCGACTCTTGGGGCACCTCCCTGTATGCAAACAACAGGTGGGGAAGGTATTTCTCCAAGTCCCTCCCATGCTGTTCAGCAAACGCCCGGAGCATTGACTTCAGGGTACCATTGAATCTTTCCACAAGCCCTTTGGCTCGTGGGTGATACGGTGTCGTGCATCTCTGCACCACCCCACACTTCTCCCATAAACATTTCATCAGGTCTGACATGAAGAAACCCCCTCGATCGGTGATAATCTCCTACGGAAACCCAACACAGCAGAAAATCCCAAGTAAGGCATCTGCCACTTTGTTTGTCCTCAGTGAGGATAGGGTGACTGCCTCTGGGTACCAGGTGGCATAATCCACCACAGTCAGGATGAATTTCTTCCCTGAGGAGCTGGGGGTATTTAAAGGCCCCACAATATCCATTCCCACTCTCTGGAATGGCTCCTCCACTATGGGCAATGGAATCAGGGCGACTTGGGTTTTCTTGCCCGCCTTCCCTACTTCTTGACACCGGTGACAAGACCTGCAATACTCCTTGACCTGCTGGGTGAAGTTAGGCCAATAGAAATTCTGGGCCAACCGCTGCATAGTTCGCGCGATTCCCAGATGACCAGACAAGGGAATATCATGTGCAGACTTGAGTAACTGCTCACGATACCCCTGGGGAACGACAAGCTGCCTACCTAGCACCCCTCCCTCTGTCTGCACAGCCTGAGTATACATCAGTCCATTTTCCCAATAAACCTTATGTCTGCCGTCACCTCCCTGTGCTCCGTCAGAGTCTGCCCAAGCCCTCAGCTTCTCTAGATTAGGGTCACTTCTCTGAGCACCTGCAAACCCCTCACATATTCCCAAGGCATGGGACAGGTCCCCTTCAGTTGCTAAACTAGGGTCCCTAGCATTAACGTCAGGGCACTTAGGATCACTGTCAGTCCTAACCCTCTGGCAATGGTCACCCCTCCTTCTTTGGAGTAACCCTCTGCAGCTGTGTGGTTACTTGCTACTGGGGAAATTTCTACCCTCTTTTCGTTAGTCTCCATATCAGGAGACACAGGCTGGGGAACCAGCCTCTCAGTGGTTTCCACAATGGCTTCTGTGGGGTTCAGGGAACTACAATTTTCCCTTGCCGCTTAGCTACGGGTAACTGTGCACACCATCTCCTGTTTGAGATTGTTGCCCAGGATCACATCCACTGCTAAGGTTTGGGCTACAGCTACCTGTTGCACAGTTCCGCCTGTTTCACCCCAGTCTAGGAGAACACTAGCGAGGGGCAGTGTTTTCTGTTCACCAGTAAAGTCCTGTACAGTGACGTATTTATTGGGTATAAGCTGACCTGGCTCTACTAGATCCCCCCCTTTACCAAGGTCAAGGATGCCCCTGTGTCTTAACCCTTGCATCTGTACACCATTCACCATGACTGGGTGCATGTGTTCCCTCATGTTCATAGGCATGCTTCCAGGGACACACAAACAATCCACTTCTTTCCTAGCACCACCTTGCGTATTATTGCTCATTTGTTTGGGACACTGTCTGGCAATATGCCCAGTTTCTTTACATAACCAACATTCATTTCTTCTCTCAGAGAAATCTTTTCTCTGAAACCTGGGGCTAACTGGTTTTGGTGGAGGCAGTGAGGGTTTTAGTTGCCCTGAAGGTGCGCTTTTCCCTTTCTGTGCTGCCACACCCACCCCATTCACTCTCAGAGCAGGTCTGCTTTTGGCATAGTGGTCCGAGAGTTCAGCAGCCTCTTGCACTGTTTTGGGATCTCGGTCCTCCAGCCAGGTTTTCAGCTCTGCTGGGCATGCCCAGAAAAATTGTTCTAAAAAAATCACATTTTCAATTTTATCAACAGAGTTTGCTTCAGTTCCTTCCCACCAACGTTTTAAAAACTGATGTTGTTCTGTGGCTAGCTCCTCGTAGCTCATGTGAGGGCTTCTCCTGAGCTTATGGAATTTAGCTTTGTATGATTCAGCAGTTAATTCAAATTTCTTTAACAGTGCAGCTTTAAGTTTGCTGTAATCATCACATTGTCCATTTGACCCAGTGCATCCTGAGCTTTCCCGGTAAGTTGCAGGGATAGCTGGAAGCTCCAGGGCTCCCTAGGAATTTTAGCCTGAATGCAAACTTTTTCAAAAGAATTTAAAACGGCATCCATATCCTCTCCCTCTTTAAATTTGGCTATCAATTTGGAATTCAATTTGTAGCCCAATCCTGTAGTCCCAGTTAAACCCAAGCCACTTACCTGCTCTGGTGCCGCTGGTTGGAGTCGTAGCTTCTCCAGTTCATGTTACCTCTGTTGCTCATGCTCCTCACGGTCTGTCTCTCGGCATTCTCGCTCTCTGCCTCATGGTCTGCCTCCCACTGTTCATGGTCCCTCTCCCTCTGGAACTCCAGCTCCATTCTGCGCAACTCAGTTTGCAGCCTGAATACTTCTGGATCCAGGATACTGGTGACCTTCCCCTGCTGCTGTGGCCCTTCACTGACACTGGCTGTGTTGCCCTCCTCATCGGATCTGGACACTGCACTGGCCACTAGCCCTGCCACACTCAAGGTTTGGTCCTTTTCAGTCACTGTCTGTGACTCGATGCTCTGGGTATCTTCTACCATCGGGGCATCCACGAGGTTCTGCTTGGTGGCTTTCATCTCAAACGGTACTCCTCTGTCTCCGCATAACTGCTTTAAGTAGTCTACAGTGTGCCTGCTGTAGTTGGAAGCCATCTTCTTCCCTGACTATGGCTACTCTGACTTGCACTTTAGAAAAAAAATAAATAAAACGGGTAGGAACTTGACTGTACGCCGAGTGATACAGTTCTATCTCCTTTTTAAAAAATAAATCACTGCCTTTTTCTTTCTTTGCAAGTGAGCTGACGGTCTCAAGCTGACACACTGAACAATAAAAGTTTGTAATACCAAAATTATCGCACCGCTGCCAACCAGTCTGTCACAAACCCACTCAGCAGGTCAGGCCTTCTGCTCCCACAGTGCCAACCTCCGAGCGCAGTCTTGTGAACAGTTAACAGAACAGGGTCACCCTCCTGTCTGTTTTGTGGGTTTGAATCAAACTTTGGTCTTAAGTTCTGGAGGGATTCAAACTGTGAACCTCTTGTTAGCGTACCCAATGTACAGTCTCAGATTATTATGCTCTTCGGGGGGGGCCAGATATCTTTTGCCTACGGGCACCTAACCAGGCATACAAAATTAACCCTTAAAACTCTATTAAAGACATCAGAATAAACTCTTACCTTTTCCCAGTTTGGTAAAACCAGTACGCTTTGTACAGTGTCAGCTTTAACCATGTATGCTTCACTTGTCAAGAAAAAGAATTTCAAAGGCATACCAAGTAGTCTCTAAAGTAGAGGTTTACTTAAAGATAGATAAAAAAATGTAACATGTAAATACAGAACCATATATCACAAAAACATACAATAATTAAAAAAAAAAGGGTTAAAAAAAAGTGCAAAATTCCTACCACCAGACAGTTAGACATATATCTAAGGTATCTCTTCTAATACTGCTGATATATAGATGTTGTTGTCAAGAGAGTCCAAACATGTGTGTCAGTAAAGGTCTGTTGCAGCATAATTAAAACACTGTCTTGAGCCTGCCTTCTCCATGATGTCACCCTCTGTTTATTAAAAATTATACAATCAGGATGTCTGTCCAGCAGGAGATAAATTAATAAAGGCGACCTCAGCAAAACTCATGTCCCCACATGACTTTCTTTAAATAACATCCCCTCTTTGATCTCAAGTAGCTCTTCTTTCCAGGACACATCAAAGAATCTTTTATGACTTCGCACTAAAGTGTTATAACCTGCTGTCTTCCTCTAAATGTTATAAAAGTTTATGATTTCCCATCCTAGCAGCTGGGAAGCTACAATTAAGCTACATAAACAGGGGATCCTTAATTTAGTCTCTTCTAGCTTGCAGTTATCTCCTGGCTGTTATCTTTTAGCTGAAACAGCATGTCTCATGAGAGACACTCCATAACACATTTTTATATTAAAAAATCATAGATTAATCAGAACCAGCTGTCTGAGTGTCACAATGACCTCTGAAAAACAGCCCCTTTTATCCAAGATGAAACTCGACACCTGATTGGTCAGTTTTGTTTACAGGCAAACAGTCTTTGGCACGATCTGGCTCCTGATTGGCTGAAATTCATGGGCAAAGTTGGTCTCAACCTACAACCCCTTCCTATGGTGCTTTGCAGTCTGTGCACTCATGGGGCCACCATCTTTGTTTACTTGCATAGTTCACTTTGGCAGCTTGCTGCCTCTGTACAAACAGCCTCACAATGCTGCTCTATGACTTCCCTGACCCTGCTTACTGTCCTGGGGCCAGGCATGTGCTTATGTGATGGGGCACTAAGCCCATTTGGCTGTTGGTGCTTCATTTTGGGAGTTGGCTGTTTGTGCCACTCTCACGCCTGGTATGCATGCACACTGTAGTCATATCTCCTTCCCAGGCCAGGAAACTCCTTCGGGATGTGCCCGATGCTGCGCTGAACAGATGTTCCTGGCTCTGCTGCTTACCCTGGAGCCAGGATAGTGAAAAAGATGTGGACGTGCGGCCTGACATGGTCATCGCAGCTCCTGCTCCGAATTGCTCTCTTCCGCGCATGCGTGGCATTCCGACATGCTGCTGTGCTCCTTCATATCCCATTCCCTGGCTTGTTACTTCTCCGGGGTTCCGGGACCAAGAACAGCTGCCGCATCACTTTCCTGTCCCTTTCCTCAGCCACACCACCAGTCCTGACAGGTGAGAGCATGGGGAGCTGTGCAGCGATAGCTGCGGATACGTTGAGTGGGGCCCTGGTTCACATCTCACCAGGGCTTCTGGCTGGACACTCGATGGCCCTGCCGGTCCCCCACCTTGGCAGTCCTGGGGTGGGAGATGAAGGCTGAATCAGGACACCAAAAGGGGCAGTGCAGGGAAACTCCAGCTTTGGGGGGGCTTACATGGGGTGATCTGGAAAGAACAGAGTTAGTAGATACATCACAGTCTGTATCCCCAGTGTCCTGAGTTACCCCATCCTTTCTGATTTCTTAAAACTTCGTATTTGTTTTCCAAGGAGATCACTGCAGGCTGAGTTTTCTGTACTGAAGATCTGGTTCTCCTTTTGGTAACCACTGTCATGCCTTCGGGGGGGGGGGGGGCATGCCATCTGGCCCTTCTGTAGTTGGACCAGGAGTATTAGTTTTAGCGGGAGACATCTTCCCCATATGAGTCTCAACTGTGGGAGGTTCAGTTGTAGTGTCTTCCCGTAAAGTTTTGGTACCAGAAGAGGGGGCAGTGGATGTCAAAATTATTTCATTACTTTGTGTATCATCTGTTCTGGGGACATAGGGAGGCAATGCCATAGTGTCTCTGGGAGGTACCTTGGTCACAGTGCCCGAGGGTTCATGCTATGCTTTTTTCATTGTAGTCCTGGTCATAGCTATTCAGTCTGTTCCTGGTGGCCCAGTGGCAGTTTAGAAGTGTGTGGCCTTGCCCCTCACAAAAGTTGCACCAGAAGATATATTGATACTCCATGCCATTATGTCTGAATTCCCCACATAGACCACACTTGTGCTGATCGCATGTACTGCTCAAATGTGTCTTTGCACCACACTTAAAACAGGCCTTTGGCTGTCCTGCATTGAAGCAAGTTCCATGACTACCTCCCTAGAAAAAAAAACTGTTGAGAAGATGTTCAGTCCCCAGGTTGGGTTGATTCAGATGCATCATATATCTCCATCCCCCAGTCCAAACGTTCTCACTGTCTATAATAGGGCCCTGTAGTCCCAACACCTTTGCCGAAGCCGGAATTGAATGCCACTTACGTGGACTCCCTTATTCTTACAGAGGATAATAAAGAGTTTTATAAGGGCCTTTTTTTAGAGGTATTTCAAGAAAGGTGCCCAGAAGGGGGAACATTTTAGTTGTAGATATCTATTCCAAAACCTCTATAGTGTTTGGGGTGTCCAGAAACTGACACCGAAGATGTCTTCTCCGGAAACATGTATTAAGGCATTTGTTTCTGAGGAAAAAACTTAATTGATTCCTTCAGAAAGTTTCTGGCTACAAATACTCTGTTGCGGTGTTCCTCCATGCCTCCCTTGCACCGCAGCCAAACTGCGTTACGCCTAGGGGCAGGCTCAGGTCTGTTTCTAAACAAATCTGCAAAGCTAGGACCAGCACTGTTTGTCATTGAGCTGGCAGTGGAGGAACCTATTTCCGAATCTGGGGCAGAATCCTGAGAATTTTGATTATTACTTTGAGCACCAGATCCTGCATTGTCGCTAGGCTCTCCCTGTATTTCAAGCTGCTCGTTAATCTGTGACCCATGTTCAGGGAGATCCAGCCCCAACCCCCCATAGCCAGGGCCCCGTGTTTTCTGTGATTCTGCAGTTGCAGCAGTGGCCGCAGAAATTGGGGATGACCGCAGAAATCAGTGCTTGCTGCAGAAATCAGGAAAACCAGCCACACAGCCGCACGAATGTTAGCTGTGCTGTGTGATCACACGAGGCAAGGGCAAAGCTACAGATATGTTAAGTATGCCATGGCATACATGCCCATTAGAAGGGGCAACAAACTGATGCCGCCTGCTACAAAGCCAAAAAGCTAGTGGCCACATGGCATCTTGACTTGTGCTGGCTCTTGTTACATAACTCCGTCCAGCTAGTATTGTTGGGGGGGGAATGCAAGAGTAGCAGAGCTTGATTAGGTCAACGGCAGTTATGATTTGCTGCTGTGTAGGAGGTGTAGGTGTGGCTAGCTCAACAATGTTAAGTTTTCATTGTGAGGCTGCTTATGGTGCACGCTGAATCCATGGACAATGAATTTGGAAGGAAGAACTGGAAAGTGAGCAGTAGTCAAGAAGTGAGAAGATTTAGTGTTGCCTGTGGAGGTGGAATTGATCTTGGTGTGGTGGCAGGTATCGGAGGAGGAGCTGATTGCAGAAACATAGGGCTGGCAGCAGACTGAGCAGAGGACTCAGTCCCCACTTGTGGACATTGATCACAATTTTGTTTTGTGGGCCACAGATCTATACCTGCAAGTGTGAGAGTAATTTCTTTGCAGATTTGAACCTGCAGCCTAAGTGGTGACATCAAGCTCAATTCTTAAGGAGGGTCACGTTGCCCAGCTGCAGAGTTGGGGACCAGGGTATACTAGAACTGGAGCAAGCAGGTATGGAAACAAATCAGAATGGAGAGTTTGATTGCTGCTATAGTGAAGTGAAGGCCACTGACTGAAGAACACCACAACCCTCTGCGTTGCGAGGAGAAGAGAACACGCTAACCAAAGTTACTGTACTCCAGCTTAATAAGAATGCGTTGCTTACATTTTTTAGTGTGCCCCACCCCCAAAAGAAAAATCAGGAGTCAACAATTCCTACATACACTGCAGGCTACACCCTCCTTCACTGTTATAGGACCCCCGCCCCAAAAAAAATGCACAGATTTGCGCACTGCACTCAACATGTTTGTTGCAAGGCAATTGGGGGTATTCCTAGTTTAAAAAAAGAATAATCTAATAGAACGTTGATCAAAATATGAAAAAAAAAATGGCTTTCAAGTTGGAGTCTCTCTTTATATCTGCTAACTGTAAATATAAACCAGAAGAAATCCAAGCAGGTTTTGCCTTCTGTGTAATTTTAACTGAGTGTGTATGTCCTCCTTTGATTATAATTTATAACCTAGGAGAACAGCAAAGAGCACCAATTTCCAAAAGAACAGATGAGCCTTCAGATTTGGGGTGGGAGGGGAAAGTCACTAAAAGAGAACCATGATGCCCATGGCTGCGCCAGGTTTGGGTTACTGAAGTTTAGTACTTGTGATAGGAAGACTACATACTATTAAATGGCCTGGTGTTCCACTTTCAGTGTAGCAGAGTGCTTGCACGAAGACAGTCAAAGGGTTAACTAAGACTTAATCCCCTTGAAGGTATGCTGTTTAACCACAATTTATCTGCAGCAGAATGGCTGCAGAATCAGCAGTTGTTCTGCCACAGAAAGTATGAGGTTCTGCCACAGAATGTAGGTCTACTTTGCCGCAGTAAACACGGGGCCCTGCCCGTAGCAGCCTCTTTATCTGCCTTCTCTGGTACAGTAGTTGCAGGTAATGAATCACTCCCTTGTCCTACATCATCAGATACCCCAGGCTGAGTAGCAGAGAGGTTTTTATTTGCAGCCGAAACCCCATTATTACTAACAACCTCTAGTTTTGTAGGTGCAGTAGATACAGATCCTGCATCCAGTGTTCTAGTGCTAACCCCAGCCTCAGAATTACCATCTGAAAGGGGCCGCCCAATGGGCCAATGAATGTGTTACATGCTTCTGCATCAACAACCCGGGTTCGTAAGTGAACTCAGGAGTCTGGTCAGGTGGCCAAGGGGTGCTGCGGTAGTGCTGCAGTGCTCTCAGCCAGGAGGGGGCAGCATCTTGGTTCCACTGCCATAGCAACACCTGCATTGGGCCAAGGGAACTTGTGGTTGTTTGTGCAGAACTCCCAGGCATGGAGATGCCTGGTAATACTGGCGCCATCTTCCCGCTGCGATTTGGCTTTCCAGCTTGTGATCCCACGCAGGATCTGCAGCCCATTCACCTGTGATGTCTTTCATCCAACCAGCTCCCAACAAGGCAGTATCTGGAGACCAGGGCGTCAATGTGGCAGCTTCCTCCGGTACACTAAAACTGTGGCCAATCACTGTTGGGCTGTTCCTGCTTGCCGAAGGCCAAGTGACATCAGCTTTTGGGAGTTCGGTTATCACAACATAGTGCACTAACCAGAGTGTCTCATTGTGCCTATAAAATGGATATCTAGGCAAATTTTAAGAAAAATAGGGAAATGTATGTGAAAAAACATAACACAGTTATGAAAACTGGTTGGAAAAAAACATCAAATAGCCCCTCCACTAGTGGATGCCAACAGGTCTGGTTAGGTTAATAGGTGGTGGTCTGTTATCTGTTTGACACCCCCCCTTACATTTTCAGTTGTTTTTATGCTTTTTTATTGAAAACTTTTAACATAACAAAAAAACATCAGGCACGTATGGTACATTTTAAAATAATAAATAAAAATACTGAATAGCACCTACATAAGATAAGTTCCAATATAAATAGTAACTAAACTGGCAGAAATCATAAAAGTGGGAGAACACTCCATTACAATCATATTGTTACACTGAAAACGCCAACGTGCCACATCAGTCACGTGGTGCCTAGTTAAGCCACGTCCATAAAAGGAAACTCACTGAACATTTTAGTTATTATGGAAAATAGAATTAAAAAAAAGAGAGTCACAGAGTTAAGACCGTGGTGTCCATCCCAAAACTGGTCATGTACTGCTTTGTTTAATCGTGCTTTCCCTTTTCTTTCGTGTATAGTTTTGTTTGATCCATTATATAGGAGTGAGGAAAAGAGCAGTCCTAAAGAAAGAGGCATGCAGTCTTTGCAGTGAAACAAGGCACCATGGCATTTTTTTTTTACAGTTAGTTTAATTAAACAAGACTACCCATTTTATAACATTTAATCTTACTTTGAGTGGGTGCTCTTGCAGCAGGCTATTACCATAAGGACTATGCCACCAGGCACTAGGACCCAACGGCAACCTTCTGGCTAGCAGTCTTCAGTGGGGACCACCCCAGTTGCCGGCTCCGCTCCAACGTCGGCCAGTGGTATATCGAGGGCGGTCCCCAGCACCACTTAATTTCTTTTCTCACTGTAGACCTGTCTACTTAAGCTCTTTGCTTGCCTTCTAGAACTAAACTAGCGTTTTCAGTAAATTTTAGAATACAGTTTATTGTTTTTTTGAAGAAAAATCTGCTTTTCTTTAGCTTTGATATCTTCTGCATGTCTTCTTCGCTGTCATCGGTTTCTTCTAATGAGAAGAAGAGGATCAGGTGTGCCTGTGGTTGACCGATCCTGGCCAAGGACAAGCATGAGGCCTGTGTCTACTGCTTGGGGCCCGACCACGACACCAAGGCCTGTTCCATCTGCAGTGGCTTTACTGGCCAGACTTGCATACGCCGCCTTAAAGCACTGAAGACACACATTTTAGAGCAGCAAGTGGCAGTCATGCAGAGCTCACCAGCCGAGAAGTCTGCCTCTTCTTCCCATTCCTCTAAGCAAAAGGAAAAGAAAAAGGATCTGGACCAGTGCAAGTCCCGTGAGAAGGACTGGGCTAGGTCTAAGGGGCATTTGTGCTCCTGGTCCCCGGACCACAAAAAGGCCTCCTCGGGCTCTAACTCCGAGGGCTCGGATCATTCCTCCCACCACTCTCGGCACTCTTCTGGGAGGCAAGACTCCTCTACTCCCACCAAAACTCCAACGTCAGGGAGTGGAAAACAGGGCTTGGGCTCTTCTACCCCAGCCTTGGTTACCCTGAAGGTGGCCACACCCATGTGGTCACCCTCTGCCTCAAGGGTCGGGACCTCCTCTTCAGCTACCACAGGGATCTCGGTCCCATTGTGCAAGGTCCCAACGTCAGTCTCTCCCCGGGCTCCAGGTAAGGCTAAAGAGCATTGGGGTTGGGAATCAGTCTCCAAACTGACCTCAGTTCACCATACCTTGGCCTCTCAAACACCTATGTCCAAGCCGACAACGGTCCACAAAGCAGACAGCTGCAGACCATCGATGGTCCAGGCCAAGGGATGTATGTTGGATAAGGTCTCTCTGGACCTCACTTGTTCACCGGTGCAAGAGCCTTCTACACCCGACGATCAAGGGGACCGGTCTGCTCCCTCCCCCAGGGATCAACCAGATCTCACTTCTTCTCCTGTCGCCCCACCCACGCCAGACGATCAAACACCTCGCTCCCCAGCGGGCACCATGGTTCCCCAGTTTTCTAAAGTGGAACTGATGGAAATTTTCCAATTCTGGTGGAGCCAGGTAAAACAGGATGCCCTTCTCCCACAACCAGACACTATCCCAAATCCAGATACAGACAAGGACTGGAGCGGGGTCGTCCTCACCCACTCCAAAATCTAAGTCCTGCTCACATAATCCCTCTGACTTCCATGGCAGGACTTTGCACAGGGAACGGTGCCACTGACGTCACTTCCGCCCTCTAAGCACTTACCGATGTTGCTCCACCAGCCATAGGCGATCCAACAGCCGACATCAGTCGGATAGCCATCGCCAGCACTCCACCAGCTGTCGCCGGTCCCACAGCCATCGCCGGTCCTCTAGTGGGCAGCAATCAGAAGAAGGGTGCAGGTCCTCTTCCAGATCTAAATCTGCTTCCCTGTCTTCTAGAGATCACGGTTCGGACTCCAATGCTTCAGGTTCCAACCGTTCTCCTTCTAGAGAAAGGTATGCCTTGCCAGAGGAGAAGGACACCCCTAGATCACCTCCTGAAGATACTACCTTTATGGACATCATGAAGCATATCCAGACCTCCAACGGATGGGAGAAGGAGGATCTGGATCCAGAGCGCCAGAGGTTGGCCAAGTACCTGAGGCAGAAGGAACCAAAGCCCTTGGTCATTCCTCCTTTAGTGGATACGTTCCTGGACCTCACCTGGATTACCTGGAAGCATCCCTCTACCACTCTGGTGGTCTCTAAGAAGTCAGACAGGCTGTACTGGGGCACCAATAGATGTGCCTTTCCTGGCGGAACACCCTCAGGCGGACTTGATGGTTATCACGGCTGTTCACGATAAGTTGAAGAAGCCGAAACACCTCAGTTCGCAGCCCCCTGACATAGAGTCCAGATTTCTAGACCAGGTGGGCAAGACAGTTTATTCTGCCTCCACCTGTTCTGTTAGATCTTTGAACTTTCTCACACACATGGTCCAGTACCAGAATGCAGTGTGGGAGAAAGGATTAGAGGTTGCCCAGGCTTTGCCAGATTCAGCTCAAAAGACTGAGTTCCTGGATATCCTTAAGTCGGGATTAGACGTAGGCATTCATGCCCTGAGAGCCTTGTACGTCACTGCAGATATGGCTTCTAGGGCAGCAGCATCCGGTGTTTGCCTTAGGCGCCACACCTGGCTCAGAATCTCTGGATTCTCACAGGATCTGCAGTCCAGTATCCTGGACCTTCCATTCTAGGGTTCCATACTTTTTGGGGAGGAGACGGAGAAACTGATCTCCCATCTCCAGGAGTCCAGGAAATCAGTCTGGTCCGTCCAAAAAATGTACAAGGGGGACCAGAAGCCTTCTCGGAAAAGACCCTGTCGGAAGCCCTCAGAGCAAAATTCTCACAACCAGTTCCAGCAGAGAGGAGGCTTCAAGAGGAAGGCACCAACCCAAACTCCTGGGAGCTCTGCCTCCAGAGGCCCCAAGACCTCCCAGCCCTCTCTGCCTGTTCTTGGATCCACCCAATGACTCGTTACCTGCCCCCCTCCTCTGGCGGAGGCCATGAGGGAGGCAGTAGGGGGTCGATTCTCCCTTTACCTAGAGGGATGGAGTAACATCACCACAGACCTCTGGGTGTTGGATCTGATCTAGAGAGGACATACGCTAGAGTCTCTACAGATCCCTCCAGACTAGCCACCAGGGTACTCCCATTATCCTCCTTCTCACATACCTTTATTAGAAGGAGAGATCCAGACCCTTCTGCAGAAACAGGCAATAGATCTGGTTCCCCCAGAACAACAGGGGCAGGGCTATTACTCTCATTTATTTCTGGTCCCAAAAAAGACCGGAGACCTTCGGCCCATTCTGGCTCTCAGCTCTATAAACCCCTTTATAGAGTACAAGCGGTTCAGAATGGTCACCCTTTCCAAGCCTCATTCCCCTCTTGCACTAAGGGGACTGGCTCTGTTCCCTGGACATGCAGGATGCCTACCTGCACATAAGGGTCCTTCCTCCCCATCGGAAGTTTCTGAGGTTCCACTTCCGGGGGAGACAGTACCAGTTCCGAGCCTTACCGTTCAGCCTTTGCTCTGCTCCTGGTCTTCACCAAGTGTCTAGTGGTTGTGGCTGTGGCTCTACAATGCCAGGGTCATTATGTCTTCCCTTACCTAGATGACTGGCTCCTAGCAGCTCCTTCCAGAGCTCAACTACTTCACACTCTTGGAGACACCTTTACACTCTTTCGAGAGCTGGGGATCACCCTGAACCTTCCAAAATTATCCCCATGTCCCAGTCAATGACTCCTTTTCATCAGAATGGTTCTGGAAATGGTTCAGGGCATGGCCTTTCTCCCAGAAGACAGGGGAGATCACTTAAGTAATTAAGCCCGAGTAGCATCCATGGCTCCCCAGGTCCCAGCTAGGACCTTCCTCAGACTTCTGGGGCACATGGCGGCAGCCATTCCTACAGTTCCCTTGGCCCACCTCCACATGAGGGTCCCTCAGTGGATGCTCAGGGTACAGTGGGACCAGAGGTCAGACAACCTAGACCAGCCAGTCAGGATATCCGACCCAATCCGAAGGACTCTGTCCTGGTGGCTGGACCCCTCTCTAACCTGGAACAAGTGGTCTCCTTCCAGCAGGAGCCCTCTAAATGGATTTTGACTACAGATGCCTCTGGTCTCAGTTGGGGTGCTCACGTGGAGAACAGACAGACCCAGGGGGTCTGGTCTCCAGACGAGCAGATGCTCCATATCAGTGTCCTAGAGATGCGAGCGGTCCAGAATGCTTTACAGGTGTTTCAGTCGGACCTTTCGCCAGGCCCTCTTCTCATCCAGATGGACAACATGTCAGTAGCGTTTTATGTCAACAAGCAAGGGGGGGCACACATTCTTACCCCATTTGCTGGGAGGCGATGAGAGTCTGGTATTGGGCTCTGGAACACCACTTAGACCTCACCGCTGTTTGTGTTCCAGGCATCCAAAACATCTTGGCTGACAGCCTAAGCCAGTCTCGGTCCAAGGCTCAAAAGAGGGAGCTCCTTCAGTCGGTAGCAGACCAACTATTCGACAGATGGGGCCATCCAGAGTTGGACCTCTTTGCATCGCCACTCAATGCCAAACGGCGCAGTTTCTGCTCGCTAAAGTCTGTGCCTGGTGTTTCTAGCCAAATGCTTTGTCCCGCTGTTGGACAGGGAGGTTTCTGTATGCCTTCCCTCCCTTTCCCATTCTTCAGAGGGTTCTTCTGAAGTTGCAGGCCAAGGGAGCACAGATAATCCTCATCGCCCCTGTTGACCTCGGCAAATCTCCCACTACTTCAGCAGCTGGCAGTGGAGCCTCCAATACAGCTGCCACTAAGCTCGCAATTGCTATCACAGGATCAGGGTACACTGGTCCACCCAGACCTCAGATCCCTGCATCTTCAAGCATGGCTCCTGCAGACTTAGATAAGTCTAGGTATGGGGTCTCCCAGGAGGTGGCGGATGTTATTGTTGCAGCCAGAAAGCCCTCAATTAGATCCACTTACGCCATTAAGTGGAAAAGATTTTGTTTATGTGCTTCACCCCATCACTTGGACCCATTTACTTGTCCAGTACACTCTCGTGTAGAGTATCTCCTCTCCTTATCAAACCAGGGCTTGAGCTACTCCTCCATTAAGGTACATCTTTCAGCAATTTCTGCTTACCACGAACCCATGGGGGGAACCCTCACCCAGATGGACATGTCCCGTACTTTTTTGCAGGGCATACTGCACATTAAGCCTCCTATCAGAGATCCTGTACTGCCCTGGGATCTCCTCTTTATGCTCGAAAAACTTACTCTTCCCCCATTTGAGCCAGCCGCGGACTGCGAGCTTCACTTCCTTTCTTGGAAAGCATTATTTTAGCTGCTGTTACTTCTGCTCAGAGGGTTTCCGAGCTTCAGGCCCTGATGTGCAAGGAGCCTTATTTAGTTTTCTATAAGGACAGGGTGTCCTCACGTACTAACCCTACGTTTTTACCTAAGGTAGTGTCCATGTTCACACTTAATCAGGACATTAACCTACCAGTGTATTACCCTAACCACTTGAACCAAGGGAAAGCGCTTTTGCATACTCTGGATGTCCACAGAGCGCTACAGTATTCTCTCAACTGTACTGCTCCGCACCATAAGACGGATCAGTTGTTTGTGGCCTTTGTGCCCCGCTGTCAAGGTGCTGCGGTGTCTAAACAGACCTTATCTAAGTGGCTGGTAAATTGCGTTGTCTTCTGCTACGACAAGTACAACAACCCTTTCCATGCTCGGTACGAGGTCATTCCACCAGGGGAGTGGTTACTTCCTCTGCTTCAATGCGTAATGTCTCGATTGCAGACATTTGCGCAGCAGCTGCCTGGAGCTCAGTGCATACCTATATCAAGCACTATAGCTTGGACATTGCCTGTAGGAGAAGGGCAGATTTTGGCATGGCTGTCCTTCATGGCCTCCTGTCCTGATGCCATCTTCTGGCAGTTGCACTTCAGCATCCTTCCAGACCTATCTCAATCCTTTTTCTGGGACTGCTTGGGACTCAGTCCATAGGGTAATAGCCTGCTGCAAGAGCTCCCACTCGAAGTAAGATAGTACAGTTACGTAAGAACTTACCATAACAGTAGATCTTTGAGAGGAGGTCTGGCAGCAGGCGCTGCTTTCCCTCCCTCCTTCCCCCTGGTGAGTCTCTGCATCTTTTACAGCAAGCTTCCACCTGGTCCACCTGCCGGCCTTACCAGTGGGTCTCCGGTGGGAAAAAAGCTGAGTTGGGGCCGGGGACCGCCCCCTGATATACCATTGGCCGACATCGGGGTGGAGCCGGTGTCTGGAATGGTCCCTGCTGAAGACTGCTAGCTAGAAGGTTTCCGTGGGGTCCTAGTGCCTGATGGCATAGGCCTTATGGTAATAGCCTGCTGCAAGACCTTAACTCGAAGATCTACTGTTACAGTAAGTTCTTACGTAACTGTACTTTATGGTCTCTGAGATGGAAAGACGTACAACATTACATTACACATTAAATAGAATTGCCGCTGAGGCGAGAGAGGAGTGGCCCGACAATGCTGCCAGCTGTTCTGTAAAGATCGCCATTTTGTGGTAGTCTAGCCAGCAGCGTGCTATGATCTGCGGGAGCGAGTTCCATGAGAGTATTGCTTGCCTCTGTGAGCCGACAGCAGAGCTGACAGTATACAGAGTGGGACCAGGTCAGTCAAATTGTATAAGCAAAGCTGGAAGCATTCTTTACAAACAAACAAAAAGTGGGAGCTGTATAGATGTAGTGGGTTACTAGAGTGGAATGAATATTTTACTTTTATGATGTTCTTGTTGTGTGCATTTGAAACAAAATAGTGGCTGTTTAACTTTTAAAAAATTCTGAAGGTAGCCGCATTGATTTATAGAACGTGATGCATCCTGGTTGGCAGGACTAATTTTTTACTTATTTATTAATTTTATTTTTATTTACAAAATGTTTCACCAGGAAAGACAACAGGAGCTGATGAACAGCTCCTTTCCAGAAGCATCCTGGCAGAGGGGGTTCAAAGGTTGGGGGAGGCAAACAACAAGCAAAGTCAAACAAAAGCAGAGCAAATATATACATACAGGGTAGTTGACTACAACACTATAACACTAGGGCCGGAGGCTGCAGTAGTAGTAACAAATTAATTGGAGAACTTATATAGGGCAGCCAGGGCCTAAAGACCAGGAGGCCAGAGCATGAAGAGAACAAGGAAAATCAAAGAATCAGTGAAGTGCCAAGAGTTGGGAGTCGGGCTTAGAAAGTGCTAGTGAAAGACCAGAGAGAGAGAGAGAGAGAGAGACAGGGTAGGGAGGGAGGAAAAGGTCGCCAGGACCAGAACTCCCCTTCAGGACGCAAGGAACCCTGCAAGGAGGCAGGACCAGACAGGAAGAGGTTGGAGGAGGAGAGAAGGAGAGGGGAGGAGGAAGAGTTAAGGGAAGGGGGGAACAGAAGGGGGCAGAAGGGTGCAGAGAACACAGTTGAAGACAGGGTAACTAATGGCAGTATGTGATTTAAAGATAAGCAATAGAAGACCAAGTATGCATTAGAGATGGGCTAGAAGTAAGTGGATCAGCGCCAGATCAGGAATTAGGGTGCAGTATAAGAGTACTGGGAGGGAGTGGGAACATGGGCTAGGGAGGAGATGAGTTTCGGGATGAATAGGAGGATGGGCAGAATGAGGATATGAAGAGGGAAAACAAAGTGGAAGGGGTAATAGGTAAGGGAGGGGGTAGAGGGGGAGCAGGGAGCGGATTGGTGATTGAGGAGGAAGGGTGAATAGGGTTATCCACCTATTCAAGAAGGAAGGGGGGTAGATGACAGAAGGAAGGATACAAGGATAGAGTGGGGTGTAGGAGGGATAGTGATGGGGGAATTAGGGGCAGGGGCAGGTGCAATTTTCATTTATCATTTTCATTTTTAATTTTTTATCCTTGAGAGCCTGATGAGCAAACTGCCCATTTTCACCAGCGACAAGAGGAGCAGAACTAGTTACACAGGGCTAGGTAGAGGGAAGACGGGGAAGAAGAGAGTCGGATCAGAGGAGGATGCGAGTTCCAGAGTTTAGGGATGCGGAAGGAGAAAGCATCCTGGCCTATGGAGGTGTGGTGATGGGGGATGACAAGAGGGTGGGAGTCAGAGGACCTAAGAGGGTGGGAGGTGGGAGGGGGAACAGAGAGAGAAAGGAGTAGAGGCAAGAGGGGAGGGACCCAAACCAGAATTTAAAAGTGAACTTAGCGCAGTGCAAGAAGCACCTGCACTCCAGGGAAGGCAGCCCTAGACAGTTGTATAGGATGCAGTGATGATTTCGGGGGGGGGGGGGGAGTCAAGGACAACGCAACAGAAGGCATTGAAGAGGGAATCCAGTCTGGCAAGGGAAGACTCGGGAGCAGCACTGTAGACAGTGTCACCATAGTCGTTTATGGGGAGTGTCATTTTCTGAACAAGTTCATGCCTAACCGGCAGTGGCAGTGAACTGCGGTTTCTGTGAAGGGCACCAAGCCTGAGGTGCAGTTTTTGCAGAATAGCATCAGTGTGATCAGAAAAGTTAAGGTGTTGGTCAAGCCAGACACCCAGACATTTAAAAGAGGTGGAGTCCTCTAAAGTTGTCCCATCAAGGGTGTGGAAGGACGGGAGGGAGGAGGGCAGCCGAGAGAGTCTCTGCCTGAGGCCAAAGGTCAAGAGACTGTCTTCTTGGCGTTGAGAAAGAGTTGATGAGAACTTAGCCAACGCTGAACATTATTGAAGTCAAGTTGACGTCTGGTAGTCACATCAGAGGGTGAGTGGTCAGAGGTGAAGAAAACTGTGCTGTCAGTATACATGTGAATCAGGGACAAGGGGCAAGCTG
This sequence comes from Neoceratodus forsteri, assembly GCA_016271365.2. Taxonomy (NCBI): domain Eukaryota; kingdom Metazoa; phylum Chordata; order Ceratodontiformes; family Ceratodontidae; genus Neoceratodus; species Neoceratodus forsteri. Next base: position 126,701,745 of record JADMNL010000032.1, on the reverse strand, counting down.
AAGGTAGATCATTTAGGAAAATAGAGAACAGGAGTGGGCCAAGAACGGAGCCTTGAGGCACACCAGTTGGGATTTGTAATGGTGGGGATGTAGAGTCAGCAGTTCTGACAGACTGAGTTCTATCTACCAGGTAGGATCTGAACCAGTCGCAGGCAGACTGTGACAGACCAGCTGACGAGAGGGTTTCTAGAAGGAGGGAGTGGAAGACAGTGTCGAAATCCTTAGCAAGGTCAACAAAGATGACAGATGTAATGTGTCCTTTATCCATGGCTGAGGGCTAGAGTCCGTGAGCCTGAGAAGGGAGGTGGTTGTGGAGTGGTTCTTCCAGAAACCAGACTGGAAGAGAGTGAAGGAGGAGTCCTTGTCAAGGAAGGAAGATAGTTGTGAAAGAACGAGGTGTTCCTGTAGTTTTGCCAGGGTGGGTAACAGTGAGATTGGGCAGTAGTTTCCTGGCGAGGAGGGATCACCACCCTTAGGAAGAGGGAGGACAGTTGCATGTTTCCAGACAGCAGGGATAGTTGCAGTGCGGAAGGACAGTTTGAGTAGGTCAGCTAGGGGGTGGGAAATAGCATGAGCAGATAAGTAGAGCATTTTTGGTTCTAGGCCATCGGGAGAGGTTCCCTTTGTTAGGTTGAGAGAGGAGAGCCTTGAAGGTGTTTTACTGTGCATTATACTCCAATAATGCTCTGTTCCTAGCCAATCAGAATGCAGGATGCTCCCTGTCCATTTTATAAATGATTTATTTTCCCTCCAGCTCCCCTGCCCATGAAAATAAATGATCTGCAAATTTTTTTATACTCGCTGGCATTGTCTAAAATAGATGGGCACGTAGATAGATAGATGGATGGATAGATAGATAGATATTACAATTTATTTACTCAGGATAGCCCAACTGAGATGTGACATCTCGTTTCCAGTGGGGTCCTGCTGCTACCCGTTTTCAAAGCTGGGTGGACTGGAGCACTGAGAGGTTAAAAGACATGCCCAGATTCACAGAGTGGGTGTTTGGTTCCAGTTGGGGCTGAACCTGCGATTTTCTGGTTACCAAGCTGGTGCTCTGACCACTAAATATGCCATGCCTATAAGAAAAAAATAAGCAGGATATTCTAAACTACTAATATATACTTTGCTGTGCCTCCCAGGGAAGTTGTGTGTGTGTTTTTCTTTTTTTTGGGGGGTGGGGGCGGTGTCGCTCATAGCAAAGTCAGCCAATTATTTAAAATAATTTTATTGTGAATTCTTATTCTGTCTTTCAAAACACACACACACACACACACTTCTCTGTATGTGTGCAAGTGAGGTATTGTGAAATAACAGAGGTGAGTACGTATGTCTTTACATGACTCTGTGCATGTGTAAACTGGGGTGTGTGAGTGACAGTGTAGAACTTTTTTTTTTTTTAACTTGATCACATGACCAAGCTTAGGTGAGCTGGGATCTGCTGCTGGGAGTGTCCTGTTGCGATCAGGCTGTGTCTTGCCCCTGGGGGCTTTGCTGGACTCCTGGGAAGTGTGTTTGTATGTATATGTGTGTGTGCGTGCTGGGGGGAGGAGAGGCTTTTACGAACCAACTGTCATAAAGGCAAGCAGCCAGGTGGAGAACAGACACAGGACTTGCTACTACTGCTATGGAAACCTAACGTGCTGAGGGGTCAGTGTGGAAGACGTTGAGGAGAACTTCGGTAAACAGGGAGGCAACCTGAACAGCAGCTTGCAAGCAGGGTTCGTACTTTTAATAATCCTTTCTCTCCCTGCAGCTTTTCCCTATCACACTGAGCCTGCGTGTAGTGCCCTCTGACCTTGTCTAGCTTGTCTGTACAAACAGGGGGAGGGGAGGAAAGTTTATAGCAACCCGTTGGGGAAGGGGTCTGAGCATACTTGGCCATTTGTAAAGCTTTCCTGTGGACTTTAAAAAGCAAAGCAGTTTTTAACACAGCCTTGAAAAGGAGCTCTAGCACTACTGCCCCTCCTGTTTCCTGTAACTAGGGAGACTTTGGTGTCATTACCGCAGCTGCTAGTGGGGCTTGGTTTGAAGTAAATCTGCATCTTCAGCTGTGGAATCTTCTTACAAGCTGTTTATTTCCCCCCTGGAGTTCCGCAGCAGCATGTTAGATTGTGTCTATAGGTCCCGCCCTGTCCTCTCTCCCTTTTTCAGGAGACACTTCTTTTGCCTTTTAACGTAAAGGGATTAAGGGAGAAATGAGTGCTGCTGTTCTGGATTTACCCAGTCAGACTTCATGCCCCCCACTCTGTGAGCTGCTGTCCTGTCTGAACCTTAGTGAGACCCACAACACTTGACACAGTGGTGCAGGATATTTAAAAGGTAGGGACCTGCAAACCAGTTCTGTCTGCTTGCCTTCTCCGATGGAGGATATGCACAAGTTAATCAACAAGTTAATCGAGCTCACTTCCTGCATATCTTCCTGGTGTGGGAGAAGATTTGGTGAGGAAAGAGTGTGTGAGTGTGTGTGTGTGTGTCCACCCATAAATGGTGAAGAAACAGCAGACTTAATCATCACAGGTTATACCTGTAGAACAGCAAATAAAACCTCAGATAATGCAGAGCAGTTCCGTGTTTCCCTGTGATGTGTGTATGATTCTAGTGTAGCTTGACCGTTCCCATCACAACGCTTTCAGGTTTCAGTTCCTTTATTTTAATTGTTTGCATACAGGTGAAGATTAGGGTGTTCTGTGTTATTCCCCACAAAACGTAGAGAAAAACAAAGAGGATCTTTGGTTAGGTAAATATGAGCCTTTTATTAGGCTAACAGAACATTAAAAACACAAGCTTTCAGGGTTGTGTGCCTCTTTAATTAGGTATATGAACATACCTGATGAATAGGTAGTAAACCTTGAAAGCTGCTTGTGTCATTCACATTTCGTTAGCCTAAGGAAGGAATTGTATATGCCTACTATAAAGATCTTTTTGTTTCGTTTCTGGTTTTGCATATAGGAAAAGCGGCGATACTGAAGGATTACGGCTAGATCGCGTGGCTGCGCAGCTTTCAGAGCTTCAGGTAATGTGTATCGCTGAATGCTGCGCGGCAGTAGAAAAACAGCCGGAGAGCTAGTGAAACTGCATGTGCTTTCTACACGATCACCACTAACACAGCAGGCATGACAGTAAATGCAGAGAAATTATTTTATCTAGGATACCATATTGCCGAATACAGAATAACCACTGAGGACGGGGGTGTGGCAAAGTGGGCTATCTAAAAAAAAGAAGCAATCAATATTTAGACTTTTTTTAAATAACCAAGTCAATATTTGTTTGTTCTTTCTTCTCTGTGAAGCTCCCCCACACCCCAGGTCTAAGGAGATAAATTATTGTTGCTGTGTATTCCCGAATATCAGCTTTCTTTGTTGTTTAGTGGACTGTTTATATTTTCAGGCGCACTCTTACACCCCCGGTCCAATGTGGTACTTTACACACACTGTACTGTACACTACTGTAACTATTATATGACTATTATATGAACTGTTCGGCGACTCGGGCATAGACGGGAAGAGGCGTGACAGAGAGGCGTCACTTTAGACGCAAGTCTCTTGCCGTAATACTTTCTTGTTTACTTGCGCAACTGGCCATAGTCCTTCAGTATCGCTGGAAAAGCAAACTGTTTTACTTCTAGTTTTTACCTGTGGAAAGGTGCGTTCAGGAACTTTTTTATTTTATTTTATTCTTTGGTAACCGAGTAAGGCTCACTAGGCACAAGGGCCTGTTTTCAGGGGCAACCCAGGAGCACTGGGGAGGTTAAATCACACACTATGCAGGTGAAGGTTGTGGGAATCAAACCCAGGTCTGTTGGATGTACCAAGCTCATTCACAGTTCATTACACTGACCTCTGGACTATACTGTAGAATCAGTTAGGGGCTAACAGTAGCGCATTATACATATAGTGTAGGTGAAGAAATTACTTGCAGTGTTTACATGGGCAAGTGGTTCAGTTTAATAGCAGAATGCACCTTCACATTCCCTCTGGGAGAGTCTTTTATGGTGGAGGATTTTTTTTTTTTTTTTTATTCTTTTTAGTAACCGGCTAATGCCCACTGTGCCACAAGACCCATTAACAGGGGCAACCCGGGAGCACTGGGGAGGTTAAGTGACTTGCTCAGAGTCACACTGTATACAAGTGGAGGTTGTGGGAATCAAACCCTGGTCCACCAGATGTACCAAGCTCATTCACAGCTTGTTACTCTAAGGCTATACTGCCAGCCCAGTGGAGGATGGTCCTTGGATTTTTGTGGCGCTTATGATAGGGATGTCCTTCATCGTCTCTCATAACCTAGCTGCGTATATAATAGTCTGTTACTCAGAATATGGGGGATAAATGAGGCATATGTAGACTGAGTCATCATATCCTGGAAACAGAGAATACCTGGCGGTGGTGCGTCTTTGTTCCCGGAGTTTGCTGTTTTGGCAGCATAGATAAATATGTCTTGTGTAAGAACTTACGGATTTTGGAAAGAAAGAAGATGCTCATCCAGTTGACTTCTGTCCCCACCAACCCAGTGCGACTACTCAGTCACCCCCTTTTATTTCATGGTATGTAGCCAGTTTGCGTCCAGTAGCAACCCCTTTCTCGCAGTGGAGGGCAGGAGGGGTTGGTTACTATAATGCCAGGCCAGGGGCATACTGATAGGGAGTGCCTCAGATGGGGGAGTCCACTGGGAGCAGCTGGAAATACCAGTGCAAGAGAAGGGTGCCAGGTGTGCCTCTGAGGTGCCTTGCCTCTGGTCGCTTGTCTAACTGCCTGAGGTGGCAGGGACTCCACACAGTGCCACTGTCGATGGATCCAGCTTTTGAGACTGACTTGTTTTGATGCCCAGTCCCTTGGTAGTGATGCTAAGCTGATGTGAGGTGCCCAGCACAGGAGTAGCCTCAGGGCTGCAATGGTGGGGATACTGGCCTGGGTGGAGTTATGGCCCTCAGGACCAGGGTACCCCTCCAGATGCCACCAGCGAGAGAAGGCCAAGAGTAAAGTCCCTGCAGCAGGGTTGTCTCCTACACCACCAGCTGACCAATCACTACAACGAAAGTGTAAAGCAAGGTGGGAGAATCTGGTAAAACAATACACACTGGAGATGCTCTGACTCAAGGTATAATCTCACCCACTGGTGTGGAAAAGAGATATAGGAGGGGTCAGGTGACTCCTGATATATGTGTGGAGGGTACAGCCTTTACAAAGAGTCCCTAAGGTCTTGATGTATGTCTGGAGTCAGGATCGAACCTGTCTGTAACTGGAAGGGCATTCAGGGACTGGGTTCCCATGTATGTATACTGTAAATCAGTTCAGTAAACACTGATTACTGCTTAAATAACGCTTGCAATGTTACAATTTATGTCAGAACAGCGGTCCAAGTTAAACTGAACTCACTGCTGGGGAAAGGGGTACAGAACAGATTTGTGACTGGTGTGTGGAAAACTCTGTACCACCTCACTCCTGTACGCAGAGGGTCTCAGTGGGCTGTATCCGGTCCCTACTGACACCAAGAGTGGGTTATCATACAGTGCCAGCCTCAGATGGGAGACAGTACAGCAGCAGCAGTGTGGGTTACGTTTCATTTTTTTAACATGGCAGTGCACAGTACGGGACTGGTGAGAGGTCCATCCCTTGTGTTGTGGGACAGTCGGGGGGGGGTACTGTCAGGGACCATGCAAGTTAATGTTTCTTCTCTGTGTAATCAGTGGATCCACTCTGGGCTTTGGAGTTTTAGCACACTGACACTGCAGTAACAGTCTGAGCCTGCTACAGGGCTTAATCTCAGGCGGTGCTGGTGAAAGGTGAGGGACTGACAGCACTGGAGACTGAAGCCCTCTGTTTATCCAAAGGGCCAGGTACAGTGCCAGAAAAGGACAATGCAAGTGTCCACACACTGTGTTGTCTGTACTATTGATGAAAGGTTTGGGACAGACCGTAATGGAGACCGAAGCCCTCTGTTGAACCACAGGACAGAAACAGTGCAGGCATCCCCATATTGTGATGTATTTAGTGCTGGTGAAAGTTGAAGGACTAACAGCAACTGAGACCGAAATCTTCTCTTTACCCACAGGGCCAGGTACAGTGCTAGACAGGGACAATGCAGGCTTCACCATACTGTAATGTATGTAGTGCTCGTGAAAGGTGAGAAACAGACAGCACTGGAAACGAAAGCAGTCTGTTGATCCACCAACCAGGAATAGTGTGTGATAGGGATAGTGCAGGCTTGCCCATACTGTGATGAGTTTAGTGCTGGTTACTGTTGAGGGATTTACAGTACTGGCAACTGAAGCCCTCTGTCCACAGTGCCAGATATAGTGCAGGTAACTGCTGTGCAGGTTCCCACACACCGTGATCGGTTCAGTGCTGTCAAAATGTGAGGGACTGACAGCAGTGGAGACTGAAACTTTCTATTGATCCACAGGTCTGGTATAATTTGAGATGTGGACAGTAGATGCTGCTGCCCCATACCCAAAACTGTGACATATTTAATACTAGTGAAAGCTGGTTAATTCACAGCACTGGAGACTAAAGCCCTCTGTTTATCCACAGGGGTAGGTACACTGAAGACTTCCCCATAATATGTTTAATTTATTGCTTGTGAAAGGGGAAGGACTGCAGACTGAAGCCCTCCATTTATCCACAGGACCAGGTACAATGCAGGCTTTCCTGCACTTTTAGATTTCTAGAAAGTCTACAGGGCATTGCTGTCCCTCAACCCTGCAAAGTATAGTCCTGATGGTCTCTACCCTAGGCTCCTCAGAATCTCCGCTCCCTCCATAGTCCACCCTCTGTTGCACCAGCTAAATCTCCTTTTCTCCTCCAATACTATCCCTCTGGCTTTGAAGCTTGCAGAAGTCATCCCCCGCCACAAAGGTGGTGACCCTTCTTCCCCTTGGAATCATCGGCCCATCTCTCTCCTCCCCTCCCTTGCCAAGCTATAGGAGTCCATTGTCTACTCCAGGCATGACAACTTCCTCACCTCTGCTAACATCCTCTCCCCTGTCCAATCCAGCTTTAGGAAATCCCACCCACTACCTCCTCTCTGCTCTGGTTCACTGATTCCATCTTCTCTGGGATGGACTACAGTCATATCACTTCTGCTTTCTTCATAGACCTTGCAAAAGCCTTCAAATCCATCTCTCACCCTCTCCTCCTAAATAAACTGTACTCCATAGGTTTATCAGACAGTACTGTGGAATGGTTTAGTTCCTATCTCTTGGGTAGGCAACAGGCCGTGCAGGTAGGTAACACCATCTCCCCCCTCCCAATCCTCTCTGGTGTCTCCCAGGGTTCTATTCTTGGCCCATTCTCTTTTCGCTCCTTATCAACGACTTTCCCTCTGTCTGCTCCATGCATACACATGTATGCTAATGATGCCGTCCTTTATTTGTAAGGTCCTTCTTCCTCCGACATCCAGGTCCCTCTACGGAGCGACTTCCATGCAGTGATTAACTCGCCCCAATCTCACTAACTCAAAGTGAACACCAAAAAAACGGTGTCCATGACTTTCAGCACTCGGCAAAGACTGGCCAGGCTGCCATTCCTTCCTGTGTTCTCCACCCCAGAGGGCATCCCCCTTGACATGGTTCCCTCATACAAATACCTTGGCAAATGGCATGACCCCCTTCCTCTATTTCTCTGCTCATATTGATGCCCTACACTTAAAACTCCACCCCAGGTTTGGCGTACTATATAGGAATAAGGACCGTCTCTCCACTCCAGTTGGCCATGACTTATTAATTAAATGGATCCTACCAGCCTTTGATTATGAAGACATTGTCTATAGGTCTGCTCCTGTCACCCTCCTCTCTAGGCTCAACACTCTTTTTAATGCTTTCTGTTGCCTTGCCTCCAGGTCTTCCTTTCAAACCCATCACTGTGCCCTCTACTCCTCCCTCTCTCTACCTTCCCTTCAGCATAGGCGTCTGGCCCACAGCCTTGTCTTCATCTCCAAATACCAGTTCAGCTCCCTCCCATCCTATCTATCCTCTCTTCTCTTCCCTGCAACCCCTTACCCTTACCCCTTGTGCTCTTGTATTTCCCTCAACTTCACCCTACACCATCCCCTCACCTCAGCAGGTCAGCTGGCTTTCTCCTTTTGCCTCCCCTCCCTCTGGAATCAACTCCCCCTTCCCCCCATGTTCATCTCACCTCTTCGTTCCTTGCCCTTAGGCTTCTACTCAAGCCCTCACCAGTAACTGCCTGTCGCTGCCCCTAACCCTCTTATCTTTTCCTCCCCTCAGGCTCTTTTTTATCATCTCCTGCTCCTTTCCCCTAGTCTCTTGCCCCATGGCTCCAGCACGCCCATCCTGGGCTTTTAGCCTCCTCTTTACCCTTGTCTTCCTCAATAACTTGCACTCTAATTATTTTGTACTTATGACTTTAGTACCGTCTACTCAGGTTTTGCCACAACTTGCTAATTTTTGAGGCTCCTACCTTCGTTATAGCTATCTCCATAATCCATTCTTTTATCATTTCTTTGCTGTATTCTACTTGTATCCCCTTTCCCCAGGTCTCACCTGGAAATGAGCCTCAATGTGCCTTTCCTGGTTACCAAAATTTTAAATAACTAACTGGCTGGCAGTATAGCCTAGAGGTTAGAGTAACGAGCTGTGAACGAGTCTGGTACATCCAGCAGACAGACATGGGTTTGATTCTCACAACCTCTACTTGCATACTGTGTGACTCTGAGCAAGTCACTTAACCGCCCAGTGCTCCCAGGTTGCCCCTGAAAACAGGCACCTGTGTCTAGTGGGCCTTACCCGGTTACCAAAGACTGAAATAAAATAAATATATTTAGTGCTGGTGAATGGTGAGGGAGTGGCAATGGCAACTGAAGCCCCCTGTAGTCATAGTGCAGATGGGCGCAGTGCAGGCTCTCCCTCACTGTGATGTATTTAGTGCTGCTGAACAGTAAGTGACTGACATTACTAGCAACACAAGACCCCTGTTTATTCATGCTGTAGGCTAGGTGCAGTGCAGGTGGGTGCAGTACTAGTTCCCCCACCACTGGGATGTATTTAGTGCTAGTGAAAGTTGGGGGAATTACAACACACATGACCGAAGCCCTCTGTTCAGTTGTACTATAGGCTGGGAGCAGTGTGGGCATGTACAGTGCAGGTGGGTGCAGTGCGGGCACGTACAGTGCAGGTGGGTGCAGTGCAGGCACGTACAGTTCAGGTGGGTGCAGTGCGGGCAGGTATAGTGCAGGTGGGTGCAGTGCGTGCAGGTACAGTGCAGATGGGTGCAGTGCGGGCAGGTACAGTTCAGGTGGGTACAATGCTGGCCCCTTCCACCACTGTGATGTATTTAGTGCTGGTAAAAGGTGAGGGGCTGACAACACAGGTGACACAAGCCCCCTGTTTAGTCGTACTGTAGGCCAGGTGTAGTGCAAACAGGTACAGTGCTGGTGGGTGCAGAGCAAGCAGGTACACTACAAATGGGTACAGTGCTGCCCTTCCCCCCCACTGTGATATATTTAGTGCTACTGAAAGGTGAGAAACTGAAAGCCCTGCGACACAAGCTCCCCGTTTGCTCATGTTGTAGGCCAGGCATAGGACAGACATAAAGGAACTCTAGCAACAGGAAAGAGAGGGTAAGCCACAGATCATTTAGGATCTGTGGTATGTGAAACAGGTGGAGAAAAAGGTCAGACTTGGTGCGACAAGCAATTCTTATCTGCCATCAAATTCTATGTTTCTATGTGTATTTTAAACAAGGGACAGTTTGAGACCTAAGGGGGTTAACAGTGTCCCTTTAATGCCAGTGACATGAGTTGCTGTCTAGTTTGATACCTTTTACTGGACCAGCATTTTTCTTGTAGAAAGATGGTACAGCATTTAAGCTTTCGAGCAGCACAGGTCCTTTGTATTTGGGAAACAGTATTTGGCCACCAGCAAATAAAAAAAAAAAAGAAGAAACAGCACCTTCCCCCTCCTCCCCCAGCCCCCAGAAAACAAGTAAAATGCAAACCCTATTTCTTAAACTCTATCAATAGCCCAATCGTACCCTCCTTCCCTAAGCACCCACAATTTGTTCTAATATTTTATGCAGTAAATAAGTGATTAAATCCCTTGATGAGCTACCAGCTTAGCCCACCTGCCTCCATGGCTGGCTGCTGTCTTTAAAGTAAAGCGCTCTTTTGTGCTTAAAAAATATAATTTAGCCAGTCCAGTGGCATGGAGGGCTGAGGCATTCAGTGCCGTACCTCCTGCCATGCCGGCAACCCGTGTTCGTTAATGAGCCGGGGTTGGTGGGGCGAGAGAGGATTGAGCATCCCAGGGATTGCCCTCCTCTCCTGGGGAGGGGTGGCCAGTCAACTCGGCCGTTGACTGCTACCGGGTAGAGGCCCATTGATAGTGCAGGCAGATGAGCAACTTGAAGAGAGGGGCTGCAGTTCCTCAGAGCATGTGCGACACCACACGCACGTCCTGATGTGCCGCCATGGTGAGGGAAAGTTAGGGCGGTAAAAGGGACCCAATGGCAGACCACCGCCCCGTGCACCTCCTCAGGCCCGTGCTGCCACGTGGGGCGCCTGGAGTGACTCTGGATTATTTGTCTGAGGGGAGGATGGCCCTCCCTTCCAACCCCACCATGGGAGAATCTGGCTTCAGGTAAGCTGTGGGGGGAGGTGAGTGCCGGCCAGGGGAAGGGAAGATGGGGGATGTCCCCCCTCTGCACAGCACCCCACTCCCTCCCACCCAGTAACATCCAGTTACCAGCTCAACTTGCTCTTCTCCATGGCTGGCCACCTTCTCATGAATGAGAGCGCTCACTTGCTTACTTTAGTAAAACCAGCTGGTCACCTGACAAAGGATAATGCACGGGCTACATCAAGATGTCAACACCAACTTGTCTGTAGCCCATACATTGTCTTTTATGATATATGAGTTCCCCTCCAACACACACATACACACACACAAACATACACACATGCACACGCACACACTCCATTCCAGTTGTCCCTCCTCCTCCTCCCACACTGATTGAACAGCTGCATCTAACAGCCCCTCTCAGCCCCGATGCAGGCCATGCTGGAGAGGGGGCTATGAGTTCAGGAGCCAGGCATTCTGTGACATTTAACTTCTGTAATTAACAGTGTTTGCTGCAGTGTAAGTAGTGCTGGCTGTACACACAGCAGCTGTGTCCCCAGCTTGACTGGGACTGCAGGACTGGATTAGGTATCGATTTACCATGGTGTCCACATAGCTGCTTGTGCATTGGGGCAGCCTGAGCACTTGGGTTGCTGTGGTGCAAAAGCAGCCATGTAAGTGGCCCTACACACACTCTCTCTCTCACACACACACACACACACACACACACACACACACAGACAGCACACACCTCTCAACCTCTTGCCCCATAAATCACAGACAAGGCCTAAAAAAATCAAGAACAAAGACACAACATCAGGGACGCTTCTTAAAAATGTGTAATATTCACTCATAACGCTGATAGAATGAGGGTAGTACTAGTGTAAGATGCATTTTCTGGAAAAGAAGTCTGCAGCTTTAATGTTTGACATTTTGTGCTTATAGTCTCCACTGTTCAGTCACAGAAACACAACTGTCATGAGGGACAATGACTGTCCTAGTCAGACCCTGGGATCAGTATTTTAAAAACAGAGGGATTTGTTTTCTACAACAGATCAGGCAGGTAAATGTCTTCAGGATCTTAACATTTTATATGCGCTTGAACAGTTACTGAAACCCCCCCCCCAAAAAAAGTGAAGCATTTAAACTTAAACACAGTGTCCAGATTTTTGCTGCGTGGTCTGTCTCCGCGTCTCGTTGAGCGGCTGAGCTGTGAATGAAACTGAAAATGGGACAAGAACTGTTCGGTTCACTTTTATTAGGGAGTTATCCACTGAGACAAGCTCATTTGCAATGGTGTCCCTTAGAAGTGCAAGCATTACAGGTTCCACTAGTATAATACAGTAAGTAAAAACATCAATAACATATAACAGAAAAGAAAATTCCAATACAGTTATAATGGGATGCAAAATATAAATAAAAATTAGAATATACAAACTGAGTAGCATCTCCAGCAAATCCTTTATCGCGTTTACTGTATAACACCTGTCAACTGAGCAACAGGGATCAAACTGAGTGATGGTATTCTGAAACCGATGTTATAATGCGCTCATCGGAGGCTTCCTGTTCCTAATCACCCTAAAAGTGTCTGGTAGGGAAGTCCAAAGGTCAGGCTCAAAGTTACTAAAAAAGTGCATAGGCCTTTGCGTTATGACTCTCGGGACTGTTAGCTCATACTGTTCAGCTGTTCTGAGGGACACTGTTTTAGACGTACTCAGCAAACATTCCAGGAGGCAGTACAGTGCAGTGGTGTAAGGCTCTGAGCTGCAAATCTGGTGACATCAGACCAGACCGGGGTTTGGATCCCGCAGCCGCCACTTGCATACTGTGACACCCTGAACAAATCACTTAACTTTCAGTTCGCACCTGGAAACAAGCTTTGGCTTAGTGTGCCTTTCCTGGTTAAAACAATCCCCACCCCCCTTAAATAGTTTGAGTTGCCCTTGCACTTCATAGCTAAAACAATTCTGATAATGTGGATTCAGTTCACTATGCACACACTGGCAGTTCTGCTGGAGACAGCCGAGCCACTGGATGCCTTCAAGCTACGCACCACCGACCACCCGGGTGGAAAGCCTCCAGCTCTGCCCCATGACATCAGATCTTTCTTTCAGCTGGAAGGGATAGGTGTCCAACTCTGCAGCATCGAAGGATTTCAAGTTTCAAAGCACTTTTTGAATCTTTGACTGTTCATATTCTACTTTAAAGTTGCTCTTCTGGCCCCCAATTGCAATTGAAAATGGAGAGCAAGAAACTGGGGTTTAAGTTCTGCACCTGGTGTAGGCAGAAAATGTCATCCATGGATTCGTACGACACATGCTGCCAATGCGACATTGAGAGATGCATTTTGTGCTGGGCCATGCTGCCAGCATCCACTGAAGACTGGAAGGCTCATTAAGCACCTGGTCGTCCGAAAAACCATAAGAAGACCTCGGCGGTGGCCAGTTCAGTTACTCTTCTTATGGTCATGGAAGAGGAGGCAGTGACGGCTGCGGTGAGTTCCTTGTCATTCTCCATGCTGCTCCTGGTTGGAGTCAGCATTGGAGAGTTATTCTCTGATGAGTTCAGAGAAATGTGTCTGGCTCTCCAGACGTTCAGGGAGAGCCCTTCTCACCACAGCGGTAAACACAAGAAATATCTTTGCAGGTTTTGGGATCGAGAATGATCATGCTCGTCCTGCTCCTTCGACTCCTCTGACCACTCAGTTTTGGTTGGGCTTCTTGTGGTTGAGGGGACAGCCAAGGGCTGCACGCTAGCCCTGTCAGGCTTATTGACCTCGGCTATGGTCGTGAGTTTTTCTGAGCCTGTCGATCAGTTGTCGGAGGAGACCGACGAGGAGTTGGTCTCCTAGACGCCAGTTCTCCTGGTTATCACCAAGGAGGATGAGGCCCAGTCGGTTACCCCGGCTGAGTTGCCTTGAGTACGTTTACTGTAGTGCATGTTTCCTACTATGGAACTACGATGAAAACCTTCCAGTGGCTCCCAATTTAACCCAGTGTTTTTAAGTTTTTCTACCATGGTCCACCATGTCGAAGGCCTTGCAGAGATCAACAAAGATGGTGTAGTATAGTGTCTGGAGTCTATAGCTTTGCTGACATCATCAAGACCTTTGACATGGAGGAGATGGTACTTTTTAAGTTTTTCCTGAATCCAAAATAGTATGGATCTTGAAGTGTGTTCTTTGCCAAATGGTCCTGTAGTTGTTTTTTCGTGACTAGCCTTTCTAGCAATGTGGAGATTATGAGGAGGAGTGAGATTGGCCTATAGTCGGTCATTTGAGTTAGGTCACCACCGTTATAGATGAGAGCACTTTCACCAATTTCCATCCATCTGGGACATACCCGGATTCAAGAGACCAATTATCATGTACGCAAATGGCTCTGCAGTTTGACAAGCAGACATTTTTTTTTTTTTTTACATATACTTTTTTCCCCCGCCTTACCTGCATCCTGCCACCCACTCCTTTGGGCAACCAACCTTTTTACCCACCACTGCCTCTCCCGATCTGCCATCCTGCTGCTATCTCGGCTCAGCTGACCTGACGATTCTCACCGGGGCCACTAGAGGGAAGACCGAGTGCAATTCTAGGTAATTTGTCACTACTTGCTGGGTGAGGGTAGCACAGCTGGGGGCTTCCTGTCTTTGCAGTGTGGGAGGCGGGCAACCGCCATCTGGCCGGTGGATGCCGCTTTCACTTTTTTCTGGTCCCTCTATCGCTCTGCTCTTGTAGTGCTCCCAGTCTCCACCGGGGGCCACAACAGAGTGAGGCATTCCCTACAACCCACCTCAGGAGAGGAGAGCAGTCCTCCGGATGCTCAATTTTCTCCTTCCCCTGGCATCTTGAGTCCATTCCCAAACCCAGGTCGCTGGCGTGGCATGACGTATGGTGACCAGCACCTCAACCCTCAGTGCCACCGGGCTGGTCCCCGAGACAAGCAGACATTTTAAGTAATTCGGGGTGGGTGTAAGGTTGTCAGGTCAACCACTGTTATTCTCTTTCAGTTTTAATAGAATTTCTAATACCTCATATTCTTCAATTTGGGGAAATTTAAAGGACCCAGTATTACCGCTTTCTGTCTCACTTTCATCTTTAATACCTTCAGATTCTATATCAGAAAATTTACCCGAGCCAGTAAAGTAGTAATTTAGTTCATTTGCTGTTTCTTGTCCTCCCAACAATTTTACCTCCTTATTTTTAATGTTAATATGTGCCTTAGTGTTGTGCCTCCCACTTAAGTGTTCACTGTATCCCAACACATTTTAGGGTCATTCACCTTCTCATCAGTTTTGTTTTTAAAGAGCAGCTGACAACTTCAGGAGAACTTTACCAAAACATAATATTTAGATGCAGTCCAGCTTGTATTTCACATTAGTTCTATAGCCCTCCCACCTGTTATTTATTACTGAGGTCATGTGCATGAAAACAGGATCTCTGCTCCTGAAGAGTTCATCTATTCCTGTTGCTGTCTCCCTACCTGAGGTCATAATGCACTGCTTGTGACATCACAGGTACTCCCATGGCAGCAAACTGTAATGTCACAACAGAGGATTGTGACTTGAAGGGCAGTGGTCTGCATAGTTTCTTTGGCAATTCCTGCATTGTGGCTGCACTTCCTCATGGCATGGGGGTGGGCAGACATGAGTGCTGTGCATAAACGGAGGGCCATCTGCATTGATGGGATAGGTACAGCATGTTTACACACCAAGAAAAAACAGCCACAGTGCTACACATCCCCAAGAAAACTGCATTTGCCGGAAGCCACAACAGAGCCAACCACAGTGATGCATCATAGTCTGTTTAGACGAGAACCAGCGTGGCACTGCAAGTCATCTGCACTGCTCATGGTGCAGAAAAGGTAGTATAATGGACCTTATGGGTCACCCATTTGGGATCCCCTTTTTTCTTCAGGAGTTAAGTCTTAGCAGCTATATATAAAGCTGTGGGGAGTTCTTTTATCGCAGCCTCTAATGCAGATCTACACATGCGGTTGTAAGCAATGGAGATTTCATCTGAAGTTGTGTTTGATCTGTAGATTTCACTGCCGTATCCAGTGATGGTAACAGTGGGGCAGTTTTCTGCTGCTGAAGTTAATGCAGCTTTGGTTTTGTAGAGGACCCCCAACTTGTGGTGTGCATTTCTAATAGACTTATTGATAAGTCCTGTGTAGGAAAGTTTAGGACTTGGCCAAAAACACAAGTATTTAAAATACTAAACATTTTCCAACAGTACTCCTGTTGAGCATAAGACTGGTAGTGAGATGTGTGGGGTTGATGTCCCACTGAACGGCTTGGATTTAATTTTCAGAGTTGTTCAACAAAAGGCAATTTGTGGTCATCTAGTTCTGCGTTTCAGTAAGATACATTTTAAAGAGTGCTATTTAGTATTGAGACTTCTTGGCTTCAGTATAAATAACTGTGGCATCCACATAAAGCTGGATATAGGTGTTTGGATTTGTGCAGATGTGTGATTTAGGAAAAGGCTGAAGAGAAGTAGCCCCAGGATGGATCTTGTGGGACACCAGGGTTGAGGATGTGGAAGTTACTTTGCTAGTTTTGATGACCTGGGATCAGTTTGTGAGGTAATACTGGAGCCAAGAATAAGGGCACGTGTGTTAGTCCCAAGTCATGTAGCTTTGCAAGAAGAAGGTCATGGTTCATGGCATCGAATGCCTTGGTGAGATCAATGAAGATGGCTCTGATCAGGTGTCCATTAGGGATACTCTTGAATTGGTCAGTTCTGATCCAAATGGACTGTTTAGGAATTCAGGAATGTCCTGTTCCGAATCCTGTTCAAATATGATTCCAAAAAGGACCTCAAAATTGAATTCAGAACCATAAATCCTAAATTTCTATGTAAAAACATGTTTTAGCTTTTAATTTCTGAAGTAAGATATTCAGACTACAATTCTGAAAATCCTAACACTGAAGAAAGCAGATTGGAATCTTACGAATCTAGTTCCATGATAGAATCTGAGCAAGCTTGATGTCTATCATCTAGAGTTGCCACAAGATGTTTACTTTCAGCAGGGCAGTGTTGGTTACATGGTTCGGTTGGGTTAGAAAAGCTAGATTATACCATGGACATAAGTGAACAGCCAATGAAATGGTCAGACTGGCAGTTTACCACCGGTGTAAATCCTCTGATAACCAACGGCTGTTGAGGAGCAAATAGTGGTCATCTAAATCCTAATCACCTGCAGCAGAGGAATAAATACAATAAAATTAAAAAAACAAAGCCACCTCTTTAAAAGTTGTATTTTATTATAGTAAAAAAATGAACCTTGGTATAATCGCAATAAGCCACTCGGAGGACATGGGTTATTGGAGGATTTACCATGGCTGGCAAGGATTTACCCACTCAGCTGTGCCTCGTTGGCAACCAGTCCAGCCGTGGTAAATCCCCCGATAATCCCCCATCGTGGCTTATTGCTTACCCTGCACCAGTAAGGAGCTAATGATTTTCTCTGGCATGAACGCCATCAGTTAATTGGTTACTGTTTCTTAGAGTATCTTGGTGAGTGTAGATAACAGAAGATCCATCAGTAATTACTAGGATCCGAGGGGGGTGGTCCTGATTTGTGCAGTATGGTGACTATTATATTTTTTTCTAGTTTTTTGGTAAGATCCCAGCACAGAGTGAGAAACTGAAGAGTGTAGTTATAGGTGCACGTAACTGTTTGGCAGTAATTTTAAGTACTTAAGGCTCTAGTTTGCCAGTTCTTGCGCTTTAAGAGGTGTCAGGCTCTTTTGAGGGATTAGGAATTTGTGCCTGGTTTATTTGCTTGAAGTAGGATGAGGGTCGGTCATTTCATGGAGTGGGGAGCAGGTGCATTCAGGGTTGGAAGCATTCTGAACAGGAAGATGCAGTGGTTTGCAGAGATCTCGGGGATGCAGTCACCTGCGTCCCTAATGCACAGTCAGCAGTAAAGGACTCGGTTGCTTTCTCGATGGCGACCCATGCACACATCAGCCGTTTCTGGCAAAGTGCAAAACATTTGTGTGCACTTGCGGTAATTATTGCACACTTGTAATTTTTTCCCCCACAAGCCCAGTGAAAAGTGTTGAATTGTAATACATTTCTTTTTTCCTGTGGTTCAGCACTTTTTCCCCGCAAAGTGCACTTCAGAGCCCTCAAAACTCCCCCTCTGACCCCTATTTTTTTCCCCAGGGAGTAGATACAATATGGGTGGACTGATCCTGGGCTAGGAGCGGTACTGATACCAACTTGAGATTTGTGTTGGGACTGCAATGTGTTTCCCAGTGCCTGGTGCAGTAGCCTTCCTGGTATGTATAACAGCCGAATTTTTGGCAGGTGTAGAAATGACCTGCCTCAGAAGGGTCTCCATAAATTGTTCCAGATTCTAGTTTTCTTTTCTTTTTGGTTAATTAATTGGTGGTCCAGTTAGATCTTCTAGATCGAATAGGCTTGTGGCAACTAACAGTATAAACTTAATGTGAGTAGAGAGTTTATATATCTCTGCTCTTAACATTTTTTTTTAATATAATCATGAAACCAACTCCACATGAGGGCTTGCTCTATATTTCATAATGTATAAGGGGTATTTACTCATTTAATATTGTATATTGAGTTTGAGAAGTGTAAACTGTTTGAATTATGAAAAGATTATTAAAATCATAAATGAAAATTATATAAAAAAAAATCTTATAGGCTGAGTTTCCGAATCATCCAGTCTTACAGTCAGTCCTCATCTGTTTGCAGTAAATCTGAGTTCCTAGAGCTTTCGTTTGTATTTCCAACCCTTTCATCCCTCTCTCCCACTTGTTTCTCCAACTCTTTCATAATGCAGATTTATTATGTGTCTGTGTATATGATTCCTTTAAAGGTGCTCTCCCATCAGCCCAATAATGCAGCTGTGGCGCTACCCCTGGCTATGCAGCGACTCAGGTTTTCAGAAATGAATTCGAGTCACTTGGGGCCGGCCATGGGGGAGGAAGGGAGGATTCAGTGTCCCAAAGACAGCACCCCTCAGGGATGGGGATGCTGTGTCTCTGTACATGAGACCAGGTGGCAGCACAATTGGGAGCACACAAACCGGGGAGAGGATAGTCGCCAGATGCCAAGCCGGCATACGTGTGCATCATTGCACAATGGGACACTGCAGGAGAAAAACAGGAGCTGGAGAAAAACGGCTGGGTCCTCCATTGCGCTGCCCGCCTATCACCACTGTGCTGTGGGGCAAGCACTGGATAACCAGTAAGTCCATGAGAAGGTCCATGCTGGGGCTCAGAGGTACCGCTGGACAGCACCAGGGGACGAGAAGAAGCTTGCCCTCCCTTCTGCCATAAGATTTCCTTTTTCAGAAGCTCTGTCTCTCCAAAGTGTAAAGTCTTTTGTTGTCAAGAGAGTTAGTTTGATTGTTGTAGGTGCACTACACACTGTAAGTTCCTGGCTTTCCTCTGATACAGATCTCTCTGTCTCTGTTCTATCCTGTAAGCACTGATATCTGTTTTGCATCTGTCTTCTGCTGGTTTAAACAGTTCCACTTTCCTCAAAGTTTCTTTGATATTACTCAGCTTTTTCTTATTAAGTGCATACCTTACTTTCCTCTTCAGTACCGGTGCCGTGACAGTGTCTGCTTGATGACTTTTGTTTCTTGGTTTTATTTGTCCGAATATCAATGCTTCCATGGGCCTGCTGTTCTGGGAATGTAGGGCAGCCATCCCTGCTGCAGTACTGCCACCTCGGTGTCCACATGTGGCAGCGCAGAGGAGGGTGCAGTCTGACTCTTGAGTTCAATAAGGCAGTTGCGTGTGCGTGGGCACCATGAAGTCCTCAGGCTGCGTCATAGGGTCTGGGTGAAACTAAGAGGAAAAGCAAGCTTTGCAATGGAATCCATCATGGGGCTGGACGCACAGTGGACCAAATGAGGACAGGTAAGCACCAGAGAGCGAGTGGGATGGGGCCACAGGACACACTTCCTCTTTGGGAAGGGACAGCAGCCTTCTCTGCATCGGTACCACCACCCAGGTGGGGAAGGAGGTTGTGGGAGGGAGAACACAGCCTGGCTCCAGTTGTGTGTGCATTTGCACCACGGAGTACTCGCTGGCTGCATCCTAGGGGTCTGGTGAAACAAAGTAGAAAACCTTGAAGCACTGCACCACTGCACCGGCACACTTGGGCCCCACCACTTAAACTGGCTGCTGTCCTTTGCACCCTGAAGGAAGGTACAGTTCCGTGTCAAGCTTTCTGATTAAATCTACCACCGGGTGGGATACGTTGCAGACCCCATGAGGACAGGTAAGCACCAGGGAAGGAGTCAGATGGATAAACAGTTGGATGGGGCTGGGTGGTATTAGCATCTCCGTTTACTGGGGATAAATTATATAAGAAAAAAAGAGCTGGTATGTGCAAACAAGGCTGGCTTTGTAATGGCAATGTGTTTATATTGTATGGTAAAGGTGGAAATGTGTATATATTGTATGGTAGAGAGGCAGTGTGTATGTATTGTATGGCAGAGGGGCAATTTGTGTGTGTGTGTGTGTATCTATATATATATATGTGTGTATATACATATATATGTGTGTGTGTATGTATATATATATATATATATATATATTTATACAATGGGGTGAGACATATTCCAGTGAGAGAAAGCAAGTTGTTTTCACTGCAGTGAAATAAATCCTGATGACATCAGCAGAGTTAAAATAAATGCCGTTTATTACACCTCCAAAACCCACGCAAATTGTACATTTTGCAACAGTGAGGCCCCCATTGTATAAATAGGATACATGATATGCACTCGTGTGATATGGGAAATATGTTCAGTCCTGTACAGTGACCTCTGAAACCTCACTTGTGGCTTTACCACTCGTGAGTATTCAGAGGTTACTCCAGAAGAGTGAAAATATTTTCCATATCACACTCATGCCCATCATGTATCCCCTATTTATATATGTGTATGTGTGTATATATATATATATATATATATATATATATATATATAGTATGGGGGGCAGTCATGAGTATATATCAAATATTTTATATATTTCTTTCTCCCTAGCCCCAGTAGCTCTGGAAATGAGCTGCTGTTCAGCTCAATATGTCTTTCCTGGTAAAACTCTTGAAATAAATAAATTAAATAAATATATTGTAGGGAAGGGGCAGTGTGTATATATATTGCGTGGGGAGGGGGCAGTGTTCTCTGCATTATGATGACTAGTGAGTAGGTTACTGTTGCAATCATTCTCAGCACATTTTAGCACCCATTGGCAGCCTGGAGGGAGAGTGGGGGGATTCGATTGAGACCTACAAATTTCTGTGAGGGATAAACAAGGTAAACACAGCAGATCTGTTCACCAGGCATAATAACACAGCAATGAATGATCACAGGTGGTGACTTATTTTGTATGTTAGACACTCCTCAAAAATCCGAGTTTTCTCCTGTGTGAGTGCTGCGTAGGTTACTGTAATAAGGAATGTTCTGGCTGACGTGTCAGCAGCAGAGCGATAGTGCCACTGCTTGCGATGCTGGTGACATGGCGTAGGGAGTGAGCCTTGCTTGTTGGCTGGCTGGTAGAGGAGAGGAGGTCTGAGCATCCCACAGGATGCTCCTCTCTGAGAAGAGAGGATAGTGCACCCCACCTCAATACTGCCTCCTGGGTGACCACAGGTGGTGATGCAGGCCAGAGTCACAATAAATGGGTGGATGCAGGTCAGTGGGGGATGCTGCAAAAGAAGGTAAAGCCATCAAAAAATGGAGAGCAATGAGTGCCAATGCCCGTAGTCTGAGTAACAAACTTCCTGAATTAGTGGCCTTGATGGAGGAGGAACATCTGGATATCGTGGCAGTCACAGAAACATGGTACACACAAAACCATGACTGGGACATAAACATACCAGGATACACTATCTACAGGAGGGACAGGGAGGGTAAAAGAGGAGGAGGAGTAGCTCTTTACATAAGGGAAGGAATCAAAGCAACAGAACAAAAGGGAAAACAGGGAGGAGGAGAAGAAGCACTGTGGGTAAATTTGGAGACCAGCAATGGCACCACAATCTGCACAGGGGTTGAATACAGACCCCCTTCTCAGGCGGAGGAAATGGACAAGGAAGTGATAGAAAGAATACTTAGAATGGCAGAAAAAGGGGAGATATTGCTGATGAGTGATCTGAATATGCCAGATGTTAACTGGAGTGCAGTTGCAGCAGCCACTTCAAAGAGTGGGGTTATTCTAGATGCCCTATAGGGGTATGCCTTAGACAACTAGTATTGGAGCCCACTCAAGAGGGAGCAATCTTAGACCTGGTTCTCTCAAATGGAGATGAAGAGAGGATCACAGATGTAGAAGTGGTAGCCATCTGGGAACTAGACCATCGAACAGTATGGTTCACAGTAAACACAGCAATAGAGTCAAAGCCATATAAAGGAAAAGTACTGGACTTTAGGAGGGCTGACTTTGCTAAAATGGGTGAGTGCCTAAGGAATGCACTAGCAAATGGGCAGGAAGGAGGGTGGAAGAACAATGGGAATAATACAAACTGCCATCACAGAGGTAACAAGCCTTTGTGTGAAGCAAATAAACAAAACGAAATGATGTAAGAAACCACTATGGTTCTCAAAGGAAGTGGCAGTGAAGGTTCAAGAGGAAAAGAAAGCATTCAGGAAGTACAAGGAATCACAGAAGGAGCAGGACAGATAACTGTATCAGTTAAAGCAAAAGGAAGCTGGGAAGGCAGTCAGAACAGCAAAGGCCCAAACCCAGGAAAAGATAGTCAACTCAGTTAAGAAGGGAGATAAAACCTTTTATAGGTACATCAGGGAGTGAAGGAAGACAAAGGGAGGGTTAGTGAGGCTTAATAAAGGGGAGGGAGGGTGGGCAGAGGGTGACTGTGAAAAGGCAGAGATACTAAACAAATATTTTTGCTCAGTAGTTACAAAGAAAGAGGGGAGGTACCTAAAACAAACAGTAGAAACACTCTGGATAAAGAAGTTGATACCAGCCCATTTACAGAAGAAAGGGTTCTGAAAGAACCTTAAAACTGAAGGTGGGCAAAGCAATGGGGCCTGATGGGATTCATCCCAGAATTCTAAAAGAACTAAGGGTAGAACTAGTGACACCACTGACTACCCTCTTTAACAAATCATGGGAGGATGGGGTGGTACCCGAGGACTGGAGGGAGGGCAGATGTGATTCCCTTTCACAAAAGTGGGAGCAAGGCAGAAGGAGGAAACGACAGACCTGTTAGTTTAACCTCAGTGGTAGGGAAAATGAGGGAATCACTTCTGAAGGAAAGAATTGTTGAGTATCTAGAGGCCAGAGGGGCACAGGACCCAAGGCAGCATGGATTCACAGCGGGAAGGTCATGCCAGACAAATCTGATAGATTTCTTTGACTGGGTGACCAAAGTAGTAGATCAGGGAGGGGCTGTGGACATGGTCTACCTAGACTTTAGCAAGGCATTTGACACAGTCCCACACAAAAGATTAATATACAAGTTAGCCAGCCTGGGAGTGGGTCCCAAGATGACAGCCTGGGTAAAGAATTGGCTGGAGAATAGGACACAGAGAGTTATAGTAAATGGAGTCCACTCTGAAGAAAGGGGGGTTACTAGTGGGGTACCGCAGGGTTCAGTATTTAGGACCGGTCCTCTTCAGTGTCTTTATAAGCGACATTGCAGAGGGACTGGAAGGAAAAGTATGTCTCTTTGCAGATGACACAAAGATCTGCAACAGAGTTGATGCACAAGGTGGGGTGGAAAGGATGAGAAGGTACTTGGCAAGGTTAGAGGAATGGTCAAATGTATGGCAGCTTAGATTCAATGCTAAGAAGTGCAAGGTAATGCACCTGGGAAACAAAAACCCAGGGGAAGAGTACACAATGGGGGGTGAGATACTAACAACAACAAAAATGGAAAGGGACCTGGGAGTAGTCATGTCAGATGACCTAAAGGTGGGCAAGCAATGTGAGAGGGCAGCAAGGAAGGCTGGGGGATACTGGGATGCATAGAGAGAGGCATCACCAGTAGAAAACAGTAAGTTATTATGCCTCTGTACAGACAGCTGGTGAGACCCCATCTGGAGTACTGCGTGCAGTTCTGGAGACCCAATCTCCACAAAGATATAGACAGGATGGAAGCTGTCCAGAGGAGGGCAACTAAAATGGTGCAGGATCTGCTCCAGAAGACATATGAAGAGAGACTTAAGGAGCTTAATATGTATACCCCGAGGAAGGGGGGACATGATAGAAACTTTCAAGTACTTCAAGGGAATCAACAAAGTCCAAGAGGGTAGCATCTTTCAAAAAGAGGTGTGCAAGAACAATGGGGCACAATTTGAAGATGGGGGCGGCTCAGAGGTAATTTAAGGAAGTATTTTTCCACAGAGAGGGTTGTGGATGCATGGAACGGCCTTCCGGAGGAGGTTGTGGAGTCAAAAACAGTGGTGGAATTTAAGCATGCATGGGACAGTCATAAGGCAATTCTAGGGGGTGGAGGTAGGAAGAAGTAGGCTGCTGGTTAACTAGGATCTGCAGCTTATCCAATAGGTATGGAAATGGGCAGACTAGGTGGGCCAAGCAGTCCTTATCTGCCGTCAAAATCTATGTTTCTATGGATGCTTCCTGACGGCAGCATGAGCATGTTTTGCATGCCATGCCAATGTCATTCTAGCTCACAAGACATCAGAGGAAATGGGAGACAAAAAAGTGAACTGCAACCTGACCGCAGTAGGCAGGAGCAGTGACCACCCACAGGTTCAACACCACCTACTGGGCACCCACCTCCAACCAAGCATGATGTCCAGGGGGGCTTGGGGAGCCCCAACAACCATGCCACAGGAGGTAAGCTATGGAGGCACGGGGGTAAAGGAGCAAACCCCACAGATGCCAGGTGATGGGGCTGGTGGTTGGGGGAGAGGTCAACTGCAGGTAGAGGCAGGGGGAAGGGGGGGGAATAGTTCTGGGAGGGCTGCCCATTGACCATTGTGCTGCTTTGCCTGTAGCCCAGGTTTGGGAGCAGACTCAAGATGTAGGGGAAGGCAGCCAGGGCTGGAGATAGTGCTGCCAGTGGACTGCGTTTCCCATCCCATGGAGGTGATGATGCTGCATCTGGCACCACAGTAACCTCCTGTGGAGGGCAAGGGTGCTTGCTCCGCCCCTGGGATATTGCTACAGTGTCCAAGGCCAGTGGTAGGCTGGTCATTATCATCTGCTTTGGTTGGTGGAAAGGAATGGGAAGAAATGGGAGAAAACACCAACCTGCATCTAAATGTTGGTGCCCGTACACCCAGGCTGCTCTCCATTTGGCCTGCTGCCTGTCTGCCACTGAATCCCTGCTGCCGACAGGGTGTAGGATGGCCTTTCCCCTGGAGCCCTACCATGGGGGAAGCAGCAGCAGCAGTCTGGTTAACGGAGGATGGGGCTGCATGAGTGCTAGTACCTGATGAGGGACAATGTGGGGTTGACTAGTGTCAAAAAAAATCTATGAAGAAGAATTGAGCTGGCAGTTTAATGATATTTTATTGAGCTCTGAATGTTTATGATGAAAACTCTCCTTTCAGAGTTCAGTTTTAAAATTACTGTACTAATCTGAGGAACAGTAGAAATTGTTCATGCTTTTGTAGTTACTCTAACCCCACCCCATGCCTATCCATGCTGACTTGTGTGCAGAATCACACTGAAGTTACTGCCCTTCACTTTGTACCCGTCCATGTAGATAAAAAGTGGGCTTTGTTTTCCAGTGAAGTCAATCCTTCACCTTTCACCAACACTGAATACACCAGAGTATGGGGATGTGGGCACTGTACCTTGCCTGTAAATAAGTGTAGAGTGAAAGATTAAAGGAGTAGTACAGTCAGAATGTGCAAAACATATGTTGTGCAGAGTGTTTTCATTTGCGTGTGTGGTCCTAGTGTTTCCTTCCCTTGGTTTGCTATTAGGAGTTTTTCTCTAAATTTACCTACTCGTTTTATGGTTCCTGGAGATCTCCATGTTGAAGCTTTTTTTTTTTTATATATATATTTCTGTTTTTCCCTGTCCTCGGCCTGGCAGTATCACCTGACCTTCCACCAGCACACTGCCAGCTTAGAGGAACCCCCCCCATGGTGCCGTGGTTCACCCCCAGGTGGGGACAGAGTGGGGATGGGCAGCTGGGCCACTTAACCACCCCTCCCTCCTATTCCATACCTTCATTTTTTTTTTTTTTTTTATTCTACTTTTTTCCTTGGGGTCTTCCATCATTCATCGGCCTAGTCACGGCCCCCGGAGCTCCCACCACCTGTCTATTTGCCGCCCCTCCCGGTCACCCCCGGCTTACCCCCCGGAGGGCGGGGCCAGAGCACCGTTCCCCCTTAATGCCAGTGCCCTGGAGCAGTAACTGGTTGGGAGTGCGGCGACAGGGGTGAATTGAAGCCTGGGAGGTTTCACTTAGATGGAGGATCCCCCCTCCTTCTTTTCCTCCTGACTTTTTCTCCCGGAGGCGGGACGTAAAGGACGCCAGCGCCCCGCCCCGCCTCCCCAAGGATTGTACTGCAGCGCTGAGAACTCTGCCCCACCAGGAGTCCTCAGTGCTCCGGATGCTGCCCATTACCTCTCCCCGAGAAGGAGAGCAGTCCAAACGACGCCTATCCTTCTCCTCTGGCTGGTCCTCCGACTTCACTCGGTCTGTTCCCGAACCCGGTCGCCGGGCGGCCGCAAGCGAAATCCCACCGCCACGCCAATGGGCCTCTCCATACCTTCCGCTGCTTTCTCGCTGGGATCTGCACTCTTCGCTGCCGCACCGTGGAGAGGACATACCTAGCCCTCCTGTCGGTGTCACGCCTGGCCAAAGGTGTTAGTGATGGAACATGAGGTGTGCATGATGCCATGGCGTATACTGGTATCTGCCACATTCCACCCCAGCTCTGACATGCCGAACCTCCAGCCTCTGCTAGAGGTCAGTCATACACCGAGCTGAGTTTCCACTTACCCCGGAGGAGACAAGCGCCTTACGGACACCAAGCTCCTCCCCCCGCCAGGTCGCTGGCGCTGTCAGAAAAGGGTCACGCGCTTGGTGGGCCGGCTTTATGTTCACATTTTTTAATACTGTTCTTTTCCCTACAATGCCTCCATACCAGTCTCATGTGACAGTGATGCATCCAGGACCATTGAGTCAGTGAGTGAAAGCTGCTGCAGCAGTAATCTGCTGTTGGGAACCCGATGTTCTGACCTCAAATAAATAACTCTCTGTAATTTAATATTTGTGTTTTTAGGTATGTGTCAGCTGTTTCCTTACAGAATAGCCCACTCAATTATACCTCAGGTGTTTGTTAAACGTTAAATTTAGCATTTAGTGGATTACTGCTGTAACATTCACATTAAACCAATACTTGTTGAATCAGTGGCCCTGGACGCATCACTGCCACATGGGACAGGAGGAACTGTCGGAGACAGAACAATAAAAAATTCAAACATGGAGATCCCCAGGGGTCATAAACTAGCAGGCAAATTTAGGGGAAAAAAAACTCCTAAGTAAGCAATAATACCTGATAGGGTGGGCATTAAGAGTACGGACCGCCGGTAATGAGGGCCCGATGCACAGGCGGAGGGCCTTATAGCCCCTGGAAAGTCTGGTATTTCCCAATAATGCCAACCCTGGAGGGTATTATTGCGCTTAGAAAATGGCCCATCGGAGAATGTTACTCTCTGAAGAGGCACTTGGACTGGCTCTTATTTTTAGCTGGGCATCTATTGAAAAATAAATGCCCAGCTTGGAGGCTGTCTCAGCCAATCAGGTTTAAGAATTGATTGTTGCCATTTTCTAATAGCAAATAAAGGGAAGGACATACTAACACTACACACACAAATCAAAACCACTCTGCACGACATATGTTTTTGCAAATTTTGACAATCGTACTCCTTTTAAGTGATGTCAGTGTGCCTTTCTCCATTCAAGTTGCATTAGTTTTTTCTAACTGCAAATAAATTTTAAAACGCTGGTGACAAGTTCGGGAGAAATTTAACAAACCATAATATTTATGTAACCCCTTGCCCTGG
The DNA here is from genome assembly GCA_016271365.2 of Neoceratodus forsteri. Lineage (NCBI taxonomy): Eukaryota > Metazoa > Chordata > Ceratodontiformes > Ceratodontidae > Neoceratodus > Neoceratodus forsteri. The sequence goes on along the minus strand of JADMNL010000032.1, from coordinate 126,674,177 downwards.
TGCCATGTCTAAAAGGGCTGCTACCCCTGCCTTGTCAGCTTGCACAAGCTCAAACAAGAATGAGGGGGCCTGGGATTGGTTTCTCATGAAACGAAGGGGGTTCTTTCCCAAAAGGTAGGTAAACAGCGTGGTGCCTCCACTCAGAGTAAAATATAAAGTGGTCAGATGTTGTTTTAGCAGTACAACCTTCCGGGATGCTGTACCTACCCACCTCCCCTTGCAGTCATCCCACACACATGGCATACCTGAAAACCAAAAATTCCATTTTCAGTAACATTTGTAATTAAAGACTTCATTTAATAATATGCTGATGAGACGGATTGTTTTCCAAAACAAGATAAAACATATTTATTTACAGGGGGAGGGCTAGGAAGGGGTAAATGGATCAGAAGTTAAAACAACAATCTCAGTTTGACATTTGGGTAAGCATAAATCACTTTGCTGGTGACACATTTTCTAGTGCACACCTCCCACCAGTATTTTGTTTCTCATCAACACAGGTGTTAGCCCACAGGTTATAACAAATTTCCCTCTCCTAACTGGTACCAGTGTAACCCCTACAGGTCTTATCTAGGTACCCAGGGTCTAGTTGCAGGCTTGAACAATGCAGCTGGTTGGCTGGCACTGGTACACTTTTAAAACAGATTGCAAACCCACAAGGCCCACAGGCCATGCAATTGCAAAAATGGCATTTTACTGACTCACTACAATTCTGCTCCAATGACCAAACTCAAACTGTGGTGAAAACTGTTTACATCCCATATGGAAAAGAGCAATATATTTTTAATATCTGAAATACATCCTTGTATCCCTAAATATGTTTCAAACATATGTCAGAGACATTCACACTTTTCAGATATATTTCAAGAAATATTCTAGATATTTACAGAATGATGTATCATATTTGGGAAACATCTTTGATATACATATTTGAAAAAATACATTTTTTGCAATACTATTTCAAAATTCAAGTTTTTGTTCTTTCAATGTTCTGTCCTTGAATTAAATCAAAAATAGTTACTTGTGCATACACATTATTGCAGTTTCTACATGTTTTGCATTTTAGGTAAACATATATTTTGAATCTATCTAACATATATATTCTAAATTACTTATACCTTTTCATTTTTGGTTTCTCTTGTAAGATGTTAAATATATAACAAACACAAAAATATATTCATAACAGTTTTAAACTATATCCATATGGAAAAGAACTATACTTTATTTTGTTAAAGGAAAGCTGTCATAATCGCCGGGGATCGACGCACCTGCATGCAAATGGGGCCATAATGACATGCAAATGGCCCCATTTACGCCTTGCATGCATTATGGCCTCATTTGCATGTGCACTTTTGAATATTGCGGTTTTGCGCCTAGCACAATGGAACTTGGGCTAGCGCAACCCCCTGCTCCACTCTGGCCATTTGCGCTGGCACAGTGCCACTGCGCCATGCACACTGCGGGTGGCCAAGGTGCGATATTCAATGTTGCTGTGCCATGGCGCAGCTCCATTGAATATCACTCTGTCAACGCCCCTGAGCAGCCAAGTTGCGCTGCTCCCAGGCTTTCGCCACAGCCTGGCGCAGTCTGAATATCCAGGCCCATATGTATGCGTTTCGTTATACTATCAATTTTATGGACTGTCATGGAAAATTATTACTTTCATGCAGTGTAATTTTTATTCTGTAATTTCAACAATAAGTGTATGTTAGCAAACATATATTTTCAATATATTAGAGATGTATTTTCTGAGATATATTTCGTATATATTAAAATGAGTATATATGTATTATTTGTTGCACGGTAGTGCCACTTTATTTAGGGTTGAACTGGGGTTTCTGTATTAAACCTGGAACTTTGCACTTTAATATCTTTGCAACCATTAAATGGATTTGCATGAAATTGTGCAAGCTCAGTCTTTTGTGGTAGATCTCTGGATGTGCCAAGTTTTGTTCTGTCGGATGTGTGGTTTCCGAGATCTGGATAGTGAAAAAAGTTATTTTTCGTATGTTTTTCGCATTGGTTTGAATGGGTTTTTTTTTTTATTTTGTCTACCACACAGACAGTTTGGAATTTTGGTCTGAAATGTTCAGGATAGAAAGGGGTTGGCCCACATGACATTTTGCTTGTTTGGTAAAAAAATATTAATCTGTTTCAAAGCTATTTAATTTAAAAAAAAAATGTGTTCTGAGCATGCTCAGTGAGCACTTCAAAAGAACTATATGAAACGACAAAATAATCTTTTTTTTTTGTATGGGGCCAGTCATTTTTCTTGAGGGGAAAATCATTGTTTTGTTTGCTGCTATCTTGTTTTCCCTTTTTACAAAACCTGCAAAAATTACATTCCTGAGAGTGACCAACACATATATCTTGCATATCAGGACCCCCTTAGCTGGTTTCTGCACTTAACTGTTGCAGAATGCCCTTATAATGTTGTTTTCATAAGATTATAAATCTTGTTTCGTGACTCATGATATGAAACAAGATCTTGTTTCATATGATGACTCACGAAAAAAGATCCATTTTCATATGGGGAATTAATGTATTTCAATGAAGTTTTCCGCTTTGGTGCATAACTTTGTCATTTTGCAGGATTTTGACAACAAATTTTCAACATACCATTTCATTTTGATGCCCCATCTCTTGAACAGTGTTTGTGTCATTTTGCAAATCCTGCCTGAAACGTGATTTTGTGGTAGGTTGGCGAAATCACCTTTTGGGTGTGATTTCAAATGTTTCACCATACTTGTTCATGAAGCGGGGTCATAAGAAGGGTATGTTGAAAATTTGAGGTCAAAATATCCTAAAATGGCAATGTTGTGTGCATCTGCTTGACATTTCATTATGCTCGCTCATAACTTTCTTAATTTTCAATATTTTAACTCCAGATTATCAACATAGCCATTTGTTTACACCACCTCATGAATGTGACAGCTGTAATTTTTCAAATCTTGCCCAAAATGTCTTTTCATGCCTGTGCTGCGGACATACACTGCAGTGGCATGGAATGACATTTTGTTGGGGATTTGATCATTTTTACTACTGGGTCGATGAGGTGGGTTAATAAGAACACTATGTTGACAATTTTGTTGCTGTTGTCCTACAGATAGAAACACAGGGCTCTGTGCTAATCCATAAATATACAACTACGCATCTATGGGGGGATGAGAGTGCAGGGTCCAGAGGGCCTAGCACTTCATCAGACAAATAAGGATACTATTACATTATCTCAAAAAGTATGGATGCATGGGAGCACAGGGCCCACCAGGCCCTGCACTCCAACAGGAAAATAAGCATACCATGATACTACAGTATCTCAAAAAATAAGGAAGTTCTTTACAAAAAAAAAATGTGTTAATGCAACATTTTAGGGTTCAGGCTAAAGCAACAAAAGTAGGGAAATGTAGCTTTAGGAAGAATATATCATGTGCCTATATATATATATATATATATATATATATATATATATATATAATACATACTGATAATCCATTTTCAATGTGTTTTACATAGCGAATATATATGTTTTATAGTTTATAAATATGACTGGACTATATATTACTTATATCTATATATATATATATATATATATATATATATATATATATATACATATATATATATATATAAAACCACATTCTGTAAATATATATTGAATTCACTATTTTTATGTAACTTCTTATAGTAAAATATGTATACAAGTAAAGAAGGTAGCTCCATAATGTAGTGGTGCTCAGAACGTAAATGTGAACAGCATCCATTGTAAAAGTTAGGCATACGCACACACATACACACACACACACACACACACACACACACACACACACACACACACACACACACACTGAATCAGGATCTCCAGAAGACAATTCTTTGATTTTCCACCACAAAGTTTATTTGTACAAAAAATAAAAAGTTGTAAAGCCAAAATCAAAAGTAGCAATAGTGAAAAACAGACCGCCACACATGATTTAAACCTGGTCTGTTCTCACACTTTTTTCAAGAACAGTGCGAAATGCCAGTCCTGTATGGAGGTATTTTTTCAGTATTGCTACTTTTGGCTTTAGTTTTACAATTTTTTTCTTTACTGTACAAATAAACTTTGTGATGGAAAGTGCAAGAAGTGCCTTCTGGAGCTCCAGGTGTGCATGTGTGCCTAACTTCTGCCGTGAGTAAAGTATGTATCTTATTTGTTTGCAAGATACAGTATGTGTAGAATATATATTTTTATATATGCTACGTATATTTTTTGTAAATGCTTGCTGTGGTATTGTGTACATCTAATTTGCATATTTCAAAAGTACAGTTTATCAACAAAAATAATGGTAATTTCTTTTCTTTGTGTGTGTTATCTCTTTTTACCCCAACTTGCATCCATGCCAGTCTCTCCTTCAGGTGAGCCAGTGCTACTTCCAACTCATCCTGTCCCCCGAGTCCTCCGCTCTCATATGACAGCCGATCCCCACGGGTAATTCGGCGTAACCCTTCACTGGATGGGTCCCCCTCTGAGAGGGAAGGCACCAGTCAGAGGGGTCACAAGACCAATTCAACATCTTGGCCTAGAGGGTGCTGCTGAGGCGGAAGACTTCAGAGGCCTTGACTGCCTCGGACAGCCAGGCGGCCGTCATCCGGCGTGACGTGGAGCATTTTCATGTTTACTGGTTGACGTCCCTCCTACTCCGTCGTGCAGTGCTCCTGGTCTCCAGCAGAGGCCGCTGCTGATCAACATCTTCCCCAGCCCACGCCCGAGAGAGGAGAGCAGTCCCGATGGATGCTCAATCCTCTCCCGCCCCAGCCAGCCTCTGGTGTCCCGAGTCCATTCCCAAACCTGTGTCACCGGCATGGGTCCAGGTAAGGCGCTTGCACCTCAACCCTCTACACCACTGGGCTGGCTAATGGTAATTTCTATTTTTAAAATAGTTTTGAATTGACAGCATTAGCTTACAGACTAGAGGGAAAGATAAAAAGTAAAAACAAGTACATGTAGGAACTCACCCCAACATAAAAGGGGTGGTATAAATACCAATTTGAGCCTTTATAAATTATGAGATCAAGAGGTTAAGTCTTATGTGAAAATATAAATGTATTATCTATAAGTCTGTAATAATGGTGCTTCATTAAAGGATAATTCTACCATAAACATCTGAATGATTACTAACAAGAGGAATTCCAAATGTACAGTTAAAGATGTGTTACATCAAAATTAATCTAGTGTCTTGTTGTCTGGGTATTTTAAGATATTTTTACAATGCGTATATTTAAAAAAAATATTTTAGATATATGTCAACCGCATAAAAAAGTGTATATTATATATATTAAATATTCAAGATATATAAGCAGATATATAAAATATGTCATGCACCTATAATAAATATATCATGAAAATATATTTGTGATATATCTTAAATATTAAAGGAGGCAGTATAGCGCAGTGGTCTAAGGCTCTGAGCTGCAAATCTGGTGACATCCAGCAGACCAGGCCTGGGTTTGAATCCCACAGTTTCCACTTGCATACTGTGTGGCCCTGAGCAAGTCACTTAACCTCCTTGTGCTCCTAGGTGGCTCCTGTAAGAAAGCTTCCAGCTTAGTGTGCTATACCTGGTTAAACAACTAAATAAATATATGTCACATATATTCTGCAAATAAATCAAATATTTCAGAATCAGCCAATTTGAGATATTTTGTACATACTTCAGACATATGATCAAACGTGTTTGAAATATACTATATTTCTTTTCCATATGGAATCCCCAGGTGCAGGACAATTCCTGTTGTTACTCACGGTTCTGCAGACAGTCTCAGGTGGAACTGGGACTGTAGAGCTGGAAAGTTGAAGCAGCAGCAGAACTCTGTAGTTGAACTCAGAAAATTGAGAAGCTTGAGAGTGATGACAGGTAGCAGGCACCTTGCAGCTTGTATGTAGATTTCTAACAGCTTGTCCCCTTCAACCCACTACGTAGGCCAGAAGCAGAGGCCAGAAGCAGAGCGCAATGCAAAGCCTTCTGGACCAGCAAGAAACCTAGACCCAGGAGAGACCCCACGGTCCGGCTCCTCATGGATAAGAGTACCCTAGCACTTGGGCATACACTCCTTGTGGCCCAGTCGGCATCACTGGATAGGGGTTGGGAGTTTCCCTACCTGGCTCCAGGTTGCAGCTTGCAGTCAGGTCCTTTCACCTGTGTTGGAATCAATGGTATCATGGTGCAGTAATGCTTTTTCTGGGACTCTGCCAGTAATGGCTAATGCTAGAAAATCACAGTCCCTCATAGCTTCACAATCAAAAGGGCCATTTCCTTTTAGAAGAGGCATTTAGTCACTCCGGGCAGCCAGAGGCAATTTTCAGTCACACTGCCAGTGGCAGCCATGACTCTTTGCATACAGGACACAGTCTCGGGACTCTTACTGGGCAGGCAGTTCCAGTGAGATGTGGGCACAGACATTCAGGTGCAGACTTGACTTGAAGAACAAAAATCTCACCGCTCAGGTGCAGACTCAAAAAACAGAAGAGTGCATCTTCTAACTCCACTAGGTAGAAGATGTGGACATCTTCCCACTTAATTTTCCCTTTACAGGAAACATCAGGCAGCTCCTCTTGGCTAAACGTGCAACAAGCCCCCAAGCAGGACCGTCAGGCTGGCTTCCCTTGGCTGTTTAGTGGCTGTGCAGGCACCCAAGGAAGCCTCCAGACTTCTTCAGACATCTTAAGCAGTTTCCCTTCCCTCATGAAACTCCCAGGCACTTTCTTGCACCTGGACAGGCAAATCACACTTTAAACTGAAATGTTTCCTGCTGTGCACTGGAAGCCAATGCGGGTGCCTCCTGGGGTGGTGGCAGTGCAAGCCACCAGGCAGGCCTTCTTCATTTCTCCACACCATGTTGGAGCAAGGGGCAGGAGCCCCCTTCCCTCAGGAGGGTCTCCAGCCGAACTGACTGAATTCAAACTCACACTCCAACTAACTCAACTGTCTCTCCTCATGAGCTGCAGAAAAAGAAAACAGCTCCTGATTGGCCGAACAGAACAATGGGGGGAATCTGGCAGCTGTTGATTTGTGGATGCCAGTTGTCAGTCAGGGAAAAGGCAGTTAATTGGCTGACTCAATGCCCTATTGGCTGGCTGTCTTGGTGGCAAAAGCTGGCACCACCTTCTTTCCCCAGAAGCCTTCACAGCAGCTCATTGGGATCTTGGCTTCTTGATTGGCTATTCAGTGGTCACCAGACCAGTAAACATGGCTGCCAGCTAAACAGTTTAAGCAATGTCCCAAGTCTGACATTCAAATGCTGGCAAACAGTAAAGCTACACATAGCTGCTTCTGTGCCCTTTCTAGCAACTGCAGTTTAAATTTCAATTAGGGCTTCTTCTGCCCGTCGCAACCTCCATAGCACTATCCCCACCCCAGGACACAGCAGTGCTCATTAATATTCATGAGCAGCCTCAGCTGCTCCTTACTCAGACAGGTGTCCAGTATTTACATAGCACTTCAGAGTGCTTTTAAAAAACATTTTATTCCCCCTAAGTGCTTCTGGACCCCCTTACGCTTTCTTTTTGCACTCGGGGTCGGGGCACACACAGACAAGCTCTGGAGCCACACGGAGCGGCTTTTACTTACAAGCACTGCAGTGCTCACTTCAGAGTGCAAGAGGGAGTGAGAGGAGAGCCAACTACAGCATCTCGCACAGGAGCTGCGCGGCGATCAGCAAACCCTGCCGCAGCATGCAGCTTTACTTTTCTTTGTGCTCCACCGATCCCCAAGCAGGCAAACAGGTAATGGGACCAGCAACAGCATTCAGAAGCTGCCCAGGATCAAGGACATGGAGGCACTAACGGGTGGAAGGCAGCAACCAGGTAAGCGCCCACTGTGTGGTGGTGGGAGTTACATTTATGCACTGTCCACCTTGTATTTCCCATTAGTTCTGTATTCCTCCTTCCCATTATTTAGTAGTGAGGTCATTTGCATGGAAACTGGATCTTTGCTCCTAAAGAATTCATCTATTCCTGCTGCTTTCTCCCTGCCTGAAGTCATACGGTAGAGCACCACTTGTGACCTCACAGTTACTTCTATGGCAACAGATTGTGACATCACAACAGAGGAGTATGACTTGAAGTAGGGAGTAAGCTACAGAGGCAGATGAACTCAGACTGTAAGGGACAATGATAATATATTCATACACATTTCCTTAGTAATAAATTATGGGGAGGAGGAGGACTCTATGAACTACAAATGGACTGCAAGCAGAATTGTACCTAATTATTATGTTTTTTACAGTTTTCTTTGAGGCGTCAGTAGCTCTTTATAAAGGTATGTTTCCAAGTGAAACATAAATTGAGTTAATTAGTAGTGAGTTGGATGTGCTTTTAGAGCAGAAAGATGTCACACTTCAAGATGCTGTTGTACATCACAGTGTAGTAAAGTCTGTACTGTTTGTCTGACCCTGTGGATAACCAGAAGGCCTGCCTTTCATGCTACATTAGTATGGGGGAGCACTGTAACTTGAAACTTGAACTAGAAGCAGTAAGCCAGACCTGTGCAGGTGTGCTGTGCTCATACAAACATAGACTTTGACGGCAGATAAGGACCACTTGGCCCACCTAGTCTGCCCATTTTCCTACCTACTGGATAAACTGCAGATCCTAGTTAACCAACAGCCTATTTCTTCCTACCCCCCACAAGAATTGCCTTATGTCTGTCCCGTGCATTCTTGAATTCTCCCACAGTTTTAGACCCCTACAGCCTCCTCAGGAAGGCTGTTCCATGCGTACACCACCTTCTCTGTGAAAAAAATACTTCCTCACATTGCCCCTGAGCCGTCCCCTCTCTATCTTCAAGTTGTGTCCCCTTGTTCTTGCACATTTCTTTTTCTGACAGATGCTACCCTCTTGGACTTTGTTGATTCCACTGAGGTACTTACATTTTCTATCATGTTTCCCCTCTCCCTCCTTTCCTCAAGGGTATACATATTAAGCTCCCTTAGTCTCTCCTCGTATGGCTTTTCTTGCAGACCCTGCGCCATTTTAGTTGCCCTCCTGTGGACTGTCTCCATCCTGTCTATGTCCTTGCGAAGATGGGGTCTCCAGAACTGGATGCAGTACTCCAGATGGGGTCTCACCAACTGTCTGTAAAGAGGGATAACAACTTCCTGTTTTCTGCTGGTGATGCCTCTCCCTATACATCCCAGTATCCCCCAGCCCTCCCTACTGCCTTCTCACATTGCTTGCTAACCTTAAGGTCATCTGATATGATTACCCCCAGGTCCATTTCCATTTTTGTTGCTGTTACTATCCCCCCCCCACTGTGTAGTCTTCCCCTGGGTTTTGTTTCCCAGGTGCATTATTTTGCACTTCATTGCATTGAATCCTAGCTGCCATACTTCTGACCATTCCACCAACCTTGCCAAGTCCCTTTTCATCCTTTCCACGCCTCCTTGTGTATCAATCCTGTTGCAGATCTTTGTGTCATCTGCAAAAAGGCATACTTTTCTTTCCAGTCCCTCTGCAATGTCACTTATAAAGAAATTAAAAAGGACTGGACCCAGTACTGAACCCTGCGGTACCCCACTAGTAACTTCTCTTTCTTCAGAGTGGACTCCATTTACACTTACCTTCTGTGTCCTGTTGTCCATTGTAGAGACAGGGGTTTGACACAGTTTCTTCTCCCTCTCTTCCACAAACAGCTTCACAACCATTCAAGCCTTATCAGCCTGGCTTGTGCGGCATTTGTGAACCCATGATGCCTTCTTGCACTGGGAATGGGACTTTAGAGTTATGTTTCTGGTTTTGAGGGATGCATAAAAACCAGTTTGGATATTTCTTCTCTTGTAGTGTCCTTTATGGATCATATGAACTGCTCTTCCTGCAAATTGCCTCTCCAATATGCTCACTCGGAGCATTCTAAACCTAATGTCACAAACCAGTCAATGTTTCAACAGCGCTGAGAGAATTGACAGCAAATTAAAGGGGAACAGTCCGCACTAAGATCCCCACATCCAAGTGTACAGCTGGTCCCAGTTTGCACTTTGTATGCAGAGACAATTCTGCTGACTTCCAAGCTGACATTTGTTTTAACCAGAAATTGCTGAATCCCCTGTAGCTGACATCAGAGGAGGGCTGCAGCAGTGGGAAATTAAATAGCCAGCAGTGCATATTAGAGTTTTTATAAGCTCAGATCTTCTGTGTGGTGGTCCTGCTGTCCTCCCAGGGCTAAGTACAATCACAGAGGAAATTCATTAAGCATTAAGCCATGAGAAAGGAGGCATTTACTAGGATTTTTTTTTTGGGGGGGGGTGCTCAAGGCCAAAGGCCAAATGCCCAATCTCCCAACCATGCATTAATTCCATAGTAAATGTCTCCTTCTGAGTGGCTTAATGTGCTTGTAAGATGGCAAGTGCTGGCCACAAATAATGCAAGAAAAGGGACAGATCTGAGGAAGTGTTGACATATTTTATGTGAAAATGGGCATGTTACGCTGTTAATAAGGTGAAACTACAAACCATGTTTATTAATATAGTGACTGGTACAATAATCACTGTTTAGAAAATATGGTATTTGCTTATTTATGTTTTAACATTGGTATTCCACTTTTTAAAACTATATCAAATATATTGTGCAACTGTGTACACTACACACTAAACATTTGCAAACAGATGCTAAGAATTGTGGGATGAAAAACATTTGCATATTCATTAGCAGTCACTTCCCAAACTCTTTTTGCAGTTACTGCAATTGAGGGGCGCATTATTTATAACATTTTAACATTAGAAAGCGCTTTATAACTGTACTAGTGCAGTGTGGCACCCACATGGCATATACGCACCTTTTGTAAAAATAACACCCGGTAGAGTATAAACGGAGTTTTAATATCTCTGTAAGGTTGCGTTGTGTTTGCAGAAGAATTTCACACGAGCCTTTAGATTTCTTCTAAGAGTTTATTGCGGTTTATTCAGCTTCATATGCATGTTCATTCTTTTCATTAAGATTGGAGCTACTCATTTAATTGACATACGGTGTTTATGTAAAGAATTGTTATCTTGAAAAATGTTAACACCCCATTATAAGCCAATCATATAACAAAATATTCTATTAATCTTAGGGTGTGGTGACTTTCACTCAAAACATAGGTATTACCTCATTTCTTGCACAACCTCACAGGTGTTTACAACATTTCTTGCACAGTATTACACAACTCTCTCTGTTGCACACCTTCCTCAACAAGTGCACACCATTCTAAACAGGTGTACTCCTTCCTAATAAGTTTATTATAGGAAGTAAGGTTATCGTAGGACATTTTGGTGTTAAATGAAAAGAAAATGTGAAATGTAAAAAGATTTAAAAATGTTACACTCCACTCTCCGTACATATGGGCAGTGGAGAGGAAGAGGCATCACCATGCCATCATCTTGCGGTGTTTACCAGCGCGGTCTCCAAGGGGGCTGCGTTCCAGTTGTCAATCTGCCAGCTGCAGCCCTCGGGGAAAAGTATTTTTATGAGCATTAAGGTATTTTTGTTACTTAATAAATATTAGGACTCGGGGGGTCGAACCACAATCTGTGCTGCAGTGGCTCGAGCTCCCTTCCCAGTAGATCTCCTTTAACTGAAGAAAGCCCTCTGGTGGTGGTGGTTAATAAGACTGCTGTGTTTGAAGTGAAAGGTTGAGTCTAACCTCCCAGCTTGGGGGAATTTTCTATTAACTGAATGGCTGGAATTACTGTCTTTGGGACTCTTGAGTCCCTAGTTCGATTCCCAGTGAGGAATGGAGATTGTTTTTCCCAGGAGAGAGGGCAGACATAAGAGGAATCTTTGGGCATAGTGGAGTGCAAGTCATGGAAGGATTAGTCCGTTCTGTTACTGTTGGTCACCGTCAGCGGCTTAAAATGACAGTATTTATTAGTTACTGTGTAGTTTTTTTTCTTTTTTTTAGCAATAATGTGTTTTGCAAAAAAAAGTAAATATACCCATTTTTCATTTCAGTTCCTTTCATTCCTGAACTGAGATACAAGATTTTGAAGTTTTAAAAGGGGGCACTGTCAGCTTCTATGAGGTATTACTGGTCTTGTGTAACCAATGTGCCTCAAATTATGTCAGTGACAAAATTATCTCTTTGTTGTGCCCCAATCTGTGTAAGAACAGCCATTTTTTTATATTTTTGAAAAATGTATGTTTCAGCTCAGTCCGTGCACATTACCTTTGTGCTTACCAAAATGCCGCTGCCCGACATCTCTCCAAATGTTGAATGCACCTCAGAGTCTGCAGTTCCTGTAAACTCATGCATGCATGAGTTTGGAGTTTTCTAAGCATTGGTAGCTAATTGCTGGAGCTAAAAGTAGGTGCTCTCGTCCTCTGTTATCTGACACTGACATGCGTGTTCAGGATCGCAGTCAGCTATTTCAAACTGCGAGGAAAAAAAACTCTTACAATACTCATTTTGAATCCCAGGCATAAGTCACAATGCTCAGAAGAGCATACGCTTTTAGCCCTAACAATTAGTTACCAACGCTTAGAAAATTACAAACTCATGCGTGCACAATTCTACAGAAACGGCAAGTTCCAAGGCGCATTCACGTTGAAGTAGTGGAGGTTCGGTGTGCACGAAGATAGTGTGCTCGGGCTTTGCTGAAATATATATTTTTTTTAAATATAAAAAGATTATTATCACACAGATTGGGGCACAACAAAGGGAGATTTCTTCACTGAAATTATTAAAGGTAAACAGGTCACACAAGACCAGTTATACCTGGTAAAAGCTGGCAGTGCCCCTTTAAATGTTACTGCATCCGTACCCTACCCACCATGAAAAAATGAAAAGTGTTGGGTTTGATGCTATGCCGGTAATTATGAAAAACATGTGGTTGGAGGACCACCCTACTACATTCACAGTGTGAATCCAATATGTGCAGTCAAACGATAACCTCACTATAAGAGATTTTTAAAAACTGCAAGTGTCGACCATCTTTAGTAAAGATTGTATCGTGACGTTTAGCCAGGAGAAGCTGCTGAGATTTTGCCATAAAGTATATGGTCTCTTTCTCACGATATTATTTAGATTATTATTAGATGGAAAGCCACCGCCTCGACTCATTGAGAACCTTATTAGTCAAGCGGTGGCTTTCATTTTCCTAATATGCACCCAAAGTGTGCAAACTCATTGAGAAAAGTAGCCCCATATACTTCTTATGAGCGCCATGGCCCCGTGCTTTCCCTGGCTAAATGTCACGATACGGAAGAGCGCGGGGGCGGAGCGGGCAGACTAGGAAGTGGGAAGGGATCGGCTGGCTGGCAGCTCAGCCAGAGTTACGATCCCTTCCAAAACTTTTCAGAGCATATTACATTTTTTACACTTGCCACGGAAGGGCTATCGCTGCCCCAGGGTACTGGGCAGTGAAGCCCAAAGTCTTAGTAAGGTGAACTTACACCTTTACTTTAATGACTTGAGTCTTCAATTACAAAATAAGTTTTAAAAGCTGTGTTAAAATATCTGAGGGAGTTACAAATATACTGAGGATGAATCTAAGAATGTCAGAAATACATTTTAGCAGAAAAATGTAAAAAATGTTTGCCAACTAACAGACACTGCCACAGATCAGAGGTCATTTATCTGACAACTGCCATTTGTTACATGTTACTTGTGGGTGGGTGTGTCTGTGTGTATGTATACAGTGTTTCCTTCCAGTGACTATGGTGTGTCTTTTTCTTCTTCCAGAGCCGTAAAGATAAGGAGCGTCCCAAGTATAAACACAAAAAGCCTACAGAGCCACTCAATGCTCTTGTGTCCTCGATCTCCGTAACTACTGAAAAGGTACAGCATTTATGGTCAGGAAACTGGAGAAGATTAAGTTTGTCCTGGGTAGAAGTCATTTCAAGGGGTTAAATGTTGGGCAGTGCTGCACTTGAGTCTGACAGTGGACTGTTAGGACATTTCAAATCCAGATACTTCAGGCAGCAGGCCCACTCTGTCAGTTTGAGACGCTTGGAGAGTGCAGTGCCCCGTTCTGGAGCAGTATCCGATCCAGATAATGGTTTATTTGAATGGCTGATGACCCAGATAGCTGATTGTCCAATCTGAAGAAAAGTAAAATATCTGTATTAAGAAATGGCCACTGTCTGTGACGTGTGATGGGCAATACAGATTAGCAGAGTTGCTTTTTATCTGCGGTACGTGATGAGCACCAAAGATTATCTGAGCCACTGTTATCTGTGGTATGTAATGGGCGGTACAGACTAGCCGAGTTGTTTTTATCTGCAGTATGTGGTGGGCACCACAAATTATCCGAGCTGCTGTTATTTGTGGTATGTGATAGGAGCCACAGATTATCTGAGCCACTATAGTTGTGGGTCAGTAGTGTGTGCTATTGCCTTCCCCTCCACTAGTGACAGACCAATATGAGGAGGGAGGCCCCCTGCATGGTACTGTTGAAGGAGCCATATATCATTGGATCAGGTCATCTCAGTCCTTCTCCATCCCACATATATTTTGGGAGGGTAAGGGAGGCACAAGTGTAAATTTTAGTTAGAATGTTACATACTAATGCCGGCCCAGTGGTGCAGAGGGTTGAGGCATAGGATGCCACATCTTGCGCCATGCCAGCGACCCGGGTTTGGAAGTGATCTTGGGCCACTGGGGGTCAGCAGGAGAGGGAGAGCATTGAGCTCCTGATGACAGCTCTCCTCTCCGGGCGGGTGGGCATGTCGTCCCACTCCTTGGCTGCCCCGGTGGAGGATGAGAGCAGCGCCCGAACCGTGGGGAGACAAGTGGCGGCGATATGACCTGTGCTGCGCCTCCACACATGCTGGCGTTCACGACTCCGAGGAGTTGGGGACACAGAAAAAATGAAAATTGGCTGCCAACTCAGTGAATTCCCACCGTCTTGTGGTGTACCCACCCAGATTGCCCGTAATTTCTAAGTAATCAGGGCTCTGGGTCCAGAGTGGGGGGGAGGCAACTGCTAGGCTGGTAGGGGGAATGGAGATCTTCAGCAGGCCAAGAAGGAAAAAGATAATATGGAAAAAAAGAAGAATGTTATATACCAGGATATTTACATTTAGGTGCAGCATCTCACTTTCAAGAGGGTCCTGGGGAGATCTGGGTAGGTCAGGCCCTTATTGGTATTTCTGAGAATTTGGACCAAGGCTGGTTCCGCTCCATTTGGCTGAAGAGCCTCCAGGCTCTGGAATTAAGTTCCATTTGACTTCAGACTGTCTAATACCATATGCCTTTTTAAATGGAGCCTCTGGACTTGTTTTGCAGTTGTCTTGTTCACACATTTAACAGTTATTTTTTTTTTGTTTTACTTTCATATTGTTTATCCTGCCTTCACCGGTGCAGTGCTACTCTCCAATCCTGTCCTTCCCTTCTCCAGCTCTTGCCCTGGGCTCCAGGGTGCCACAGTGCAGCACCTACGTCTCTGATGTGCTCTGTCAGGGAGTTGGATAGTGACCTCCGTCTGGTTTGTCTGTGGAATGGGAACTGGAGTGGCCAGGTGGGTTAGCTCACCCCAAGTGGCACCAGCATGATGCTGCAAGTTGCTGGGCATTTCCCACCTTCGTTTTTCCTCCTGGATGCCAGCATTCATGGCATCATGGAGCTCGTTCGCATTGCATGCTTACACTCCGATGCAGTCAACATCCTCCTTCCCAACTGCCGCTCCAGCTGTACTAGCAACTGCGGTCCCCTAGGTGGCAATACTGTAGCAGAGCCTGCGTCCTGCCCACTCTGGGGGTGGAGGGCATCCTGTCTGATGCTTGAGTCTCCTTCCCTGGCCAGTTCCCAATGCCTTAGGCTTGTTCCACACCCGAGTGGCTGGCACTCAAGCGATAACCCTGTTGCCACATTGATAGGCCAGCGGTACAGTTAGTTGAACATTTTCTAGGACCACTCCAATGGCTCAGCAAGAGCATGTCTTTCTCCCGTGCCGATGGTCTGGGTTTGGAAACAAACCCCGGAGGCTTTGTGTTGAGAGGCAGGCCAGGCTGAGACGGCCACTACCTGGTAGTGCATCTTGGCTGGGATTGATTGATTCATTTCTTTATTTGTAAAAAGCACTTTTCTTAAAACCAAAGCACTTGTACAGAAATTAAAACAACAAACGTTATATATACAACAGATAAAATATCCATTTAAAACACAATCAATAAATACATGAGTTTTCCATAAAATCTGATAAAAAAACTCTCATCAGGCTTGGCTAGGTCAGGAAATACTAGGCTGAATAAATATGTTTTCAGGGATATCTTAAAGCTGTGGACGGTCAGGCTCTCACGTACCTGGTGAGGTAGAGAATTCCACAGGGTGGGGGCCGGAAAAAGACGGGCCCCAGATGCTTTCAGTCATACCCTGGGAATCTCTAGCAATCCCTCATCGGTGGAACGAAGTGTGCGGAGAGGGCAGTAAGGGTGAAGGAGATCTTGCAGGTAACGAGGACCCTGTTCGTGCCTGACCTTGAAGGTGATGGGTTGGCAGCGGGCTTCACTACCAACGCAACCCCTGTGGCTGGGCTGGGGAGCTTGCTCCTGCCGTAGAAGGAAGCAGTGTGTGTGTGTGTGTGTGTGTGTGCGCGGCACGTGCATGCAAGGCTGACAAAGGCATTGCTCTCACCAGGGGAGGAGGGAGAAAAAATGAGACATAAAAATCCAGTAGCCGTCTATGTGATGGCCAAGAACCCCTCAGTCTGATCAAGGTATAACCTTGCGAACAGGGTGGAGAAGCTACTGGCCTGGAAAGAAAGATCTCTATGGGGGAACAAAAATTAAATGTTCTGCTTCCGTTTGGATTAGAAGCATGGTGTGTGCATTGAACAGCATCAGGTTAACTTTGCACTGCACCTCAGGGTCATAAAGGTGATGTTTATAATGTACAACTTGGAGTTTAGTCATGGACCTTTTACTTATTGTGTGATCAAAATCTGCTTAATAATGTTCAGATAAGTTACCGTAATTCTCTGTGATCAGCCATCTCTTGCCGTGAGACCACACTGTAAATGAGACTTTGTCCCAGTGGGTTATGTCCTAAATTCTGTCTTAGATATATAACTGAAAAATAAAGTGAGGTAGTAAATACTTTATTTTGTTATTTTATGGGTGTTTTGGGGGGCCAGGAAAGACACACTAAGCTGAGGCTTGTTTCCAGATGCATCCTGGGAGTACATGGAAGTTAAGTGACTGGCTCATGGTCATACAGAATGCAAGTGGTGATTGTGGGATTCAAACCCAGTTCTTCAGGTTTGTAGCTCAGTGCTCATAACCACTATGCTATACTGCATTCCAGTTGTACTCCTGAAGGATCTTTTTAGTTACTGGAGTGACTAGTGTTTGAAAACCTGTAATGGAGAACCCAAGTAAACCGGGTGTGCGGCTCTGTGGAAATCCCTCCAACCCAACAACAGTATGGCAGATTAAATAAAAATGGCTGTATAACTGCACTTTTAACAGCACTACTGTGCTTAAACATGCAGCCGTATTTTACAGTTTACTGTTCTGCTTGAAATACAAGGACGAGTTGCTCTAAAATACTTACGTAGCTATTTGTTGCGAGGCTGCCAGCAATAAAGAAGCTAACTGTAGACCTGAGGGTTCCAGTGCAAAGTGCTGTGTGTTGCAGTAGGATAGGATAGAATTTAGATTCACAGTGCCTTCCATACATGAAGTTCCCAAAAAGCTTTACAAAGAAGGGATCTAGTTTATTTAGGTTGGGGTACTGTAATGCTTGCTACCTTCAGTTGTCTGGGAGTTTGTTGCACCGCCCAGGGCCGCAGTAATGGGGGGGGCGGGGTAAGTGAGGAAGTTGTCCGGGGCCCCGAGCTCAGGAGGGGCCCTCCTGAAGAGCTGGCTTTACCTCTGTCATTAGCTGGTTTGGGAAACGGGGGCCCATTCCAAGTGACTTGTCCGGGGCCCCGGGATTCATAGCTGCAGCCCTGGCACCGCCAGCTGCTGGTCCAGAATGCTGCAGCACGTTTGATCTCTGGGACAACCCATAGAGATCATATTGCACCTGTGTTTGTGCAAACTGCATTACTGCCTGTTTGGTGACGCATCAACTTCAAGATATGCTTGTTGGTATGTAAGGCCCAACGTCGTTTGGGTCCTGGCTGTTGGAAATATCTCCTCACCCCCACACCTCTGTCTGCCCTCTCTGTTCCACTAATGCTGGTTTACTAGCTATGACTCGGTCTTGGCTGAAACTGGCAGGAGATACAGCCTTTAGGGTGGCTGGACCAGTTTTATAGAACTCTTTGCCTGCATTTGTCAGATCTGCCAGTACGGTGGGTGCCTTTAAAGAGCTGCTGACATGATTTTGTGCTCCTGGCAGGCAAAGGCAACTCATAGTGTGTGCCCTCAGAGCTTTTTCGGCTATAAATAAACATTTTCTGATCGGTAGTTTTAAAAATATTAGGCTCGTAAAGGCCAGCTCGTAACTTCCGCGTATGAGCCAAGCAGCTAAGGAGTGCTGCAGCCCTGCTCCTAAAAGTGTCATATTTATGACATGAGGTCTGGAACAAGGCTGTAGGCTATCTATGGGGACTGTAGTGGAATCGGGGAGGGGGGCTGCAAAAAAGTGCTGAGTTTATCTGTGATAGCATTTTTACATGTATGGGGCTAATACAGTTAGCCCCATACATGTAAACATGCTGTCAAAGATAAACTTAGTACATTTAGGCAGCCCCCCAATTCCATTACATTCACCATAGATAGCCTGTAGCCCCATTCCAGACCTCATATAATTATGACGTTTTTAGGGGTGGGGCTGCAGCATTCCTTAGCCGCTTGACTCGTGCACGGAACTTACGAGCCAGGCTTTACGAGTCTAATATTTTTTAGACTACCGAACAGAAAATGTTTATTTACAGCTGAAAAAGCTCAAAGGGAAGGCAACTACACTATATGAGTTGCCTGCCAGGAGCACAAAATCATGTCAACAGCTCTTTATAGGGTCCCTGAAATCACATCTTTTTAAATTAGCCCACTGCCTGGTCTGACCTAGTTGGAATATGATTTCTCTATTATGAAGCTATCTGTTTGTTTCTTATTTAAATCGTCCCTCTGCTTATTGGATATACTACTGTATACTTTTTGTGTATTGTATGGCACCATAACCCTCTGGGAAAGGGTGCCTAGAAAAAAAGTTGCCTTGCCTTGTACGTTTTATGTTTGGTGTGCAAGACAGTGTCCATCTTATGCAGTTTGGGCGAGAGTACTGTGAAGCGAAACTGAGCAGTTCTGTCTGCCCAAACTGTGCGAGAGGACTCTACCACAAGACACATCTTGGACCCAGCATCTATAAACTGATTCTTTTGTCAGCATGGCTTAGTTGGTAGCACGAATGTATCTGGCCCAGAAGATTGTGGGTTCTAGTCCCACACCGAGATTGGCTTCATAAAATCAATCAATCAATCAATCAAGTCTTTATTTAACCAGGCGTTCATCATTGAGTAGAAGCTCATTTGCAAGATGGACCTGGGTGGAGCATGAACAATTGTATATACAGGTCAATACAGGTATTTACAAGGCAATACAGATAATACTCTTTACAGAGAGGAAGAAAAAGAAGTTCATATGTACATAGAATTATACAGATATTGTACAGATTACACGGTATTTACACACATAGAAGTGTCTATAGGAAGATAAAGCAGGTTATCTAAGGTTGCAGGAGGAAGTAAAGGAAGAAAAAATAAAAATAAAAATATACACCAGGTAGAGGTGAAGGTGGGGGGAGAGGGAGGGAAGTAGGGGGAGAAAGGCTAGGAGGGCACGGTGCACAGAAAGGAGTTGGTAAAGCTGGATGTAGAGAAGGTGGATGGAGAAAAGGAGTATGTGTGAGCCCCGGGATTGAATGCTATAAAGTACGGGGCATGGTAGGATGTCACAACCCAGGGTAGTGAGCTCCTATCCGAGGTTGGGAAAGGAAGAATAAGGGGATGGATGGGCCTAGTGTTGATAAGACAGGGGGGATAAGAGAGAGAACAATTAGGCTGGTGAGGAGCAAGCTGGGGGTCAGTACTTAAAATTGGGTCTAGGCGTGGCTATATACCAGTGCAGACACCGGTACTGGATCTGAGTGGGTGAAGCAGTTACATACTTCTCTGATTGTACGGAAATAAAGCATCTTGAAAGCATTTATACCGATTAGAGTGCTTAATTTGAGGTTTTTCGTAGATCGTTCCATAAGGTAGGTAGCACGAAGCTTATGGCTGCCCTGCCGAAGCGGGATTTTGCTTTGGGTACTTTAAGTGTAATAGCTGAGTAACTTCTTAACACGTATTTCCCAATTATACTCAGGGGAAGACAGCAGGAGATATAATAAGGCAGCTTATTAGAGATGGCTTTATAGGTCCAGAGAGTGGCATTTCTGTGGCGCCTGAACTTTAGTGATGTCCATCCCACTGCAGCCCACTAAATCCCACTGCAACCCACTAAATGCTTGAACCTGAGTGCAGTAATAAGGGAATACAGTACTATCAGGGTGTGCTGCCCTTTGAATGAGATGTTAATCCGAGGTCTCATTTGCCTGCTATGGTGGTCATTCAGCCGGATGTTAAAGATCCCATGGCACTTCTTGAAAAGAAATGGGAAATTTGACCGGTGACCTGGTTACGGTTCTCCCATTCACTAAAATACTACCAACAGCTTAATCTGGTTTGATTTCAGTCGATTTACATCTGTACCCCCCCCAAAAAAAAAGCCTGGGTGAGGCTGAAAATAGGCAGTACTGACAAGCCGTCATTTCCCAGTCAACAAAACTTCATTAAATAAAATAAATTACAAATCACTAGAGTTGGCAAGAGGGATTCATAGAAAGAATAGTGGATGGGCAGCCATGCGCACCCAGCCTGTGCTGCTGCCACAGAGGGGCTCTTATTACATCAGTGACCTCGAGAACAAAACTTGAGAAGTCTGATGTAATCCAAACTCCGAGGTGGTGACACAGACTTGGGCATGGCTGCCCAGCCATTATATTAAATAGTGGATAGTTTGAAGAACTTCAGATTGTTTAGTGGCAAAGCTGAAATGAAAATAATATTGTAACAGCAGTGGAAATTGTAATTTTTTTTGATAGCACACTAAGCTGGAAGCTTTTTTACAGGAGCGACCTGGGAGCATGAGGAGATTAAGTGACTTGCTCAGGGCCACACAGTATGCAAGTGGAAGTTGTGGGATTCAAACCCAGGTCTGGTCTGCTGGATGTCACCAGATTTGTAGCTTAGAGCCTTAGACCACTGCACTATATTGCCTCCAATAAAGCACTGTCGGTAACAGAAAGGCAGTAAATTAATATCGGTCGCTAGAAAAAAGCCAGAAAAGTTATCAGTAAAAGTTGTTTGCCATTTTTTTGTAAGGACTGGTCTTTGATGGTCATCGGCTAGTTGTGATGAAAAACTCGCACTACGATGTTTGAGGTTGACTCGCGCTGACAGAATGCGTATGCAGGATTGCTGTGGAGAAAAATAGACAGCAAGGGAATCTTACTCAACTGGAAATGTTGTTGCATCACAGAAGGGTGCAGCAATGTTGACCTATAAAGTGTCACACAACAACATTTCATCTAAGATGGATTTCCACGTGGAACAACGGCTAATTGTACTCAATAAAAAGTTGAACTTTTTTTTTTATTTTAAAAAGCGAATGAAAGGCTCTTCTCCACCCGTCTCTGAAGTGGAATTCTCCGCTTTAACGTTGCCACACAAGACAACAGCTGTATGCAGGATAAGAGGGCCTGCAGATCTTAGCATTGAACCACATACGTGATTTCTAATGTTTTATAATGTATTTGTCCAGGATAACCCAAATTAGCTGTTGCTTTTTCCAGTGGGGAGGATGCTGCTTCTCCCAAATTTTATAAAAGGGAGCGCTGAAGCACAGGTGGGTTAATCGACTTGCTCAAGGTTACAAAATGGCTGTGGTGGGATTCAGACGTATGTACTCCTGTGTCAAAGACCATTGCTCTAACCACAGCATCACACTGTCATTCCTAGATACTGGTAGTTAAGACCGCAAGACAGCTCTCTCGTGTGAAGAGGGTGCATGTCGTAGGGAAAAAGACTTCCAAAGTGCAACCAACAAACGCCAGCACACCTCTGCTGAGTACAAAGAAGGCTTTATTAATTTAGAAACGCGCCACCACCATTGTGGTAATGGCTAGAACAAAGAACCCTGACCAGTTTCATATGCAGTACGTCCTCAGAGGGTCACCAGACTCCTTGGAGAACGCCCCATGCATTTAAACCGGCCAGGGTTTAAGATGGAGGACAGAAGGGGGCAGACAGGAAGTGGGACACAGAGGAAGATGAAGCAGATTTGCTGAGAGGGGGGAGGAGAGAGAGAGAGAGAGAGATCTGAGTCTGAAGAACAGAGTTGGATTGGGCAGAGGGAGGACTGAGAGGCTGGGATGGTGAAGAATGGGTTCTGGTTTGGGGAGAGGGAAAACGATCTGTATAGCAGTTTTGAAGCACCCTCTTTAGTCTGGTGGCACCCCTGCTGTAGGCAATTGGAGATCATGAATAACGAGGAACATAGTTTCCTTTATCTGCTGTCGATTCCATAGCCTGTTCTCCCATGTGCTAAATTTTAAACACCAGGGGACTGACATTCGATTACCAGGGTTTTGTTTGTGAGTCTCTCTTATGATTATAAGCACATGATTTTTTGACAATCTGAACATGTCCTGTTCCTGCTGAGACTAAACAGTTGCACTGATGTCGGGGGGGGTTTACAAAAGACCAACTGTCAGAATCCCGAGTTTCAGGAGTCCAAGACCGATTGCCCGAAGCTTGATATCCCAACAGTTGGTAACTGCCCGCGGCGGAGTTTGTTCTCTATAGTCAGGGAGGTGCGAGTGGGGGGCCAAGCCTCCTGAAACATGTAAAAACACTCTGCTGTGAGCTGTCGGGATATTGACTGGTCGGACGACGTGTTGAAATAATGAAACCCGGGATATCGAGTTTCAGTCTTTCCTAATATATCCGATGGCAGAGAGGTGCTGCATCCTAAGCTGTAATTAAAGGGGAACAGTCAGCACTAAAAGCCTCGCATTTCAAAGTGTGCGGCTGATCCCAATTTGCACTTTGTGTGCAAAAACATTTTTTTCTTACTGTTTATTGCAATATACTAGATTGTATCAGACTGATTCTGCTGACTTGCAAACTGTCATTTTCTGTAACTACAAATCCCAGCATCCTCTCCTGCTAACATTGGAGGAGGGCTGCAGTAATACAGTCAGTACCCTGCAGTGCATGGTAGAGCTTTTATAAGATCCGGCTGGATGTTTGCCGGTCCCCCTGTTCTCCTCTGGGACTGTACTTAGCCCAGGGAGGGCAGTGGGACCAGCAAAAAAAAGATTGCGGTTTATAAAAATGTTTACATGCACTGCAGGCTATTGAATCTTATACTGCTACAGCCCTCCTCTGATATCAGTGACAGGGTATTCTGGGATTTGTAGTTACAGAAAATGTAAGCTTGCAAGTCAGCAAAAACAGTGATAAAATCTGTTATACCGCAAACAGTAAGTAAAAAAAGTTATTGCACAGAAAATGCAAATTGGGACCAGCCCCACACTTGGGTGTGGGGCTCTTAAAGCTGACTGTTCCTTAGAAATGTTTGGTTTCAGCAGTTTTAAAGAACCACATATCAGTGGAGCCAGTGCTCTGAAATTGGACATTGGCTGTTTTTGTGTTTAGGAGTATCAGCTTGGGATGTTCAGCAGCTGAGCAGAGGGGGATGCTGAAGGGGTTGTGTGGCTGCTACAGTAGCCCCTACGGCTGCATAGCCTGCACACCGTCTGCTGGCCCTCCGCACTGCAGTGATGGTTGACAGAACTGAGTACTTGCATGCCCCCACCCCTGACCTAGTTGGGCGTAGGTGCGCCGGCAGCATGGAATCCGGTGCAGTGGAGGGGGGCATCCAGGACTCTGGGTGCGCAGAAGTCACTGCATGTGTGGAGCAGAACCTCTGTGACCACCAGTCCTGTGCTAACACCCCGCCGTAGGTATGCATCACTTTGAGGCTCATGCCCTTAGTCTCTGAGAGAGCAGTCATCCCCAGCAGCTATGTCTCAATTCAACTGATGGTCACCAGATGTTCAGGTTAATACATGGGGTTTTCGACCACAAACAGTAAAACTGCAACCACCTTGGATGTCTGAGCATAGCATTATGCCAGTCACATAGTGTGATTCCATGCGTGTCGGCCATGGCAAAGGCATACCTCCTCAGTCATCTGCCAGACCCATAGCTTATGGCCAGCCTGCGGTCTCTGTTGTTTTTTATTTTTCCTGTCTCATAGAAACATAGACGCTGTTGGCAGAAAAGGACCTCATGGCCCACCCAGTCTGCCATAAGTCCCTGCCTGATGAACTACCGCAGACCCTAACCAATCTCCGCCTCCCCCCCCCGCCCTGTTACCAAGGTACCCTTGTGCCTATCCCATGGGTGTTTGAAACCTGTTACCGTTTCTGTACCTACCACATCTGCTGGGAGGCTGTTCCAGCCATCTACCACCCTTTCCGTAAAGAAGTATTTCCTCACATCTCCTCTAAGTTTCCCCCCTTCCAGCTTCATATCATGCCCACTTGTCCCTGAGCATCTTTTTCTGTGGAATATGCCACCCTCCTGTACCTTATTGATACCCTTGAGGTATCTGAATGGTTCTATCATGTCTCCCCTTGCTGGTCATGCCGGCCATCTCTAGTGGTCCAGCGGGCCTGCTGACCACTCGTTTTTTATAAAGATATTCCTGGTGTCCAGTGGACACACCACTTCCCTAGCTCTTCATCATGGCACTGTTTTGTCATGTTCCCTAACCAGTCTCGGTCCCACCACAGTCTCGGTTGCCATCACCACACACCTGCACCACCCCAGTAGAACTGCATCACACAGTTCTACTGGGGTCGGAGGCACTGAGGCATGTGGCTGGCTGTGCAGGGCTAGGATGTGTGTGTGCATAGTCCAGCTCTTCATTTGCGTACTGGCTCTGCGCTCCCTCTACTATCATGATGAAAGGCTGTCGACTCCTTTGTGTATATCACAAAGGGGGCATTTAGTAACTGCGTTGCAAAGTGGCCATTTTGACCACTTTGTGCCACAGAATTGTGAGAGTGTGTGGGGGGGGGGCCCCAGTGTCCAGTACCACATGGGCCAGATTCTCCATGGAACTTGCTGGCTGCAGGGTTCCCATTTGTGCTATCACTGCCAGCTCACACCGTGTCTCTGTTTCCTGTCTGTGCCATAAATGTTGCATTTTGTTTTGCCTCAGTGATGGTAGTATGATATATGACCAAGGTCCCGATTTCTCTGCGGCAGTTTGGGTCTAGGTTCTGTGATGTACCCACCTGTTGTCACAGAATGTCTGTGGCATTGATCCCTGTTTCTGCAGGCGTTCTGCAGTGGCAGTTGGGGGCTTTGGCAGCAGACAGAGACCTCCAGCACCCAGATAGGGGAATTGTTTTTAAGGCCCGTCCCATGAACCAGGGCACGTTGTCGGTTAACTCTTGAGTTCTTACACATTCAGTATTAGAAAGTTAAAAAAAAAAACCCTGTCCATCTCAAGCCCATCAACCCCCCCACCCGAAAGTCCCCACCCCAGAGTCACCTTACTGGAGGTAGTGATATTTTTATCAGGTCCTATGCTGTAGAGCAATCCTTATCCTTCTAGTGTCACCGTTGGGCCCGAATGCCCTTTTTTCATTCCAGTAATGCTCTGTGCGGCTTTGCGAAAAGTACTACTCTGACAAGAAACCGGAATTCAGGCCTGGCAATGAAATTAGAAGGATGAGGATTGCTGTACAGTGTGAAACCTGATAAAAATGTTACTACTTCAAACAAGGGGACTCCAGGAGGCTCTCAAGTGGGCGACGGTGAGATTTACCTGCCTGCCGCCCCACTGCCCGCCGACTGACAGATGTGAATCATTCACATATCTGGAATGTGTAGTACGGTATGGGCTGCACACCCATTGGCTCACACTGCGAACCAATCGGCGTGCAGCCCTACTGAGCTGTTAGTCGGCAGGGCGGCAGGCGGGTGGGGTGCTGCCGGGCTGACCTGGGGAGGGGCGGGGGCTCAGTGGGCGGGTGGGAGGGGTACACTAGACAACCAGGGTAATAGGACATTGTTTATGTTTTACAGATGCCTGCGATCAGGCAATGTGAGGTCCACTGGACCACCAGGGATATTGGCCAGGGGGGGATTTAAACAGATGCCCGCAATCGGTCCACTGGACCACCAGGGATATTAGAGGAGGATGTCTGTTTTTAGACAAATGCCAGTGATCAGGCACATAGCGGTCCACTGGACCACCAGGGATATAGGACGGGGGTTTATTTACTTAGCCAGATGCCCACGATCGGGCAGCACTCGGTCCACTGGACCACCAGGGATATTGGACGGGGGGGTTTATTTAAACAGATGCCCACAATGGGGCATGGGGGGGGCGCCGCCAGGTGCAGCAGGAACTCAGGTGACCACCTGCAGGTGGCAGCTGCCGTGTTGCACCCTACAATGTGGTAGCTCACCTGTGGCTGGCCATCAATTGTTCCTTTTTTTTTTTTTTTTTGGCTTAACTTTGTGCAGGCGCTGGTAGAGTTGCGCATGCATGTCTCACATCCGGGCTGAATATCGGGGCTGTACAGGTTGTGTAGGAACGCCCCCCCACCCGTGTTACTGATACATTCCCCGACGATCAAGATTTGTGCGGCGCACTTTTCCTTTTAAATATCGCATCACGGATTGCGGGATTGTGCATGGCACAACCTTTTTGAATGTCTGGGCCAGTGTGTCTTTCCTGGCCAAAAATTAAAAAAAAAAATAATTGAAGAGTAACCAGTAGATTTGTTTTTTCACAGGTTATATTGACTGTTCATTGTAAACTGCAGAAAACTGTTCCGTAATTTATTTAAACCACGGAACACAATTCCACGGTTTATGTAAACTACAGAAAACTATTCCACAATTTACATTAAGTTCCTCCATAATCCCCTTGGCCTCAGAATCACAGAAAAATTGGGGCCTTGTGTATGACCAATGTCCATAATTCACAGATAGTCTATTCCAAAAAAAAAAGCAGCTTTGTAATTCTCTGGTAGAATGTCATATAGCCTATAATTAATGTGTATGATGTCACACCCGTAAAGTACAAGTTTTCTTAAAGGAAAACTGTCGTTATCTAACCACCCCAACCCCTCAAAGCTGTACCCCACCCCTCAAAATACCCACACCCCCGATTAGGCTTTTGGCAACAATAAAAATGTTCTGTCACGAGAACTTACTTTATTTTATTTTTTTAAAGTCTCAGATCTTCAAACATGGTGGATACTCGCGAGGTCCATTTCTGTGAAAGTGTAGCACCACACTGCTCGCCCCGATACATTTGCATTGAGTCAAGCAGTGCAGCCCACACTTTTGTCTGCCATGTTTGAAGATCGTGGACTTTAAAAATAAGTAAGTTCCCAGTGATAGAAATGTTTTTATTGTTGCCAAATAGCCTAATCGGAGCAGAGCTTTGGGGATGGGGTTGCTAGATACAGTACACTTTTCCTCTAAGTATTCTCTCAAAACATTTCAACCACCCTTTACTTGACCACATAAGTCTGCAAACCAGTTCCCCCCACACTAAGCTCTCCTCTCATCGGCTAAAACTCACTCTGACCCCAACTGATTATTTTATTTATAAAAAGTTATCTTAGTTTTTCTTCAGGGTGTAAGGAGAGGACAGACAGGGTCCTAGCTCCCACAGAAAAGCATTAGTTCTGTGCACAGAGTTCACAGGGGAAGAACACAGTGTGAGCAGAAGGAAACTCCACCCTCCGACTCCTGTTAGCGAGCCAAGAATCTGAGTAAATGCTGTCACTAGACCAGCGTTTCAAAACTTGTTAGAGCATCATGGTGCATTCAAAAGCCAGCACCCTGAAAGAAACACTGTCCACACATAAATGGCTTTATCAGCTGGCTGTGTCAGCTCCACTTTTACTAATAAAACTGAAATATCATAACATGTAATATTTGTCTCCCCATATGTCTAGTAGTATCCACATATACAGCATAGAGCATTGCAAATGTCAAGGTTCGTTGTGACCATAAATCAGACCTTGAGCAATGTCATGTATTGGCAAAAGAAAAGTAAAGTGCAAATCTCAAAGTGCCTTCAGTGCAGTCATAAAGTGTTTATCTAGAAACATACAAACATAGAATTTGACGGCAGATAAGGACCGCTTGGCCCACCTAGTCCACCCATTTCCCTACCTATTGGATAAGCTACATATCCTAGTTAACCAGCAGCCTACTTCCTCTGTGCAGATAACGCAGTAGTTATAGCAGTGCCTTATGCAAAAAAAAGCTGCAAGTTCATTATACCATAGAATGCGCGAGGTCAATGCAGTATAACAGTCCACATTTTAAACAGGGTTTCTGGATACTGAAGATCAGAGTTACGAATGTAACTCCATAACAGTTGCTCCAAATGGCTGTACTTGACGTTGAGTTCAGAAGAATAAAAGAAAGGCAGGACTTGATGTTTTTGAAAGCTGTGCCTGAAAATGCCGTTATATGAAGAGCAATGTGGGCGCGGAATGCAGCACACTACATTACTAGAAAAAGAACAGTACAGAGCCGAAAAGCTTGGTGGTCTGTTTAAAACATGGCTCAAACAGCAGAAGTAGGGAAACTGCCTTTCTCTTTTGTATACTGAAGTCCACTGGTTTCACCATACGTAAACAGTGGCGGGTTTGCAGCAAAAGATGTAGCAGCTGAGAAAACGGTTTATCTCGCTACACACTGTTGTCGCTGCTATACAGGGTCAGTTTTACCATGGAAGGGTCGTGCTACAAGTGCAGATAATGGCTATGGATACAGCGGGGGATGTACTTCCCTATATCCAAATGTACCAGACACAGATAAGCACGCCCAAACTCAACCACCCTGCAGGAAACAGGAAAGATATTACAGGTTTGCAGAGAGACAGTAGCCAAATAAAGTCAAATGCAAGGCTGTGACTGTAGAAAGTTCAGAAACGTAACAGGTGGTAGTTGTATGGCCTTATAATAAAGTGGCTAAAAGATACCGCAAAGGTTCCAGAAACTCAAATGCAGTACACAGCTATAAGGGGATAATGTAAAACAAACTTGCAGGGCAGCATTTCCTTAGGGTTCCCTCAATCTGTGATTGCTAGCTTGAAGCAGAGCATCAATCTGTGACATCCTGAGAAGTAAGGAAATGAAAACGTTACAGCAGGAGACCGTGTTGGCTCAAAATTCCAAAAGCCGCTTCTGGCAATGAGCATGCCGCGTGAGGAGCATGGTGACGCTTCGGGCACGACCCTTCAAAATAATTTGTTTAAGCTAGCAGTGAGAAACTTGAGGGCACCCTAAGGAAAGTCTGGAAATTCTGCCTTGCAAGTATAATTTACATTATCCCCTTGTAAATGTACCCTGTCTAGACCTCTCCCAGGATGCCTCAGGAGATGAGCTGTAGCCTTTCTTGGTAGAACACTTTAATAAATAAAGAATTATATAAATTAAATTAATACGCTAGGACCAAGTAAAAAGGCTTAATAGTTACTCAGGGATAGCAGTGGGGTAGGAGGCAAGGAGGAGGAGGCAAAACTTTCAACTAGACAATAGATCCCGGAAAAAGATAGGGTAAAACAGGGCAGACTGGATGGACCAATGGTCTTTTTCTGCCAACATTTTCTGTGTTTCTTTGTTAATACATTGAAAACATTTTTTTCTTTACTGCAGTCTTGTAATTATAATGTGATGAACTAAAGCCTCCTAGTTAGGATCCAGATCTCCTAGCAGATTTTCTAAGAATGCGTAGTATACAAGTGCATTTAGAGTCCTCTGCTGTGTCTGTGGCTTCAGATATGGGACGCTGAGTGGCATCAGTAGAATTGTGTGGTATACTCCAATTGTTGTCTAGTGAAAAGGACAACTAAAACCACTGTGTAACTTCAGTGAGTTGTCTTTTCGATTTTACTGGCATTGTTAATGCCCAACAGTTTCTAAAACCGGTAAGAAGAAATGGGGGTAAACAAAGGCAGAGATTAACAGTTTCCTCAGTATATAGGGAATGTTCTAGTGTTGGGTGGAAGCTGAACATTTTGCAAAATATTTCTCAAATAGGGCTGACCCATTGGTGCAGGGGTAGGATTTCCGCCCGCGACTCTGGCAACCCAGGTTCGAATCCAGACTCTGGCGGCGGGCGGGCGGGTCGGCTGGGAATTGAGTGTCCCATGGACTGCTCTCCTCCTCCTCCTCTGGAGGGGAGGGAGTGTGCTCGGCGTCCGGCGCAAAGTGTGGACCCCTGGCATAGGCTGGGGATTTAATGAGACTGGTGCCTGATATGTGGTGAGGCGGGATGGACGTCAGGTTCGTCCCACTGATGTCATTGCACATCCCGCCTCCTGAGGGGATTGGCATCCACAAAAAATGCTGGCTGTCCCAGGGATGACACCGCCTCCTGGTACTGCGGCCCCCCCCCCCCCCAAGTACCTGGCCCTGACTGAGACCATGTTCTGCTGGCTGGCCCACTGGGGGGGGTGGGGGTGTAAGCCTAGGGAGCCCTGAACTGTTGAGCGATACACATGAACCATGTAATGTCAGTTCTGCATAATTCCAATCCGCAATTTAATACAGAGAGAGCAAGCATGCAGTACAAAGGCAAGAGAGCAGAGCAGCAGTGCTTTAGAGACAATTGCAGATAGTTCTTAGAGAGAGCTAGATTCTTACATCGAGTGGGAGCTCTTGCAGCAGGCTATTACGATCAGGACTATGCCACAGGCATTAGGACCCTCTGGAAAACTTCTCAGCCAGAAATACCCAGCAGAGACCACCCCCCCCCGACGTCAGCCCTGGTATAAAAGGAGGAGGACCCAGCTCCACCCAGTTCTTTTCCTGCCACATCCCGCGCATGTGAAGAGTTCCTGTTACTTGGCTTGCCAGCCCAGCAAAAAAACTTCGTTTTTTTCACCTTTTGAGCATTTTTTTCTCCACAGTTTCGATGGTTTTCTCTGCCTACCGACGTATGTCTTCGCTATCCTTGGTCTCCTCATCGGGACCCCACGTCAACAAGTGTGGTTGCGGCCGCCAGATACTGTCTAAAGACAGCCACAAGCAGTGCATTTTTTGCCTCGGACCTGAGCATGAAACCATGGCCTGTTCGTCCTGCAAGAAGTTCACCAGCCGAACTCTGATCCGCCGCTTGAAGGCCCTGAAGGCATTCCTGCTTGAAAAGAAAATGGACCTGCACACCTCAGGGGAGAAGCAGAAAAAGAAGGATAAAACCAAGTGGTCCCACGAAAAAGACCCTAGTCGGTCCCGGCACCGGTCCAGGTTCCGGTCTCGCTCCCGCTCGCGGCCTTCTCCCAAGAAAGCCCGTGGTTCGATGGACTCAGGTGAGCATCCTAAATCTAAAGATAAGGCTAAGGCTGGTCCTTCAGGGGAGAGGCCAGCGAAGCCTAAGGTGACTCCGCTAAGGGTCACTGTAAAGTCCTCGGAGGCGCAAGCTTCGGCCCTGCCTTCCAAGGCCTCTGCGCTGCCAGTCAAGAGCGCGCCTTCGGAGTCGAAGGACACTCCGGTTCACTTGGTCAGTACCCTGTCGTCTGTCCCTTTACCGATGCTGGATAATGGGGCGACGGATCCGGACGCAGCCGGCAAAGGGGCTGTGTCTCCATCCCCTAAGTCCTCCTCCCCTCTGGGGCTCTGAATGAGGCTCTCCTTCCAAGGTCATTGTTGCAGATGTTCCTTTTCTGGGGAAAGCGAACTCCGTTTTTCCAAAGGATGAGCTTCAGGATCTATTTTCCACCCCTTCTGGTGGGGGCAGGTCCAAAAGCGGACCCCACCCCCCGAAGCTGGCCCCGTCACCGGTCTCGGACCCTTCGGGTAAACCACAGCCAGGAGGTGCTTCTTCGCTGAGGAAGACCTCCGAGAGGCCGCCGCTTACACCTCCTCCCAGGGCTCATTCCTGTTCACGGTCTGTAGACTGTCACCAGCACTCTACCAGATCAGGTAGCCGATGCCGGGTCAGGTCTCGCACTAGGAGCCATTCCTGTTCTGTTAGGCGGGACTGCTCCCGACGTCGGTCTCTGCTCCACCATCGGTCCTGTGACTGACGTCAGTCTTCGGACCAGCGTCGGTCAGTGAGTCACCGACGCTCGAGTGGGGCTAGCCATAGAGATAGGTCTGGCTACTCATCACCCAGTAGCCTTTCCTCCTCTTCTTCATCTACTACCTCTTCCTTTTCGGGAATCGGGGGTTTCCCAGAAGAGAAGAACCAACCCCGCTCGCCTCCTGACGATCCCACTTTCACGGACGTCATGAGGCACATCCAGGCCTCCAATGAGTGGGACACGGAGGACCTGGATCCAGAACGCAGCAGCGGCAGGTGTCTGCCTCAGGCACCATTCCTGGTTGAGGGTCTCGGGCTTTCACTAGGATCTACAGCCCAATATCTGGGACTTACCGTTCCAGGGTACCGTTTTTATTTGGGCAGGAGACGGAGTCTCTTATCTCTCGTCTCCAAGAGTCAGGTAAATCCATCTAGTCGGTCCGCCAAATGTACTGTGGAGACCAGCGGAGACAGTGAAAGCCGCCATTTCGGAAGGACTCAGGTGGTCAAGCCTGTGGCAATCAACAGGGCCAGAGAGGAGGCTTTTGGAGGAGAGCCGGCAACCAGCAGCCTGGAGGTGCTCCTCCCCGTGGGCCCAAGTCCTCCCAGGCCTTTTTGCCCACCCCTGGCTCCGCCCACTGACTCTCTTCCGACCCCCTTCTCCTCCGATGGAGGTCACAGGGGAGGTGGTAGGGGGGTCATTCTCCCTGTACTTTCAAGGATGGAGCTCGATCACTGCGGACAAATGGGTCCTAGATGTCATAAGGAGAGGACACACTTTAGAGTTCACGGAGATTCCTCCAGACACTCCACCAAGGTTCTCCAGATGTCCTCCTCCTCACATCCCTCTCATAGAAGGAGAGATACAGGCCCTCTTGCAAAAAAAGGGCGATAGAACCTGTCCTTCTGCGGCAGCGGGGAAAAGGGTACTATTCCCACTTCTTCTTGGTCTCAAAACAGACTCAGGACCTTCGTCCCATTCTGGACCTAAGCTCTCTCAGTCTTAATATAGAGTACAAAAGGTTCCGGATGGTAACCCTTCCAGGTCTTCTTCCTCTGGTGCACCAAGGGGACTGGCTCTGCTCCCTAGACATGCAAGATGTAAACATGCATATCGGGGTCCCCCCCCCACAGGAAGTTCTTGCGGTTCCACTTCCAGGAGGAATATTATCAGTTTCGAGTTCTTCCATTCGGCCTCTCCTCCACTCCATGAGTCTTCACAAAATGCTTGGCAGTAGTGGCTGCGGCACTAAGGCGTCAGAGCATTATGTCTTCCCTTACCTGGACGATTGGCTGCTTGTGCCCCCGTC
The DNA here is from genome assembly GCA_016271365.2 of Neoceratodus forsteri. Lineage (NCBI taxonomy): Eukaryota > Metazoa > Chordata > Ceratodontiformes > Ceratodontidae > Neoceratodus > Neoceratodus forsteri. The sequence continues at coordinate 126,640,791 of JADMNL010000032.1, read as the reverse complement.
AAGGTCACACCTGCTTCAAGCTCTCAGAGACACCTATACTCTCTTCTGAGACTTGGGTATCACCCTGAACCTTCCAAAGTCTTCCCCAGAACCCAGCCAAAAACTCATCTTTATCGGAGCGGTCCTGGATTCGGTCCAGGGCATGGCCTTTCTACCCCCAGAGAGGGGCGATCGCCTGTGGGAGACAGCCGGGATCGGTCCTAGTAACTCCTCAGGACCAAGCAAGGACCTTCCTCAGACTTCTGGGGCACATGGCGGTGGCCATTCCAGTTACTCCTCTGGCCTGCCTCCACATGAGAATCCCACAATGGATGCTCAGGGTGCAGTGGGATCAATGCTCCAATGACCTAGACCGCATGGTCAGGGTCACAGAGTCAGTAAGGAGAACACTTCTTTGGTGGATGGATCCACTCAATTTAGAAAAATGGGTCCTCTTTCGTCCGAAGCCCCTAATCAGACCCTTACAACAGATGCCTCGGATTTGGGTTGGGGAGCGCACCTGGGGGCCCGCCAAACGCAGGGCATTTGGACACCCGAGGTGCGCAAAGTCCACATCAGTGTCCTGGAGATGCGAGCAGTTCTCAGTGCGCTACACGCCTTTCAGGAGGATCTTGTACCAGGCTCTCTTCTAGTTCAGCCGGACAACATGGCTGTCGTCTTCTGTGTCAACAAGCAAGGGGTCACTCATTCTTACCCCCTGTGCAGGGAGGTGATGAGAATCTGGTATTGGGCACTGGAGCGGCACATCTCCCTGTCCGTGTTGCACGTTCCGGGTGTCTTAAACGACTTGGCCGACAGTCTAAGCAGGTCCGGTCCAAGGGGAATGAGTGGGAGCTACTGCAATCAGTAGCAGATCAGCTGTTCATCACATGGGGTCATCCAGAGCTGGACCTGTTTGCATCACCACGCAATGCCAAACTGCCAGTTTTCTGCTCGCGAGAGTCTGTGCCTGGTGTTTTCTGGCCAGACGCGTTGTCCCTTTGCTGGGCAGGGAGGTTTCTTTAAGCCTTCCCTCTCTTCCTTCTCGTCCAGAGGGATCTGTTGAAGTTACAGGCCGAGGGGGCGCGAATGATTCTGATCGCCCCGCTATGGCCTTGGCAGATTTGGTTCCCACTACTTCAGCAGCTATCCATGGAACCTCCAATTCCGCTCCAATCCTTACACCTTCATGCTTGGCTCCTTCGGACATAGCAAAAGACAGGTACGGGGTATCTCCAGAGGTGGCAGATGTTCTTGTGTCAGCGAGAAAGCCCTCCACGCGCTCCACTTATGCTATGAAGTGGAAGCGATTCTGTTTATGGGTCTCGTCTCACCACCTGGATCCCCTTACCTGTCAGGTGAACTCAGCATTACAGTATCTCCTCTCCTTATACCAGCAAAAAAGGTCCGTCTCCCTATACAACGCACTGGGGAAATGCCAAACCTCACCCAGCAACTAACATACTGAAATCTGGTCAATGGAAAATCATGTACATAGATGCTCACAGCCTGGGAAATAAGATCCCAGACCTGCAGGCAATAATGTCAGAGGCTAAATTGGACATAGTAGCAAATAGTGAGACGTGGTTTACCAGTAACCACACTTGGGAGACTTCAGTGCCTGGCTATGTACTGTGCAGAAGACACCGAGGTGCAAAAAGGAGGGGGGGGGGGTGGCCCTGTATTTAAATGAAAATATCAAAGCTACAGAAATTCAGAATACACATAAGGAGCCAGAAGAACTGTAGGTCACCCTGGAAGCAGGAAATGGGACAGCCATAACAACTGGAGTTGTCTACAGGCCCCCAGACCAAGGGGAGGACATAGACACATTACTGTTAGAAGATATACAAAACATAACAGCTAAAGGGGAGGTTCTGATAATGGGAGACTTCAACATGCCGGATACAGATTGGTCAATACCAGCAGGAACATCTTCCAGAACTAGACACATGGTGGATTCCCTGCAGGGGGAGGGCCTCAAACAACTGGTACAACAACCCACAAGAGACAGGGCTATCCTAGATTTAGTACTGACTAACAGGAAGGATCACAGATCTCCAGATAGGTCACCTGGGGCCAGTGACCATCACATGGTATGGTTCAATTTGGCCACTAGAACAAAATCATCCCATTCCAAGGCAAAAATATGGGACTTCAGAGGAGCTGACTTTGATAAGATGACCAACAGAGTTAAGCTAGCTCTGCCAAAAGAAACCTAGGTGAGGGGTACAGGCAAAGTGGCAAGCATTAAGGATGCACTACTTGAAGCAACATCCCATTGTGTTAGACAGAAAAGGAAGTGCAAAGAAGAAGGAAACCACTTTGGTTCTGCCCAAGTCTCTTTCTTCCTTTGTGACTGCTAGCAACTCCCCTCCAGCCTATAGGTGGCTTCAGGGTTTCTCTTCCCTATGTGCATGATTTTGCACTTCTTTGCATTAAATCCCAGTTGCCACTCTTCTGACCATTTTGCTAGTTTATCCAGATCTCTTCTCATTCTGCCCACCCCATCTGGATCATCTACTCTGTTGCAGATCTTGGTGTCATCTGCAAACAGACAAGCCTTACCCTCTAGTCCATCTGCAAGGTCACTAATGAAGATGTTGAAGAGGACTGGCCCCAGGACTGATCCCTGAGGTAACCCACTTGTGACTTGCATCTCTTCTGACTGTATACCATTTACCACCACTCTCTGTTTCTGCCCGTCCAACCAGTTTGCCACCAGTTGACCAACTTCTGACCCACCTGAGCCTACCCAACTTATTTATCAATCGTCTGTGTGGAGCAGTGTCAAAAGCTTTGCTGAAGTCAAGGTAGGCGACATCAACTGCTCCCCCTTGGTCCACCACTCTGGTTACCCAGTCAAAGAAATCTATGAGATTAGTTTGACAGGACCTTCCTTTTGTAAATCCATGCTGTCTTGGATCCTGTGCCTCTATGGATTCCAGGTGTTGCACTATCCTTTCCTTAAGGAGTGCCTCCATAATCTTGCCCACTACTGAGGTAAGACTGACAGGTCTGTAGTTCCCCGCCTCCTCCCTGCTACCACTCTGACCACTGACAGAGCAAAGGCCAATGGCACATTTATAAGGTAGAAAAAGAAATGGGCAGACTGGATGGGCCTTGCAGTCCTTATCTGCCGTCAATCTCTGTGTTTCTATGTTTAAGGCTTGAGCTACTCCTCCATAAAGGTGCACATGTGGGCCATCTCAGCTTATCGTGTCCTTTTGGGTGACAGGGCCTTAGCCCAGTTGGATGTGGCCCACCCCTTTTTTACAAGGGATTCTTCACATGAGACCTCCCATTTGGGATCCTATCCCACCCTGGGACCTCCTTTTTGTGTTGGAGAAGCTGACTCTTCCCCTGTTTGAACCCGCAGCAGATTGTGAGCTGCGATATCTTTCCTGGAAGGTTTGCTTTTTAGTTGCCATTACATCTGCTCAAAGAGTTTCCGAGCTTCAGGCTCTGATGTATAAAGAGCCATATTTAATTTTCCACAGGGAAAGGGTTTCCCTGAGGACGAACCCTAAGTTTCTTCCAAAAGTGGTCTCGGAGTTGACCCTCAACCAGTCTTTTGACCTTCCAGTTTATTTTCCTTCTCCCTCTAACAAAGGGGAAGCTGTCCTTCACACTTTGGACGTCCACAGGATGCTGAGGTATTACCTGAAGTGAACGGCTAATCACCGTAAATCGAAGCAACTGTTCGTGGCATTTGCGCCACAGCACTTGGATAGACTGGTGTCCAAGCAGACCATTTCCAAATGGATTGTCCACTGTATCTCTTTCTGCTATGAGAAGCACAAGCCCCTTCCAGGCTCGGTTAGGGGTCACTCCACCTGGGGAGTGTCTACTTCCTTCGCCGCGCTGCGGAACATCTCGATTAGGGACATTTGCACGGCCACTACCTACATACTTTTGTAAAGCACTACAGCTTGGACATTGCCTCTAGACGCTGTGCTGGCTTTGGCCTGGCAGTCCTTCAAGGACTATTGTCTTGAGCCTCTGTGTCCAGCGTCCTCTCTTCCACCTCCCGGGGTCGATTACCTCTTTGGCAAGGGACTGCTTGGGATTCAGTCCTGATTGTAATAGCCTGCTGCAAGAGCTCCCACTCGAATTAAGATAGTACAATTAGGTAAGAACTTACCGTAACAGTAGATCTTGAGAGGAGCTCTTGCAGCAATGATCCCCATACTCCTTTGAGGTGTGCAGAGCTTCATCTTGAGCTTCACCTCGTTCTCCTGTCAGGAGTCGTTCGCGGGCCTTGGCGGGGGAACTGGGGTGGAGCTGGGTCTGCCCCCTTTTATACCAGGGCTGATGTTGGGGTGGAGCTGACGTCAGGGGGCGGTCCCTGCTGGATATTGCTGGCTGAGAAGTTTTCCGAAGGGTCTTAGTACCTGTGGCATAGTCCCGATTGTAATAGCCTGCTGCAAGAGCTCCTCTCAAAGATCTGCTGTTAAGGTAAGTTCTTACGTAACTGTACTTTCTTGAGGCTTGTTTAAAGGTAAAATGGGGTTTGATTGTACAAATGTGAGGAGGCACTTCAATGTGGTACCTTTTACTGGACCCTCATATGTCTTGTACAGAGTAAGGATGTCATAGTATCATGATTTTATGGTATACCGTGGTATTGGAAGTTATGGTATTGATACTGTGGGCAATTTTGGATACCACAATAACCATGCAATTTCTGATGCCGCAATGACCATGCTTCATGGTATACCACAGTATTCATTCCCTTCAAATAACTGTTTTGTACTTTCAGGGACAACTGTCCCTTCCATGCCAGCCCTCCCTGATGCAAGAGTTTGAAGAGACTTCTTTTTTGTGCAAAAATTACTTTTTCTTTATTACCACAGTATAACGATAACTGCAATATTACATGTGGCTGTTACCATACCATCAGAATTTCATACTTTAACATCCCTAATACAAAGATCATATAGGATAGGGATGGGAGAACTGGTTCAGATAAGTTCAGACCCCCCCCCCCCAAAAAAAAAACCTATGACATTTTTTGTAAAATAATCTTAACAGAACATTTTTTTTCTGGTTCTCATAGGGTTCTGATAATTTTTAAAACATTAATTTTGGAGCTTAATATACTGTACTCTCCCAGCAGGTCTTTACGTAATAATAAGACTGCCGGTGGTGGCAGAAAGATTCAAAAGGAGCCTGGAGGTAGTGTAGTACCACTCCAAGTTGTTTTTAGATACCCTTTTTTATATTTAATCTTTATTGTTCTTTGAATACACATACATACAATACATCATAAACAGTGTCAGCACCTTGATATCGTATTCAGTCATTACAAGTGATATACAGTCCGTGTCATCTTATTTTGTAGCTTTAGTATTACCGTAAACTGCAGTATAATCTGTAACAAGGCGCTTACTGCCATTCAGGTAAGGGAGTCCGCAGGTACCCTCAGGTCCAGGGCATTCAGTTTCTTACTGTACAAAAAGAGTATCCACTGTCAGCATATAGATATATATACGCCACCCACCTAGCCTAATGGCTAGTTCCCTTTTCTTGTTGTTGAACAGAATACGTAAGGAGTTCCAGATTATAAATCCCAGTCACCAGTACTGTCCATTCCACCAGGGTTGGGGCTTCCTGTCTCAACCTCCTTTTATTGACACACTTTCTGGCTGTAACTTACAGAATTGCTAGTAAATATTTCTTGGCTACATCTTTTTCTTTTTCTGGTATATAAGTAATTATACCATGGACATAAGTGAACAGCCAATGAAATCGTCAGACTGGCAGTTTACCACCATTGTAAATCCTCTGATAACCAATGGCTGTTGATGAGTATATAATCTATAATATCTGCAGCATAGGAATAAATACATTAAAAATAAAAAAACAAATCACCGTCTTTAATATTTGTATTTTATTATAGTTAAAAAAAAATGAACCTTGGTATAATCGCAATCAGCCACTTGGAGGATGTGGATTATCGGGGGATTTACCATGGCTGGTGAGGATTTACCCACTTGGCTGCACCTCGTGGGCAAGCCACTCCAGCTGTGGTAAATCCCCTGGTAACCCACACCCCCTCGTGGCTCATTCCTTAAATAGAAGTAGGTGTTTGTCTAGGTGTAAATGTGGGTTACAAATCTCTGAGGGAACTATCCAGGTCTTTAAAAAAAATGGTTGTAAAACAGGGCACACCCACATGACATGGTAGTACAATGCCCTGGGTTCTTCAGAGCGTCTCCAGCATGCGGGGTGGGGGTGGGGGTGCGCAGTGGCCCTGTGCATCTTCTGGATCAGAGTGAAAAAGAATCGGATAAGAGATTTCCAATTAAATTCCTTCCAGAGCGTCAGCTTAGATACCTTATGCACGTTCATACAAATGTGCTGCCGTCGTTCCACAGTTGTTGGAGTAGCCATCTCCCCATTCCAGTTCTCAAAGGCACGCAGTACTATAGAGGGGCCCTGCATTCATAGAATACCATACAGTTGGGATAGGAGGTGAACCCCCAGCTGTCCTTTAATAGAGATAAGGAAGGATGTAAGCAGGGGGGTGTCTTGGTGGTGGAAGAGGAGGAGAGATATTCCAGAGGTGGGTCAGATAGGCTGTAACCTGAAAAATTTGGTATGCAGTATGCCTGGAAGGAGAGGATCCCATCTCCCTGGAGCAGCAACAGTGAAAATAACAAACCCTGTCTGTGCCAGTTTTTATAACCTGAATCCAGTCAGACTGGTAGAAAATTGGGGTGGAGGCGAAGGGTAATAAGCAGAGAAATTTACGCTTCAAGTTATAATGAACTAAAACGCTATTGCGTATCCAAAGGACCGTTTGCATGTATGGGGAGGGGCAGTGGTAAGAGATGGAGGTCACTACTGAGGGGAAAAGTATCTGCTCCAGGTTCGGGTCTGGCAATGCTGCCTTTTCCAGAGGCACTCATTGCTGGGTGTGGGTGTTCTGCAGTCAATGAAGGATGGGCTGTAGCGTGGATCCAGCACGTCCTGGAGATACCAGGGGTGCTAGATAGGGGCAGCCAGCCCAAAATGATAGTTGCAACAAAGGTTCCTGCACTCAGAAATCATGACGGGGAGAGAGTATTGCAGAAAAAAAAGTATTTGTAGCACATATCCAAACCATCTAGAGGACACTTAGGTAGACAATGTGTGGCAAATTTCACCCGTGGCATTTTGTTTTTACATTTGTTTCCCTTTATTATCAATATTTTATTTATTTTGTTTTTGTTTACCGGGTAGGTGCACTAGCCAACAACATGACTATTTTCAGGCACGACCCAGGAGAGTACAGAACATGATGAAAACAGTATACAGAACAATATCCAACGAGGGAGGAAATAAATATTACATGTGTGGGTGGCAGAACATAGTATACAGATTTCAACAAGTTAAAATGGTAAGACATAATCCTTTCAGGAAAGCACAGGTAGCATTATACGTTCAATGGTAATAAAAGTAATAATAGCCAGTCATAGGTACAACAAAGGAAAAAACAGAAGATAAAACAGAACAATAGTACAGCAAGCATAAATAAAAAAAAAACAGGTAATACGTTAATACATGAAAGTACAATAGATGGAGAAAGCAGGTAACAACTTTGGAGCTGACGGAGTTTATACGAGATAGAGTGGAGTAAGGTAGGCAGTAAAGCAAAAAGGAGCCGTGGAAGAGCTGAGTCGGGTAGGGCAGATTAGATCTGTTTAGGAAACGGAATAGGGAAATGGCAAGGCAAGGAGGGGAATAGCATGGGGGAAGAGAGTGGCTAAGGATAACTAAAAATGGTGATATAGGAAAATAGGGAGAAGCTGGCCGGGCTCACTGGGGACGATGCTCAGTCAGCTTTGAGGGTGGATAATGATGGTATTTCTGTACTTCATAAGGTTCTGAAAGTTCTGCTAAGGCTCAGATAACTATCAAAACCTTTTATGGATTATCAGAAACTTTTAGAACCTCAGAAACTTTATTTATTTATGTCTTTGATAACTGGGTAGGTGCGCTGATCCAAAGGAACGTTTTCAGTCACAAACCAAGCCACGGAGTGGCACAATTACAAGCAATACAGTATGTGCAAATAAACAGTAGTGATCAGGCCTCATCACGAGGTGGAGTAACAAATAAACAAGTGGGTTACACAAAAAAAGAACAGAAATACATGAATTGTAGGGAGCCATATTGGGTTAACTTCAGGTAGACACAGTGCAGAGTCGCAGGCTAGCGTAGTAGACAGTCATTTGTTACAATAGCCAAGAGGTCAGGCATGATTGTTTCATGTTATACAGATAGTGCAAAGTGTATTTTGTTGCGTGCAAATACAAATAAGTGCAAAGGGCATTCTATTACATAGTGGAAAGCATAGGACACAAATCTGAAAGGGGAGTGGACCTTACACCATTTTGATTCAAGTTGCAGAGGCACAGGGAGAGAAAGAGGGGCCAAAAAGTAGCAACCCCAGGGTGGGTTGGCGTGGGGAGGAGGGGAGTGGTCAAGCAGCAGACAGGTGCGTCTCCGAGTGGGAGAGGTGAAAAAGCTGGAGTTACCCAGGAGTGCAGTGGCATATGGTTTCCGATAGGAGCCATACTTTTTTCTTGAAAGACAGGTGGGAGGAGGATGAGTGCATAGATAGGGGAGCCTGTTCCATAGGGAGGGGGCAGAGAAACTGAGAAAGCTTTACTGCGCTTGGAAGTAGAGATGTGTGGAACATCCAGCGGGGGGACTGAGGATACTCGGAGTTTCCTGAGTGCCACTCTGCTTGTTAGTAGGGATGAGTATGGAGACAGGAGACCGCCCCTAAGCGTATTGTCCACAAGGCAGCCCAGAGCATAGTCAAAACGGCCTTGTAGCGGGAGCCACCCTAGGGACTGATAAAGTATGCAATGGTGAGTAGAGTAGGGAGCTTGGAGGACAAAGTGACAGATGCTGTTGTACACGGTGTTAAAACATGAGCGCAGAGCAGAGGACCTGAGGGAGTAGACAGGGGAGCAGTATTCAGGAAGGGGTAGCAGGTGTTTCCTTGTGCGATAGCAAGGCGCGCTTCATCAGACAGAAATTGTATGAGGAGTGGTAGCACCTAACTTCTGATTGACTCACCATACAGGAGTTATTTATATGCCTGAGAAATTAAGGAGGGTCCAAGGGTACATCTAAGTATTTAAAAGAGGAAATTTTCAAGGGGGGCAGGGAGTGAGTACAAGGAGGAGAAGTTAGTTTTAGAGACCTTGGCAAGGAATGGTTTGGATCCAGAAAGCTTTGACTTTAGCTTTTTTTCATTGACTAGGAGCTTACTGGAGAGAAACCATAGATGGGCAGCACCATAGTTGAGTGTGAGGGTGGAAGAGATGGTTTCAAGTGATTTATCACTATGGTAGAGGACTAGGTCATCTGCATAAAGGAGTGCCCCACAGGAGAGGCTTTTGGCAGGTATTGCATTAATAAATATTGAAAAAAGGAGGGGTCCGAGTATGGAGCCTTGGGGAACCCCAGTGGATACTGGGAGGACAGAAGAGGAAGCTTTACCAATTATGACAGACTGTAACCTGCCAGAAAGATATCTTCTGAACCAGGTTGACGTTTCAGAGGAGCAGCCAAAATGAAGTAGGGTAGAGTGGAGGAGGGGTGGTCAACAATGTCAAAGGCTTTTGACAGGTCCACCAATACAGCACCTGTTGCTCTCCCCACCTCATGTTTCTTAGGATGTGGTTGGAAAAAAGAGCCAAGGCAGAAGTGGTGCTATGGTGCTTACAACCATGTTGGAGGGGGCATAGAAGGTTATATTTGTCAAGATGTTTTGAGAATTGGAAGTGTACAATTTTTTCCAGCAGCTTGCTTAGGTGAGGGAGGAGAGAGATGGGTCTGTAATTATCAGGGGATAGGGGATCACCAGCTTTTAAGATTGGTACAACGTTTGCATGCTTCCAGGTGTCAGGCACTGAGGACGTTGAGAGGGCGAGGTTGAATAAGAAAGTGAGGGGTTTGATGACTGCCAGGGAGATGAGTTTAAGGAACATGGGGAAGAGCCCATCGCTGTCAGGGCTACCTCTGGCAGGGAGGGATTTCAGGAGTTTGGCGGTAACACCATGGCCAGTGGCTCTAAAATAGAAGGGGGGAGGCGGTGTTAGAGGCAGGAGAGGAGCGGTTTCACTGACTCTCAGGGCCTGGAAAAGGCAGGGAAGGGAGTTTGCTGAGATGGAGGAGAGATTAGTGAATTTTGAGTTAAAGATATGTGCAGTCTCAGCAGGATGAGAGATGGGGCCTGAGGGGGATGCAGGTCGAGTGATTTGACTGCAAGTCTTAGGGTTTAAAAGTGACCCAATGGAGACCCAAAAACTACGAGGATTGCCAAGGTTGTTTCTTTGTTGGTTAAGGTACTATTTGCACATAAGGGATTTGGCAGTATGCTTGCAAGTATTGCGCAAGCAGCTATAAGTGTTCCAGAGTTCAGGGATGGGGGACACTTTATATGCTTTCCACTTACTACCTCTGTCTTTCATGAGAGACAGTAGTTCCTTGGTTATGCATCGGGCAAAGCCCCCCTTACCCTTCTGGTTGTGAGAGGGAAGTGGAGGTCCTGTAGTTGAAGGATGGCAGTTGTAAAGGAACTAACAGCGGATGTTATATTGTTGTGGAAGTAAAGGGCAGACCAATTTATTGCCCCAACATCTTCAAGGGCATTTGAGGGGATCGGGCAGTTGAAATTTCCAAAGGACAGGTATTTGTGGGGAGGGTGGCTGGTTTTAGTGGCCAGTATGATGTATGTTGGGGAATGGTCACCGATAGAATCAGACATTGTACCTGCCTGAAGGACCAGGTCCACCTGATTTGTGGCAATCCAGTCAAGTAGGGAGGGGTTCAGTGTATGAGTGTTATGTCTGGTAGGAAGGGAGGTAACTTGTTCAAGCTGGTGTGCTTTCAAGAGGTTTGCATACTCGGGCTCAAGGGCTCCTAACCAGTTAAGGTTAAAATCCCCGAGGACAGTGGTTTTCCTGGTGGGAGAGAGTAGCCCAAGACCATCCAGGAAGTTGGAGAGACCTAGGATACCTCCAGAAGGGGGGTTGTAGCAGCAACCCAGGTAGAGTTTTTTTGAGGCACCCAGGGTTATTTCACCTTTTGTGGTTCTCCATCCCAAGCAAAGTACACAATGGAAATTTGCATTAAAATAGTTTGCTTTCGGACAGTTAAGCCTAGACTCGCTGGACATTGTTATCAGTAGATTAGTTAGGGGAGTTGTGTACTGCTGTTCTTGCATTGTAGACATCTGCGTAACATACCCTGAGCCTGTGGGATGGGTGGAAAACAAAGAAATCACTTACTTACTGACAAGCTTTTTAGGACCACCCAGGTCCCTTCTTCTGAATTCTGTCTCTGCTGAAGGCCTGTTTTCTATCTATTGTTCACCCACTCTACCTACCAGCACTTCTCGCCTTACCTAAACAAACTTCTTCCAGGGGCTGCAGGAGGCTTTGTCCTATTGCTGGGACCCCTCTCCCCACACTGGAGCATCGGACATTCTTTTTCTCAGGCGCCATAACTTGGAACCTGCCTGCTGACCACTGGAGCAGAGCCCTCCTGAGCAGCCAGTCAGGGCTTGATCTTCACTGGCGCCAAAATAAAAAAAAAAATGGAACAAAGGACCTAAACATTTAAAAGCGTGTCCGAGCGCTGATAAAATCAAATTCAGGACCTTCTTCCAGGGGCTACAGCAGGATTTGTCCTATTGCTGCCCCCCACCGGCACATAGGACATTATTTTTCTTCTGGCATTGTAAGTTGGAACCCACCCACTGGCCACTGGAGCAGAATCCTCCTGAGTAGCCAGTCAGGGCGTGACCTTCACTGGCGCCAAAATTAAAAAAAACAGAACAAAGGACCTAAACATTTAAACGCATGTCTGAGCACTGATAAAATCAGATTCAGGACCTTCTTCCAGGGGCTGTGTCCTATTGTTGGGACTCCCTCTCCCCTCACCGGAGCATCAGACATTTTCCTGGACAGTGGTTGGAAGGAGGTTGGGTGACATGTAGTTCTAGGACTAGCAAATCAAAACTAACCTACAATTTCAAGAAACTGCGATCATTGCGACACCCTCTGTTTGTCTAGCTGAGCTATGTCAACAAGTTATCAGTAACTCTCACTGGGCCATGGGATCGAGTTAGGACATTCATTCAATAACAAAATGCTAGCAGTGATATGAGTTGTATCCATTTCAAGTCTACACAGTTTGTATATCTGTAGTAAAACATGAGCTTCAGGAAATGCATTTTGTTTAGCTCAAGTCATTTTTTAGAGGAGGCTCTCATATTCTAGGTTTGTTAGTATGGCCAGACCCCACCTGGTTATTACACTGTAGTTAGAGTAGTTGGGTTAGAGCCTGTGGAAAACTCACAATGTAATAATTTTTCTATCTGGCATTTTGGCTTAACTTGGCTCTCTGTCTAGGGCTGGATCCCAGACAATAGGTGGACCTTTATGTTCTCACCTTAGTAGATGTTTGTGGTTGTTGAGCAAATGGATGCAATGTGGATACCATGGGGCTGCCTGGTGTGCATGTACCTGGGGCAGCTGAAAGCAGAGGTAAACTGGCTGAGGTGGATGTTAGAAAGAGCGTGACATGGATAGAGATATTGAAATGGGAGAAGGAAGCAGCCAGGGGATGTTGCAGACCTAGGGAATGGTATGTCCAGGTGAGAAGCAAGGTGGACAATAGGTCATCCGGCAGAGGCTCCACATAGACCAGATGATACTAGAAATGGAGAGTGGAAGAAGGTAAGGAGGAATGGGAGATGAGGGGTAAATCTGTACATGGAAACTACTGAAAGGTAGGGGATGCAGGAGCTTCCCCGGGCTAAAAGGACATATATCAAATAGGTTTGCGGCACTGGGAGGTTTGGAGGACCAGGGAGCTCATGAGGTAGCAGGGGATAAGAACAACCTTGAGGAAAAAAACAACAATAAGAAAATGGGGGAGGTGAGTGGGAGGGGAGGAATGAAGGACAGAAAAAGGGTAAAGATTTAAGGACAAGTGGAAGAAACCAGGAAAGGGCACACAACAGCGGATGGCAGGGGATAGCAGGGCAGACGCGAGATACAGGGGACCATGGAGGAAAGAGAGCACACCATGAATCTGCACAATTGGGAGAATGGGAGGGACCAGGATAAGTTGGGGGGAGTGTAGCTCGACAGGAGCAGCCAGAGGGACAAATAACAAGACAGTGAGGGAAGAAAAAGTGATGGTCTTTGGAGACTCCATCATAAAGGACATACACTTGGTAAGGATTTGGGGCCCAGATCCCAGAAGATCAGTCATCAGTGAATCCGGGATGGAAGTGGGGATGGTGGAGTCTAGGATCATGAAAGAGGCAAAACAGGTGAAGAGTAAACCTCATTTTATACACCTGGGAACACATGATTTGGCAGGAAATTAGATGGGGTGATCCAGCAAAGGTTCAGGGAGTTGACAGAGTGTTACAGGATTGTTGCGAGCTCTATAGCACTCTCTGAAGCTATTTCAGTCTCCAGTGCCAGCACAGGGAGGAGGAGGAGAGGATGATAGATGACTTTAACGAGTGACTGAAGGACTGGTACAGGGCAGAGGGGTGTGTTTGTCTTAGAGGATGGGGAAGACTTTATTCTAAGGACAGGCTGCACCTAAATGAGGAAGGGTTGAGAGTCCTCAGGGAGAATATAAAAGGGTACATGACAAGGTCCTGAATTTCAACTCTTAAAGGGAGAGTATGAGGCTAGGAGGAAAGAGAGGGTCAGTAAGGGAAGAGGGAACCTTGCTGGCAGTCCCCTGAAAGTGGGGAATGGGACTAGAGCAAGGGATGGTACCAAGGAAGGGAAACATGTGAGAACTACAAAAAGGAATGCCCGTGAGCTTGGACAACAAAAACCGTGGACTTCGAGGCAGCCATAGCTTGGGGGGGCAGATCTAGTGGAGATCACAGACCTGGGACTTGGTCATTCCAGGTTTTACTCTATTTAGAAGGGACAGGGACGGGAGAAGGGGTAGCTCTTTATACGAGGGACGACATTAAGGCTACAGAAAAACAAGGGGGACAGGGCGAGATGAGGTACTGTGGGACACATTGGAGAAGAGGAAAGGGTCAGTTATATGCATGGGGGTGGTGTACAGGCCTTCAGCACACAGAGAAGAAGAAGAAGAAGTGGATAGGGATCTGTTGCAAGCAGTACAAAAGATGGTTAGCAAGGGGGTGGTGGTGTTGGTGGGGGACTCCAATTTTCCAGATATGGTGTGGAGCCCCCCAACAGTGACAGCATCAAGGAGCAGTGACATCCTGGGCTCTCTGCAGAGGGCGTGCTTCAGACAACTTGTAATGGAGCCCACTCGGAAGGGTGTGGTGCTGGATCTGATACTAACAAATGGGGCCTGTGTCGATAACCTAGAGGTGATGGACCACCTGGGGACCAGCAACCATCACTCGGTGAGGTCTAATGAAGAACTGGGCCAGAGCCAAACCACACCATAACGAGGGCCCTGGACTTCAGGAGGGCAGATTTTGAGAAAATGAGGGTGTGCCTGAGGGGCATCCTGGCAGAGATGGGGGAACAGAAGGGGGTGGAGGAACAGTGGGCTGCAGTAAAACAAGGAATTGCTAGAGCTACCAAGCTATGTGTCAGGCAGGTCAGCAAATAGCAGGAGGAAGAGGAAGCCGATCTGCTTCACTAGGGAGGTAATGGAAGAAGTAAGGGCAAAAAGACTAGCCTTCATAAACTACAAAAAAAGAACTCGGAGGAGGATAGGGAATGTTACCTGGAGAGGCAAAGGGGGAGAGAGAGAGAGCAATTAGGAGGGCAAAAATGTTAACAGAATAGACTATAGCCAAAACAATTAAGAAGAGGGACAGAGCATTCTATAGGTACATTGGGGAACGTAAGAAAACAAAGGGAGGGATAATTAGGCTGAAGGGGGGATTCATGTAGAGAAGGATTGTCAAAAAGCAGACATACTGAACAAGCATTTCTGTTCAGTATTCATGGAGCAGGGGAAGGGGCTGGTAATACAGGACAGGAGCAAAATGGGCAGAGACGTGGACACCAGCCCCTTTACGGAGAAAAAGGTCCTAAGTGAGCTAAAGAAGCTAAGGGTGGACAAAGTGATGGACCCAAATGCAGTGTATCCCAGGGTGCTGAAGGAACTCCAGGAAGAGCTGGCTGCACCCCTCACGGCACTGTTCAACCTATCGCTAGAGCCGGGGAGGTGCCAGCTGACTGGAAGAGAGTGAATGTGGAGGTGGCGATAGGGAAGAGGTCGGAGATTGCAGGCCGGTCAGCCTGACTTCACTAGTGGGCAAGGTAGTGGAGTCACTACTGAAGGAAAGGATAATTAAATACCTTGATATGAGTGGCTTGCTGGACCCCGGACAGCATGGATTCACCAGAGGGAGGGCCTGCCAGACACATGTAATACGACTGGGTGACTAAGGTGGTGGACCAGGGCAGGCCAGTGGACGTGGCCTGTCTGGACTTCAGCGAGGCCTTCAATACTGTCCCTCATAGCAAACTGATAAACAAACTGTGTAGCCTAAGGGTGGGTCTTAAAATAGTATTATGGGTGGAAAACTGGCTTACTGACAGGCGCCAAAGGGTGTTGGTAAATGGGGAACACTCTGGCGAGGGAGAGGTGATGAGCAGAGTGCCGCAGGGGTGGGTATCGGTGCCGGTCCTCTTCAGTGTCTTTATTGGTGACATTGCAGAGGGGCTGGATGGAAAAGTATGCCTATTTGCGGATGATGTGAAGGTATGCAATAGGGTGGACACATCAGGGGGGCTGAAAAGATGAGGGAGGACCTTAAGAAACTGGAGGAATGGTCTGGAGCATGGCAGTTGGGACTCAGTACAGAAAAGTGCAGGATCATGCACATGAGGCACAAGAACCTGGAGGCCACATAGAGACTGGGGGGTACTGACAGTCACGGAGCAGGAAAGGGACCTGGGAGTTATCATCTCAAATGAGCTAAAAGAGGCTAGGCACTGTGACAAGGCGGTGGGAAAGGCTAGCCAGATGCTTGATGCATAGGAAGAGGTATCACAAGTAGAATGAGGGAGGCCATTGTGCCCCTGTACGGGGCACTGGTGAGACTGCACCTGGAGTACTGCATCCAGTTCTGGAGGCTCCATCTGAGAAAGGACATAGACAAGGAGGAGACGGTGCAGAGGACAGCAACTAAAATAGTGCAGGGCCTGCAAGTGAAGAACTGAGAAAAGAATAAATTAGTTAAATATGTATTCCCTTTATTCCCTGGAGGTAAGGAGGGAGAGGGGGGCATGTTAGAGACATTCAGATACCTCAGTGGTGTAAACAGAGTGCAGGATGGGAGCATCTTCCAAAGTAAAAGGTTCTCCAAGACAAGGGGGCACAGTATGAAGTTGGGGGAGGGGGATGGCTCAGGGGTATCGTGAGAACATATTTTTTTCATGGAGAGAGTGGTAGGCATTTGGAATGGCCTGCCAGAGGAGGTGATGGGGGCTAAATCAGTCACATGATTTAAGGAGGAGTCGGACAGACAAAGCAATATCCCAGAGGCAAAAGGGGATGCTCCAGAGATCAGTTTGGGCATCAGATCTCATAGTGGGTAGGAATAGATAGGGCAGACTGGGTGGGAAAAGAGGTCCTTATCTGTCGACAACCTCTACATATCGATCTGTGTAAATGATCATAAATTATTTTGAAACAATGTCACTTTAAAGTATAAATTCAGCTTCTTTTGTTCAGAATGTTGTTGTACCTGACAAAGCGACCAGTATGTTCCCAAAAGCTTATGTGCTATAACATTTTTGTAGAAGACGTACGTTGGTCCAATAAAAAGTATCAAACTATCCAACGACTCCAAATAATTTTGGAAGGATTCTGTCAGCCCTGCTCTGGGATTGGCTGTCTTAGTTACGGCTGTGTGGAACCTGAAATTGAAGGGCAGAAAAGCAGACTGGAAACATTTTTAAGGAACATGTGGCTTTGGGGGTGGGGGGTGGGGGAGGGCAGTTACATTCCTCTTTAGACTCAGTCCCACATAGATAAAGATGTTTTAAAATATGTGACCCCCACCTCTTCACCCCACCATGTATACACAGCAGAGGCCTACCTCTAGATGAGTGTGTATTGTTTCCATGTGTCAACAATCCAGAAAACAGTAATCTCCTGTCTTAAAATGGCACACAGCACTTCAGCCTGCATGCCTGAAGCAGCTGTGCAGGGGTGCCGAGGCCTCTCTCCCTCACTGGAGGACGAAACATCTGGCACAGGGATCCGTTGACATGATGTGCTTTAATTCACTGTTTTGGACTTTGAAAGGACTCAGTGTGCAGGTGCTTGACTATCAAAGAGCGTAAGGAATGCACCTGTTAGGAATATATTGGTTAGGGGGCAGAGGGAAGGAGGTTTACTTGTTGGACAGGGCTGCTCTGCACTTAAGTTTTATAAGAGCCACATGGAAAACACATTGAAGTTATAAGACACACTGGGCTAAAGGATATTAAATCCTTTTCATTTCAAATAATTGCCATCAGTCACATTTACCTGGGAGTACTGTATATCAGCTGCTCCAGGATTGGAGAGGATCTGCAGACCCTTGGGGTTCGGTGGATGCCCCAGAAGAAGTGTGGCATGCATAGTGAGAGTGACAGATGGAACAACAGATCCGAGGCACAGTGCCTGGGATAGCAGTATCAGTATTTGGAATGATGGGGGACTTACAGAGGGGGTTCCTGGGTTTTCTTTTGAGGGTGGGGAACAGACAGGCAGATTTAGGAAGGGGGTCTTAAACATTTGGGGTGGCTCAGCAGTTGAGTTTGGAACCTCCCAGATGATTGGGGAGATATCAGACAACGTTGTCTGTTGAACAGAACACTGAAGTTCAGAACTGGAGTTTATAGGTTCAGACACCACCACAGTCAACCACTGAGCTGGTGTGGTTCATCACTTTTTTGTAATATTTTATAAAATAGTGCCCTGAGAGTCTAATCATTACCACAGGGCTGCTGCTCTCAGTGCGGGGCCCAAGTTCAAGGCAGGCCCAAGTTGTCAGAGGCTGAAAGGAGGTGGTGGTTGGGACGAATGGGTGGTAGAGTTAGAGAGAAGAAACAAGTGGCCCAGAGGACACTCTGCTACTCCAGGGAGGGATGATGTCAGTCATCCACCCCCAGTGGCAACAGCTGAAAGTGCAGGCTGGAGTGACTAGGGGAGGAAGGGTACTGGCTGGCTCTGCGTGTCAGCATGCAGGTACAAAAATTACATTTCCCCCCACCCAGTCACGCTCCACCTGGGAAGAACAGGAGGATCCCATGGTCTCGGGTTCCCAAAGGTTTCTGACACTTGTGACTTCCCTCTCCATAGTGTCAGAGTTCATAAAATGTACTGGTAACACTTTCCATCGATTTATTGATTGTGCAGCCACCTGGGGAACAGAGTTACATCTGCAAGCCCCGGCATGCCATGTGGGGGACGGCTGGGGGTGGGTGCATTATAGCAGAGGAAGGTGCTTGGTGTCCAGGGAGGGGCAGATGCCAACCTCCTAGCATTCCCCCAGTTCCCTACTGGCTGACCAAGCGGCATTGGCATTTACTGTGAAAGCAACCTTTGGCCCCCCCCCCCATCCCCCAGCTGGAGGAAGAGCAGCCTCAGTCATCAGGGTGGGGGAAACAATGGTGGGAAAATGTTGGGGGGGGGGAGAGTAAAATGGTGGTGGGAGGAGAGTAAACTGTTGCTGTAATAGTTGTTTAAAATAGTGATTACCTCACCTACCTGGATAACAGGCAGACAGAACAGACCACCTGCTCTTTATTATTTATAGCCTTTTTCTTTGTTCCTTTTCATGCTCTGCTGGCAATAAAGGGACTTATGGACAGAGAAGCCTAGAACATGATGACAAATAAAGGCCTAGTGGGCTATTCTGTCTGCCTGAGTCTGTCTTATTTTGGGACTGTGCGTTGACACTAGTCCCTCCTTCTTCACCACAGTCTGCCCCTTACACACTATTCCCATGTGCCTGTACCATCCTCTTTTGAACTCTGTTACTGTTTTACCCCCCCATGACCACCTCCAAGCTTGTTCAATCTTTCACCCCCCCTTCTGTTAAAAAAAGTACTTCTTGACACCCGCCTTGACCCCCTCCCACCACCAGTTACAAGGATTTTTCCCTGGTACCCATGTTATCACTCAGTGTGAACAGCTTGCTGTTATTCACCTTGTTTGTTCTGTAGTGGTACTTGGACGACTCAGTTATGTCACCCCTCCTTCTCCTGTCCTGCAGCATGTACGTTAAGATCCTTCAAGCATTCCGTGTAGGACAAGCCTTGTTGCCCCTGTATCATTCTGGTGGCTCATCTCTGCACTGCCTCTGTCATTCCTCGGGTGTGGGCTCCAAAACTGCACACAATACTACAAGCGAAGGTGAACCAGGGATCTTTATGGGGGGGCTGTACAGCCTCTCTCCTGCTAGTGATTCCTGTCCCAGTGCACTCAGCATCCACTTTGCCTTGCCCACAGTACTACCACATGGTACTGCTACCTTCACGTTGTCCAGTATTGACACCCCGGGTCCCATTCTTTTGATGTGCTCTCCAGTGCCACTACATCCATCGTATAATCCGGTCTTGGGTTCTTGGCCCCTGTGTGCATTACCTAGCATCTTGTTGCATTAAATTCCAGCTGCCACACCCTCTACCACTGCTCCAGCTTTTCCAGATATTTCTTTATAGCCCTTATCCCCTTCTGGGTGTTCACACTTCGAGAGATCTAGGTGTCATCTACTGTTAGGAATGTCTTTCACTGAACTCCCTCTCCACTGTATAACAAATAAAAATGTTAAAGGGACTCAGTCCTAGACTCAATCCATAGTGCACCCCACTCATGACTTATTTATTTATTTATCTCAGTCTAGGATTACAAATACCTTTGAGCCAGGGCTCTTTTACAAAGGTTCCACATCATAAGGTACAACAAAACAAGAAGGATGACATTATGACAAATAGTCACTTACCTATACATATACAAAGCTAGAACTAGGGTTGACAATGGTAGAAAGGGAAGGGTAGGAGATGAGAAAGTGAGGGGTAGGGGTGAGGGCAGGTCACAGAGGTGAAGTTAGGGGAGGACTGAGGCAGGGGTAAAAAAGGGGGGGTGCCACCAGGAAGGCATTGTCAAAGAATCAAAGATTAGCAGAGGGTGCCCAGACATTAGCAAGAGTTAAGGATAGTGACCATCACCCAGCTGGTAGGGGTTAGCATAAGGTCAGGCTGGCATAGGTGATAGATGATTCAGTTATGATCAGATGCAGTCACAGGCACTCGAGGCAGTGAGAGACTTGCGGAGGCTGGATTTGAAGGAGCCGAGCATGGTGGCAGTGGTAATGTCACTAGAGAGTCCATTCATCCAGCTCGAAGCTCTAAAGGCAAAGGATCTTTGACCTTGTGTAGTACGGCTGCGGGGAATTTGGAGAAACTGTAAAGGTCCCCTGGTGTTATGCTGCTGTTTCTGGTTGTAGGAGGGAACAGACTCCAGGAGGTGCAAGGCCCATCAAACTTTTCTTTGCCACCATACAGGTTTAATATTTTATGCGACTGTCTAAGTGCAGCCAGTCGGTTTGGGTATAAAGGTCACAGGTGTGAGTAAGGCGTTGAGCACCTGTGATGAGCCAACAAGCCTTGTTGAGTGAGATAGTTGCACGTTTGAGCGCAGTAGCAGTGGCAGAGCCATAGATTATAAGGCCGTAAACAATGATGGTAATGATGGAGCTCTGGATGGCAGCACCCAGTGCTTCAGGGGTAAGGTGTCGTCTGTGTCAGAAAAGCATGCCCAGTCTGGAGTTTGCAGTTCTGGCAACATTATTAATGTGATCAACATAGGGGAGGTGTGAGTCAATGGTGATCCCAAGGTATTTAAATGATTGGACCTGTTCCAGAGGGTCACCTTATGTGGTGTTAATGGTGAGGTGGTGATCCTTATACTTATTATGGGTGCTGCTGAAAATCATGGTTTTGTTTTTTTTCTGGTTAAGGATCAGTTTATGCCTTCTGAACCAATTTTCAACCGTATTGAAACCCTGCTGGAGACTTTTTTGCAACTGATTCGTGTCCTGATAGGATGCAAGAATTACCGCATCGTTGGCGTAAAGTATCATTTGTTCAGTGCAGTAGTCCGGGAGGGTGTTTAGGAACAGGCTGAAAAGGAATGGGCCAAGGATAGAGCCCAGAGGAACGCCAGAGTTGACAGGTTTGGCATTGGAGAGCACATCTGCAATTTTTACACGTTGAGACTAATTTTCAAGGTAGCTTTTGAACCAAGTGATTGAATCAGCAGAGAGACAAGAGGACTGAAATTGGGGAAGTAGAAGGCGATGGTGTACAGTATCAAAGGCTTTGGTGAGGTCAATATAGATAGCTCCAGGTGGTTTACCGTGGTCCAGGGAGCTGTGGATAGCACCTGTGAATTCCAGGAGGGCGGATGCAGTACTGTGACCTTTTCTGAAGCCATGTTGCTGCCAGCAGAGAATATTTTATTTGTCCAGGTAGTCAGTGAGCTGGTCAGCTACTATACGTTCCAATGCCTTTGAGACAGGAGGTAGGATAGAGATTGGGCGATAATTGCCGTGTATGGTCTTGTCACCACTTTTATGGATTGGGGTGACAGTGGCTGATTTCCATTTGTCTGGGAACTGGCTGAGAGAGAGAGAGAGGGAGAGGTTAAACATCCTGGTGAGAGGCCCTAAAACTTCTTCTAGTGTAAACTTCACTTTCCACTGAGGGGGTCTCCATTTAGGATCACCTCTTTGTCTTCTCAGCCAGTGTTTCACCCACGTCATAATCTTGTCCATTGTCTTCAGCTGTAGAACGTTATCAAATGTGACTTCCCAGAGAAAATTGGATCCTGGCGGAGAATCACAGACATTTCATAAGGCTATCCTGAAGAACAAAAACAGACAGAAGGCTCTACCCCTTTATTGTGGTAGATCTGTAGTCTTAATTTTTTGTCCACCAAAATATGAAGTCATTTATGTTCCATGGCTGATATGTCACTTCATCAAAACATGAGGGCAGTGGTTACATATTCTCCTTTGACAGATAATTGGCCTTCATAGAGCCAAAATGAACTCTTACACTGTACTTCTTACTAAGAAGGTGAGCTTGCTGTGGTCATCTTGAAGTCAATTTGGAATTTGTTTGTAGAAAAGGACTGTTTGGCCCACTCAAGTCTGCGGAGATGGTCCCTGCCTAGCCTGTCTCTGCAGACCCTAACTGGTCTCTGGCACCCCTCTCTCCTCCCTGCCCATTTGCTGGTATTCCCCTTTGTCTGTCCCACACGTTTGAAGTCCCATATTGTTTTTGCCTTCACCACTTCCACTGGCAGTCTATTACAGACATCCACCACCAGTGAAGTAGTGCTTTCCCACGTCCCTCCTAAACTCCCCCTCCCCAGCTTCCTTGCATGCCCCCTGGTTCTGGTGCTCTTGCTCATTTGAAAGAGACTTCCACCCTGCACCCTGTTCACCCCCGTGAGGCACTTGTTAGGTCTTTAGCATATTCCATCTCACTCTCCTGTTTTCCAGGGTGTACATGTTGAGATCCCTCAGTCTCTCCTTGTAGGGCTTTTGGTGCAGCCCTGCCCCATTTTAGTTGCCCTCTTCTGAATTGCCTCACCCTGTCTGTGTCCTATCTGAGGTGTGCCTGCAGAACTGGACACAGTACTCCAGGGGTCCAGTATTCAAAAATGGGCAAAGTGGAGCACAGATAATTGCACTGCACCTTGCCCGGGTGCCCAAAAATGCTATATTCAATGGAATAGCGCACAAGCCTATCCTACTGAATATAGGGCCATTGTGGCCCAGTGCTAAGCCACTTAGCGCTGAGCAGACATGGCTTCCGAACTAGGGCATCATAATGGCTAGCACCCGTGCTAAATTTCCATTATTCAAACAGACCCATGCAAATGAGCCCATTGGGCATGCAAGGTGCTAAGGGACCATTATGGGCTCATGTGCATGTGTAGCCATGTGATTTAGCATGGGCGCTGCCCCCCTTGCCCAGTCCCAGAGAGCTAGTGCTAGTGGTCCCCCCATCACCGATCTGATGTAGAAATGAAACTGTCCCTGGTGTCTAGTGGTCTGTCCCCCGCCCCCGGTTCGCGGCGCCCAATGTCAAATAGTCCCACCCACTCTGATGTAGAAATTAAACTGCTCCTGGCGTCTAGCCGCCCGCTGATCGCCAGCCCAATGTCAAATAGACACTTTCCCTGGTGTCTAGTGGTGCCTTCCCCCCATCGATTGCTGGTCTAATGTTAAATGGACACTTTCTCTGGTGGCTAGTGGTCCCACCCTCTCCAGTCACTGGTCCAGTGTAGAAATGAAGCTGTCCCTGGTATCCAGTGATCCTCCCCTAGCCGGTTGCTGGCCCAGTGTCAAATAGACACTTCCGTGGTGTCTATTAGGCCCCCCTTTCGCTAATCACTGTCCTGATGTCAAATAAACACTTTCCTTGGTGTCTGGTGGTCCCCTCCCTCGCTAATCACCGGTCTGATGTGAAATAGACACTTTCCCTGGTGTCCAGTGGTCCCCTGTCACTGAGCAGTGGCCTGATGTTCATATAAATCTGTCCCTGGTGTCTAGCAATCCCTTCCCCACCTGCACTCATGCCGGATGGGTTATTTGGGAGTCCCTGGCATCTGTTGGTCCCTTCCCCCACCCAATCACCTGCCTGACATACTGACACAGTTTCCCTGGTGTCCAGTGGTCCCCCCCCCCATCCTAATCCCCTGTAGTAAAATGTTAAACCATTCCCTGCTGTCTAGTGGACACTCCTCCCTATACCTGATCCCCTGTATTAGGAATGTATACCATTCCCTAGTGTCTAGCGGACTCTCCCCACCCCAGCCAGGGTGTATGTGATGCAATTGGGGGGGGGGCCACTAGACTGCCAGTGATGGGGGCATTCACTGATGTGAAGGATCAGATCTGTGATTGGGAGTGGGTGAACCTCTAAACTACCAGGAATAGGGGTATTTACATAACATGAGGGATTGGACCAGTGAATGGGGGAGCAGGAGACACTGGCAGGGACCGACAGCCCATGGTATCCGTCTGCAAAATGGCACTTGGCTGGAGTGGGAGCAGTGCACACTTGGTAAGGGTAGGATTTTGAATGCCTTAAATAGCACTGTAACAGCGGCTGTTTAGGGCATTCAGAACCACTGAATATACCGCTGCATCCTGTATGCAAGAGGGATTCCTCATTTTCATGGTGGCAGCGGGATATTATGCACATGAATGTTCGCAGTTTAGCACAGAAAACCAGGGTCCACTGAATATGGTCCCCGCACCTTCTGGCTGCGCATGTCTTGGTTAATGTATTGTAACATGTTTAGCAACACACTTACCTTTTGAAAAAAGTGACAAAGTCTGCAGAAAATTGAAATCTGGCATGTGGTGCAGAAAATGTGTTTGCAAACTGTTTGAAAAGTGTTGCCTGCTTTTGTCTCTTTCTCACAGACTTTTCAGAATATGTTTGATGCTCGATATAAACAGGTGCAAACAGTGTGGCAGATCTTGAAGATTTAAGAAAACAGTAGGAAAGCAACTTGCAAATGGATGAGATATTTGCAGGAAAGTGATTTTAGTGTGGGGCTGGAGCCCCATCAGAACCTGTCAGCTGGTGTTCACGTTTGAGAATATTGTGTGTGTCTGTATTTGTGTGTATAGTGTTGCTGCAGTAGTCTGGTGTCGGGCAACTGGGGTTCAATTAAAAAGAATGCAAAGTTATGCACATTGAAAGCTGGAACCTGAAAGACTAACACAAGCTTTGGGGGGGTGGGTACAGGTCTCGGTGTCAGAGAAAGAAAAGGATCTGGGGATAGCTCAACCAGCATCCTTAAGCAGTCTGTGCAGTGCAGAAAGGCAGCAGCCAAGGCAAACAGGATGCTGGGGTGCATAGCTAGGGTGCCCACCAGCAGAAGAAATAAGGTGTTCCTACTGTAGTGCAGATAGATCCATGGTGTGGCAGAACCTGGAGAAGTGTGTAAAGTGTTGGGAGTTTCTACCTAAACAAGGACGTAAACCATCTAGAGACGGTACAGAGAAGGGCAGTGAAGATTATTCAGGCTCAGTAGGATAACCCCTACGAGGATAGGCTGAGGAGCCTTTTTTAGTATGTCTTTATTGTGTAAATCCCAAGCAATATATGCCAAAACCGATGCAGCTCAAAGAGTGACTAAAAGTTGCTTGGATAAAACCAGTTATACAGCACACAAAAGAAAAATACATATGTAACCTTTTGAACACATGAACCATAAAAACAGAAAAGTCATCAAACTAGTCACTCCACCTTGACCTAGTTCTTTGGTCACCTAGTCAAAGAAATCTATCAGATTCGTCTGACATGACCACCCCTCTGTGAAACCATACTGCCTCGGATCTTGTAATCCACTGAATTTCGAGATATTCCACAGTCCTTTCCTTCAGCAGTGATTCCATTAACTTTCCCAACACCAATGTCAGGCTGACTGGCCTATAATTGCCAGCCTCCTCCCAGCTACCAGTTTCATGTAGTGGGGATGAATCTCCCTCCTTTAGTCCTCCGGAACCACTCCTGTTTCCAGTGAGCTGTTAAGTAGAACTGTGACCAGTGTAGGGGTACTGACACTGGTGTAGGGGTAAAATACATAATCCCAATACATATTTTTATTTATTTTTCATTTGTTTGTGCAATCGGATTTACAACCTTTGAGCCAGAGAGTCGTTTACAAAGGTTCCTCATCACAGAGAGGACTAAACAGTGGCACTGGTTACAGAATTCTGACAGACGGATATAGTTTGTACAATCTATATACATAGTTACATTTGAATCAGTATAGGACACCCCAGATGTACAGATGTCTTAGCAGGGGGAGGGATAGAGGAACCAGAAAAGGGGGAGGAGAAGGGTGTGTGTGTGTGTGTGTGTGTGTGTGTGAGGAGGCAGTCTGGAGGACCTGTCGAGAGTTGAGTGTACTGGGGGGTTATGCATGCGCCGGTTAGTGACAATTACAGCAGCAGGTATTGAAAAGATGGTTCAAAAAAGCGAGTTTAAAAGGGGCGATTTTGGGAGTGTTTGTGACGATGACAGGAAGAGAGTTGAACCAGGAGGGGGCCCTATAGCAGAAGGATCTCTGCGCTAGGGAGGTCCTAGTTCCGGGTACCATTAGGGTGGTGTTATCTGAACTGCAGATGGAGGCTGTGGGGAGGCCTGCTGAAGGGAGGCAGACACATATCGAGCAGACATGACAGACCAGAGGGTTCTGCTGGCTACTTCTTATGTTCTTATATCAGAGGTGTAGCCAGTATTTACCTCCCTCAGTACCCTTGGATGTCCCCATCTGGCCCCATTGCATTGTCCACCTTCAGGACTCTCGCCTCCAAAAAAAGGACTAGTGTCCACCTCCCTCCCTCCAAAGCATCTGTTACTTTGTGCCCTCCTCTTTTCCTTCCTCTGTGAACACTGAACAAAAGTATTTGTTTCAGAGTAAATCGCCTTTTCCTAGACCCCTCTGCACATCCCCCCACTTCCCGTTTAACCTTACAGTCCCACATCTGATCTTCCTTTTTTCATTTACATACCTAAAAAATGTCTTGTCCCCTTCCGTTACCTCCTGGGCTAGTCTGTCTCTTCACTTTGTTGCACTCCTTACTGCTTGCCCTGCTTTCTTCTATTTCCCCAATACACCTCCCCATCCTCCTCCTCCCTCTGCATCTCCTTATACCTTCTGAATGCCACCCTTTCTACCTTTACCTTTTCAGCCACGTCTTTCACGAGCCATAGTGGCCTCTTTTTCCTCTTGCTTTTCCTCGCTTTTTTGAAGCAGAGATTACATAAATTGTGTGTATAATACTGGAAGCACCTTAATAAAATAGCAATAGCATTTTAATGTATAACAGAGATCTGCAGAGGTGTTTCGGGGAACTCCCCCCCCCCCCCAAGTTTTTCCATCACTCCAAAAATATGTGCCCCACCCATTTGGTAGACCTTGGAGGGGGGATTCCTACCTGGACCCGAAAGCAATTTTTTTTGTCTGCGCTTTCTATCCCCCAGGCACACCTGGTCATCCACTCCTTTGGGTTACCAAGCCTACCCCCACCCACCAGACTCCCCCGTCGTTCTCCACTGCCCCTCATCATGCCATGGCCCCAGTCAACCTGATGTATCCCATCATTGGGGAACCAGAGGAGACTTTCTTTGCCTACCAAAATTCTTCTTTCCTAACTGGGACATAGTGACAGTGCAGCATGGTTTGCGGCGGACAAGGGAGTGGGTTGCCATCGTCTGGATGACCAGGCAGCCATTTTTTCCCCTTAAGGTTGCCCCCACACTCCCGAAGTACAGCTGCCCCTGTGGGTACATGGTCACCCGCACCGCATATGTGCGCTGACCCAAAGGGCCACCAGGAGCTGCCCTAAGAGCAGTGCAACTTTGTCCCTCCCCACCCCAGGAGGAGTGCATCCATGGGATGCTCCGAGCCCTCCCTGCCAGTCTCCGTTCCTGCCGTCCTGGGCTCAAGGCACAAACCCGAGCCGCCAACTTGCCAGGTGAAGCTCCATCATCTGGTGCCACAGAGTCGGCCTCGAATTTTAAGTCTTGGTGGTCTAGTGGGACCCCGGCATATCCAATTAGTAGTTTTTTTTATCATTGGTAGTCCAGTGGCTCTGCTCTCCCTAGCCTTGGCAGCTCGCAGTCATCCTTCACTCATCTAGCCCCTCACCAAATGCTGTCCTGCAACATAAGTAAGCATTCAGCCTAGCGGTCCTACTCCTCCCCCCACTGCCATAAAAAAAAAATATTTAGAGGATGTGGTGAAATTACTGTACCGGTTGTGGTGACAGTCGTTCGGGCTGTGACTGAAACTGTGTGCCATTTTCAGACTCTGCCCATTTTTGCACGTGGGTACACTTTGATGTGCACAGGCACAGAAGGGGTCCAAATGCTCCTTGAGCACAGCTCGGGAGGGGCAAGAGACTGGTGGTGATTGAGCCACAGTGCATTGGGACTGAGGATTGGTTGTTTAAATAAAGCTGAGAATTTGTTTTTAATTTACTGTGCTTATTACTCCTCTCAGGCAAATGGCTCCCATCAGTCCTGCCCGCTCACCCAGCCCCTCACCCGCCATCCCCAGGACTTACCTCTCCTCCTTTGTCATCCTGGTTTACGCCGCAGGGTGGGGCCATTGGAAGAAGGCACTACCCCTGATGGAGAGTCGGTTGGTGCCTTGGAAGGAGAGCGCCATGATCGGCGGCGGGCTTGCAGTGAGGGGCAGATATCATCCTGCAGCAGTTGTCTGCTTTCCCTGTTGTTCATTCCCTGGATGCTGAGGGCACTCCCAGTGTGCATGGACACATGCATGTATTGCATTGGAACACGTTGGCAGCCCGCCCAATTCCTTGGCTCCACATGCACTGCCATCTGTGGTCACCCAGGTTGCAGTAGTGAAACAGAGACCGAACTCCCTCCCTCCCTCCCTGTGGTAGAATGCCCTCTGTGATGCTCAGCACGCCTCCCCTGGCCAGCGCTTCATTGACTCAGGTTTGTTCCCGAACCTGAGTTGTTAACGTCGTAAGCAGTAGCACTACTGCTGCACAGGTGGGCCTGCCCAAATCTGAGAATATTGATGAAAGTCTTGCAGCAGCAGCTACATTTAAAGCTGCCTGCCATTAAGTACTTATATCATGCAAAAATGCTTAAACAACAGTCAGCCCATCAACACAGTGGTAGCGCTACCACTCCTGATGCCAGTGACCCTGGTTTGGGAATGAGCCTGGGACACTGGGGGCCATGGGAGGGGGCAGGGAGAGGAGGCTTGAGGTAGTGAAGCCTGCATCACCTCGCTGTGTCACTGCCAGCTGTAGGAATACAGCAGTAGTGCAGCAGACAGGGTATAGGGGAGGGGAGGATGTTGGAGTCGGTGGCAGCTCGCATGCATGTGCACACTTATGCCTGGACAGCCGCCCTTGCATCAGTGTCCCCATGGGGAAGGGGGGACACCAAGGGGACATAAAAGGGTAGATACTGTCCGTCTGAACATCATGATGGCCAGTATGATTAGAAGACCATACAGTCCCCTGTTGGATGATCAAGGAGCAAAAACAGAGTAAAAGAAAATAATAATAATTTTATTTATATAGCGCAATTCAAATATCAAAGCGCTTTACATATAACATTTTAAAACAATTCAATAAAATAACATAGAAATATACATTACAACTTCAATTAAAAACTTCCAATTTCGCAATACGTCATATAGTAAAAGCCTTTTTAAATAAATATGTCTTTATATTGGTCTTACAACTCTCCATAGTCCCGCACTCTCTAATCTGATGAGGTAGAGAGGTTCCACAGGGATGGCGCCATGAACATAAAAGCCCTTGCACCCGATGTCTTCAGCTGCACCCTGGGAACCTCTAACAACCCCATGTCAGTAGAGCGGAGAGGTTGGCCAGGGCTATACGGAACCAGGAGCTCTTGCAGATAACCCGATCCCAGTCCATGTAAGGCTTTGTAGGTCAAAAGACCGATCTTAAAGGTGGTCTGCTACTGTATAGGCAGCCAGTGCATATCACGTAACACAGGTGTAATATGACTGGAATGAGAAGTCCCAGTCAATAATCGTGCCGTCGCGTTCTGCACCAGCTGCAAGCAGCGGACATCAACCCCTGGAAGCCCTAGGTATAGGGAGTTGCAGTAGTCAAGGCACGAGGTCACAAAGGCGTGGATCAATGTGGGCAAATCATCAGACGGAACAAGGTGCTTAATTCTGGCGATGTTCCTAAGATAATAAAAGGAAGATTTGATGACTGCCGCCACCTGTGCCCGCAGTGTCAGCCCATCATCAAATATCACCCCCAGATTTCGCACTCGTTCGGAGGTAGGCAGCTGTACATCATCGAGCCAAAGTCCAGACGGTAACCCCACCACTGACCTCTCTATCCGGCGCCCCGGATCCACCACCAACACCTCAGTCTTCCCTGAATTCAGTTTCAACCAGCTAGCCTTCATCCAGCCATGGATTTGCGCCAGACAGCTGTTAAACATCGAGATCGCACTATCCTGGTCGGGTGCAAAAGACAGATAGACCTGTGTATCATCTGCACAGCAGTGAAAACTAAGCTCATATCATCTTACAATGCCTCCGAGGGGCAGCAGGTATACTGCGAACAACATGGGGGACAGCACCGAGCCCTGAGGTACCCCGCATGGCAAAGAGACCGGCTCAGAGGAAAAAAATCATTGATGCCACCCTCTGAAACCTGCCAATTAGGAAAGAATGGAACCATCTAAGAACTGGACCTGCCAGTCCACAAATGACCCTCAAATGCTCGAGCAGGGCCCCATGGTCCACCGTGTCGAATGCTGAAGAGAGATCCGATCCAGAAGCACCAAGATGGAGCGACGCTTCTGGTCTCTCGCCATCAAGAGATCATTTAGCACCCAGACCAGAGTGGTCTCGGTACTGTGTCTTTTCTGAAAACCAGACTGGAGAGGATCGAAGACATCATGGATGGTAAGATGGTTCTCCAGTTGCAGCGCAACTACTTTCTCGATCACCTTCCCAACAAAGGGAAGGTTAGAGATAGGTCTGTAGTTTGCACAGATGCCTGGGTCTAAAGAAGCTTTCTTCAGAAGCAGTGTCACCACTGCCTCTTTCAGGGAGCTAGGGAACTCTCCCGAATCTAAAGAGCACCAAACAATCTCTGCAAGGATCGGGCCAATGGTCTCCATACACCCTAATAATAGGCAAGTGGGGCCAGGATCCAAACTACAGCAAGCTGGCTGCAAATTCTGGGCAATCCCCAAATCCCTAAACAAATGCGAAACATAGATAAAGGGCATCTTATGACACTGGTGAAAATGATTGATGTAAAATGAATAAAAAGGTCTAAATTCAAAATGTTGCCTTTACATGTATTGCTGCTAAAATTAGTTCTCCTTCTCACATACGCGGCAGGTACATTCACATTTACGTGCATGCAGTAGTGCTAATAAATATCGTTACTCACTTTGTTGGCTCTTTGCTGAATCCTGAATACAGCTGAGAAACCCTTCAGGAAACAAAACAAGAGGGGACTACCTGTAAAATACTCAGGTACATGTTGTTCTATGTCACCATAGCAACCTGCACTTTATTTTGGCCCTTGGGGATGTTGTTCTGCTATCATCTGGTTGACTCCTGCTTTTTTGTTTTCCCCTAAGACCCAAATTGCAGAAACTGTCATGCAGAATTCATACAGAATTTTGGGGGGCAGAATTGGTTGCAGAAACTTTTCCCCCTGCAATTTAGAGACAGGCTCTGAATCTTCACACAATTTGAGGACTTTGACTGCTGCACCAGACCGACCCAGAAATTGTGGCTACCTGAGGCTTAAGCTTGGCTAGTAAGATTTTTTTGATTGGTATCTAAAGTGACATCCCTGCAAAAAAGCTTTGAAGTAGATCACTGCCCAGGTATTACATATATAATAATGCATGGGGTGGTGCGTGTAACGAGAAGTTTACACACACCTGAGGGGTTAGATGCTACATAAACCCTGAGAGCAAAGCTCAAGGGTTTATTAAAGCATCTAACACCGAGAATAACGTCGAGTTCACACTACACCATATTTTATTTAATTGCTGAGTTTCCTTTTTTTGCTTCAGCAATTATATACAATAAAAAAGTTGCTGTGTGGAGTGGTTCTGTTACAGTGCCGGTCATGGTTGCATTTCTTCATCTATTTTTTTTTTTTTTTTGGCAGGCGAAGAAGTTGCAGCAAATTAGTTTTAAAACTTACCGCTGAGTCCAAAGGCAGTTCAGTGTGCAGTTCAGCGGAGAGGCGGCGGGAAGCAAGGAACTGCAGGGGAGCATGCATAGTGGGGAAACGTAATGCGTGTTTGCCGTAATAAACACTCCTTCATTATGGCAGATTACACCATGGTTTCCCTATGGGAAAAAAGGGAGACCATTAATTATATGTATATCATGAACTTCAGTAGCAAATAGAGTATGCAAAAATCTCTAATGTAGCACAGTGCCCAACCAGGTTTGTACATTCCTTGATATCTTATCTATGAACACCCCCCCCCAACATGAATAGCGTGTATGGTGTTGTGTGTCAAGGAGCAGAGAAATACAACTGAGTCATCTGTTCAGCTTCAGAACTTCCATTTCAGAAGCCTCCTGCTCACATAACAAGACACAACTCTTGGACAGTGAGCTACTATCGTAATCAGAAACCCATCCTCTGTTCATTCTGTACTCTGTTGCTGCCTGTCCACTCTGTTTGTGAATGACATGGCTGTCTTATCCACTCCCGCAGCACAACAGCAAGCTGTTAGCATGGGGCTTTACAATGTAATGTACACTCTTAACCAATCAAGGAACTGGGAAGAAGGTGGCATTGATGTACTTATGGAAAAGCAAAACAGTGATGTTCCTTAAATACCCAATCAGAACACACTAACGATGCATCACTTTTAAATACACTAAGCATCATTGTCTAGCCTGAAATCAGCCAGATATAGTAATCAGCGTCCCCTCTGCTTTCAGCATCAGACTTAAGAAGAAGTCAAAACCCCAGATAGCATTAGCCGACAAGAGTTTCTTCTCAAGCTCATCTGTAGTGTCCAATCATATTCCGCCGACTGAATTCCACAATCCGTGCAGCTCTTCAATGCCAACTTTCTGCTTTTAGGTGCAGGGTAATTCTTTCTGGGGGTTGTCAACTATCCATTGTGTCCCTCTGCCTCCAGTTACTTGGATTGTACCTTAGTGATGGCAAGCATCTGCATAGCATTTAATGACGCCATTACGAAAGTGTCCTGTTTCAGCTGGGCACAGCAAGTAACTGAAAAAAACGTGGTCATCCAGAAGTCCTGCACTCACCTTCCACTAATCCAGAAGCTGCTCAAGATGTAGCCTAGAGTGAACATTTATTTAATAAGTGCAGTGCTAAAATACTGGCGCTGCGCCATGCAGCACTGGCGCCTCCATATTCACTGAAACTGCCGTCTTGGCAGCTTCGATCGTGGATGGTGAGTGCAGGACTTTGAATGACTGTTTATCTGAACTTGTCCATTTGCACCCTGGCCCTGTGCGGCGTCTGCCCAGTGTTTAAATTAAAACAAAATGTACATTTTTGAGACTGATGACTTTCGGTAATTGTGGTGGGGTAGGGGGTCCCCTGAGGCTGCAGGGGCGGAGCCTGCCTAAGAATGGTGATAGATGCTTCAGACCTTGGTTGGATCACTGGTCCTCTGGCAGTGTGAGTATTCTGTGGACAACTGCAAATATGTGTAGGGTCTGCAAATATGTGTAGGTAACCCCCCCCCCCCAAAAGAAGAACATGGAACTCAGCCAGCTATATCAGTGTATTTTCATGAAATGTTACACTAGCCTGTCCACCTGTTGCAGTAGCCAGATGTGGCCCCCCCCTACAGTTGGAAGTGCTAATGAATCTGAATTGAAGCTGCCTGCTCCATCAGTTGTCAACTGATGAAGCTGCCTGCTCCATCAGTTGACAACACCAAACAAACAAAAACAAAAACAATGGGCACTCAACAACACGGAGGCTGCCACAACCAGAAAAAGAAATCTAGGGAGAGCAAAGAGGTGTTGTGCAAAATGCAAACCAGATTTAATGATTAATGTTGAATAGTGCTGGTTTACTGAACCGTACAAATAAGATGGCAAAAAAACGAAATCCCTGTTGTTTTACATCACACAGATTCTTTATCCTGAGGAAGAATTTGTGTGATGCAAAACGTCAGGGATTTTTTTTTTTTGCTGTCCTATTTTTATGGCTCAGTAAACCAGCACTGTGCAACATCAACCATTAAGGAAGGTTTGGAGTTTGGCGCACCACTTCTGTGCTCCTCCTGCTCCATCAGCTGGAAGGCAGAGAAAAGACGGACATTTCCTGGAGTCTCCCTTTCCCCTGGTTTAGTCTCCCACTTTCCTGACACTACTCTGCATCTACTTTCCTTCCGGTGTGCTGTCCGGACCACCAGCAGCCCTCTTCCCCAGATGTGTGTGGTTAGAAACATTTCCTGTGCTCATAAATCACAGTCTACATTCTTTCACTGCTTCCGGGTTCCATCGCTGGCAGTCATTAGAAAGTGATGCGTCCCTCTCCCCCCAAGGTGAATCTGGTTTACGTTAACGACCCAGCTGCCTGCTCGTGCCTAGAACTGCGTCCTTTCCCCAAGTCTTAAGTTTCATTGCTTTGAAGTCAGCTGAGCTCCCCTGCATTTCATTACCTTTAAAAATCATATTAGCAATTGCAGGACTCAGGGGTCATGTTTACATCGGCCAGACTTGACTTGGCTGCTTATGATGCCCTGAGCTATACATCTAAGCCCTGCAGACTCAACAAGTCCACTTCAAAGTCGCACTAACTCTTCCAGTAAGCACATTTGATACACGCTGCAAGCCAGTAATCAAGCCTTTGTTGAAACACTAAATCTCTGCCTTGGATGTCTGTAGAGATTGGTTTCCTTCTATGCCATTCTTGCTGTTACTCGAAAAGAACATTCGGCGTGTTTTTGAGCATCCTTCTGTGATAATCAGTGATGAAACTGAAGTAAAATGTTACCTCCACACATATTCTGCCGTGTGCTCTCAAATGACTCATAATCGCAACCTCCCCCATTTTACAGTTGTAAAAAAAAAATGTGGTAGCCATTGGGATACTATGTCTTGGAGACGAACAAGGTTGTTTGTGGTGGGTGCCATCCCAGCAACACAAGCAGCAGCAGTTGCACCAGGCAGCATGTGTTCAGCTGTATCGCAAGGTCCATGGGCCCTGTTGCATTTAAACATGGTATATACAATGGGTAGGGAAGGTCCTGCATCCTGATTGGTTGAGACCTTTTTCCTAGTCATGGCCCTGGGAGATTACCACCAATGGCTAAAAGCAAGCCCCTGCAAATGAGAATGCATGATGCCAAAAGCACGTGTTCGAATCTTTTAATATTGATGTGTTCTATGTTATGAAATTGACATCAAACATGACCTGCACATTGCTAATACCCCTTCTGGGAGATTACTGAGGGTGGCCATGGTATATACTATCCAAGCAATGCACAGCACAGAAATGTTGTAGTGCAGTACGCAAGTTATCATAGCTGGATGCCCAGTTGCACATAGGCATTGATGCTTGGAACACGCATTCGTAACAGGTCCTCCTTCCACCTGCCCAAGCCCTTCTACCCCAGGAGAAGCCCTTCAGGAGTCCTCTGATGGCCCAACCTGCCACCAGCCTCTGCTTGACATCCTCTCCAGAATTCTAACTGTAACCCACAGTGGGTTCCCTTGGGTGGGGACTCCCCCGATTTCCCCCAGCCTGGAGGAAGATACTTTGCATGATGGCTGAGGTTGGAGAGAAGGAACCAGCAAGGCTTGAGAGGAGTCGGTAGGGCCCTATTGTGGCATGGGGGTGGGGCAGCTTCATCTTCCTTGAGCTGCTGGGATATGTGCTTTCCACTAAGACCTACCTTATCCCTTCCCAGGGTGTTGTCTTATTGAGATACCTGGCAAAATACTTACCAAGGCTGTTGGAAGGATGGGTGAGCCCTGCCCTATCTTGGGACCTTCTCTGCCTGCCCCTTTCTGGGTATGTGATGCCTCCACATCATCTGGCCAGGCGAGTGAGTACATGCCGATGTAAGGCTGCTCCAGAGGGTTCACATATTCCTTCCCGCATG
This sequence comes from Neoceratodus forsteri, assembly GCA_016271365.2. NCBI lineage: Eukaryota > Metazoa > Chordata > Ceratodontiformes > Ceratodontidae > Neoceratodus > Neoceratodus forsteri. The sequence continues at coordinate 126,605,122 of JADMNL010000032.1, read as the reverse complement.
TGCACGGCCTACCCCAGGCAACTGAGGGACAGTCCTATAGTGGAAGGAGGTGCCCTCTGTTCCTGGGGCTAGAGGCATCTGAGATGGATGCTAAAACCCCACCTCGATGGTTGGCACCAGACGACCCAGACCCATAGCGTGAACCTGGGTCATCTGTACGGCAAGCAGTAGTGCCGCCACTGTGCTATCCGTCTAGCGGCACATACATCCTTTTTTTTCCCGTTAATTCAAGTGTTTATACTCCTCTCTGATTGGCCCCCATCTAGTCTGAGCCCCTCCCAGCCTCATCATCCACCTTCTCTGGGCACTTTCCCCATTTCCTGTTACTTGTCCCCCATGGTGGGGCTTCGAGGCTGTGTCCTAGAACCCCTCCAGGAGTCTCTCCAAAGACCAGGATCCAGTGGAGGCAGGCACTGTAGCCACTGGTACAGGGGCCAGACCTTCATCCTGGTGCATTCGGGTTTTTCTTCCATTTTTGTTTTCTCCCCTGTATCATGCACAGTGCCAGTTGGGTTTGCTTCACATGCACAGAATGTGCTGCAGCCCAGAGACTAAGCTCCCCAACCTATCAGTAGGAGCCGCTGCAGTGCCAGAATGTGCTGCCATCCTTCCTTAACTGGGAGACACTGCCACTGGTAGCGTCTTCTCCCAGACTGGCTGCCCGAGCATTGCTTCCAAAGCTCATTCCTGAAATTAGCTCACCAGCATAAAAGCATGGCACACTTCTGTTGGGTGGCCCCTGGCACACACATTCCTAACAACATTTGAGAAATTCATGAACAAAGAAATCCCCTCATTCTAAATCCCTTCTAGTATCATGCCACTTTTCTCATGACCTTTTAGATTCTGCGACCAGCGACATCACCAGTTGCAGCCAGTGGCTCCTGATGCTGCTACCGCTACTTATATAGGCAGTAACCTGGATGAATGTGGACCAGCTCCTCTAATTTCATCCAAGTAGCAACTTATGCAAATAAGGTAGCGGCAGTAGCTTCAGAAGTCATTGACTGTCGCAGATGATGACGCTGGTTGGAGCATGCATAATGGTGCAGTGGAGATGCTACCTACTGACGGATTTTGAACCAACATGACCAAAAACAAAAAAAGGGCGACATACAGAAAGGGAATGACGAGTAAGTAGATAGGACTAGTCATTGCTGATGCTTGTCCCATCTCCGTCAACTGCCCCGTTTCCTTCTGTAACCCTTATCACACCCTAAAATAGGCCTCCATGTTGCCACAAGCCAGTCAGCTGTAGCCAACTTCTGTTCCTTGGTTTCATCAGTTAATGAAGGACAGATCAGGTGTGCTGCCTGCCCTGAGTGCTCCTATGTTTTCAGTGGCCATTTCCCCACTACCGGTTGCGCTGCAGGCCTCTGTAGTTGGGCAGATAGTATAGTTTAACTGCACTGCAGTCATGGGTGTCGGCAGGCATACTCACTGTACTTTGCTGAGTACAGTAAAATCTGGAAAATCCCGGGGCAGCACGAGCCTCAGGCCAGGCCAACGAACACAAACAGAGCTTGATGTACAAGAAGAACTGTTTTTCCCACTTTGGTTGCTTCAGTATGAGTTTGTGAATGATCTTTGGAAGATGTGTGGGTGCTAAACTTAGAAGCCATGATTGAGTACATACTGTATGCATGAATGCTGGTGTGACTGGCCTTCTCTGTAAGGCTGGCTACCTTGATGTGGTACAGAGGCTTATCATAATGTATCCTAAATATTGCAACTAAGAGCCAGCCAACTTCTGCCTGATTGGTAGTGTGTGTGTTAGATAAAATGAAATGTTGTAAATCTATTGGGATCACTGGCTTACTACATATTATTGACTGAAATGGGGTGGGCAATGTTTGCGTGGTGAGGCAGCACATCATTTGATTTGTGTTTATGGAGGTGGGGGCAACAGTTCTGTCAGCTCTCGAGTACAAGTTTGAGATTGCTGGCTACACCCCTGACTGCAGTAGCACCCATCAGCTTACTCATATTGGGTTGACCGATTTTGATTGCCTTAGCATTGGTTTTGTTCAAGACTGCTGCAGAAGTTCTTGTCATTAAGAAAGAATCAGGCCTACCCTTTTGGTGCCCACCTTCATAGCAGTCTCATTTTTTTCAAGATCTCCTCCCCCTCCCTTCCAGGTGTCACAGACCTGTATATTGACCAGAGCAGGTGGCAGTTATAACGAGTTGTAATAAGGTGGCAAAAAGCCAACAGACATCCTGACAAAACTTCTGCACAGTTTCGACAGTCCTATCCATGTGAGATGCTTTGTGGGAAGTCCTACAAGACCTCTAATTATTTAAAATATCTCTTCCAGGGGTCCTCTGCCCACCATGTGAGCACCAAGGAGAGTCCAGAGGTCATCCAGCCGGAAGTGAAAGGGAAGAAGTCCTCTGGCCGTGGCAACATAGGTCACAAGGGAAGGAAGTCAGGCAGTGGGAAGAGTGCCACCAGTTTTTCCTCTGCATCCTCCAGCAGTCCCTTCCAGCAAGGTATTCCTCTACAAACTGACTTGGTTTTCTCCATAGTGACTCAGGGCTCTGCCTGCTAACTCAGCACTCTGCATACTGACTCAAGGCTCTGCATACTGACTCAAGGCTCTGCATACTGACTTAGCGTTTTGCATACTGACTCAGCGTTCTGCATACTGACTCCATGCTCTGCATACTGACTCAAGGCTTTGCATGCTGACTCAGCGCTGTGCATACTGACTTAACACTCTGCATACTGACTCCATGCTCTGCAGAGTGACTCAAGGCTCTGCATGCTGACTCAGCGCTCTGCATACTGACTCAAGGCTCTGCATACTGACTCAGCACTCTGCATACTGACTCAAGGCTCTGCATACTGACTCAAGGCTCTGCATACTGACGCAGCATTTTGCATACTGACTCAAGGCTCTGCATACTGATTCAATGCTTCACATGCTGACTCAGCGCACTGTATACTGACTCAGCACTCTGCATGCTGACTCAGCACTGTGCATACTGGCTCAATTTTCTGCATTCCTTCTCAACACTGCATTCTGACTTAGCACTGCAAACTGACATGCATTCTACAAACTGACTCAGCATCTGCATATTGATACAGCTCCCTGCTTGCTGACTCAGCACTCTACATTCCTTCTCAACACTGCATTCTGACTTAGCATTGCAAACTGACACAGCGCTCTAGAAACGGACTCACAGCTAGCATGCTGACTCAGCGCCCTGCATCCCTCTCAGCATTCTGCATTTGACTTAGCATTAGCGCTGCAAACTGACACAGCACTCTAGAAATTGACTCATAGTCTACATGCTGACTCAGCCCTCTGTATACTGACTCAGCACTCTGCATTCTGATTTAGCACTGCAAACTAACATAGCACTTTACAGACAGACTCAACAGTCTTCATGCTGACTCAGTACTCTGCATTCTGTCTCAGCATTCTGCCTTCTGACTGACCACAAACTCACACTGCGCCCTGCATGCTGATGTGATGCTTAGCAGCAGTATTCTGCGCTCTGCATAATTGCTCTCCATTTTGCATACTAAGCACTCAACAAGCTCAGCATCCTTCCTCAACATACAAGCTCGGCATTCTACATGCTTACTTGGGACCTGAAATACTTTCCCAGCACTTGGTGTACTTGTTCTTCACTTAACATACTACTTGCAGCATTTGGCATACTAATTCCATGCATGTACATAGAATTTGACAGCAGATAAGGACTGCTTGACCCACCCAGTCTGCCCATTTTTCCCTACCTACATTATCACTGTAGACCCTACCTGATATACATCTCTTTCTCCCTCCCCTTTCCTTTTCACTATGATTCCCGTGTGCCTATCTCATGCATTCATGAACTCCACCACTGTTTTCACCCGTACCACCTCCACGTGAAGGCTTATTCCAAGAATCCACCACTCTTTCTGTGGAGAAGTACTTCCTCACATCTCTCCTGAATCTTACCCCTTCCAGCTTCATAGCATGTCCCCTTGTTCTTGAGCCCCTTTTTTTCTGAAACATACACCCCTCCTGTACCTTATTTGCCCCGTGAGGTATTTATTTAACTGTCTCTGTCATGTCCCTGCTCTCCTGCCTCTCTTCCAGGGTGTACATATTGAGGTCCTTTAATCTCTCTCTCCTTGTAGGGCTTTTGATGCGCCATTTTAGATGCCCTCCTCTGGACCGCCACCACTCTGTGTCCTTTTGGAGATGTGGTCTCCAGAACTGGACACAGTACTCCAGGTGGGGTCTTACCAGCGATCTATACAGAGGCAACATCACCTCCCTCCTTCTGCTGGTGATACCCCATGCGTATGCACCCCAGCATTCTACTAGCCCTACTGATGTCAGGCTGACTGGCCTATAATTGCCTGCCTCCTCCCTGCTACCATTTTTGTGACATGGAACTATATCTGCCCTCCTCCAGTTCTCCGGAACCACTCCTGTTTCCAGTGAGCTGTTAAATAAGACTGCCAGAGGTGCAGCCAGTACCTTCCTAAGCTCCCTCAGTACTTTGGGTGTACCCAGTCTGCCCCATTGCTTTGTCCACCTTCGGATTAGTGAGTCCCTTCAGGAGTCTCTCCTCTGAACAAAGGACTAGTGTCCACCTCCCTCCCTTCAAAGCTCCTCTTACTTTTTGTGGCCCCTGCCTTTCTCCTTCCTCTGCGAACACTGAACAAAAGTATTTGTTCAGGATGTCTGCCTTTTCCTGGCCTCCTCTGCACAGTCACCCCTTCCCTTTTGAACCTTGCAATCCCACCCCTGGTTTTCCTATTCTCACTTACGTCCCTAAAACAATGTCCTGTCCCCTTTCGTTACTGCCTAGGCTATTCTCTCTCTTCAGTTTGCGCCTTTACACTCCTTACTGCTTTCCTCTCTTTCCCCCTGATACTCCCTATCTTTCTCCCTTTGTGTCTCTTTATACATTCTGAATGCTACCGTTTTAGCCTTGACCTTCTCAGCCACCTCTTTTGAGAACAATAGCGGTCTCTTTTTCCTCTTGCTTTTGCTCACTTGCAGAGTTTTGTTGCCGTTACTGGGCTCTCTTTTTAGATTCGCCCACTGTTCCTTCTCCCCATCCAGGCCATCTGCCCTACCAGGTCTTCCCTGAGGCATTCACCCATCTTTATAAAATCTGTCCTCCTGAAGTCCAGGACCCGCAGCTTTGTGTTTATTTATTTAACAGACTTTAGGATTAGAACCTTTGAGTCAGGGACTCATTTACAAAGGCTCCGCATCAAAAAAAACAAATACAAACACTTAATACATGTAGACATAGAATGGCAGCTAAAGGTTACAGTTTTTTCAGTTATACAATATTGCAGAATCAAGATCAGCTATACATTGCATTGAACGTGTTACTGAGAGCTGTATTTTACAGTTGTGTGCTTCGATTCTGCAGCCGTCCTTATGTTGAACCACACGGTATGGTAATCAGCAGGCCCAGGTGGCCTTCCACCTTAACCTTTGCAACACTGTTCCTGTTAGTGAGTACCAGGTCCAGCATTGCTCCATCACAAGTGGGTTCACCAACGAGTTGGTTGGGGAACTCCCCCTGCAGAGAGTCCAGGATGCCCCTGCTTCTAGCTGAAGCAACTGCTGCAAAGCTCCAGTCTACATCTGGCAGGTTGGGGTCTCCCACCAGCAGTACTTCCCTCTTTTCTGCCATCCTGCCAGTGGCTTCCACCAGTATCTTATCTAATTCCTCCCTGTAGACCACTCCAGTGTGAATAGTGGCTCCATTCCCCGACTCCAGGGTGACCCACAGTACCTCTGCCTCCCCCTGTATTTCTTGTATCTCCATTGCTTTTATACCTTCCCTCACATAAAGCAGCACACCCCCTCCTTTCCTTCCCACCCTGTCCTTTCTGAACAGAGTATAGCCTGGTATGGCCATGTCCCAGTCATGGTTTTCAGTGCAGCATGGCTCAGTAATGGCCACAGAGTCCAGGTCTGCTTCTGCCATGGTGGCCGTTAGGTCTGGAATCTTATTTCCTAGACTGCTAGCATTCGCACACATGGCCTTCCAGATTTTGTTTCCACTATGCTTGTTACCCCTCCCCATTATTCCCTTTTGCCCTCCCTCCTTCCCCCACTTTTTATTGCTCCCATTCCATTCCCCCGTTGGTCTTAAGCAACCTTCTTCCTTTATTAATTTGCACCCTGGGGGATTCCTCTCCCCTCGGGTTCTCCCTACTTTTCACTTCAGCCTTTGGGGGGGTTCTGCCTCCTCGATTCTTTCTGCAACCCCCCTTGGTTAGTTTGAAGTAACATTTAAACCGTCCACTGAGGACTGTGGTTCCCTTCCCAGATGGATACAGGCTATTACCCCTGTATAGGTCTTATCCTCCCAGGTCAGTCCCCAGTCTTCAAAGTAGCAAAATCCCTCCTTTCTGCACCATTTCTTTAGCCATGAGTTGAAGCACCTGGTGTGGAGATCCCTCTCCTCCCACCTGTCTTAGACAGGCAGCATCTCAGCCTATGCCAGTGAGTACACTACCTGTCCAAGACCCCTGCCCAGCTCTCTAAATTCCCCCTGCACTATCCCAGCTCTGTCCATAGCCAGCAGGTCATTAGTCCCCAGGTGACGGTGACATTCCAGTTCTCCCTCCCAATCTGCTGCCCTAGCAATCCTCAGGATCTGCTTTCCATCCCTCCAGCCCATGGTGCCACACAGGCATCTAACCTGCCTCCCCCCCACCACCCTTTCCTATTTCCAGATCTATCCTCCCTCACAATCGAGTCTCCCAGCAGAAGTTGCTTCTTTTCCTCTGGGGTCCTCTACCACCCTCCTTGGGGTCTCCACTACAGAGGGCCCCCACATCCTCCCTGTGCACTACCACAGTTGCCTTGTTCTGTCATTTCCACCCCGCCAGAGCAGTGTAGGAATTACATAGTGGTACTGGGTGAGGAATGTACCACTGTCCCACCACCCTCACCCTTCCAGTGCCCACCATAGTCTAGCCATTCCTCCACCCCTGCTTGGCAGTCAGCAGACTCACTTGGCAGTCTGCATGCTCGTCACTTGGCAGTCTGCATGCTTGTCACTTGACTGACTTACACAGCTCTTGGCATATTCAGTTGTACTTACTCTGCACTTAGCGTTCTTACTTTGCATACTTAGTGCTCAGCCTAATACCTTGGACCTTTGGCACTCAGAACATTTATAGATCACAGCAGTCAGCATATTTCGCACTCAGGCATACTTACTGTCCATAAGTACTTCACACTCTGCATGCTCACTCGACACTCTTCTCACCACTCGGCATACTTATCCAGTCCCTGACATACTTGCACGACATGAGGCTGACTTGCTCAGTTCTGGATATATATATTTATATTTATATATATAAAATATACAGGTGCGGTGACACCTGTATGTTAGGGCTGAGTAAGCACTTTAATATTAAACCCCACTTTTATGCATTTAATATTTTGCCCTGCTTAACTCATTTTACTTAAAATTTGGAATGCACATTGATGGTGCCACTATTTCTGTACACTGAACATTTCATGGCATTTGGTTCACCGGGGAGGGGTTTGGGCAGAGTTACAGAGGGGCAAAAAAAAAAAAAACTAGTTACATAAATTAAGGCTTTTTTTTTTTGTTTGCTCCAAAAGCAAAAAGCTAGGAGGATTTGCTGGCCCAGTGGCACTGAGGGTTGAGGCACTGGGCACCACAACTCATGCCACGCTGGCGACCCGGGAACAGACTCGTGCCACTGCACGTTGGCAGGGGAGGGAGGACTGAGCATCCATGACTGCTCTCCTCTCTGGGGTGAGGTAGCCAAGGGCCACTTGCAGCGCGATTGGCGGAGGCTAGATGTACTTCGTGGTGGTTATGCGGCATAACCTAGGGGGTGAGTGCAGTGGGTATCCGCACGACTGCGCTGTGACCCTCATTGCATGTCCAGCTCTAGGGGAAAGTAATGGTGGAAAACTGCGGGGCAATCATGGCAGCTGATGGCCGTTTCCTGCGCCCCCAAACACGAGGGGCACATCCTCTGGGTGTTTGTGCTGTGGGTCCCCGTAGGGCGGGGGATCCTGCTTATAGCTGGCCTGTGGGGTTGGGTATATAAATTCACGTCCGATCTGATCCAGGGGTGCGGGAGCCGGCGGCCGGATGATCGCTGAGACCACACTGCAGGTAGAAATAAAAAATGGTAATGTGTTTTAAAAAAAAAAAAAAAAAAGCTAGGAGGATTTGAAACCTGAAAATTGAGGTTTGATAGAGTGTGGCCCAAGTTGTGTGCTTTTGTGTTTTTTGTTTCCCAAACATAAGTAATTTTTAAAATATTTAAGAAAAAACATTCTGTTTGAGAGCATGCACCATTTAAAAATGTGCTAATTTATCAGCTGGCAGGGCTAGCTCGCTGTCTGCGTATGCTGTTCCGCTGTTTTCAGCAGGGACGGGGCTGTGTGACAGTGCATAGCTCCACCCCATTGAGCGTGGGTGGGTGTGTGTGTGTGTGTTTTCTCCCAGAGTGTCCGCCATTAGCTACATCAGTGGCTTGGACACTGGGGTGCCCAATCACTGGTGCCAGTTTAATTATTAATAATGTAGTCCGACACTGGGATGCCCACCACCTTCCCTCCATTATGTCCCCCCCAACTCCTGTAATTTGTACTTGCCGACACCAGCAGGCCCAATCCCCGCTGTCAGCATAGACAGCCTCCCTCCCCCTGACAGCAGCAGTTTGGTACACCGGGGTGACCACCTCCAGTGCTCCCAAAGATCATACAGACACTGGAGTGCCCAATCCCCAGTGTTGGAGGTAGCTTTAAAAAAGAAAACTGTCCCGTGATGTTTAGTGCTTTTTTCCTGAAGTAAAGAAAAAGTTCCCTTGTTGTCTGCCACCATCTCCACCCCTCACATCGATCCCACCTCAGCACCCACCACCCCACATGCCCCCTTACCTTTTACTTACCCATCTGAGGTCCTCTCTGGACCAGAGACGCATCTTCCCTGTTAAATACTGGACTGGACCGGGAACTGAGGACAGGTAAGTTGTTGTATAATGTGTTTCCATGCAATTGAACTTTTCTTCATGACTTGGTAATTTTTTCATATTTTTTGTCCAAATTTTCAACATGGACATTTTGGGACCCCATCTCATGAACAGTGGTGGTGCAGTTATATAACTGTTGCCCAAAAGGTGATTTCACGGTCACTGCGTGAAATCACTTTTCAGTTTGGATTTGAATAATTTCAGCACCCTTGCTCATTAGGTGGGGTCCCAAGAAGGTCATGTTGAAAATCTAGGGAAAAACTATGAAACAAATGACCAAGTTATGAGCAAACACTGACATTTTTCTACATTCGCTCATAACTTTGATGATTTTCAATATTTTGACCCCAGATTTTCTACATAGCCATTTTTTCATACGACCTAATAAACGTTACAGTTGTCATTTTTTCACATCCTGGCTGAAACGTGTTTTCGCACCTGTGGTGCGAAATTACATTTTGGCAATGATTTGAAAATGTTCACAAACCGGGTTAAATCTGGGGTCAAAATATTAAAAAAACAAAGTTATGAAGGCATGTTGTAATTTTTCAACGCATGCTCATAATTTTGGTAATTTTCAATATTTTACCCCCACATTTTCAACATAGCCATTTTTTCACACCACCTCATGAATGTGCCAACTTAATGGGCCAAGGTGAGGGCTGCAGCACCTGCCCCATCCTGGGGAGGGATGGAGCAGTGTTCTTGTGCACACACGACATCTTCTGGTGGGCTGGGAGTCTTCCCGCACAAGTACTGATATGTGTGTCGAGGCCTGATGGGCCCTTGTACTGGGTCAGGACTATCTCCAGTATTCTATTTATTTCATTTTGTGCAGGTCATGAAGGGACCTGCACAAATGAGGATACAGTTCCACTATCAGAAAAGAAGGGAAATTAATTGCCAAAAAAAACTACATAATGCAGACATTAGGGTTTGAAGAACACAAAGTGCACTATGTAGGGAAATTAAAAACATTAGGGTTTTGGTTCTCTGGAGTATTGGAGAATCAGTAGTGGGGTCTTCCTTGGGGTTATCAACCCTAATGTCTACCCCCTCACCCCCCACTCGTAGCCTCCTGTCTGATGCACAAGGGTTCAGCTCCAAGCATGTGCTTCATGGTGACTTCTTCAAAGGTAGAGAAGTATGGCTCGCCACATGTTGCCAACAGGACCTGTCACTGCTTTCTTCATACAGGGCCCTGCATGAAGAAAAGGGAATCGTCTCTGACCTTGTTTGCTCAGGGGAGGAGGTGGGCATTAGGGCTGACATTCCCAAGGAAGACACCAATACTAATTCGCCAATACTCCGGAGACGCAAAACCCTAACGTTTTTCATTTTCCTACTTTGTGCTCTTTGCATTCTTCAACCTTTTTTTTTTATGTCTGCATTAACATCGTTTTTTGCAATTATACATGCCACTTGACACGGTTACCCAGCACTGGCTATATATAAATATTTTGCTTAAAAAAATAGCTAAATCTAAAAGCATGTGCAGAATGGAATTTCTTGAACTTAATTTTTTTGCAGGGGAAAAAAGACAGATAAATTGCATTCTGCGCATGCACGTGGACTTAATTTCTAAATGGCCATAACTTTACCAAGCTAAGGTGTTTTTGCCCCAGACTGGGATCATTTCTTAATTTAGACTCCCCTTCAGCTGCATAAGTGGTTATTGGTAAATCCCTGCCTGAATTGTGTTTTCAGGGGATAACTCTATTCTGTCATTTGCATGACCACTATGAGTCATGCAGAGTGTGGAGTTGCAGTGACACTGATATACCTAGCTCATGCAAGTGGTGTATTTGGGAAAAAACAGTTTTGCAAGCAGTCTGGGTTCAATGAAGAAACAAAAACCTTTTTAAAGAAAAAAAAACACCACAAAACATAGATCTTCTTCGAGGATATCTCTTTCATCAGGCCACATCTGTGGAACTTACAGCCGCCAGACACTAGTACCACATGGAAACTTTTGCAAGCAGTCCATCAGGGGCCACCCAAGATGACATCAGATGTCGGCTACTACATAAACGTGGGCAGCCCCTTCCCTCCTCAGTTCTTTTCCTGCTGTTGACCATACTCACTGGACCATGCACAGGAACGCCACTGCAGTAACCGCCACTTTCTTTATTTTCTCACCATCGTTAAGTAATCACTTTTATAAGTGATTTTCAATGGCATATATGTTGTCAAAGGAACCATCAATGCGGTTGTATACAGACCGCCCAACCAGGGTGAGGACAAGGATAGAGAGCTGCGTTCCCAGTTGAGAATCACAGTTGGATAAGGGGAGGTGGTAGTGGTGGGGGATTTTAACCTGCCTAAAGTGGACTGGGCTACTCCCATCACATCCTGTGCCAGAAGTCAGGAAATCCTAAATGCAACCCAGGACGACTTCATGACTCAGTGTGTGACTGATGCCACCAAGGAGGGGGCAATCCTGGACGGCACTGGGTCATAACCACGCCAGCAAGAACAACGTGGCAACAAACGCTGCAAGTAACACAGCGTGGACTGAAATAGGGTCCGAAAAAACACCAACCAAAACAGAAACAGCGTGCCTGTTGAAAATAATGGGACTTTCTGTTTTTTGCAGGCTTTACCCCGGAACTTAAATAACAAACTATTGGGGTGGACTTCAGGGATGGGGAGAAACTCAGGAGGGGGGAAACTTTATTAACAAAAAAAAAAAAAAGTACTAACACCAGGAGACCTGGGGGACTGAACCATGGTCCCAGGTCTCTAATCCCACCATGTGCTGGTGTCTTAGTCTCTCCACCGTGGGAGCGGCTTGACCAGGCACCCCAGTACATGGCAACTTATCCTCCCTTAGCTGAAGCATAGAGTGACAGGGTAGCGATAATTCCCTACTGCTATTATACCACTGTCGCTCTAACAATGCAGGTGCACTCTACACCATGTGGTTATTGCTGCGCATATTTTGTTTAGCTGTATTGACCCTGTACCTCCTGAACCCTAGTGCTCACCAATGGGGAGCATGTACAGGAGATCAAAGTTAGGAACCCCCTGGGTGGAAGTGATCGCAATACAGTGTGGTTCAGTTTGGACATGGGCAAGGATGACACCCCCACTAAGACCAGAACATTGGATTTTATGGGGGGCAAATTTTAAAAAGATGAGAGAAGTGCTAAGGGAAAACTTGGAGAGCATGGAGGAGGACATGGGGGTGGACCGAGTATGGGCCACCATTTGTGGGGCCATTCAGAAGGCCACAAGCAGTTGTATCAAAATGGAGGGGGAAGAATTCGAAAGCCTGACCACCAAGCTGGTTTAACGAGGAGGTGGTCAGAGTGGTAAGGGAAAACAGGGCAGCCTATAGAAGATTCAAAAGAACAGCAAAGGAAGAGAATGAGGAAGAATACCAGAGGCTAGCTCAGGTGGCAATAAGGGAGGTGCAGCAGGCAAAGGCACAGAAAGAGCTCCAAATAGCCAAAGGAATAAAGAATGGGGAAAAGGCCTTTTTTCATTACATAAGCGAAAAGAGGGATAAGAAGGATGGCATTGTTAGTCTGAGGAAGGGGGATGGTTGGGTTGATGAAGACGGGAGCAAAGCAGAGGTATTAAACAAATGTATCTGCTCCGTCTTCACAAAGGAAAAGGATGGTTGGGTGCCACAGGCAGGGGGAAGGAAGGAGGGAACATGGGAAGGGGGGGACCGTAGGGGTAATCTGGATTGAAACAGAAAGGGAGGGGATGATGGCCTCGAGGGTGGACAAATCCCCAGGGCCAGATGAAATACACCCCAGGGTGCTGAAAGAGTTAGTGGAGGATCTGGCGGGCCGCTGGCTATTCTCTTCAGTAGATCTCTGGAGTGTGTAGTGGTGCCACTGGAGTGGAGAACAGCACATGTGGTGCCACTCGACGAGCAGATCCAAGGATGACCCAGGTAACTATAGGCCAGTCAGCCTGACCTAGACAGTATGTAAATTCATGGAGACCATACTAAAGGTATAGCTGGAGAGGTACATAGAGGAGAATGGCCTACAGCATGAAAGACAGCATGGGTTTGTGGCAGGCAGATCGTGTCAAACGAACCTGATCGAGTTCTTTGACTGGGTCACTAGGGCAGTGGACAAAGGCCATGCGGTGGACACCATATACCTGAAGTTTAGCAAGGCCTTCAGTTCTGTACCACACAAAAGGTTGATAATGAAGCTGAGGGATCTAGGGGGTGGGGAGAATATGGTAAGATGGATTGAAAGCTGGTTGAGTGGTAGAACCCAGAGAGTACTGGTTGGGGATGAGTTCTCCAGCACCAAGGAAGTCACCACTGGGGTCCCACAGGGATCGGTGCTGGGGCCTGTGTTGTTCAACGTCTTCATAAGTGACATCAGGGAAGGCATTAAAGGCAAAATGTGCCTGTTTGCGGATGACACCAAACTCTGTAGAAGAGTGGACACCAAGGAAGGGATACAGGACCTGAGGAAAGACCTCGCCAGACTAGAGAGATGGTCAGGAATCTGGCAACTTAGTTTTAATGCCAGAAAGTACAGAGTGATGCACATAGGGGCCAAGAACCCTAGGGCAGAGTATTACATAGGAGGGGTTCAGGTAACCACTTCCGAAGAGGAAAAGGATCTAGTGGTAGTGATTATGAGTGACCTGAAACACACCTCTCAATGTAAAAAGGCGGTGGCGAAGGCTAACAGGATGTTGGGGTATATTGCAAGGAGATTCAGTAATAAGCAGAGCGAGGTTATTTTACCATTGTACAGGTCATTGGTGAGACCACATTTAGAATATGGGGTGAAGTATTGGCTTCCTTACCTTAAGAAGGACATCACCACGCTAGAAGGGGTCCAGAGGAGAGCAACCAAGATGATCGAGGGGTTACAGGATAGGTCCTATGAGGAGACACTGGGAGCCCTGGGGATGTACTCTCCAGAAGAGAGGAGGCAGAGGGGTGATATGTTAGAGACCTTCAAGTACATGAAGGGAATTAACAAAGTGAAAAGGGAGGGTCTCTTTAAAATGAGTGACAACAGCACTACTGGGGACACAGCCTAAAATTTATGGAGGGGGAAGATTCAGAAGGGATGTAAGGAAGCATTTCTATACAGAGAGGGTGGTGTCCACCTGGAGTGAGCCGCCAGAGGAGGTGGTGTCAGCAAGGATGGTGGGAGCATTTAAGAGAACCTGGGACAAGCACAAAGAGAACCCGTGGAACCAAGGAAGGGGAGAAGGGAGGAGAGAGGGATGGACAGTTGGGGGGCCAGGGTCATTGGCGTAAATTGTAAGGCCAGATCCTGAATCACTTACCGAGCAGACGTAATAAACTGGGTGGTCTTCTTCTGCTGGCTCTTTTCATATCGGAACTGTTCTGTTATTATGAATGCAGTGAAAAGATTTACACTGGCGATTTGCACAGTGTCTGCGTGTGTTGCCTCGCCTGGCTCACAACATGCAAGCCAGTCCGATTTCCAAAGGGTTCAACACAGCCACTCAGTGATGTCAGAAAGGCACTTTGGAGAAGCACCTTTTAAAACAGCAGGTAGCCCGCATGGAGAAGGAGCTCCATCAAGAGTTCTGCTACGTTGACGGCCCACTTCACCGGGTCCAGGTTGACAAAATCCCAGGGGAAATCATCTAGGACCCACAAGCATAAGCACTGGGAGAAGGAAAGGAAGAAGGAGAAAACCTCTCCAGTGTGCTCCAGGTCGCCGCTTCACACGGGTACAAGCTCCACAGCGCTGTTGACTGCTCCGACGGCAAGGACACCTGCCGCCCCAACCATCGACCTAACTTCCAGGTCAGGGCAGGCTTTAGGCACCACCAGGCCTCATACAGCTGGTGCTTCGCTGTCAACATCAGAGGCCTTGCTTCCTCCATCGATGTCCAGTGACATACCCATTGACCACACGGGCACCGACATCCAGGTAGTGCTGTCGTTCTTCACGGACATGCTCAGACACCTGTTAACCTCCTCCTCCTCCTGTGCCAGGAGGCCTGTCGACAGGGCGTACAATTCAAACCTCCATGCCTTCCTAGACATGTGTCTCAGCCACCTCCTTGAGCACTGACAGCCTCACCAGCGTTCTCCCTTCGACCGGTCAACAAGACCAGCAATGGCTTTGAGTATAATCCTGATCTCATGATGCAGGATGATGAGGAGGAGGAGGTCAAAGACTGTGTGGAGCATCCTTATGAAATAACTGGTTCCACTATCTCTACTTACAATGAGGACTCGGTGGTTTACACCCCACTGTCCCCCCTCAGAGGGCCCATCTTTTTTTACCATGATGCAGCAGTTACAGGCTGCCATGTTTTGTTTTTTTTTGTGTGTGTGTTATCTCTTTTTCCCCCTACGTGCTACCGCTCTCAGCCACTCCTTCAGGCTGTGCCAAGGCACCTCTGATCCATCCTGTTTCCATGCCCCATCCCTCACATTTGCAGTTGTCCCCAGGGTAACCCGAATGTAACCCTTCACCGGGCGGGCCCCCTCCTCCGAGGGGAGAGGCACCTAGAGGGCAGGCAAGCACTCTACTTGGCCCTGGCGTACCACTGAGGGCTGGAGGCTCCTGGGACATTGTTGGCATTGGACCACCAGGCAACCATCATCTGGTCGAGTGCGGAGCCAGTTTTCCATTTTCTGGTGATGTTCCCTCTCTTGCGCGCCTCTGCCTTACCCCCTGGTCTTCCACCGGAGGTCACTGCAGAGCAACACACTCCCACAACCCACCCCAGGAGAGGAGAGCAGTCCTCCGGATGCTCGATCCTCTCCTCCCCTGCCGACCCCCGGCGCCCCGAGTCCATTCCTGAACCCGGGTCACCAGCATGGGTCAAGGTAAGGCGCCAGCACCTCAACCCTCTACGCCATTGGGCCTGGCTTGCCATGGGGTTGGATTTGGAGGAACAGGATACCACCAAGAAAAACCTAATAGATTTCTTGGAGTTATTTAATGCCCCTCCTGTAGTGATGCCACCTTTGCTACCTGGCATAGGTCGAATATAATCCCTGCCATACCAAGAAAGGCAGACAAGATGTATATGGCTCCCTCTGGGAAACCCTTCTTTGCTGGCCAACGTGAGGCAAACTCTGTTGATGATAGATCATGGGCACCAAAACACCTTAGTTCACTTCCCCCTGATAAAAAGTCCAGGAGGTTGGATGTGCTAGTTAAGAGAACTTTTGCCTCAGCCTCCCTGGGCCTCAGAATTGCTAACTACCAGGCCCATATGGTTAAGTACCAGAATACACTCTAGAGAAAGACTAAAGCAGCTGCTCAAGCCTTGTCAGAGGGTACACCCAAACAGGAGCTTCTCAGAAGCTCTCACAGCTGGGGCTGATGCAGGAAGACACCTACTTGGTACAGCCTATGACATATCTGATTTTCAGCCAGGGCTTCTGCCTCAGGAACATGCCTGAGGAGGTACTCCTGGCTCAGAGTGGCAGGCTTTGTGAATGATGTATAACAGTCCATTCTCAGTGCCCCTTGTAGAGGATACAGGTTATTTGGATCAGATGTCCAGGATATCCTCTCTGACCTCCAGACCTCAGGTAGGACCCTGAAGTCAATACATTCCCTCTATGATACCCAACCAGGGGGTAAACAGAGGATACCTTTTTGTCCGGCTGATACTAGACACTATCCTACTACCAGACAACAAGGTAAGGGCAAGGGAGCACGAGCCCTGCCTACCCTAGGAGACACTCCAGGTGCCCACTCAAAAGCCCCTAGAGGTGGTGGTGCAGCAGGAGCCGCTAGCTGGCTCTGCCTGACTCTTTGAACACCTCCCAACTACCATTACCTCCGGGGGTGGTGGTTGGGGCTCGTCTCTCCCTCCACCTAAATCATTTGAAAGAGGTGATATCAGATGCATGTGTCCTGGAAATCGTAGCACAAGGTCATGTTCTGGAGCTTCTAGAACTACCACCAGATCTCACACCAGTGCCAACACACTAACCTCCAGATCATATTCCACTGCTCCTGGATGAAGTCTATACCTTGCTTCAGAAGAGGGCTATAAAACCTGTGCCCTTGGAATAGAGAAACACAGGGTTCTACTCTCGGTAGTTCCTAGTCCCAAAATGGACAGACCTGCAGCCTATTCTAGATTTCAGGGACCTGCACTTTATAATCTTATAAAGTGCAAAAAGTTCACAATGGTCACCCTACAGGGTCTACTCCCACTACTACAAGAAGAGGGGATTGGATCTGTTCCCTCGACATGAAGGATGCCCACCTTCATATCGAAATTCGCAAACCTCACAGAAAATATTTCAGGTTCCTGTATCAGGGGAGCAGTACCAATTCATAATATTGCCCTTTGGCTTATCCTCTGCTCCATGGGTATTTACCAAATGCTTGACAGTGGTGGCAGCACCCCTTCACAGGGAAGTTCTCTGTGTATTCCCTTATTTGGATGACTGGCTACTGAACGCCCACTCCAAGGAGCAGCTTTCACAAACCCTAGCTTGAACAAGGCAGATGCTCGATGCCCTAGGGTTTACTGTCAGTGTACCCAAGTCTATATTGATACCTTGTCCGCACCTACAATACATAGGAGCAGTTTTGGACACAGCCCAAGGCACAGACTTCCTGCCTCTGGACAGGGTCAAATGTCCGATTGTACAGGCCTAACTGGTCCACAACAGCCGGTATGTTACAGCCAGGACATTCCTTCGGCTTCTGGGTCTGATGGCAGCAGCCATTATCACTGTACCACTTGCCAGACTGCACATGAGAGAGACCAACTCACAGATGAAATAGAACAGAAGGTTCTAGTGACCTCTCCTGTATGTAAAGTGTTCAAGTGGTGGATGGAACCCAGCAACTTGTTAAAGGAGGTTCCCTTTCCTGATCTTCTCCCCTCACCAGATTTTTTAACTACGTATGCCAAAGGGATGGGCTGGGGGCACATTTAGGGCCGCATCAGACTCCGGGTACATGGACCACAGTGGAGAGCACTGTCAACATAAAAGTTCTAGAAATGTGAGCTGCCCTGTACTGCCTACAGACCTTCCAGGCTCACCTGTCCCTGGGTCCTCTGATAGTACAGACAGACAGCATCAGTGTGATGCATTACATCAACAAGCAAGAGGAAACTCCCTCTTACCCCCTGTGCAGGGAAGCAATGAGAGTCTGATATTGGACTCTGGAACACGGTCTAGAACTGTCAGCAGTACATATTCCAAGTGCCCAAAACGTCTTGGCAGACAGGCTAAGCAGGTCACAGTCCAGAATGCAGGGGTGAAAACTGCTAACCTCAGTGGTAAAAGCTGTGTTCGATAATGGGGTCATCCAGAATTGGACCTTTTTGCATCCCTACACAGTGAAGAACTGCTGCATTTCTGCTCGCTCTGTCTCTCCAGGGCCTGAAGTTTTCTGGCAAGACACGTTGTCCCTTTCTTGGAAGTGGAGGTTCTTAGACCCCTTCCTTCCCTTCCCTCTAATTCAGAGGGTACTACTCAAGCTCCAGATGAAGGGGGCAACTCTGATCCTCATTGCTGTCCTATGGCCTCACCAGATATGGTTCTTTTTACTGTAACAGTTGGCTGTGGAACCACCAGTGCCCCTGCCCTTATGCCAGGGCCTTCTGTCACAGGAACAGGGAACCCTGGTCCATCCAGACCTCAGATTGCTTCATCTTCATGCATGGCCCCTGAAAACATAGCCATTGCTAGATTTGGGGGTTCCCAAAAGTGGCTGATGTTCTGGTAGGTGCCAGAAAGCCTTCTACCAGGGCCATTTATTCCATGAAGTGGAAGCAGTTTGCTTTGTGGGCTGCTTCTCATCACTTAGATCCATTTACCTGTCCAGTAAATCAGGTTCTACTGTCCTTGTCAGATGCAAGCCTGCAGTATTCCTCAGTAAAAGTGTACTTGGCTACCATTTCAGCTTTCCATGTGCCCATCGAGGGTCGTAGGGTTGCACAGCTGGAGATGGCCCATATGTTCTTGAGAGGCATTCTGACTTAAAGCCTCCCATTCACAATCCAGTCCCAGCTTGGGACCTGAATTTTGTTTTGGAAAAGCTTACCTTGGCTTCCTTTGAGCCAGCTGCGACTTGTGGCTTGCGCTTTCTTTCTTGGAATGCGTTGTTCTAACCCCAGGAGTTCTTCAATATTCTTAACTCTTGCAGTCAGCCTTCAGCTAGAACTGCCCGGAGAATGAACCTTGGAAGAAACAAGATTGCTATAGTGAGTATTTTTTTCTTTTGGGTTGCCATTACTTCTGCTTAAAGGATTTCAGAGCTACAGGCTCTTATGTGTGAACCTCCTTATTTAATTTTCCACAAAGACAGGGTGTCTTTGCGGTTTGCATATTAATCCTAAGTTTTTACCAAAGGTGGTGTCTATAATCAAAACTATCCACCTGCCAGTTTATTTTCCTGAGCATGTCTATCCAGGGGGAGCATTGCTTCATACTCTAGATGTACATTGAATACTCAGGTACTATATACACCACGCAAAGGACTGCAGGAAGTCCTCACAGCTTTTTGTTTCATTTGTCCATCGGAAAGAGGGCACTGCAGTTTCTAAACAGTGCCTGTCCAGGTGGTTAGTAAACTAAATTACGTTTTGTTATAGGAAGTGTGGTAAAGAACATCTTGTGGTTGCACATGGTAATTCAGCTAGAGGCGTGACCACTTCTGTTGCTTGTTTCAAAAATGTGTCTGCTACAGAAATCTGTGCAGCTGCCACCTGGAGTACTGTCCACACCTTCACTAAACACTACAGTCTGGACATTGTCTCTCTCAAAAGTAAAGCTACCAACCATCCCGGTTTTCCCGGGACAGTCCCGTTTTTAGGCTGCATGTCCCAGTGTCCCCACAGTTTAGTTAAAAATACAGAAATGTCCCATTTTTTTAAATTTTCCCGGTTTTGTCCTGGGGTTGGACGACTTGCTTATTGCATGTTGTTGTGCTGCAGCGACATATGTATACTGCTAAAACCGGCTGCTAGCTATGCGCTGCTGACAGCTGACAGTGGGAACAACCTGGACCTTTAAATGCTGAAAAAAATGCCCAATGAAATGCCTACACGAGCCGTCTCCTCTAGGCTAGTACTGTCTAGACTCCACCCTTGTGTCTGTCTGGTAGGTCAATCTGACTGGGGGATGAACGGAGACACAGAGTGTGTGACTGTCAGCCAGTCAGCAGCAGGGGAGGCAATAGTAGGAGGAGCAGAGACACTGCAGCAGTCACTGAATGGACTGCTTGAGCACAGGGGTGGGTTCTAGTCAAAGTTCACCCCCCAGCCCCCGGCCCTTCCTCTGACCTCCGACCTGTCCTCCTGCTGCCTGCAGCCTGTGTTTGCCATGCTAATGCTGCTCTCTCGGCTCACAGACAGTGCACTAACCCACCGAACTTTTGTCTTCTCTTCGACCACCGATCACCCAGTGATAGGAGGAGGAGGCCGCTGCCAGACTGGAGATCTCAGATGTGGGGGGACATCAGCAAATCAATCAGCTGCATCTGCAGCTATACTGTGCTGCTGCTGCAGGCATCCTGGATCACCACGCAGGTCACAGGTCGGGTCGTCAGTCAAGGGAGGGTAAAGCTACCAACCATCCCGGTTTTCCCGGGACAGTCCGGTTTTTAGGCTGCATGTCTTGGTGTTCCCACAGTTTAGTTAAAAATACAGAAATGTCCCGTTTTTTTAAATTTGTCCCAGTTTTGTCCCAGGGTCGGACGACTTACTTGGCCATGTTGTTGTGCTGCCACTGCCGACATGTGTGCTGCTCGGCTCGGTGCTGCTAGCTATGCACTGCTGACAGTCGGAACAACCTGGACCTTTAAATGCCGAAAAAAATGCCCAATGAAATGCCTTCGCGAGTCGTCTCCTCTAGGCTAGTACTGTCTAGACTCCACCCTTGTGTCTGTCTGGTAGGTCAGTCTGACTGGGGGGGTGAACGGAGACACAGAATGTGTGACTGTCAGCCAGTCAGCAGCAGGGGAGGCAATAGTGGGAGGAGCAGAGACACTGCAGCAGTCACTGAATGGACTGCTTGAGCACAGGGGCGGGTTCTAATCAAAATTCACCCCCCGACCTCCGGCCCTTCCTCTGACCTCCGACCTGTCCTCCTGCTGCCTGCAGCCTGTGTTTGCCATGCTAATGCTGCTTTCTCGGCTCACAGACAGTGCACTCATCCGCTGAACTTTCGTCTTCTCTTCGACCACTGATCGCCAAGCGATAGGAGGAGGAGGAGGACGCCGCCAAGCTGGAGCTTTCAGATGCAGGGGGACATCAGCAAATCAATCAGCTGCATCTGCAGCTATACTGTGCTGCTGCCACAGGCAGCCTGGATCACCACGCAGGTCACAGGCCGGGTCGGGTCATCAGTCAAGGGAGGGTCCAGGTGGGTCGGGGGGTGCCGAGGTGGGAACACTAAGTGAGAAAAGCTGGAGCCTGGAGAAGAGTGGAGGACGGAGGAGGCCAGAGACAGACTGGAGATGGCATGGGACATCACAGATCACACAACAGCTGCATCTGAGTGCGAGTCGAGTCAAGTGGAGATCGGAGTCGGACTCAGTGGTCTACCTTCTTCTCGAGGTGAGTGACTAGGAAGATTTAGTTCATTTTTCATTCACAAAAGTCTGACCGATTGTTGCTACTTGTTTCTGATGCAGACTCTGTAATTTATTTTATCGCAGTGCTTGCGCTTGTGTGACTTAGAAGGGCTGGGGGGGGGGCACTCGATTCATCCGGCATCCCATCCGTGATCCGACCATCCAACAATACAGTCGTCCGTCGTCGCGATGCTGTGCTTGTTTTTTTTTTTTTTTTTTTTTTTTTCTTGTTCGCGTTGGGGTTTGGACTGGTTGGTAGGTTGCTGGGCTGGAAGGTCCAGGAAAAATCTTTGAAGTCTGTGGGAGCCTGGCTGGGTCGGACGGAACTGTGGAATTGCAATTTATTTTCTGTGGCGCTGACTGCTGTCTCCCTCCCTCCCACCCTTGACCTGACATCCTGACCCCTGCTGACTGAGCTCAGCAACTTCCTGCTGCAGCTGTTCTCCTGCGTTCTTAGTAGCTCACATGGTGGATGGTGAAGCAGTCTTCTCTGGCCTTCTGCTTGCTTGCTTAGCTTGCCTGGCCTTGGCTTGGTGCTGGCAAGGTGAAAGGTCAGGTCAGTCAGTGACAGTGTGATTGCACTGAGGTAACTTACCCCACTGGGGCCTTTTTAGAAGTCAAGTGCAGTAGAAAGCAAGGTTCTCAAGAACAGTTGTGTACAGTGTACAGGACAAATAGGGAAGGGAGAGAGAGAGAGAGAGACACTAGGTTCTGCAGCCCAAGATCAGAGTAGTCTGGACCCTGGAGAGGAGGAGAGAGGTTAGAACTGGAAGACTTGCTCTGTCAATTGTTGTATGGAAAAGAATTTCAGAGAGACAAAGGGGAGTAAGGCACTGGCTAGAAAGATTCTTCCAGTCTGACTAGAGAGAAAGTAGAAAAGTGGGACACCACAAGCCTCTGCAGCCCGAGGTGTAAGAAGACATAGAGAGTCTAGAGAGAAAGAAGAAGATACCATTGTTAAGAGAGAGTGTAAGTCAGATCTGACTAGAAACAAGAAAGAAAGAAAATAAAATGGGGAAAAGGAAGACTACTTTCAATGAAGACTTGCAAAAAGACTATCCATTTCTTCAGAAAATGATGAAGACAGGTGTATTCCCTGCAAGCAGTGCAACTCACAGTTCTCCATCAGTCATGGGGGGAAAACGGACATAATCTGTCACCTTAAAACATCTAAGCATCAAAAGGCTGTGGTAGCACACAGTTCCAGCTTTTCATTAACCAGTTTTTTAAAACCGAACATGCCAGTGACAGTGACCTTGTCCTAGCAGCAAAGGAGGGCACTTGGGCCTACCATTGTGTTGTGCATTCATAAAGCTTCAGGTCGATGGATTGCACCACAAAGTTGGTGAAGAGGATGTTTGAACCTAAGTTTAGTTCCGCCTGTACTAAAACCGAAACAATTGTGACTGTTGTACTGGCTCCTTTTTCTGAGGAAGAAACCAAAGCTGAGTTGACAGAGGCAACATTCCTGAGTGCTGCCATGGACACATCTAACCACAAACACATCAAGATGGTTCCAGTTGTGGTGCAATACTTCAGTCCTGTCAGTGGCATTCAAACTAAGTTACTGGAGTTCAAAGATCTGCCAGAGGAAACAGAAACATTGGTGGATTTCCTCATCACAGCACTAAGAAAGGAAAATATTGAGAAGAAGTGCATAGCCTTCTGTGCGGATAACACCAACACAAACTTTGGAGGGGCCACTCAAGGTGGAAAAGGCAATGTTTGGTACAAGATAAAAGTGATCACAGGACGAGAGATTCATGGCATTGGTTGCACTGTTCATATAGTGCACAATGCCGTGCAAACTGCTGCTGACATGTTGCCCATTAGCGTGGAATGCATGGTGGTGAAAATTTACAAGTATTTTTACATATACACTGTCCGAGTGCAAGAATTAAAGGAGTTTTGTAACTTCTTAGAAGTTTGCTATAAGGATGTCCTGGAACATAGCAACACTCGATTATCATTGCTTCCGGCTGTTGAACACATTCTGCAAATTTACGAGGGGTTGAAGTCCTACTTCATGTCACAAGAAAAGTGCCCAACAACCCTGCAGAAGTTCTTTGAGGAGCCAGTTTCTGAACTTTGGCTGTGGTTTCTGCATGGTCAGCTGACACTATTCAATTCAGTTACCAAGAGATCGGAACAACAAAACTACACAGCCATCGAGGCAGCTGAAGAATGGCTAACTCTCAAAAAGAAACTGCAAGAACGAAGACAAGAGCACTTCATTGGGCTAAAGGCGAAGGGAATGTTGAGGAAGTTATCTGACGAAGGTGTCGTGAACACCACAGAATTCCTCAACAATGTGGATGTTTTTTATGACACCTGTGTGAGGTATTTGGAGAAATGGGACTCACTGAAACAGTACGGAATTTTCTCCTGGGTCCTCTTGAAGCACACTCCAGACTAGGCATCTGTGGAGGACTGCATCCCCCTTGTCACTTCACAAACAATTCTGCCTCTTGTTGATGGTGCTTTATTTGTTGAAGTGTCATGTGTGAAGTCCTCGCTAATACCACTAAAGTCTTTGAGTGGAACTGAAGCAACACTGAGCCGTCATCGAGATGGTTGGAGACCTTTGAGCACTTCAGAACAAAAGAAATCTCATATAAAAACATTTTACCTGTAATTGAGTTTGCATTATGTTTACCTGGAACCAACGCTCCGGTAGAGAGGGTGTTCTCTCTTGCCAACAAGTTGTGAACAGAGGACAAGACAAATCTTGAGATTGTCGACACTTAAAGCAATGTTGATGCCTAAAGAGAATTTCAAAGACTCCTGTTCTGAAGTCTATGACAAACTACTTCACATCAAAACTATCCGACATAAAATATATGCCTCTGAAAAATATCCTTTCAAAGAAACTTCTTCAGCTAGTACAACTGAAAGCGAGAAACCCACACCGTCTACATCTCAGACTCGGTGACATGTTTATTGCCCTGTTTCAATCTGTAAATATGTTTGTGTTTTGCTCAGTCTGTCATGACAGGACAGGACAATCCATGTGTTTATCATTTGACCTATTCCTTCATTTTGGATGGATTTGTCTTGTTGGTGTTGGAGCGCAGTTAAAAAAGAACTGAAACCTTCATGTTTACCAGCGAACTTTTTCCTGTTGGTGTTCTGGCACAGTTAGAAAATAATTTAAATCATTGTGTTCTGCATTTACCAGTGGATTTTTTCCTGTTGGTATTGGATAGCGTAGTTACCTACATGTTACACCAAAAGAAGTGAACCTGTTGGCTCTAGATAGAAAACAAAATAAATCTTCATGTTTACGGTAAGCCACTGTCTGTGTCTAAACATTTATATACACACATACACGCAAACATTTATTTATTTATTTACTTCCAAATGGCATGTCCCAGTTTTAGGCTTCAGAAAGTTGGTAGCCTTACTCAAAAGGGCTGGCTTTGGCCTAGCTGTGCTTCAAGGCCTACTTTGTTTGGCCTGTAGGCTCCAGCCACCCAGACTGTTTATGGTCAGTACTGCTTGGTACTCGTTCCATAGGTGTGGCCTAATGAAAGAGATAGCCTCAAAGAAGATAGAACAGTTATGTACTCACTGTAACAGTATACCTTCGAGAGAACCTCTTTCATCAGGCCATGCTGTCCCCACCCTCATTCCCCCTTAAAGAGCAGGTTCATACTTCTCACCCCCCACCCCACCAGACATATATGAAAGCTTACTTGGCCCCAAGTTGTCTGCAGTAAAAAGTTCCATTTATTTTTGCCAGGCTTAAAACATCCAGAAGATCGTATTTCACTCCATGGAGCTGAAAGCCCAAATGGTGCTGCTTCTGTACTGCTATGCCCTCACCCCCACGCTCTCATGTTTTGTGGTGTCAATAAATGGAGAGCGTGGGGGCGTGCTCCATAGAGTAGCATAGGGATGGTTTTTAAATGCATTTTATTATGCTTTAGAGTTCCGATTATAACAAATCGAGGCCACCGCCAACTAACAAGGACCCTGTTACTCGAGCGGTGGCCTTCATTTGTTATAGTCGAAACTCTAAATCATAATGTGTGAAGAGAGGAAGCAAATTGAAAGAGGATATTAGTAAGTGGATTTTATGTATTTATTTACTAATAAGTGACAAGGGAAGGTGAATGAGCCAAGGCTCATTTCAGGTGTACCCGGGGAAGGGTAGGGAGTGACTACAATTCAAAAGGTAACTGCAAAACAATCAAGAAATACACAATGAACAGTAGTGCAAACAAATATGAACAATAAACTAATGAGTGGTGGTAATTGATCAATTTGTAGCCCAATGGCAAAACAGCCCAAATACAAGGGCTGAGCATAGAAGTGCTAAGAGCAGTAGCAGGAAGGAGCAAAGTAATCCCCGAGAAATTGCTTAGGAGCAGGGAAGGAGGGGGAGAGGTAAAGTATGTAGGAAGGTTATTTCATATAGAGAGGAAACAAGGGAAGTAGTCTGACCCATGAAGGTACTGCAACAAGGGGCAACAATGGTTCAAGAATGAAAATAGTGGAGCAAGTAGGCTGGCCTGTGTGTGTGTGTATGTGTGTGGGGGGGGGGGTTACAATAAACTGAATAATAATATTTGTTTATTTTATTTACTTGTTATTCAGATTATACCTTTAAGCACAGGAACTCCTTTTCAAAGGTTACACGTCAGTATAAGACAAATAACTGAATGTAAGCCAAGTACTCAAAGGGGTTTCAATTTATTCATGGTGCACTGCACAAAGTACAGTATGTTATTTTTCTTTGGGTAGGCCCAAGATTATTTCAGTTTTTGGAGGAGGCACAAAATCTTTTCCTTGGATTTGGGGAGGCTCACTGTGACAAAGTCTAAGAACTATTGGTGTAAAGGATCCTGGGACTCGGTGAGTGCTGTCTCCTTCTCCATGAGAATCTACCTGCTGTTCTCTGCCTTGCCTGGCTGGCAGAGCCCTAGGTGCTCTCCTGTTTCCCTACAGTGAGGTCCTCCAAGCATGATCTCTGGCGGGGAACTGAGGAGGGAAGAGGCTGCCAAGGTTTGTGTAGTAGCCAGCATCTGACATTGTGAGCAGCCCCTGGTGGACTGCTTGCAAAAGTTTCCGTGTGGTCCTAGTGCCTGGTTGCTATGAGTTCCATATGTATGGCCTGATAAAAGAGAGTCTTTCGAAGGTGTACTGTTACGGTGAGTACATAACTGTTCTTTCTGCAAACAGTCTGGGTTCAGTGACAAAACAAAAACATTTTTAAAGGAAAAAAAACACCACAAAATACAATTTTGCAAACAGTCTGGGTTCAGTGAGAAACAAGACACTTTTACAGGAAAAATCATTATGAAATGCAGTTTTGTGAATAGCCTGGGGTCAGTCAGAAACAAGCCATTTATTTTTTTTTCCATCCCTTGTTTGTCCCTTTTTTTCCTGAGTGGCCTCCGTTCTGCCAGTGACCCCCAGACCTGTCTCTCACCATCCCGGGCCTTATTGGGTGAGCGGGTGCCACAGGTGATGAACCAGAGCCTGCAGGGTCACCGACCATCATCGTGGTGCTTAGAGCTTTTTCCGCTGTAGTTTTCACCCCTGTCCCCAAGGTCAGCAATATGTGCTATGGCACAGGCGTTCTGTGTGAAGATGCCATACCTACTTACTTGGTTTGTTTGGGAAAAAAGAAGTCCGAGGCCCATCTAGATTCCTCCCACACTGGAGTGGGAACAGTTCACATAACATGTATCTTGGTCAACTGATTGTCGATACCCTTTTTGAATACTGCAATATTAGTAGAATCCACTAATTCCTGAGGAAGTTGATTCCATAGTCTTGGTTCCCTGAATGAGAAAAAGTTTAATCTGAGATTGGTTTTTGCCTTTGGCACCATAAGTTGTCTGGTATGATATCTTGGAACAATATGTCTGGTAGCATGGGATGGTCCACATTTATTCATTAAGTCAGGGGTTTTTAGAAGCTTATATGTTAAGAGTAAGTCCCCCCTAGCTCTTCTTCCCTGAAGAGAATGTAAACTTGTGATAGATGGTCTTGATTTATAGGGCATTTTGGCTAACCTGGGGGTCATCCTGGCTGCACGTTTTTGAATTCTTTCTAAGCGATCAATATCAGACTTTAGATAGGGGTTCCAAAAAGGGGACCCATAGTCGATAAGGGGTCGGACACAGGATCTATAGAGAGCAGTCATGCACTGTGCAGTTTTGGCAACAAAGGATCGCTGAATTTGTCTTAAGTAGTCCGTTGGTAGAATTAGTCACTTTGGTGCAGTGATCAACTGATGTAAATTTAGAATTAACTAGAACACCCAAGTCCCTTTCCACATATGTTGATTTCAATAGTGAATTACAAATATAATATTTGTTTTTGGGATTATGAGATCCAAAGTGCAAAACTACACATTTGTCAATATTAAACTCCATCAGGTTGTCAATAGCCCATTTTTCGATCAGCCGCAAATCGGAGTTGAGAGAGTCAAAATCCGATTGATTATTTACAGGGCCCCCAAGTTTTGAGTCATCAGCAAATTTAGACAGCCAGTTTTTATTGGATACTGCATATCACTTATATAAATATTATACAAAACCGGGGCCAACACTGAGCCCTGATGGACTCCACTAGTGACTGCACCTGGGTCAGAGAAGTGATCATTTAATACAACTCTCTGAGTTCTATTTGCCAACCATGCAGAAACCCAGTTAACTAGTTGGTTTGAGAAGCCGAGATGATACATTTTTATCAATAAGGATATTATGGGGGACTTTGTCGAAGGCCTTGCTGTAATCCAATAGTATAACATCTGATTGGTGGTTGTTGTCCAGGCCTTGGCTAATATTATTATAAAATGCCTGTCCTGCGACCCTCTAGGAAGCGTCCTTGATGCTGTGCCACTTGCCACTCTGCCTCCGCTGGGTGGTAGGCAAGCAGCGGCTTGCTGTGTCACCCTCCCTAAATGAGGAGAGCTGTCTGTGGATACTTAATCGTCCTTCCCCAGGGCTCCTGGTCCATTTCCGAACCAGGACTGCCGGTGTGGTGGGTAGTGTGGCACTCGGTGCCTCAGCCACTGCACCATTGCGCCGACCAAACAAGCCATTTTTAAAGTCAGCATTCTAAAATCAAAGAAACCATTTAAATGCATTTTGTTTGGCACCACTCGTCTCGTGAACCTCCGCCCACTCTCCAGCCACCGCTATCCCTCCACGCCCGACCCCTGATCAGTCCTGGCTCCCCCCACCAAGGCAGGGCCACCGAGACAACCCCCCCCTACAGAAACACATCCAGGTTACCGGCCACATCACCATGACCGGGAGGGCTCCATGGGCTTACCCCCCCAGGTGGGGCTGTGGGGATGGCCATTCAGTGGGATACTGTCCCGGTGGTGGCTGGGCATTTTGGGGCTGGTGACACAGGATGTGGGCATCATGGAGAGACTGCAGCAGTTTTTTTTTTTGTTTTTTTTTTTGGTATGCTTTCCCTGGAGGCGGGACGTGCAATGATGGCCAGCATCCACCCACCCCCCCTCAGATGATGGCAATGGCTGCAACTGTACCCCCAGCCTCCACCAGGGATCCATAAAGCACTGGATCACTCTGCTCCACTTCTCCCCAGAGAAGGAGAGCAGTCCCCAGAGCATTTGATCCTCCTACCCCCGGCCGGCCCTCCGACTCCCAAGTCCGTCACCGAACCCGGGATGTTGGCAGTGCAAGCGGACGCCTTGCCAGTGCCCCTGGCGGGCTGGCCTTAAATGCATTTTTTATACTGTACATCTTCTGGCTTTTTCTAACCATTTGCAAGCTGATAGCTAAAGCATGAACTGCACTCAACCTGGGAGCAGCCATCTTCCATACTACATTACAATCACAATTTATAAGCCATAGAATTGGCTAATGCAGCAATCGTCAAAATCAGCTGGACTTGCTAATGAGCAGCTGTTTCATCTTGACAACAGCGAGACAAATAGTCCTTTCATCTTGACAACAGCAAACTAGGCTTAACCCTTGCAGCCCTGGAAAGTTTTTAAAATCTCAAAAACATTTTTGAAATCAAACATTTTTTTGACTAACCAAATGTATTATAAAAACAAGCAATAGAAGTGTTGTATGCTCAACTATAATGTTATTGCATGGGACTAAAGTGCCCATGAAGCAACAGGTTTGGCTCTGGATTAGCTAAGAATATATATATATATATATATATATATATATACACACTCTATATAACAGGCATGGGTCTGGATTAGCTAAGATAAAACTACTATCTTGTGAGCAACTTTCAAAATTGTACTACTGTGTCACATGAGACCAAGATAGTACTACTATGTTGCAAAACTGGACATGTCCCAGTGGAATGCTGAACCAGTCACAGAGCAGTTTTAACAATGCTGATGACATCACAGTAGCCATGTGTAGCACTGAAGCCAGCAGATGTGAGATGCTTTCTAGACCGTTGCTTTCTAGTTCACATCTGTAATGCTCATCCGGGAGGGAGGGTTTGCCATCTCTTCTGTTAACTGCCACCTAGTGGAGGCTGGATGACAGTGCAGGTTGGAGTGGAACAATGGGAGAGAGCTGCAGGACTTGCATGCCTCCTCATGCACCTGCTGACGTGTGCATCCCAGCAAGATACGTGGAGCGAAGTGGAGGAAAAGGGTGGAGCAGGCATGAATGAAGCTCTGCTTTCCTGCCTGTGCCACCACCAGGACCCTGAGCCCCTGATCTGGATGTGTGTCACCAGGTGGCGGGACAGCCCTCCCCCTTCTAGTCCCACCATGGGGGGGGGGGACAAACCATGGGAGACTTGTGTGGGCAGGCCAGGAAAGTCTTGAGGAGGTGGTCGATGGTGGAGGGGGGCAGTGACAAAGCTGATGAGCATGGCTGCTCCAGTTGGGGAGGATAAAATCCCATATTGAAAATAAAAGACTATGCCTATACTAATTAAAATATATACCTGCAGAGCCACTCGTGAATCAGGTACATGTCTGGCACATTGAGTGTCACTATGCCTTGTTCATCAAAGGAGGTAAGAAAGGTGTGAGCTAATGGTGTCCGTTGTTATACATCTTTTCCAATCAGTAAGGAAATCTATTGCAAAAAACTCCCATAATGCATCTATTAGGGTTAAAGCACAAAGCGTAAAACAAAGGGAATTGAAATATTAGAGTTAAAAGTCCCTGGAACCTTGACAAAGCTGTGGTGCGATGTTCCTTGGGATTTGAATGATCACTGGCAGGCACTCTAATATCAGCACCCTCTATGCAAGCATTGCTGTGTCATTTAATTTGCGAGACAAGACCGTCCTGATATTAGAACAATGCTAAAACTGCACCTCATGATTGTTTAAACCCCAAGAAACACCACATCAGAGATTCACAAAGGTTTAGTGGATTTACAACCTTCATGTTTCATTTTCCTAATCCCTACTTTTTTATGCTTTGTGCTAGAAACATAGAATTTGGCAGCAGATAAGGACTGCTTAGCCCACCCAATCTGCCTGTTTTTTTCCCCTGCCTATACTGCATTGCCCCTAAAAGATGCGTTAACTAAGTTTTGTGCAGTTTACTTCCTTTCTTTCTGAAAACGGTGTGTAATAACTGACACCTTAAGTTACCCTTTTCTTACACCCTGTGATGAACCCTGCATAGCGACACAACACTCGCTGTGCCAGTCCTGCAGCATGCTTCACAGGTGACTCCACAAGCCACTCGTAAGAACATAGGAAAGTATCCAGCAGAAGGAGACCACATGGTCTATCTTGTCTGCTTGATTTGTGGAAGGGTCTTTGCTTTTACTCTTACACCAGTGCCCCTATCTCCCCCTCCCCCTTTCCCTTCCTTGGTCCCATGACTTCCTCCTGTGTTTGTCCCAGGATCTTTTGAAGGATCCCACTGTCTTAGCCGCTACCACTTCCTCTGGCAGCTCATTCCAGGCCGACACCACCCTTTCCATGAAGAAATGCTTCCTCACATCCCTCCTGAATTTTCCCCCCACTAGCTTTAGGCTATGTCCTCTCCTCTCCTCTCCTCTGGTTGTGGTGTTTTCTCTCTTATTAAAGATACCCCCACATTCCACTCTGTTTATTCTATTCATGTACTTGAAGGTCTCTATCATATCTCCCCTTTGCCTCCTCTCCTCCAGGGAGTACATCTTTAGGGATCCCAGTCTCTCCTCATATGACCTTTCCCACTGTCCCTTGATCATTTTCATTGCTCTCCTTTGAACCCCCACCAGCATTTTAATATCTTTTTTTAGGTATGGATGCCAGTATCTCATTCCATATTTCAAATGTGGCCTTACCAGTGTCCTATACAATGGTAAAATAACCTCACTGTGCCTACTGCTAAATCCCCTTGCAGTGCAACCCAGCATCCTGTTTGCTTTCGCCACTGCCTTTTACATTCAGTGGGCTGTTTTAGATCACTAGTAATTACCACCCCTAGGTTCCTTTCCTCTTCAGAAGCAGTTACCTGAACCTTCCCTATGTAGTACTCTGCTCTTGGGCTCTTGGCCCCGATGTGCATCACCTTGCAATTGTTGGCATTGAGCCCAAGCTGTCAAATCCCTGACCATCTCTCCAGTCTGGCTAGATCATCCTTCAACTCTTGTATCCCTTCCTGGGTGTCCACCTTCCCACAGAACTTGGTGTCGTCCGCAAACAGGCACATTTTGCCCTGAATGCCTTCCCCAATGTCGCTAATGAACATATTAACACCGGGCTCAACACTGACCCCTGTGGGACTCCACTGGTGACCTCCTTGGTACTGGAGGGTTCCCTCCTACCACCACCCTCTGTGTTCTGCCCCTCAGCCAGTTTTCAACTCATGTCACCAATCTCTTCCCCCAACTCCTAGTCGCCTCAGTTTTACTATCAGCCTCCTGTGCAGCACTGAATCGAAAGGCTTGCTAAAGTCCAGGTAAATTATGTCTACTGCCTGGCCCTTGTCTACCACCTTAGTGACCCAATCAAAGAACTCAAGTTCATCCGACATGATCTGCCCACCACTAACCTGTGCTATTTGCTGTTCTGCAGCCAACTTTCCTCCATGTACCTCACCAGCCCTTCCTTCAGTATGGTCTCCATAAGTTTACACACTGTCGATGTCAGGCTAACTGGCCAGTAGTTGTCTGGTTCCTCCTTGGGTCCACTTTTGTGTAGTGGCACCACCTGTGCTGTTTTCCATTCTTGAGGCACTACTCCCAGATCTAGAGATTTATTGAAGAGAATTGTCAGTGGACCTGCCAGCTCCCCTGCCAACTCTCTCAGTACCCTAGGGTGTACCTCGTCTGGCCTTGGGGATTTATCCACCCTCAGCGCCTTTAACCCCTCCCTCACTCTTTGATCCCAATGACTCCTATTGGGTCTTCCCCGGCTTCCTCTTTCCCTATTCCCGCCTATGGTATAGGTCCCTTCTTCTCCTTTGTAAAGACTGAGCAGAAGTATTCATTCAATATCTCAGCTTTTGACCCATCTTCTACGACCCATTCATCTCCTTTCTTAAGTTTGTCGATACCATCCTTGTTATCCCTATTTTCATGTATGTAGCAAAAGAAGGCTTCTTCCCCATCCTTTATCCCCTCAACTATTTGGAGCTCCTTCCGCGCTTTGGCATGCTGTACCTCCCTTCTTGCTAGCTTGGACAGCCTCTGAAATTCCTCCTCACCTTCCACCCCAGCTGTTCTTTTGCTTTTCTTATAGGCGGCCCTTTTTTCCTTTATGATTCTAACGACCTCCCTGTTGAACCAGCTTGGTGGTCTAGCCCCCCCCCTTCTTTCCCATTTTTATGCAACTGCACGTTGCTTTTTGAATAGCACCCCCCAATGGATTCCCATAATTCTTCCACCTCCATTCCTTCTACACTACCCCTAGGTCTTCTCCAATCATTTCCCTCATTTTTTTTTAAAGTCAGCTTTTTTTAAATCCAGCACCCTGGTCCTTGTTGGGATGTCCTCCCTCCCCATGTCTAGGCTGAAACACATTGTGCTGTGGTCACTTCCACCCAGGGGCTCCCTAATGTTAATCTCCTGAACGTGCACCCCGTTAGTGAGCACTAGGTCCAGGATTGCCCCCCCTCTGGTGGGGGCCGACACACTCTATGTTGTGAAGCCATCCTGGATCGCATTAAGGATTTCCTGACTTCTGGCACAGGAAGTGGCGGGAGTGTCCCAGTCTATTTTGAGCAGGTTGAAGTCCCTGTCACTACTACCTCCCCCTCCTGCTGCATTTCTCAACTGTGAACACAGTTCCCTGGCCATCTCCTTGCCCTGGTTTGGCGGTCTATATAGGACCCTTAACCTGATCCTTCTGCCTGTATTGTTCTAGATCTGTAGCCACAGTGTTTCAATATTCCCCTTTTCATTCTCCTCCTCCCTCGCGCACACTGTTCCTTCTCTGATATATGTTGCTACACCCCCCCCCTTACCTGACTCCCTGTCCCTCCTGCATAGCTTATAACCTGGCATTGAGAAATCCCAGTTGTGATGTGCTGTGGCCAGGTCTCTGTAATGGTCGCTATGTCCACTTTACCTCTCATGAAGCAGCTACGTCACCACATGCATCGCCCCAGACCTGTCGTTTGCTTTGCACAGGGCCTTGCAAAGCCATATGTATTTTTTCTCATTTTGAGACCATGTCATGAAAGAAGTTGCATCTTATGAAAACAGGTTTAACCCCTAGGTGGTGCTATCCTAAGGGCTACTACCCCTGCCTGCTTGACTACTAAAAGGTTGAGGGGCCTAGGTTCTATGGCGGGTGCCTCCACCCAGAGGTCAGGGTTTGTAGTGGTTAGACTAGCTTGATCACAGCCCTCCGGGACACCATGACCCCCTTTGGTTCCCTCTAGTGGCTTACACAGTACATAGGAGTTACAGCCCCAATACCCCATGTATACACACTGTTCACTCATAAAGTACCACTTGCCCACGAGACTGATTCTGCAGCACGTCTCTGAGGACCCCCTGTAAAATAAGGTTAAACATACACAGCGAAATACAATACTGTTTCCATTAAGTACCAACACCACAGACAGTATATAGTATAACAACAACAAATCTGATTTATTTAGGGGACAGTAACACGGAAGGGGGAAATCAGGTTAATTGGTGGCATTAAATCACAGTACTGTGCACACATACAGGGTCTGAAAAGTCACACTCTGGGTACCCAGGTTTGGGGGCTAGCCAGGTCCGTTGCCCGGGGTTGGCTGGCAGGTGCAGATGGATAGGGCCCTGTAGAAGAAAATATATGCACAACACCCAGTTGTAATCCAGAGCTGGATGGCTCAGTCCATGAAGCAGTGAAACAACAAGAATTAGATGACACACTTTTGATTGAAAACAGGCTGCAGGGGAATACCCTGATTTGTACTCACAATACCCAAGCTGAGGACTGGATGGTGGATGTTCTTCTGGATTGCCAGAACAACAGGGCATGGAGACAAAGTCCTTGTGACTGGACCCCACTGCAGTTGATAGCAACCGGATTTAGTCCGAGACAAGCTGGGGTTTGCTTCCAGCTTCAACACACAGCACAGGGATTGGAAATAGCAATTCCCCACAAGCACTACACACATTCATATGTAAAAGGAAAGTACTATACCAGGCAGGCTGCTCCTCGATCTTGATTGCAATTACTGCAGACTACCCGGGAGCACACAAAGCAGCCTCAGTTCCTGACAGACCGAACGCGATTCAGCAATTTCTCCAGTCTTCTATAGGATGAGCCTGGTTTCCACTCTTCAGACTTCCTTCTTTCTCCGCACAAATCGGATTCAGTCCAAACTGGCACTTACAACGGCTGCAGGCCGAACCTCAGGGCCTCACACTCGTGTCCCGCGCGAAACTATACACCTCAGAAACACAGAGCTCCTTCTCTCTTCACTGTCACAACTGATCTCAGCTTTCCAGTAACAGAGCAGGGCATTTCCTCCAAATCCAAAAGGTTCCAGTTGGCTGATCCTCCTTGTCAGTCACAACAGGCTCCCTCTATTGGTGTAAAAAGGCGCCAACGTCCAAACTACATTTCCCAGAAGCTCTCTTCATATAATCCCCTTGTGGCTGGCTCCAAGTGAGAGTCTCAGTTCTGATTTGCCCAAAGTAGGCTGCAGTTCAAAGGTCCCAAATACTGATCGGTCCCATTCAGCAGTTCTGGACCCAAATGAGGTAGCAAGCAGACAGAATTTGTGCTGTAACAAAAGGCAGGTCAGACAAACTGTATTTTCATTATCACTCTTAAGTAAGTTCTGGTAAACAGTTACATCTTTCAGAAGAGCTCCCTCTGCGCTCTTAGCGACTGCAGAAACGGAGTGATTTGGCAGTAGCTCGAGCGGGACTCAAGCAGGGAAACACACAGACCCCCAGTCCCCCCATCCAAATTAATTATGTCTGTAGGCAGACAGCTCTTAAAGAGACAGTACGTGGAGGCTCAAATAGCACTCACTTGGAACCACATTTAAACAGCTCAGACGCCGAACACCGCCCAGACTTGGAGCATTCAGGCAAGCTCCTGGAAGACTTTTGGGAACCCCCATTTGCAGGGGGGTTACACAGGTTTTCAAGAAGTATTGTTGTTTCTTTTGAAAAACAACACTTGAAGAATTAACCGTACACCACAATCTGGCAACTATATAAGTTTTAGACTACAACTCCAAGCATTTTCTTTATTTTGCTTTTAATGCACAAAGTGTTCTCTTATTTTACTCACTTTTTTGACTGCTAACTCACGTAAATGGGTTTGGAAGCCAGAAAAACACGTTTTTGAGTTATGAAAACAGGCCGTTTTCATGAATCATAATGGAATAATTTCATTGATAATTTTAAAAGATTTTTTTTTTCCAAAAAAAAAAAAAAGTTGACCTTATATCCCAGTCTGTCGACCATAGGTGCCGGAACAGGGTGGGCCACTAGGACCATGGCCCTACCACTTTGATAAGTGGCCCTATCACTTTTTGCTATCATGGTAATATATTTAATAGGGGAAAATTTAACCCTTACGTCTTTGGCCCTACCACTTTTCAAACCGTTCCGGCACCACAGCTGTCGACCATGTAAGTTTCAGACTATAACTCCAAGCATTTTTTCGTTGTTTGATGTGCAGAGCTTTCCCTTCTCTTCCCCACTTTCATGAACACTTAGGACTCAAAAAAGTCTTATCGCGTGGAAATAGATTTTGCCTTACAAAAACATAAACTACAGTTGTAAAAAAATACCATAAGAAAAAATTTGTGAAAAATATTAACAACTCGTGTAGAAAGGGAATTTTATTTTCTTAATCATTTAAAAGCTACAGAGTTCTCAATAATGTCACCTATGAAAGCATCATCCTTGGGCCACAGTCTGATCTTAAAATCTCAAGCTTGAACTCACAGCTGGTTTTGGACTTCTGTGAGCAAAAAAGTTTCTAAAAATATTTTTTTTTCTCGTTTTCATTCAGTTAGAACTTTTAAAGAGCTGAATCGATTTTTGCCAAATTTTCAGGATCCAGAGATTCTTGCATCAAGAATACATAAGCCAAACAACCAGGTTATTCCATTCAGACATGGCTGCATTATTAAATTGACAAATAGAGGTTTTTCATAGAACAGTATTTGTAACCCTAATTATAGGAGAAATAAACTGGACTTAGGGACAGTTAGGTGTTCATGAGGGGAATGTTAAAAACCCTAACCTTAAAATTTGGTAAACAAAAAAAAAGTTGTGTGTGTTTGAAAAAATGACCCCCAAAGAACAGAATAAAAACTAAGTCCTAGAAAATGCATTTTGTGTATGCACAAGGTCTTAGGTTTTTTTACTTAGTTTTTATCAGGTTATAAAAAAAAGAAACCTGACTGGCTGAGGAGCTTGGAACCCAGCACTGATATCCCAGCACAATAGCACTGGAAAAAGATCTGCACCCTCACTAACCTGTTTACATAAAGTAGGCACAGCTGTATCACTACACCTCAGTTTACTTGTATTTAAAAAAGTAGCATCTGACATCTACTGGCCAAACAGAAAAATTGCAGTCGTTCAATAGGTCTATTTTTTTTTTCTTTTTTTCTACCTTTTTACTTTTTTCATTTTTACATATTTGTTTTTTTTTTACTTTTAAAACAAAATTCTTTCTCTTCTGATCCTAATGAACCCACTTCATAATTGCAATAAGGCACTCTAGGGTGTGCTTTGTGCTGGGATAATGGCACTTTTCAGGCAATAGAACCACTCGACCTTTGGCCTTTTGCTTCAACCCACCCAAGGTGTGCAAGTATTCCAACCCAAAGCACACCCTGTCATGTCCTATTCCTTAAATAAACAATAAAACAGACCACTCTGATGGCCTGCCAGCAGTGGGTCACGCTACCACGCAGACGACACAGGTTTGGAACAAACACAGGCTGTCACATTGGGCAGCAGGCCAGGCCGAGGTAGTCGCAGAGCAGCAGTGTGCTTCAGCTGGGGAGGGTTGACGCTGAGCTCTGGCACCGCAGTGACCCTGGCGGCTGAGCCAGGGAGCTTGCTCCTGCTGCAAGGGACATGCTGCATGCGTGCAAGTTCGGCACTGGTTGCACCCATATGAGGGAGGTGGGACGGACCAAAGAAACAGGACCCCCCCCCCGTACCTGTCTAAATGACAGTCTGGGCTCTGTACTGTCATGGGTCCTAGTGCCTTCCATGGACTGCCTTGGGGGGGACACCCTTCACCCAAAGCCCCTGCCATGGAGGTAAGAGGCATGAGAATTACAGGCAGGTTGCTGGGGCCAGGGGAGATTGAGGGTACAGGCCAGAAAAGGTTATATCCCTGGAACCAGGGTATATTCCTGAATGACAGACATGGACTGGGCAGAAAAACCTCTGTGGAAAAAAAAAAAAAGAAACAAAACAATATTACTTGAAACAGTAACATTGATTAACAAAGACTCATTCAAGTTTTCTTGAAAAAGATTAACAGAAACAGTAGCTCTAACTTTGCTGTTTAAGCGATTCTAAGATTACACTGCCTCGTACAAAATGGTAGCTTGATGAAAATGAGTTTTATAGTAACTTACTGGAACAGTAAGTTTGTAATTATTTAGAGATCTCAAGCAATTCACTTGAGAATCTGATTCATGAGATTCAAGAACTTTCTTTAAGGGGGTCGTAGCCTTTTTTCAAATAAATCTCTATAACAAAAGCAACCAGCATTTTTTTCTCATTGTGTCGTTACACTGAGCTTATCAAATGCTGCCAACATGTTATAGCGGGCATCAAAACAACAGGCTAATATAAAATGTGCAGTGTTATTAAAAATGTTATTTATTAAAATGTTTAATTTTGGTGCATGTTGATAAACTATGCAGCCATAGTCCAAAACTGGAAGTAATAATGGTTGAGAAATGAGAAATCTTGGTGCTCCAGTCCCCAAACAGTTAGCAGTACATTTTAGAGCACCCAAATGGGAAAGCCTATTGCACTCGCTGGTGTACAGAAACATAAACAAATAGCTAGCATGTCGGCACATAGGTAGGGCTACTACTGTTCACGATGCCAGTGACCCAGGTTTGGGAATGGGCCAGGATTATCTGGGGCCAACCGGGGGAGAAGAACTGAGCATCCCAGAAGGCACGCTCCTTGTCAGGGGAGAGAGGGTTCTGTCCTCTGCTGCAGCACTGCCACCTTGGTGACCACAGGTGGCATGCAGTTGGATGGCTTGCAGGAGGGCTGCGATATCGCGGATGGGGTGTAGCCGTGCATTACGTGGATAGACCCCTGGATGCCCTTGCCCTATTGCCTTGGGGGAAACTGCGAACAATGGCCCCAGTATCTGTAGTGATGGACTGTGTCCAGCCTCACCACCATGGTACGCATGCTGATGGCAGGCAGATACTCAAGGGGGGGTAGTAAATCCCATCCACCTTGTTCCCTGCACAGGGGGTAAGGTGCGGGCGTGTGGCTAGATGGAAGATGGCACCCGAGAGGTAGGTGGGACTGATGAGGTCATGCTTTGGAAGCTCTGGAGGGAGTTGGGCACTGGAGACAGGAAGGAGGCATAAACAAGACATAAAAATAAATAACAGCCGCAGCATTTCCGTCTACTATTGAGTGCCACAGCTGCCTGGATGGCACAGTGAAGGCCAAGCTGGTTACCAGTGTGGCAGCACCTAGGACATCCGCTAATTCACAGTAGGTAAGCACAGTGGAGCTATCATTGCAGCGTGGCACAAAGACATTTCCATCCAACCTACATGGAAGCAGAACCTGAAGCATGTGTAAGGGAGCAGCCTGACCTCTGCAGATTTAGTGGCCCTCCATAACATTTAGTAGCCCAACTTGCTAACAACTCCAAGTAGGCACTAAAATGACAGAACCTGTGTCAACTGTATAAATACTTGCTGATCTGACATTCAAACATTCAAGTTTAGTCGTTCTGTGTAACCAGCATGCTGACTGCAGTTCTGAAAGGTAGGGGCCACCTTCTGTTATTGCTAAGTTGAAAGTGAAGGCTTCTTGAATGGAAGACTGCTAGGTTGTCACCTATGATATTTTTTGCAGCAGAGTTACTAGGCTACTCTAGGCACCCCCCCTCAAAAAAAAAAAACTTACAAGTACAGAGAACTTGACTTCAGAGATCTTGAAAATGTCTAAGGAACATGTTAACTATTATTTATTAAATGGCAAGAAAAAAATCTAGATATTTAAATGGGCGAGAGACATCACTTGACCACGCATTAAATCTCTATAAATGCACGGTCAGGTGTCAAGTCTAATTTTCCTCCCCAGAAAACTAATTAGAGTCATTTTGTAAGTGTAATAAGCCCTTCCAGGATGTGCATCATAAATTTTATTGCACTTCCCGGGGGCGTAAAGGCACACGGCCTTCGGCCTTGTATCTTACTATACCCCTGGGGTGTGCATTAAAATCCTACAGTGCACACCCTGTTGTGGTGTATTATTTACATATGATCCTGCAGTTGACAGTAATGGTGTGCATGTGTCCAGACTGAACTGGCATCTTGAGGTTTCCTTTCTTTCTTACTTTTACGGAATGTTGGTTTTGTTGTTCCAGGCACTACATGCAGTTCTCTTCAGTCTTCCCAGGATTTCCTAAGTTTCTCCAAGTTAGACCAAGAAGAGGAGAAGTATCTGAAGCCAGTTGATTCCTCACATAGTTCTCCTTCGTACGAGGGGCAGAAAACTGACATCTTTGATCAGAAATTGACAATATCTGGGTTAGGCTCCATCATGCGTTTCTCCTCCTCCTCCTCTTCCTCCAATCAGTCAAAGGCCCGTGAGACCTCCCCCGTGGACTACAAGGCCTCGAACCCTGTGACTGTCTCCACCAGTAGCCACAAACGAATGCCGTCTCTCAGTATTGAGGAAGGGGAGGTGACGGCAGTGAAGGAAAAGAAGCACAAAGGGAACCGAAAAAGTAAACACGGGCCCGGCCGGCCCAAGGGGAGCCGAAATAAGGAGAGCACCTGCCTAAGCACTGCATCCTTTCCCACAGTCGGCTTCGCCAACTCTGCCATAACCAGCTGCAGCCGCTCCATCAGTCACGGGGGCTGCATCCCTAGTCTCGGCATTGAGTCTTCACTGCTTGGTTCAGGTATGTCCCCCCTGCTCATCTCCCTCCACCTTTCTACATTCATTCGAGCCACAGGAAGGCTACACAGTGCTGTACCAAAATCTTTGGAGTAATTTGGTAAATAGGGCAAGAGGTTCAGAATGCAGTCTGCTTTGTGGTTTCTCCCCGCTTTCCTCAATTTGTAGCTAAAGCTAGAAGCCATTACTGTTCTGATTCATTAGAGCATAGAAGACTGCCGACACATGTTGAAAAGTACCCCTCCTTCCCCCCACTTCATGAAGTCAACATAATACTGTACATTGCGGTTACATGGCCTTAGTATTCGGAATAGTGTGTTTGTGTGGCACTTGAATAAATGTGTTTCCCTTGTGTTCACAGTTTACATTTAAGTTGCAGTATTTTGAATGAGCAGTACTTTAGGCATGCTCAGTACACTGCGTGGTGCCCTGAGTGTGAATGTGTCAGATGTCATACACATGCTCAGTACATTTAGACTGGGTGTATTCCAAATACTGAGCATTCTGCATTTACATGGCACAGTATTCCACTAGTATTTAGAATTCAAGTGGATTATCCCCACTGTGTTATTACAAATACTAGCATTCGGAATACTCACTCAGGATTCAGAATACTGCGTTTACATAGCCACAGTACTTATTTAGAATACTGTGTATTAAGATAAGGTCAGAATATCCACTGCCATGTAAATGCCCTAATTGTTTTAAAAGGGAATTATAGCAGTGTCAGTGGCTCAGCAGGTAGCACACTCGTCTCTGAGGCCAGGAGATCAGAGGGCTGTGGGTTCAGTTCCCACATCTGGCACTTGGGTTAATATCCCAGTACTGACACTGCAGTACAGCATGAGAGGGGTGCTGCACTTCTGAGGTGCCGTCTTTCGGATGAGACGTTAAACCGAGGTCCCATCTGCCTGGATTGGTGGTAGTTCAGGTGGATGTTAAAGATCCCATGGCACTTATCGAAAAGAGTAGGGAATTTCCCCGGTGTCCTGGCCAAATTTCCCTCATTCACTAAAAATACCACCAACAGCTTAATCTGGTTCAAGGTCAGTTGGAATTCATCTGTATCCCTCCCCCGGGTCGTGCCTGAAAATAGGCAGGATTTGTCTAGTGCACTTACCTGGTCAACAAAAACTAAATAAAATAAATAAATATATATATCACGCACCAGTTGCCGGTTGTACACTACTTTCCAGCTAAGTCACACTGCACTACCTGTACTTAACCTTGGGAGTAGTGTGGGACTGGCAACCGGTGTGTCAGAGCCTCTGACGAGTCTGTGGTACCTTTAGTTTACTTGATTCTCCTGCAGCTAATTCCCATCAGTGACGCCAGCCATGTGGGATTCTGGGATGCAACCTACATGACTTTTGTTTACATAATACTTTGGGGCTGGGTAGTGCAGGATCAACCAGATACAGTAGAATTTAAAAAGAGCCATGTAAGTTGAAAAATAAATTCACTTTTGCACCTAATATGCCGATGAAGTGCAACCTTCTGTAGTAGGTGTCAGGCTGCTGAAATGACCGTACGATTCTTGGGCTTCTGCCAGTCTTGCGCTTGCCCCATTATATAGTGGGGACAGAAGGATTCACTGTGAAAATGTACTGCTGACAGAACTCCAGCAGAACTGTCTGTCTTTTAGCCCCAGGGCTTTGTTTGGGGTGGGGGAGGGGAGGTGAAATGAACAAACTTCAAAGTGTTGACATGGTCTACCGATTATGTGTAATTTCCTCGTCTCCATTTACTCAAGAGGCAGCATGGTGAAACACATGAGCTGTTTTCGTACTGTGATACTGCAGGTCCTCCCACCTGTGTCTGCTGTTCCCAAACAAAGCATGTTCGGTTAGCATGCAGTAGCAAAAAAACATAGTGTATGTAGGTTTGGTGAGACCAGATAAAACTGTGTTTTAACTAGCTGATCCGTCAGCACAGCGGTCAGGCTACGACATGTGACACCAGTGACATAGGCTTGGGAGTGAGCCCAGGGCATCGGGGACTAGACAGGGAGAGGAGAATTACTGAACATCCTAGAACATGGTCTCCTCATCTGTGGAGGGAGGGAGGGAGGGAGGTCAACAGGCTCTGCTGCGCTGCTGCCACCTGGCTGCCCACAGGTGGCAGTGCAGTCAGAGCAGGCAGCAAGGCGGGAGGAAGCTGGCTGGCATCATGTGCTACTACACATATGCGTCAGCATGCGCACGTGGTGCTGTCTCTGTTGACATCCAAGGGAAGGGGTGCAGACATAATGGAAACACCCTGAAGCATGCAGGATGGTGCCCGGTGCTCTGATCCTACCCTCCCGAATGTCCACTTCACCTCCTGCACTGGAGGGCTGGAGGGGGCAGCCGAACAACACCTCCCCAAAGAAACCACCACAGAGCAGTAGCTGAGCAAGGTAAAGGCACCCTTTACCAACCAGTTGCTGCCAGTAACTGAAGTAGAACAAAGTAGAAGAAAAAAGTGGCGCATACACCAGAACCTGTATTCTGAAAACTTTATTGCAGTTCTGCCAGACTGAAACAGTCTATCTGCCCTGTGTATTGCCCTGCATATGGGGTTTCATCAGGGCAGGAGTTACACT
Organism: Neoceratodus forsteri; assembly: GCA_016271365.2. Taxonomy (NCBI): domain Eukaryota; kingdom Metazoa; phylum Chordata; order Ceratodontiformes; family Ceratodontidae; genus Neoceratodus; species Neoceratodus forsteri. Next base: position 126,561,496 of record JADMNL010000032.1, on the reverse strand, counting down.
GCAGCACTGTGAGCTTAGGGGTAAGTGCTAGAGTAAGGATAGGACGAGGCTGAGAGTCAGGACAGAAGGGCACTGTGAGTTTGGGGGTAAGTGTCAGAGTAAGGATAGGATGAGGCTGAGAGTCAGGGCAGAAGGGCACTGTGAGTTTGGGGGTAAGTGTCAGAGTAAGGATAGGACGAGGCTGAGAGTCAGGGCAGAAGGGCACTGTGAGTTTGGGGGTAAGTGTCAGAGTAAGGATAGGACGAGGCTGAGAGTCAGGGCAGAAGGGCACTGTGAGTTTGGGGGTAAGTGTCAGAGTAAGGATAGGATGAGGCTGGGAGTCAGGGCAGAAGGATACTGTGAGTTTGGGGGTAAGTGTCAGAGTAAGGATAGGACGAGGCTGGGAGTCAGGGCAGAAGGGTACTGTGAGTTTGGGGTTAAGTGTCAGAGTAAGGATAGGATGAGGCTGGGAGTCAGGACAGAAGGATACTGTGAGTTTGGGGGTAAGTACCAGAGTAAGGATGGGACAGGGCTGGGAGTCGGGGCAGAAGGGCACCGTGAGTTTGGGGGTAAACACCAAAGTAGGGATGGGACAGAGCTGAGAGTCAGGGCAAAAGACACAATGAGTTTGGGGGTCAATCCCAGAGAAGGGACAGGACGGGGCTGGGAGTCAGGGCAAAAGGGCATTGTGGGGGTGAGTGCCAGAATAAGGATGGAAAAAGGCTGGGAGTCAGGGTAGAAGAGTACTGTGAGTTTAAGGATAAGTGCCACAGAAAGGATGGGACGCAGCTTTGAGTCTGGGCAGAATGGGTAGCTCCAGTGACAGGAAGATAAAAAGAATAGCACAAAAAATAAAACAATTTATGTGGTTGCAGGACAAGTCCCAGCCAGCAAGATAAAATTCAGGTGTACAGTCAGTCACAAACTAGAGATGGGATACGTTAGTTAGTTAGTTACTATCTTAGACCAGGCAGAGCACACTGAGACGAGGCTGGTTTCCAGGTGTGACCGGGGAGGAGGGGTATGCAGAAGAGAGTACTGAAGCATCTGAAAGACCTAATTGTAAACAAGTCCCCAGAGTCAGACAAGGTGCACCCAAGGGTGCTGATGGAGACAAAAAAGGCCCTGGCTGCACCCTTGAAAGACCTAACGAGTGAGTCACTAGCAACTGGTGAAGTACCGAGGGATGGGTGGATGGAGAACGTGGTCTCCCTGTGAAGGGGAGGGGTGTAGCATCACCATAAGGGGCCCTTTGGGGACACTTCCCTTTACACTAAGGTGGCGTCTTGGGTTATTCAGATGGAATGTTTCTCTCTGGGCACCTTTCAACGGCATGCTGCCTCCTCGTGGGGTAGCAATACGATATACCTGAAAGTGGACACAGAACTTTTACCCTCTCATGAGGTTTGAGCAGCCAGAATTGCGGAGTTTTGCTTCACGGTCCTCTTGCCCAGCACTCATGGTCAGAATCTCATATACCATACGAGATACCCTTCTGTGGCTATATTAACTTATAAAGTGTTCCTCCTAAGCTCTGAGAGCTTTCACGTCAGAAAAAGAGCACAAAAAGGACATAGATGGGATGGGTCTAGTACGATATGCTGACATTGATAATCCCGACTGCTATATTCCGGACGCCTAAATACCGACTTTCATTTTACCATCAGCTTTGATTTGCCGACACACGAAATCCCGTCAAAAAAAACACATGTTGCTTGCTGCCGTCTAAAGCCCACCCATAGTGCCTGTGTTTGTAAATAACCTACTTTACTCTGGTATCAAAAAGATACCAGAATAAAGATGCCAAGACTAGCTGTGCAATAAGAAATGGGGACCGCTTCCCAGTGTTATTACAACTGATGAGGAACACCCAATACCACCTAAATATTTTTAACTCGTAAAAATATAATTTGCCTTATCTAGAGTACGACAAGCTTTTCTGGGAAGGTGAAAGGAAAGCAGGCCGTCTTTTGGCTTATAAAGCGACTGATTAATTTATTACGGTTTGCCGAGTCTTCTCCGGAGTCAGTAACAGCTATTGCACTGGACACGGAGAAGGCTTTTGACTCTCTCAAATGGCCTTATTTATTCATTTCAACCGGTGGGCACATCTCCATTTGTCTTTATGGGGAAAATCACATACTATACAAATGATGGTCCTCCCTAGAATATTGTACCTGCTTCGGGCATTTGGCTGCATGTTCTGGAAAATGTTTGAAAGTCTCTTGATAAACTTCTCAGACACTTTCTTTGGGGTGGCGATAAACCTAAAGTCTGATTAGCTTGATTATAACACCTGATATTCTGATACGTTGGACCCCAGCTCCACCTCCTATTAAAAGGCACCTGGGATGACGTCTTGGGTTTGGCTGGTGGGGTACAATCTATTCCTCACCCCACAAAGATTGGTTGTGTTTATAATGGGCTGCTACAAGTATATGCTTGCGCTCTGTGTCGCAGAATGAAAGATGTTACCTGTGCGCTTTGAATGTGGCAAACAACAGGTTTGTGGAGCAGTTAAAATATTTGTAAACGCTTTCGAAATGGGAAATGCAAAGTAGTTTATATAGAGGTTTTGCAGCAGGAGGCACAGCTTGTTAACATATTTATAGAGGTTTTGCAGCAAGCACTTTAATGTTGGGATTTTGTGTGTCTGCAAAATTTATCACGGGCTCGAGTACCGGACGAGAAATTGGAGTCGGGCATTTCCATGTCGGGCATCCAAGTGTCGGGATTTCGTATGGATCCCGATGGGATAGAGAGGGTTCAGAGAAGGGCAACCAAGATGGTGCCTGGTATGCAGGGGCAACCATAGGAGCAGAGGTGTAGGGAATTGGATCTGTCCCTGTTGGAGACCAGAAGGGAGAGGGTGAACATGACCGAAACTTTTAGGTACATGAAGGGGATCAATAAGGTGAAGGAGGAGAGCTTATTTAAAAGGGACGGGGCTGAAACTAGGGGGCATAGCCTAAGATTGGAGGGAGGAAGATATAGAGGCAGTGTGAGGGGGCAGTTCTTCACAGAGAGGGAGGTGGAGGCCTGGAACAAACTACCATAGGAGTTGGTGGGGGTTGAAACAGTGGAGGGATTCAAGAGGGCATGGGACAGACATATGGGGGTTGGTAAGTGGGGGAAGGGGAGGCCCATGGAAAAGGAGATTAGTAGGGGGGAGGAAAGGGCAGACTCGATGGGCCATTGGGGTCCTTTTCTGCCATTGGATTTCTTTGATTCTATGAAAATACTGTCAGAAAGAATTTTATATGTCCAGCCCTGTGGCACTGGCTAGTGGTACACTGCATCACCACGTGGGAGACGTAAGTTCGCCGGGGTGGGAGGAGATGAGTGTCCTACTCTATCAGCACCTTCTTTGGTGGGAAGCATTGTTGGCACTTATGTAGTTGATAACCATGCTATGTCAGCCCGCACCCACAAGTAGGACGGCATGACAGGCAGCACTGGCAGAAGCCAGGGAAGGAGGATGGGAAGAAAAATGGAGGAAAGTGCCAGCCCGGTGCCGCTGAGGGTCGAGGCGCTGGACGCCACACCTCACACCACTCCGGCGACCCATGTTCGGGGAACAAGCACGGCCCGCCAGGGGTTGGCAGGGGAGGGAGAGGATTGAGCGTCCAGAGGGCAGCTCTCCTTTCCCGGGGAGGGAGGACTCCCGCCAAATGACTGCCCCCAGGTGGAGGCCTGGTAGAAGTGCAGGACTGTGGGTGCCATGGAAGGGAGGGCGCTTTAGGAGTTCCACGAACACAGGCACTCCTCCACGTACGCTCATCCTGCGTGTGTGCCCCAGCAACGGGGAAGGGACGAAAAATGGTGGAAAAACACCCCCAGCTGCAGGATGACGACCAACCCCTCGCAGGCTCTGCATCCGGCGACTGGGCAGGGCTCTGCGTAAGTCCCGGCGAGACCGGGGTGACGGGTCGGGGGGGGGGTCAGTTAGAAGGGGGCAGCTTGGGGTGGACCAGGCTATAAACAAGAAGGAAAAGAAAAAAAAGAAAAATGGAGGAAAAGAACACTGGGCTTTGACAATGACATGCAGTCAGCCACCCAGGCATCATGGAATGCCACCAACACTACCTCTCTGCGGAGACTTTGGCTGCTCCAAACCATAGGGCCCTGAGGTAGTAGGATCCCCAGGGTAACAGAAGTGGAAACCAGGGACCACCAGGAGAGTAAGTAAGTGTGTCGGGGGGCAGGGAAGTCTCATTGCATCTGATTGTAATGTACAGCAAAGTGAAATGACAAGAAACTAAAAAAAAAAATGCAACTTTATTGTTAACAGTGAGAGTGGCAGAGACCCAAACTTTGGTTTCTGTATCTTGTGTTTATATCAAAGCCGAAAGTTCATGAAGGAAGCCGGTAACTCGATTTACAGGCCGCAAAGAAGCAGGATCCTGTGGGATTTACTCCTCGTAAAAAAACTGTCATAAATGATCACCCAGCCAATTCGCAGAGAAGTGACATTACTTGCATTTCCTGTCCCCACTGCCGCTTGGTTAATCATTTCCTGCATAAGCTTGTGACTTTCAGAGCTGTGTGTTTGTGTGTGTGTGTGCGCGCACGCGCGCATGTGTATGACATAGGTAGTTTAAAAAAAAAAAAGAGATGGCCCAGGGGTGAAACTGCAGGGTTCGTTGGCTATCACTTGAGTAACTGGGCTTCTTTTTTTGGTTATTGCATTTTTGTGACTGTGGTAGAGCTAGTAGTCTACAGCAGAAAACCTTGGGGAGTAGTTTACTTACTGGTTTAATAGTCTGTTAAATACTTCTTTTTGCCTCATATAGTTCCCTTGAAAGCACTCTTAGAGGAACAAACTTCACGGGAGGAGCCAGCGTCACAATACTGCCAGTCTAGGTTTGGAGCAGGAGATGTGTATCAGATGTGTCCTCTGGCCAGTTTGTCATAACGGATCCAATTCTGCATAGGCAGGCCAGCATGCAGATTATCCAGAGCAGTGAAGTAGATAAATGCACTGATTCATCTTCTCTGTAAGCTGTGGAGTGCCTCATTGCTGGTTTCCCCACCTCAGTTTCAGCTGCTTGGGAAGAGCATGTTTACAGTTTCATATACAGAAGCCTGGCTAGGTAAACAGAGTAGATTGTTGACCTGCCTGCTGTCTGACAGGGGGGCAATCCATTGTGCCAGCTGACCCTTTTGGGAGCCTCTCAGCAGATTTTATCTTACTGAACTCTCCTAACTTGCCCATTGTGTTTTAACCTACTGCCTTCCTGAAGCAGAGGGGAAGGGTTCAGCTTGCTCGTAAGAGAGGCAGAATTCTGTTGAACTGCAGTGTGGAATGCAGCAAGAGGGCAGCCAGATTACAGTGAGAAATTGACACAGCAAGCAACAGAATTATAGAAACGGGTAACAACGTGGGGAGAGAGCGAAAAAAGAAAAAAACGGCGATTGTGTATAGCCCCGGCCTGTTGCTGCGCTTTTTCTCTGACTCCGTGTCTTATGGCTCCGATGTAGTGATGTGGTAACACCGTAACCTGGCTGCAAAAAATCAATCTCAACAGTGCCCAATAACTCCAACCCAGTTTAAAGTTTATTACAAGAGAAAACCTATAGCAGCAGAAATCGGAGCAACAGAAAAAGTAAAATGGAATATCGCACAAAACTGCATAGGACGCCACACAGAAATAATAATGTCACTGTACCAGAATCGTCGGAGCACCCGGGGGGTGTGGGGGGCAGAGTGCAAGAGCAGGAATTAGTGTTGTTACACAGCAGGAGGCATCTCTAGCAGGAGCACTGGAAACTATTGGTTTGTCTAATGACTTAAAAATGATGGCGAAAAAAGCTTCAAAACAGAATCGGAAAGAAGGAAAGGAAATTGGTTTAATATAGTGCTTTTTTAAAACTCTGTTTCCCAAAGTGCTGTACAACACAGGAGCAGTTGAAGAAGCTATTGTGCAGGCACAGAGAAGTTAAAAGAGATTCTGTGATTCACAGGGAGGTCAGGTGAGGTTACAGGAGGTTAAAGGATGCACAGGAAGGTCAGGTGAGATTAAAGGAGATTAAGAAGCACACAGGGAGGTCAAATTAGATTAAAAGAGGTTAAGAAATGCACAGGAAGTGTTGGGTATAATGTCATTCCTTAGTAAGGTCTAAAAGACATTGATGGTGGTCCAGTAGGGGATGAAGTGACTTTACAACCAGTATTGTACATGTGCTTCTTGTATAAGATGTTGTCTAGAGGCAATTATCATCTGTTGTAATAAATCTTAAATGTTCAATAAAAAGTTTTGTAGAAAAAAAAATGCACAGGGAGGTCAAGTGAGATTAAAGGAGTTTAAGGATTATGCAGGGAGGACAAGTGAAATAAAGGAAGTTACGAACAGGGAAGTCAAATGGTTATAAAAACTGGCTATGTATACTTGTTCCTGTATTTTTTTTTTTACATTTCATTCTTTCTGCATGGGTATCAGTTAAACTTTAGTAGCTGCAGTAAAAGGTAAGGATGTATTTATCAATGTCTCTGAGAAAACAGACCAGTTGTCTCTGGGGAGGGGCAACAGTATCTTTGGCCAGTTAATGGGAGAGCTAAAGCATGAACAACCCTTTCATGTTTCAGTAGAGGAGTTACTCCTGCTGTGTGAGACAAGACTGGGGACCAACACAGATGTATTAGAGCATAACAGTTTTTTTATGAGGATCCAACTCTAAAGACACAAAGAATGTTGAATCCATGATGTCCGAGTGACATACTGGATGATGTGTCATGGGGGGCAGCTAGAGGGTCTTACGGTGTGGTAGAGATTGAAAGAGAGAGTCAGGTTTGGGACTGTGAAAAAGCTACCATCTAAGGGTTCAGGTCTCCCTAATTCACCAAAGTGTCTTTTCTGGTAAGCCCATTCTGCCTTACTAAAAAGAGAGAGAGAGAGAGAAAGGAATTTTTTTCTGCGTGTAACCTACTGTTCAACTTGTTTTTGTAGTTTCTGTAGAATTACTGTTACTCATAGCCTTTGTGTAGTATCGTGTATTAAATGTGTTACTAGCCTGACACAGTAAAATATAACATTTGTATGTACCTCATGCTTCTGTGACTGAGTCCTTTGAGGTACAGCTAACTAATTTATAATTGGCAAAACTATATTTCCACCTCTGAAGAGAAGAATACCATTATCATATTGTGTTTCTGAAGTAAGGAGTTCTCAGCTATGACAGAGAGGGTTGGGTCGGTTGCCCCTGAGCAAGGAGCGCTGTATTGTATGAACAGTGGCTCTGGAGGGACTCAGACATAGATAAACACTGAGAGAGTGTCTGTGCTGAATGTTGGCAGCTACTGATTACCCTTATATGTGTCTGAAGGGTTTGAGAAAGCTGATAACACTGGCAGTCTGAGTCTGGGATAGATTAGTTTACCACAGGGGTACAAAGGGAAGTCAACTTAGATTAAAGGTGATTGGACACTAAATAGTCAGAAGGAAGAGGAGGTTAGTCAGTGACTCCACGTGGGGGGTATATCTGTCATATACCTCCCTGGGGAGACATCTGTGAAGGTACTTTCATGGCTGGAGAGTTTGACCAGTGTAGGTGGGTGGGTGGGGGGTCAAACATGACTTACCTAGGAACTAATGATCTGGCACACTGCAGTATTAACCAGGTTAAGAAAAGGTTCCGAGAACTAGGTAGCAGACTGAGGGAAGTTTTAAGTGGTGTAGTGTGGACGGGGTCTTAATGATAGACCAGTAAAAACATTATCTACGGAGGGTACTGTTCAACATATAACCTTTCTTTGTTTAATGTTTTAATAAGATTGATGAGCTTAAATTACACATACTCAAAAATAAAGTTAATGTTATTGCAATCACTGAAACATGGGGTGATGACAAAGTAACCTGGGACTGCATAATTCCAGGTTATAAACACTATATATTAAATAGACCTAATAGATAGGTGGTGGAGTTGCCCTATTAGTAAACGACACCCTTGATTCAGTGGAAATTTCTGCTGAAATTAAAAACCCTCATGCTAACATCAAATCAGTATGGGTTAAAATTATAACTGGTCTTGAAGATTTTATACTAGGAGTTTGTTATAGGCCTCCAAGTGCAGATATAACCCTTACTGAAGGTATAACTATAGAATTTGAGAATACCTGTAAACATGGTACCATGATATGTATGGGCGATTTTAACTTAGGTGACATATCCTGGGATACTGGTACTGCACTTACAAGTGTGAGAAAAAAGTGTTATCATGCTCCCAACAACTTGACCTTCAACACTGTATCTTATCTCCCACTAGGGAGAACAATATTTAGATCTAGTGTTTCATAGCAACCATCTTAATATACAAGGCATTAATATTTCATCTCCTATTTGTAATAGTGATCATAGTTCTATACATTTTTACCTTGATCAGCATATTTATACAAACATTAATAAAACAAAAATTTACCTATATAATAACGCTGATCTACCTAGTATCATAGCTTCGATTAGGGGTATTAACTGGGACCATTATATGTCCCCTTCTAATGCTGAAAGTAGTTGGAATTTCTTTAAACAGACAGTATTATACGTAAGAGATAGATATATTCCTTCTGTAGCTAAATGGCTGTCCAAAACTATACAGCAGACATTGAGACAAAAAACAAGACGATACCCGGCTTATTTAAAATTAAAGTCCAAAGAACACTGGTCCACTTATATAAAAATTCAAAAGAAATGCAAGTCTTTGATAAAAAAGGCCAAAAAACGTTGTGAAGTTAATCTTGCACAGAATGGCAGAAAGGATAATGGAAAGATGTTCTACTCTTATATTAATTCTCTTAAAAAAACAACCTGTCAGGTTGGACCCCTTTTGTATAACTCCAACCTTTGTCACACCCTTTTAGACATGGCTAATATCCTAAACCAAAAATTTTGTAATGCATTTTGCAATAAAACCAGTCACAAGAATGTTAATATATCTGTAGTAAATGAGTCACAAGTAACATTATCAGATAATATGGTTTATGAGAAACTTAAATTACTCAAAAATAAATACTCTCCCAGCTCAGATGATATCAGTGGTCACTTGTTATACCTCTTGGCTGACTATATTTCCCACTCTTTATGTTTACTTTTTGGATATTGTTTGCTGAATCACTTTGTGCCCAAAGAATGGAAGACTGCCTACATAATACCAATTCATAAAAAAGGCCCCCGTTCTAATTGGGAACGTTATCGACCTATTAGTTTAACAGCTACAGTCTGCAAAGTACTTGAAAGTATAATTAAAGATCTTGTTAGCGATACAACTAACACAGTTGATATAGAGCAGCATGGTTTTAAAAAGGGTAGGGGTTGCCTAAGCAACTTGATGTGTTTTTATGAAACTGTTAGTCGAAATATAGATAATGGTACCCCTTGGGATATTATCTATCTCGGTTTTAGCAAAGCATTTGATGTTTTAGCTCATCACGCTTTTATATCTAAATTATTAGATACCAAAATAAATAAATATATTATCATATGGATTGAAAATTGGTTGGCTAATATATCTCAGATGGTATCAATAAATGGCCATTTATCTGCCTCTAAGCCCGTTACTAGTGGGGTACCTCAGGGGTCTGTCCTGGATCCCTGCTTATTCCAATTATTCATAGCAGACCCCACCAAAAATTGTTTCTCTAAATCCATTAAATATGTTGACAATGTAAAACTTGGTGGGCCATGTGACAGTGAAGATAATATTTCCATAATGCAACAAGACTTAAATAGTATATCCGATTGGGTAGATACTTGGGGTATGCATTTAAATTCTTCAAAATGTAAGGTGATGCATGTTGGTTTTAATAACCCTTCGGCCATTTACATTTTAAATGGGATTCCTTTGGAAATTACAACCAATGAAAAGGATTTAGGTATTCACATAACTAACGATTTAGGGTATAAAAAACAGATAAATGAAGCAATTAATAAGACAAATAGAGTAGTATGGTCCATTAAAAGAAACATTACATCAAGAGATCCTGGAGTTATGCTTCCTTTATACAGAGCCTATGTTAGGCCGCACCTAGAATATTTCTCACAACTCTGGTGTCCATATAAAAAGGGAGAGATAGCATCTCTGGAAAAAATCCAGAGGAAATTTACTAAGAATATTAAAGGACTTTCCAATGTCCAATATGAACAATGATTAGTAAGTTTAAATTTTATGCCTTTAGCGCTTAGACGTTTCAGGGGTGATTTGCTTTATATGTTTGACATTATAAATGATCCATACCTGTTTACCAAAATGGGTTTTGTGTATAAAAACAATATTTTTAATACTAGAGGTCATCCGTTGCAGATTAGTAGAGCTAAATTCAGTCGTGTATCACGGAAGTTTTATTTTACCCAAAGAATTATTAACCCTTGGAATAATCTACCTCTAGAAATTGTCACTAGTGATAATAAAATAACATTTAAAAATCGTCTGGAAAATTTTATCATTAATAAAGCCAATTTGGGCTATTATAATTGATATTGGTGCTGTATGGGCCTCTCAGCCTCCTTGCACCTAATCACCATAGTATGAACTGTAGTATGCCAAGCTCCGGAAACAGTAGAAAGGCTAGGATTCTGGAGTTTAACACGTGGCTAAAAGGTTAGTGTGGAGAGGAGGGGTTCAGGGTTGTTGGGGACTGGGGTTCCTTCTGCACTGGGGCAGGAGTTAGATGTTTTTATTAGAAGGAGTTAATCTGGATGAGGGGGAGGGAAGTATTAGGCACAGGGACCACAATGGGATCACTGTGGATATCTAGTTGTCCCCACAAACAAGCAGAATGGTATGGACTACTAGGGGGATGGGGAAAAAGTGGAAGGCAAGGAATAAAGTGGAGGGGACAAATGGAGAATGTACAGAAAATACCATACATTTGGGCAACAAGATGGGTGAAATGCAGGTGATGATGACTGCAGAAGAAAAAGACACAGTGGCCATTACCGAAACTTGGGCTAACCGTAACAGTTGCTGGGACCAAAATGTTACAGGCTACAAACTCTTCAGGAAGTACAGGGAAAAAAATGGGGAGTGATGGTGTATGTGAGGGGAAGTTATAAGGGTGTCTGAAGATACGACAGTCAAGGAGGGGTGGGGGTAGAGTCACTGTGGATGCAGGTGATGGAAGGGGGGAGAAGCATAGGGTAGGGGTTAGTGTACGTGCCAGCAGATCATACAGGATAGATGAAGCTGTGGAAAGGGAGATAAAGAAAGCAGCAGGATTGGGGAAAAAATAGTGTGAATTGGTGATTTCAACTTTCCAGACATACATTGGGGATAGCAGTGACTAGGAGTCAGACAGGGAAAAGATTTGTGGAGGTCACTCAGGACTGCTTCCTCACAGAGTGGTTGAGTAAGGCTATAAAGGCGAGGCAGTACTAGATCTGGTAATGTCCAATCAAGACTTTGTTAGGGTGAACACAGGGAAGACAGAAACACTTAGCTTTCATTATGTCCCCTCCTCCACCACTTGAGTAAGGTTTCCCTTCTCTTGGGAACTTAAAAAACAAATTCCTAGTGATACAGGTTTCCCACACCAATGCCAGTAGATACACAAGGACAACGACCCACCCTTCACACACCAATTGTCCCAGGACCTAACCCTCTGGGATACTCTGCCATTAAGCCTCTCTAGGAAGGCTGAGGTCATGCGGGTGGTGGCCCTTCTCAGGGCACTGTACCTCTGTCAGAACATCCCCTTGCCTACCTGGCAGGGATGGAACAGGAAGATCTCGAGGTTCTCTGGAGCAGTCGGAAACCACAAATAAAAATGAAAATATTACACCTCCTGAAGTGGCCGGGTGGATTGGCTGTCCCCAACCTACACCTATACTTTAAGGCAGCATAGGTTTGGTTACCTGTTATTCAGACACCTGGGATCTTCCTCTAATGCCTGGATTGAGCTGGAGAGGTAGTCTTCCGAACTCAAGCGTATCATGCTTCCCACAGTGGAATATCAGGGAGCTGAAAATGCCTGGCTTCACCAGCAACTTCAGATATGGCAATTAGGAAGACTCTCCACTGTACCTTTTTCATGACGTTGCTCTGCCGTATTCCATTGCTGGAGAACTTCTTCCCGGCCTTATGGGACCCGGGATGTCATTGTATCTTGGGGATATACTCCCTGCAGTATCTCCCACAGTTAATCTCAAACTCTAGGATCCTATCATTTACAGACCTGCAGGCTAGTTTCGGCTTGCGACAACAGGAATTCTTTAGATTTCTCCAAATCAGACATTATCTCCTGCCTCTACCACTGGGCACCCATACCACGCCATCCCACCCAGTGCTCATTCATTTAATTTTAGCTGTCCTTAAATCCAGATCATCCCCCCCCATATGATGTCACAAATATATCATGCTCTCCAGGACTTTGTTGGGGATGATTCTGTAGAAGTTGCCCTAAAGTGGGAGGGGGAGCTGAGAGTGCCATTTACCCTGAAAGTCTGGCAACAGGCTTGTCTAGCTTCCTCTAAAATGACCAGCTCACAATAGTGGAGAGAATACAGCCAGAAACAGACCCCCATATACTTCAGAACCCTGGTAATCACGGCACACTATCTGACTGCTCACTCCACTGTTAGCTGGCGTAGCTGTGGAGAGGCCCCAGTGACATATTCACGCATTATGTGGGCCTGCTCAGGCCTGCAGCTTTTCTTTGTGTGGCTAGACAAAGAGTCGACAGAACTGCATGGGAGAGCTGTCCCCCTCACTACTGAACTATACCTACTGCTCCAGTACTCAAAGGATCTTTGGGACCCGAACTCTAGATACCTACTCAGAATTCTGTTCACAGCTGCTAAAAAGTTAATTACTCTGTTCTGTCTAATCCCACAGACACCAGATATCCTTCCTGGCTTAAATTTGTGGGGCAGCTCTACACCATGCAGAAGTTACCTTCTCCTTCAGTAGGCGCTCATACAAATTTGCTTCCAGATGGAATGCCTGGCTTCTTTATGCCATGGGTAAGGATCCATCCTTGATCCCTTGATCAGTAGTGTGCAGACATACCAGGACTGTTGACTCCACTCTGACTCGCTCCTGCAATGTGGTCTGACTTCATATACTGTATTTATAGTCACACTAAAAGGTACCTGCACAAGGATAGGGTGCTCAGGATTGATATCAATAGTGTCACAGTACAAGAAAATCCAGCACTCACCAACCACTAAGAAAAACCGCAGCTCTTCAAAAGTTTAGATAACTGGTGCCAAAACTTTGTTTCCAGGTGCCTAAAAGAAATACTTTGCTGCATTTTGGAACAAATTACTTTTTCAAAAGGCATGTTACAATTCAGTGCTGACCATCTTTTATAGCACTGCAGGTGCTCACAGCACTGGCATTACGGCGTCAACTCGGGATTAGCACCCCCTCCCAGAGTCCCCCCACAGTAGGGATCTATAGTTGGGGGTGCAACCCCTACAAGAGGGGTGCAGGGGCACAGCCCCCCACAAGGACAGTGATTGTCGACATCGCCGATTGGAACCCTAGTTGCCCGGCAAGTGGCACCCTTTCATATTGTCAACTGATGTCATTACCAGAGGCCTCAACTTAGTAAATTCACAAAAGGTCAGAATAAAGGCCCGGTGGTGCTGAGGGTTGAGGTGCTGGACGCCATACCTCGCACTACACTGGCGACCTGGGTTCAGGAATGACCTCGGGTTGTTGGGGTGCCAGCATGGGTGGAGCAGGATTGAGCATGACGATGGGCAGCTCTCCTCTCCCGAGGGTGGTGAGGGTGGGTTGACACCCTTGTAGTTCTGCTCCCACCGGGTGGAGGTCCGGTGGGCAGTGTAGACTGAGAGGGGGCAGAAAACAGTTCTGGAGGTGGAAGGAGCTGAGCTGGCATCATGGGGTGCGTAGCGTGCCTCCACACGCTCGCACAGCTATGTGCTGGGGCCTCGGGGTGGGGTTAGGGGAGAAAACCAGTAAAAATACCTATGTGTCCCTGTCGCCAGTTGGTGGGAGGAGGCGACGGGGACCAAACAGCTGTATGAAAAAAAAAAAACTCAGAATAAATACAATAAATACAATGAAAACAAATCTGAAAATACATTAATACAAAAATATAAACATAACAGTTTTAAACATTCAATATATACAAACTTTAAAAACTAGTACATAGCAATTCAGAGTCAATTAATTTCCTTAGAAGCATAAATACAGTATATAGCAGTTTGGTACCGATTCACTATCTAATAAGCAAAATCCCAAGGGGAGACCTCCTCTTATTTTTCAATTTTTGTTAGTTCCTCTGCTGGAGAGGTGCCCAAATTTGGTGCAAACCTGCAACTGTAACAGAACACAATTATAAACAGCCTGTACAGAAAAACATTATTTGTTGTACATCAGTATTACACAAGTTTTTCTGTTGCAACTCAGGATTAAACACTAAAATAATCACGTTTCACCTTTCACTTTGTATAAGGCATAACATCAGATACCCCCATTTAATCCTGGTGCCTTACACGCTGCCAATGTATAAATCCCAAAACCTTCTCTTTTAAGAAACTAATTATTAAAGTCCCCCCCGTGGTTCCCTGCAAACTTTATCAATTGCTATATAGTTAAAATTATGCTCTCCCCTATTTCGTGCATTTGCAATATGAGCTGCAGTAGGGGTATTTCAAGTCAATTTTTTCTATTGCTCTGCAGTGCTCCCTCACTCACACTGTAAATTGCCTTTTAGTCTCACCAATGTAGAAGCTTCAGCTTCGCATTCTCCCTGGAGGCGAACAGGTCCACCTGAGGGGTGTCCTAATGGGAGAACAGATCTCCTGCAGGAGAGACCACTCGTGAGATGCAGTGCCTATCCGGTTGAGGGCTTCGGCCAGACTGTTGGAGGCTCCTGCCACATGGATGGCTAGGAGATCCACCTCCAGGCTGATCACGAGGGACCACGTGTGGAGAGCCTCCCTGCACAGAGGCAAGGAGTGCGTCCCGCCCTGTCTGTTGAGGTAGTACATAGTCATGGTGTTGTCCATCTGGACCTGAACCACTTGACCCCATACAAATGGAGCGAAGGTGGTGAGGGCTAGACGCACCGCTCGGAGCTCCAGCAGGTTGATGTGGCATCGAGACTCCTGAGGGGACCAGAGGCCGTGGGCCCTGAGCTCCCCCAGATGGGCACCCCAACCCATCAGAGAGGCATCGGTCGTCAGAGTGACTGTCGTCTCGGGGCGGACAAACAGGATACCCTCCTGCAGATGAGCTGGAATGAGCCACCACTGTAGGCCGTCCCACATTTCCTGAGTCACCGTCACTGGCTGGTCCAGAGGACCGGAGCGCTGTGACCAATGGCGGGCCAGCCCCCATTGCAGGGGACGCATATGCCAGCGGGCCCAATGGACCACACTGGTGCAGGCCACCATGAGGCTCAGAAGGCGCAGGAGGTCCCGGGCAGGGCGCAGTAGCCCAACCGGAAATGATTGGGCAAAGGAGGAAAGGACCTCGGCTCTGTCCGCCGGAAGCCAGGCT
This sequence comes from Neoceratodus forsteri, assembly GCA_016271365.2. Taxonomy (NCBI): domain Eukaryota; kingdom Metazoa; phylum Chordata; order Ceratodontiformes; family Ceratodontidae; genus Neoceratodus; species Neoceratodus forsteri. The sequence continues at coordinate 126,546,055 of JADMNL010000032.1, read as the reverse complement.
CTGGCTCGAAGAGAGTCAAGCTCTGCCCCGATGAACTGAATCACCTGCAGTGGCACAAGTTCCAACTTGACCTCGTTGATGAGGAGGCCAATCTGAGAGCTGACCTGGAGGGCCAGATCCCTGGACTGCTCCACCTCCAACCTGGAGGGGGCTGCAATCAGCCAGTCGTCCAGGTAAGAGTACATCCGGACCCCTCGGCACCGCAGGAATGCTGTCACCACTGCCATGCATTTGGTGATGACCCTGGGAGCTGGAGAGAGGCTGAAGGGCATGGCCCGGAACTCGTAAAGCGATCCCTCTGCTCGGAAGTGGAGGAATCGCTGTTGAGAAGGACGGATTGGGACGTGAAAGAATGCATCCTGAAGGTCCAGAGAACAAAACCACATGCTTATTTCCAAGGATAGAATGATCTGAGCCAGAGTGACCATCCTGAAGGTGCACTGCCTTAGGAACTTGTTCAGGTCATGCAGGTCGAGAATGGGGCACCAGCCCCCTGTCCGTTTTGGGACCAGGAAGTACCCAGACACAAACCCTGGGACTGGAGGAGGGTCCGCCACCTCACTGATCACCTCCTTCTAGAGGAGCAGAGCAATGTCGGCTCGATGAGCTGACAGAGAGGCTGTGGAACCCGTTGCCCCCCGTGGGGCGACGGCTCGATAGGGAGGGAACTGCTCAAATTCCAGAGGCAGACCCCTGCCTACCACTTTTTTTTTTTTAGTTGTTTAACCAGAAGTAGCACACTTCTAGCACCCAGCGGTCCGTGGTGATAGCAGACCAGGTGGAAAAGAAGTGGGAGCCATCTCACGGGGAACTCGGGAGGAGGACGAGGTTGGCGTACACCCCTCAACCCGTCCACTGGGCAGGCTTATGGAGAAGGGCCCGGCTGGGGCCTCCTGGACCCTGCCTCAGGCTTCCTACTGGAGGAAGCAGCAGACTGCCTTATTGTGCCAAGTGTGTACCGCTGGCCCTGGTGCTGGGTGCGGCTGGTCGGGATGTGCCGAGGGGCGAAGGGCCACTGCTGCTGGCGGCCTTTGTCCTTCTGGGCAGACGTGACTGAGTCCAAGGTGGGATTGGACTTCTTGATCCTCTGGAGATGGCCTTCCATCCCCAGCCCGAACAGGTCGGTGCCCAGGAAGGGAACGTCTGCCAGCTTGTTCTGGGTGTCCGCCGTGAAGGTGGAGATCCGCAGCCAAGCTCTGAGGCGCATGGCCACTGCGGCCGCTACTGATCGGGCACAGAATCACCTATGTCCAACGAAGTTTGGAGCTGCTGTTTTGCCACTGCCCTTCTCTGATCCCGGACCTGCTTCACCGTCGTCTGAAGGTCAGCTGGGAGATGAGGAATCACCTCATCCAGGGAACCCATAAGGGCGTGTGAGAAATATGCCATCACAACATCCGAGCTAGCCTGACAAAGGCCTAGGGAGGAAGCAGTGTAAACCTTCCGTCCCACGTAATCCAGCTTTTTGGATTCCTTATCGGGCGGTTTGTCCACGTCCCGAGTGTTCCCGGAGCAGCGGAAAACGCTATCGGTGACTAACCCCCTCTGCAGAGGGGTGCTCCGAGAAACCGGAGAGTGAGCCGGTGGGGACTGCGTACTTTTGAGCCATCCTGGCCAAAGGCGCAGGACAAGATGCTGGCCGCTGCCACAACTCCAGGACCGGGCCAACAATGGCTTCGGCCACAGGAAAGGCCTCCGTAGGGGAATCCCCTCGGTCCAGTATCTCCATGAGGGGATACTTGGCCTGTTTTGAAACAGGTTCAAGCTGCATCCCGGTGGACTCTGAGATGAGCTGAAGCAAACCTAAAAATGAGGATGGGCTCTCGTCCACCGAGTGGCCCCCCCACAGACTCCAGGTCAAGCGGCCTGGAGAACAGGGAGGAGTCGTCGTCAGACTCCGAGGAGTCTACAAACAGCTGCTGGGTGCCTGAGCCACTCTCCACCTGCCGAGGTCATTCGGGAGTGAGGGTGACCAACAACCTGTGGGGCAAGCCCTGACCCAACCGAGAATCCTTGGTTGGGGCCCCAGTCTTCGGTTGTGGAGGTGGAGGTTCCACCACAATGGGTGGAGCAGGCTTCGGCCGAACAACCGGTGCCGGGGTAGGCTCCTCGACCACTACGAGGGGTTGTTTTGGCTGCTCCGGTGACAGCCACTTAATGGCCGGAGAAGGCGACGGAGTCAGCTTATTCTCAGACAGTAAGAGCTGCTGCCACAGTAACTCCTCATAGCGCCAACGCAACTTGCGCCGGAGCCTATCCTCCAAAGAGGACGATGAGGATGAGCAGCGACGCTGCTTTCCATGGTGCTGAGACTGAGACCGCCGACATCGGCGGGACTGGCTGGACCTGGAAGAGGACCAAGACCGAGACCTTCGGGGGTTCCGAGGGTGGGTCAGAGAGGGGACAGGGAAACCCGCTCCTCCCTCAGTACAGGGATCTTAACCAGGGACTCCGGCACAGAAGGCACAGGCAAGTCTTCGGTTTCCACCAGGGGAACCGGTGAAGTAGGATTGTCGGCTTTTCCAGTCGACAAACCATCTGACAGGTCGAGAAAAATCTCGACCGTGTCGACGAATGTCTCGGCTGGCTGACCTGACGGGGGCACCATGAAGCCAGCGGCCGCAGCCACAACCTCGACCGGAGTCGGGAGTCAACGGTCCGGTGAAGGGGATCTCTCCCACTCCCACGAACGTCGACAGTGGGACTTACCCTTAGAGTCTATCTTCTTGGACTGACTGGAATGTCCCAATGGCCCTTCTCCCTTGGTGGAGAGGGACTGGCAAAGCTCCTTAAACGAAGCCGGGTAGGAGGAGCCCAAGGAGAGCTGGATTATTGCCGCGGCCGAGGAGGAAGAAGAAGCTGCCTGGGCCGCCTCTTCCTCGAGGGCGATCATCTGCTGCACTGCTCGCTGGAGCTCGCCAGTCGCCGACACCACCCAACGGGCCTCCTTAGACTTGACCGGGCGGATACCGCTTTTTTGGGTCACATGAAGAAGAAGTTCTGCAGCGCGGGTCCTCCAGGACCGGATCCGAAAAGGACTTGCACAATTTGCAAGCCTGCAAGTCATGGCCAAGCCCCAGGCAGTAGACGCACGTGGAGTGTGGATCAGTTCGGGACATCTTCTGCCCACACGGGCACCGACGGAAGCCGGGAGTCTAGACCAAAGTCTTGTAAATTTTAAAATAAGTTTTGGAAATTCTGAAGAGTGTGTATCCAGGCCTAAAACGCAGAGCGCTAAGGAGGGACCCGGAGCTTCCAAGTGGTAAGGAAGATCTGGCGTCATGGGGCGGAGCCGAGGGTTCTACCACCTGGGTGGGAGGAAGGAGCCAGCTTGAAGACCTGCCGCCAAGATTTAAAGCGGCAAGGAACCTGCCAGACAGTGTGGATTGAACAACATATCCACGTCCCTAGAAATAATGTTTTTTTTGTGCATGCTGCTTATAATTGTGTTCCGTCACAGTTGCAGGTTTGCACCAAATTTGGGCACCTCTCCAGCAAAGGAACTAACAAAAATTCAAAAATAAGAGGAGGTCTCCCCTGGGGATTTTGTTTATTAGATATTGAATCAGAACCAAACTGCTATATATTTATACTTCTAAGGAAATTGACTCTGAATTGCTATGTACTTGTTTTTAAAGTTTGTCTATATTGAATGTTTAAAACTGTTGTTGTGTTTGTATTTTTGTATTAATGTATGTATTTTCAGCTTTGTTTTCATTGTATTTATTCTGACCTTTTGTGACATCACTAACTTGAGGCCTCTAGTGATGATGTCAATTGACACTATAAAAGATGATGAGTACTGAATTGTAACACGCCTTTTGAGAAAGGATTTTTTTTCCAAAATGCGTCAAGGTGTTTTTTTTATGCACCTGGAAATAAAGTTTGGCACCAATTATCTAAACTTTTGAACAGGTGCATTTTTTTATAGCGGTTGGTGAATGCTGGATTTTCTTGTACTGTGACTTATACATTTATATCCCAGGGATAGAACTGGTGGCCACAGACCACATAATTCAACACTAGTGGGAAGGTATCCCAGGGCCCCACTCCTGCTTTGGGCTCAGGCTGTCTCCTCTGCTCCCCTCTTGCTCTGCTGCCCCCAGTCACTGTACGGAGCTCCCCAGAGTGCCTGCCATGTGTCCCTATACCAGTAAAACCTTTAGTCTTTCTAACAGGACCTCCCCACGATCTGTACCAAAGAACGGAGGTTCTCCGTCTCCATTACTGGGGATGTGGTGGAAGGGCATCCAAGACAGAACTGATACTTGTATTGTATTACCATATAGCACTGTAAATTAATATATTAAATTTGCAGTTGCTATGGACCTTTGTAAAACTTCAGTAAAAACTGTATTAGAAAAACACAAATAAAAGCATACATTATTAGGGAGATTACTTTAAAGTAGAGGCCCAGTCAGCAGACTGACCATTGCATGGTGAAATTCAGCATGAAGCTGGGGTCACAACAAGTGGCCATTGACACACAGGTGCTGGACTTCAAGAGAGTGGATTTCCGGAAAATGGGGGAGAAAATGCAGGAAAGACTCAGGAACTTCCATAAGATTGAGTGGAAGCAGGCACTATTAAAGGAAGCTATTACACAGGCCATTCAGGGCTATAAAAAGGTCCAAAAAATATCGGAAACCCTTATGGTTACATGTGCAGGTAAGGCAGTCTGTTAGGCACAAAAGGGGGGGAATTTGAGGCTTATAAGAAGGAACAGACTGCAACAGACAGAGAGAGGTATGGGAATACACTGGGCATAAGTAAACAGTTCATCAGAGAGGGAACAGCAGAACTGAGGCCAGCGGAAAGGGTCAAGAAGAACAACAAATCCCTCTTTACATACACTAATGAAGGGGAAAAGACAAGGGATAACAAACAGGATAAGGAACGATTAGATGAGTACAGGCGATGGTATGGACAAGGCAGGGAACACTGAAGGACTATATTAGTTTGGTGTTTGCGGCTGAGGAGGCAGGCCCACTCATTAGCAGCAGGAAAAAATTCAGGGGGATACAGGGGACAGATTTGAGATGGGGAGAATAAGAAGGGAATGGATACCGAAGGGACTGAAAAACCTAAAAACGAATAATTTACCAGGCCCAGGCGGGATTCTCTCTAGGACGCTGAAAGAAACTATGCAGGTGCTATTAGAGCCACTGGTAGCCCTTTTTGGAGAATAGGTACCAACAGGCATACTGTATGAGGCTTGGAGGGTGGCAGATGAAGTTCCCTTACACAGAGGGGGTGATGGGGAAAATCTGTGGAACTACTACAGGCCGGTGAGCCTGAAACAGATAGTGGGGAAGCTTCATGGAGACAGTTGTTAAAGGGGGACAGTTGCATTCTTAGAGGAAAAGGTCTTAATGGATGGGAAAACAGCACAGATTCACTAACGGCAACTCATGTCAGACTAAAATAACTGACTTTTTAAATATTTAATTTATTTATTTAGTTTTTGTTGACTGGGTAGGTGCATTAGACAATATATTGCTTGTTTTCAGTCACGACCCGAGAGGTTACAAAACAGTAGAACATCAAGGTCAGTGTCAGTGGCCCAGTAGGTAGCACACTCGCCTCTGAGGTCGGGAGATCAGAGGGCTGTGGGTTCAGTTCCCACATCTGGCACTTGGGTTAATATCCCAATACTGACACTGTAGTGCAGCATGAGGGGGGTGCTACACTCCTGAGGTGCCATCTTTCGGATGAGACATTAAACCGAGGTCCCATCTGCCTGGATTGGTGGTAGTTCAGGTGGATGTTAAAGATCCCATGGCACTTATCGAAAAGAGTAGGGGAATTTCCCTGGTGTCCTGGATAAATTTCCCCTATTCACTAAGAATACCACCAGCAGCTTAGTCTGGTTCAGTTTCAGTTGGTTACCATCTGTATCCTCCCCCCCCCCTCGCCCCTGAAAAGGGACTTCACCCAGTGGGCTCACCGAGTCAACAAAATTCAATAAATAAGGCAGCAAAAAACAATACAATTTACAGGAAGGGTGGGGTACAAAATGTTACATTATTGAGCATTGTTTGATTCAATGGGTACAATATCAATGGTGAACAATCAAGAGAAAACTTGCAAATATATTGTTCAGCCAGGCGATGTGGAGGTAGGGGAAACATAGTACAATGAAAATACCAAAAGAAGTTCGAAAAGATTATAGACAATTAACAATGGGAACAAAAGAAACAAGATCATTGGGAGTTGGGTGCAAGAGCAGATGTCAGAGTTGCTTAAGAATTTGAAGAGAGCTTTTTTTGAAACAATAGTGGGACTGGGCAACTCGGAGGTGAGGTGGAAGGGCATTCCAAACTTTGCTCACCCATTTTAGAGGAGCATCTAGGTACAGCTAGGAGTGATTGGCTGCAGGAACACAAGGGGTAGGACTAGTTCTGTAGAGTCAACATGGCTATGAGAGCAGCAGGTTTGGAGGATCTGATAACGTTATTGATCAAACAACCAAGTGCAAATAGCTGATGAGAGGGAGGGGACAGCCAGCGTAGTATAGCGTACAGTCTGTAGTGGTGTGTTAAGCTGGAAAGGGCAAACTGGCGTATGTTGTTGTAGGAAATATTCCATTTGTCTAGACAGGAAGCACTGGTCAGACAGTAAGGGGTGAAGCTGTATCTAAGGCTGGGTAGTAGGATTCCCTGGGCAGTTGCAAGCCTGACAGCTTATTAATTTATGTTTAATTTATTTATTTGATAATTGGGAAGGTACACTGGTCCAGGAGACCATCTTCAGGTACGACCCAGACCATCAAGATGGCTCATACAGTACGGTCAGTCATCCCAGGGTGCTGAAAGAACTGGCGGGGGGGGGGTATTGGTGGGGCCGCTGGCAGACCTGTTTAATACCTCCCTGGACCCAGGTTGTGTACCACAGGACTGGAGGATGGCTCACGTGGTACCCCTTCACAAGAGTGGCCCAAAGAATGAACCAGACAATTATAGACCTGTAAGCCTCACATCCATTGTAGGAAAACTTATGGAAGCAGTCCTGAAAGAGAGGCTGGTGATCTTTTTGGAGGAAAATGGACTCTAGGATAGTCAGCAGCATGGATTTGTCTCTGGAAGATCCTGCCAGACCAAACTAATTAAATACTACGACTGGGTAACAAGGGAACTGGATAAAGGCCTTGCAGTGGATGTGCTGTATTTAGACTTCAGCAAGGCCTTTGATTCAGTGCCTAATGGGAGGCTGGGGGGGGGGTGTAAGTTGCAATATGTGGGAGCAGGGACAAAGATGGTAAACTGGATTGTGAACTGGCTGAAGGGGAGGCAGCAACAGGTGGTGGTGGTGGGGCACTCTCTTCCCCAAGGGCAGTGACAAGCGGGGTGCCACAGGGCTCAGTCCTGGGTCCAGTATTGTTTGGGTTATTCATATCTGTTATCTCAAATAGCGTTAGGAGCAAGATCAGTCTGTTCGCAGATGATACAAAGATAGAGGCGGTGGTGGACAACATAGAGGGGTGGCAGGGGCTACAGGAAGACCTGATCAAATTGGAGGAGTGGTCAGAAAAGTGTCAGTTGAGCTTCAGTGTGAAGAAGTGCAAGGTTATGCACTTCGGAGCAAGAAACCCAGGGAGCAGCTACCAGTTGTGAGGGGTTCAAATGGAGGTCACAGAAGAGGAGAAGCACCTAGGGGTGATCATAACAGGTAACCTGAATGACTCAGCTCAGTGCAGGAAGGTGGCAGCTAAGGCCAGCAAGATGCTGGGGTGTATTGTGAGAGGAATCTCATCCAGAAATAGGGATGTGATCCTGCCACCGCACAGGTCACTAGTCAGGCCACATTTGGAGTACTGTGTGCAGTTCTGGCATCCTTTTCTGAAGAAGGATATGAGATTGCTGGAGGAGGTGCAGCGTAGGGCAGCTAAGATGATCCAGGAGCTGGAGGGCAAAACCTTTGAGGACAGGCTGACTGAGTTGAGTCTGTACACCCTGGAGGAGAGGAGGGATCGGGGGGATATGATTGAGACCTGCAGTTATTTGAATGGGATTAACAAAACGGGCACAGAAGGGATATTTAAGCTGAGGAGAGGAGAAGACACTAGAGGGCATGGTCTCAGGTGGAGGGTAGAAGATATTGGAGAGAGGTGAGGAGGCATTTTTTCACAGAGAGGGTGGTGGAGAAATGGAACACTATACATGAGGAGGTGGTATCCTGTAGCATAGTGGGCAGTTTAAAAGGGTGGGACAGGTTCGAGGGGTGAGTGAGGAGGGAGGGGGCAGCTGCAATATAAGGATGCTAGCTGCGCATTCGAGCAGACTAACTTGATAGACTGTAAGGGCTGTTTCTGCTGGCAGATTTGTATGTTCATATTATACATAACAGCTTGTTCAAGTTGAAGCAGTACAGCTGTAAAGAGAATGCAGTAAGATACAACTAACAGATTAGGCCCCCAGTAATAAACTCAGGCCAATGATGCAATAAATTGCAACATTACAGCTGAGCCCACAGTTTGTAAGCCCAGGCCAGGCACAAAACAATGATGATAGTACAGAACAGTAGTAGTCTGGCTGGCTAGAAAGTTGACTTCAGATAATATATATATATATATCAGTGTAGTCCAATGATAACAGATCAATTAAATGGACAAATGCTTCGGAACATGACCAGCAGACTAAGGCCAGGTGAAGGAATTTTCACCCTCCCCTGGTCAGGTGGGGCACTTGCATACAGTGATGGTCAAAAGGGCATTTTTAAAATGTGATTTGAAGGGGGGGGGATTTGTCCACTGAGGGGAAGTGAGGCAGGCAGTCCATTCCAGAGCCTAGGGGTGGTGAGGGAGAAGGCCTTCGTACTCATTTCTGTTGTAGTCTGGAGATGTTCAAGGAGACGTTAAAAGGAGGATCTTAAGAGTCCATGTGCCAGACCTAAGACTGTAGAGGCTTGCAAGGAGGGGAGTTCTCTTTATCCCGAAGAGACTTAGAAGTTAGGAATATAGTTAGAAATGGCAGACGGGAAGACAGTGAACGTACTGTGCCTAGATTTTAGCAAGTTCTTTGACCCAGAGCCACATGGGACCCTGGTTAAGAAGGTGAGCGTGATCTGGAGATAGGGCAAAAAATAACTGGATAGGTCAAAAACTGTCTGAAAGACAGAACCCAGAGGGTGGTCCTAAATGGTAAATTCTCTGAGGACAGAGCAGTGACTGTTGGGGTACTGCATGGGTCAGTCCTGGGACCAGGTATAGCTGTGACATAGGGGAGGTTTTCCAGGGCAAGATGAGCCTGCTTGCAGATGATACCAAGCTCTGTGGGAGGGTTGACAGTGAAGAAGGAAGTAACATTATGAGACAGGATGTAAGGAGACTGGAGAAGTCCTCCAGTAGTTGGTAGTTGAACTTTAATGCCAGAAGTGCAAGGTCGTGCACGTAGAAGGGAGAAAGTCTGGACCTGTGTACTAAATAAGAGCATGTAGGAGGAGGTGCAGCTGGGCGTGGTGATCAGCAGTAGTCTAAAGCAGGCTGTTCAGTGTTGCAGGGTATACAGGACGGTTAACAGAATACTGGGGCACCCTTCTCCTATACTTGTTCCTGGTTAATGCCATAATTGACAAGATACCGTATGTTTGCTTTTACATAATGCCCTTTGGGGTAACTCTTGCCTCAGTGTTTGCACACAGAGGTTCTTTGTCTTTTAAATAGTTTTTTATTTTAATGGATTCACCACAACATAACCAAGACACACTGTCTTAGGGTAGCTGGTTCATTCCACTGGGGTGTCAAAACAGATGAGGCATACTGATGAGTCCTGGTAGGATGAAACACGTGTCTGTGTCATCTGTTAGCACCCTTTGCAAACTGTGTGAGAGGCCTTTCGCACCATGCAATTCTGCTTAAAGTTGAACCAGCATAACATTCTGTGGTGATTTACATATGCAGCCCATGATGCTTTGCATTGTGTGGGCATGTGTAATTTTGTATTTTCCTGAAACTTGGCTTCCCAGCCAAATGCCCTTTGGGGTAACCCTTGCCTCAGTGTTTGCGCACAGAGGTTCTTTGTCTTTTGCTTTTACATGTATAGTTCTTGTTCTAGTTATGGTAAAGGAAATTGTCAAGCTTGGGGTTTTGGCTTCATAGCCCGGTACCTTAGTGCCATGATAGTCATTTTGAGCCAAAATATACATTTTCCAGATGGTCCTATTCAGGAGGGAAAGGATCGTAAATCAGGCCAAACCAGCGGCCAACCGGTCCTTCCACTTTGCAGTCTGCTGGCCATGTCCCTGCGCCAAGATGGTCTGTGAAATCTAAGCAAGGACAACACTGGTGTGCACCCTATGGAAGACAATGGGGATGTCTTCATTATGGTTTAACATATATTATACAATAGCAAGAAAAATCCCTGGGCTCTGACTGGTCAGTCTGGGGCTAGACCCGTGTTGTTATTCCAGCACAGTATCATGGATCAGGTCCCACCCTACCCATGACCGCATGGAAGGTTGCAGAAATCATACACACGCCATGTCGGAGTTGCCCATACTTGACTTGGCCAAAGTGAATTTTGCCAGTACTTTTTTTTTTTACTGAAATCCCTCTTTCTCACCGTTCACAAATTTATCAAAACCCACACCAGAAGCCTGCAACTTAAAACCCCACCCTTTTATTGCCATGCTATTTTCATATTTAAAAAAAAAAAAAGAATCAGAAATGAAACAGTCACTGCGATCAGCCTCACTCCTGGTGCAGTCCCCGCCCTGCCCTTAACCTTATGAGCATGTGTGTGCTTTTTTTTTTTTTTTTTTTTTACTTAGCTTTATTGTAAACAGCAAAATCATTACAATGGGTAACATAAAATAAAACCACATGGTAGCACAAGTAATACTGTGTCACCCTCAGGCTTTGAGAAACAGAAGCTATGATTAATTACATAAACCATTATTTGGGTGCTGAACCCCACTGTAATGAAATATAGGAGTTGAGCTCTTCTTCAGCTACATAGGTAATCACACAATCTTAATCCATAATTCTGGGAAACAAAAAAAAAAAAAAGATACGTAGAACACACTAAAAACTCTTAACAGGGTTAACTACTTCGGGGGGGGTACTGTTACCTTAACTTACTAGCAGGCTGAACATTCTAATGCATGGGTTCTAGGGAACCTGGAGGTGGCTGTAGGGATGCACAACATCATGGAGAGGTCTGCCGAACGAAACCTCATGGCCCCCCTATTAATTCCTGTGTGCCTGAGTGCTCCTCTCCCCCATTTCCGTGAGTGGGGTCTGGGGTGTTGCGTGCATCCCAACTAGCCCTCAGATCAGAATGTTTCCCTGAGGAGGTCTCAGCCTTGCTGTCAGCTCCTCCATTCTCTTGATGTTCTCTACATCTAGAGATCGAGGACTCAAAAGCTGGAAGAGTCGGATGTAATCTGTTGTTTATCTCCTTCTGAGCAGCAAGGCTTAGGGTCCTCAGTAGTCCATGCTGCCTTTGTGTCCCAATTTCTGCAACCCTGAACCCTAGGATTGTAGTATTAAACTCCAGAGGTATCCGGACCTACCATATTTTATGAAGATCCTCACAAATCCTGGACCAAAAGTCGAAGATGGTTGGGCATGCCCAGAAGATGTGGGATTGTGACCCAGTCTGACCATACCCCCGCCAGCACAGATTAGAGTTGCCTGGTTTGAAGTGTTCAGTGATTGTGGGAGTGTGGAAGAACCGGGCCCCACACTTCCATTCAAATTCTCTCCAACCCAGCAAGACTGTGACCCTCCAGCTTTTTCCCATGCCTGGTTCCATCTCACTTCCGGGATGGGAGATGCCGCTTTGGCCTCCCATTTTGCCCTAAGGTTGTCCGGTTTCGGATTGTCCATCCCCATCAGAATCTTGTAAGCACCTGACACTAGTCTGCCCCTACTGGCCAGCCTGACCTCCCAGCACAGAAGACTCTCCAATGGTGTTAGGTCCCTGCTGACCTTTGGTATAAAGTTGTTAGACTGGAGGTAATGCCTTACCTGGAGGTACCAGTGGAAGTCTCCCTGGGGCAGGCAATATTTTTCTTGAAGGTCTCTGACGGGCAGGATGCTGTTGTTATGGATTATGGCTTGCTAGCAAGCTAGGGAGGGCCTGTCCCACCTGGAGGAGCTGGGGTCCATCCATGGTGGAAGGAAGTTGGGATCTCTGGTGATGGAAGTGAGGGGACCCACCTTATATGGGGTATGTGTAAGCTGCCTAGTTTTGACCAGAATTTTTAAAGAACAGCTGGCCCCTTTGGGAAAACTGTGAAAACATAATAGCTGGATACAGTTCAGCTTGTATTCATATTTCTTCTATAGATTTCGCCTCTTCGTTATTTATTACTGAAAAAAATCCCACAAAAACAAGGTCTTTATCCCTTAGAGTTCATCTGCCTCTCTAGCTTACTCCCTACTTGAATTCATACTGCCCTGTTGTGACATCACAGTCTGTTGCTATGGGAACAACTGTGATGTCACAAGCAGAGTATTATGACATCAGGTTGGGAAGAATCAATAGGAGCTGATGAACCCTCAAAAAAGAACAATCCTGTTATTGAAGCAGGTAACCTCAGTAATAGATAATGGAGATAAGAAATACAGAGCTGATGAGAAATATAAACTGCTTTATGTCCAAATATTGTGTTTTTCAAAGTTCTTCTTAAGGTGACAGTGGCTCTTTAAGGGTGTGTTGAGTCCAAGGGTTCACAACTTCTCTCCACACTTCAGGAGTGAGGAGAACATTTGGGAAAGAGAAGAGAGGGAGAAAGTGTGATTGGTGAGCTTTGATTTCTCGCCAACCCATGTCCTCTCTTTGCTTGACCCAGGAGATCACTGGGGCCAGTTTGGCCAAGAGGTAATAAAGTTTGAGGTCAGGCCAGGCCTCCCTACTCCTAGGGTTGGGTCAGTAGCCTCTTGTGGGTCCTGTGTCTACCCCTCTTCTAAACGAAGGTCATGAGGGTGGTGTTAACCCGTGTCCAAGAAGACTCTGGGATGTTAATGGGAAGGGCCTAAAACAGAAACAAGAAGCAAGGCAGGACATTCATTTTAAGGGAGGCTATCCAGCCCCCCAAGGATAAGGGGACAGCTCCCAATGGGAGAGGTCTACCATGATTTCAGACCAGAGTTTATCGTAATTAAGCTTAAAAGGGAGGAGAGATGAGGGATTATCCTCAGCCTAGATATTTAACTGTATTACTGGGGGCCCACTTGAAAGGGAGGTTTGCTAGGGTCTCTGTCGGAAAGGCCCCCCCCATCCTGAGTCTCTTATTTATCCTGCTTGATTATGTATTCAGAAATTAGCCAATATTCCTCCAATTCTTTAACAGAGCTGGTACCAATGTTTAGGGATATAAGACAAAAGAGGGAGTCGTCCGCATAGAGGGCGATCTTGAGAGATCTACCCGCAGCTAATATACCCATAATATTATCATTGCCCCTAACTGCATTGGCTAATGGCTCAATACGTAGCACAAAGAGCAAAGGGAACAGGAGACAGCCCTTCCCCGACCCCCGGGTCAAATGAAACTGGGCAGCGGTAGCCGAGCATGTGTGATTTTAAACAGCATATCGTGCTGTACTCACAGATTGGCGGCTTCAGTGTTGTACTGGTTTCTTCTTCCGGTATTAACTGCATTGTCTGCACCGGGAACCGCAAACAGAGTGAAAGAATGAGAGCATTAGGAAGGGGAGAGATGACTGCAAAATGCCTCATAATCCAGTCCCTGCTCCTAGCCTGAACAACATGAGTGCGTATATTGTTCAAAAGCACACCATTTCACTGACTCGCTGATCGACATTTTATCTCTCTTATTCTTCCAGTACAAATAACATTCCAACTGTACAAGGAGAAGGCACACAGCATAGTTCCAGCAACAATCGTGAGAGGGGGTGGGGTGCGAGTGTTCAACTTTCCGGTGGGTGGCACTGAGAGAGACAGACGGAGATAAAAAGTATGGGGAAGCTGTTTTTTTTCTACAAATTGTTGCAGAGACAGAGAGAGAGAGAGAGAGAGAGAAATATAAGGTGTGGGGTGACATAAAGGGAATAGGGGTAAGAACAGAAAGAAAGTTAGGGGGTGGTTAGAGCTACACAGCAGTTCCACCTACTGGCCAACACAAAAAAAGTGCATATTTTTTTAACTACACTCACCCACTGAAAAAATAGCAAAACTGCATTTTAATCTATTTTTAAATTTTTTAAACTAACGAGCCATTGTATAAGTGGAATAATGCACTCCAACGTGTGTGTATCATGCTAAGATAACATCACTTCTTGGGTGTTGGATGCACTTTGCCTGCTGCCTCGTGCCCAACTACCTGAGGAATGACACTATCCTAGCACGACACACAGTCTGTCGTGTATTACTCCTTGATTTAAGCAACCTATAATCAAAATAAAAGTCACCACTCAACTAACAAGGTGATTGTGAGATAAAGGAAGATTATGGGATGCACAGGAAAGTCAAATGAGATAAGAGGTTACAGACTGCAGAAACAGGTCAAGAGGGATTTCAGGAGGTCAAGGAGCATACCTGGAAGTCAGGAGAGATTATGAGGTGTTACAGAATGTACAGGGAGGTTGTGAGATTATCAGAGGTTATGGAACACACAAGGAGGTTATGAGATTAAAGGTGGTTAAGGGATGCACAGGGAAGTCAAATGAGATTGCAAGAGGTTACAGAACGTACTGGGAGGTTGTAAGAATACAGGAGGTTAAGGAATGCACATGGAGGTCAAGTGAGATTAAGTAAGGAATAATCCATGGTTGAGTATGTGGTAATAGAGCAATAACCACATGCCCAGGGTAGGTAGTGAGGCACAAGGCATAGCCAAGGGTCTTCAACCACCCAGTAGGTGCAGTTATTGCAGATTGCCGCACATCTAGCTATTAATATTTAAATTGAACATTTTACTGTAAGTATTTTATTTAGCTTCAGTAAGGAGGGCCTTGTGATTTTAAAAAAAGTGAAGATGACTTATTTTATGTTGACTGCCAGGGAGGTCAGGCAAAGTTAAAGGAGGTTAAAGAATGCACAGGGAGGTCAAGTGACTTTAAAGGAGGTTAAGGGAACACACAGACAGTTTCATCGCAAAGAAAGAGTAAGAGGATAGAGGTTAAACACTGAGACATCAAGGGACTTCACAAGGGGCACACAGCAAGTGGCAGTGGTGAGAGTCAAAACTGAATCTTCTGGTTCCTTGTTCTCTGCTTCAACCACTAGGCTACATTACCTCCCTAATAAGAATTTGCAAAGAACAGACTCCACAATCGAACACAGCCAACCTGGGATTAGCACCTGAAAGGCTGAAAATAATGTTTTAGAATGATGGAAGAGTGGCACAGATTTGCTGACCAGGAAAGAGTTAAAGTACTTGTACCTCTGACTGAGTCAGAGCCTCTGCTCTTGGTGACAGGTGCCCCCCCCCAATCAGTTCTGATTTGTTTGTTGACATCTTAGACTAGGTTGGGTTAGCGCATTCTGCACAGGAAAGGGAACTGGTTTTTACACGCAATCCACTCTTCTTGCTTCATGACTGAGTGTTTCCTCAAAGCTATTGCCTCTCTCGAACCCGCACAAATCAGCAGTCAGCTGAGAATCGTTCCTTTCACTGACATGGGGTCAAAGGTCTCACCATTGGTGACACTGGGCCAGTAACTCCAAAAACATCCTGAAAGCTTACATTAAGCTAAAACATTTTATTCTAGTGTAAAAATATATATTTTATAGACAACTTTGAATCTGTCAGCCAGTTTTAAAATGTGTTATTTACTGTGTGCAAAACTGTGAGGGACAGCTGAGTTATAGAAAGTCTACACCAAACAATCACTACATTTAAATGCAGACAGTTAACTGGAACGGTAGCATTTTCCAATGAAGGATTAATTGTAAACACTTTTCATGGGAAACTCAGGACTCAGTACTGTTAAATGCAGTTTTAGTTATTTGGAAACACCCTGAAAATAGTTTCCCAATAACGAAATCTGCGTGTAAACATAGTGATTGTGAAACCACCGGTGTAAGCACTGTATCATCAGACATGTACCACACAGACACTCCCATCGCTTGGCCTTTATTGTCCACGAACTGCATTAAATGTGTCCTGGGCCCATAACAGTACAAGTAGAGAACACTGGGGTCAGCAGAATTGGGTTTCAGACTACTGGTGGTCAGTTCACCTTTAAAGGGGTCACAAAAGGTAAAAATGGGATTTAGCAACTTTGTAGTATGTTTCAGTTTATAGTCTGAGCCGTTATGCATCATCCCATTAGCGTTTCCTTTGCCGTATTTCAAAAAAATAAAATTTGCTGTTCACGCTGTTAGTCCAAAGATACCTGTTTTTGTAGCCTTGCAAACCTTATTTCCTTTCTGTGTCAGAAAGGAAAGCAGATTGTCCCCTCAAGCAGATATCTTCCAGTATTTATGGGATTTTAGCGAAGATTATTTTAAGTTGCGCTGCGGCCTCTACCGTGGAGGCAACCTGTGTGTGTCTGTGGGGGATAACGCTCTCTGATTCTTCTTAGATACAGCTCCCCGTGAGTATAGGAGATAGACACCAGAGTAGCCATAATGGCTAAAGGGTTGGGGGAGGGGGGACTAAGGTCATGTGTTCTACTTCAGGCAGTAGAGAAAGGGTTTTAATAACAGGCCTGTGATTGTCTGCAGACAACACACAGCACACTTGGTGAGCGGATCCGTAAAATCAGGCAGCTGTGTGCTGTAAGTACTTGAATGCCAGTAGCATTGAGAGGTCCCTGTACCTCGCAGATCGTATACACAGGTTGCCTAGCAACCAATTCCCCAGGTTGGAGCGGCTGTGCTAATGTAATCCAGAGGGCTTCAGAGGAACTGGCTACATGTGGTAGTGTTTATAGAGAGGAAGGAGGAAACCAAGCAGAAGGGGGTGAGCCCTGCGCCTGTCAGAGAAGACAGGGAGGGATTAACATAGCAGCGATGTCCTGTCCCCTTTCTGATGTCTGCTTTACATTATATCAGAAAAAGCAGTCTCATCAACCCACATGTGGGGGGTGAAGGTCAGTGTAATCCAAACCAGCACGTGTTGGAATGATGGTGACGTGCCAGGATTTACTTTTGGTACAAGCCCCAAGGTGTATCATGCTTTTATTAGAGAAAGGTTGCTACCTACCCAGTTTTGGAATGTGCCATCCAGTTTAAAGGGTCCTAGCCCCGTGCTCTCGTTTTCTTCAGCAGTACTCTTGATTAGTGAGCTGCTTCAGCTGTGTCTCAAATGGTCAGCTGTACTCATGCCCCTCAGACTGATGGCGGCCAATTTAGTGCATGTTTTGGCATCTCTGCTGGGCTGCATCTGAGTTACTGACGTCATACAGACGTTTGATAACCTGAGAGGTGATTCAAACAGTGTAGTAGTTATGTAAGGGATAACATATGACCGGGTCTGCAGTTATAAGGGAATAATGTGCACCCTGGGTAATTGTTAGGCTACAGTGTAGCCAAGTGTCACAATCGCCTGTGAAGTGCATTATTCCCTTATGACCACACACCCTGGAGTGTGTTATCCCACTTATAAAATGGGCTTTTATTTGTCAACCAAAAATATGTAGGTGTATATGTGGTGAGGTGCATGGTTGTCAGGAAATAATCAGTAGTTATGTGATGTGTTTCAACCAATGAGGTTAGAGGATTCTTAAGGCCCATTTTACATATAGATAAACATAGATGCTTGTACGTGTGTGTGGTATGATATATATATATATAGAGAACTGTGGTCACCAGTACTGTGATTCCATTTGACATCAGAAGTTGATCACAAAATGTCCCCCTAAAAATTAAACACTTGAGCCACTTTTTCCTTTTTTGTTTTGTTTTGTTTTAGTACAGCAATTTGGCCCTCAAGTCCACCACATGCTCCATCTGTTTGGGCATTCCTTGGGTGACATCCCAGTCCCATCCGTCACTATCCCTGTAGTCGAGGCCAGTGAGGCAATCAGCAGGACCAAGCATGCCAGTGCCACTGGAATTTATTTTACATCACCCCCCCCCCCCAATTCCCAAGGACCTTCCCACCTTCTCAGATGTAGACACCACCTCATCATGGCCTTACTTGCTGCACTGTGCTTGGGGCATGCATCACCCCTCATAAAGGAGCAAGTTCGCCGGCCCACTGCAAGCCCAGAACACTAGCATGGAAGCACATCATGCATCCACTTTGCCATCAGGCAACCCCATTCAGTGTTTTTTTGTTTTGTTTTGTTAGACATCACCATGGCAGTTGAATCTTCCTCCCTTAAATTTCATGTACGACTGTTGCCTCATCTGTAGCTGACGTCATCATCCTCTGTTTGGTATTGAGTCATCACAGCCTGTTGCTGTGGTAATTGCTGTGATTTCACAAGAAGGGCATTAGTGGCAGCTCCAGAATAAGCCTCAACTGCGGGTGACCTGTAAGCAAGGCCTCTGGAATTCTAGTATTTCATGGCTGCAGAATTTTCCACTTGACCCACCATGCTGTATAGTTCCTTATTATTGAGGAGTCTTTATTAAAATATGCTGTTTTTCCCAGTGGCCTTGGTTTCCCTTGACGCCAAGAAAGCCTTTGATAGAGTTTCCTGGAACTTCCTATTCTCTCCCCGCAAGTTTTGGAATTCTGATGATTTTATTAAGTGGGTCCTGATACTGTACTCCGCCCAACAGCCAGGGTGTGGTGTAACGGCCTTCTTTCACCCCCTTTTCCCCTTCAGCGAGGAACTTGTCAGGGTTGTCCTCCCTCTCCTCTTTTGTTTAATATCTTTATTTGGAGCCCCTAATCAGTAAACTCAACAGTACTACTAACCTGACTGGTATTCAAATTGAAGGTAAAAGATTTCTTCTTTCAGCCTATGCAGATGATATATTGTTACACGTTGAAAATCCCACTTCCACGATTCCTGCTTTACTTGATGAATTGAATTTATTTTGTACAGTCTCCTCTTACAAACTTAATCTCTCTAAATCCCAGATTTTCCCTCTTAACCATCGTACTACGCGGGCTGAGCTTTTAGACTTGGGTTTGACTTGGATGCCACACTCCCTGACTTATTTGGGGATTAAAGTCACCAGGAATATTTCTTCAATGCTGAAGGAGAATCTCACCAAATTAATTTCCACTCTTAAATCGGACTTAGACAGGTGGAGCGCCCTCCCAATGTCCTGTTGGGGGCGCCTCAGTGTCCTTAAAACGAATGCCCTTCCACGGATCCTTTATCCCATGGACATATTGGGCCTCTTTCTTCCCAAAGCCTGGTTTAGACAGTTACGGAGTATGTTCAGTAAATTTATATGGAACAGTAAATGTTTTAGAAGAGGCTATGCCAAGCTTACTGCACCCAAACTGAGGGGGGCCTCGCTCTCCCTTCCCTCTTCACCTATTATGGGGCCCAACACATCAGTAAGCTGACCAATTGGGTGGATGACCCGGCCATAGATCAGACTCATTCATATATTCCCACCTGGCTTGAAATTGAAAGGGCATTGGTACACAGAACTCATTGCTCCCTTGCGGCTCTTGTATACCAGCTCCCTCATCGTCTCCCTTGTTGCCTTAAAGACTACCCCATTGGCTGGTCTCCCCGGGCCTTATAGCAGGTACAGAAACACTTATCGCTTAACTAGAGTACATCACTGCATCAACCCCTTTTTAACAATCCACACTTTCTGATTGGAAATCGGGTAATCCCACCCTCTTTCCTTCCCAAATTACAACATATTACATTGGAGGATATTTGCACTGAGGACTCTGTTGCCCCATTCGCCTCATTGCAGGAGAAATTCCAGTTATCCAAGATTGACATCTTTAAATGTTGGCAGCTCAGGCAAGCTGTGTTAGCTTTCTTGGGCCCCAAACCCTGGTCCTTCCCACCTAGAGACGATTTGTCAGCCGTGCTTTTAGTGGCGAAACATCCACATGCGGTCTCAGGTGTATATAAGTTTTTACAGGAACTCGATCCCGAACCTTCCCAAAGGGGTTTGCTATTATTGGAAGCAAACGTTTGCTCTTCCTGATGACTGGGTGTACTGGTGTAAACTCTGGAAAACGATTTATAGTTTTGTTAAACAAGATAGGTTGAGACTTATTCAATTCAGTATTATGCACAATCTGTATTATTCTCCTACTAGACTACACGCCATATGGAAGCTAGTGTCTCCTATCTGTCATAGATGTGGGGAAGAGACGGGATCTCTCCTTCACATGTTGTGGGAGTGCCCAAAAGCTGAAACATTCTGGACTGCGAACCGAAATACCCTTGACCCAATTTTGGGGTTAGACTCATTGTTTACCCCCAGAACCTGTCTATTACTTATTTTCCCACAGGGCACACCCAAAATTTGAAAAGCCCATCTAACCTTAATAGCAGCCACTGCTAAATTAGTCATGCTTAGACACTGGAAGGATGAATCCTTCCCCTTGACTATGGAATGGTACTGCGAGACCCTACTTGCTATCCAATTAAAGAAACATATAGCCAGCATCCAGCATGAGTTAGATGGTTATAGAGCGGTATGGGAGCCCCTCCTGACCTTCTTATCCTTCTGGTGGTCCTGATTAGCTGCCCCAAATCAACTCATATCTCACTTAACCTGACACGCAGGCATGGGAGGGTGGGGGGACTTGGGGGTGGTTTTACTTCGTTTGTTGTTGAGCTTGTGTTTTGTGTTTGTTTGTTAGGTATGTCTGCTTGTTTTATGTTTTATAGCAGCTGTATTTTTAATAAAGTGTTACTACTTCTTGTATGCTGCCAAACTAATAAAACATATTGAATAAAAAAAAATATGCTGTTTTTTCAAAGTGCCCAGCTCTCTTGCCCTCCTTGTGTAGTCTGTAACCCCTCCTCTTTGCTCAGAATGTGATGCAATTGATGACATCACATTTTAGCCAACACCAGGAATGCCTTCTGCCATAGAAATGAATAATTCATGTTGCAGAAATGAGGAAACACTGCCACATAAATCATGATTGAAGTAGTGTGGAAAACTAGAGGCTCTGACTGTAAGGGGAAAATCTCAAGTTTTAATGTAAACACCTAGGAGGCAGAGTGGTACAGTGGTTAGGGCACCAGCTTGAGAACTGAGAAATCACAAGTTCATACTCCACTGGAGCCAAATATCGTGTGACCGTGAGCAAGCCACTTAACCTCCCAGTGCTCCAGTGCATCAGCTGTGGAAATAGGTAGAAGCAAGAACCCCATTGCAAATGAGAAATATTTGGTATAGTGGTTAGGACACCATCTTGAGAACTGGGAAATCAGAGGCTCAGACTCTACTGGAGCCAAATATCGTGTGACCGTGAGCAAGTCACTCAACCTCCCAGTGCTCCAGTGCATCAGCTGTGAAATGGGTAGAAGCAAGAGCCCCACTGGAAATTAGATGTATTTCAGCTGGGCTTTTCTGGGTAAAGCTGTCAAATAAATAACCTCAGTAATGAAGAATGGAATAATGAGCTTCAAGTTGTTTTTAGAATGTAATGAGGCCCGTTGGCATGACAGTAACGCTACCTCTCGTGATTCCCGCAACCCAAGTTTGGAAACAAGCTTGGATTGGCAGGGGACGGCCAGGGAGAGGAAGATGGAGGATCCCAAAGAACACTTCGTTCCTCCGGTGAAGGAGGGCTGATGTTGCCACTGCAAGACTGCCACCTGGGGGACCACAGGTGCCAGTGCAGTCGAGTAGTGGATGTGGGAGGGAGGACGTCAGTGGAGGCCTGCGGATGCGCACATATCATGCACATGCTTGGGCCTCCCAGTGCACTGACCTGTAAGGCAGGGCTTAAGGGGGTAAAATGGCTCAAAGCATAGATGGCCCTCTGGCACACTCGGGCCCCAGCCATACCACTTTCTGCCCTGGAGACACGCTGGCAACCTCCGGCTCCACGGCGCTGGAGGAGGCGGAGGGTTGGTTCCAGCCTGGCTGGTCCCCACCATGAGGAGCAAGCTTGTGAGGTTGGAAATCCTTGAGGGTAAGAGGCAGGTATGTTGGGGCGGGGGTCTGGGTCTGCCCAGCAGAGGAAGCAAAAAGAGTGTAATGTAACCAAACTCTGTTGATTCAAAGCGTTATTTTTTTTTCTGGTGTTGGGATCACCACCTCAGACCCTTATTTCACTCTGAATCTTAAAGCAGCAGTATTTGTAAAGTTGGCAAAAAAGTTCCATCATATAGTTGTTTTTTTTTTTGTTTTGTTTTTTTTAAACTCAGTCTGTTTTGCCACCCAACTGCCCCCACTGCTTAAGGTCTTGTGGTGAGTCACCATACTAGCAAGGGAACCGCTGCTACCACAAGGGTCCCTGAGTTCAAGCACAAAGTGCTGGGTCACCATACCAGTGTGAGACTCTCTGCTACCACGAGGGGCCACAAGCTCATGCACCACAGTTAAACAAGGAGTGGAGCTGTGCTGAATACAGAATTCCACTGGCAGAATTTGTGCAGAATGGCAGTACCACTTCTGAAATGCTTTCAGAATTTCTTTTTGAATTCCACAGAATTCCAAAAAGCCTGTCTATGTAACCCACTTAATAACTTTCCCCGGATTACATAAACTGTGGAATAATTTTGTGCAAATATGTAAACCATGGATTACTAATCCATGTCATGTGTTCCACATTTGAAATTTTGGAGTCCCGGGCTAGCCCAGTGGCGCAGAGGGCTGAGGCACCATGTGCCTTGCCTCACACCATGCCGACGACCCGTGTTCGGGAATGATCTCGTGTTGCTAGGGGTCGGAGATGGAGGGAGAGGATCAAAAGTCCGACAGACTGCTCTCCTCTCCTGGGGGGAGGATCGGCTGTCTTGCTGCATGGTTGCCATCTGGTGGAGGCTGGGTGGCAGTACCAGAGTATGAGCAGCAAGCAGGGTCCGCATCTGTGTAGTGTATGCGTGTGCTTCCATGTGCATGCACTTATGGCCACCATGGCATGGGAAGAAAGGCGGAGGAAAATGGTGACCATGGGCTACATGAAGCCCAGCCTGCATGGCCTCATCGTGCTCTGTCGCCATCTTGCCAATACCCTAGTCTGGATTACTGGGTGGGGGAGGATGGTCCTCCCCTTCCCAGCCCCGCCACAGGGGGAATGGGGCTAGGCAGAGTTGAAGAGGCGGTAGACTGACCTGGGAGGCAGGGACAGGGCTGATCTCAGCCACCCATGGTGCACTCGATGGAAACAACCTATATGGAAAAAAAAAAGAAATTCTGGAATTCTGCTACTGACTGAATTCCGTGGAATTAGGAGGAATTTTCAGAAATTCCACAGAATTTCGTGCCATCAGAATTTAAACATTCCACATACTGTAGCCCCTCCTAGGACCCCATGGTCTGAACCCAACCTGCTGCCTCAGCACACTAGGGCTCTGGGTTAGAGCTCCTCAATGAATAAAGGGATCCAAGTTCAGTGCCTCCCCAGCCTTGTGACTTCACCTTAGCACCTTGTTGTTTCTGTTGTGCCAACCTGCATGCAGTTCCTTCACCTCTGTCTTGCTGTCTCTCTGTTTTGATAGGTATCTATACAAGTAACAAGGACCCAATATCCCATGCAGGTGGAGTCTTAAGGGCCTCCTGTAGCACTCCACTGTCATCCAGCATCCTTGCTCTCCCAGGAACCACCTCTGTGCCACAGCTGAGCCGATCGTCCTTACCCAGTACCATAACAGCCTCATCGTCTGTGTCCGCCACCCAGGTAAGACCTCCACACCCAAGCCTGACAGTCCTCTTCTCTGTTCAAAGAATGTAGTGTTGTTGAAGGATGAAGAAACATTATTCGTCCAGTCCTACTGCTGGGAGGAGAATGAAATAATATGACTATGGGAACCTAGGCCCCCTGCATGCCATTCAGATGGTCAGCCAGTTGACCTATTATGTAAACTGATTCTTCGGGGATCCCCAACACTTTCCTTTTCTTACTACCATTCTTGCAAATATATTATATACACACACACACACCCACACACACACTGTATAGCAGGTTGAATTAGTGTCCATTATATCTAGCGGGAGTCAACCTTCTACATATATTTGTGTCCGATAGAATTAGCGCGGACAGTTTATTCTTCAATCCAGTACTACTGACAGTCAGCTGTCCATTACGTTTCACTATCCATTTATTTTCCCTGATTGTCAGCAATAGCGAAAATAAACAGTGACAATAACCTTCTATACAGTGTACATATATATATATATATATATATATATATATACACATACACACATATATATAATATGCCATGGCCCTACTGAAAATATACTTGATATTTTTCCCTGACTGCTGTTAGACCGTATGACGTCACTAATGGTAAAGATGTACTATGTGATGCTGGACATCTGTACCAATTTGTTTTTTACCTAAGTTGTTCAATAAATTTTAATTAAAAAGAAAAACTGCACGAGGGAAAAATAGTTGAGATATTTTCATTAGGGCCATGGTATGACTGATTTATGCCATGCCTTTTATTATACAATGGCAAGAGAAAATCCTGCATCCTGATTGAAAATTGAATATCACAATATTCTCAATCTAGGTCCATAGTAGCAAAAGTATCTCAGTTTTATGTCATTTTTATCCTAACAGGTATGCCATTTATATTTCTGTGTGTGTGTGTGTGTGTATAATTACAGTTGATCAGCAGGGTGCTAAACTTAACAGACAGGAATGTGTTGCCATAGTTGAAAGAGCGAACTTTAAATGGAGTGAATGCATTCTATTGTACAGTATATCTGGGATATACTGCAGCGTGACTGAATATATGCTATTTATTTCCATAAGTGAGAGAGCAGATCTATAACTCACAAGTGGTGAAGCCACGAGTGAGTTATAGAAATCCTACATCTTCGTGAATATTTTCAGGCAGGCTGTTGAACATTAGGTTCCATTTATACACCTTATATATATCCAAACATGAAATAAATAGAAATGACATACCCAAGTGAAAAATAACACGTTTATTGTAATGACTTCAGAGTTATATAAGTTGTATGCCGGCCTGCTGGCACAGCAGCAAGACGTCCGCTTGCGGCGCCTTCATCCCAGGTTCGGAAACAGACTTGGGAGTCAGAGGGCCAGCTGGGGGAGAAGGATTGCGCATCCCAGGGACTGCTGTCCTCTGGAGGGAGGGGGGAAGAGTGTCTGTCACTCTGCAGACCTCTAGCAGAGGCTGGGGGTACTGCTGCTGGCATCTCATGTCCGGGGAGTGGGGCAGATGCTGGCCGTCATTGTAAGTCCCCACCCCCAGGGATCTCAGCATACAAAAAAATCTGGCCCTGTTGATGACGACCCTGCCTCCACTGCTGCTCCTGCTGCAACCTATGTCTGCTGGGAGGGGGGCGTTCCCGTGGCCATGCCCTGGGGGGTAAGTTAGGGCAAGGGACCATTTACCTTGGGGAGGCCATGCCCAGGAGGGCTTGGGGGGTGGTGAGCAGGGTGGGGAGCTGAAACCTCTACCCGGTATGGGTGGAGGGAGGAAACCAGGGGGGGAAGAGTTATATAAGTTGTATATAAATATAGCTATTTAAATTTATAGCTATATCGATGTAATTTTTTTAAATCCAGCTGTTCCTCTCCACTGCCAGTTCTACCCATATTAGGCCTGTCTGCATTGATTGGGGATCTCCCAGTTTCATCTTTTTTTGTCGTAATCAGAATTTTTTTAAATTTCACCAAACATACACAAAAACAATCGCAACATTTATAGGTCGGCAACAAGATCCTTCCAGTACTGGTTAGCACTGAGATGTAAAACCTGCACCCTTAGGTATGGCCGTGGTAATGACCAGTAGTAGCTAGTCTGCAAGGGACACAGAGCAAAACATCTTCACAGAACTGTGCACATATGGGTTCAGTTTCATATGACCATACTAGCCTAGGAGACCTGGACTGTTAAATGAGCTGCTGACCTGTCTTTAATCACTGGAACTATGTGAATACAGCTCCAGAAAAACAAGAGAATAAACAGAAATGCCATAGAAAGGCAAAAATAACCCACCCCATGAGATAAGCAGGCCCTTTGGTGAACAGCATCTCCTCACTACTGTGTACAGCCGAGAGGTTGAGAAAAATATCATGATATGAGGTTTAGGCTGTGGTATAATGAAAAGAACATCAATAAATATGGGGAGAGAAAAGAAAAAAATAAGGGAAGGAAAGGAAGATGGCTTGCATAACACCTAAACCAGTGTAGCTACCAGCCTCATCTGTTGTGACCCATTATGCCATATCCCAGCAAGGTCACCCCAGGCTAGGGCCCAAGAACTTGGACAGCCATCATTGAGATGATAGTGTGTAGCGAATCCAGCATTACTGAAGATCCTGCGGCAGCAGGAACCTTCTTTGACATTTAAATGGCACTGAACCAGTCCAAGATGATACGTATATTTAGAACACAGCATTTATTTTATCGTGGCCCACCACCAAAATGTTAATATATTCAGTACAAGATAATAGATACAGAATTTTTCTGCCTGGTTGCTGACAGCCCAGCCCCTTTTAATCTGTCTCCATTCACTGTTGTCGCAGGACCCTTTTTTTAAAATCCTGGATGCATTTTATACCCCATTTCATTTCATTTTATTAAAGGGTTAGACCATTGAGAATTAACTCATTTAAAATGGTGACCCAAGGCATGACCAAAAAAAAATTACAAAATTCAAAACGTACAAAAACACATACATACAAAAAATACATAGAGCATATAAATATTTATTTATTTTATTTAGTTTTTGTTGACCGGGTAAGTGCACTAGACAGATTCTGCCTATTTTCAGGCACGACCAGGGAAGGGGGATACAGATGAATGCCAACTGACCTTGAACCATATATTGCATATCATAAGGGCGCGGCAATTCTGTTGAGACATTAAATGTACAACCACATATAATGTTAAACACAGCAGGGTTTAAATTGTGTAGTAACAGCATCAATAAACCAAAGTTTGAGTATTTTTAATGACATAGGTTTTACATTTACCAGTCGAAATCTTGGGGGAAAGTTATTGCACAACTGAGGAACCATATAACTGAAGAAATGCTTAGATCTTTGAGTTGTAGATTTAGAGACAACTAGTTCCCTATATACTGCTTTCCTAAGAACTGGATTCAACTCCCTAAATTTTCATTTTTCACGAAGGTAGTTAGGTATACCACCCTGAACACTCTTGTAGGCAAAGACCACCTTATGTAGTTGCCTCCTATCAGCTAGGGACAGCCAGCCCAGTTTAGCATACATCCAGCAATGATGGGTATCTCTTGGACATTGAAGAATTAGCCTTGCCAGTCTATTATACAAAACCTCCAACTTCTGCAGTTTGACCTGACTTGCATAATCATAAAGAATGTCACTAAAATCGAACAATGGAAGAACCTGTGTCTCAACCATTTTCTTTATCGCACTACTCCCTAAACAATATTTGTAGTGATATAATACCCCCACTCTTTTACTTGTGGACCCTGTAAGTTTATCCATGTGGGAATTACCTGATGCTGATATATTCACACAATAATCTAAGTATTTGTAATAAGAGACCTGCTCAAGCCTAACCCCCTCTAAATCCATTATATTCAGTTCCGAGCAATTTTTTTATTTTAAACTGAACACTAAGACCATACACTTTGTTTTACTAATATTCACTTTTAACAAAAAATCCTGAATGTCATTAAAACTAGATTCTAAGTTTGCCTCTGTCTCTTGCAAGGTGCATGCCAAAGTGTAAATAACTGTATCATCAGCATACAGCTGGTATGTTGATCTATTAACTGTATCTCCGAATTTACCTTAATACAACAGAAATAACAAGGGGCCAAGCACAGATCCCTGGGGGACCCCACGAACAACAGGCAAGGAATCTGAGGTCACATTATTAACAGTTGTAACCTGGGATCTCCCTCCCAGGTAAGAAGCAAACCATTTCAGGGCAGATAAAGGCAGTCCAATGACCCTCAGCCTTGCTAACAAAATTTGATGGTCTACTGTGTCGAAGGCCTTGGAGAGGTCAACAAAGATGGCACCAGTTAAATGGCCCTTTTCCATAGCTTTGTTGACGTCATCCAAGACTCGCGACATGGAGACCACCGTACCATGGGACTTATGAAACCCCAACTGATATTTTATCGTATAGATTATTCTGGGATAAATAATCAATTAGCTGTACTGCCAGAAGCCTTTCAAACAATTTGGGGATCAAAGGTAGCAAAGAAATCAGGTGATAGTTTGTTAGCTGGTCATGACTGCCTCCCTTAAAAATGGGGACCACCCTGGCCAGCTTCCAACCCTCGGGAATAGCCCCCTCAAGAATAGACCAGTTAAACAGATATGTGGGGGGAGAAATCTGTAAAGCAGATATTTTAAAGAGAAATTAGGTCAATCCATCAAGGCTACCACCCTTGTTGTTTTTAAGGCCCAACAATAAATCTTAACACTTCGTATTCCTCTATCTTCTTAAATGAGAAAGTGGGACAGTTTCTACAATAAGAAGAAGCCTCATTAATGTCATTAGTGGAATCACTATTATAATTACCAAAAAAATTACCTGCATTAACAAAGTAATTGTTAAAGATCATCAGCAAGAGACCCAAGCCCATCCTGTACTGGTATTTCAGTATTATGTGTGGAATCTTCGAGTGGTCCACTTAAATCCTTAACAATTTTCCAAAAGGCCCTAGTGTCTCCCGCTGAAGCCTCCAACTTAGTACTATAATACTTCCTCTTTGCATCTCTTACTGCTGCAACATAGACATTTCTCTGCTTTCTATAACTGACCCAATCAATTGTATAATTAGTTGTATGAGCCTGCACCTATGCCTGCATTTTCTGTTGTTTAAGTTTCCTTAATGCAGGAGAATACCAGGGGGCAGAGCATTGTTTTATTTTCTTTGTCTTTAATGGTAAATGATAATCTAGATATCCAAACGTTCAAGCAGGAAGTAATCCCAAACTAACTCAGTATCTGGGATAAGATAAAATGTGTCTCAGTTTATAGTATCTAGATCTTTTGTAAATAACTGGTAATCAACATTTGTTGTAGCTCGATATGAGATAAACATAGGTTGAGTTGCAATTGGTCTCTTCCCTCTTACACAATAGATCGTATTAGGATCACTGTTCAGATCTTCTAATTGTTCTGCAATGCAATTATGTGGGGCATTTGTTAAAATCAGATCTAATAGTCGACTCACTTGGACTTCTAACATTTATTCGTGTGGGGTCTGTGATTAATTGCTCCAACGCCAGGGAAAGTGCCAAATTTTTTCTAACACTAGAATCTCCTTTTAGCAACCAGTTCTCCTTAAAATCCCCTAATGGGAGTAATTCATGAGTATCCAGATAGGGACCTAGTACTTCTACAAGTTGCTTCATTTTATTTTTGGAAATTTTTTTTTTTGGGGGGGGGGGGTAAATCCTTAAAAGCAGCAGTGGTTTCCATGATATATAACTTCTAAGGCAATATACTCACAATTATCGGAACATATTTCAAAAAACAATCGCTTGGGGGAAAACGTATCTGAAACATATACTGAAACACCCCCTCCTTTTTTATGCCTATCTGCCCTGTGTGTTGTACCCTTTAACCAGTATATCAGTGTCATCCACCCTACTGTGCAGCCAGGTCTCAGTAACTATCATAAAATCAGCTCTGTACTCAACAGAAAATTCCTTGATTAACTCTGGTTTGGGCTCCATGCTCCTAACATTAGAATGGATGAACAATATACCCTTTTTTTGTTTTAATTGCATAGGTCCAGGGTTAGGATTTATATCCCCGCATTGTAGGAGACAAAAAGTGAAAAACAGTTGATTAACCAGCTTACTCTTTGGCCCAAGTTTTCTAAAGTAATAAAACTTTAGTAAAAATGGCTCTAACCCCAGATTTAGTTCTAACGTCCTATACATTTGAGATTCAAGGAATAATGGCAACATTAGTAAAGCAAAACGTTGTAGAACTGGTAAATCCCTAGCAGAGACAGATTATAAACACTACTCAAGTACCCATAGAACACTAACATTTGTACAATAACTACTTTACAGTTTTCAACGCAGTACCAGATTTATCTAAATGTTGGATAAGTCCAGGCTAACACTGTTTCTCCACTGAGTGGCGCAGCCACTTGCACGCATGCCACACGCTCACGCTGTGTGGTGAGCACCTGTTTTTAAAGGAACTGAGCCCCACCTTCTGTGAAACAACCCCTGTTTCGATTGGCTCGGCCACGAGCCCCCTATTAATTCGCTGTTTTGAATGCCTCGGGCAAAGAATGAAACACTGCAGCTGTTAGTTTTAGTCGCCCCAGTTCTCAAGTTCCACTGCTGTTCAGTATGGTGCAGAGGAAATCAACAAAACACACAGTTTGGTGCTCTCTCGTAGAGCAGACAGTACAGCAGGCGTCTCACCACTTCACAGATACCACTATTTGTAGACAGCTCTTGTTTACCCCAGACACCCTCTACCCTGGCACCACACCACAGCCCACTACTGTACCCATGAACACCACCTCACCCTGTGGTTGGAGCATAAACCCTCAGGGACCCAACCACAGGGGTTCATTGGTGTGGCACAATGAGGTGCCTTCCTACCCCGGTCAAAGGCACACTGTTGCTGGCAGCATTTCCATGACTTTCGGCCACGCATGTGCCTGTGTCCTCTGCTCGATCCCGAGCCTCGGTCACTGTTGCACTGATGCTGGACAGCCATCCAGGAATATCTTAAGTGACGTTATCTATTGTTTGCCATCGCCAGGCCTTGGGAACACTTTTTTTTTTTTTTTACCAGGAGAGACACACTAAGCTGAAAGCTTGATTACGGGTGTGACCTGGGAACACAAGGAAGTTAAGTGACTTGCTCAGGGTCACACAGTATGCAAGTGGGGGTTGTGGGATTCAAACCTAGGTCCCCAGCTCAGAGCCTTAAACCACTGCGTTACACTGCCTCCTTCAAATGGTAGTGAAAGACAATAATGTAACTTAACTGGGCTCTCCGTGCTCCCAGCAGAAGCATTTATAGTATATTAAAACTCATTCAGCCCCACATTGCACCTGTAAACAGCACATGTGGAGCTAATGGTATGGTTGGACAGTGGCTGTCAGACAGTGTGAATCATTTGGGGGGATGTATTTGTTTTGTGATGTTCCACACCTGAGATGCAGCACAGGACGTTCTTTCTGTGAGGCGCACCTCACATCAGCATAGGGGAACAGGAAGCTTCTTGGGTTCGGAGCTGATCCTCCAGCTGAGGGCGGTATCCTGTCCGACACCCTGCCCTTGACCAGAACAGCAAGTTTCTGAATGCTTCCCCCTGGTCGCTTTTAGTGTATAAAGTGTTCCTTAAGGTTTCTCGGGGGGGGGGGGCAGAATAACCTGGTGGTCCTAGTCTAGTCTGAGCAGTACTGGTATGAGGACCTCCTTAGTCAGAGTCAGAAGCGTCCTGTCTGGCTGGACCTCCGTAGCAGGTTATAGGGGTGGTGGAGACTCAAGGTTATAGATCAGGTCCCTGAGATGGGTCACAACCAATGGACTTTCCAAGGCCCACACATGCACAATCAAGTCTGCCAAACTCTGGATGTGGAATGAATACTATTAGCCAAACTCGGTTAGAAGTAACTTATTGTTAGCCTTCCTGGGGTAGTTTGGCATCTCAAGTACCATGTATGCAGGTTTACTTTAGACTGTTGAGTCAACAGGATAGCTTGCTTGGAATCTAGTGCCCTGCCATATGCAAAGCAAGGGACTTTACAAAGCAAAGTAAAACCATACATTTTAGCCTGTATACGTAAGAAGAATATTTTACTGTTTGAGATTCTTCTCCTTCCAATCCAGAGCTCTGTGATCCATGTCAGTTATTGCAGGATGCTAATCAAAACAATCATCTGGCTACTGCAGAGCCTATCACTGCTGGGGTCACAGGGGATAGGTCACATACCATGTGTCTGCTGATAAAGGTACAGTCCACTCACTGCACTGTGAACTGACACACCTGAAGTACAGAAGGAAGGAGCACAGTGCCACCTGCTGCCCACTGCAGGAATGAAGGTGTTTTTGCATCTCTGCCCTTCTGCCATAAGAGAGGAATTTGGGAGATAGCATCAGGGACCAGGATTAAAAAATCAAGGGGCTAATGACCGAAATCAGGGGCACAGCTTGCTTAAGATGCCTACAATACTGCATGACTTAGTATGAAAATCATTTTCTGAAGGAGAGCTGGACTGTAGCATTAATGTCTGACAATATTTTATACTTCAAATCCCCCACTTACGTGACTTAAATGTTAAATTTAGGAGGGACTGATGACTTTTTTAGAAGCAATATCGAAAATGTCCCCGAAAATCAGAGGCAGTTGAGCAGTATGGGCAGTGGCACTGGGGTGGAAGACAGCGCAGGCTCTAAAGACAGCACAAAGGTTTGTTGACCCTACAGAGGCTGCAAACATTGGGGGCTACTGACAGCTCAGTGAGAATAATTCTGAGGGAACTGGATATTCTCTGCATCTGGGCAGGCAGGCGGAGAATGAAATGCAGTGTCAGTAAGTGCACACATTCTCACTGGCTGTACGTACATGAGATCTAAGTATAGGATAACAGAATTTGAATTTTCATCACAACCCAGTTCTGGCCTCCTCAATACAAAAGTGATATTGAGGCAGTTGAGGGGGTGCAACACAGGGCCACCTGAATGACCAGAGGTATGGGGATGGGGGGGGCATGACCTCAGTCTTTTAACTTACTGAAGGGTATCAATAAGTTTGAGCAGTCAGAGATATTTGATTTGGTGTCCTTCAGCAGGACACAGGGACATGGCCTGAAGCTCCGAGGTGGTGGTAAATTCAGGGTAACATTGGAAGACACTTCTTCTTCCAGAGGGCAGTGAACCTTTAGAACTGCTTACCTGTGGGGAGAGAGTGGACACGAAGACAGTACAAACCTTCAGAGGTAAGACTGGACATATATCTGATTACCAAGGGAATCGCAGAGTACCCTGGGTAGTAGAGAGGGTGGGGCATCCCTATAAATTACTGCATGTTTGAACAGCATACTATTTAATTCCTGTTTATAAAGTAGGTGGAGGGGGCAGGCCTTATAGAGACCGAGTCCCTTACAGCCTTAAATTACTGTGTTACCATGACTCCTTCAAAAGGGACCAAGCAGTTACAGTGGACACCTCCGTAGGGTTTAAGTTTGTTGACCATGAAAGGAGAGGGCTAGACAGTACTGCTTATTTTCAGCCTCTTTTCGAGGGGACAAATGGAAACCAACTGAAATTTAACCAGATTAAGCAGTTGGGGGTAATTTTAGCGAATGGGGGAAATTTGGCCAAGACACGGGGGGAATTCCTTTAGTCTTTTTGAGAAGTGCCATGGGATCTTTAACTTGCACCTTAACAACCACCAGAAAAGACAGACAGGACCTCGGTTTAACGTCTCTTATAAAATGAGCCAAAAAAAATACAGTGATCTGATTGGCCAGTGCGGTTATTGACCAATAACCACACGGGCCTGGAAAGTGCATTGCAAGTCTTGGAACTACACTGCTTTGGAATTCTCAGTAACTGACAGCTGG
The DNA here is from genome assembly GCA_016271365.2 of Neoceratodus forsteri. Classification (NCBI taxonomy): domain Eukaryota; kingdom Metazoa; phylum Chordata; order Ceratodontiformes; family Ceratodontidae; genus Neoceratodus; species Neoceratodus forsteri. The sequence goes on along the minus strand of JADMNL010000032.1, from coordinate 126,512,551 downwards.
AAAAACTGACTAACAACATGAGTGACTTACCTGCTAGCCAGTTTGACCACTTTGAATGGGCAAACCTAGTTGTTTGGTGCGAGAACTGATTTACCAATGATGAAGATTAGGTAATTCTTAATTTAATGATTTATTTTGTCTTGTGTTTTATATTGTTTTGGAGCCATTTTTATAAGTTCAGTAACATACTTTAGGGCTTGTGGTTATTGGGTAATTAACTGCACTGCCCCCTCCATGGTTGAATGGCACTTGGCTAATGCCTTGCCTCCAACCCATGGGAGGTGGGTGTGTGCGGTAATTACCCAATGACCACACACCCTGTTGAATGTTATTGCTTACATCTGAAGAACAGCACACCCTGACAGTACAGCATCCCCTTAGTACTGCACTCTGGTGCCAGCATTTATTACACGAGTCCATCCCGGGGTGGAACTAGAACCCATGACCTTCTGGCCCAGATGTGGATGTGCTACCAACTGAGCCACGCTGATACCTAATGTGCCTCTCATGAATATGAAAAAGCAATTAAGGACGCTTGTGTATTAAAAATGTATTACTCCCTCCATGGCTGGCCCAAGGCTGAATTTGTCAACCAGCCCCCGGCTGGTGTACCTACTGAAGGCCTCATGCTGAAGACAACAGAGCATGACCAGATAGCAGGCATCCAGTTAAAAGCCCTTGTTCAGATCACTAGATTCCTGCTGCATTGTAATGGGGGAGCAAGGGGTGTATCCCTGGGGGCAGAACAAAAAAAGGGCACACACACCACAGGCATGGAGGATGCAAATAAATTTATTCAAAGGCCGGCCCCAAGTGGCGCTGGAGGTTGAGGTGCTGGTCGCCTGGGTTCGGGAAGAAGCCCGGATTACTGGGGGTCGGCAGGGGCAAGAGAGGATTGAGCTTCCGGAAAACTGCTCTCCTCTCTCGGGGGAGGGAGGGAGGTGCTGTCATCCCGCTCGTTGACTGCCCTCTGGTGGTGGCTGGAGAGCAGTACGGGTTGGGAGGCACGTAAGCGGCGTCTCTACATCGGTGGGGAAGGGGGATGGGAGAAAAACGTGAAAAGGGAGCTGGTAGGCTCCATGATGGCCTGTCGCATCCCTGTGGCCGCCCAGCTTCTGGATTATGCCTGGGGGAGAACGTATCTCCCCGGCCCCTGCTGCGGGGTAAGCTACCAGGGAATTACGGGGTTGGTCGGAGTGGGGACGCTTTGGGCATGGAGGATGAGTCCCTGCAAGGGAGGGCCATAGCCACCTGCCAGGCTCGGGGGCATATAGAAAAAAAATGCATTCAAGTATCTATTTGCTGACGTCAAAAATGAAGAGCAAAGGTTAACACTCCTATGTAGCGCCTCCTAAGCTGGGCCTTATCAGCCCCCTGAGGAAGCTTCACTTGGGAGGTGCTATGTAGGTGTGTTGTCTTCGCTGTTAGTGTTAGGTATTATCAAGTTGATACTTAAATACATTTATTTATATCCTTCATGCATGTGGTGTGGCACCTTTTGATTTGTGTTGTATCCAGTTTAGTTTTCCTTTGGACTGGTGACACTTTTAGGGAGTGGAGTGCAAGTTCTTTTTGTTCTGTGTGTCCTTGGGGGACTGCAAATAGCACCTCCACTGTCCTAGCCCATATACGGCAGAACTACAGCTCTCGAGTACCCATGTACGTGGCTTTGAAGGATCACATTATGGTGGCAGATGTCTCTGAGTATAACTGTGCCTCAGAGCTACAGCTGACATAGAAACATAGACAGTGACAGCAGAACAAGACCAAAGGTTCATCTAGTCTGCCCAGAGTTGCCTATCTGCCCCGGGACCTATTGTCCATGTGGGGTTTTACCCCTCCCGGTCCACCCTTCTGCTCCCCTTCCCACAGCTACTGACCTGAGCAACCACCAAAACATCACTGTGTCTCAGCCATGCATGAAACCATTTTTTTTTTATTTATTTATTGAAGTATTTCACCAGGAAGGCACACTGAACAACAAGTTGCTCGTCTCCCGGTGCAACCTGGGGGTGTACAATTTTATTTATTTATTTAATTATGGTAACCGGGTAAGCCCACTGGGCCCTGAAGGTCCCTTTTTCAAGGGTGACCCGGAGTTAGTTATACAGAAGACCATTACACATACAGAGAGACTATATAACAGGTGGGTGCTTTCGGCCATTTCAGGTTACAATCTGTTCGGCACAATGCAGAGTTCGAATCTTAGTACACGGTGCTGATTGGTCATTCATACATTTAGAATACAGTGGAGTTAGTTAACTTGGCATACAGATAAAACAGTAGACAATATCTTGAGTCTCCCCTGAATAGGGGTGGTCTGGGCTTGCCTGGGGCAGATAAGTAGGGAGCTAGTCTCTTTTAGGTCAGAGTTTTAGTGCAAGAACAAGTGCTGACTCCCAGATGGTGTGCCAGTAGCGTGGATTAGAAGCTTCCCAAAGAGGTTGCATCCTGTAATTGCTGTGGTAGCTTTTTCCGCAGTACCAGAGCTGCGTGGGCAAAGGATTTTGCACCAGCAGTGGTGTATATCCTGGGCTCTTCCAGGAGATTTCTCCCAGAGGTGCGGAGCTGCTGGATGAAGAATTAGACATACAGTTTACCATTAAACATATCCGAGAAATTAAACATTCAGTTACATTTGTAACAAGACATACAGTTAAAAAATAACATAAATAATCATACAATCGCATTTGTGACATAACATACAGTTAAATATATCATACCTGTGGAATATGCATTTAATTACAAATCATAAAAAGGGTCTGAGAAATAGAGCTTTCTGATTGGTTGTAAACATTCTATCAGCCTGTGTTAATCTTTGATTAACATACATGTACAGCCTAATCATGTGCTGAACAAGGTCTAACACTATTTAAAAAAACATTTTTATTGTAATAGCAATAAGGCACTCCCAGGGGTTATGTTAATGGTCAGTTAATCACCCTCTAGGGGCATGTAGCACTCGGCTATGCCTCGCGCCACATTACACCCCTAGAGGGTGATTAACAGACAATTAACATAAGCCCTGGTCATGCCTTATTGCTTAAGTGGCATATCTGAGGAACATAGTACAGAAATTGAATGTAGCCTTGGAGCCAACTCCTTGCAGGAATGGATCATCGTTAAGAGGCAGATCATTTAGCAATTATTGAATGAATGAGGTGCAGTGAGGGGACATCAAGGAGGGTAGAGGGGTAGACAGGAGAAACCAGCTGGGGGAAGGAGAGGATAACGATGGGGGAACATTACCAGAGCAAAGTGAGCAAAAAAATCAGTTGCGAGGGGAAAGTTAACACAGGACTAGTGCATTCTGGGAGTACCTCAGATAGAACAAAACATGCAAGTTATTAGCTCAAGTGAACTAATTCCTTTGTTTAAGTGCAGAGGGGTAGAAGGGGGGCTCAGGAGGGAGGTGGTGTAAGGCATAGGGTAGGGAAGGACGAATCATGCCTGGAACTGGCCCCTTCAGAGTGCGGAGATCGCTGCCAGTGGTGGAATGAGTTTAGGACTTAGAATAAGGGGCAGGAATAGGCAAGGACAAGTTGGGTAGCGATACTAGAGAGAATGGTAAAGGGAAGGAGGAGGGGTGGTAGAAACTTGCCTAAGACTAGGCCTCTTCAGGATGCTGAAAACCCTGCCAGAGAGCAGAGTCAGGAGAGGATGAGTTAGGTAGAAAGGATGGAAGACAAAGGGGAGGGAGGGAAGGAAGAGTCATTTCCCAGTGCTGGACCCCTCCAGGATGCTGAGAACCTCTCCACAGGTGAGACTGTCAAATATATCAAACAGGTCTTTGGTAAGACCAAGATGGGAAGTGACCGATATGAAGATGGTAGCACTCACATTAAAGGAACTTGTGGCACGCTCACCAAGGTATTCAGTGCCTCTCTGAGATCTAGCATCTTCCCTGACAGGTGGAAAGAGGCTTTAATTACACCTGTTTTTAAATCAGGAGACAGAGCTAATCTAGCAAACTTCCGGGCCATCTCGATTTTACCCCCCCACCAAAGCCTCAGAACAACTAACTAAGTACCTAGAAAAGCATAGCCTTCTCTGTTTGCAACAACATGGATTCCGACAAAACCACTCCACCGTCACCATGCTAGTAGAGTACACCACTCAGCTTTATGGGGTCCTGGATAAAGGGATGATGGTGGGGTCTATCTTCATAGACCTCACCAAGGCCTTTGACACAGTCAGTCACTAACTGCTACCGAAATGTCTCCTCTCTACAGGATTGTCAATAGAATCTGTGGACTGGTTCCATAGTTACCTCACCCATAGATCTCAACGGGTCAGGATCAGCAATACAATCTCTGAGCCCAGGGAAGTAAACCTAGGGGTCCTGCAAGGTTCTATCCTTGGTCCTCTTTTATTCAGCCTCTTCATAAATGACATGCCTTCTAGCTGTCCTGCACACTCTATACTCTGCAGACGATGCTGTTATCTCTGTCCCAGGGAAAGACCTGGAATCAATTAGCTCTGAACTTCAGCACAGTTTTCATCCATTGGAATCCTGGTTCACTCGAAATAAACTACTACTCAATTAAAAAAAGACAAAGAGCATGCTCTTCAGCACCCCACAGAGCAAGATTCGAGGGTTCTCACTGCATATACTTAGTAGCGAAGGAGAAATACTAGACCAAGTCAACACATTCAAGTACTTAGGGATTCACTGTGATGACACCCTCACCTTCACTGCCCATGCTGAGCAACTGGTAAAGTCCACCAACATGAAGCTTGGCATCCTATACAGACACCGCACCTCAATGACACTGGCTGCCCTGAAACTTGTTACGTGCAGTTCAGTTCTCTCATCTGTGGATTATGGCCTTGTCATATACGGGGCAGGCACAGACACAGCACTTAAAAGAGTCAAAACCATCCTCAACAAGGCCTGCCGCCTGGTCCTGGGAGTACACAAAATGACTCACTCTTGTGACCTATACAAGGAAACTGGCTGGCTCCCACTCCACCACAGACTCCAATACCAGGCCTGCCTTCTTGCAAAAAAGTCCCTGATGGGGTCCATGCCTAGTGCTACTTCAGCCCTCTTTGAGCCTGCACAACCATCTAAATGCACAAGGAGTGCCTCCAGGGCTGTCCTAACTGTTCGCTTCAAACGAACCACCCTTGGCCAAAGATCCCTCTCCTACTGTGGGCCTAAATGGTTCAGTGATCTGCCTGCAGACCTTGCAGACTCCCCCAGACTTGGCCACTTTAAAAATGGGCTTCGATCCCTTCTTGCCAGTAAATCTGACTGCCAGTGTTTCTGTTAACCCACAGCCCCTGACAGCAGTTCTCGCACCCGTCAAACACTACCCTCTCTCACTTCCACCCTCCTGTTCCACAACTGCCCACTCCCCCGATCTCCCACCACCTACTACCTCCCCTTGACAAAGCCTCACCTTGGCAGCTAAAACTGCATTTCTGCAGACTGGGAGCACCCCGTCTGAACTGTAACATGATTGTTAAACCCTGTACTGCACTTAATTAGTGCTGCATTAATATGTTTCTCTGCAAGTGTGGTCCTGTTTCTCCTCACTTGTTGTACCCTGCTTAATGTTGTAACTGCACATTAATACCACTGTTAGTTGATGTCTTTCTATTCTGCAATGTTTCATCACCTGTAAATGTCTTGTATTCCTTGTTGACTTGGAGCCTTTGTAAATGAGCTGCCGGCTCAAAGGTATTAATCCGAATTTGAAATAAATAAATAAAAACCCTGCCAGGGGGCAGAACTAGGTGAGGACACATTGAGAAGAAAGAAAAAAAAGGATGAAGGGAAGAGGAGGGAAAGAAGAAGCTTGCCTAAGACTAGGCCACTCCAGGATGCTGAGAACCCTGCCAGAGCACAGAATCCGGCGAGGACTAGTTGGGTAGAAAGGATAGAGGGGAGGGGAGTGAAGAAGTAATTGCCTAATGCTGGGCCCCTCCAGGATGCAGGGAACCCTGACAGGGGATAGAATTAGGCGAGGGCAAGTTGGTCAGAGGGAAATAGAGGGGAATAGAAGAGGAAAGGAAAAAAAAGGAGGGAGGGAAGAAACTTACCTGAGAGTAGACATCACTAGGGTGCTAAGAATCCTGCCAGAGGGCAGATTTAGGCAAGGACAAGTTGGGTAGTAAGGAAAGAGCGTGCTGAGAAGCAGGCTCAGGGAGGAGGAGAAAGGTTTAATAGGGGATTTGAGTCATGGAGAGGAGCAGAGGTATAGGAGGATGGTTAAGGAGGGTTAAAGCAGGAGCAGTTAGATGAAAGAAAGTTGTGTAAGGCAGAGGCAAGGGAGGAGGAGGAGGAGGAGTGCAGTATTTGGGGGGGAGGGAGTTCCAGATTTGCGGGAAACAGTGGGTGAAGCCTGACTGACCAATGAGAGTGGTTCGACGGGGACCAACAAAGTGCGAGTGTCAGAGGATCTGAGGGAGGGGGAGGGGGGAGGGGGAGAAGAGAGTGAACATGAGAGGTAGGAGGCAAGTTCTCCTAACCAAAATTTACAAGTGAATTTGGCACAATGAGTGAGGTGTCTGTTGGTAAGCGGGGGAAGGGACAGGGCGTGGTAGAGGTCACAGTGTCACATGTACAGTCTTGACCCCCACCTCCTCCGCCGGCAGACTGTCCCACAGCTCCACCACCCTTTCCGTAAAACAGAACTTCCTCACATCCCTCTTAAACCTTCCCCCCGCCAGCCTTCACTGGTGACCATAGGTTTCTAACACTGTCCTACTGCTGAATGGTTTCCCACAGTTCACCTTGTTTACTCCCTTTAGGAACTGAAGGTCTCTTTCATATCGCTCCTTTCTCGCCTGGTCTCCAGTGAGTACATGTTCAGTGCCTTCAGATGACCGTCATAAGATCTGCCCTGTTGGCCCCAAATCATCTTGGTCACCCTGCGTTGCACCGTCTCCAGCCTGTCGCTGTCCTTCCTTTGGCAAGGACTCCGGGACTGAGCATGGTACTCCAGATGCGGCCTCACCAGTGACCTATGTAGCGGTAGTAGCACTTTCTTTTTCCTGCTCCCAGTACCCCTTCCGATACACCCCAGCACTCTGTTAGCCATACTGGCAGGGGCCCCTCATTTGAGTTTAAATTACAATACAAATGTATTTATTAGATTTCAAATATACCTTTGAGCCAGAGGCTCTTTTACAGAGATTCCACGTCAGCCATTGCATACATAGTAAAAAGTCTAGGAGTTAGTACATTTAGAATAGAATGAGACACTTGGGAAAGAGTACAATTTAAGGTAAAGGTCAGGTTAATACAATATATAGCAGGGTAGGTAAGGATGGAGAGTTAGTGGAAGGGGTATGAACTGTATACTGTATACAAGTTATACATTGAGGTACATACATCAGTTACAGATTGTTATAGTTACATCGGTTACAAATCGTTATAGTTACAGTAGCAGTCTTAAGTCAGAACATGTTATACAGGCAGTTCTCTCATCTAAGTGCAAGACAGTATGGCCTCCCAAGTGCCAGGCAGAAAAGAGTGATGGCGCCTGATTGAGGTGGAAGGCCATGCATTGAGGAGGAGGAAGGGATGGTGGGGTGGGGGATGAAAATCAAGTGGAGCTGGCAAAGCTAAGGGCAGGTGGTTCATGTGGAAAGTAGGGTAGAAGGCAGGCCGAAGGAGGCCGGGGCAGAGGGAGAGCTGGTGAGGGCGGCAGGTAGGGATGGCAGGGAGAGCGGTGGGGAGGTGGAGGGAGACAGGGTGGGCTAGTGGGGAATAAAGGGGAGAGAAAGGATAGGCAGGATGCCTAGGTCCCACAGTCACAGCCACTGGTAGATGCCAGAAGGGTAAGAAGTTTTGACTTGAATGGACCAAGCCTGACTCCCTTTTGTAAGTCTGCCCCCAGCGAGTTAAACCAGGTGGGGGCACAGTATTCAAAAGACCGCTGTCCTTGCATGGTGCGATGGAAGGGGATTTGGATATTTGTGCTCCTGGTGCTTCTAGCAGAGTCAGGAAGGCTGATGAGGTTCTGAACACCCGGCAGGGTAAATCCAAGGGTAAATTTCTTAGCCAGCAGACAGACATGATACTGTATCCTGATTTCCAAGTTAAGCCACCCTGTCTGAGCATATAGCTCATGCATATGAGTCATCCGGTTTGCGTCCAGGACGAGGCTACAGACCTTGTTGAGTGTAGTCTTCACCCTTCTGAGTACCGAGGAGGTTGCAGAACTATAGACTACAAGGCCATAGTCGATGACCGAGAGCACTGAGCTAGTGACCGCTGTTTTCAGGGCCTCACTGGTTAAGCATTGTTTGATTTTATAGATCAGTCCTAGTCTAGCATTTGCTGTCCTTGCAACTTGGTCGATATGCTGTGAGTATAACGTGCTGTCCAATATTACTCCAAGATATTTGAAACAGTGAACCATTTCAAGGGGGGAGTTAGGCTTGTTGCGGATTTGTAATTGGAAGGATTTGTGCTTGGTATGAGGTGATGCGAATAGTATGGTCTTTGTCTTTTTATAGTTTAACAGGAGTTAGGAATTAATGAACCATTGCTCAGCTGCTGAAATAGCAAATAGCATTTAATTATCAAATTGTGGGTGATGGGGGTGTGAAATTGGGGCTTGAACTGAGGGTGGGGGATGGGGGCTTATATATTTTAAAGGATCTGGACTAAAGAGGAAGGGGCTGTTCCTTTTTTTTCTTAAAGATAGTATTTCTTGAATAGGGACAAATAGTGCTAACTTATAAAATGTGCATAATTTATCATTCATGGTGAGATCATTTATAGTATGGGGATAATTTTTAACTTGGGGAAGGTTTATAAAGAGGGTTAATTTATAATGTGCCTAGTCACATGGTAGATGGGAGACTAAACAGTCATGGATTCCCTTTGAAATGAGAACACTGGCCAAAGAAGAGCACTTTCAAGTATGATATTCCAGCTTGTTTTGGATGGGGTGCATATTGAGTAAATCTTCACGTTCTTTTACTCCTTGGAGTACTGGTAAATCGAGATGTGTATGTATGATGCTTCTTGCATTTTACTAATGGGTTTGTCAATTTTCCCCCCTTATTTGTTTTCACAGGCATTTTCCCTGCCAGGTTCCACAATCAGCCTCTCCTCTCATATTTTTGGGAGTCCACTCACCCCAGGACCGTCCATTACTCCTCTTCTCAACCAATCAGAAAGCATGCAGCCAGGTAGGTGACTCTGCCATCTTGTCTCTCCATGTTTTGTGGTGCCATCATGGAGCACCCTGTATGTGCAGATCTGGGATTGGATGTCTGGAACAAGAAAGGTTGAACCGGTGTTGGCAGTGGGTTCCAACAAAGTGACTAGGTGGCAGCACCCCCAATCTTCAACATCACTGACAGTCAGCCTTCTTTAAATGATTGATTAATGCAAGATGCCCCTTGCAGCAGCCTTCATAGCCCTCCTTTTTCTCATAGTGGCACGCTATATGGTTACGATCGCAGTTCATTTAAAGTAGGACACTGTACTGTTATGCTTGTAGTTCATTTAATGCTGGACACTGAACACGGTTACGCCCACAGTTCATTTAATGCATCACACTACACAGCTACACTCACAGTTCATTTAATGCAGCACACTGCATGGTTGCGCACACAGTTAATTTAATTCAGCACACTGCATGGCTACATCTACGGTTTATTTAATGCATCACACTGTACAGGGTTATACCCACAGTTCATTTAATGCAGCGCTCTGCACAGGGTTATGCTCATAGTGCATTTAATGCATCTCACGCACAGGTTTATACCCACAGTTCATTAAATGCATCACACTGCATAGGGTTATGCTCATAGTTCATTTAATACATCTCACTGCACGGCTACACCCACAGTTCATTTAATACAGGACACTGCACAGGGTTATACCCACAGTTCATTTAATGCAGCACACTGCACAGGGTTACACCCACAGTTCATTTAATGCATCACACTACACGGCTACACCCGCAGTTCATTTAATGCAGCATACTGCACAGGGTTATGCCCATAGTTCATTTAATGCAGCACACTACATGGTTACACCCGCAGTTCATGTAATGCATCACACTACACGACCACACCCACAGTTCATTTAATACATCACACTACACGGCTACACCCGCAGTTCATTTAGTGCAGCATACTGCATGGTTGTGCTCACAGTTAATTTAATCCAGCACACTGTATGGTTACGCTTGCAGTTAATTTAATGCATCATACTGCACGGTTATGCTTGCAGTTCATTTAATGCAGCACACTGCACGATTGTGCTCACAGTTCATTTAATACAGCACACTGTACAGGGTTACTCTCGCAGTTAATTTAATGCAGCACACTGCACGGTTATGCTTGCAGTTCATGTAATACAGCACACTACACAGGGTTACTCTCACAGTTCATTTAATGCATCACACTACACGGCTACACTCACAGTTCATTTAATGCAGCACACTGCATGGTTGCGCACACAGTTAATTTAATTCTGCACACTGCATGGCTACATCTACAGTTTATTTAATGCATCACACTGCACAGGGTTATACCCACAGTTCATTTAATGCAGCGCTCTGCACAGGGTTATGCTCATAGTACATTTAATGCATCTCACTGCACAGGTTTATACTCACAGTTCATTAAATGCATCACACTGCATAGGGTTATGCGCATAGTTCATTTAATGCATCTCACTGCACGGCTACACCCACAGTTCATTTAATACAGGACACTGCACAGGGTTATACCCACAGTTCATTTAATGCAGCACACTGCACAGGGTTACATCCATAGTTCATTTAATGCAGCATACTGCATAGGGTTATGCCCATAGTTCATTTAATGCAGCACACTGCATGGCTACACCCGCAGTTCAAGTAATGCGTCACACTACACGGCCACACCCGTAGTTCATTTAATACATCACACTACACGGCCACACCCGCAGTTCATTTAATGCAGCATACTGCATGGTTGCGCTCACAGTTAAATTAATCCAGCACACTGTATGGTTACGCTTGCAGTTAATTTAATGCATCACACTGGACGGTTATGCTTGCAGTTCATTTAATACAGCACACTGCACAGGGTTACTCTCACAGTTCATTTAATGCAGCACACTGCACGATTATGCTCGCAGTTCATTTAATACAGCACACTGTACAGGGTTACTCTCGCAGTTAATTTAATGCAGCACACTGCACGGTTATGCTTGCAGTTCATTTAATACAGCACACGACACAGGGTTACTCTCACAGTTCATTTAATGCAGCACACTGCATGGTTATGCTTGCAGTTCATCTAATACAGCACACTGCACAGGGTTACTCTCGCAGTTCATTTAATGCAGCACACTGCATGGTCACGCTCACAGTTCATGTTAGGTAAACCAGATGTACATTACTAATCAAGATTAGATTACATCTGAATTAGTATTAAGACTAAATGCCATCCATGATGCTTTCCTCCCATTTAACTAGCCACTGGCATGTGACTAGATAGAAGACTAGTGCAAGTAAACACTAATGGTGTATTCATAATCCGCAATACTGGACTGTGTGATTATCCATCTTTAGAACAGTAATTGGTGATCGCCATTTTAAATACTCGGATCGGGAAGTCTGGGCGAGGGTACCGTGAAGCAAAGCTGAGTGGTTCTGGCTGCCCAGATGTCATAAGAGGAGTTTCTTAATGCCATAGTAGAGATCCCTCGGAGGCCCTACCATCTTATTATACTGTATATGTTAACATATACGTCTAGCTTTTGATGCTAAGAATATGCTTCCAAAAAAGGTACTTGACTTATCTGTGAGGTCAACCTATCTGCAGGGTTTGCTATGGTACACCCTTTTTGCAACTCTGTAATGTAATTTATGTCCAGTTCAGGCCACAAAGACCGCTTCTGTGCTTGTTGGTCACAAAACAGATTCTGACATCCAGTTTGGGCAGACAATAATGTCTGTAATTTTGCTAAAACTGACCAGGTAAAGGAGGGGGTGACCTATATATGAGGTGGACTTATAAAATGGGTGGGTTTTTACAACGTCCTGATTGGCCAAGAGGGTTCAGAATCCAGTGCCATAAGGAGCGACAGACACTGGGTAGAGAACCCTTTTGGCAACAAGGAGGCAGTGCACCCACATGTATCAGTGCCTTCAATGTTCTATAAAAGAATTTCAGGCAGACATTTTTGTATTGCAGAAACTGTCAAACACCCTAAACTGCCATAAGCCGTAAAAAACACACACACAAAAAAAAAATCCAGCCAGAAGTTGCCAGACTGCCACATCAGACACCATTTAATGTTGATAACATAACTTTTTTGTGCTTGTTATTTCTCTTTCAAAATTGTAGGTAGCTGACCCTGTGTAGTAGCATGTAATGTTATTCCATAAGGCTCTCTCACCCACCAGCATACCGTCAGCCCATCCAACCCACAAATGGTACTGTGATCACATTAGTTTTCAATAAGTTTCTTGCCTTCCAACTAACAGCAGAAGCAGATCAAATCTAATACTGATAACAGCACTGTGAGCGCAATCTCAAAATATTTATACGCTTTGCAATACGGCCGAGCGTGTCCTTGCTGAACATGCGACCAGAAGGGGGGGGGATATGACAGAGACTTTCAAATACTTCACGAGTATAAATAAGGTTCCAGAGAGAAGCGTTTTTCAGACAAAAAGATGCTCAAGAACAAGGGGACATGCTGTGAAGCTGGAGGGGGGTAGACTCAGGGGAGATGTAAGGAAGTAGTTCTTCAGGGAGAGTGGTGGATGCCTGGAATAGCCTCCCAGTGGAGGTGGTGGGGGCAAAAATGGTAACAGGATTCAAGAGTGCATGGGATAGGCATAAAAGAACCCTAGTAGTGGTAAGGAAAGGAGGGGTAAAGCCACAGATCAAGTAGGGTCTGCGGGATAACAGTAGGTGGGGAATATGGGCAGACCAGGTGGGCCAAGCGGTCCTTATTTGCTGTCAGATTCTATGTTTCTACGTTTCTAAGCACAAGCAACATCACACTGCTGTTATGCTGCTTGTCCCCCCCACACACACACACCTGTGCAGAGGACATTCCATTTCTCATCACAGCCTAAACTGCACCCACACGGTAAGTTTTGAAGAAGTGTTTTAAATTCTTGGAGCTGCAACCAAAGGGTGCTAATATCGCTGCCAATTACTATGGCAGCACACAGCACCATGTGCTATTTCAATGCAGCGCTCTTTCTCTCTCTCTCTCTCTCACACTCTGCACACTGTTTGTGGACAGTGGCGGTCGGCAGCTCAGTGCGTTTTTTTCTCTCTGCTTGCAGTCGGTGGCCCAGTGCTGTTGGGGCTGTCATCTCAGGCTCACTGTGGTGGCATACAGTATCGGTGCTAATTTCATACATGTACCCTGGCTGACTCAGTGTAGAAAAGGCGGGGCAGCTTTTTGAAAAGTGTACATTTAAGCAGCATCCTGCTCTCTTCTCTTCAACATAAAAAAAATGAAAAACATGTATTTATAAATAAAATGAATAAATTATATTAACTACTATAACTCTAGAATAACAACAGTGCCAAATAGTGCAGAAACCCACTGGGACGATTTATTTTTGTTCAGTTTGTTATGCATAATGGTAATTTGAATATATATATGTTTTCTTTTTCTCATTCTATTTATTAAATTTTCTGCTGTTATTATTTTTGCACATGGACCCATTATATAAGCACAATAAGACACTCGGGGGTGGTGGTCGTCATGGGTTAATGCACTTCCAGGTGCTGAAGACACTTGGCGAAAGCACCTCATGCCTCACTGCACACCTGGGCGTGCATTAACCCGTGACAGCTACCACCCCATCATGTCTTATTGCTTACTCTTAGGCAAGTATACACAGGTAAATCACTCATGTTAGCTAGGGAGATTTATAATAAGTTCTAAGTATTTTTTTTTATTTAAAAAATGAATGATGCTTATCCCGTTCCTGGCTGTGAAGCGGAATGCTCCACTCCTAAAATTCTTCCTGAAGGTCCACAGTACACGGGATAAGCAGTATAATGGTTCTGTGTGCTGATTGGCTGAAATCAAGTAAGTGATTGATAATGCCAGATAGTGACGTTTAAGCAAATGTCGAAAGCATAACAAGTTGCATTAATTGAGCCTTGGGTCCAGGGTAATAATTCTTTTGAATGCTAGTCATGGAATGAGGCCATATCTTGTTATATTTTTAATCCAGTTAGTTCCTGACATCATCCAGCTCCCATGAGTGTATGTAATTATGTACGTATGCATGTACAGTATATAGTTATACAATGGCAAGAAAAGAAATCTAGAAACTTAACTGGTCAAGAGACATCACCTGACCATGCATTAAATTCCTAGCACCGCATGGTCAGGTTCTGGATCACACTACGAAAACAAAAGAGTTTCATTACTTATAAAATCAGGGTCTAGTCCCTATATATGTGTATATATACACACATATACACATATATATATATTTATTCTACATGCCTTGCTCTCCTTTTTCTTAACCTGGATCAGTATCTTTATTAGTTGCAACACAGAAATACAAATTAGACAGAAGTTCATAGAGACCTGGAAAAATAGCACAGAGTACATATGAGGTCGGAGTGAAGTAGGTAGGCCACGTATTGATGACGATGTTCAAGCTTGACTTGCCCTGTAATGAGGTGAGAAGAGAATATGTACACTCTTGAGCCGTCCAGAGTGCTGAGACCTATACCAGATGGTACAGGTACGCAAACAGTACTGAAAGCATTGCGATAAGAAGATGAGTATACAATGTTAGCAAAGCAATTAGCCAAAACAACGAGACTTGCCCTGTCTCTCCATCGAGGATGCATGACGAACCTATACGTGTATCTAGCCTGCAAGCACACTGACTCTGCCAACGATGTCTGGCGAGTTAGGGAGAAGGATAGTCAGTCTCCTCTCTTTCCAGGGGATTGGTCAGATCTGTGGTGATGGTGGTTACTTCTTCTCGTGCTTTTTATTTTTCAGTTAGATTTTTTTTTTTGCACCAAGAAAATAAGGCTCTGGATATCTGCTGTTTTCTCATCCTGGCTGCTCCTCCCTGTTTCAGATGCCAAGCCACATACCTTCCTGTCGCGTTCCTGGGAATGTCTGTGAGTAACGACACCTCATTTATAGACAGTTCCAGCCTCCTGTGAACATTGAATGGGTGGATATATATATATATACTCACACTCTGGGTTTGTTGCGAGCACATCTCTTCCTGCCTCCTTAGTCTCTCCGCAGTGTGTCACCTTTAAAGAGGCTATTAGAAGTACTCAGTCATAGGGTTTTAGGGCAGACTTGACAGACCTGTGGTCTTTTGGTGTCCTTATTCTTCATCATAAGTCTAATTAAATATTTGTGAGCCTAATGAGGCTCCTGATTGGCTTCTGGATCAGTCCTTAATGTCTTAGAAACGACTGATCCAGCAGCCAACTGATGCTGTGCAGCACACATCTAAATCCCTCAGCCAGCCACTCCTTCAGGCCACCTAGGCCTACCGCCGCTTCATTTCGCTACCGCGCCACATTCCTTCACCATTTACATGCCTAGGTACCGTGGCCGAGTAACCAGGCGTATTCCTTAGTTGGGAGGCCCCTCCCATGTGGGACAGCTAGGAGAGGAGAGCGTGCCTCGTGAGTCGCTCTGCATCCTAGGCATGGCAGGGGTCGGCACAGATGCCTCCAGGCTTTGTGGTGAGCGGGGACTGGCCACCATCATCCAGTCAGCTGAGCAGCTAATTTTCCGGTTTTCTCCCGACCCACCCAGCACCCTCATAGTGGTCCAGCCACAGTAGCATCCTGGGGGCAGAAGCATTCAGTGGCATGTCGAGGCCACACACAGCCAAGAATACCAACCACTAGCCACTACCAGAAGCTGACAAACAGCAGTCTGGTAACCCCAGGAGGGAAGTGTCCGAAGGACGCTGTAAACTCCCTCCCTGCTGAACTCCACTCCTGAAGTCTGGGCTTGGGGCGCATACCCAGGTCACTGGCGCGCCAAGCGAACACCCATCTGTTGGCGCTATGGAGCCGGGTTCCGGCACACAACATCTTAAACATAAGATGTACTCATGGCACATGGCTCACACCCCAAACTGTAAAATCAAAAGTTGTTATTGCACTTAGACTTACTGTATAATGACACCAGCAGTCTCAAGCCAGTCTGGATAGAGGTGTCCCTCCCCCAACCCATTGTTAGTCCTTGAAATGACTGACTTCTCGGTCGTTGTTGCTTAAATATTTAATTCTGTGCCTCAGTTGTCTCTGTTGGTGGTTATCATCAGTTTCAGGGAAAGGAAGGGCGGAAGAAGTTAAAGTTGGTATTCTGCCTCCACCATCCAAAAAAGCCGTGCTGTAGATTACACTGCAGAGCTAGATCATGGTGGCCTGGTACCCCAGTTGGTATTCCATCATAAAAACTGGTGTGCAAAACAGGGCGGAATACCAATAATTTCGAGCCCTGAGTTTCTGTGCTTGCCAAATAAAGAATAGTCTACCCACCAAATCAACTCTACGCATTAAATATCATCTCTAAACATGCTTATTGCACTGTGTTCCTGTATTTGTCTGCACTGTATTTATACTATTATTGTGTTTTTACCTAAATACTGTATTCTGTCACGTACCCTTCCCTTGGGTCGCACCTGAAAACGAGCCTTGACTCTCAGTTTCCCCTTCCTAGTCACCAATTTCTAAACAAATAAATAAATCAAATCATAAATTATTCTGTCGTGACAGTCCACCCCCTGATTGTATACATTAAAGCACAGTATGACAAAGTGTATATTTTAAAAGTTAATTAGGCTTCCAAAGGATGTCTGTTATGGTATAAGAGACTCTGAGCAGGAGGTTTGGGTGAGAGGACCGCAGAGCAAAGCTGAGCCGTTCTGCCTGCCCAAACCTCACAAGAGGAGTCACTTATACCGTAAGAGACACCCCTCGGAGGCACCATTAATGTATTACAAATCACTCAAGTTTAGCTCGAGTGATTTTATAATAAGTTTATAGTCCTTTTTTTTTTTTTGTAATTGTATTGTACTGTCCTCCCTCCTGGCGCTGAAATAGAGCGCTCCCTAAAAACGCTGCCACAGACAGCGCACTGCACACAGGATAAGAGGTAGGAAGGGAAGGGAACATTGTTTAACCAGAAGTAGCACACTAAGCCGTAGCTTGTTTCCAGATGCGACCTGGGAGCACAAGGAAGTTAAGTGACTTGCTCAGGACCGCACAGTATGCACCTAGACAGCTGTGGGATTCAAACCCAGGTCTCCAAATCTGCAGCTCAGAGCCTTAGCCCACTGCACTATACTGCCTCCTAAGAGGTACAGTGGTTCTGCATGCTGATTGGCTGAAATCTCATTAGTGATTTGTAATACTGCTAGTAGCATTAATTTTTATCTATAGTGATCCATTAATGTATTCACTATCGTTTTTTAGTTGCGCTAATGCTGTACTACGCTAGTCATTATCATTTTTTAGTTGTGCTATCCATTTTATTTTATAAATATCTACTACTTTTAGTTTTACTGTTTATCATTTTCTTCTCTTAGCTGATGTCCCCCATACCCATAATCATCTTGGTGGCCCTGCATTGCACACTCTCGACAGCCTCAATACCTTTTTTTTTTTTGCACCAGACCCCCACCCCAAAGGCTCAGATCCCACACCCCCGTCCCCCAGGACTTACCTCGGGTGGCGATCCTCCCGGGCTTGGGATTTTGAATCAGGTTTACCCCATTACTGGGCTGCCTCCCTGGCTTGCCCCCCAGGGTGGGGCTGTGGGGTTGAGCCACCCGATGGAACACTAAACTCAGTCACCAGCTGAGTTCCATGGCGGGAGGAGCAGGGCATCATTCATGGGGGTCGGCATTTTCAAGATGCTGTTAGCCCCCATGGGAGAAGTGGCGTGCAATGATGTAATGGCGCCAAAGCACCAATGTCCCGCATGCCTCCCCGCAGCTTGGGCTCTGGCAGCTGCCCCCCACCGGCCTCCAACAGAGGTCAGTTCTGCGCCGGACGCACACCCACCCTCCCCCATGGAGTAGGACAGCAATCCATTGGATGCTCAATCCTCCTCCTCCTCCTCCTGCTGGCCCTCTGACTCTTCGGGTCCGTTCCTAAACCTGGGACATCGGCGCTGCAGGTGGAAGCCCTACCGCTGCGCCGGTGGGCTGGCCTAAATGCCCTTTTTGTATTGGGGATCCCAGAACTGTGTATGCAGTACTCCAGGTGAGGTTTAGCCAGAGCCTTGTCAATAGACACGATTACCTACCCTGCCCTGCTGGTCACCTCTCTTGACATGCATGCAACAGTCTGCTGGCCCTCTAGACCCGCTGGCTTCCATGCTTCAGCTCCTTGTTTATTAGGAACCACAGGTCCCTTTCCTCTCCGCTGCAGTGAGAGAAGCCCCGCACAGTGTGTAGGTCCTTCCTCGGTTTCTACTCCCCAAGTTTAGTTCCTTACATTTTGATACATTAAATCTGAGACTCCAGTCACCCAGCTTGTTCACGTCCTCAAGAGAGTACCCCCCAGCTGCTTAGTAAGTAAATAAGTAATTATTTATAGGGGGCCCAATCCCGGAGGCTCTGGGCGCCTTACAGAGTATAAACCGGGGTACACATAGAGCAGACAGATAAGTGAATAGCATAATATTTATTTATTCAATTTTGGTAACCGGGTAGGCCCACTGAGACAGAGTGGTCCCTTTTTCAGGGGTGACCCGGGATTAATTATAGAGAGACATATAGAGAGACATATTTCTGTGATTTAAACAATTATACATTTCACAAAGCAGTAATAGACACATCAGTACAGAGAAATACAGCATTATTAGTCGACATAGTTCACAATCACTTGTATATCAAGACAAAATAGACAGTGACAATCAGTACTTTAAGAGTGCATTAGATTTGCAATGGCAGTTGGCAGAGGGGAAGGGAAGAAGGCATAGGAGACAGTACAGCAGGGGATAAGTCCAAGGCTTAGGTTCGGAAGAACAACAGATCTCCCAGTTTGTTCAATTCTATTTATGAACTTATAGTTTGGCGCCTGAGAGGTGGAGGTAGGTCATTGTCATTTATAACAGGAACAATGGTTCAATTTCAGCAAGTGGGACTTGAGCTCACTTTAATAAAAAGGCAAATAAACATTAAAATCAGTTGGATCAGTTAAAATTCTTTGAAAAAGCTTTGTTAAAGAGGTAGGTTTTCAGGCCCCTTTTAAATGCCTCCACCAAAGATGTTGGGAGAGAGTTCCAGAGGGCTGAGCCAGCCTCCTTGAATGTTCGAGCACCTGAGGTTTTCATCCTGGACTTTGGAACTGCAAGGAGGACCCTCGTGGAGGAACGGAGGGAGCACACCGGGATGGCGGATGTCAGGAGGTCGGACAGGTAGCCAGGGCCCAGCCATATAGGGCCTTGTAGGTGAGCAAGCCCACCATGAAGATGATCCTCCACCTGACAGGCAGCTAGTGCAGGTCATGCAGGACCAGGGTCAAGTGACAGGACCTGGGCAGGCACATCAGCAACCTGGCCGATCCATTCATTTAGTGTCATCATCAAACTTAAGCAGCCTGTTGGATACCCCAGATTCCAGACCACTGAAGAAAATGTTGAAAAGCAGTGGCCCCAGCACTGATCCCTGAGGGATGCTGCAGAACACCCCCTCTCCGGTCTGAGCAGTGCCTGATCACCGTAATCCTCTGCACATTTGCCACTCTGGCAGCAAGACAAAAATCAGCACGGAGCATCAGATACTGTAATGTCAGAAATGTATTTGTAGATAGCTAAAATAAAAGACTTACAGTTTGTAGAGAAGTAATCCCTAAAAAGGTGAGTGCACCTAGTGGCAAAGACACATTTGACACTTTCCAGTCCTCCTACACTATACCTGTCTAGACCGATTCCTGAAGGATTACTGCAGGTGGGCCCACCTGTTGATTCCTTAGCTCCATTATGATCCTGGGGACGCTACCGTCCACTACATAGGATTTACCTGTTTTGATTTTCGTCAGGTGGTCAGGTGTTTTGTGATGCTGCACATGAAAGATGCTTTATAAAAATAAACGGTATTTTTTATGGAACAGTTGGTGAATGTACACTTTTAAATGTACCAAGAGGCTTATGCACAATTGCCTTTAAAAGAGAAAGCACTTATGCAGGCCAGGTAGTATAGCAGTAGGGCGTCTGCTCACTACTCCAGTGACCTGGGTTCGGGAACAGGCTGCAGCTGCAGGGGAGGGGGCTGACCGGGGAAGAAACGGTGAGTGTCCCACTGGCTGGCTGGCTCTCCTTCTTTTGGGGGGGAGGGGATTCTGTCATCCGCTGCTGGCTGCCACCTAGGCTGGATGATAGCATAAGTGGAAGCTGACACGAGGGAGGGGCGCAGGGGATGCTGCCACCAGATGCCGATATATGCCCACGTTCCACTGTGTGTTTGCAAGCTGAACATTGTGTGCTTGCTAGTCCCAGTTGAGAAAAGGTGTAAAATCCCAGCAGAAGACAGGGTGACGACCGACCCTTCACAGGCCCTGAACCGCTGACTAGGCACCCGCCTCTTGGACCAGATCTTGACCCGGTCAGGGAAGTTGTGCTCCCCGGGTACCCCGTCATGGGGGGCAAAACAAGGAGGAACAGAAGAGGCCAGGATAAGTACCTGGAAATAGTGAGTGTTGGGTCTACATTCTAGGCTGGTACTTGTCAGGAGAGATAAACTCGGGCTAGAAAAAAAGGAAAAAAGCACTGTGGAAAACTATGACAGAATCGAAGAAGAGGACAGCATGTGTTGCAGAAAACCATTAGGCAGCCATCTTCATACAGAATCCCTGCTATGAGCAGTGAGGGACTCGCTACACTCTGTAGGCAGAATGCCAAAGCCCTGGGAGGGAGGGTGGCTGCAGACAGTGTGGCAACCTTGATGACTGCGGTTGACCATGGGATGTCAGCCTCCCCTCCACACATCTTCACTGTGGGTGGATATGCAGTTGTATCATGGATGTGGGAGGGATCTTTACAGGGGGATAAAATCCCACTGGACAGATCATGATGGTCATCCCACCACTCCTACATCACCAGGTTTGGTACCATCTTCTCCAACCCCCCGGCGGCATGGTATATATTGCTTGGCCAGCAGCCAGTGGAGCTGGCTAGGACCCTGGTGCGGGAGGGAGGGGCTCTTCCAGCTGAATCTCGCCAGTGGATCCTAGATCTGACCTGGAGGTCAGAGGCTAGGACTGGAGCCTCCGTAGGCATCAGTGTGGGCAGTAGCATCACAAAGAGGGAGGGTGAAAGGTAGGCGCTGGTGGAGGGGATGGAAACTGTTACTTTAAAATAAAAGAAATGAGTTTGCAGCAGCTGTCATTTATTTCACCCGAGAAGTTGTGTGTGGCCCTGTAGTGAGTACTTGAGTTGTCCTCATAGGTTAGAGCCACATTGGAGCTCCACAGATAGCAAACTTGATATGGGAACAGGTTGAAATGGGGGTATTCCGTGGAGGGGGGGGGGCGCTGTGAAGCCCGAGCTAACTGGAAGCAATTTTAATAAGCTCCTACAAATTCAATTTAAATCTGTAAAAATCGGCAGTTTCGCTTTGTTTTTTCTTTCAATCGAGGTCTCTAACAGAAAAAGGAATATTTTCTTAAGCAGGATGGGCAATCCTAAACGAGATAAAACCTCAGGAGGTCCTGAAAAAAATAAGGGTTCTAGCGCTGCTCAAACTACGCGATCAGTCGCAGCTGAGGCCTTCTCCCCCACTGACAGGGGATCCGAAGAAACGTTGGACTCATTAGGAATTAAGCTACAAAAGCTGATCCTGTCGGTGTCGGATCTTTCCCAGAAGGTGGATAGTTTTAATGGCAGAGTACTTATATTAGAGACAGCGATGGATTCATTGAAAGGGGAGTTTCAAGAAGTCCGAAGACAAGCCGAGGTTGCTAGTGGTGCAACCTCCCTCATGGCTACCAAAGCACAACATCTGAGAACTCGCCTGGAGTCATTAGAGAATCAGATCCGCTCAGCCAATCTACGTCTGCTAGGGCTACCAGAGGGCTCAGAGGGGGATCACCCTATTCTATTTGTAAAAGAACAGCTAACAGAAAAGCTTGTGCAGGAAGGATCGGAACCTATTGTAGAAATCCAGAAAGTCTATAGAGTTACCCCAAGAGGAAGACAACATGGAGTGGAACCAAGCACTTTGGTGGTAACAGCGGGGGCAGGAGTCCGGGATCAAATTCTGCAGCTGGCCTGGAGAGCAGGACCTCTGATGTACGACGACAAGCAGGTCTCTATTTTTCCTGATGTCAGTTATGCGACCCGCCAACATAGGAAGAAATTTGATGGGGTTCGCCGCGTTCTCAGAGAGGCAGGAGTCCCACACACCATTATTTTCCCAGCACGTCTGAGGATCTCTTTTGAAAATAAAACTTACATATTTTCGGACCCTGCAGACGTCGGTAAGTGGGCAGCAAAAATGGCTCCTAAAAGAGACCTTACTGAGGAGAATGATCTCGAGGAGACTGGCGAGGGAACCTGAGATGATCGCTTATCGTTGAGATGATTGTATTTAGGGTGTGAGAACTGCCTAATACCAATATCTGAATATCAGTTTGCGAATCTATGTTACAGAGATTCCTGTCATCTGTAGCTTATGAAAAGGAGCAGTTAACTATTGTACCTTACTTTATACCAGTAGTTTGCATCCAGGTGTATATGGGGAGATTGTTAACATTTAGGGTTTTTTCATGGCATTGCAAGGTCCCACTGGGACAAGCTGACTTTTTGTTCAAAGGATATTGCTGGACAATTATTATTTTAGGAGCCTGCCATGAAGCTCTTGGACTTGAAAACACAGCAACTTATTGAGACTTTTATTCTTATTTCTTAGTATTATCATATTGATTCCCCCCAATGTGGTGTATCTATACAGTGGATGCACTTATAACTACTATTAAGGGGCTAACTGCCCTATTTGTTATTTATTTGGTGGACTGTTCACTGTATGCATTTCCATGAATCTATATGTATGGAAAATACTATAAAAATAAAGTATAAAAAAAAAGAAATGGGGGTATTCCCACTGGGTTTAGGGTGCTTGTTCCTCTCCTTCACCACCCTCTGTGTGAAGCAGTACTTCCTTGCGTTCCTTCTGTCACTCCAACTAGTTTCTTACCATTTATCTTGATATTTTTATTGCCACTGGTTGTTAACAGCCTTCTACTGTCCACTGTGTTAACACCCTTTACGTATATGTGTGTTTCAGTTATGACGCACCCCGTGGCCTCCAGAGAGTCCATGTGGAAGCCCTCCAGTCTTTGCTCATATGTTCTCCCCTGCTGCTCTTGAATCATTTTGGTCACCAACCTCTGCACTGACATCACTTGGTGGTGTCCTTTTAAGGTGAGGGCTCCAGAATTTTATGCAGCACTCCAGCTGTCATTGCACCAGGGTCCTGTACAGATCACGGCAGGTCAGGTGCCATCACACCAGGGTCCTGTACAGGTCTCAGCAGGTCAGGTGCCATCGCACCAGGGTCCTGTACAGGTCACAGCAGGTCAGGTCAGGTGCCATCACACCAGGGTCCTGTACAGATCTCAGCAGGTCAGGTCAGCTGCTTTCTTTAAATGTGTTACTTGAACATCCCATTACATGCTTATCTCCCAAGACATGGATTGCGCTTCACTCCAGCCCTCCCATGCTGATCAGGTGGTAGTGTTGCGAACAGTAGTGGGTCCTATCTTATGGGGGTTGGGGCTCCCTGACCATCCCAGCCCTCAGATACAGACTGTTCCACTGTCTGCAGGAAGAAGATGGCCAGTCAGTAGCACTGCAGATCTAGGTAGGAGCGTAAATGTAGAGGACACTGCCATGACCCCTCTCTCTTTCTTTTCACAGAACCAGACCTGGAGGACTGCAGCTTTGTGTGCCGAGGGAGTTCTCCTCGGGAAAGTCTTTCCTCTCCGTAAGTAGTTTTCTGTTTCTTTACCTCAACATTTGGCCTGTCCTTGGGCTCCCCATGGGTCTAGTTCCTAAGATTTCTGGTCCTCTACATTTAGCGTGCCCACTGACCCCATAGATGTTCAATACCTGAGATTCCCTGTTTGGTTACCCCTGTATTTAGTGTATCTGTGAGATTTCCTATTTTGTTAACCCCCTCATTTTACATTTCTGTGGGCCCCACATGTGGTAAATACCTGAGATTTCCTGTATGGTTACCCGTGCATTTATTTATTTCACTTTGGTGGACGAGACAGGAGGGCCAGGCAATTTTGCCTATTTTCAGCCTTATCCCAGGGGTGGAGGTGGATACAGCTGCAAACAGTCTGACATTGAGCCAGATTAAGCTGTCGGTGGTATTTGCTGCATCGGGGGGAGTTTGGCCAGGACAGCAGGGAAATTCCCTTGCTCTAAGGTAGTACATGAGAGATTCTAGCCAAGACCCACTACTGATTTAATTAGAGAAGCTGTTACTCACTTGTGTACGGAATGTCCATTTTCAGTTTTTTCCTCCCCGTAATTCCCGGTTTGTTTACCTCAGCATTTAGCCTGTTGGAATTATGCCACTGATAAAACCAAAGAACAGTTACTTCTGTCATCCTGAATACTCTGATTTGATATATGGTGATAAGGGGAAACATCAGGAGGGGACTTTATTCTATGATTCTATGCATGCATTGGGTTTTATCATTGGCAACCCGGGTGTCAGGTGCCAGTTTCCATTTTACAATAAAGCGATGGCATATGACACTATATTGAGGTTAATATAAATTGTGGTTTGAAGCATTTCTGCTACTGATAAATGTCACTTACTGGATAGGGAACTAGAACAGAAGTGGAAAGACATGTACTGGATTTTTTTGAACTGTTAGTACTGGTTAAAAGGAAACAAAAAAAATGCATAAAATTTGGGGTATTAAAAGGTAGAGTAGTGTTGTATGAAGACGATATTTTTTTGAGTAACACAATATGTAATTTATATTCTTACTTTTTTGAAATGTTCCTTTTCTTGTATTTTTATTCTGTAAATATATATACAAACCCTAACTGATGTAAATATTGTCAAGAATTTTAAATGAAAAATTCCCTTAATTATTTTGAGAAGTGCCTTTGGATCTTTAATGTCCACCTGAACAATTACCCAAAAAGGACGGCGGGACCTTGGTTCAGTGCCTCGGCCGAAGGGCAGCACATGCAGACACTAAAGTGCTCCCTTTGCACTGCACTTGGGTGCCACCGTTCATGGCATGAGCCCAGTTCCGACTTAGCATGTCTGTGGGCCTCACAGAGGTGACTACCTAAACCCAGCTAAATTCACCAGGTGAGAGCCGAGCTGAACCCCAGGGGTGCTACATGGGGTCCTCTACTTGAACCCTCAAATTGCGTGCGCAAATGTTTGGAGAATCTTGTCCCATAGAACGATCTTCATGTAAAAGAGGCCCCTGAAGACCTTCTATCACTCTGTCACTATTATGTAGCTCATTCCTGAAGCAGACCTCTTGGTTGAAATGCTGGCCATAACCTATTTTTCTATTTTCAGTGTCATTTAGCATAACCCTGTTGTTCTGTTTGTAGTTCACACCATAGTAGTCCCAAGTATTTTTTAGTCAGCATGTAAAACCTTTTAGACTGTTTCGTGTACAAAGGGTTGCTGGGCTGGCAGCTGCAAAGCTGTTGCTGCCAGATTGAGAGGCAGAGTGGTATAGTGGTTAAAACGCTGGCGTGGGAACCACGAGATCGCAGGTTCAAACTCCACTAGAGCCAAATACTTACCCTCTAACCTTGAGCCTTGTCATTGCACTTCCCAGTGCTCCAGTCCACCCCACTGTGGAAAAGGGTATAAAAGCAGGACCCCACTGGAAATGAGATGTTCCATCACATGTGGGCTATCCTGGGTAAACAAATTGTTAAATAAAATAATAAAAATGAGAAACATAGTAACATAACGTACATAGCATTTACCGTCATTGCAAAAGCATAGCCAGAAAAACATGCCAGAGCAGAACGGACTGTTGGGCTAGTTCCCTGACAAAATTACTGATAATGAAGTGCATATTATTTGGAGCAGACACTGTATTTGGTAACAAGACTTGCAGAATTCCAGTTCACAAGAGTAAGAGTGCTCTCGGGTGTAAAAAAACATGGGTCAGTAATTCCAAATGGTGAAAATTAAAAAATATGAGAGGTTTCTCCCACAACAAGTCATCTTTATGGGACCGTGGAGGTACAGTAACAAGACTCATGACTCACAGCTCTCTTCCCCTCATTTCTTCTGTTTACAGCCTCACCATACCTGTTGACTGTCCTACATTATGAGTAACATCACTCACTGTACCTTCAGATGTCCTGTATTCCACATGGAAAAGGTGTCATCCCATATTACACTGTGACTGCAGCGTGGAAAGTCATATTAATTTGGGAAATACTACATTAATAAGAAAATAAACCTCTCAGCATTAAAGCATGGTTCCCCAGTTTTCGGACACATATTGCCATGATTTGATAAGGTGTCATGCATTTTATCTCTTCACCACACATTAGAGGGACATTGTTATACATGTGGGTGGCCACTGGTTGAGAGGTATAAGCCCCACACTGACACAGGACCATTCTGTTCTGTTTACAGCCTCACACTGACACAGCACCCCCGTTTGTTCTATTTACAGCCCCACACTGACGCAGCACCCCCTTTTGTTCTATTAACAGCTCCACACAGACATAGCAGCCCCTTTTGTTCTATTTACAGCTCACACTGACGCAGCACCCCCTTTTGTTCTATTTACAGCCCCACACTGACACAGCACCCCTTTTGTTCTATTTACAGCTCACACTGACGCAGCACCCCCTTTTGTTCTATTTACAGCCCCTCACTGACACAGCACCCCCTTTTGTTCTATTTACAGGCCCCACACTGACACACACCCCCGTATTTGTTCTATTTACAGCCCCACACAGACACAGCACCCCCTTTTGTTCTATTTACAGCCCCACACTGACGCAGCACCCCCTTTTGTTCTATTTACAGCTCACACTGACGCAGCACCCCCTTTTGTTCTATTTACAGCCCCACACTGACACAGCACCCCCTTTTGTTCTATTTACAGGCCCCACACTGACACAGCACCCCCGTTTGTTCTATTTATAGCCCCACACAGACACAGCACCCCCTTTTCTTCTATATACAGCCCCACACTGATGCAGCACCCCCTCTTGTTCTATTTACAGCTCACACTGACACAGCACCCCCATTTGTTCTAATAACAGGCCCCACACTGACACAGCACCCCCATTTGTTCTATTTACAGGCCCCACACTGACACAGCACCCCCTTTTGTTCTATTTACAGGCCCCACACTGACGCAGCGCCCACTT
Source organism: Neoceratodus forsteri (assembly GCA_016271365.2). Classification (NCBI taxonomy): domain Eukaryota; kingdom Metazoa; phylum Chordata; order Ceratodontiformes; family Ceratodontidae; genus Neoceratodus; species Neoceratodus forsteri. The sequence continues at coordinate 126,485,214 of JADMNL010000032.1, read as the reverse complement.
TTGTTCTATTTACAGGCCCCACACTGACGCAGCAACCCCGTTTGTTCTATTTACAGCCCCACACTGATGCAGCACCCCCTTTTGTTCTATTTACAGCCCCACACTGACGCAGCACCCCCTTTTGTTCTATTTACAACCCCACACTGACACAGCACCCCCTTTTGTTCTATTTACAGCCCCACACTGACACAGCACCCCCTTTTGTTCTATTTACAGCCCCACACTGACACAGCACCCCTTTTTGTTCTATTTACTGGCCCCACACTGACACAACACCCCCTCTTGTTCTATTTACTAACATACTAACATACTAAAATGCCAGCAGAATAGGCCTAACGGTCTTTCGTGTCTGCTCGTTTGGTCAGTCCCCAACCTGGGTGCTGACCTTGCTGTCCCCCTCGCCTTCTCTGGCTTCTCCCTTCCCAGTTCCGGATATTCTTGCTGCATTGGATTTTGCTTCCAGAACCCTTCCCCTGTACCTGTCCCACCCCCTCTTGAACCCCTCCACTGTCTCTGCCTCCACCAGCCCCCTAGGCAGTGTATTCCATGGCTCCACCACCCTCTCAGTGAAGTAGCACCTCCTCCTTTCTCCCCTGAATCTTCTCCCCTCCAGCTTCCAGCCATGCCCTGTAGTGGTCCCTTCCTCCTTCCTTCGAAGCACCCCAACTGTTCCTCCCCTATTTACCCTCTTCATGTACCTAAAGACCTCTATCATGTCCCCCCGGTCCCTTCTCTCTTCCAATGTGTACATATTTAGCTCTTCGAGCCTCTCCTCATAGGTCCTGTCCCCCAAGCCCCAAATCATTTTGGTTGCCCTCCTCTGGACCCTCTCAGGAGGTTATGTCCGCTTTAGTGTGGCCTCCAAACTGCACGCAGTACTCAAGGTGCGGCCTCACCAAGCAAGTTATACAGAGGGAGTATCACTCTCCTTCTGGAGGTGATCCCCTAGCGATGCATCCCAGCATCCTGTTGGCCTTGGCTGCTGCCCTCCTACAAGTCTCAGAGTTGTTCATCTTGACATCCACCACCCCCCAGGTCCCTCTCACCATCGAGACTTCTGTAGCATTTCCAGGGTGTAGCACTTGACCTGGGTTTCTGCCCCAGGTGGAGTACCTTGCATTTCCCTGCATTGAACCCTCAGCTTCCACTTTCTAGACCATCTTTCCAGAGCCTCCAGGTCCCCTGTAGGGCCACCCTCCCTCCTCCCCATCCAACACGCCCCAGTTTCGAGTCATCTGCAAAGAGACTCCTCTCACCCTGATTCCTGTCCTTATGTCAGATACGAGGCTAACAGAAGGGGCCCAAGACTGATCCTTGTGGGACCCCAACACTGACCCTCCTTGGGGATGAGACTATCCCACCAACTACGACCCTCTGGTCCGGGTCCTGGAGCCAATTGACTATCCATCTGATCATCTGGTTCCCCACCCCCATTTCTCCCAGCTTTTCCAACAGGCCCACGTGAGAACAGAGTCAAATGCCTTGCTGAAGTCCAGAAAGAGGACATCTACTGGTCTACCCAGGTCCAAGGCACTTGTCACCCAGTCATAGAACTCCACCAGGTTTGTCTGACACGATTTCCGGGATGAATCCATGCTGTCTATCGTCCAGGCACCCTGACTTATCCAGGTCCCCCCAGCCTCCTCCTTGACAATGCCCTCCATCACCTTGCCCACCACCGAGGTCAGGCTGACAGGCCTGTAGTTCCCGCCACCCCCTGATCCCCCTTGTGGATAGGCACTATATGCGCCACCTTCCAGTCTTGGGCACCCACCCTGTCCTCAGAGAGATGGTGAAAGCTCTGCCAGGGTTTTGCCAGACATCTGCAAGTTCCTTCAGCACTCTGGGATGTAATTTATCTCGGCCCTGCGCTTTCTCCTGTTTTAAGGGAGCTGAGGGCTTCTCACTCTCTCAGCTGTGATTTCCACTTCCAGTACCCCTCTCCTGCTTAGCCCTCCCACCTGCCAGTGATGCCTCCCCTCTCCCCAGACCTGCCGATCGGTGAGGTCCCCCTCCTCAGTATCTCCGTCTCCTCCCATGTATGATGCAGCACCCCATTTTCCTGGTGAAACTGAGGTGAAGTACTCATTTAATACCTCAGCCTGCTCCCCGGTCTTGTGCCCATCTCTCCCCTGATTTAATCCTGCTAATCTGCCCTTCACCCTCGTTTTTCCGAATGTATCTAAAGAACCCTTGTTCCTCTCCTAATTTCCCTGGCCAGGTTCTGCTCCTTCCTTGCCTTAGCCGCCCTCACCACTCTAGTGGCCCTTCTAGCCATCAGCCTCATACTCCCTCGATCCCTTTCACTCCTTGAGCACTTGAATTGCTTACAGGCTGCTTTCTTTCCCACCACCTCCTGGACCTCCCTGGTCCACCAACAGGGTTTTTAGGCCTACTGCATTTCGTCTTACTCTTGCACAGGTGCTGGTAGCATCCTGCACCCCTCTCTGATGATTTCCACCTACTATCAGCGTCCATGTCTGACCCAATCCCATCCAAATGCTCCTTAAGGATCCTTCCCATTTCCTTAAAATCACCCCCTGAAGTCAGTTGCTTCGTCTTTGTGCAGCCTTCACCCCTCCTAGGTCCAGGCAGAACCAGACCGTGGCATGTGTCACTCCCGCCCAATGGGTCCCTTTACCTCCAGGCTCCAATCTGGTCACTGTCTGCCAGGACCACATCCAGTACCCGTGCCTCCCTGGTCGGTTCCCTCACCTGCTGAGTTAGGAACGCGTCTTGAAAGACATCCAACAACCTCTGTTCCCTGGTCACAGAGGATGTCATAGTCTCCCAGTCTGTTCCTGGCATGTTTAAGTCCCCCAACACCACCACCGTTCCTCTGCCCAGTCTGCAGTGTCTCCTAACATCTGCCACCAGACTGCTCTCCAGCTCCTCCGCCAGGGCAGGGGGTCTATACACCACTCCTATTTTTACTCTCTTGCCCCCCCTTGTTATCAAGGTGACCCAAATCGCCTCCACAGTTCCCTCCGCCTCCTCTACTCCCCCTATGCAAATGCAGTTTTGACTATCATTGCTACCCTCCTCCCTTCCCTCCCCTGTCCTTCCTGAACATAGTGTATCCCTCCAGGTTCAGGTCCCAGTCATGTCTTGCAGTGGCCCAAGTCTCAGTGACCTGCCACATCCACTGCTCCTCAGTTAGCATCGCCTGGAGCTCAGGCATTTTATTGCCCAAGCTCCTGGCATTTAGCAGACTACTCTTCCACCCTTTCCTATAGTTCCATTTCCCTGCTCATGTTCCCATGGGGATTCTGTTTTCCCTTGGTCTGCACTTTGCCAGTTGGCTCTTTCCTGCAATCCTCCTGGTCCCAGGGGTGGAGACAGAGTCCCTCCTTTATCGGCACCTCTTGACAGCCTTTTCCCATCCCACCCCTTCACAAGTTTAAACCCCACTTTCACCAATGAACCCTCTATTTTCAACTTAAGGATTCCCTCCCTCCAAATTGAGATGTAGTCTCATCTCTTATACAGCTCCTTATCCTCCCAGGTCTCCCCCAATCCCCATCAACCCATACCCCTTATAGCCCCCACCTGACATAGTACCCCATTTTATTCTATTTACAGCCCCACACTGATATAGCAGCCCTTTTCTTCTATTTACAGCCCCCACACTGACACAGCACCCCCTTTTGTTCTATTTACAGACCCCTCTCTGACATAGTACCCCATTTTATTCTATTTACAGCCCTCACTCTGACACTTCCCCATTTTGTTCTAGTTACAGGCCCCACAGTGACATAGCGCCCCCTTTTGTTCTATTTACAGCCCCACACTGATGCAGCACCCCCTTTTGTACTATTTACAGCCCCACACAGACATAGCACCCCCTTTTGTTCTATTTACAGGCCCCACACAGACACAGCACCCCTCTTGTTCTATTTACAGCCCCACACAGACATAGCAGCCCCTTTTGTTCTATTTACAGCCCCACACTGACACAGCACCCCCTTTTGTTCTATTTACAGCCCCACACTGACACAGCACCCGCTTTTGTTCTATTTACAGCCCACACTGACACAGCACCCCTTTTGTTCTATTTACAGGCCCCACACTGACACAGCACCCCTCTTGTTCTATTTACAGGCCCCACACTGACATAGCACCCTTTTGTTCTATTTACAGCCCCACACTGACATCAGCACCTCTTTTGTTCTATTTACAGGCCCCACTCTGACACAGTACCCCATTTTGATTCTATTTACAGGCCCCACACTGACACAGCACCCCTTTGTTCTATTTACAGCCCCACACTGACACAGCAGCTGCTTTTGTTCTATTTACAGCCCCACACTGACACAGCACCCCCTTTTGTTCTATTTACAGCCCCCACAGACACAGTACCTCATTTTATTCTATTTACAGCCCCCACTCTGACACAGTACCCCATTTTATTCTATTTACAGCCCCACACAGACATAGCAGCCCCTTTTGTTCTATTTACAGCCCCACACTGACACAGCACCCCCTTTTGTTCTATTTACAGCCCCACACTGACACAGCACCCCCTTTTGTTCTATTTACAGCCCCACACTGACACAGCACCCTTTTGTTCTATTTACAGCCCCACACTGACATAGCACCCCTTTTGTTCTATTTACAGCCCCACACTGACACAGCACCCCCTTTTGTTCTATTTACAGCCCCACACTGACACAGCACCCCTTTTGTTCTATTTACAGCCCCACACTGACATAGCAGCCCCTTTTGTTCTATTTACAGCCCCATACTGACACAACACCCCCTTTTGTTCTATTTACAGGCCCCACACAGACACAGCACCCCCTTTTGTTCTATTTACAGGCCCCACACTGACACAGCACCCCCTTTTGTTCTATTTACAGTCCCCACACTGACACAGCACCCCCTCTTGTTCTATTTACAGCCCCCACTCTGACATAGTACCCCATTTTGTTCTATTTACAGCTCACACTGACGCAGCACCCCCTTTTGTTCTATTTACAGCCCCACACTGACAGCATCTCCTCTTGTTCTATTTACAGCCCCACACTGATGCAGCACCCCCTTTTGTTCTATTTACAGCCCCCACAGACACAGTACCCCATTTTATTCTATTTACAGCCCCACACTGACACTACAGCACCTCTTTGTTCTATTTACAGCCCCACACAGACACAGCACCCTCTTTGTTCTATTTACAGGCCCCACACTGACACAGCACCCCTTTTGTTCTATTTACAGCCCCACACTGACACAGCACCCCTTTTGTTCTATTTACAGCCCCACACTGACATAGCACCCCTTTTGTTCTATTTACAGCCCCACACTGACACAGCACCCTTTTGTTCTATTTACAGCCCCACACTGACACAGCACTCCTCTTGTTCTATTTACAGCCCCACACTGACATGCAGCACCCTTTGTTCTATTTACAGCCCCACACTGACACAGCACCCCTTTTGTTCTATTTACAGCCCCACACTGACACAGTCCTCTTTTGTTCTATTTACAGCCCCACACTGACACAGCACCCCTTTTGTTCTATTTACAGCCCCACACTGACATGCAGCACTTCTTGTTCTATTTACAGCCCCACACTGACACAGTACCCCATTTTGTTCTATTTACAGCCCCACACTGACATAGCAGCCCCTTTTGTTCTATTTACAGCCCCACACTGACATAGCAGCCCCTTTTGTTCTATTTACAGCCCCACACTGACACAGCACCCCCTTTTGTTCTATTTACAGCCCCACACTGACACAGCACCCCTTTTGTTCTATTTACAGCCCCACACTGACACAGCACCCCCTTTTGTTCTATTTACAGCCCCACACTGACACAGCACCCCTTTTGTTCTATTTACAGCCCCACACTGACACAGCACCCCCTTTTGTTCTATTTACAGCCCCACACTGACACAGCACCCCTTTTGTTCTATTTACAGCCCCCACACTGACACAGCACCCCTTTTGTTCTATTTACAGCCCCACACTGACACAGCACCCCTTTTGTTCTATTTACAGGCCTCACACTGACACAGCACCCCTTTTGTTCTATTTACAGGCCCCACACTGACACAGCACCCCTTTTGTTCTATTTACAGCCCCACACTGACACAGCACCCCTTTTGTTCTATTTACAGCCCCACACTGACACAGCACCCCCTTTTGTTCTATTTACAGGCCCCACACTGACACAGCACCCCTTTTGTTCTATTTACAGCCCCACACAGACACAGCACCCCTTTTGTTCTATTTACAGCCCCACACTGACACAGCACCCCTTTTGTTCTATTTACAGCCCCACACTGACACAGCACCCCCTTTTGTTCTATTTACAGCCCCACACTGACACAGCACCCCTTTTGTTCTATTTACAGCCCCACACTGACACAGTACCTCTTTTGTTCTATTTACAGCCCCACACTGACACAGACCCCTTTTGTTCTATTTACAGCCCCACACTGACACAGCACCCCTTTGTTCTATTTACAGGCCCCACACTGACACAGCACCCTTTTTGTTCTATTTACAGCCCACACTGACACAGGCACCCCTTTGTTCTATTTACAGCCCCCACTCTGACATAGCACCCTTTTTGTTCTATTTACAGCCCACACTGACATAGTACCCCCTTTGTTCTATTTACAGCCCCACACTGACATAGCAGCCCCTTTTGTTCTATTTACAGGCCCACACTGACACAGCACCCCCTTGTTCTATTTACAGCCCCCACTCTGACATAGTACCCCTTTTGTTCTATTTACAGCCCCACACTGACACAGCACCCCCTTTTGTTCTATTTACAGCCCCACACTGACACAGCACCTCTCTTGTTCTATTTACAGCCCCCACACTGACATAGTACCCCATTTTGTTCTATTTACAGCCCCACACTGACATAGCACCCCTTTTGTTCTATTTACAGCCCCACACTGACACAGCACCCCCTTTTGTTCTATTTACAGCCCCACACTGACACAGCACCCCCTCTTGTTCTATTTACAGCCCCACACAGACATAGCACCCCCTTTTGTTCTATTTACAGCCCCACACTGACACAGCACCCCCTTTTGTTCTATTTACAGCCCCACACTGACACAGCACCCCCTTTTGTTCTATTTACAGCCCCACACTGACATAGTACCCCCTTTTGTTCTATTTACAGGCCCCACACTGACACAGCACCCCTCTTGTTCTATTTACAGCCCCACACTGACACAGCACCCCTTTGTTCTATTTACAGGCCCCACACTGACACAGTACCCCTTTTGTTCTATTTACAGCCCCACACTGACATAGCACCCCCTTTTGTTCTATTTACAGCCCCACACTGACATAGCACCCCCTTTTGTTCTATTTACAGCCCCACACTGACACAGCACCCCTTTTGTTCTATTTACAGCCCCACACTGACACAGTTCATCATTTTGTTCTATTTACAGGCCCCACACTGACATAGCACCCCCTTTTGTTCTATTTACAGCCCCACACTGATGCAGCACCCCCTTTTGTTCTATTTATAGCCCCACACTGACACAGCACCCCATTTTGTTCTATTTACAGCCCCACACTGACACAGCACCCCTCTTGTTCTATTTACGGCCCCCACACTGACTCAGCACCCCTTTTTGTTCTATTTACAGCCCCACACTGACACAGCACCTCCTTTGTTCTATTTACAGCCCCACACTGACACAGCACCTCTTTGTTCTATTTACAGCCCCACACTGACACAGCACCCTCTTTGTTCTATTTACAGCCCCACACTGACACAGCACCCCCTTTTGTTCTATTTACAGCCCCACACTGACACAGCACCCCCTTTTGTTCTATTTACAGCCCCACACTGACACAGCACCCCCTCTTGTTCTATTTACAGCTCAAACTGACGCAGCATCCCCTTTTGTTCTATTTACAGGCCCCACACTGACACAGTACCCCCTTTTGTTCTATTTAGAGCCCCACACTGATGCAGCACCCCCTTTTGTTCTATTTACAGCCCCCACTCTGACATAGTACCCCATTTTGTTCTATTTACAGGCCCCACACTGACATAGTACCCCCTTGTGTTCTATTTACAGCCCCACACTGACATAGCAGCCCCTTTTGTTCTATTTAGAGGCCCCACACTGACACAGCACCCCCTCTTGTTCTATTTACAGCCCCCACTCTGACATAGTACCCCCTTTTGTTCTATTTACAGCCCCACACTGACATAGCCACCCCTTTTGTTCTATTTACAGCCCCACACTGACACAGCACCCCCTCTTGTTCTATTTACAGCCCCCACTCTGACATAGTACCCCATTTTGTTCTATTTACAGGCCCACACTGACACAGCACCCCTTTTGTTCTATTTACAGCCCCACACTGACACAGCACCCCTTTTGTTCTATTTACAGCCCCACACTGACACAGCACCCCCTTTTGTTCTATTTACAGCCCCACACTGACATCAGCACCCCTTTTGTTCTATTTACAGCCCCACACTGACACAGCACCCCTTTTGTTCTATTTCAGCCCCACACTGACATGCAGCACCCTTTTGTTCTATTTACAGCCCCACACTGACATGCAGCACCCCTTTTGTTCTATTTACAGCCCCACACTGACATAGCACCCTTTTGTTCTATTTACAGCCCCACACTGACACAGCACCCTCTTGTTCTATTTACAGCCCCACACTGACCAGCACCCTTTTGTTCTATTTACAGCCCCACACTGACATCAGCACCCCTTTTGTTCTATTTACAGCCCCACACTGACATAGCACCCCTTTTGTTCTATTTACAGCCCCACACTGACACAGCACCCCCTTTTGTTCTATTTACAGCCCCACACTGACACAGCACCCCCTTTTGTTCTATTTACAGCCCCACACTGACACAGCACCCCTTTTGTTCTATTTACAGCCCCACACTGACATAGTACCCCATTTTGTTCTATTTACAGGCCCCACACTGACATAGCAGCCCCTTTTGTTCTATTTACAGGCCCCACACTGACACAGCACCCCCTCTTGTTCTATTTACAGCCCCCACTCTGACATAGTACCCCATTTTGTTCTATTTACAGGCCCCACACTGACACAGCACCCCCTTTTGTTCTGTTTACAGCCCCACACTGACAGCATCTCCTCTTGTTCTATTTACAGCCCCACACTGATGCAGCACCCCCTTTTGTTCTATTTACAGCCCCCACAGACACAGTACCCCATTTTGTTCTATTTACAGCCCCACACAGACATACTGGCCCCTTTTGTTCTATTTACAGCCCCCACAGTGACACAGCACCCCTTTTGTTCTATTTACAGCCCCCACAGACACAGCACCCCTTTGTTCTATTTACAGCCCCACACTGACACAGCACCCCTTTTGTTCTATTTACAGCCCCCACTGACACAGCACCTCTTTGTTCTATTTACAGCCCCACACTGACACAGCACCCCCTTTTGTTCTATTTACAGCCCCCACTCTGACATAGTACCCCATTGTTTTCTATTTACAGCCCCCACTCTGACACAGTTCCCAATTTTGTTCTATTTACAGGCCCACACTGACATAGCGCCCCCTTTTGTTCTATTTACAGCCAACACTGATGCAGCACCCCCTTTTGTTCTATTTACAGCCCCACATTGACACAGCACCCCATTTTGTTCTATTTACAGCCCCACACTGACACAGCACCCCTCTTGTTCTATTTACAGCCCCACACAGACATAGCAGCCCCTTTTGTTCTATTTACAGCCCCACACTGACATAGCACCCCCTTTTGTTCTATTTACAGCTCACACTGATGCAGCACCCCCTTTTCTATTTACAGCCCTACACTGACATAGTACCCCATTTTATTCTATTTACAGCCCCACACTGACACAGCACCCCCTTGTTCTATTTACAGCCCACAGACACAGCACCCTCTTTTGTTCCATTTATAGCCCCCACAGACACAGCACCCCCTTTTGTTCCATTTACAGCCCCACACTGACACAGCACCCCGTTTTGTTCTATTTACAGCCCCCACTCTGACATAGTACCCCATTTTATTCTATTTACAGCCCCCACTCTGACACAGTTCCTCATTTTGTTCTATTTACAGGCCCCACACTGACATAGCGCCCCCTTTTGTTCTATTTACAGCCCCACACTGACACAGCACCCCTCTTGTTCTATTTACAGCCCCACACTGACACAGCACCCCTTTTGTTCTATTTACAGCCCCACACTGACTCAGCACCCCCTTTTGTTCTATTTACAGCCCCACACTGACACAGCACCCCCTTTTGTTCTATTTACAGCCCCACACTGACATAGTACCCCATTTTATTCTATTTACAGCCCCACACTGACACAGCACCCCCTCTTGTTCTATTTACAGCCCCCACACTGACACAGCACCCCCTCTTGTTCTATTTACAAACCCTACTCTGACATAGTACCCCATTTTATTCTATTTACAGCCCCACACTGACAGAGCACCCACTCTTGTTCTATTTACAGCCCCCACTCTGACATAGTACCCCATTTTGTTCTACTTACAGGCCCCATGCTGACACAGCACCCCCTTTTGTTGTATTTACAGCCCACACTGACACAGCACCCCCTTTTGTTCTATTTACAGGCCCCACACTGACACAGCACCCCCTCTTGTTCTATTTACAGCCCCCACTCTGACACAGTACCCCATTTTGTTCTATTTACAAGCCCCACACTGACACAGCACCCCCTTTTGTTCTGTTTACAGCCCCACACTGACACAGCACCCCCTTTTGGTCTATTTACAGCCCCACACTGACACAGCACCCCCTTTTGTTCTATTTACAGGCCCCACACTGACACAGCACCCCTCTTGTTCTATTTACAGCCCCCACTCTGACATAGTACCCCATTTTGTTCTATTTACAGCCCACACTGACACAGCACCCCATTTTGTTCTATTTACAGCCCCCACACTGACATAGTACCCCATTTTCTTCTATTTACAGCCCCCACTCTGACACAGTACCCCATTTTGTTCTATTTACAAGCTCCACACTGACACAGCACCCCCTTTTGTTCTATTTACAGCCCCACACTGACGCAGCACCCCCTTTTGTTATAAACGTCCCTTTGGAAGTTCCTCAAGGCTGCCTCCACCTGTCTGTGTGCCCACTAGTTGCTGGGTGACTGTCTCTGTGCCCACTAGTTGCTGGGTCTCCCTTCCTCCCCCCTCTCACTCCCCCCACATACTGAACTTCGGCCTCTGACCTCCTCCCCCTTCCACCTTCCCTCCTCCTCCGTTAGGGCCCTTACCCTATTCACACTTTAGCCCCTCCGCTGCCCTGCCCCCATTTTTACCCTTTCTGTTCTCTTCCCTGCAGCACTTAGACTAACCCTCAACCCCTACCCTCTGCAAAGGCCCCTCACCTGACTTACCCATTAGCTCCCTCCCTTGTGGCCCTTAACGAACCTTCAACTCCCTTGCCCCGCCCTCTGGGGTTCGCTACTGTAGAGCCGCTCTCTCCCTACAGGCCTAGCCTGTCTTATCGCGGCGGTCCTCCTGCCACTCCCTGTTTGACCTTCCTCCCTGCCTACTCTCCCCCCCCCTTGCCTACTCTCCTGATCACCACCTCGCCCCTGCTCTGCCTGCCACCTCCCCTGTCTACCTGCTAATCTCCCCCTGCTCCCTTCTGTGGACTTCCACCTTCCCTCTTGCTCGGATTATACACACCTGTTGCCTTATACTCTCTACTTTTTTCATTTCTAGCTGTTGTTGAACACAAGTCTTCACTCTGCACCCCGGCCCTTCCCTGTGTGATGGCTTGCATGCCACCTTGAAAGTGTACCATGTTCTCTGTATTGTAATATTTTCGCTGGCCCACCTGTTGAATGGGCTTGTTTTCTACCATGTCTATGTACCTTGTTTTCTGTATTGCGCATGTTTGCTACCTTGACTCTGTACATCGTTTTCTGTATTGTAACGTCCCGGGTCGCACCTGAAAATAGGCATTTGTTGTCTAGTGTGCCTACCTGGTTAACAAAAACAAATAAATAAATAAATATTTACAGGCCCCACACTGACACAGCACCCCTCTTGTTCTATTTACAGCCCCACACAGACACAGCAGCCCCTTTTCTTCTATTTACAGCCCCCACACTGACACAGCACCCCTTTTTGTTCTATTTACAGCCCCACACTGACACAGCACCCCCTTTTGTTCTATTTACAGCCCCACACAGACACAGCAGTCCCTTTTCTTCTATTTACAGCCCCCACACTGACACAGCACCCCTTTTTGTTCTATTTACAGCCCCACACTGACACAGCACCCTTTTTGTTCTATTTACAGCCCCACACTGACACAGCACTCCTTTTTGTTCTATTTACAGCCCCACACTGACACAGCACCCCCTTTTGTTCTATTTACAGCCCCCACAGACACAGTACCCTATGTTATTCTATTTACAGCCCCACACTGACGCAGCACCCCTTTTGTTCTATTTACAGCCCCCACACTGACACAGCACCCCCTTTTGTTCTATTTACAGCCCCCATAGACACAGTACCCTATGTTATTCTATTTACAGCCCCACTCAGACATAGCAGCCCCTTTTGTTCTATTTACAGCCCCACACTGACACAGCACCCCCTTTTGTTCTATTTACAGCCCCCACACTGATGCAGCACCTCCTTTTGTTCTATTTACAGCCCCCACAGACACAGTACCCTATGTTATTCTATTTACAGCCCCACACAGACATAGCAGCCCCTTTTGTTCTATTTACAGCCCCACACTGACACAGCACCCCCTTTTGTTCTATTTACAGCCCCACAGACACAGTACCCTATGTTATTCTATTTACAGCCCCACACTGACACAGCACCCCCTTTTGTTCTATTTACAGCCCCCACACTGACACAGCACCCCCTTTTGTTCTATTTACAGCCCTCACAGACACAGTACTCTATGTTATTCTATTTACAGCCCCACACAGACATAGTAGCCCTTTTGTTCTATTTACAGCCCCACACTGACACAGCACCCCCTTTTGTTCTATTTACAGCCCCCACAGACACAGTACCCTATGTTATTCTATTTGCAGCCCCACACAGACATAGCAGCCCCTTTTGTTCTATTTACAGCCCCACACTGATGCAGCACCCCCTTTTGTTCTATTTACATCCCCCACAGACACAGTACCCTATGTTATTCTATTTACAGCCCCACACATAGCAGCCCCTTTTGTTCTATTTACAGCCCCACACTGACGCAGCACCCCTTTTGTTCTATTTACAGCCCACACAGACACAGTACCCCATTTGGTTCTATTTACAGACCCACACTGACACAGCACTCCCTCTTGTTCTATTTACAGCCCTACAATGACAGAGAACCCCATTTTGTTTTATTTACTGCCCCCCACAGTAACACAGTACCCATTTGTTCTGTTTATAGCCCCACACTGATACATCACCCCTGGTTTCTTCTAATTATCAAATTCTCAATTTTCATTTGTAATGGAACCCATCTGGGAGTTATACCCTTGCTCACCATCTGTATTCACCCCTGTCAGCCCCCCACCCTTTTCCATCAGACCAGTTGAATGAAAAATAGCATTTTTTTTAAAAGGCAACTGTAGGGGGCATGGCCTGACCGCTGGCGGGAACAAGTGCAAGGAACTAGAGCCGTGCTAGAGACAAACTCTGCATTAATGAAAAAACAGCTTTTAAAGTGCAAATTTGACATTTTGCCTGATTGCATTGATATAACTACTTTACCAGCACTGACTGATTTTTGGCCCCAACAAGAATGGGGCAACCAAAGAATCACAGTCCAGGGAGGTAGCTGTGAGCAAACACAAACGGCTGGTGCAACACTACAAAAGGGATTGTCCGACCCCCTGCAAAATGAAAGTCCAAGAGAGTAGTAGTGTGTACGTGGGAATTCCACGTGCAATGTTGCTGCAGCAAAAATTACTTTCATATTTCAAGCTTCAGTGGAAAAATTCACAAATGAAAGTAGCATACACCATACAGCATGAAGTTAGTGCAGCAACCACAGAAGGTGACTGTGACTAAGCGCCTGGAAGCTCTCATGAGACTTCAGTGGGGGAGGCTGTATGCTGTATGCTACTTTCGTTTGTGGAATTTCCTTGTGCGTACTACTACTCTCTTGGACAACCAAAGAATCACCCTCCAGCCAAACAGATGAAACAGACGGCCCAGAGCACGCAGGCAGCAACAGGAGTCGCAGGGCCATCAACTTCCAGTGGGAAACTCACACTTGCATTGCTCCTTGCAGCTGTCCAGGGGCTCGACAAAAGATGGAGGACCTCTGCAGCAGAATAGCTCTGCTAGAGAAAAATGCTGATTCTGCATCTGCTGAGGTATTGAAAGCTACTCAGATGGCAGAAAAAGCTCTCGTTTACCTGCACAGGGCAAGTGCAGGAAAACACCACCCTGAGAGCGTTGCTGGAGCAGATGGAGAATTTTATCAGAACTGCTAACGTACGCATTATTAGATTACCTGAGGCTATAGAGGGGGACAGTTTGAAAGGATTTCTCTCAGGCTGGATACCGGAGGCTTTGTCTATCTCTGCTGACGTCTCTATCAAGAGAGCTTACTGTATAACTCCTCAGAGACCCCTGCAGGATGAATCTCTCTCACGAACCACTTTACTGGTAACAGGTGTCCTGGAGGAGAGAGACATGATTCTGCTGGCTGCAAAACGAGCCAGATGGATAAGAATAGGTGGGTTAGTTGTCAGGTTCTTCCCAGACTTAAGTTTCCGCACAACATCACAGCGGAAGAGCTTTGATGGAGTCCTGTCAGCTTTGTGTATACTGGGAGTTAACCACTACCTTTTTCTGCCTGCTAGACTGAAAATCCATTATGGGGCAAGACAGTTTTATTTTCTAATCCTGCAGATGCGGGTAAGATGACTGAAAAAATCAGGCAGGAATTTATGACTTGAGTGGACGCAGACGAGTCAGAAGCTGAGTCGTTCACATGAACAGTGGCTGTTTCACCTGACTTTAAATAGAAATGTTCTAAAATGTATTTCTGCTGATATTTTACATGTATAGTAAATGGGTGGTAACATGACGCAAGTATAACCCCTCGATCGGGTAAAGGGATGGCATTTGGGGAGTGGAACGGGGGGGGGGTTGATGTGGGCTTTCTTGGCCCTTTTATATTTGTTACTCTTGTGGCTTGAGCGCATGGTTAAGATGGTGTTTCAAGTGCTTTTTGAATCCCACCAGTTTGCTTTCCTTCCCCTGCATATGTCTCTACCACCACCAGCAGTCTGTGTGTGTGATTAGTGCGTTTATACCGCATCACTCAGGTAATCAGAATCTAAATATGAATATTGTTTAGCCTGTCTAAAATTTCTAATCTGGAATTGCACATTGTTAGGATGCTGTTTTTTTCTGTTGTGTGAGTTTTACATGTTTATACACAATTGCCCTGTAGCTTCAGGGCTTCCTTGTTCAACTTCTAGCAATCTTTAAGCCACATTATAGTGCATACGTTTCTTGGCTCCTTGCAACATTAATTGAAAACTTTTAAGGATTGTGGGCACTACACCAAACTTAAAATGGTGTGGAGCTTTTTTCTATTTAAATACATTTATTTGCAGCTCAGTGACCCTAGCCTTGTGCGATATCATAGTTTCTTGTACTCTTAACACTTTTGCATATTGTTATGGAAAAAGCACCCCCGTTGTAACGATATGGGATAGGTGCAATTGAATTTCCTTTGCTGTACTATTCAATTTTAATGTAAACTATGCTATGTAATACTGTATTTCACCTATACTCTTATTGTGATGGTTGTCATGCTACCAAAATTTAATAACAAAAAGTTTAATAAATAAATAAGTAAGTAACTGTACTATTTCTTCCTGCATTTCAGGTCTCCAATCAGTAGCCTCCCGACTCTCTTTGATCAGACGGTGTCCTGCAGCAGTAGTAGTCAGGTGGAGAATGCGGCTAATGCCACCTCCGACATCGAGCTGCTCCTGGAAAGGCATGAGAATGGAGAGGCGGGGGCTAACAGTATGTATGTCTCCTTGCTTTGTGCCAAGATCAGGGTTCACAGTGGGTTTGTCTTCTTACCATGAGGTGGAGTAGAGGTTAGAAACTTCTGCATATCAGCCAGCCAAGTAGCACTGAGGGTTGAGGCGCTGGACACCATACCTCGCACCAGACCAGCGACCTCGGGTTGCCGGGGCTCAGCAGGGGAGGGAGAGGATAGAGCGTCCAATAGACTGCTCTCCTCTCCCGGGGAAGGGAGGGGAGGGTTGTTGTCCCACTCCTTGGCTGCCCCCTAGTGGAGGCCGGAGGGCAGCGCCGGAGGTTGGGAGACACAGAAGTGCAGAGATGTTCACACCCCAAGGGGGAGGAGGGTGTATGAGGAAAAAATGGAAGAAGACAAGGAAAATAGCAATATGGAAAAAGGGGAAAAAAAAGAAAAGAAAAAAAATGAATCTTGTGCATATCAGTAGTAAGCATGGACTGCCACCTACTCAGAGCTACAATCAGGCCTGATAAACTCTACGTCTATGTCACAAGCAGGATTCCTGCCCATGTCTGCAACTGACAAAAGCTACAATATAATCTGTGGAACTGACTTAGGATGAACAACTGACCGGGTAAGGCCTGCTAGGCACAAGGCCTGACAGGGTGACCCAGGAGCACTGTGGAGTTTAAAGTTACACTGTCAGCTTGTTTGCCCTTTTTTCAAAGTGTATGCAGGCATTTGCCCTGTTGCCTGCTCCACATCTGCAAATTGCCCACATAAATTTTTTTTTCCTACAAAAGTAAAACATTGTTAAGTTTTTCATAAAAAGTGCATTTTTAGTGTGCCCTAACTTAAATACTGGCTGCAGGCTGCTTCCGTGTATGCCCATGTGAATAAAATGGCACCGAGCCGTGGGAATGCTCGTTTATGAATGAGCTGGGTGTATTTTTTTTTACATGTAAAAGAAATAGTGTGCCTATTAGTTCTGTGTTTAGTAGTAAAATATTTATTCTATACATAAGTTGGACTACACGCCATTAGGTCCCGAAGGACCTGTTTTCAAGGTAGTCCTGTTTAGGCACAGTAGAAGAATGTAGGCTAAAACAACAGTACCAAATCCTTCTTTAATACACATAACTATGACAAACACAGACATATTTACAGCATGTGCACAAATACATAAATTTCACGTACTGTCAGCATGTTTCAATGGCTCATTTCAATAAATATCTAGGAAAATTGAGTTAGTTGACACATTGTCAACAGATATTTATTTTTGTTTTTTAACCATATAAAAATTTCTTAGGAGGTTTCCCCATTTGTAATTCCTGGGTGTCTAATGTGCACCATTATTTATTCATCAGATAAAAATGTCATTTCGCCAAATCTATTTATCGCTTTGTTAGATGTAAACTTATATTTATCACTATTTCTCAACTCATATTTGTGTTCTTTCACTTGTAATTTATCCACCAAATAACAGGGTGCACTAGTAGGGATGGTTTTATATATCTTTCCTACCCACTTTATTTTCTTTTTTTTCCTCCAAAGTATTCCAGCCCAGCATTTTATACAGGTCACAGTGATGTGTGTGATAATCATATCCCAACACAGACCCGGCTAATCTGTTATCTAGTTTGTTTACTTTTATTAATTATTTTTTTGCTTGCCAAACCATAAATACGATCGCCGTAATATAACATTGTAATAAACAACTGATTTACGACCATAGTTTTTTGAGCTTGGCAAAGTTAACCCCGGTTAAAACAGAGCACTGTAACCCATTTAATTTCTTGACTGAAAGTTGAAGTCATGACTCAGGGCAATGCAGATTAGTGTTGACACTAAAAAGAAGCATTGTTCAGAATTTTTGCTACCATTATTCACAGCCACACCACATGAACTGCATATATTGTGGAATACTGGCTCAGTGAATACCTTGTGTACTATCGAGTGAGGGAATGTCATTCTAGGTTTGAACAATTATATGGCAGCTGTTCACTGATGCTTGCTTGGTGAATAAATTATCAAAAATTAAAACATATTCTCTGCTTCTTGGACATTTGCCGTATGGTGCTGCATACTGAGTAGAAGTCATTGGACGAAGTATTTACACATATACTTTGTTACCGCTCTTTTTAAAGGGAAGCTGTCCAATCGTCTTAATTTTAACACCTCATTATCCTAGCTGCCCGATTTGCATAAAGTTTAAATTTTTTTTTGTAATCGGACTAGCCTTTCAGTTGTGTTTCTCCATAGGTCTCAGTCGCGATGTCCGTTGGAATCCAGGACTGTGATGCGCCATTTCTCAGCAGCAGCCGCACCGGAAAGATCTGCACTACTCGTGCATCACATAACTTCCTGCCGTCGCACAGTGTGTGTGGGCGTGCCAGCAATGTTTGTGCGCCTGCTTCCTTGTATCGGTAGCGTGTACTCAGTCGGCGGCTGTAAATCTCCCGCCTTCCAGTGCACGGGCACGGTCATATTGGCAATTCATAACCCAGTTCTATCGTCGTGTCAGCGATCGCTTTGTCCGTCTTTATTTTAAGTGTGAAACTGGTCTTTTGTGTTACCTGTTGGCGAGTGTTGACTTTTTTCACAGCAATGTCCACATGTATGGTTCCGGGGTGTGCCAACACATCTGGTAAGACAAAGGCTGGCCACCCAGTTAACTTTCACTGTGTTCCCATCAAGCCCTATTTAAAAAGGCAATGGCTACTGGCCTTACAGCGTAAAGATTTAGACTTGGACAATTTTGAGCCTAAGAAACATAGTGTTGTTTGTTCGGAGCACTTCGCTGCTTCTGATTACTTCTATAAAGGTAATTATTATAATGTACCGCTCTCATCAAAAGTCAGTGTTAGCAGGCTCATATCTTTGTTAGTTATCAGCCAGTGTTTCTACCGTTTCTGCCAGCAATGCCTACATGTAGGGACGTGTACAGGTTTGATCCTCAAACACATAGTGAAATATGTCCAATGCTGGAGTAATCAGGTGGGTGGAAGGGGGTGGGGAGTGAGGATGAGGGGGGTGCAGGTAGCAAGGAGCAGTACATATTGACCTGCACAAGTTTGAACACTCTCAAGTCTGCTGTTCAGTATACTTATCTCCCATCTCCAACCGTAATGCAGTATATCCGAGACTGGCGGAATCAGGCGGGGCGGGTGGTGGTGAGGGGTGTGCAGGTAGCAAGGAGCAGTACATATTGACCTGCACAAGTTTGACCACCAAAGACATAATGCAGCATATCCGAGGCCGGAGGAATCTTGGGGGGTAGTAGGGCAGATGAGTGGGGTGCAGGGAGCACTAGATATTGACCTGTACAAGTTTGAGCACCAAACACATAATCTTCTTTGTTCCTCTCACCTATATTGAACATACTGGCCACTATTCACAGTTACTCTCACTATTCACAGTATTCTCACTGACAGATGTCCCTTTCTCTCTTATTCATGGTTCCCATAATAAAACCTCCATTCAGTGGTCATTCTGTCATTATGTGCTGCTCTCAAGAAACGTCTGCGTCACCATGAGCTCATGTGATTGTTTTGACACTGACTGCAATAATTCGGAGGCTGGAGGAATCAGGTGGGGGGATGAGAGGTGTGCAGGGTTCACTAGGGCACAAGGGTTCCATAGTGAGGAACATAAGGGGGGAGGAGGGAAGAAGTGAAACAGTCAATGGTGGCCATGGTCGGGGGGCCTTATTGCACCACTTCAACCGAGAACATCAGGGAACAGTTAAGGGTGGCAACTTGTGATACCCAAGCGGTGAGGGGTGCGAGGAGCAAGCTGTGAGAGGTAGAATAGGGAATCACATACAGACTAGTAACGCCCATGATGTGGTTGAGGTGAGGACCAATCTGGGAGAAGTAGACAGGAGAAGGAGCCTGGAAGGACACATACAGACTTTTGACACATGGGTTGCATTGGGTCAGAGGATCAAGCTCAGGGCTGTACACAGAACAATGAGCCTGGAAGGGCACACACAGATTTGTGACAGCAAGGCTCTGGGTGATGCAAGGAGCAAGCAGGGGGTCATAGACAGAAGAAGGAGCATGAAAGGGCCAAAAGGGGCTGTTAATTTAGGTGGTAACATGAAGGTGGTCCTGCTGGTTGACTCCATGATTACGAGTATCATACCAGACAATGACCATGTAAGGGGCCTGGAGGTGCACAGCTCCACATCAGGTAGTGGCCTCGCCATAGTCTGGTTTCATATGTACCTGGGGGCAGGATAATCACAGTACTGCAGTACTACTAGATTTCAGGGGGGCAGACTTTCATGGCATGGGAAGGATTGTTAGTGGGTGATTGGAGGAGATAAGGCCAGACATGGATTCTGGTAGCTTGTGGGAGAACATTAAGAAATGGGTTAAGGAGACTACTAGGTCCTGCGCAGAGGTAAGGTGCAAACAATGTAGGGCCAGTAAGCTGTGTTTCGGTGGCCCCGGGAGGTGTAGGAGGCAGTGAGTGAAAGAAATGCTGCCTACGCATGCTTAAAGTGATCTGGCTGGAAGGTAGCGGGGATTGTATGATCTACTGGCTATGAGGGTAATGTGTGTGGTAAGGGTGGCCAAAGCGGGGATGGATCAAAACCTGGCCATGTATTTCCAGAGGGGATGGGGGGAAGGGGTTCTATCGATACATAGGGGAGAAAAGAAAATAGAGGGCACAGATCAGCAGGATTAGGACTGTGGAGGGATGGTATCAGGAAGCAGGGGGACAAGAACAGGTGCTAAATCAGTACTCTGCATTGGTCTTTACCGAGGGAGGCGCTGGTTCCTACCATTCTGATGTGAGTGAAGGGTAGCCCACAGAATGGATAGGTGACTTACAGCCTGAAGGACTGTAAGAGGCTAGGGCAGAGGATGGGACAAATGTACAGGGTGAGGGATGGTAGCATGAGGAGGTGACCTTAGGAAACACATAGCACTGCTGGATAGTGTCAACAGTAGGGAGACAAGGATGATTCACGTCATGGAGGGTATGCCCTACGAGTAGACACTGGAGGATCTGAAGCTGTAGCATTTGAAGACAGAGGGGGACATGACAGAGGTGTTTAAGTATGCAAAGGGGTTAAATAAGGGCGTAGCAAAGGATGTCTTCATGCTTAACAATGGAGGTAGCCACAAGATGGCACGAGTGGAAGTGGGAGGGGTGTAGAGTGCAGGGGGGAGCGCAGGAGACAGTACTTCACAGAGAGGGTGGTGGAACCATTGAACGCGCTGCCCAGGAGTGTGTTGAAACTGAACACAGTGGAGGGATTCAAGAAGGGTTCGGACAGGCATAGGGGAATAGTGAAGCCGGGGAATCCCACCTCTGTGTTTGGGGATGTTTGAGGAGCAAGCTCCCAGTAGGGTGCTTGCTACCAAGCAGACATGATACACCATGAGGCATATTGTGCTTGGTTTTACTTAGTTACTATACTGAATTGAAGGACATTATTATTCAGCTTGCCATGCATCATCAGAACCATGCTGTCCTTTTCCTGCCAATCACCGACTGTTGATGAATGTGTGCTGCTGAGTGCTGCTTTACATGACTGATTGTGTTACTAGAAATAAACACCGGTTCTTGTGATGTTTCATTACCGCCTAAAGTACAGTGCTACTAATAGCAAGCTGCCAGTGCATTCTTGTTAACACATAAATGTATACTGTTGTGACACATAAGTACCGCTTGCCACACCTAGTCTTCCCAATTGTATGTGGCCTAATCTGCTGTCTTCGTACTATTTTACTATGACCCCAACTGCCATGTTTCCGACCACTTGTCGTGGTTAGCTATGTTTCCCATTGTCATCTTCCACCCTGCTATGTTGACCCACACTGTCTCCATGTTTGTATCTTCAGCAAATATACCAATCTTGCTCAGTCTGTCATGTGACATATGTGGTATACAAAGCATAACCTGGCTTGCGCGTTCGCGCAAAGGTCTGAGGCGCTGGTGCCTTTCCTGGAACCATGGCGGTGATGGAATGGACTTCGGTTGCCCGAGGGTGGTAGAGGAAGGAGACAATTTAGTGTCCGTAGGACTGATGTCCTATCATGGGGTGTGCAGTGTGATAGCGTTGCTGTGCAGTGGCCTCTGGTGGACACCGGTAGCACTGCAGAAGTAATACTATGAGAGAATAACACCATAAAAACCTGAAAACGCTCCACATCAAGCGGGATGGTGTTTGCATGGGTCTTTCATGCCATCATTGACACTGGAGCCAGACCCGTTTCAGCATCACCCCGTGGCCAATGGTTGCGCTGTAGACTTCCCACTCGGAGGAGAGGGAACCATCCAGCGAAGTGTAAATCCAGCTTACCGTGGGGGTGGCTGCCATATGTGAACTGATGGTTGGGTGACAGATGGGTCTGAGGGGGCTTTGGCAAGACTGAAGTACTGGCTGATGTGGTCCCACGTAGGTGCAAAACAGATACCACCCCCCGGGAAAAAGGCATATCCTGCAACTGTGATAGAACGAATCAAATTTGAACCAAAACATGTATTCACAATTACTCAGTACAACATCGAAATGTCATATGCATTACACACTTCTCCATATCTCCATTCCTATTGCTGTATATGTGAATACTGTGTGTGGAGTAACAGACACAGTTCATGTCATGCATGTGATTGGAAGGCATCTGAATGTATCACCTCTTCACGCAATTTAATGTCGTGTGGCATACAATTTCACCTGTTCACGACGTTCTCTTTGTGTCACTACATAAGGCAGTGTAAACTACAGATGAACGTCTTTTTAGCATGTGACAGCACAGTATGGCGCAGCTTGTTGACTACTGCTACTAGCAGGTGATGGCACTTTGTCTTAGGAGAAACATGACGTCCAATGATGTGAAAAACACAGGACACTTCATCCATGGGAAAGAACAAAGCTGTGGAATATTATCCGGATACATAGTGCAGGTACAGACCTAATTACTACACATTACACTGGGTCAAGATAGTGCATGTATTGCATGCATTTCTTTGTATATTACCTGTACATCATTAATCTGCATTACCGGTAGGAGAAGCCCAGTGGGGGTCCTTGTTCGCTTTATGATCATTCTCTGTGTATGTGAATGAAATACAGACTGTGTAATCCACACCTGGTTTTGACAGTACTGTTATTGCTTCACGTGTGTCTGTATTTACCTGGGTGCCCATCACCAGAAAAACAAACACAGCATAATTGTGAGCAAACGTGTTGTTACAGTGACCTGAGTCCATGGGAATGGTAAATGTTCTCACCAGGTGTGTGCCACTTGGTTGCCACACTTCTTTTGCCTGTCTGTGTATGACAGGTGCAGAAGCTGATGTAGTAGTATACTGAACTGTAGTGACAACCCCCATCCCTCACTTTGGCACCATGTGATGAGAGGAGCAGCCCTGCTACTTAGACAACGTTGGCTGGTGGTGGTGGGTTACATATCTGTGTATGTATATGTATATGTGTATATATATACACAAGTGTGTATTTTTTTTCATGTCTCTGTAGATATGCAGATGTCCATCCATTCAGGTCCGTACAGATGTGCACGTGAATGCATATTTGAGATATCAGCTTACCATGGATAACATCATGCATGGTTATGAACAGTATTTTGTCTGATAATTTTTGGAGCACAACATTATTCACCCTTATCTGCACGGACCAATGTATGTACAAATGAACATTCTGCTTTGAAAGATTTGACCATAACATTACCATAATTTGCTTTCTCAGGTCACAGCAAGGGGTCCAGAAAACTGAAACCAGAGGCCATCCCCTCTGTTTTCCATCAACGTGACATGCAAAGTCCTGTGACAGTGCCCTACAAACATAGAAAGGTAAGTTCTGTGCAAGGTATATTGTCCTGAAATGCACATCTGTCTTTGAACCAGGTTTTGCTCTGTTCTGTGTACCCCAAGTAACACAACAGATGTTGTTGCTGTGCAATAAAGACCACATATGTGCTTCAGCTTTGCAGGAAGTGCAACTGCACTTACAATCACGCTGTTCTGCTGTGCATACTTGCATTATAACGCCTGTTGTGTCCATATGCACCACCGTCAACAGTCCTTCTAACTCACCTGACTTATCACCTGTGATCATTGCGTTCAGTGACAGGATGAGCACTCTCCACTGTGCTACTTTCCCTTCATCTCCAAACGTAATGATCACTTTTCTGTCGACTGAGTTCCACTCACCTCTAGGTTGTTGCATAGGCCGGTCTTGATACCCTACCTGTGAACGATTACTACCATCTGACCACTTTGCATCACCCCCCCTTACCTATTGTAAAGGTACCCGTGTCACTATGTAACCTTCTTCATCGACAGATTGTTCTGTCCCATTCCAATCCACACACATGTAACAGGCAATGACATGTACTTCATGATATTGTATGTAACACCTTAATTTTCCCCAGTGCTTATGTTTTCGTTTTTGTTTCAGGTTCCGTCAGATGATGGAAGCAGTGTGTGTGGCTACTTAGAAGGAGTGCAGGAAGAAAACACATCATCCAAGGTTGTAAACAGCGGCACACAAACTGTGGTGAACTGGTCAGTCATGTCATCGGACCCACTTCAGCTGTGACATGCACCACTCCCAATACATCCATCATTGCGGGGAAGTCCAGCATCGGCATACAGTGCGAGGCAGAGAAATCTGACTTGCTTGTCAATGGCCGGAAACCACTGAGAGCATTGTCAAAGACCACAGGTATGCAATGCCACAAACATCAACTGCAGTCACCACAAGTCTCACCTCAGGGCTACACAGCAACTGTTACGAACACAGCATAATGGAAAAACACCTCAACATACCTCGACAGCCTATACTGACATCGACTCCATTGAAATGTAACACTGACTTGCTTGTAGAGGATAGTCAGCAAGTGTCCTTCTTCACTTCTGACAACAGTGACATCAAACCAGATGACGAGTCATTGTTCACAGTACCAAGCGAAGTTAGTAGCGACTGAGAATCAAGTGATGCAGATGAACCAGACAGCGTCACTTCAAATGGTGACATTTCCTCCGAGGATAAATACCTGGTTTTCAGAACACACGGCTGTTCATTCTATTCCAGCTCCTTATCTGCAATGTTTGTAAGATGCCTTTCATGATAACAAAGTCCTGCGTGTGTGGTACAGTGTTGGTGATTGACTTTTGTTGTCCCAAGTCCCATGTTTTCATTTGGAGGTCTCAACCAATGATTGGTTGCATGTCTGCAGGAAATCTGCTGTGCAGTGCTGCAGTGCTGTTCACTGGCAATACGTACATGTGCATTTCTGAGTATCTTCGCAGTCTTCATGTGCCATTTCTGTCACAGAGCTAGTATCATCGACTTCAGAGACAGTACTTATTTCCCATTGTAAATAGAAATTGCATGGAGCAGAAGAAAGAAAATGTTCACGCTGTTATGAGAAAGCAGGTAACTGTAATAGGTGATAGACATTGTGACTCCCCTGGTCACAGTGCTAAGTATTTCACCTATACCTTGATGGAAATGCAGGCCAACCACAACTTGGAATCAGAGCTGGTTCAGGTGAGTGAAGTGGGCAATTCAAATGCCATGGAGAAGGAGGGCTTTATTAGAGCTGTGCAAAAGATTTCAGATTTTTGAGTCAATATTGGTACCATCGCCACAGACCATCACCCACAAATTGCGGCGCTGATGTCAAGGGGAGCAGTATTTCCTAGAATGGATCACCAGTTCGATGTATGGCATGTTGCCAAGTCAATCATTAAGAAATTGGTTGCAAAAGGAAAGGTGCGTCAATGTCAAGATCTCCTGCCTTGGACTCGCTCCGTCGTTAGCCACTTTTGGTGGTCAGCTTCAACCTGTAATGGTAATGCAGCCCTTCTCCGACAGAAGTGGGTGTCAGTGTTGGAGCACACCACCAACACACACACGTGGGCAGTTGGATTGGTGTTCTATTCCTGTGAGCACGAATACCTTGATGATGATGGAGACAGAGATACATGCTGGCTTGAACGAGGATCGCCTGCGCATGATGCCTTAAAATCGATTGTCATGGACACATGATTGCTGAATGATATGGCTAAAGTAACAGAATTCTGTCACACGAGTCAACTAGAGGTGTTTCACTCTCTACTTAACAAGTATTGTCCAAAGAGACAGCACTTCTCCTACCCCGGCATGGTTGCACGCACACAACTAGCGATTCTTGATTTTTCCGAGAACTGCAACCGCCCACAAGCAAAGAATATCACTGGACCCGGAACAGGTGCTGTGAAGCACCTGTTTCTGTCTTCAAAGTTGAGCAGGCAGTGGATCTGCAGGCCTCTATATGAGAAAAAAAGTATCGTTTTCTTTCAAAGCTGATGAAAGATGTGGTAAGAATGAAGAATGGGGAACTGGACAAAGTTCCAATACTCAGCACACCACACATTCCGCATAACATTGCTCCAGTACCACGGCCTGA
This sequence comes from Neoceratodus forsteri, assembly GCA_016271365.2. Classification (NCBI taxonomy): domain Eukaryota; kingdom Metazoa; phylum Chordata; order Ceratodontiformes; family Ceratodontidae; genus Neoceratodus; species Neoceratodus forsteri. The sequence continues at coordinate 126,458,800 of JADMNL010000032.1, read as the reverse complement.
CAAGGATGAATTGTTACAGAAGCATTACTCACGGTTCGTCAAGTAATGCAATGTCTTCACTTGGCTGTGTGCAATGAAATGTGACCTCATGCACACAACTGCCATTTTCAATTGCATATGCAGATAGTGATGTGTTTCATAGAACAAAGTAAAGTGTGACCTAACATAATGAACGCTTGTCCTGCTTACTGTACCCACTTTATTACATAATGGATAATCTGCACATCCTGGTTAAGCAAGAGCGTATTTCTTCCTACCCACAAGTAGAATTTCCTTATGTGTGTCCCATGCATTCTTCAATTTCAACACAGTTTTGTACTCCACTCTACTCAGGAAGGCCATTCCCTTCTTCAACAAGGGTTAAGGCTCCTGAAACAGTTCGGACATGCAAATGCAAAAACACAATGTGGGTTAGCCATTTCTGTGGCGCATGGAGTCGCGATAATGACGGTGTGGCCGATGCATTTCTGCCAACCATATTATATCACTTCACCTTGTGCACCCTTGTAGTTGCACATCTGTTTTTCGGACAGATGCCACCCTCTTGGACTTTGTTCATTCCCTTGAGGTAGATGGGGGTTCATATCATGTACCCCCATCTCCCTCCTTTCCTTGAGGGCATACATATTAAGCTCCTTTAGTCTCTCCTCCTATGGCTTGTGGTGCAGACCCTGCACCATTTTTGTTGCCATCCTCTGCCTAGCATACATACCCGTGTATGTCCTTGCAGTCCTTCGGAGGTGATTCCATCATTTTACATACCACTGAGGTCAAAGAAAGTGGTCTGTACTTTCTTGACTATTCATTTCTCCCAGTTTTGTGCAGTGGAATCACATCCGCCATACGCCAGGACTCAGCATTGACCCACAAGCATATCCTATCACAGCATTGGCTACTGTCATGTTCTGTGCCCTTCTGACCGTGTCACCAAAGTACTGTTGAACATGCCACGTTTATTTCCAATGCATTGTTGTTAGCAACAGAACATCCTCACAACATTTTTAGGCATTGTTTAACCATTGTTCTTGACACTGGTCAGTTTCTCGACACGTGAAGAGATGAAGGCAATACAATTTACTGCATTAATTATGCCAATGGTTCTATGTAGTATGATGGAGCGTGCAGTTAACCTATCACAGAACCTCAGTCTGTTATCACAGTGAATTATTGTTGTGTATATCACATATTAATGACAAACACACTGTTACTGAAATGTAAATAACTGTTTTATTCTGTTACATAGTCTTTCAGAAACCCATTACCAACAGCTGAGTGTTGAGCAATGTGTGAAATGTTATATTGTTCACACCTTTAACACTGAATGTGAAATCGGTTCTCAAAATCTACTGTAGTATGTAATAGGCATTCATTTTTGTGAAATAATGATTAACAACAGATGAAAATTACGTGTTGAATAAAACAACTTGTTTTCACTGTGTGTCACCATGTCCTTCATGTTCAGCTGCAGCACATAAAGCATAGTACAGTACATCCACAAAGTACTTCGTTATAACCGAAGCGATACAGTCCTGCAAGTCAGAAAAAGTTGTGTAACAGAAACATAGTGATGTGTCCTGATCACTGTGCACTTGTCTCTTCAGTAGATGTTGTGATGCAAGTAAACATCGCTTTAGCGACATAATGTCAAAGTAAGGCCATGTTTAATCAAAAGTGACAATACAAGGACTCTGAGTCTATGAAAGTATGAAAGTATGACACAATGACAGGAATCAAAGGATAACTGTAGTTCATTACAAAACCCACGGTACCTGAAGCTTTACACACCACGTTATGCTCTTCCTGAACAGTACAAATGTCTCTCCTGTGGGGACGTACTTTATTTAATGTTGCATAACTCTGAAAACTGGAAACAGAGCGGGCGATGCACTGGTCCACTACCTATGAAACTGTGGCTATGCCCAAACTGGATCAATAAAATATATAGTGATCAGAGTGGTGCAGCGCAGAACTGTAATAGGAAATGCACACATGCATCTGCTGCCATGTTTGCAGATAGCAGACTACTGATACCAATTGTATTGTCTAGGAGAAGCCTGGTGGGGGGCAAAGCTTTTGGAGGGGGGGTTCCCGATACTGATAGTTTCCCTCCATCTGCATGCCACTAAACGAAGCTAATCAATCAGCAGTGAGCCAAACATTGCTCTTGCATCAATATATTTTGTCTCTGGAGCACATAACAGCAGGGAGAGATTTCTGAGGATCAACTACAGTTTTACATGCATGTGTGTAGTCATTTCCTGAAACACATGGGCCGGGATATTCAAAGAGGTTGTGCAATGTGCAACCCCCCATGCGCCCCTGCGTGATCTTCAATGGGGCAGGTTGCATGTAGCAGCCAGAAATGCGCTGTACAACACTGGTAATGTATGCAGCACAGATGCAGGGCGCATGCCCATGCATATGCGGCACATCCCAGTAGTCAGCCCTGGATGTGCGTCACACATGCTGGCGCAACCCGTACATGTGCCGCACACAGGTGCTCAAATTGAGCCAAAAAAGACAGGCTCAAATGGTGGTCACTCATAGGTGGTCGGATGTGTTGCAAGTAGCAACACAACAGCCAACAGCCGTGGATGGTCAGCAGACCAGAAGGTTCACCGTCCACAAGCACCCGGACCCTCCCTGTTAGTGTAGTGGCACCCCCCTCCCTGTATGCCAGATCGCGGGCATCTGTAAAAGTAATATAAGTACCTGGTGGTCTATTGCCCCCGTATACCAGATCGTGGGCATCTGTACATGTAATAACGTTGCCTGATGGTCTACTGTCCCCCCCATACGTGATCACTTGCATCTGTACATGTAATAATACTACCTGGTTGGGTAGTGTCCTCCCACCCGTATGCCTGATTGCAGGCTGTCATATCGACAGACTGTGCCTGGTGTGTAGTGGTACCCCTTCCACCCACCAAGATAGGGAGCCACGGACACCAGCAACCACACCCGTTCATCTGCAGGCGGCTCACCCCACCTGCATACCGCCCGGATAACCTTCCAGTGACAGCATACGGATGATCTCTCGCCTGTTGATCCACAATGTGGACCTATGGGCTTGCAGACCATACTGTACTACACAGGACCAGATATGTGAATGAACGCGTTCATTCACATATCTGGCCCTATGTAGTACAGTATGGTCTGCGAGCCCATTGGTCCACACTGTGGACCAATAGGCTTACAGATTATGCTGTACGCTGTCATTCAACAGGCGGTTGGGTGGTATGGGTGCTGCAGACCACCGATGAACGAGGGGGGTTGCTGGGTGGCCGGGAGTCCTCTGCGGGTGGGGATGGGGGTACCACTAGACCAGCAGGTACAGCTGTCGTATTACAACATCCCACGATTGGGTGTACAGGGGTGGAGGGATGCTACACCACCAGGTAATATTGTTGTATGTACAGATGCAAGCGATCATGCAGAGGGGAGGGGGTTACAAATGCCCAGCATAGACCCACCCACGACGACAGAAGCTAGATAGGGCGTCAGGTGCATTTCATGGAGCCACCCTGCGCAACGCATGCAAATGGGGCCATAATGACGTGCAAATGGCTCCATTCTCCCCTTGCATATATTATTGACTGATTTGCATGCCCCCCGGCTGAATATTGCGTGTGTGCCGACCTTGCCATATTCAACAGTGCTGACCCATGACGCCTCTCCATTGAATATTGCCTGGTCCTGGCCCTGGTGTAGCCCTGTTGTGCTGTGCCCAGGCTTGCACCACTGCCCAGCGCAGTCTGAATATCCGGCCCATGATGGGCAACGTGAGGATGAGTATGGTGTTGTGCTGCAAAGACAATGAACGGCACTTAAGTCGTGTAAATACCATGTACTGGAGTACAGTGTACAGTTCTGGAGACCATACCTACGTGAGGACATAGACAGGGTAGAGAAGGTTCAGAGGAGGGCAACAAAGATGGTGCATGGATTGCATCACAAGTCCTATGAAGACAGGTTGAAGGAACTGAACATGTACTCCCTGGAGGAGAGGAGGGAGAGAGGAGATATGATAGAGACATAAGTATCTTACAGGGAGGAACAGGGTGCAGGAAAACACTATTTTAAGCGAAAAGATGTTCCAGGACTAGAGGGCATGGGATGAAGTTGGAGGAGGATGATTCAGAGGAAACATGAAAGAATTTCTTCCCAGAGCGGGTGGTGGACAAGTGGAACACCCTGCCAGAGGAAGTGGTGGGGGCTGAAACAATCACGGGATTTAAGAATGCATGGGATAGACATAAAGGAATTCTGGAGGTCAGGGGTAAGGTGCAACAGACTTCTAGGAAAACAAATTGAACTTACAAGCTCAAATGGGCAGACTGGGTGGGCCATAGGCCCTTATCTGCCGACACTGTCTATGTATCTGTGTATCTATGTTGTTAGTTGTTGAACCAAAAATATGGTTTAAAAAACAGCCCATGGATGGCAATGTACCTTTAGGACCAGATTCCATGGTATTACTACAGTACTTTTGTGTCATGGTGAACAACTATGGGCACAGTAGCAGTAAACGTCACGTAACCTGTAAAGCACCATGAGACATGGGTATAGTGGGCATTAATGTATGGCTATGGTGCGGTGTGACAGACAGTGTCGCAGACACAGCAACCTACAAACTACTCAGCCATGCATTAATGCCTGCTGTACCCACTGATGGTCATGTGGTATTGCACTTATAAAACGTGGCTCAATAAAGATTGAAACAACAGTTCTACAGTTGAATAACAACATTTTTGGGGATATATGTACCTGCGCCACTCAGAGCAGGCAAGTACTTCCTGTATAGGTAACTGTTCGGAAATACAGAAGTGGAACCATCAACATGTAGTCAATCCCGCAGTTCCATCAGGTTAACACTTTCATTACAGAATTCAGTACAAGTGGGTAGTGACAGAATTTGCACATTACAAGCATTAATAAGGCAAAGGAATGGTTCAACGAGGCATAGCAGCTAACCATTGACTTGCTGGTATGTAATAGGGCAATGACGAGCAAAATCAAACCGAAACCACGCTATCTTGCTCATTTTCGGGAAGATTAGCAGCATGAGGAGGGTTTGATGTAGGGGATGCCTTCTGAGTCTTCTGTGTACATTGGTGTCACTGGTAGGTAAAATAATGGGAGGCGCTTGGAAATCAAACATCTCCTAAAAACAGTTGTAAGTGTAGCACCAACACAGCTTTTCAGTGAAGGAATGAGCAACCCTATGTGAAACGTGTTTCACGTGTTCGTGTACAGCACGAGCACGGACACCAGCAGTGTACAGCGGGACAGAGTAGACACATTGAGGGGGGGAGGGGACGGTTACAACCTCTCATGGGTTACATCAACAGTTTATCATTGTCAGGTTGAAATAAATTGGACAATGTGTGCGATGATTGGTACCTCATGACCTGCGCTTACTACCTGTCCATGTGCCCAGTACTTAAAGTATTACCGATTAATAAATGCATAACATTTTTTTAAAGAACAAACAAACACCACATCAGTGCATGTACAGCACATTGCAAACATTATTACAGTGAACAAGAACTGTGTAACTACATGAAGTGAACAGTACGCAAAGTGAAACAGAAATTTCCCAGTATCGTTCCTGCCTGCGATGCTTAGGCCAACTCGTTCAGAAAGGATTGGGTCCAGACATCATTAGTCTCATCGGCTTCGTGGAAACCCGTGTATTGGCCATTCTCCTCCGGCCACTGAGCACGAATGCTGCGCACGGCACATGCTGGAATGACCCTCCGGACTTTCCTGCCCAAGATATCATGGATCCAGTGGGTGTACTGGATATATGCAGCAAGACACATGGACCTGAAAGAAGACAGAACTTTTCAGAAAGCACTCAGAAATTGTTGTCAAGAACCTCGAAATGCACCTTACAACATTACAGTGATCAGCGCCATGATCCAGTGGTCACAGTAGCTGAATCGGGAGTTCAGTACACCTGCCCCACTACCATTGCCAGCAACATGATGACACTTGAACCCACACCTCCATGTAACAGGGCCATAATCCAGCTGTCCACCTTAACGCTTTCTGATGTGTGCTGCACCATCCCAGCCACAGTGGCAGGATACAAATGCCCACACTGCCTCTCTCTGCTGCTTGATGATCCTTCACACCCCCTCCCATCTGCAATGATGCTATCCCCCCCGCCAAACACTTGCAGGATACACCATCCCACCACCATCACTGCCATGGTCACAGGACACACCGGCCGCCACATCACAAGCACAGTGACAGGATACACCTGGCCACACTGCCTGTCTCAGCAGCATGATTAAACTTCAACAACTCCCCACCAGTGGCCAGTGATGCCCCCATCCAAACACTTGGAGGATCCATTGTTCGAACCCCATCACCGCCATGGTCACAGGACACACCAGCCCCCACATCACAAGCACAATGGCAGGATACACCTGGCCACACTCCCTGTCTCAGCAGCATGATTAAACTTCAAAAACTCCCTACCAGTGGCCAGTGATGCCCCCCCATCCAAACACTTGCAGGATCCACTGTCCGAACTCCCATCACCGCCACGGTGGCAGGATCCACCTGCTCGACCATCCCACCCACAGTGGCAGGATACACCTGACCGCACTGCCTCTCAGCCACATGATTAAAGTTCCACCCCTCACTGCCAGTGGACAATGATGCCCCCCCCCCACAAAAGACTATTAGGATAAACCGCCCCCACCCCCCATCACCGCCACAGTACTGGGATAGACCTGCACCACCATCCCCGACATAGTGGAAGTATAGAAGAACATAAACATAGGGCAGACACACCCACAAGCAACAGAAAGCATGGCAAAGATTATAATTTAAACATGTGAACTGCACAATGTGTTTTATTACTTTAAAGTGTATGACAAATTGTGATCATTTAGTTTTCAGATTGGAATTCCAATGTGAGGAAGCCAAACCACCACGTCATGGTGTGACCCACGATTTGGTCCCTACACTAGCTTTTGTGCTCCGATATGCCTGCAGTGGCCACTCATAAATATAGAGTGCTTTGCATAATGGGATCCTTGTATGTAATAAAGTGCTTCAACACAAGGAAATGTCACACGTGGCAGAATACACCTGCCCCACTACCTGTCTCATCCGCATGATCAAAGTTCCATCCCTCCCCGCCAGTGGACAATAATGCTCCCACCCCCAAAGACTTTCAGGATAAACCTGGCCCCCACCACCAAACTGCACTGTAGCAGATACACCAGGACCACGTCACAGGCACAGTGGCACAGTACATGGCTCAGCAGCATGAGGACTGTGACCAAGATCCACGTACACAACAGACATCAAGGATCCACCCTGCACTACTCCCGGTCCGTGGAGTGGGACACATCACACATCAGCGAAAGCTAGAGGAGCATGATATGAATGCACCACTCCCCACCACTGGACCCTGATTAGACATGTCACAGTACACCATCAAACCAACACTGGCAGAAGACCCTGATGAAAGACCCCCCACCACCACCACCACCACCACCAACATCCCACAACAGATGACCATGATCCACCACTGTACAGTGAAACATTTTTGCACTATGCCTCCTTGATGAATTTTTCCAGTGGTAGATGTTTACCTATTAGGAGCAGGGTCTGGAGGATGAGGATGCCGGTAGCAGGTACATATTGTTGTCGGTGCCAATCTGACAACAAAAGGATCAAGACATCCAAGTATAAATTGATGGTGCTGAGAGATGCCTTGCAACCCATCGAGCTTGTCACCCAACTGATGTGAGACCTCCATGCAGCACAACGACTCTCTGACTGTTGGCATTAGACAACATTGCCCACGTTGACACCATGATGTCGAGTCATCCAACTGGTGCAGCACTGCATCATCCTCATGTATGGTGTGTTTGACAGCAGAAGAACGTGCAGCATCACTGCTTTCACTATTGTTATTGGAAGGTGGCGCTCTTCGTGGCTCAAACGTGTAGGCTTTATCCCAATAGTAACACTCATTGCTAACATTTCTTGAAGGACATCTGAGGTCTCACTGTCACTACTGCTGGCAACATCACTGTCATTACAGTCAGGCACCGGAGAGATGTTGCCATCATCATCAGTACTTCCTGCTGTTGCCATATTCAAGGATTGTTTGTGTGACACTACAAATCCTAAAAGTAAACAATGTGAACCTCACAAAACAGTTAAATAATCATTGAATAAACATCACAAAAAGAAAGAGTGAATCAACCTGAACATCAGTCCCACGATACACAGGACAACACTGCCAGGCTGAGGAACATGATCCACAGACCCAACCGACCATGCACAGGACCACGATCCAGCTGACCAACAGCCCCAGTACAGGACAAGGACACACCTGCCCACCATCCACTGACTGAGGAGAAGAATACACCTGCACCATGTACGACTCAGGACCCAGATACACTTGCACCACCCTCAGTGATCATTACTAGGACCCCCCCCCCCAACAGTACACCAGGACCAAGCATGGGGACAGGATCAGAAGCGAAAGTCAGACCCACACTCCCTTGATCATGATCAGGATCCAGCATTCACCCTCACAGCAAGTGAGTACTATCCACGTGCACTACCCACACCGTTGTACACCAGACAATATCTGGTGCTTACTACTGTGATACACCTGCCACCACCAACCAACATGGATAAGAACCAGGAGCAGCCGGCACCACACTCTTGAGCTCATGAGTAGTATCAAACCCACTGCCCACAACCACCATGAGTATAACACGACCCACTATAGGTACAGGTGTCTGCTTCACCTTCACTGCCAATACCCGGCTCAGGAGATGGATCCACGGTTCACCATGCACAGAGCACAAATGTACAATATTGAACAGGAATGGAGCAGCAGACAAAACAGTAGGCATGACAGGATGGGGGTTAATGGCAGATACTACAGAAAGAAGAGACTGAAACACAAGACAGAGCACAGAGTGTGCCAGTTGCTCCTGGTTCTTATCCATGTCAGTTGGTGGTGGCAGGTGTATCACAGTAGTAAGCACCAGATGTTGAAAGACGAAAATGCGGTAGGGCCCGAGAACAATGCTGGTGGTCCAGAGAGTTTCAGGAGGTGGTGAGGGGAAAGAAGGTGGCCTATAGGCAATTCAAATGCTTAAGGACTGAAAGGGATGGAGGGGAGTATAATCTGATGGGCCACTAGGGTGGTGAGGGCGGCTAAGGCAAGGAAGGAGCAGAACCTGGCCAGGGAAATTAGGAGAGGGAACAAGGGGTTCTTTACATACATGGAGGAAAAATGAAGGGTGAAGGGGCAGATTAGCAGGATTAAAATGGGAGGGATGGGCGCAAGACCCAGGGGAGCAGGCTGAGGTACTAAATAAGTACTTCACCTCAGTTTTCACCAAGGAAAACAGAGGGGCTGCATCATACATGGGAGCAGATGGTGAAACGGAGAGTGGGGGAACCTTACTGATCGGCCGTTCTGGGGAGAGGGGTGGCATCACTGGCAGGTGGAAAAGGAAAAGCAAGGGGACGATGTATGGGAGGTGGAAATCACGGCAGAGAGAGTGAGGGAAGCCCTCAGGTCCCTTAAGACGGAGAAAGTACCGGAGCCAGATTAATTACATCCCAGAGTGCTGAAGGTACTGGCGGATGTTGGCAAAACCCCTGGTGGAGCTCTTCGGCATCTCTCTGAGGACAGGGTGGGTGCCCCAGGACTGGAAGGTGGTGCATATAGTGCCTATCCACAAGGGGGGAGCAAGGGAGGTGGCAGAGAACTACAGGCCCATCAGCCTGCCATCAGTGGTGGACAAGCTGATGGAGAGCATTGTCAAGGAGAGACTAGGGAGGGACCTGGAAGACTTGGGGTGCCTGGACGATAGACAGCATGGATTCGTCATAGGGAAATAGTGTCTGACAAACCTTGTGCAGTTCTACGACTGAGTGACGAGTGCCTTGCACATGAGTAGACCAGTGGATGTCCTCTTTCTTGACTTCAGCAAGGCGTTTGACTCTGTTCCTCAGGTGGCCTCTTGGATAAGCTGGCAGAAATGGGGGTGGGGAACCAGATGATCAGATGGATAGGAAATTGGCAGCAGTGCCGGACCCAGAGGGTCATGGTTGGCGGGATACTCTCATCCTCAAGTATGGTCGTTACTGGGGACCCTCAGGGATGGTTCCTTGGGGCCCCTCCAGTTCAAGGAGGGAAGTGATACTCCCACTGTATAACTGCTTGGTGAGGCCGCACCTTGAGTACTGCGTGCAGTTTTGGAGGCCACATTTAAAGAGGGACATTGAACTCATGGAGAGGGTCCAGAGGAGGGCAACAAAAATGATTTGGGGCTTGGGGATAGGACCTATGGGGAGAGGCTCGAAGAGCTAAATATGTACACATTGAAGAGAGAATGGACCCGGGGACATGATAGAGGTATTCAGGTACATGAAGGGGGTAAATAGGGAGGAGCAGTCAGGGTGCTCCGAAGAAGGGGCAACTAGAGGGCATGGGTGGAAGCTGGGGGGGGGGATTCAGAGGAGAAAGGTGGAGGTGCTACTTCACTGAGAGGGTGGTGGAGCCATGGAATGCACTGCCCAGGGGGCTGGTGGAGGCAGACACGGTGGAGGGATTCAGGAGGGGGTGGGATAGGTACAGGGGAAGGGTTCTGGAAGCAAAATACAATGCAGTGAGAATATCCGGGATTGGGAAGGGAGAAGCCAGAGAGGGAGAGAGGGGCAGCAAGGTCAGCTGCCAGGGTGGGGGCTGACCAAACAAGCAGACACGAAAGACTGTTAAGCATATTCTGCAGACATTTTAGTATGTGCAGGTACATGTTGCCAATCATACTATGTATGTATGTATGTAGTGTCACAGTTAATGCTGCTAGTATGTGCTGGAGATTACAGAAATCAGCTGTGAATGAGCTTGGCACATCCAGCACGCAGACCTGGGTTACATTCCAGAAGCCTCCGATCATACAATGCATGACTCTGACCTAGTCATCACCAGTGCTATGAGGTCGACCATGAAAGCAGGCACATATGGCTGGTGGGACTTGCATGGTTAGCAAATAATAATAATAAAAAGAAATACATGTCTCTGTATACAATGTACCTCACCGGTTTGTGGGTTATTAAAACATTGTGGAGGGTGTAATGCAGGGAGGACAGAGGTCAGCATGCCCCCACATCACTTTTTAGTACTGTGTTTCACATTATTGTGGTGCACTGTTTCATTGAACTGCTGTACTGAGTGAACTGACATGACAGGGACACATCGCAGTACCTGCGCAGGAGATGTGCAGGGTGTACATCTTCCTTTCACTAAGCACTGTGTGGGAAGCTAGGAAAAGCAACCAAGGAGACAGTTTCATAGCAACACACAAAGAAAGGTGAAAACAATGTGTCATTACAACATGCAGACCATGTGTCACTAATGAGTTTCATAACTTTTGACTGTGCCATACATGATGCTACATCAGACATGTCAGGGCACCCTCATACAAGTTCCCTGGGGATTCAGTGGTGGATAACTGCTATTGACATGTAACAGTAACGGAATGATGTACAGTCAGTTGTGAACCAGGGTGGGAGTCAAACCTTGTTGACTGTGACACATGTGGATAACATGCTATGAGAGGGTTGAATGGTTTACACAAACAAAATAACTCGTTAAATGCTACCACAACATAGTATTATGTGGAGAACGAGCTTATTCATCAGGGTACGAATTGGTGTGAATGCTCAGCGACATACACCAATGAGTAGGGCAGGCACAAGCAGTGCGTTGAAAAAAACATGGTCTGGCAATGGAGGAAACCAATAAACATTTCAAAAAAAGCTGCAGCAACACCTCCTATAATCAAGGTTTTACAGCGACTGAGTAAGAATTGCACAAACCTCTGCAATGAGCATAAAGAATGGTAGGTAAACAGCAGGAGTTCACGATGCACGCACTGTACTCACACAGACACGCGATAACACAGGAAGTGTACAGCGGAAGCACTTCTTGACCGCGCGCAGTGAACAGCACGTAAGGGAAACTGATCACAATGGAGCGGTGCCACTCGGACATCCGCAAGCATGAAATGCTCATTTACATAGAAGTTGTGGCGATTGAAGCGCTCGGACTGCTGACATGGTGCCTGACACACAGGGCGATATTAAAACAAATTTTAAAAAAAAACAACTGGCAGCCTTTCACTGCAGACTGGGTAATTCATCTAATTAGAAGGTAAGGGGATAATGGGCAAAAACTCAGGGTGATGACAGCTTCCCTTTAAGCGTGTGAGAGGTTCCTTTTCTGTGGAGACTGTGTGTATTTTAAGGGGACTAGCTGACCCCAGTCTTTCGCACTGCCTATAATGGATTTAGCAAGCAGCTCACAGCCTGGGGTAAATGAAGGGCGCTTTCCCCTCTAATTGTCTACCCACTCTCGCAACTGACAGTGCTCAGCTACTATCCTGTCAGAAATGACTTTGAAACAATGTAGCTTTAAGTATATTATTCCTTATTTTTTAAAAGAGATAAAGTGATACTTCAGGTTTCCTCATGTAGCACAGCACCAGACCTGTATCTTGCTTTACGCGTGGCCCAGAAGCAGTAGTCCCATGGGCCTCTGCCCTGTAGCGGGCATGACCTGTAGCTGTGCCATATGTGTCAGACTGTCTGCTTATATGCGTTAACATGTGCTTAGTGGTTTAGTACTTAAAATTTGTAGATTGTATAGTAATGTTCGTGTTTAGTACATTCATTTTATTTGTTCTTGTATAACTTTGAAAATAATCAGTGCATTGTTTAATATCTCACCATGTGCTCACCATTGTTTGTACTTGCAAAAGGATTTGAAAAGGTTAAAGAACTCATAAACGGGTGCTTGTGATAAGCCCTCCAAAAAAACACAGCATCGTAGGTCCGGGGCTTACCTACATAGTGCTGGGTTCCATAGTCCTCCGAAAGTGTTTTAATCCGTAGTTGCCAATCCAAAAAGGTGGTGGCGAACTGTAAATAAAGCCTTGGCTCCTGTTTAGACTTAGCGCTGCAGTGGCTCCCTAAAATGGTGGATATGTCCCTAGGCGATGACATCCTCTGAGCGGCGGCGGTTGGAACCGGTGGGGGCTTAAGATTAAACTATGAAATTACCTTAACTAAGCTCTTCCCCACCAAATCCTTTACCTGTGCAGGTGTGAAATCGATGGTGACACCTGCACAGGTGAAGGATTCGGAGGGGAAGCGCTTCGTTTACTTAAATTCAACAATCTGTAACTAAAAAAATTACCAAACTGATTTTTCTGAAATGTGTTCAGATGTGCTGATATATGGACGTCTCGGGAGGTTGAAGGCACTCAGCATATCCCTCATGCCTCGCAACACACTTGAGGCATCCATATATCAGATCATACTCGTACACCTCTGCAGGTGTTATTCTTTCCTTGTATTACAAAAACTGCACCAGATGACCTTATATTTTTGCTTGTCATAATCCTGCAGTGAGAATATCATGATATTGTCACTCTAGGTGAATTACAAAACAGATATTCCCACTGTAGGTTCTTCAGAATAGAAGCCTGCCATCTTTCATTCAAGGATTTGATTTTACTCAGAAGGTTCTGATTACAGAACTTTTTTTTTGTTTTTATATTTTACTAGTTTTTCCCTATTTTCTCCCTACTGACCTGGGACCCCAGCACATGGTAGTGTGTGCATGTGGAGGTGTACACGCGCTCCGTGACACCGGTTCTGGCTCCTTATGCCCCTCCCCTGGCAATCGCCAGGCTCCCCGTAGCCTGGCACTACCATCTGTCCTCCACCGTGTGACAGCCAAGGGCAGGGGAAACCCCTCATCCCCTCCCCTCCCCTGTCTCACGACAGCTCAATCCTGCTTCTCATCCGCACCAACCCCCGACAGCCCAGGCTTGTTCCTGAACCTGGATCGCCCCTGCAGTGTGAGGTGTGGCGTCCAGCGCCTCAACCCTCAGCACCACTGAGCCAGCTTTGCGTACAAACCTTTTGACTGTAACTTGTGTGAGACAGCAGTAAATCCAACAGTTTTGCCAGACATGCTAGTGACACGGCATAAATCAAATATGACACTGGCCTAAGAAAATTGTGGCTGATATTGGCTGAGAGACAGGGGGGACGTGATTGAGGTCTTCAAGTACCTCAAGGGAATAAATAGGGCAAACATGGAGGGGATCTTTAGACTAAAGCAGGGAGGTATCACCAGGGGGCATGGTTTGAAGTTGGAAGGGTGAGGGGGGAAGAGGAGGAGGTTTTTCACTGAGAGGGTGGTGGACCCTTGGAATACACTGCCTGGCCCGCTGGTTCAGAGATCCACAGTGGAGGGCTTCAAGAGAGGGTGGGACAGACACAGAAAGCGATGTATAAGATGATGGCCTGGCCCAGGGGGGTGGGGATGGATGATAGGGGTTTCTGGAACACAAGGGGGGGGGCCTCGGCACCCAACTAGGGATCTGAGGTTTGAGCAGACTTGATAGACCGTAAGGCCTGATCTGCTGGCAATTAGTATGTTAGTATTTTATTCTTGAACTACGGCCCCTGTAACATTACTCTGGCTTCACCAATTGTGATGCTAGAGGGTTACAGACCACTCATAAAATATATATATACTGTATATATATATATATTTTTTTATCAGGCCCATGCCATACACTGTACGTGTGTGTGTGTATATATATATATATATATATATATGAAAAAATATGTTAATACAGACATTAGGACTGAAGAACATAAAGCAGACAAGGTAAAGAAATTAAAAAAATAAGGTTTGGAGTCTAAGGAGTCTTGGCAAAATGGCAGTGTGGTGTTCCGTGGGGTTCTCAACCTTAATGTCCTCCCTTAGCCTTGTGACCCAAGCACAAGCTACAGTTGCAAGCCATGACCCCCGCATAGTGCTTGAAGCTGGACAACTATGGTTGTAGACTTGGGGCCTGCAGAATCAGTTATAACTTTCTTCATGCAGGGCCTACAGGAGAGCATGTATAACTAACCTGCATGTATAACTAACCTGCAAACCCTATGGGCAGCATGATCAGGAGGATCATTAGTAACTTTCTTTGCAAAGGGTCCTGCAGGCCTTGCACAAAGCATGATATCATGTATAGCTTTCTTTGTAGCCTGGGCCCTACGTGAAGCAGGGGAACAAGGTAATGTATCACTTCCTTTGAACAGTGCCCTGTGGACCCTGTATGAAGCAGAAGATCATTGATGACTTTTGTCATATAATAACTGAATGCCCTGGACTTGTAGCTTCTTCTTGCATCATGAGGCTGGGGGGTGGGCATAAGGGTTGAGAACCCCAAGGACCACCCTACCAATGAATGCCAAGACTCCTGAGTAGAGATGGGTGAAGTTGTGAACTAATCCATGAATTTTGTGAAATTCACAGAGCACAGAACGGCAAAGTTCTGCCACGAAGTGCTAATGTTTGCTCACGAATTATGGAACTTTGCCCTCAAACAGCAGAAATTCACCATTTGTGGGTGAAATTTCTCCATTTGTGGGCAAAATTTTGCAATATGTAGGTGCAATTCTGCACTTTGCATGCGGAACTTCGTGATTTCTGGTAAAGTCAAAGTTTCTGAGGGTGGGGAAAACTTCGTGGAGGTCTGCAGGGCAAATTTTGCCTGCGAATTTAACATCAGCCCATCTCTACTCCTGAGACTCCAAACCCTAATTTTTTTCATTTCCATACTTTGTGCACGCTACGTTCTTCAACCCTAGTGTCTGCTATAGCGTAGTTTTCATTTTTTTGCAGTGAACTTCCTCGCTTTCTGTGATAGTGGAATTGTATCCTCATTCATGCAGGTCCCATTACGACCTGTGTGGAATACAGTAAAGATAATGTCTGGCATATTTTGAGCCTTGCATCACCAACCACTTTCATGCCAAGATGTACAGGGCGTGAAAAAGATGTCAATCTGTCTGGTTGCAGATGCACAGGACACTCTGGGTCCTGCACCAAGGGAAAAGTCTGGCTGGCTGTGGATATGCAAGGCCGTCCATGCCCTGCGCCAAGAAAATGGTAAAAAATGGTAAAAATCCTTTGTAACAAAAAAAAAAAAAAACACGAAAGCAAGAAGAAGACCTCCTTAAAGCATTTTCATAAGTCAGGAGAGCAGTTTTCATTTTTAGTGGTGGCCTGTAAGACGGTGGGCAGTTTCAAGAGGGGATGGGACAGGGTGAGGGGAGGAGTGGGAGGGGCAGCTGTGAGATGAGGGGCTAGCTGCACAATCGAGCAGACTCAACAGACTGTAAGGCCTATTTCTGCTGGCATTTTCATATGGTTGTAGTGAATATAAAGGCCATTTTCCAAAAAACACAACTTTAAGAATCGCCCACATACCTCAACCTGTTCACACAATTTACAGCTGTTAAACCCACCTTGTTTTGCAGTTGTTACCGCACAATCATTTGCCGCCATTTGAAACTGAGTGGAATGCAGACATAACATACGAAACCATACACGCAAGTGACAAAAGTGTAATCACTGACCCAAAAATATTTATGCTTTCATAAGTCATGATGTTTAGCAAATGTGAATTTCAGTGAATAAATACAGTATTTGGTAAACAAAGCACCAGGGCACATTCCTTTCACAGTAACATGTTGACCACTCAAGGCATAGACCTGTACACGCCTCTAATTTTTCATTTTCCAATGCATAAAGATTTGATCTTTTTTTTTTTTTAGGGTTTGTATCGCTAACTGATAACATACACTAAAAGCAAGTGACAAAAGCATATGTAGAGCCCTCCCCATGTTTATCTGGATGGAAATCTCTGCTGAGGGGCACGTACAAACATAAGTTGCACTTACCTGACCTTCCGGGATTGGGCTGACCGCCCAGTTACTCAGACACTCTCAGGGCCAGTGCAGGGCTGCACGAAAGAGGGATATAAAGTGATTTTAGTCAGATTCATATCTGACTTACCTTAGTTATGGGTTATGTTGGCAAAAGTCATTCTGCCCCGTTTTCAGTATTTTATTCACTGTATGTAGATACAAGTGATCGTACTTCAGCCCTGACAGGGTGAGCCAGCTGATTCCTTTGCTTCCGATTGATGAACACGCGGCTCGCGCCAGACGCCCAGCAAGGAGAGTGCGGGGGTGTGCCCCATTGAAATGAATGGGGCTTGATTTTGCGTCCTATTTAATACCATACAAGTTGGAAATTAATGAAGGTCCCTGCTCGACTAACAAGGCCCTTGTTAGTCAAGTGGTGGAACTCACTGAGCCGTTTCAGTTTAGCCACTCACTAAAAATTTGCGGCCATTTTTTTCCCCATTTTTTTCTCTGAAAACTGCTTGCTCAACCAATTAGCGGCTCCATTCTAACATCGACATGCCATCATGACGTGGTGTCCGTAAAACGGCATAGCAACCTATCTCAGAATGACACATAAACTGGGCAGACCACAAAAAAAAAACTCACAAATTTGTATATATATATATTTTTTTTATTTCCCACAATACTATAACGTAAACAGATAAAACACAGAAGCCCCTACCTATTGCGCAAATTGAAATATGCAGTAGGGACCTTGTGGGATAAATCATTTATTTGCACCCCAGCTGTTTGCCCTTGGTCAAATCACTCGTGGCTTATGCCACTCATGAGGTTACCCAAGGTCAAGCAACCCTAGAGCAGGTAAATGATTTGTCCAACTGCATATTCCTTATTTATAGAACACATGTGCACTGATAAATAGCAATACAAAAAGTGTTATCTTGGCCCAACATAGCAAGAGAATATTATCTTGTAAAGTAGGATATGTCACAGTGACCGACATAGCAAGATAATACTATAGTGTATAGTGGACCCTTACTGTGCATGGAAACTGGAGGTTCTCAAAATGTTGTTCTACTGCAGGTCAAAAGATCATGGAACGTGATTATACCTTACTGCAGCAGAACAACATTTGAAAACCTCTAGAGGTTCCACGCGCTCAGTCACTTAACCTTACTCAGTGGAAAACAGCAGGCTCCGCACTTCCAGCGGTGGCAGTAGAAGCAGTCGCATCGGAGCCTCACAAGATGCAGGATCAACAGATAATTTGAGTTAAAAAGAAAAGAAAACAAGCGATTCCCCAAACCAAATCCCTCTCGCTTAACGAGAACTACGGCAACCATTTTATTTTTGTTGAAAATCCCTCCCACACCAGATTGACAGCCAATAGAAAGCTGCGTGTAAAAAACAATCCCAAGCTGCGGGTGACGACTGACTCTCCGCAGGCTCCGTACCCGGCAACCAGGCAGAAAGATAAGTCCTGGTGATACTGGCGTGACAGGGCTGGGAGGCTCAGTCTGAAGAGGGCAGCTAGGGCAACGTGGAGCATACAATGTATATAGGGGAAAAAGAGAACTTTTGTCACTTATATAAATAAGAAATGGGGAGTGCCCTTACCTCATCAGGAGCTCCTCCAGGATGCTTGTCCAGTTTTTTAAATAGCCCCCAAACGAAGGGAAGGGGTCATAATAATATGCTCCCAGTGGACTGGCCATACAGTCGCTTTCCACTTGCTGGCTCTCTGACCTGCCCCTGTGCTCTACTGTTTTGTGATGTCTTTACTGGTTGAGCATGGGGGTATGCTCCTGTCACTTGAATGGGGCATCTTTTTCAGATGTGGTTTCCTCATTTTAAATCAGGTATTGGTACTGATTGATACCAAGGTGCAGCTGACAAGGATCTTGTTAGTTGAACCCTGGCATCAATCGATGCCAAAACCCAATTAAAAATAGGGAAATCACGTTTGAAAAGGACGCTCCATTCAAGTGAATGGAGCATACCCCCGCGCCCGACCTATGAAGACGTCACAAAATGTCAGAGCGCTGGGGTGGATCAGAGCCATCAAGTGGAAAGGATCATGGCCAGCCCCTCGGCACATTATGATGTCTTCCCTTCCTTTGAGGGCAGTACAAAAAAATGGGACAAGCAGCCCGGAGGAGCTCCCAATGAGGTGAGGGAGCTCCCTGTTTCTTGTTTGTATAATTGAGAAAGGTGCTGTTGAAGATCCAGTAACATGTCCCTCTGCCTGCTGCCCCCAAAACTTTCACTGCTGTGGGAGATCAGGCCTTTGCTGTGTCTGCATCTAGGCCCTGGAACTTCTCCTTTCAGCTATCTGCTCGGGTTGTTTCCTGTCACTACCTCTTTAGAAGGTCCTTGTGGAACCATTTGAAAGACACCTCTGCCTGCACTTGCATGGGTCACTGGTTCTACCAATATGCACCAGCTTTTTACTTCTGGTTTTGTGCTGTTGCTGCACCAGATTATTTGGTTTCCTTCTTCTGACTGTGGAAATTTCTGTTATGTACCTTGATGTTACCTCTTTGTTCCAATAATTCTACTACATTTATGCCGCGTACTGTAATACCTTCACACAGAGACACAGGCTGGTGCCACACTACGGACGGTCCCGTGCATGTGCATGCAATCCCCTGCCACCTGCATCCCAGTGGATGGAACCCAGAAAGTGGAAATACCCTGACCGAAATTCAGGATGAATGCTAACTTCCTGCAGGCCCCACACTGGTGATGTGGCTCACTGCCAGTCTGGGACCTGGTCCAAGCGGTGTGAAGCCTAGCCTGCTGCCCGCTGCCAATAAATCACTAAGAATGTCACCAACAGCTTAATGTGGTTCAAGGTCAGTTGGCATTCATCTGTATCCCCCTCCCCCGGGTCATCCCTGAAAATAGGCAGAATGTGTCTAGTGCACTTACCCGGTCAACAAAAACTACATAAATAAATAAAACCCTTCTGGGTCGTACCTGAAAATAGGCATTTAATTATGTTGTGTGCTTAACTCGTCAATAAAAACTAATAAATTAACTTCCAGCTTTTTAGGGGTTTGCGTTTTGTGCGGTAGCAACCCTTAAAAGCATTAACAGTTTTGCTATGAATTTCCTTATGTTTTTAAGATTTAAATTGCATGTTTTTTGGTGCAGTATTCACCATCTTGAAAAATATCTAATTGTGATCTTAATTATATCTAGATGCAGGATATGCAATACCAGAGAAAGGAAGTGTGTCCGGGAACCCCAGGTCCAACCATGTGTCCCTGTAGCTCAGTGGTTAGAGCACCGAGATGGTATTCTGGGGGCTTGGGTTAAGTTCCCATTAGGTCACATTTTTTCTTTCTCACTACAGTTTGTGACTTATATTTTAAGAAACACAAGCTGTCGGCAGAAAAGGACCTTCTGGCCCACCTAAATTACTGTGGTAACTTCTTTTACACATGGTCTTTGAGACCCTGTGCAAAGCAAGAAGTAACTCCTAAAATACTTTTCTCAGCACTCTTTCTAGCATGTGAAAAGATGGATGTGCAGTTTGGGCACTGCATGTAACAGGCAACTTGGTCTGTAGAAGACTATGCATGAACTTCAGAAAGCACCACAAGACACAAGTAGTGTTTCGTTTATGTTCATGTTCAGCAGTACCCAATCTATACATGGTGCTTAGGGCTGAGATGTGCTCATCCTGGGTATTGAAGGTACACCCTCGGATGCACAAACAGCCAATCCCCACTGTGTATCTCTGCTGGGGCCTCTCTGTGCCTGTAACTATGCAGATGGATGGCTGGCCGAGGTGGGAAGTGGGCATGTCGGCATTGGACTGGCAGGGCATACAGTATGGGTGGTACAGTTTGTGCTCCATCAGGGCATCCGGTGGACTGTTGATAATACTAGCCATCAGATTGCCATAATGAGTGTGCACCCCCAACAGGCATCCAGACGAACCAATGCCTCCCCACAGACACAAATCCCAGACCATCTCCATGCCACAGAAGGCTGGGGAGAGGAAGATAGATGATGGGCACAGTATTTCCAAACTGAAATTAAAGCACTTCTACTGAATGGGACACGATAGCCCTTCCACAAACTAACACATACCATGATCACCAACTCCTGCGGAGCAGAGGATCTACTGTGGAATCATCTGGGCCTTCAGATTGGAAGCGCATGGTGCAGCTCAAGACACTCTGCCCCTTTTGCAGAACTACAGACTCGCGCATCATTCCATCCAGGATAGTGAATCCCAGCCCTGCATGTTCACATAGGGCTGTAGTGCATGACATGCAGCTGTGCATCTCTGTTACACGCTCTTTCTGGTGCATAGAAAGCCTGGTTGTGCACAGGCCTCATTGTGTGTCTGGCTATACCTCTCTATCACAAATAGTAAAATGCCACCATTAACATTCAATATTTAATAAGTTATCTTACATTAAAGGTTTTGTTCATGTGGAACTTGCCAAGTAAAATCCTGTGTAGCATGTAGATTTTAAAAACTGTCTTGCAGCGTGGAGATTTTCAAAATGGTTGTGCAGCAGGTAGATTTTCAAAACCTTAGTAAAACCATCGTGCAAGCTGTAGACTTTGAAAACCGTTGAGCAGCACGTACATTTTCAGAACTGTCATGCAGCAAGTAGATTTTGAAAACCAGTGTGCAGCACAAAGATTTGAGTAAACACTTTATTACCTCACAAAGATTTTGACAGTTGTCACACAGGCTAAAAACATTGTCCAGTATGAATATTTTAAATGCATGTTTAAAATATTTGTGCTGCATGTAGATTTTACAGAAGAAAAAAAAAAACTGTGAAGGATTCCTGTACAAACACTTTCATTTTCAAACTAATTAGAAAGTTATTTTTTAAACTGCATTGTGTGCCTTGTACTAACCGTCCCTCACAAACACTAAGATGTCATTTTTAACTTTTAAGTATTTAAAAAGTTATCTTACCTTAAAGTTTTTGTTCGTGTTGAATTTTAATGTGAAAAAAATGTGATTTTTCAGCTACTTTTTGGGGAAGGGGACTGAAAATGCACAACTAGTTAATCATAATTAACTCAAATTGTAACTATCATTTTTAAACGAAGACACCAAAAGGACCTATTCCTCAATGATATCTAACAAACCAGTAAGATTCATTCCTGAACTCATTATGTTTTTTTCTCTGTCCCAATTTAAGGAACTAATCTGTCAAAAATATGTAAACTCAGCACTTAATTCATCGAAAACAAATACAGATCTTTATGAAATTGTCCACTTTAAGAGGCCCTAGGACTGAGATGGTGCACACCAAATGTGGCAGGAGGCAAATAAGGAGGAAGTATAGCGCAGTGGTCTAAGGCTCTGAGCTGCAAATTTGGTGACAGCCAGCAGACCAGACCTGGGTTTGAATCCCACAGCTTCCACTTGCATACTGTGTGACACTGAGCAAGTCACTTAACCTCCTTGTGCTCCCAGGTCACTCCTGTAAAAAAGCTTTCAGCTTAGTGTGCTATACCTGGTTAAACAAATAAATAAATAAATGTCTCAGTGCATGGGACAGGCATAGGGCAACCCTAGCAATAGGAACGAGGAGATAAAGCCAGAGATCAAGTACAGTCTGTGACTTTTATGGTAGGCAGGGAAAATGGGCAGACTGGATGGGCTTAGCAGTCCTTCAAACAACATGAAGTCTTGCTATATTATAGACATTAGCAGTTTGATCCAGCTCTAGAACTGCCCCGGAGTGAAATGGTTAAAACCATTCCAAAATAGAATTTTGGCACGAGAGCAGCTCTATCTGTGTTATTTCAAACTTGAACTGTCACATTCTTTACTCCGCCTCAGTGAACAGTCGCTCCGGAGATTTCTCCTTCTGCTCGGTTCATTTCTCGGTTTAAAAAGTGTTTTCTCGGTTGGATTTAACTGAGAATAGTTTTATTTTAACCGCAAAACCATTCGGTTCAAGCTCTATCTGTGGTAACCGTAAGTAAATGAAGGTTTTGTCTGTGTGGAACTTGTAAGTTATCGGTTCGGTTTTGAACCGATCAGTGGGTTTAAAACTCATTTAAAACTAAAAGTTACTATTTTAGAGTGCGGTTCCCGGTTCTTATCGGTTCTAAAAAAAACGGATTTATTACGTTTTTTCCAATACCCGTGACACGGTTAGGAACCGATAAGGGTGTCTTGCCTGGCACTGCCGTTAAAAGGGCAAGTTTTTGGTTAGGCTGGCATTATGTCTGAGAAACCCAAAAGAAAAACCGGGCCCACTGGGTTTCAACACTGTGATGTTTGTGGGG
The DNA here is from genome assembly GCA_016271365.2 of Neoceratodus forsteri. Classification (NCBI taxonomy): domain Eukaryota; kingdom Metazoa; phylum Chordata; order Ceratodontiformes; family Ceratodontidae; genus Neoceratodus; species Neoceratodus forsteri. The sequence goes on along the minus strand of JADMNL010000032.1, from coordinate 126,435,730 downwards.
AAGTCTTTGCCAAGGCTGACCCACACAACACATGTGTTTATTGTCTGTTTGACCACCTCCAGTCAGACTGCCAGGTAAGTAAAATTTCCCTGCAGCCACCCTGGAAAAAAGATTGGGCAGGCTCAGGGAACGAGAGGCCAAAAAGTCCGCTGACCCGGATGGCCAGCCCGGTTCGGTGCCAACCAAACCAGAGGGAGTGCCCTCTGACCAGGGCCAGACTTCCTCGGGCAAAAGAAAAGCTGGTTCTGAGGAACCAATTCCAAAGAAAACAAGAAAATCAGCAGGTCTGGAGTCCAAAATTCCTTCTCCAACTGCTGCAGAGATAAAAAGCCATACAAATTGTCCAGTCACTGTCTCAGGGTCCGTCCAACCACCACTATCTGGTAAAGGTCGGTTCGTCCGGTCCTAGTGGTTCAGAATTATGATATTGAGGAATTTTATGAACTAGAGGAGGGGAGGAGGATTATGAACAGTATGAATGTGGCTGGGAAGGTCTGGGTGTGCCCATTGAACCGACATCTCCCCAGACAGACCTTTAGAATCTCCCCTATGCTGTCTGAGTCCCCATCTCATTTTATGTTTTATAAAAAGTTGTTGAAACCCTCCAGCTTCCTTTAGAAGAGGCTGTGGATGAGCAAGAGGAGCCTGATTTTGTAGAAATGATGGATATTCAGAGTCTAGGAGATTGTCTATTCCTTTACATAAGTCTTTTAGGAAACAAACAATTAAAATTTTAAAAGCTCCTAATTCTGTTCCTCCTGTAGATAAAAGATGGACAGAAGGTATACATTGTCAGGCCCTGATACAGAATTCCTTTCTCAGCAATGCAGTCATGTTTAGTAGTTCAGGCTGCTGCCTGTGATAAAGCTAATATTCCTTGGCTTCACATCCTCCTGACAAGGATTCCAGGAAGATTGATGCCATGGCAAAAAAACAGTATAAGGCAAGCAAATTATATGGCTTATGTAGCTAGGTATCAGAAATCTAGATGGGATACTGTTATGCAATTGGCCAAGCAGGCCCATGGCCAGCTGGCTAGTGAACTAGAACAGGTGGCTGCTGATGGCATTGAAGCCTCTAAGGTTCAGTTTCATGCTGCTGTGGATGTTAATGATGTTTCCTCTAGGGTCATGGCCACATCTGTAGCTTTTCGTAGGTTGGCCTGGCTCAGGTGTACTAGTTTGTCACAGGATACCCAGACTAAGGCTATGGATTTTCCTGTGGTGGGAAATTCTCTGTTTGGAGAGCAGACAGAGAACTACATGAAGAAGATGGATGAATATAGGACTACTTACAAGAGTGCCCAGGCTAAGGAGCGCAAGCCACTCCTCAAAGGCATGCCCCCAGGGTAGGGTAGGCCTTTTCACAGGCCTTCCTACCAGACTCAGGCCTCCTCTGCCTATGCTCAGAGGGCTTCTTCAGAGGCAGGGGCAGGCGAGGGGTGGGCAGACCTGCTCCCACCCCCAGCCTAAAGCTCTCATGAAACAGGCACCCTGATGGGGTGCCCAGGGCCAATTCTCCTGTACCAGTGGGGGCAGGCTGGCTTACTTCAGTCAGAATTGGGCTTCTTAACCTCAGACAAGTGGGTTCTGGAAGTAGTGTCGGGTCTGGTTCTCAGCTTCAAAAAGTTTCCCAAGTTGAGAAGCAGACTTTTTCTACCTGCAAGTCCTTCAGAGACCCTCGCTCTGGAAACAGAGGTCTCATCCTGTTAGCTCTCAGAGCAGTAGAAGGGTTCCTCCCTGCATCAGGGCAGGGGTCTGTATTCAGATACTTCCTTACCCCAAAAAGACAGGAGAGTGGCCCATTTTAGATCTCAGATATCTGAACAAGCATCTTTGAAACCAAAGTTCAAAATGGTAACTCTGGCAATGATTTTACCTTCCCTAAGGCCAGGGACTGGCTAGCCTCCCTGGACCTCAAGGATGCCTATTTCCATGTCCTAATCAGAAGATCCCATCGAAAGTACCTCAGATTCGAACTGCCCTCAGGTCATTACCAGTTCAGAGCAATGCCCTTCGGCCTTACCTCTGCTCCAAGGGTATTCACAAAGTGTCTAGCAGTGGCAGTGGCCCACTTAAGGAGGCAGAGGATTGCTGTTTTTCCCTATCTAGACGACTGGCTCATTGTAGGCCAGTCCCCAGAACAGGTAAAATCTCACCTGCAGGTCACCCAGCAGCTTCTCACCTCCCTGGGTTTTCTGCTAAACCTACCAAAGTCGGTTCTGGAACCAGTCCAGGTACTCACCTTTATAGGGACAGAATTGGACACAAAGCTAGCCAGAGCCTTTCTTCCCCCAGAAAGGGTAAGGAATTTAGTGGCTGTGGCCTCTTCCTTCACTCTGCAGGTCTCTCGACCAGCAAGACACTTTCTGCAGCTCCTGGGGCACATGGCTGCATCCACAGCTGTTGTGCAGGGAGCCAGATTTCAGATGAGAGACATTCAGTTTCACTTGAGAACCTTTTGGTCTCAGAGAAGAGACCCTTTCCAAGTTGGTCCCAGTGACTCGAACCTTGATCCTAGCTCTCCAGTGGTGGCAGGATCAGAGCAATTAAGAGCGGGGTCCCCTTCATTTCCCCTCTCACGACTTGACTCTCACTACAGATGCTTCCCTTCTGGGTTGGGAGCCCACATGGGCGACCTTTCCACTCAGGGAGTTTGGTCCCCCCAGGAATCTCTGCTCCACATCAATTTGCTGGAACTCAGAGCTGTCTTTTTAGCTCTTCAAGCTTTTTCTGCATCTGTCCATGACAAGGTGATACAAGTCAGAACAGACAACACCACAACAATGTGGTACATCAACAAACGGGGACACTCGGTCTTCGGCCTTGTGCACCGAGGCAATGAAGTTGTGGTCTCTGGCCTATTCCTTGAACACTTCCCTCATAGCAGTTCATCTTCCAGGGAAGGACAATGTCCTAGCGGATGCCCTCAGCAGGATTTCCCAGGGCCATCACGTATGGTCCCTGGATCCTCAAGTGCTGGGATAGTTTTTTGCCAGGTGGGGCATCCCTCAGATAGATCTTTTTGCAGCCCCAGACAATCACAAACTTCCTCTGTTCTGTTGCAGACCTCCAGTGCTGGTCTCAGTTCCCCTGGATGCCCTTCTTCTGGATTGGGAGGGGAAGTTCCTCTATGCTTCCCCCTTTCCTCTCCTATTCAAAGTACTAGTCAAAATCAGATCTCAGCCTTGCAGGGTGATTCTGATTGCTCCGGATTGGGCCAGGCAGCCCTGGTACCCACTCCTTCTGTCTCTGACGGTCCATCTTCCCCTGTGCCTCCCCAGGAATCACGATCTGTTGACTTGTGCCCAGGGAAGGGTTTGGTATCGGACCTCAATCCCTCAACCTCAAGGCCTGGCTCTTGAGGAGTTAGAGTCTGCTGATTTACACCTCTCTCAGGGTGTTCTTGAGATCCTAAAGGCTTCCAGAAAGCCTTCCACTAGGAGCTACTTATAGTTCTAAATGGAAAAGGTTTTCCATTTTGGTGCTGGGAAAAATATTTCCCAGAATCTGCTGAATTGCCCATGTTGTTAGATTACATGGTACATCTTAATTCCTTGGGTCTCAGACCAGCTACCCTGAGAGTTCATTTGGCAGCTGTGTCTGCTTTTGTGCCAGCAGAAAAGTCATCCCCTCTTTCCTCTCATCCTGTGTTTTCCAAGTTTTTTAAGGGATTACTCCATACTAATCCTCCCTTTCGGGAACCGGCCCCTGCTTGGGACCTAAATGTTTGCATTGCCCAGTTAATGCAACCCTCTTTGAACCTCTGTCTTCTGCAGAGCTTAAGTACCTAACTTGGAAAACTGTTTTCTAGTGGCTATCACTTCTGCCAGACGCATAAGTGAATTGCAAGCCTTGTCAGTGGAGACTGACTTTATTTCTTTCCACAGGGATAAGGTAGTCCTTAGGACTAATAGGAAGTTTTTGCCTAAGGTGGTTTCAGATTTCCATCTTAATCTATCTCCCTTCCAGTATTTTTCACTGATCACTCCTCTTGGTGAGAGGAGGTTGCACAGCCTGGATGTTAAGAGAGCTTTAGTTATTATATAGAGTGCACTAAAGGTCACAGGTCTCGAATCCTCCAACTTTTCCTTACCTATGGTGAAGTTGGGAAAGGCAAACCTGCTCCTGGTTTGAGGGCTCATTCTACCAGGGGTACAGCTGCGTCTCTAGCTGCTGCCAGAGATATCCCTTTATTAGAGATTTGCCAGGCTGCTACTTGGAAAACGGTACACACTTTTACCAAGCATTACTCCCTGGATGTCCAGGCCAGGAGAGATGCTCGGTTTGGCACAGCTGTTCTTCAGAGCCTATTCTCTAAGTAGGTTCTGCCCCTCCTCCAAGGAGGTACTGCTGTGTATTCTTCTAATGTCTATAATATAGCAAGACTTCATGTTGTCTGAAGAAAAAATTACTCACCTTAGTAATGTTGTTTCTTCTAATGGAGTCTTGCTATATTATAGACCCCAACCTACCCCTCTCAGAACCTCTACTTGTGGGTGCGGGCAACTTAGTGTGGGCACTACTTATGTCCTGTTAACATTTTGTCCCTTTGGGACTTTTGGGTGTGTATGTGTACGCGTGTGTGTGTTTATTATACTTATGTTCCATTTTCATATTATTAGAATGGTGTTAGTATTTCTGGTCCCTGACTTGAGTCTTGGGTGTTGGGACCATCATGGTTGTTATTATTTAGGTAGCCATTTGGCTAGTGTAGGTTACAGCTTCCACACAGACCTTAGTGAGTTTGGCTCGTAAAGATCTGACAGTTCAAGTTTGAAATGACACAGATAGAGCTGCTCGTGCCAAAATTCTATTTTGGAATGGTTTTAACCATTTCACTCCGGGGCAGTTCTAGAGCTGGATCAAACTGCTAATGTCTATAATATAGCAAGACTCCATTAGAAGAAACAACATTACTAAGGTGAGTAATTTTTTCTTATCTGCCATCAATTTCTGTGTTTCTATGTTTCTTCGGGTCTAACGAGGCTGCGTTAACAAGTGTTTTAATGTAGACGTTTAAACAGAAATTATTGCATCATCAGAGTTCTAAACCTTCAAATGAGGGAACTGTGGCATTAGTGTTTTTTCAACCCTAATGCCCCCCCCCCAAAATCAGTCATACCTTTCTCTGGGCAGGACCCTAGATTTAACTTTAGGCAATAGACTCATGGGGCATGGCCCCAGGTTTGTAGCTTGGTCTGGATCAGGAAGCTAGGGGCTGGGGTGTGGGATGAGAATTTGAGTTGAAAAACCATAATGCCATACTCCCTTCCCTTTGTGGCTTTGGAACCCTAATGATGCATTAATATATCTTTTTCTTCCCGCAAATGTCCTTACTTTTTGAGAAACTAGAGTTGTAACTTGCTTCACACAGGGCCCTAATGGATAGCACGGCACTATTAATGCTAGCACCACACCAACCTTCTGAATTTTGGAGCCATTATCTTTAAATAACAAGCTCTTGGCAGCCAGATTCCAGATAACAAACATAATAATAAATAAGTGATTGATAAGCAGTTGGCATATCTTCAACATTGACACAGACTGCTCAACCCCCTCCTTCCAGAACACGTGATCTCCATGCTTGTACAGTCTGCAAGTTAGGGAGTGGGGACTGACTAGCTACCCTGGATTTGGTATTAACCCCCCTTTGAATTAAGGGTCTGAAGGGGGCTACAGCACGGTGCCAGTCGGTGGCTGTTTGTTTTCTAAATCAGTTTATGAGAGGACGGAAGAAGGCGGTACAGGATGGTAAATGACTGAATTTAGGGAAGGGGTTTCCAAGGGACTTACACTGACCACATGGGGGGGCTAGAAGATTCTTTTTTTTGGAGCGGGTGCAGTTTCTGAGGGACAAAGATGGCAGACGATATTATGACATCAGAGAGCTGAGTCTTGCCAGGCAACAGTCAACAGTGTACCAGTCCCGGGTGCTGATGGGAATGGAGCTGATCGGGGCGCTGTGCTCCCTCACCCACCACAGACACACACATACACAGCAGATTGTCTTGTTTCAGGGGGTCAAGGCCCCCCCCCCCGAGACCCCTTCCCACTCCTCTTACCAGTACTATATTACTATTACTACAAATACTGCTAATAGTTGCAGTGCTCACGAGATCTAAGATGTCATCAGACAAGAATTCGTTATGGTACTGAAATCTCATCTGATGACATCATAATCTCATCTGCCATCTTTGTAACTAAGAATCTGCACCTGAGCAATTTTTATTTATTTATTTATTTTTTGTATATTTGGCTGAATACTGAGTACCAAATATTGACTCACTGAGTATCTGGGGTGCCAAGTCCGAATCAGAGCTGTGTAGAATATTCAGATTCCGTCTCCCCGGAATTCTGGAATTTCTGCCTAATCTCGTGGAATTCCATGGAAAGCAGAATGCCAAAGTTCTGTTAATCTTCAGTTTATATAAATATTGGGATAATATTTAGCGGTTAATGTAAACACAGAATAATAGCCTGCAGATTACATAATCCAGTTTACATAAAAATTCTTTTTGGAATTCCATGGAATTAAAAAAATTCCAAAAAGCACTTTGGAAGTGAAATTGTACATTCCATGCAGCTCTGCTATGAAGACTTGCCAGGTTGTGTGTTGCTACTAACCACTACGAAAAAATGAAGTAACTAGTTATTTCACGACTAAGGTGGTTAGTTCACCAACAGCACTGGCTGCTTTAAAAAGACATGTTCAGAGTATAAGAAATTCAGTGGTGAAAATGCCACCAGCGTAAGTGCCTATCCAGTAGGCCTTACATGAAATAATCACTATCATGGTAGAGTTGACTGCAGAACACTGTGGTCCCATGACCCCCTGGTCAGATCACCCCGTGCGAATGCTTACACCTTGCAAGTCACTGGTGAAATTGGTGAGTCACTTTCGATACTACCACAGATGGTTTCTGAGGTGGTCCCTGAAGAGTTTGTACAGGCTAAGCTTATCTATGACATCCTTCATCCCTGGTCTGGCACCACTACCATGGGTCAGAATGAAAGTGTGGTTCTGAGAGGAAGCCCTGAAGTGCTTTACGTGACTGTTTTTTTTTCTGATTCTTCCTTCACACAGTTGTAGAAATTCTGAAGTCTTTGCACTCACTGCAGCAGGAGAATCAGCGCTTGCAGGAACAGATCATGAGTCTGACAGCCAAAAAGGAACGTCTGCAGCTGCTCAACGTCCAGCTCTCCGTCCCCTTCCCCATGGTGACATCCAGTGGCACCCTGTCAGGACAGACCCACTACATGTCACAGAATGGTAAGGAAAGGTTAGGGAGTTGTCTTTGGGGTACATTAGACAGTAGAACTGTGTGTGTGTGTGTCTCTGTCTGTCTATGTGTTTTTTTGAACCACCAAATTTTAGTTTTTGATTCCCAGTAAGAGGGGAGCTGTATGGGTGACACTGTAACATGGGCAAGACTATTCTAGCCACCTGTCTGACTAAACAGCAAGTTCAAGGGTTATTGGTTTAGTCTTTATATCAGGTTTGGTGACAATATCAGTATGCCTCAACTGGAACTATGTTTTTGTTTTCTGTTTATGTTTCATATAGAGAACAATATTTTCATATTCAAATATCATAATTTTTTAAATACATTCTTAAGTAGAACCCATGTTGTATGTGCAGTAAGACACTTAAGGGATGAGGCTGAAGGCCAAGTTCATCCAACATCCCAGAAGCGAGGCCATCCCAACACAACCCCCACTGTTGCCACTGTGATTGCTCTTACTAGTCTCCCTCTGAGTGCCTCTCCCACTCTGCCCTCCATCTCATCTCCCCCCGCCCTTCTCCTCCTTTCCCCCTTACTTCTCCCCTCCTCAACTACCTCCTTTTCACCTCTCTCTTCCCACCACCCTGTTTTTCCTATACCCCACTCCCCTACTGTTGTTACACCTGCAACATGCCCCCACCACGCCCTACTCCCTTTACCCACCCCTTGACCAACCTTCCCTGCCTCTATCACTACCCCTCATGTATATCCCAACAGCACTTACCTTGGATACTTGCACTTTATCACAAAGTCTAACTTCAGGACTGCTTTCCTTTCTACTGACCTCCTGACTCTAAACCCTTCTTTATTTTCCTTAAATCTATGTAACATCCTTTATCTTCAAAATCATGTATTAAGTTTGGTAACTGTTTTTGGTCAGTTTGTCCACTGCACTCTACGTTTGTAACATTCTGCATCTTGTTTTATTCCACTATTATTTGTTGTCTTTTTTTGTTTCTCTGACATGGAACCTTTGTAAACGAACCATTGATTCAAAGGTATTTTGTAATCCGAGAACTCAATAAATAAACTACGGTCAGTAAAGCACTTTCTTCTTGTGTGTTTAAAAGGACTCTGTTCAGGTGCTTCATATCTAATGTGGCAAGGAACACTTTGAATGACATAACCTGGGGGCCTTGCTGGTCTCCCACCAGCAAACAGCAGATGGGGCTTAATGAAATCAAGGGAGAAACGTAAGGGGAGAGGCAGGACCAGCTGCTGGAGAATGGTGTGCACAAATACAAGCAGTCTGGGCATCAAAATGCCAGGGCTACAAGCAGTGGTTGTAGAGGGTAACTGTGACATGGTGATGGTCACAGAGATATGGGGAGCCTTTAAACCATGGATGTGGTGTGCCTATACTGGGTTACTTCTTGTTCAGAAAAGACAGGACTAAGGGTAAGGGAGGTAGGGCTGCACTTTACATAAGGGAATGAATAGAGGCAACAGAGATGGATAACATGGGAGACTAAGGAAGGGGTAGAAAATAGGAAGCAAATTAGGACTGGAGTGGTATACAAACCACTGGGTCAGGACCAGGACCAGGGGACAAATAGAGAATTAGTGGAGACGCTGCAGAGGGCAGTCAAGTTGGGGAAGGTATTAACAGTAGGTGATTTTAACATGCCAGACATGGACTTGGAAAATCCCAGTGATGGCAAGTACACAGAATAAACTACTGGTGCAAGCATGCCAGGGGGCGTTCCTAATATAGCTGGTCCAGAATCTGACAAAGGAGGGGACCCTGCTGGATTTGGTACTCAGGAACAGCAAGAGGATCCAAAATGCCAGTCCTGGAACTACTGGGGTCCAGTGATCTCAAGACAGTGAGGTTAGAGGTCCAACCTGGGGCCTACAAAGAGACTAGCTCAGTAAAAGAGTGGGATTTCAGGAAGGCAGACTTTAACATTTTACTGAGGGAAGGTTTGAAGTGAGCAGAGCAGTTAGAAAAGGTGGAGGCAGAATGGGAAGCGTTCAAAACTGGAATGCTAGAAGCAAGGGCAGGCTGCACTGGGAGGGTATCAGAAGACAAAACATTGAAAGATCCAGTGTGGTTCATGATAAAGAATTTGGTAAGAGCTTAAGGGAAGGGCATTCAGAAAATACCAGGGCAGCAAAAGGCAGCATGACAGGTAGGAGTACATAAGGGCAGCCAGGAAGGCTAGTGGGAATGTCAGGGGCCAAGGTGATGACAGAACTCAGGCTTGCAAGGGGGTGAAATGAAGAGACAAAGGGTTTTTCTGGTACATACGGGAGAAACAAAAGGGGGGGTATAGTGAGATGAACACTGGAGGAAGGCTGGGAGGAGGGGAACAGAGGCAAGGCACAATACTGAACCAATAAATTTGTTCAGTGTTTATCAGGGAAGAAGAGGGGTCTCTGCCAGAATGTGGTGTGAGGGGCGATCGCCCAAAGAGTATGGTCCAAATAACAGAGGAAAGGATATTGGAAGGGCTTAAAGAGTTGAAGGTGGACAAATCTGTGGGATCTGATGGTCTGCACCCAAGGGTGTTTATGGAGGAAGCAGAAGCAGTACAGGTTGCACTTGCAGATATTTTGAATTGCTTGTTGGCCAAAGGGGGGGGGTCCAAGGGACTGGAGGATAGCAAACATGGTTCCTCTACAAGTAAAGATGAGCTGAGAAACTATAGACCTGTCAGCCTAACATTTATAGTAGGGAAGGTAATGGAGGCCATACCAAGAGAAGAACTGGTAGACCTCCTAAAAGAGCATGGGTTTCATGATTCCAGGCAGCAGAGATTCACTATAGGGAAGTCGTGTCAAATGAGTCTCATTGAGTTCCTTGACTGGGTAACCAGGGCAGCTAAAAAATGGCAGGCAGTTGATAAAATAGACTTAAGCTAAGCTTTTGACTCAGTCTCTCACAGGAACCTAGGCAAGAAACTAAGGGGCATGAGGGGAGAAGAGGTTGGCAGCTTCAGTAGAACGCTTTCTGAAGAGGAAAGATGCAAAGGGTAGTGGTAAACGAGAAGTTTTCGAATGTGAGGGAAGTCCAGAGTGGAGTGCAGCAGGAATCAGTACTGGGCCCTGTCCTTTTCAGTGTCTTTATATGTGACATAGAAGAGGGCATAAAAGACAAGGTGTGCCTGTTCACAGACAACACAAAAATCTCTGCAAGGTTGGACATGGAAGAGGGGGATAAGTGAACTAAGGGAGGACCTGGATAGGCTAAAGAAATGGTCAAAGATCTGACAGCTGAGCTTCAGTGCAAAAAAGTAATGCCTATTGGGGGAAAAGAGCCTAAGGGTGCAGTATAAAACGGAGGTGGTACTAGAATGCATGAAGCAGGGGAAAGCCCTGTGGGTCATATCTGGATAACCTCAAATCCACAGCGCACTGTAACAAAGCTGTGGGTAGGGTGAATAAGATGTTGGGATGCATAGGGAGAGGAGAGGGATAAGCAAAAAAAGCTGGGAGGTAATCCTCCAACTGTATGGATCATTGGTGAGGCCACATTTGGTGTATGCACAAGGTACGGGCATCCATTCCTGAGGAAGGACTGTGATAAGGTGGAAGCAGTACAGTAACAGTACAGTGTGATCAAGATGGTCCAAGGTTTGGGCGGGCGTGACGTACGAGGAGAGGCTGCAACACTTGGATATGTACACCCTCAAGAAAAGAAGGGAGAGGGGTGGCATAATAGAGACATACAAGTACCTGCATGGGGTGAACAGTGTAGACTACTAAGCCATATTCTTCATGAGCACAAATAAGGGGACTGTGGGGGACTCTGACAGGGGAGAGATTTAAAAAGGATGCCTGCAACACTTTTTCACTGAAAGAGTGGTAGGTAATTGGAACAAGCAACCGGAGGATGTGGTAAAGGCCAGATCAGTGGGCAGTTTCAAAATGGTCTGGGATTGGCATGTGGCCATAGTTGGGGGGGGGGGCAGAGGCAAGGGGGAGGGAGGCCACTAAGGTCAGAGTAATAAGGTAGGATGGGCAGACTAGATGGGTTGGTTGGCATTTTTCTGACGGCAATTTTTATGGCTCTAACAACGCACTCAAGATGTGCAATTGTATACCCACAATTACACACACTGATGTGTCCCGTTGCATATTTTAGTTTTCTAACAGTATGAATCTGGTGCCAGATTATTACTTGTGCAGTCATCTCACACCACAGAGGGGCTTGAAACTCAAGAGTGTTAAAAAAAATTCAAAGAATGCCTTCACCCTGTGTTGTTCATGACTCTAGGCCCCCCAATGGCAGATCTTTGTTTCCGCTGAAGAAACTGGACCCACTGTATCCAGCCCCTGGTTCTGTAGCTGTGTTTTCTTGACTTTAATGTAAAGACCATTATTTCCGTTAGTTTGCAGTTATCGGTTCCTTCACACTGTGGGGGTTTTTTTTGTTTTTTTTTTAACTCTTTTCTTCTCCAGTCATGGCCTGCGGAGCCTCTCTCAGGCATCCTGCCTGTTCCTGCCCGCCTGAGGTCCCCTCAGCCCTGAGCCTCTTCTCTCCCCTCCCCACAGCCAGCACCCCCAGCTTAACCCCTCTGGAGTGGGGCCACCCCTCCTTTTTGGGCATTCTTACAACATAGACTCTGGCTGTCGGTGAGGGCCGGAGAACTGAAGGCCGGGCGAGGTGGATCCGGTGGTGGGCATGGGGGTCAGGTGCCGCCACCTACCCTGTGGAGCCGAGCTTTTCAATGTTCTAGTGCCCTTCCCCCTGGCGTGGTGCACCCCTGATGCAGTGGCGCACGGCAACCCTGCCTGCATCAGCCACGCTGATTGACGGGCTGCCGACGTACTGCAGCGCCCCCGATCTCCACCGGGAGCCACTGGTACACCAGATAAGCCCCAGCCTTCCCCCCGAGGGAGGAGAGCAGCCCTGTGGGCGCTCGATCCTAGTCCCGTCTCTGCTGACCCCCAGCACCCGAGCTCGCTCCTGAACTCAGGTTGCTAGCGTGGCGTGAAGTGTGGCGTCCAGTGCCTCAACCCTCAGCACCACCGGGCCTTCACGGTGTGTTTTTGTGGTTAAATGTACATTTTTTTCATTTTGTACTGATTCCCAGTCAGTTCCAAGAACTACAGTAGCCCTGTCTTACTTCAAGAGGGAGCTCTTGCAGCAGGTAACACTATTAGGACTATGCCGCCAGGCACTAGAACCCCACAGAAAAATTTCTAGCTAGCAGTCCAAGGCGGGTGACTGCCTCGACATTGGCCCCGCCCCATGGTCCCGTGTGGTATAAAGGGGCACTCCCCCAGCACCACCAAGTTCTTTTTCCCGCTGTCATAGATACATACATAAATACATAGACAGTGTCGGCAGATAAGGACCTATGGCCCACCTAGTCTGCCCATTTGAGTTTGTAACTTCAGTTTATGTTTTCCTAGAACTCTGTTGCCCCTTACCCCTGACCTCCAGAATTCCTTTATGTCTATCCCATGCATTCTTAAATCTCCTGATTGTTTCAGCCCCCACCACTTCCTCAGGCAGGGTGTTCCACTTGTCCACCACCCGTTCTGTGAAGCAATTCTTCCTCTGTTTTCTCTGAATCGTCCTCCCTCCAACTTCATCCCATGCCCTCTAGTCCTGGAACATCTTTTTCACTTAAAAATAGTGTATTCTTGTACCCTGTTCCTCCCTGTAAGATACTTGTATGTCTCTATCATGTCCCCTCTCTCCCTCCTCTCCTCCAGGGAGTACATATTCAATTCCTTCAGCCTGTCCTCACAGGACTTGTGATGCAATCCATGTACCATCTTTGTTGCCCTCCTCTGAGCCTTCTCTACCCTGTCTATGTCCTTACGTAGGTAAGGTATCCAGAACTGTACACTGTACTCCAGGTGGGGCCTCACTAGTGTCTTGTATAGTGGAAACATGACCTCCCTTTTCCTGCTGGTGATGCCCCTGCCTATGCATCCCAGCATCCTATTTGCTTTACCTGCTGCCTTGTCATAATGGTTTTACCTTGAGGTCATCAGAGATGATAACCCCAAGATCCCTTTCCTGCTTGGTGCATGCTATATCCTCACCTCTCAACTGATATATTGTGCCAGGGTTTTTGTGCCCCATATGCATTATCTTGCACTTCTTTGCATTGAATTTCAACTGCCAAACCCCTGACCATTCTTCAAGTTTCTGCAGGTCCGTTCTCATTCTGTCTACACCCTTTGGTGTGTCTGCTCTGTTACAGAGCTTTGTCTCATCAGCGTACAGTGAAATTCTGCCTTCTAGGTCCTGTGCAATGTCACTGATGAAGATGTTGAATAGGACCGGTCCCAGCACTGATCCCTGTGGTACCCCACTGGTCACTCTTCCCTCTGTGGAGTGACAGCCATGACAGCTGTCGACCCACTAGTATCAGCTCCATGGACGCCTCTCTTGCAGTCGACCGCTATTTTCGTGCTTCACACAGTACCGATCATTTAGAGTTTTTCTCCTCGCCTTTTTTCCCTTTTTGTGCATCTCTTCTCCATCTTCTCTGCAGCGGAAGTCTAAGTGCACATGGGCAAGCAGATCCCGGCTAGAGATGGCCATTCAGCCTGCCTTATCTGCTTGGGCCTGGGCCACAAGCCAGACGAGTGCCTGCATTGCCAAAAGTTTAATAAAAAGACCCGCATCGGCCACTTCAAGACTCTGAAGGCTCACCTCCTAGAACAGCAAGTGGCTGCCATGCAGAGGACCCATTTGGGACACAGTTCTTCTTTCTCAGCCAGGGACTCCTCCCTTCCCCCAGAGAGAAGAAATCAGGCAGGAAGCACCCTCATAGCAAGGATCGAGCCAGGTCAGAATCCTGCCCTAGGTCCCCTCACAAGATCTTCACATCCTCTGCCTCCAGCAGAAGGTCAGAATCTGTTCCCCCTGGCTCGTTAACCCTTCCTGGGATTTCTTCCAAGACAACTCCCGCCTCCTCCCATTCACACGGCAAGGAGCCTGATGGACATGGGTGTTCATCCGCCCATGTCTCTGGCCTTAAGGCCCCACAAGCAGTCGCTATGGTCTAAGCCAGAAGGACAGGCATCTTCTTCAGGCAGTATGTCAGAGTCTTCCACCCGCAAGGCCTTGGAGTTGTCCAACAAGTTGAAGGGGTCAGACGACACCTCCAGACGCCAGGAATCTGAGCACCACCAGAAGCACCCGCCACCTCGTGAAAAAGCATCTACCACTTCAGAGGATCGCCAGTCCTCAGGGCCTTCCGATTCCAGGTTGGAACCGGACCAGATGCCCCCTCCCAAAAAGCCATCTGCTCCACTGGACCAGATGTCGGACCAGGCGACAGGTCACACACCTGAGGACCGAATGCCTGGACCTCTCGAATGAACTTCGAATCCACTGTCACTGCCTCCTCCTAAGGAGCCAGATGTCTGACCCCCGGGGACACTACCCCAAAACTTCCGGTCCTAACGCCTGATAGCAATCAGATGTTGGACCGGACGACTGTACCGGATGCACCACAAGGGCCGCCATCAGGGCCCTTGGAACATCCCTACCCCACCACCAGCACAGCCTGTCATCTCACTGGCGGAGGCAGGAGCTCTATTTAAGTCATGGTGGAACACAATAAAAGGAGATCTGCTAGATCTGTTACATAAACCATGGGAGCGGTCCCCTAGCCCTAGAGGTCTCCTGTCACCGGCTCCGCCCAGAGAGACGTCGCCCCAGAGACCTCTGAGATCACCTCCTATGCCAGAACGCCCGTTGTCAGGGGATGATGACCAGTGGTCTCCAACGCTTAGCAGCTATGGCCGACCCCCGTCGTCCATATCCTCATCTAGGGATGTCTGCATTTGACTTCAGATGAAGATTCGGGGGACTCTTCCTCTTATTACTCCTCTGAGGATGAGCTCCCTCTGCCCTCTCAGGACCATAAGAAGGATTCTCCCAGGTTTCCTCCAGATGACCCTTCTTTTTTGGATGTAATGAGGCACATCCAATATCTTAACCAATGAGACACGGAGGAACTTGACCCAAAACGCCATCACTTGGCAAAATTCCTGGGGACAAACGACCCAAAACCCTTGGTCGTCCCTCCACTAGTCGAGCCTTTCCAGCACATCACAAAATTGGCCCGGAAACACCTCTGCACCACTTCGTCCATCCCTAGGAAGGCAGACTGCCTATACAGGACACCGAAAGGAGAGCCTCACCTGAGTGAACAACCAAAAGCAGACTCCGTGGTGCTAACCACCACTCATGGCAAGGCATAGCAACTGAGGCACATGAGCTCTCAGTCCCCTGATCCTGAGTCTAAGAAACTGGACCAGATGGGCCAAAAAGTGTATACCTCGGCCACCTGCACAGTCAGGTCCCTAAACTTTTTGGTACATATGGTTATGGGAACAAGGCCTTGGACTTTGCCGAAGCTCAGCCGGATTCTGATAATAAATCTGAGCTTATGGCTGTCATCCAGTCTTGCATTGATGTAGGCAAACACGTCCTGAGAAGCTCATATGACTCCACAAATATGGCCACCGCCACAGGAGTCTGTATGAGGTGCCACGCCTGGCTCCGGGTCTCGGGATTCCGGCAGGATTGGCAGGATGCAATCCTTGATACACTCTTTCAAGGGTCAGTTCTCTTCGGTACGGACACTGAGAAACTGATCACTGGGCTTCAGGACTCCGGTAACGCGGTCTCCGACATCCACCGTATGTACAGGTCAGAACTAGCTACTACCAGACACCACCCCTTTCGCAAAAATCAGGGCCAACAGGGAAAGCATCAGTAACCTAAAGGAGTTTTTAAGAGAAGGGGCCCTCCCCTGCCTTCAGGCGCCCAAGGACCCAAAAGTGCAAAAAATGCCAGAGCACTCCTGCCTATGTCCTCTGCCTCGGCAGAACTCCCTGCCTGCCCCCCCACCTCCAGCGAAGTTTCAGGGGGAGGCAGTAGGAGGGAGATTCTTCCTCTACGTCAAAGGATGGTCTGACATTGCCATGGATCAGTGGGTCCTCCAGATAATAGAAAGAGGGTACGCCCTGGAATTCACACAGATTCCACCAAGCAACCTACCAGTTCCCACTCACTACTCCCCATCCCACGTGGCTCTCCTAAAGGTAGAAATTCAGTCTCTCTTGCAAAAGAGAGCGGTTCAGGCAGTACCTCTAGGTCACAGGGGAAGAGGTTATTACTCCCATGTCTTCCTCGTGCCACAGTAAACAGGGGACCTCTGTCCCATCCTAGATCTGAGCCAACTGAACAACTTTATCGAGTACAAAAGGTTCAGGATGGTGACTTTTGCCTGGTCTGATGGCCATGATCCACCAAGGAGATTGGCTCTGCTCCCTGGACATGCAGGACACCTACATGCACATAAAGATCCTGCCGTCCCACAGAAAGTATCTCCGCTTCACCTTCCAGGGAGAACACTATCAGTTCAGAGCACTGCCAGTCGGCCTGTTGTCAGCACCAAGGGTGTTCACCAAGTGCCTAGCAGTTGTGGCAGCAGTTCTTAGGAGAAGGGGTCATTATGTTTACCCCTACCTAGATGACTGATTCCTTACAACACCTACAGAGGAACAGCTGCGTTGTTCAACAGAGGAGACCCAACTGTTCCAAGAGTTGGGGGTCACTCTGAACCTCTCCAAGTCATTCTCCTGGCCTACCCAGAGGCTGCAGTATATAGGGACGGTCTTGGACACCATCCAGGGAAGAGCCTTTCTCCCTTGGGACAGAGCATTCAAGCTAAGAGCTATTGCTCGAAGGGTCATCTCCGCAGATCCTGTCCCGGGCAGGGTGGTGCTGCAGCTTTTAGGCAACATTGCTGCGGCCATTACCACGGTTCTCCTTATTCGCCTATACATGAGGGTTCCGCAGTGGAACCTCAGGGTTTAATGGGATCAGCGCACAGATGATCTCAACCAACCGGTTAGGATCTCCAAAGTGGTACACCATACTCTGGAGTGGTGTCTCACCCCTTCATGGCTGGACATCGGGTTCCCTTTCAACAACCCAGTCCTCAGCAGGTCCTGACTATGGATGCCTGGGGTCTCGGCTGGGGAACACATCTAACATCCCACCAAACAAGGGGCACCTGGACCTCAGTGGAACGCAATCTCCACATCAACGTTCTGGAGATGGGTGCCATCCTATATGCCCTGCAGGCCTTCCAGTCTGTGTTCACACTAGGTCTTCTGTTAGTCCAGTCAGACAACACTCCAGTTGTCTTCTATCTCAGCAAGTAAGGGGGCACACATTCCTACCCCCTGTGCAGAGAAGCCATGAGAGTTTGGTAGTGGTCAGTGCATCACAAACTGGAAATAACAGCGGTTCATGTTCCAGGGAATTCAAAATCTCCTCGTAGACAGTCTAAGCCACTCTCGGTCTCAGAGTCACAAATGGGAGCTACTGCAAGAGGTCGTAGACTACCTCTTCAGAAAGTGGAGTTGGCCAGAACTGGACCTCTTTTCATCCCCACGCAGCACCAAACTGCTCAAAGTCTGCTCACTAGATCCAGGGCTTGGTGTTTTCTGGCATGACACATTGTCCCTCTCTTGGACAGGGAGGTTCCTGTATGCCTTTCCTCCCTTTCCACTCCTCCAGAGGGTGCCACTCAAGCTGCAGGCAGAGAATGCACGTATGATTCTCGTAGCGCCCTTCTGGCCTCATCATATCTGGTTTCCGTTGCTCCAGCAATTGGTATCAGAACCGCCAGTCCCATTACCTCTGTCCACTCGCTTGCTCTCCCAGGAGCAGGGAACGCTAGTACATCTGAATCTTCGGTCTCTGCATCTGTATACATGGCTCCTGCAGACCTGATCAGGGACAGATTTGCAATGTCCGTTAGAGTGGCAGATGTTCTCGTGGCAGCGAGAAAACCCTCAACCAGAGCGACGTATGCCACGAAATGAAAATGTTTCTGCTTATGGGCATCCTTCCATTCCTTAGACCCTTTCCCCTGTCCAGTGGAATCTGTGCTGGAGTACCTTCTTTCCCCATCAGACAGGGGACTCAGCTACTCATCCATTAAGGTTCACTTCTCTGCGCTGTCAGCTTACCAAGCGTCAATGGATGGGAAAGCTCTGGCACAATTGGATTTGTGCAAGACCTTCCTACGGGGTATCTTACACATCAGACCTCTCGGGCGACATCCAGTCCCTCCATGGGCCTTCTTTTTATGTTAGAGAAGCTTATGTTGCCTCCCTTTGAATCAGCCGCAAGCTGTGAGCTACGCTTCCTCTCTTGGAAAGCATTATTTTTAGTTGCCATTACTTCCGCTCGAAGGATTTCCAAGCTGTAGGCTCTGATGTGTAAAGAGCCTTATCTCATTTTCCACAGGGACAGAGTTGCCTTGCGTACAAATCCTAAATTTCTTCCAAAGGTTGTGTCCAAATTCCCTTTGAATCAGGACATTCAACTATCAGTTTACTACCCAGAGTACTCAAACAAGGGGGAGGCCTTGTTACATACTCTGGATGTACACAAAATTCTCTGTTATTATATAGAACGTACTCATTCATCAAGAAAGACAGACCAGTTGTTTGTCTCCTTTGCCCAAAGAATGTTAGGGGCTCCAGTGACCAAGCAGATATTGGCCAAATGGTTGGTCAACTGCATTACATTTTGTTATCAAAAGTACGACAAACCCTTACCGGGACCGGTCAAGGGTCATTCCACAAGAGGTGTTGCAACCTCCTTTGCATCCCTCAAAAATGTGTGTGCAGTAGATCTCTGTGCAGCTGCTACTTGGAGTTCGGTCCACACCTTCATTAGATACTACAGTCTGGACATTGCTTCCAGAAGGAGAGCAGGGTTTGGCCTTGCGGTCCTCCAGGGACTACTCTCCCAAGGAGTGCCAAGGACATTGTTTCTACTAGTCCCCCACTCTTCTGACCTGGGTCTCTTCTCATACTGCTTGGGACTCAGTCCTAATGGTGTTACCTGCTGCAAGAGCTCCATCTCGAAGTAAGATAGTACAGTTATGTAAAAACTTACTGTAACAGTAGATCTTCGAGAGGAGCTCTTGCAGCAGGTGGTTTTCCCTCCCACCTGCCCCTGGGGTTATGTAGCTGTACTTCTCTCTGGGAGATGGGAGATCCTCCTCCTCTGTTCCCCATCCTGTATGTCAGCCGGGTCTCCAGCAGGCAAACTGAGGTGGTGCTGGGGGACCGCCCCCTTTATACCATTCGGGACATTGGGGCAGGGCTGATGTCGGGGCAGTCCCCAACCTTGGACTACTAACTAGAAATTTTTCTGTGGGGTCCTAGTGCCTGGCGGCATAGTCCTAATGGTGTTACCTGCTGCAAGAGCTGCTCTCGAAGATCTACGGTTAACAGTAAGTTCTTACGTAACTGTACTTTTTTTTACCATTTCTATCCCTCTGTTCCCAAAGACCACATTGTAACATGTTTCATTAGAATTGGCATTATTTTGTACATATATTTCGGCTTCAGGACTGGTTTGTTGATGGGAAAATGGTCCTTAACCTCCCTAAAGCTCAGTCCTTGCCATTTGGGACTAGGGAGAACCTAAACAAGTTACCCCCAATGTTCTGCATCCTCACAGACAGCAGCTCACCCCTGGTAGAGACTGTGTTGTTCGAGTACCTCGCCGTTCTCCTCGATCCCACACTGTCCTTCGAATCCCATCTCCAGCATACCACCTCACTACTTAACCAAAAGTTAGGTTCACTCTGTTGAGTTTGCCAGTTCTTGACACCTGCTGCTAGAATCTGTATTGCAGTGGCAAATCTTGTCCCTTCTCATGACTAGAGCATGGCTGTCGTCGATGCTGCCAGCAAATCTACATTACAAAAAAAGTACACCTTGTACTATAAAATCGGTAAATTTGCCCCAGGCAGTAGATCTAACGCCCACCACTGTCTGGCCCTAATGTCCATAAACTGGCTTCCTCCTGACTTCAGAGCCAGTCTTACACTTGCCACACTTGTCAGAAAAAAACCTTGCAGTCTGGGGCCCCTGTTTACTTAAAAAAAGAAGTTTCTTTCGTGAATCTCCCCTCATCCCGCTCTGCCTCTGATAACAATTACATAGTCCCTATATTTCGCACCAACATGGAACAATGCTCCTTTAGCAACCGAGCTGCTTCTGTTTGGAACTCCTTACTCCCTCCTGCCAAAAACTCCTCCACTCTCTCAGCCTTTACCAAGCTCTTAAAAGCACGTTATTCCTCATTTCAAGCCTGTAATTGTTTCTGCTAATCCCCCCACCCCATTCACCAACCTACCCTAACAAGCTATGCACTTACCCCCCACCTGTTTTCCTTTTTCCCCTCTTTCTCTCTCCTCTCTCTAGTGACCGCTACCTTTTTCCTGCTACCCTCTCCCATTTCCTCTCTCACTTTCTCTAATGACTGCAACCTCACATGCAACAGCAGTGTTACCTGCCTTTGTTTCTTTCAATCCAGTGTATTGTAACTCCATGATTAGCTCCAAATATCCATCCCCCTTTTCAGACTTATTGTAAATCTGTCGAATTCACCTATACTGTGGCACCACGGTTTCTTTTATGTATCCTCTATTGACATGTTGTACTTCCTCTATTGCTGTGCTGCTGCACCTGGGTCATGCCTGAAAAGGGCACTCGCTGACAGTGCACTCACCCAGTTAACAAAGTTAAATAAATAAGTACTACGTGAAACAAAATTGTTTCTAAATGCAGCTCCTTCTTGTCTTACATGACCGTGAAGCCCTCTGAGCCACTGCTGTACCATCAGCTGAGATTAGTATCATTTGATAACCCTCTCTTGGTGTCAATAGGGGCTGGGCATAGCCCAGGGAGGCCCTCTATGTCAAGGAGTAGGGTGATATGCTTGCCAGAGCATTCCCCACATGTCAGTTACACAGCTGTACCCCTTTCTCTGACTGTTGGGTAAGATTGGCTCGAATCTCTTTCCTGACAGAAAACTGACACACTGGAAGGGTGTTTTAAGAGCTGTCACTCTTTACTAGACTGTTTTACTGTACACACATACACACACAGGACCTTCACTCCTTGAACGCTGTCCTGGTCAGCACTGTGCAGACAGATTCAACCCTGACTCTGGACTTGAGTCAAAACCTTAGGGTCCCTTTGTGTAGGTAGGTTGCACCCTCCTCTCACAACTGCTGGGCCTCACAGCCCCTTCTCTTCCTTGATAACACCAACTGTGTACTGAATTTATCAGAATCTCCCATCTCGGTATCCGCTGCAAGGCTTAAACATTCTTTTATTACACATGCAGTGTGACAGCATGGTACTTAGTCATCTGGTGGTGCAGGAGGCATCACTGCTGTAGAGGCTTTCTCTTGGGACTTCTTCAGCTGATGGCATCCAGGGGGTGATCTGGTCCTGTGAGAGTCACAGCTGTGCTCAGGCCATTCTCTTGTGTGGCCCTGGAAGTCACCTGTGCACTGAGAGTCTCACAACAGCTTAACACTTCTCCCTGGATGATATGGTAGGCACAACACAGCGTGTACCCTCTTGCAGTGGCTGGTAATCACCCCAACCCCTCTGCTAGAGGCAGTGTCTCTGATGTCCATCGTGGCTCGGGATCACCTTCACATAATGTAAACGTATCTGCTACTTTAGTCCGCAGCTCAGTCTCTCTCAACAAGACTCTCTCCATCATCAGCAGCACGGTTGGTTCTATCTCTCAGGCAGAGACTGCAAATGCCTCCCAATAGGTGAACACCACATCTTTGATGGGACCCTCCCTGTGTCCTAAGACTGCCAAGGACTCCCCCTTGAAGGAAAGTCCGTAAGAGTTCCTGCACCCAGGTGTCTCTCTTACATTCTCCCCCTGAATTAACAAATATCGAAACAAAATGCCATTGGACTCCCAACACCTGGAGTCTCCACAGCTGTCACAGTGCACATCCCTGGAGGCTACCAGGCGACTGGAAATCAAGGTGTATTGGTCTCCAACTCTGGATCTGTTGATGGCTGTTGCTGTGAGGGGTCATTGCCCCCTCGGGTGGCCTGGCAAGCAACCTGAGGCAGGGGTGCCCCGAAGACAACTCTGGCACCCTCCTCTCACTCTGGCATTCTAAGCTTCTCCCACTGCACTCCCTGTCAGCGGCTGTACCAGTCAGTATGCTCCAGGCCTGACATTCTAATAACTCCCCGCACCCTGCTGGCAGGAAAGGATTGTTATATAAAGTTGAAGTTTTTACTCTTCTTGGGTTATGACTGATAAATCTAAGAAAAGAACAAGCCATAAAGGATTTAAACAATATGCTTCCTAGGCTGGCCCAGTAGCATGGAGGACTGAGGCACTTGACGCCTTACCTCCTCCCACACTGGCGACCTG
This sequence comes from Neoceratodus forsteri, assembly GCA_016271365.2. Taxonomy (NCBI): domain Eukaryota; kingdom Metazoa; phylum Chordata; order Ceratodontiformes; family Ceratodontidae; genus Neoceratodus; species Neoceratodus forsteri. The sequence continues at coordinate 126,413,228 of JADMNL010000032.1, read as the reverse complement.
GGTTCGGGAACGAGCCTGAGTCATTAGGGATCAGCGGGGAGGGGTGGCAGGGACCTGGATTGGACTGCCTCTCCCGGGGAGGAACATGGGTTTCCCTGGCTCTTGGCTACCACCAGGTGGGGACTAGGTGGCAGCGTCAATCCACAAGGGAGACCAGGCATTAAGCCGGGTGGAAGAAAGGGGCCATCACCTGAGCCACGGAGCACATACATGCCTGCACGCACATGCACAACCGTATTCTGGGATCACGGGACTAAGGTGGAGAAAATGGAAAATGAGGCACTGAGGCAAGCTAAATGAAGCCCTGAAGTCACAGGGCAGATTGAGATTCTCTGAGGGAGGACCGCAGCCATGCCTGCCTGGGGCCCCAATGGGAGAAAAAGCTATATGAGAAAAACAAACATTGTACTTAAGTGACTCATGGGTGGCAAAGACAGATGAACACTCACATTGTTTATTGCCTGTGCCCAGACTGCGATTTTTTAAATAGTAATCACTATAAAAATTTTTGCCACAAAGCAAAAGTGGGAAAGTCTCAGATTGCTCCAGAGTTAGCTTCTGCCTCACTAGGGTGTTTCCCCTGTAAAGCAGGAGACCACTTGAAAGACCATCCAGTAAGTGGGATGCAGTCTGCAGAAGAGAGAACAGAACACATACACTTCCTGGAACCGAGGACTGTGCATCTCTCCATTGAAAAGTTTCTCATCCCTAGTTCAGAACCAGTTGGTCCAAGTGAGGACAGATAACATTACAACAATGTACTACATAAACAAACAAGGTGGGGCCACAGTCGCAAAAGTGCCCAGAAGCAATGAGAATTTGGGACCTAACATATAGTTTGAATACGGATCTCAGTCAGTGATGAAAGTGAACAGGAACGCACAGGAACTCAGTTCCTGGAACTTTTTTGCAGCAGGAACGGAGTTCCTGTACTTTTTCCCACTGACACTGGAACTTAAATTCTTAAACCAGCAACATAACGACAGTTTCTGGGCCTGTGACTTGAAATCAGGATCTCTATAACAACATTTGACTTATTCAACAGTGCTATTTTGCTAGAAATACTTCAATATCTCTAACTGAATCTACTAGTATCTAAACAGATAGATGTATCTTGACACAGCTATCCTTCAGATTAAGGAACTTCATTCTGCGTTTCTTATTTGCCAATGCCTGAGTTCCTGTTCTTCTCCACCACTTGCGCCACTGATTTCAGTGCAGTACTTTTAGCTGGGAAGGACAATGTACTGTTAGACTAATTAAGTAGAACATGTCATGTGGCTCATGAATGGGCTGAACCAGATCATTTCTTAGATGATTCTAGACAGATTGGGAGTCGCAGAGGTAGATCTGTTTTCTGCATGGGGCATCAACAAACTACCCCATTTTGTTGCAGTCCTCCATCCATGGGAACTGTCCCCAAGGATGCACTCATACTTTGTTGGAGAAAAAAATGTCTGTGTGCTTCCCCCACCCATTCTCAATACTTCAGAATGTACTGTTGAAATTGAGGAGAGAAATGCCACCCATGATCTGGATAGCCCCAGACTGGCCTAGGTAGCTGTGGTTCCCTCTGTTGCTAAACCGGCCCAAGAAGGAATCATTAGTCCTTCTTCGGAGACAGGATCTTCTGCCTCTTTCAAAAGGCAAAATGTTTCACCCAGACCTGAAATCACTTTACTTATCAGCCTGGTACCAGAAGAGTTAGAATTTGCAACCCTCAACCTTTCAGGACAAGTGTTGGAAGTTTTAAAGGTAACTAAAAAACGGCAACTAGGAAGACAAGTAGACTAAAGTTAAACAAAAGTTCACCGTTAGGTGTAGAAATAATTCTTTCACACCTGGTGAGGTAGAGATTGCTCACCCACTGGAATATGTATTATAGTTGAAACAGGAAGGATTGAGACTTTCCTCATTTAAAGTGCATCTGACTGCTGTTTCAGCTTACAGCCGTTTGACAGTCACTAGTTCGGTTGACTGATCCTGTTTTCAGTTGGTTCTTTAAAGGACTAGATACTTTGCATCCACCTAAAAGGTACATCTTACCATGAGACTTAAGTCTGGTTTTTACTCCGCTAAGGAACTCTCCTTTTGAGCCCAAGGGTTCAACAAGTTTAAAGCATTTAACATGGAAAACCTTGTTTCTAGTGGTAATCATGTCTGCAAGTAAGTTGCAGACATTAAGCACAGATCCAAATTTTTTGGTCTTCCATGAGGATAAGGTAGTTCTTAGAAGAAATATTTTATTTTATTTATTGAAATGTTTCACCAGGAATGGCACACTGAACAAAAAGTTGCTTGTCTCACGGTGTGTCTCCTTGGGGGGGAGGGTTGGGGTCATAAGGGAGAACACATAATAAAGTACATAAATAGAGTATCATAACAGTTGACAGATTAAGTGAACAGATTAATGGTGTAAGCAAAAGTCAGAAAGGCGGCTTCTCCTGAATGCACAGGTGCTCAACAGAAAAAATACAAAGTACTTTCAAACTGAAGTCTGCATCAAGTGTCCACAGCCATAGGAAAAAGTTCACAGTGGCCAGTTAGTATCGAAAAGGAAATCCTTTATTGTAGAAATTCCAAAATCCAAAGATAATGGTGTAGACATACAACATACTATGCAATATATACATTGGCCACATTAAGACCGAGGACATTATCACATTGTACTTCAATATAGAGTACAGAGTATACATGATTGTACATTGAATTGCTGTGTAGAAAACAATTATACATAGTTTTAAGAAGACCATTATGTATGGTGTAAGAAGACCAGTTAAGCATAGTAATGAAAGAGAAGTGTATCCTGTATATGAACAGCTAGCCGAGTAGGAGATAGAAAGCAGTGAGTCAGCTTGAACAGGAAAAAATAGGGACTAGCCCCAGGTACAGTTTACCGCTAGAAAGTTTTGTAGAGCTAGCGAAATGGAGTGTGAGGAGGAGGAGTGACGAATCTGTGGTGGGAGGTTATTCCATAACCTAGGGAGGCGATGCGAAAAGGCCATCTGTCCAACCATGGTAGACCGACGTGGAACTGGAAGCAGTCTAGAGTCATATGACCTAAGGGAGCGGGCCAGTGGGTAGAAAATAGTAAGGAAGGAGGTGAGATATGGTGGGAGCGAGCCAGACCAAAATGTTGACACCAATTTGGCACAGTGTAGGAGGCAACAACTTTCTAGGGAGTAGAAAGCCAGAGGTAGAGAGAATAGTGGTGAGTGAAAGGAGAGGCATCAAGAGTGAAACAACAGAAGGAGTTAAAGAGAGAATCCAATCTGGTTAAGGAGGACTTGGGAGCAGCACTGTAGACTACATCACAGTTGTCAAAAATAGGTGGTATCATCTTCTGGATCAGTTCATGCCTAGCTGGTATTGGGAGGCAGCTACAGTTCTTGTATAATGCACCAAGTTTTGGGTGCAACTTCTTCAGGATGGTGTCAACATGCCCAGAGAAGCTGAGGTGTTGGTCCAGCCAGACCCCCAGATACCCAAAGGAGGAGATGTCCTCAAGAATTGTCCCGTCAAGGGTGTGGAAAGAGGGCAGGGAGGGGAGCCGAGAGGGTCTCTGCTTAGTGCTGAAGGTGACTGAGACTGTCTTCTTGGCATTGAGTGAGAGCTGGTGGGAGCTGAACTGGAGCTGGACTTGATTGAAGTCATGCTGAAGTCTGGTTTCAACATCAGCAGGGGACTGGCCTGAGGTGAAGAGAACCGTATCATCAGCGTACATGTGGATGGAGGTGGTTGAGCAGGCTGAGGGAAGGTCATTTAGGAAGATGGAGAAGAGGATAGGGCCCAGTATGGAACCTTGGGGTACGCCAGCGTTGATAGGGAGAGGAGGAGATCCAGCATCCGCTATTCTCACTGACTGGGTCCTATCTACTAGGTAATCTTTGAACCAACTAGTGGCAGAGACAGTTAGGCCAGCTGAGGAAAGGGAGTCTTGAAGAAGGGTGTGGGAGACAGTGCCGAAAGCCTTTGCTAGGTGGACAAAGATGGCGGATGTGATTTGACCATTGTCCATCCCTGAGAGGATGGAATCAGTGAGCTTAATCAGGGAGGAGGTAGATACTAGATTCCTGCCTGAAGTTGTTGCGAGTTCCTACGTGAACTAAACAATAAACTTGTCTGTATATATTTTAAGCCATGTTCAAATAATGGAGAAGAAAGGCTTCATGCATTAGATGTATTAACAAAAAAAGCCTTGACCTGGTTAAATGAGCGTGAACCTTTCAAGAATGCTCATGAATTATTCATGAAAGCTCATTAATTCAGTTCATGAATGTTCATAAAGTGCGCATCAAATAATGCATGAACATTAAATGGCTTGCCTGTGTTCGTGAACACAAAGGTTCATGAAAGTTCATGAAACTACTCCACTAAACTTTCATGGTTAAAGTCCGTATTTATTTTGGTTGACCAGAAGTACCATGTTTTTATATTGGTTTATTCATCAAGCAGCCCTGTTTAACTCTGTTCTCAAAAGATTTTTGTTCTATGTACAAATAGGAGGCCAACCAGTTCAAACCTTAGTTGTTTTATCATACGACCTAAGCAATTAACCACGGTAATTTAATTATTTTCGTAAACTCAACATTCTCTAATGAATGGCTTTTCTTACCATGCATTTTAGAATTAGTAACTTAACTTTTTCTGAAGTTAGTCTTTTAAATAGAATCATAGCTTGCCTTCCTGGGCTCATGTCAAAACTCTCATGGGCTCCACTCACTCCGCCATCCCAAATGACTTGGTTCTCTATGGTATAAACTGTAATGATCCCCGCACTATTGCGAATTTCTTTAACCAACGGTTCTCTAACCTTACCCAACAAACCTCCTCCTTCCCCTCTAGTCTACCTCAAAACTCTCATCTATCCACTTGTACAGGAGCAAAGCCACCAATCTTTCACTTTAAGGCCATATCAAGGATAGATGTCTTAAAACCTCTTTTAAACACAATCTCAGACATTACTAGCACAGGCTCTGATCATCTTGAACCACAGCTCCTAAAACTTGTAGCTCCTTTTATAGCTTCACCACTGGCAGGAATTTTCACCCTCTCCCTATGCCACGGCTCTGTCCCGGATGTCTGGAAGATCGCCAGGGTCACGCCAATCTTTAAAAAAGGAGACATCAAAGATCCCTCAAACTACAGGCCCATTGCAATCTTATCTGCCCCTTAGCAAAATACTAGAGAAGCTTGTTGCCAGGCAAACTATTGATTTCCTTCTCAAACATAATCTCCTCTCGGTTAACCAACATGGTTTTCATAAGGGGCATAGCACTACCACCGCCTTGCTCAAATTTACTACAGACACCCTAGCTGCCATGAACTCTGGTCTCCTCACAGGTGCTGTGTTTATTGATATGACTAAAGCCTTCGACCGTGTTAATCATCCTATACTCCTTGGTATGCTTCCCTCACTAGGCTTCTCATCATCTGTGGTAGCCTGGTTCTCAAATTACCTATTAAATAGGGTCCAAGTTGTTAAGTACAATAACACTCTCTCAAATCAGGCAACCATCAATATAGGGGTTCCCCAGGACTCCATCCTGGGCCCCCTTCTCTTTACATTATTTATAAATAATATCACTTCTTGTATATCATCCTGCTCATCCCTTCTTTATGCAGATGATGTCGTATTGTACTCAAGCTCTAAAAATATTTCTGAAATGAACTCCAATCTCTCAGTGGACTTTGTTAACTTACAGGCCTGGCTTACTGAAAACAAGCTGCTTCTCAATGAAAGTAAAACCCAGGCTATGCTGTTTGGATTGGCCTCTAAAGTTAAAGCTTCCCAAGGGAACTTCAAAGTATCCAGTACTACTGGCTCCCCAATTAGTATTGTTACTTCTTTCAAATACCTAGGCATTACTCTGGACCAGTCTCTTGACTTTGACCTGCATGTGCAATCCATTGTAAATCTGTAAACTCAAAACTGGGCATAGCATACAAAACTAGCTATGCTCTTACACCCTCTGCTAGGTTGGCCATTGCTCGGGGCATCCTGCTTCCCTCCCTGACATATGGGGTACCAACCTACGCTATCATGCATAAATCTACACTACGTAGATGGGATGTTGCCTATAACAACATATGTCGATTTGCCTCCTCATCGACACGACTAAAGCACCATTGCCAGCTTTATGCCAGCCTAGGCTGGCTATCACCCTCTGCAGTCAGACTGCACTCCCTTGGCTCTCTGATTGATAGCATCATGAGGTCTCAAACTCCTATAGCGCTTTCAGACTTGCTGCTTCCTCAGTCATCCCATTATGATCTACGGTCGGTTGAGAAATCCCTTCTAAATGTTCCAAGATTTAAAACCTCAAAAGGTGCTAGTACCTTCTCCTACTTTGCCCCCGAACTATTGGAACACACTGCCTCCTGTGGTACATCAGTCTCCGTCACATGCCACTTTCAAATATGACCTCCGCAAATACTTATCCCTCTCAGAGGTTTGCTCTTGCTGTAAACCACCATAATTGGGATTTGCCTCAGCTCTTCCCCCATCTCTCCCCTACAAAATCCTATTACCTGATTGTCACCTGTTATCTCTTCTGACCCTCTCCTCCCCACTCTTCTAGCAAATGGTCACCTCCTTGCCAAGGTAGTAATCAAGTGCCTTCTGAACTCTTAGCTACCTTATGTTCCCACTTATACTTGGCCCTGTACTGTGCCACGCGCACTTATATCTGAAGTGAGATGCCAAAACTGATACAGTAGCGTCTCGCTGTTGACATACCTTCTCAATTATGTTGTACCCTGTCTAAACATACCGCCTTAAACTGCATTCTTTCTGTATCATTCTAACCTTTAGCTTTTACATCTGAAAATGTACCTGATTTCCGGTATTGACTACCCAGCTATGTAACTATTTTTGACTCACCATTTGTATAATGATTACCGTGATCTGTATCCTACTGCTGTAACCTGACTGTTTTATGATATTATGTCTTACTGTACTTTGCTAGCTAATTGTCTGACGTCTCATCCTAACACTGCCTGTACTGTACTGTACTGTATTAGTCTTTAACCTCCCAGGTCGTGTCTGAAAATAGTCATTTCTATGGCTAGTACACTTACCCGGTAAACAAAAACTAAATAAAATAGATAAATAAATAGCAAGGCTCAGTTGCTATTTGTATCAGCAGAATCTGAAACTCTTAAAATGTGGGGAGTTCTAATGTTAATCCTTTTGGGTGCTCAGTCAGTTGCCTTATAAAACATCTATTGTCCACCTCTAAACTAAAAATGTTCTGATTATGTGATGCTTTGTAAGTCTTACAGTGGGAAACACTGCGTTCTGATGTGCGCATGGGTTATTCAGACTGATCATGGTCCTTCAAAGGTTCAGCAGCTTCACAAACTTTTGTGTTGATGAACAGTTTTCGAACTTGGTTCCTGAACTGAGTTGAAGAATAGTTGGTGAACTTTGATGGCTGTTCATGAACCATTCATGAATGTTCATCAGTGTTTATGAGATGATAAGCTTCATTTCAGCTAGGAATTTACTACAGACAGGGAACCGAGGGTATAAGGAATAATTTTACCCAGCTGTTCATGACCTATGAGGGGGTGAATCAGGGTCACCCTGCAGCAAAGAAATCAATATCTTGGTGGAGAGTCTCTTGCATTTCTTTATGAAAAGTGTATAAAGAGCCACCAGGTGTGATGAGCGCTCATTCCACTAGAGGGACAGCAACATCTGTAGCAGCTGCCACAGATGTTCCTCTGTTAGAGGTTTGTAAGGCTGCCTGCAGCGTCGTCCTCTACTGCCACCTTCAGCCCACTACTGCATTGATGGTCAGGCCTGTAGGGACTCCAGGCTTGGGGCTTCGTTTTTTCAGAACTGGTTTCCTAAATAAACGTACAAAAACCCTCCGCTGTAGCACTGCTTGAAGTAACAATGCAGCAGCATGTTCATGTTGTTAGAAGAAAAGGTTACTCACCTTCTAACTGTATTTCTTCTAATAGTTGTGAGGCTGATTTTTACTAACCCTTTCCTTCCTCCCCTGTTTAGAAAGTCTTAGGATTCAGAACATAAGCAGAATGAAACTGTTGTTGGAGCGTTTATTGTGTATCTCCACTGTACATGTCAGCCCACAAGAATGCAGTGCAAAATTCTGCAGCAGAGTTACTGCAGGAAACAAGGAAGTTTTTTAATGGCAGGGAATCCCTTTTGTCATGCAGGAATCTGTGACACTGCCCTGCATCCTGGTGAGCTCCTCTATATGTCTTTTTCAAAATTCAAGTCAACATTTTTGTCAGCAAACCTTTTAAATATTTAAGATTCGATTTTCTTATTTTCATAATATTACTATTATTTTATTATTTTTATTACGGTTACATCTTCAGCTAAAGATCTGCCATCGGAGAGCCTGGGATCGTGTCATCAGCAGAGTGTGAAAGCATTCTTTGCATTTGTTAACACTGTTAAGTTTCAGGGCCCATCTTCTGTGCAAAATGACTGTACCAGTGAAAATCAGCGCCACATCCAGTAGAGGAAATACATTCAAAGGAGAACTGCACAGAACTTGATAGTCATTTTTTTCAGCAGAAGCATATTTTTAATACTGGTTCCAATTACGCTATTGTTCTAACCATAGGGACCTGTTAGTGACCTCAGTGGGTGTTTTTGATTTACACTCTGGTGGTCAGTGCCATTTTTGAACTGTATGATGTAGTTTATGTCCCTTTCAGCCACAAAATTGCTAAAGCAATCATGAATGCATTGTGCCAACAATGGAAGAGCTGAGCAAGGTCATGAACTACGTCATAGAGTTCTTTTTTTTTCCAGTCTTTCTCCCTCCTACCAGAGGGTTCGACCTCCCACCCCGCTCACTGCCCACTATGCCCCGGTGTTGCCCCCTGGACGGGGCTGCCAGGCGATTGCCCCCTCCCTAAGGAACTTGGTCTCTTGCCTTGGCTTACCCCCCAGGGTGGGGCCACGGGAGCGCCCCCCCTCCCCGGCGGGCATTAGTCTCAACAAACAGGAGCAGCGATGGAGGCGGGGCCATCATGAACAGAGCCGGCATTTTTTTTTTACTGCATGCTGGATCCCTGGGAGCGGGGATGTGCAATGATGCCAGCATCCGCCCTGCCCCCCAAACATGTGGTGCCTGGTGCGGCGGTACCCCCAGCCTCCGCCAGAGGTCCGCATAGTGCCGGGCACTCTTCCCCCTCTCCCCAGAGAAGGAGAGCAGTCCCTGGGCTACTCAGTCCTCCCCCCCCCCCGACTGGCCCTCTGACTCCCGAGTCTGTCACCGAACCCAGGATATCAGCGCCACAAGAGGACACCTTGCTGCTGTGCCAGCGGGCTGGCTACGTCATAGAGTTCTAAAATGGTACTTACTACCTGTGTGTAAATCAGAGACATGCACTAGAATAACTAAAAAGCCTGTAATGATGGAATAGTAACAGAATTGTAACCAGTATCTAAAAATTAGCTTACGCAGGGGAAATTGACTTATGGGTTCAGCGCAGTTCTCCTTTAAAAGGTGAATAACCTTTTCTTGTTGACCAATCAGAGTTTGAGGCGGATTTGTGAGTGCTGCAATTGGGGTGCGGCAAGCAGAACATTTGGCCTCGAAAGTTTTGGCGAGTTTGTCAGTTGGGGCCTTGAGGGGAATATGTAGAGTCCTTCTCTTGAGGTTGGATGGGGCCCAGCTCTGCTCATACAGTACTCAGTGTTGACACCACAGTGTTGTGCGGGGGTGCTCTGTTGGAATTTCACCCATCAAATGAAATGTTAAACATCTCATTATCCTGTCTCTCTTGGTTATCCAGCTGGAAGTAAAAGATCCCATGGCTGTTATTTGTAAGAATTGGGGATTACCCTGACTCCTAGCTAACATTCTCACATACAGCGACTTAGGTTGTAGCACTGTTACCCATGCCTGTGTGTGAATGTCGGCTGCATCAGGACTTCAGTAGCAGTATCGGACTTGTTGCTTTGTGTAGTGCTACGGGATACAGCCCCGTAGCTTAATCTATTCAGGTCATTTTACCTACTGTTGAAGGGACTGTCTTTTTTTTGTCCTGCTTTGTATACAGTGTGCAATGTTGACTCCCTGAATAGCAGCAAACGTTCCCCCTGCAAGACGAGCTTTGCCACAGAGAACTCCTTCTCCACGTCATCCGAGGTATGTTGCTCCAAACACCAAACAGAAATATGGAATGGTTCAGTGAGCTGTAATGAGGAATTTAACAAAGCTATGTCCTCTGTTGTAAATAAGCACCATGAAAGATAATCTTAAAAGCCCAATTTTACGCACTCACTGGGGGACATGAAAAATATTCAGATAATTGCAAATTCATAAAATTGGAAGTCCTGTGTAAGTCAGTGAGAATGAATGGGAATCGACACAGAGTAAAACAGCAAAGGAGTGTGTAACACGCTTAATTGTGCTTTATTTTTTATTTTAAATTCATCTTAAACTATTTCTTTGATTTTGCTTTATTTGTATGCATTTGTTCGATAGTGGTTTTGTACTTTAGCACTTCAGTAAAGTTCTGTTCTTAAGTTGTAGTTAGGTGGGCTTTTTGAAAAAATTGGGAATGGTGCTGCTTTTTTCTTTCATTATTTTCTAGCTGTGCCTTCATGCGGAGCTGCCTCAGTAGTAGGGTCTGGAGGTGGTCACAGTGGAGTTAGCTCTCTAACCAGGAGAGGCAGGTTTCGATTGCCTGGATTGACTCAGATGCAGTTGCTACAGCCACCTCCTGTTCGTCATCCTCATTCTTGGGCGGTTCAGCTTCCTCTGCTATCACAGGTTACTTATTGCAATGGAAACAATATCATTATTAGTTAGGTCTTCATAACCCTTGTCATCCTCATCACAGGCTGTCCATTCCTCTATCTCTGCTGCCTGCAGATCAGTGTTTGTAGCACTGGTGACCATTCGATTTAGGATTTCAGATACCTTCTGCCACTGTGAGTTATCTGGTGCCATCACCGCTTCTGCTGTATGAGTGAGGACTATGGGAACAGCAGAATTCTCCCAGCACCTACAGATGGTGTCTTGGTGAACTTCTGTCCAGGGTTTCACCAGAATGTAGCAAGCATCCTTTATGGTGAGCATGCAAAGGAAGCTCATCATTTTCTTTGGGCAGCAGCATGGATGGCAAGGCAATTTTATTTATTATATGGTGCCCAATACCAGAGGCTCTGGGCACGTTGCAATGTACAGCATAAATTAAAATCATTACCGATAAAGCAGTATGAAACAAAAATAATTAAAACAACAGAAGAGAGACGACACCACTGCAGTGGGCTCAAAACTCAGTGTAAACAAGTACGTTTTCCGATGTGACTTAAATGTGGCCAGTGAAGGAGTGCCCCTCACCCCTGGGGGAAGGGCGTTCCAGAGAATTGGGGCAGCCACTCCGAATGCCCTGTCTCCCGAGGACTTTAGGGTAGATCTCAGAACAGACATCAGGTCTGCCTTCACTGACTGGAGTGACCGGGCATGGATGGTATCAGGAGGCCTTTCAGGTAGCCAGAGCCAGACCACGTAGGGCCTGGTAAGTTAACAAGCACACCTTGAAGTTGATACATCACCACATTGGCAACCAATGCAGAGCACAGAGAACGAGTGTGATATGCGCGAACAGGGAGGTCCCAGCAACCAGCCAGGCTGCCGCATTCTGGACTAGCTGGAAGTGATGCAACAACTTTGCGGATAACCCAAAGATATAAAACGTTACAGTAATCCAACCGTGACATGACTAGAGCGAGAACCAGTGTTGCTAGGTCAGTCGGTTCAAGAAAGGACTTGATCCAGGAGATGTTTTAAAGATGGTAGATGCCACTGTCGACCACAGCTGACACCTGGTACTCTAGTGTCAGCTTGAAGTCCACAATGATGCCTAGATTCCTCACTATATGTGCAGCTCCAAGTGTCACACCATCCAAAGAAGGAAGGACAGTGCTACTGCTTGTTGCTGCTGAGCCAGACTAACCTGGCTTTACCAATAACACCTCCATCTTCATTGGGTTTAATCTAAGCTAGCTGGCCACCATCCAGTCTTGGAGTTTGCTAAGGCACTCACTCAATTCCAAAACAACCACGTCATTGTTAGCGGCACAAGACACATACAACTAGGTATCATCGGCATGGCAATTAAAACCCAAGCCATAGCATCTGATGATCTTCCCCCAGTGGCAGCCTGTACATGGCAAACAACATGGGAGCTAAAATTGACCCCTTAGGTACTCCACAGCCGAGTGCAGCACTGCTCGAGATGAAAGAGCCTCCTGCTGCACCCTGCTGTACAAGTAGGCCTCAAACCACTGTAACACCGTTCCTGCAAGTCCTGCATAGTGCCTCAGATGAGCCAGTAGCACCCTGTGATCTACCGTGTTGGAAACCAAAGAAAGGAAAAGGATGGAACAACGCCTGCTATTCCTCACCAGAAGGAGATTATAATGCACCCTGACTAGAGCCATCTCTGTATTATGGCGAGGCTGGAAACTGGATTGGAGAGGCTCATAGATGTCATATTTCTCCAGATGTTATTCCAGCTGCCAGTGCCACCACCTCCTTGATCAACTTCCCCAGAAGTTAAAGGTTTGAAATAGGCTTGTAGTTTGAGAGAACGTCAGGGTCCAAGGATGCTCTTTCAGAAGGGGCTTCACCAACGACTTGCTGTGGCAGATCCACGTTCGAATGGCTAGGATCCCTTGACCCATCTGCTGGAGTTTAGCGGTGATGTTTACTGGCAGGAAAATGCAGTGGATTTTGCCATCTGTAGTTTGCAGCATTTCAGAATCAGGGTGGGCACCAGCATTACCCAGCAGGAGGAGCACACATGGTGGCAAGTTCAAAGATCTCAGGTGAGCTCTGACAGATGGTACGAAATCTTCAAAAAGCCAGTTTTTGAAAATGGTTAATGTTATTCTGACACTGCTGTGAGCTCTAGAGATGATGGGGAGCTGCTCCATGTTAATGTTCTAAAAGCACCTAGGTTTGAGTGACTTACTGATCACCGGCAGTCGGTGTGTGCCTGTAGTATTTGTACAATCTAAACTTTTAGTGCTCTTTTTCTTAAAGTCTGGAGCGTTCTTTTCTGAATTACAAGCTAGTTTTATCAGGTAGGAGCGTCCAGTAATTGCCAGTTTCATCAGCATTACAAATTTGGTGAGCTGTGAAACCTTCAGCAGATGTTATGTTTCTCGAGGAAGGGGGTTATGCTGTAAGACACAGAGGAAAGCAGCTTGCCAGCAGTTGACCGTTGACAGATGCCATCGTGCTGCTTACACCTGTTTAATCACCCATGTCTGGCCATAAAACAATCATTTTACCATTTAAATTACAGTGAAACTGAAGTGCTTTCTCCTTTTAGAATTGGCCCAGAGACCAGAGTGCCTTGAACCCAATTCTGTACGAAGCAGAGGTATAGTGCTCAATCGAGAGCATCATCATCCTTACAGCCCTTCTTTGTTTTTCTGCTGTTCGGGCTCTTGCTGCTATCCAAGGAGGTGGGCGATTCTCAGATCATGTCCCTGGTTTTGCGAATGTCGCATACTGTTGAATTGCTGATGCTGTACCACTTTGTCACATCCACAATCTGCTGTCCTTTCTCAATGCAGTTCAGAATTTGCAGTTTCTCACCAATATCCAGGACAGCATGCTTGTGTTTCACCCTGTTATAAACCAGCAGAGGGTTAAATTAATCATCTCAGCTCAGCTCCTGAATGTACAGATGCACAGCAGACTCCAACTTCATTGACGGGCAATCAGGTCAGGTGAACAACCAAGGAACATGACCTAAATTCCTAAATTCAGATAATGCGGACTTTTGGATAACCAAAATTAGTAAAATTGGAATTTTACTGTATATATACGGTATTTTTATCTGGTATTCTTTTGCCCCAAGGCACTAACCTTGTTCTTTCAGTCCGGTCTCTCTTGGCGCTTTTCTAGCCTTAACTGCTGCCCCGCCTGCTGTCTTCGCTAGCGGGGATCCACATGGGGCAAGACCAGAGAGTGCACCTGTGACTGTCGTATAGATGGCTCATTGATTTTCTTGTTTTTCTTCCTGCCCACCACCCCATTGTGCTAAGCGGTGCCCTGACAGTCCACCATGCACACGTCTTCCCTGCGGAGGAGGCAGCTCCCTGGCTCACCGCAGGGGTCAGTGGTCACTGTAGCAGCAGAGCCAAGCACCAGCCCTCCCCAGCAGGGAGTGCTGATGAGTGGCAGAGCCTCCCCAGCTCCCCCACCCGACTGCCTAGCTGGCTCCTGGGTCAGCTCTCAAACTTGAGTCACAAGCATTTCATTCTATTAACATTACCTATTTTGTTGTAGTCACAGTCTGCCAAGATTACTTTCTTCATTTCCATACAGGCTAATGCAACCACTCTGCATTATGAGGGAGATCAATTTATACCCTAATAAGCCGGCCCGGTGATGCTGAGGGCTGAGGCGCTGGATGCCACACTTTGCACCATGCTGGCGACCCATGTTCGGGAATGAGCACGTGTCGTCAGGGGTCAGTGGGGATGGGGAAGGATTGAGTGTCCCAGGGACTGCTCTCCTTCCTCAGGGAGGGGGGACATACACATGTTGATGCACTAGCAGCCTCTGACAGTGGCTGGGAGTTTAGCAGTGCTTGGCAGCAGAACACAGGGGATTGGAGCTGCGGCGGACATCCTTCAGGTGTGTACGGGAGCGTGCACATGCCGAGCAGGATGTCATTGCATGTCCGAGCTCCAGGGTCAGCAACTAAGAGAAATACCCCCTATCACTGGGTGAGGTGACAGCAACCATTGGTAGCCCTGGCCACACGTCCAATGTCAGCCACTTTCCTGACTCTTCCCCCTGGGGATTCTGGGCCTCTCCATGGGGCTGGGAGAGTCTAGAATCCTGAAGCTGATGCCACATTTGGGGAGCGGTTCAGGCGGGTGGTGGAGCTGAGAATGGGGATCTGAGAGATGCCCCAGTGGTAAGGAGCATAAATAAAGTTACCAAAAAAATAATTTATAGCCAAATAGACATTTATTAATAATAATAATCAACTGGGTAGCAAGTTATCGTCCGGGATAATTTTTCCCACTTCTTTAGTGTTTCTTCCCACCATTTCTAAATGTAAGGACAGTTCCACAGGCAGTGTGCCATATCTACTTTGGTTTTGCACCTATGCCAACAAAGATTATCCTAGCCAGCCCAGTGGTGCTGAGGGTTGAGGCACTGAACGCCACACCGTTGACCCAGATTTGGAAGTGAGCTCAAGTCAGCAGGGGTCAGCCAGGGAGGAGAGGATTGAGCATCCAAGGGACTGCTCTCCTCTCTACTGGGAGTGAGGGGGGACCTGGATCCATGGTGGTGGCAGCTCCTAGCAGTGGCTGAGAGCACAACAACCAGATCCTTTGTCTCCGGGGGAGGCACTGGCAGACATCTTCTGAGCTGGATGTCATTGCATGTTCAAGCCTCGGGGAGGGACCAGAAAAAGGAAAAACCCCAGCATGCAGTGAGGACGATGATGGCCCCAATGACCAGGCCACACGCCCACTGCTGGATTTTCCCAACCAGTTCTCCTGGACCCTCTCTCCATCCCCGAGGATCCCAGCAGTCTAGCTTCTGAGGGAAGGCACCCAGGTAAGGAGTGCAGGGTGGCCCCGCCCCGGGGTGTGTGGAAGCCAGGGGGTCAGTTGGGACCTCGGTGAGGTGGAGTAGGAGGGTTCCTGTCCCTGATTCCCTGGTCAGGTGGTCTCAGGCTGGGCGGTAGGCCCTGGATTGGAGGAGTTCGTTTGAGAGAGATCCTGCGGGCTGGTGACCAGAGGAATACCGAGTTTAAAAAACCCACAAAAAACCACAAAGATTATCCTCCTTCCTGTTCATTGCATGCAAGTTTTGTCAGTGTTAAGACACACCCTACTCAGAATCTTCTTTTAAATAGCCTTATTCCCGGCAAAGGAGTAGGTTTTGTACCAAAATAACAGCCATTTATTTAAAGCCAGACCCATTTGCCTTATGTTGCTAAACTCCGCCCTCGTGGCTACTATAAGTTGTAACAGTATTTCAGAGACGTTTAAATATATATTTTATTTTTCTAATATTGCTTGTATCCACCTTGTTTCCTTAGGGTCCTCTTAACTTGTTAAAAGCCCACTCCCAGGCCGTTTTCACTAGACCTGCTTGGATGCAGTTCCAAGGGTCAGGACACCCTAAGGTACCTAACTTTTTTGGAATACACGTGTCGGCAAGCAGCCCAGCACCGGTGTACTCCTGGGTCATCCAGCAAGGAGCATCTTCACACCTAATCTTTGTGAGCACCTGGATTAGCCAGCAGGGGGTGCCTTCAAACCCGGCACCAGTGCACATCTGGTCAGCCAGTTGGGCGTACTGTCACACCTGACACCAATGCATTTCTGGGTCGGCCAGCAGGTGGCGCCAACACACCCAACAGCGCTGCACTTCTGAGTTTGCCAGCAGGGGGCACCTTCACATTTGACACTGAAGCACTCCTGGGTTGGCCAACAGGGGGCACCTTCACAGGCAGCACAAGTGGAATCCTACGTTGGCCATCAGGGGATACCTTTATGTCCGACACTGGCGCATTCCTGGGTCGACCAGCAGGAACGCCTTTGCACCCAACAGCAGTGCTTTCCAGGGTTGGCCAGCAGGGGGTATTGTCATAACGGGCACCAGTGCACTCCTGGGTCAGCCAGAAGGGGGCACCTTCACACCCAATTCCAGTGTACTCCTGGATTGTCCAGCAGGGGATGCCTTCACACCTGACACCGGTGCACACTTGGGTCGGCAAAGAAGAGCTGCCTTCATACCTGACACCAGTGCATTCCTTGGCCAGAAGTGGGTGCCATCCCACCTGATACCAGTGCACTTCTCTAGTGGCCAGCGTGCAAATGCCAGGTGTCCTGCTCCCTCCTTCCCTCCATGGAAGCTGACACCTTCACCTCCATGGTAGGCCCCAGCTGACCTCAGTGTGGGATTCCAGGGGGAACATACATGAACTCCATTCTCCCAGGCGCGAGGTGATCCTAATGCTGTACAGGTCACTGGTTTGATCACACCTGGAGTACTGTGTGCATTTCTGGATCCGACATCTGAGGAAGGACATAAACAGGTTGGAGACTACACAGTGAAGGGCGGTGAAAATGATCCAGGGACAGCAGGTGAGATCCTCTGAGGAGAGACTGAATCATCTTAATATGTACTCACCAGATGATGAGGGGAGAGGGGTGTGACGCGCTGCCCTCTGCTTATGGTTATTTATATGATATTGGTATTATAAGGAAATGGTCTGTATATGAAATTGTCTCGCACCAGTCAGCAGTGTGTGAGACTTGGCCTTTAACTTTCAAGGTGTCAGTGGCTGAAACCACAGGATGTTATTAAACTGACCAGAGGAACCATTAATTAAGACATCCTTCTAGAGAGACAGTTTATTATCCGTTCTATCCTGCGCATGCCTTTGAAGTTGATTCCCACATAAGGCTTTCTGACCTGGCAGGAAGAAAAGTAATTTGGCTGGTTCCTCTCATTTTTAGCACATAGCCGAGAAGTAGTGACAGAGTGTGGGGTTGCTAAATTCAAAGAGAAATGTTTGATCCCAGACTGTCATATTTGGGAAATGGCTTTTTGCTGATGTTCACATTATTTAAAATACATCCTTGTAGATAATTTTGTTAAGAATTAACTCCAAGGGAGGATCTAGCTGACCTGACAAAAGGGGAGGGGAGATGGTGTTTCAAATGAACAGCTAGCAGAGGGAAACAGTGACATATTATTCCTGGACTCAAAGAGAGAAAGATTTATCTGAGCTTTTGAAAACACTAAAAGGGTAACATCTAGAGTAAGAAAGACTTTAAGTATTTGTGGTAGGAGTTTATATTGTGTAACTTCCAATTTTTTTATAGGACTGTAAAATGTGTGATATAATTGTTCTGTGTTTGATTTTACCTGTTTTTTTACCATTTTTAGTAAACAATATTTTCTTTTAAATACTACCTGTGTCCTCTCAGTTTTCCTTTGCATGTGATGCTGTACCTGTGTTTAAGTCTGACAGCTGTTAAAAGCTTGATTGTGTTAATGAGCTTACTTAAAAGGTAAGAAATACCTAGGTCTCTTATAGAGTTGTAAGGGTACATTTTGGATATCTGGCTGGATGCCCTTGGGCGAAAGATTATATTGCATCCCCCCGAAGAGAGTATTATCAGAGCCTGTTAAATGGATATGCTAGCATAAGGTTCAAAATTTGAATCCCTCCAGAACTCGAGGCTAGAAGGTGATTTGGACCCAAAACAGACAGGAGGGTTACCCTGTCTGTCACCTGTTCACACTATTGCACTCTGAGGTTGGCACTCTGGGAGAAAAGGGCCTGACTTTCGGAGTGCGTTTGTGACAAGGGGGATATGACAGAACTATACAAATGCATACTGGGGTACAGTAGGATGACATCTACAGATGTGTTCAAGTTGTGGGATAGTCCATCAACCAGGGGCACAATATGAAGCTGGGTGGAAGAAATTCAAAACGCACGTTACAAAGTGTTTTTTTCACAGAGCGGATAGTGTATGGGTGGAATAGTCTGCCCAGCAATGCGGTCAATGAAGGGACTATAGCTGGGTTCAGAACACAATTGGATACCATTAAGGGGTTGTTAGGAACGAGAAGGTGGTGAAGACACAGAGAACTCTGACGTAAAGACAAATTCAGAGTAATAATACATTGTAGGGCAGCAGGACAAGTGTCTTTATACTTAAAAACAGACTTCTGTGTTTCTTCAAGTTTCCCACGCATCATCTTGATGCAGTGCACAAGAATGGGTTCCTCAGTGGAAAATAGGGGTATAATATTACCTATGAATCATAAAATGGGCCTTGAATATCCTGTAACCTCATTGGGCAAAATATGTCACATGATTAGTGATTATTCTCTTACAATCACGCACCTTACCCAGACCGCATATTATCTTTTACAAACAAAATCCCATTTTTTTTATAAATGGGATAACACCCTCCAGGGTAGTGGGGACAGAGATGACCCAGGAAATTATAGACAGATCTGCCTAGACTTGATTGTCCAAAGGTTGCTGGAAACCATCCTTAAGGAACTGATAGTGGAATTCTTGGAAGCAGTGGGTTGCAGGACAGTAGGCAGCATGGGTTTGTAGTAGGTAGACCTGTCTAAACTAACTTTATTGACTTTTGTGATTGGGTCATAGAGGCAGTGGACAGAGGCCAAGCAGTGACTGTTGTACCTCTAGCAAAGGCCTTCAGTTACATTTCATACAGAATGCTAATAGAAAAGCTGTGTGACATGAGGGTAGGGGACAGCACACAGAGGGTGGTCGTGTTGGGTGCACTGCCAGGGGAGTCATGTGTGGGGTACTGCAGGGATTGGTTCCAGAACGGGTGCTCTTCAGCATCTTCATTTGCAATATTCTGTAGGAGAGAGAATCTAGAATAAGGTGGATCTCTGCTGATGAGTGATGAATTTAAGATTTGTAGCATAATGGGCACTGACGGAGGTGGAGAAATGAAGAGACCTCCTGGAAAAATTGGGGATGTGGTGTGGAAATGGAAACAAAGGTTCAAAGCACCAAAGTGCAAAATGGTAGAAAGAACCCTAAAATGGAATACTGGATTGGAGGGGGTGCAGACAACTGAGGAGGGAGACCTGGGGATCATTATTAGTGACAGCCTCAATTCCACCGCTATGAGCAACTGTGAGTACAGGAAAACAGATAGGATGCTGGGATGTGTAGGAAGGGGATTTGCTATTGGAGGAAGGAGGTGCTACTGGCCTTGTACATGTCCTTAGTAAGGCCACATGCATAGTTATGGAATCACACCTCAAGAAAGACAAAGACTGCGTAGTGACCATGATAAAGAGCCCCACAAAGAGGGTCCAGGTGCAGCAGGAGAAGTGGGTCAAGGAAAGCATTAACACGTATACACTGGAGGCCAGGAGAGAAAGGGGGGGGGGGACAGAATTGAGACATACAAGTTATTGTGAGGAATCAGCTGGATAGATTGTAAGGACTTGATCACGAGGAATGAGGACACAGTGACTAGAGGACATGAATGCAAATTGGTGGGAGGAAGATTCAGGAGGGATGTGAGGAGTTTCTTTAATGGAGTGGCTGGTAGACGAATAGAATAGACTGCCCAGAGAGGTGGTTGAAGCCAGAACTGTGATGGGGTTTATACTTGGGTGGGACAGATGTAGTGGGACCCACAGACAGAAGGGGGTGACAGTCTGCGAGTAGCGCTACAGGATCTCTAAATGCATTCTGGTATTAGGCCAACCATAGAGGTAAGGAGATTGGTGAAATAGGCAGACTGGATGGACCTCAGGGTCGATACTGTCTGTTTCTATAATTGTGGCCATTAACAACCACACACTTTCTCATGTGTTGACCTTTACTTTTCAAAAGGTGGTTATTTATCGTCTCTTGTTTTCTTCCAGGATCTGCCATCAGGCTGCCCGAGTAGAAGCAGCTCGTCTCTTTCTCTTCACAGCACACCGCCACCTCTGTCCCTGTCTCAGCAGAGTCCCGCACCTCTCACGCTTCCACAGCAGCTGAATGGGCTTGGTAGGGTGATGGCTGGGACCCTGGCGGGCACAGGTCCAGCTGCTACATCTGCCATGCCCACTGTTCCTGTGGTGGGAAGCATGATGGGAAACCTGGCGGGAAATCAGCAGCTTGCTATGAATGGACTTATGGGAAACCTAAATGGAGTTGGTCTGCCTGCGGCGGTAATAGCACAGGCACAGAACCCGCTAGCCCAGTCGGTGGTGCAACAGAACATTCAGATGCCCAACAACCTCAACAGGTGAGAGTGATCCTTTACGTGTATACCCCACCACGTCCCACATAGCTACCACCAAAAGACATGTCTAGTCAAGTTACTCAAACTAATCAAGGGGATTGATGGTCAGCATCATGGCTTACCCTACAGGGAACCTGAGTTCAAGGCCAACAACCCCAGGTCCCAGTTGGGCAGCAGGAGGCTGAAGTTCATTTTACATGGATGTCCTCAGTCTTTGGGGGAGAGGAAGGGTGGCATGTGTTGCAATGCCACTGCCCCCGGTAGTCTAATGTGAGAGGGCAGTGTAGGCCAAGATCAGCTGTTCCCAGATGGTCTTCTATATGTTATACTATAAGGTACTCATATATGTTTATATGTATAGTTCTGTGTCTGTCATGGTTATAAGAGTGCGTTCTTGAGTTTTTACATTAATCCTGCCACACAAAGGACTTGAGCAGAATACTCTTTCAACAATTAGTGACACAAGAACTGTACATGTAAACATATTATAAATCCTGATGGAGATTTCTGTTATTAGAAAATGGAACCTGAATTTCAAATCGAAATGTTTTACTCTACAGAAAATTAGAGAAGCCCTGTGTGGGAGATGGACTATGCCAACTAAGCTTAGAACGTCAGAATTTTAGAACTGTTTGTATGAGACACCTTCTTTGTGGTTATGAGTGTCTGGAATTTTAGAAATCAACCTAAGAATGATGCCATTATTTACAGTGATTACTATAACAGAACTACTAAGGTTCTCAGCAGTACAAGCCTCATTTGTCACTTATCTGCCAGAGCTGTCTTGTTAAGGTGATAGGAAAGTTAGCATTTAAATACCTTAAAACTCCCTCATGTGTTTTCCATTTGCTGCTACCACCCCTTTATTTATTTTTTAACGTTAATCTGTTTCTCTCCTTGGTCACCACCAGTAGACTCACATCTGCAGTCACCCACCCAGCCCAGCACCCCGACATCAGGCAGACAATCCCCATCTTCCCTCACAGTTTCCCCTCTGTGGCAGGGCGGTGAGGAGCCCCCACCTCAACACACCTCGAAAAGGAGCCAGCGTCCGGGGAAGCGCCATTCAGGGTCGGGGCCTGCGGTGGGTGACTGTTCATTCTGCTGCGACCTGTGACCGTTTTCCTGGCTTTTGATTGGTCCCCCTGGAGATGTAGTATGCAGTGATGTCGACAGGGGGAGCACGCACGCATCTGCACGTGCTCCCTCCAGGTGTCTGCCCATCTCCACCCCTTTCCTGCAGTGTCTGCGCACTGCCCCCAGCCTCCACTAGGGGCCAGTCTAGGACCAACCTCTGGCTTCCCCCCTCCCCGGAGAACAGCAGTCCTTCGGACGCTCGATCCTTCTCCTCCCCGCCAACCCCCAGTGGCCCATGCTCGTTCCTGAACATGGGTCACTGTTGTAGTGCGAGGTAAGGCGTCCAGTGTCTCAGCCCTCAGCACCACCGGGCCGGGTGCTACCCCCTCTTCTGAAAGTAGAAGGTAATGTTAAAGTGTTTTCTAAGGTTTATTTGGGGGACTCCTAAGATGAGTGATATAATAATTTAAATATTATTTAGCTTATGCAGGAATTCCTAACTGAGCCTGGCAGACAGAAAAAAAATCTATTTTGTGTTTGTTTTTTTGCTAAAGTTTGTGACTCTTGAACTGCAGCTGCAGTACATCACCGGTGATGTCATGCCAGGAGGATGGGGGGCGAAGGAGAGCTTTCACTACAGTAGCACTTCTGTTGCTTGGTGATTGGAATCGCTTCATGGCCCCCTGCTCTGGCTGGCACTCAATAAGTGGGTCTCTTGCAAAGGTGGTATTGGGAGTTGGGGATACAATACCATAACCTCCACCAGGGGACCATCACAGACTGAAAGAAGTTCACCTCCCATTCCAGCAGCCTTGAGATCGTCCAGTCATGGTGAGCTAGATTAGGAGTAATTAAAAGCTGCACAAGCAGCCGGCCCCATGATGCCGAGCGGTGGCAGATTGCTCTGGAATGCTGATGACCAGAGTTCGTGTCCCAAGCCCAAGAAATCGAGCTGGAGACAGCAGGAAGGGGGAAATGGCATCCATGCAGATGCTCTCCTCCTGGGCGAGGGATGTGACGTGCACTCCTTGGAGAGCGGTAGGAGGAGGAGGAAGCGTGGGGTCATGGATGATCACATACTGGTGGGTCCTGCCCTCAGATTGCCAACATGGAAACGCTCTGCATGGGAGGCAGGGATTTGTGGGGAGAACAAGGCAAAATGCCTGGCAAAGGCAGTCAGATGATGGCCTCCCTGTTCACTCCCCCATGCCACTAGACCCTTTATTGGTGCTTTGCCCACTACCCAGCCCCTGGTATGCGGACTTTGGCATTGGTGACATATACTCCCTTTTCCTCCTAAGTCCTAAAGAAGGAGCCCCTCCTCCCCGGGAAGGGATAGAACTGATCTGGGCACCAAAGGGACACAGTCAGAGCTAACGTTGGATGACACCAGCATGAGTGAATTCATTGAGTGCAGTGGCATGATTGGAGGACCTGAAAGAGTAAGGCGCCTGGGGGGCATGGAAGGTGGCAGGCTCGTAGTGTAACATTTACATTTCAGAAATTGTTTATTTTGTTACAATAGTTTAAATTACTTTGATCTTACTTTGAGGAATGCTCTTGCAGCAGGCCACACTGGTGGGACTAAGCTGCCAGGCGCTAGGACCACATGGAAAACTTCTAGCTAGCAGTCTGTCACGGGGGACTGCCCACCGTCAATATCAGTCAGCTGACGTCAGCCTAGCCTGTAGAGGTGGGCAGTTCCCCATACCTATATCAGTTCTTTTCCACCATCGACCCATGCATGTCAGACCTTAGCGGGCGCCGCAGCTGCAGTCAACCGCCATTTCCCATGCCTACCACACTTTTTTATTTTTCATTTCTTCTGAGTTTAACACCGAACTTTCGGTGTTACTTTTAATGAGTTTATGTGTGCTCCACCAGCCTCATCTTCCAGCTGCTCCTCGAAGTGTGTGTGCGGCAAACAGATCCCTGAAAAGGCTATCCACCCTGCATGTCTCATCTGTCTAGGCTCCAGCCATGACACCGAAGGCTGCCACTTTTGCCAGAAATTCAACCAGGCCACTCCAGGATGTTGTTTTAAAACACTGGAGAGCCACCTTTTGAAGAAGAAGTTGGTTGCGATGGAGAAGGAGCTCCAGGCCAGGAGCTCTTTGGCCTTGCTGGCACAGTCCTCTGGGGCCTCTTCCTCTTCCTCTTCTCACAAGGAGAAATCTGGGAAGCATAAGCACTGGGATTAAACACTGGGAGCGAGCCCGGTCAGCTTCTCATTTGCAGTCACCCCATAAACCATTGACCATGATGGGGTCATCCTCCTGTGAGGGGTCAGTTCCTCCAGCCCCGCCAGCCCTCTTTTCTTCTAGGCTCCCAGTGGCTCCATGGACCATCCTTATTTCCATTTCGGGCGGCAGCTCTTCAGGGCAGGGGACTTCGTCTCCTGCTCCCCAGTCCCTGACACTCAGGTCCATATCTTCTGTGGGCTCTCAGCCAGGTGGCTCAGCTGGTGTTAGTTTCTCAGGTGTCAGCATTACAACTGTCGTCCACCCCCCCCCGGCCATGGCACTGCCTTCATTGGTTCCCGCCACTGGGACTGACATTAGTCTTGCCAGGCACCACCCACAGCAGGCTACCGCCATTCCTTCCTTACCAGCATCGCCTCTGCCTTCGACTCAGGGGTCTTTATCCCCTCAGGCGCCAGCTTCTCCAGCTGGGCCAGTGTCAGGAAACCCATCACCCAGATGCTCCAGGCCACTGCCTGCTGGGCAGCTGCTAGTGCTGCCGCAGCCCCAGCTCTGGGCCCAACCCTGTCGTCGTTCCTGCTGTAACCTGTTCTGCAGCTGATGCCGGCTCAACCACGCCGTACCATAACCCGGCACCGGGGTACCTGTACCTGGCTCCTCTGCCATCGTACCCTTCCTCAGTATCCTCTTTTCCATTCCTGCCAGTGTATAATATTGCACCTCAGGGATTACAATGTCCTCGTTCTGGCGTGGTGGTCCGTCATGCAAAATCAGACCCTCACCCATCAGGGCTGCCTTCGGTATCCCCCCCCCATCCTCCCATGGACTCCCAGCCCCAGAATCTGGATCAGTCTGGCTTGAATGAACCCCACACATCAGGATCCTCAGGGACTCGACCTGAAGTTGCTTCAGGTTCCAGAAGGGACGATCGCTGCCCCCGGTGTCTGTCCCAGATAGTGACAATACTAAGGATGACTCCACTTCCTCGGGGTCTTCTTCCTCTCCTGGGGAGTCTTCGGAGAAGGATGACCAAGCTAAGAAGGTCCCGAAGTCCGTCCCCCCTCCCCCAACGACCCATCCTTTATGGATGTTATGTGCCACATCCAGTTCATTATGGACTGGGAGACTGAGGAGCAGGACCTGGAGAGATGCTGATTGGCCGTCTATCTCCAGCAGTGGGATGCCCTCCCTGTGGTGGTAACCCTCCTTGATTGACTCCTATGAGGATGTCACTAATGCAGCCTGGAATCATCCTTCCACAACCCCTCCTTTGCCTAAAAAGGTCAACTACCTTTACCATGCCCCGGCTGGCAAACCCATTTTGGGGAGCCACCCTAAGTCAGATTCGGTGGTCATTCATGTGGCACATGACCATACTAAGAAGCACATGCACCTTAGTACCCTTCTACCAGACCAGGCAGCTGGATCACCCTGGAAGACATGTCTTTGCCTCTACAACTCTGGCTATCCAGGACATAAATTATCTGGCCCACATGGTCCAATATCAGAACTTTCTTTGGGACCAAGCCAGAAACCTGGTACAGACTCTACCAGAAGACCCCCACCAAGACGCAGCTCGCCCAACTTATGAAGTAGGACTTGGACATTGGCAGTTGTCCTCCAGGTGGCTTATGATGCTGTTGACACCTCTAGACATGGGGCTGCTGCTGGGGACTGTCAACGGTGCCATTCGTGGCTCCAGGTATCCGGTTTTCCCTTGGACGTGCAGGCCAGCATTTTGGATGGCCCCTTCTGGGGATTGATCCTTTTTGGGGGGTGTCCAAGAGATCATTTTATACTGCAGGAGTCAGGGTGGGCCTTCAAGTTGGTCCATTCGTTCTATCATACCCAACCGAGGGCATGACGTCAGTCCTTTCACAGGTCCTCCCACAAGCAGTCTCAGAATCAGCCTGCCAAGGGTCAGCACAAGCATAAGGCCCCAGCGGCCCCTGTTGCTGCTGCCCCCTGCTTGCACCCACCCCTGCCTCCTGATTCCTTAACCACCCCCGCCTCCCTGGCCGAGGATCTCAGGGAGGTGGTCGGGGGGTCGATTCTTCCTCCACCTAGAAGGGTGGCAGGGGTGACCACAGACAACTGGGTGCTCCAGATCATAGAACATGGTCACATTCTGGAGTTCCTAGAGTGGCCACCAAAAAGCCCTCCTGTTCACTCCACATAACCCCCACCCACCCCCGCACCTGTCTCTGGTTTGTGAGGAAATTCAGGCTCTTCAAAAAGAGCCATAGAGCCTGTACCTTAGGCTCAGTGGGGAAGAGGTTTTACTCCCACTTTTTTCTCGTCCCCAAAAAGACCGAGGATCTCCGGCCCATGTTGGACCTGAGCCATCTGAATTTTGTACATAGAATACAAGCGCTTCAGGATGGTCACCCTCCAAGGGCTGTTTACCTTTTGCACCAGGGGGACTGGCTCTGCTCTTTGGACATGCAGGATGCTTACCTGCACATCCAAGTCTTTCCTCCGCTTCCATTTTCAGGGAGCCAATTTTCAATTCTGGGCCCTCCCTTTTGGCCTGTCTTCAGCCCCCTTGGTATTTACCAAATGTCTGGCAGTGGTGGCAGCCGCATTGAGGAGACAGGGCTTCTGTGTGTTCCCCCTACCTGGATGACTGGCTGCTAGCAGCCCCCTCCAGGAGCCACTTAGTTCAGACCCTGGAATATACCTTCCAGCTCTTCCAGGCCTTGGAGATCACTATAAATCTGCCAAAGTCCTGCCTCTTTCCTTGTCAGTGACTCCACTACATAGGGGTGGTCCTGGACACTAGTCAGGGCAAGGCTTTTTTGCCCAAGGACAGAGCGGAGCAGCTGATGGAGAAGGCCCATCTGGTTTCCTCCAGCCAGCAGATCCCCACCAGGGTTTTCCTGCACCATCTGGGCCACATGGTCGTGGCAACTGCCACAGTTCCCCCTGGCATATGTGAGTTCCTCAGTGGACCTTGACTGTCCAATGGGACCAGCGCACGGATGACCTGGACCAACTGGTCTTGGTCTCTGACTTAGTCCAGAGGGTCCTGTCGTGATGGCTGGATCTGGCCAACCTCTGTCAGAGTGTCGCTTTTCAGCTGTCAGCCCCCTGGCAGATTCTCACAACAGACACCTCTGGCCTAGGATGGGGTGCTCATCTGGCAACCACCAGACTCAGGGTGCCTGGATGGACATGGAACAGGGTCTTCTTATCAATGGTCAGTACAAAAGAATACTCACAATCCAACAGTTCAAGGTGGGGTGCAGACCAGGCAGCCAGCCTCAGTCCATGAACTTGAAGTCACAAACGTCCGTACACCAAACACAGGCAAACTGCACAGCTGATTGATGCAAAAATGTTTTCAATTTAAATGGTGCAAATGTCAGTTACAGGCAAAATGTTTGTGACTTCATCTTCATATCAGTGTCCTGGAGATGCAGGTGGTTCTTTACGCCCTGCAGGCCTTTCAGACTCATCTCCTTCCCGGTCCACTGCTGGTGCAGATGGACAACATGAGTGTGGTGTATTACATAAACTATCGGTGGGGGGGGACCCATTCTTACCTCCTGTGTCGGGACGCGATGAGAGTCTGGTATTGGGCCATCGAGCACGGTCTGGAGCTCTCAGCTGTACATGTTCCTGGTGTCCAAAATGTCCTGGTCGACAGTCTCAGCCACTCCAGGTCACGGGCTCACAAGTGGGAGCTTCTAACCTTGGTGGTTGAAGGTCTCTTCGACTGGTGAGGCCGTCCACAGTTGGACTTCTTTGCATCCCCACCCAATTCAATATTGCTGCTTTTTTTGCACGCTCGATCCTGGGCCTGAGTTTTCTGGCGAGATGCATTGTCCCTCTCCTGGAAGGGGATGTTTATGTACGCCTTTTCTCCCTTCCTGCTTCAACAGAGGGTTCTGCTCAAGCTCCAGTTGAAGGGGCAGAGATGATTCTCATAGCTCCCTTCTGGCCATGCCAGATTTGGTTCCTTTTGCCACATCAACTGTCAGTGGAACCACCCCCTTGCCCCTGTCCTTTCCCAGGACCGGGGCACCCTGGTCCATCCAGACCTGAAATCCCTGCATCTCCATGCATGGCTCCTCCGGACGTAGGTATTGCCTGCTTTGGGGTATCCTCCAGGGTCGCAGATGATCTGGTGGTTGCTAGGAAACCATGCACATGAGCCACTTGTGCTATGAAATGGAAGCGCTTTTCTATTTGGGCTACTGCTGGCCATTTACATCCTTTCACCTGCCTGGTGAATCAAGTGTTGGAGTACCTTCTTTCCCTTTTGTATTCAGGCTTGGGGTACTCCTCACTCAAGGTACACCTTTCCGCCATCTCTGTGTATCATGCACCTATCGAGGGCAAAGCTGTAGCCCAGCTCAAGGTATCCCTCACATTCGTGCAGGGCATTTTGCATCTGAAACCTCCCATTTGGGACCCAGTCCCTTCATCGGACCTTACCTTTATGTTGGAGAAACTCACTTTACCTCCCTTTGAACCAGCGGCCAGCTGCATGCTGCACTTTCTGTCATGAAAAGTGCTCTTTTTAGTTGCTTTTACTTCTGCTCGAAGGATTTCTGAGCTACAGGCTCTGATATGTGAAGAACCTTATTTGTTTTTTCACAAAGACAGGGTGTCTTTATGTACTAATCCTAAATTTTACCTAGGGTGGTGTCAGAATTTACTTTGAATCAGTCCATCCACCTTCCAATTTATTTGCCTGAGTATTCCAATCAGGGGGAAGCCTTGCTCCATGCTTTGGATGCACCTAGGATGTTGCGGTTTTACACGTCCAGCATGAAGCGTTTCAGAAAATCTAAGCAGTTGTTTGTTTAACTCATGGAAATTGCTAAATGTGAATGCAAATAGACCTGCCCACCCTCCTCTCCTGACACAGGGGCTCCCTAGACCCTACGAAACGGCATCCCTCAGAGCTCTGTCTAGGGATCGCAGGCATGCCTCCTAATTTTCTAACCCAATAAATAAGCTTCTCTATTACCATGTCAGTACTGTAACTGTAAATAATGCATGCAAAGGATTGTAATTCCGATTATACAATAAATAAATAATTTGCCCCCAAGAGAGAGGGCGTGCCCATTTCCAAACAGTGTTTGTCTAAGTGGTTAGCAAATTGCATTGTTTATTGCTACTCCCAAGTACAACAGACCCCTTCCGGGAGTGGTTAAGGGCCATTCCACTAGGGGTATGGCTGCTCCACGGCTTGCTTCAGGAATGTGTCAGCTGCAGACATCTGTGCAGCGGCCGCCTGGAGTTCTGTCCACACTTTCACCATGCATTACACTCTGGACATCACCTCTAGGCGCTGGGAAAATTTCAGCCTAGCGGTTCTTCAGGGCCTTCTCTCCTGAGCCCTTAGCTGCAGATCTGTCCTTCTCCCAGAGGTTTTATCCTGGTGACATCTGGTACTGCTTGGGACTCAGTCCTACCAGTGTGGCCTGCTGCAAGAGCCTTCCTCGAAGTAAGATAGTACAGTTACGTAAGAACGTACCGTAACAGTAGATCTTGAGAGAAGCTCTTGCAGCAGATGCTGTTTTCCTTCCCTCCTTCTCCCTGCTGCTTTTTTCTTTCCTCGCACTGCTTCTGCCTTTCTTTTGGCTCTCAGAAAAATCCCTCGGTTCTCTTTTAGCTGCCTGTACAGGATCTCCAGCAGGAGAACTGAGGTAGGTGTGGAGGACCGCCCACCTATATAGGCTAGGTTGACGTTAACTGACTGACGTGGGCGTTCCCCCATGATAGACTGTTAGCTAGTAGTTTTTCGTGTGGTCCTAGTGTCTGACAACTTAGTCCTACCAGTGTGGCCTGCTGCAAGAGCTTCTCTTGAAGATCTACTGTTACAATAAGTTCTTACTTAACTCTACTTTTTCCTGCTACTGATTCTGCCTTGTAGTTTTTCTCTGCACGGTTTAGTGATGTCCGCTACTTGTTTTTTCTGGACATTCTGTGATATCAGTCCAGCTGTTTGGTGCTGTTCACTCTACAGTGCAGAACACAAGAACAGACAACATAGAATATCAGGGAACCATTGCCACAGTCAGTAATAATTTTCCTCAAGATAGCGCAACTGAGATGCAACATCCCATTTCCAGTGGGGCCCTGCTTCTACGAACAGAAAGTGGACTGCACCCAGTCTCAAGAGAGACCTCAGAAAAAACGCCCCAAACCAGAGTTACCTTGCAGGTTATTTATTGCAAGTTTTTTGAAAGTGCTTCTGCTAGAATACAAACAGGTCTATGCCTGCCTGGAGTCCCAGTTCTGAACACAGACTTCCCGGCGCTTCCCTCTACATAGCTCCCTCAGGGGGCCTGCTTCTATCCATTTCCACAGCTGGGTGGACTGGGTGGTTCAGTGACTTTGCCCAAGGTCATTCAGTTTGGTTCTAGTGGGGTTTGAACTTGTGATCTCCTGGTTGCTGGGCCGGTGCTCTAACCACTAGACCACACTTTTTCCTTATGTCTTGGACACCTTGTTTCAGGATGTTACACCATGATACTGTGTTGCTATGGAAATGATTTATGATGTCATAGACAAAGACAAGCAGCCGGAAGCAGATGAAGTCTGGGGGACAGTGATCCTCTTTCCATGTTCAAGCAGCAATATTTGTCACCATTCAGCAATAATGCTTTTCTGCCAAAAACATTCATGTAACAATTTCTATTTCATTTTCTTTAATTTCTGAACTAAGATACGGAATTGTTAAGTTTTCAAAGGCCCCCATTCATGTGCCTTACCCACCATAAAAAATTAAATATCTTAGCACATCGGTGTGCTGTTTACCATTAGAAATGTATCTTAGCACCAATCTTATACAGCCATAGTATAAATCTAGTATTTGCATTCAACAGATAACCTCAGTGGAACTGATTTTTTTTTTCATTCAAGTTTTTCTCCCCGAGCCTTGGCAGGGGCTACGGCCCTCTGAAGGAGGAACTGTCTCTCGGGTTCCACCATGCCCACTCTTGCCGACCCTGGTGATTCCCCCACAGCTTGCCCCACCCCTCATGGCGGGGCCAGGAAGGAGGTGCCCCCTCCCTGGAGACCCAATCCAGAAGCCAGGGTCAGCCCTGTAGTGCGGTGGACTGTCATAGAGCCCTGCCAGGCTCCTTTTCTCCCATCCCCCCTCTCTACTGACATGATTATGTCAGAGCGTGCCTCCCAACCTGTATTGCCCTCCAGTTACCACCAGAGGGCAATCAGTGAGTGGGACGACATGGCACCCTCCCCCTGAAAGAGGAGAACAGTCCTCCAGATGCACAATCCTCTCTCCCTCTGCTGACCCCCGGCACCCCAGGCTCATTCCAGAACCTGGGTCACTGGCATGGCGCGAGCTGTAGCGAACAGTGCCTCCATCTCCAATGCCACTGGGCCGGCTTAGTGGAACTGATTTTTAAGAACTGCGAGTGGCAGTCATTGAGTCATTAATTACACATTTAGTTATAAAAGCTGTTTTAAAAATATCTGAACAAATAAAAAATACATTGAAGAGGAATTGAGGGATGTCAGAAATATATTTATGCTAAGAACTGTATGATGAAATTGTTTTCTGGCTAACAAATATTGCTGTATTGCCTAATTCTTAAGAAAAAGCTTAAGTACAGTGCTGCCTGTCTCCATAGAAATAAAAGGACGAAAACAGCAGTATTCGGGCATCCTTGCTCTTATGATGTCACTGGACTGCTCCACCACCCCATAGACAGACACTTGCAACCCTGTTATCCAGGAAGTAGACATTCCGGCAGGTGCGTTATTGCATTGTAGTCCTTTTATTTCTATGCCTTTGTTTAGAACACCATTGGAATCAGAGAATCTGCCCTCAAATGAGGCAGTATCAACTAAAATAAAAGGCTTTGTACTGTTATATTTAAGACAGTTTATGTATAATGCACAACAGGGTATGGTAAACCATGAGATATTGTCATGCCTTGGGTGTGTTGTGAGGCACGCGGCATTGCTGAGTGCCTTCAGCCACCCAAGATGTGACAGTATACCATAATACACCACATGCCGGTGTGCATTATTGCGATTATAAAATGTCCCAGAGTGTTAGGAAATGGCTGATTTTAGTAACCAAGTTTTGAACTGGGACGATATACTGAGATACCTTCACAGGTCAAAAATTGCTTCAGCCAGTCGACTTGCAGGATTTATTGTATCCATTTTATAAAGATGTTTAGGTTGAATGTGTTACATGTTTTAATTTTTTCTGTTATTGATCTAAATATTTCAGATAATGTAGGACACACTTCCCTGTGTTTTTGAAAAAAAGTCTTCCCCAACTGACCTCACAGTTGCTGTCTGTGACATCATAGACTGTTGCCATGGTTAACACCATGATGTCATAAACAAGCACTATGAGTTCAGTTGGGTAAAGTCGGACGCTTTTGGTACAGGCATCATGGATCAGCAACTAAGACGTGCTCTAAAACCCGCAAAAAGAAAATTGGAGTCACAGTAGCTGAAACACTGTATTTATGAAAGTACATTCTGAAGTGCCACCAAAGGTACCTTAGCTTTAAAGGAGACGTGCATTTAATCGGCAAACCTGGGTTTTCTGTAGAAGCAGTTTTTAAATGCTGGTTCACATCCTGTCATTTTGTTGCATTTTTACTGGCCTTTCAATACATTCTGGTGCTAATAAACATAGCCTTTGATGGCAGAAAACAGCCAGGTGGTCCATCCAGTCAGGTCACCCTAACTACTTCTCCTGAATTGGCCCTAGTGGTTGGCCCTCTCCCTTACTCATTGTCCCGTAACCCCCCTCCCCACTATGTCCTTATGCCTGTCCCAGCCTAATCTGAATTTCTCCCCACTGTTTAGGCCGATGCAGTTACCACTGGCATTCTGTTGCACTTGCCCGCCACTCCTTATGTGAAGGAGTGTTTGGGGACATCCTTTTGAAACCTCCCCCAGTCAGCTTGAGTGAATTCCCCCATGCGCTTGTGTTTGTGCATAAGAAGAGCAGTTCCTTGCATGACGCCTTGTTTATCCCAAGCTGGTACTTGTATGTCTATCATGCCACCAGCAAACACCATTCTCGAACTGTGTAATGAAGTTCATGTCTTTGTTAAGCTGCTATTATGGGAGTTAGGGAAGAGCTGCAGGGAGGAAGTAAGTTCTCAGAGAGGTGATACCAGTGCCAAGGGCCAACACATCCAGGAAAAGAAGAATAGAGGATTTTAATGACTGGCTGAGGAAATGATGCAGGGAGGAGAGGTTCACTTGTATTGGGGACTGGTATCAGAACTGGTCAAACAATGCACTCTTTTCACCAGACACGCTACACCTCAGTAGGGAGGGTTTGAGTGTGCTCAGGGACAAACTGGGGAATACATAACCTCTACACTTAATTTAAACTACTGGTGGGGGAGGCAGCGGGCCTGCAGGCCCAAAGACTCTGAGAGGAGGAAGTCAATGAACCTCCCCCCCCCAACAGTAATGGAAGAGGTATGGAGGGAGGAGGTGGAAGGGGTGAGAAAACAAAGGGTGGAGAGGGTGAAGAACACATAACAAGGGTAGATGGGATGTGCACACAGGGGAGAAATGTGAAGAGAAGAAGAGAGATAAGGGAAGGAAGGTCAGATTCTAGGTGGAGAGTGGTGTCTCTGAATGCGCAGAGTCTTTGAAACAAGATGGATGACCTGCAGGCACTATTAGCAGACAGGAGGGTGGACATAGCTGTAGTAACCGAGACTTGGACAACACCACACCATGACTGTGACCTTGCAATCCCTGGGTATAAACTATACAGGAGGGACAGGGTAATCGGGAAGGGGTGGCAGTTTACATCAGGAAGGGAATAACTTTTATAAGGGAGGAGTTGGAAGAAGGGGAGGTGGAGGCATTATGGGTTCGATTAAGGTCCAATAGAGAGAGAGGAAGGTGAGGTTGGGGGTGGTTTACAGACCACCTAATTAGGATGAGGAGAGGGACAGGGAGCTGAGCTTGCAAATATTGGAAGCTGCGGGGAAAGAAGAGGTGGTAATTGTGGGGGACTTCAACCTGCCCAACATGGACTGGTGCATACCGTCCACAACATGTGCTAGGAGTCAGGTGATGCTGAATGGAGTACAGAGTGGGTTCCTGACTCAGGGCGTCGCAGAACCAACAAGAGCAGAGGCAGTTATTGATCTGGTGCTCATAAATGGAGAGCATGTACAGGAAATAATGCTCAGGGAGCCCCTGGGTGAGAGTGACCATTGCACAGTGTGGTTCCAGTTGGATATGGGCAGGGAAAGCATCCCGACTAAGACCAAAACCTTGGATTTTAGGAGGTGGACTGCAGGAAGATGGAGGAAGTGCTAAGGAGCCCCCTGGCAGACATCATAGTAGATATGGGGTGGAACAAAGGTGATTCCTCATTAAGGAAGAAATAATGGTTGCCACAGAGGAGTGCGTTGGGCTCAGGGGGAAGAACACAAGGGCCAAAGCACACAGCTGGTTCAGTTCTGAGGTCACCCAGGCAGTGAGGGAAAAGAGGGTAGCCTATAGGAAATTCAGGAAGACCAAGAGAGAGGTGATTGGGAAAATTACCTAAGGTTGGCAAGTGAGGCAAGTAAAGTCCAGCGAGCTAAAGCACAGAAGGAGTGCAGATAGCTGAAGGAATTAAGAAGGGGGAGAAGGCCTTTCGCTATATAAGTGAGAAAAGGGACAAGAACGGGATTGTTAGGCTTAAGAAAAGGGAAGGAGTGGATGGAGGATAACGGGGGAAAAGCAGGGATACTAAATGAATACTTCTGTTCCATATTCACCAGGGGGAAGGACGGACCAGTGCCTTCAGGAGGGAAAAGAGGAGATGGGGGGGACACAGATGTGGTGATAGAGTGAAGGAGGGGCTGCTAGAATTGAAGGTGGACAAATCACCAGGCCTGGACAGAGTACATCCAAGGGTACAAAGGAAGCTGGCTGAGGAGCTAGCAGGGCCACTGGCAGGCCCATTTAATAGTTCACTGGAGTAAGGCATGGTATTGCAGGACTGGAGGGCAGCACATGTGGTGCCCCTCCA
Organism: Neoceratodus forsteri; assembly: GCA_016271365.2. NCBI lineage: Eukaryota > Metazoa > Chordata > Ceratodontiformes > Ceratodontidae > Neoceratodus > Neoceratodus forsteri. The sequence goes on along the minus strand of JADMNL010000032.1, from coordinate 126,378,157 downwards.
CAAAAGCAGTCCTAAGGATGACCTAGGCAGTTACAGACCAGTCAGTCTGACCTCAATCGTTTGCAAGCTCATGGAGACCATATTTAAGGAAAGGTTGGTAGAATATATAGAGGAGCATGGTCTCCAGGATGCAAAGCAGCACAGGTTCATGGGGTGGAGATCATGTCAAACGAATCTGACTGACTTTTTTTGGCTGGGTCACTAAGACAGTAGACGGGCCAAGCAACAGACATCCTTTATCTGGATTTCAGCATGGCCTTTGACTCTGTGCCCCACAAAAGACTGATGAGGAAGTTGGTGGATCTCATGGTTGGGGAGAAGATGACCAGATGGGTAGAAAACTGGCCAAGGGATAGATCCCAGAGGGTGTTTGTGGAGGGAGAGTTATCTTGCACCAGATTGGTCATAAGTGGGGCCCCGCAGGGCTCAGTGATGGGGCCCATGTTGTTCATTGTCTTCATTAGTGACATTGGGGATGGCATTAAGGGCAAAATATGCCTATTCACGGATGACACCAAGCTCTGCAGGAGAGTGGACACAGCTGAATGGATACAGGACCTACAGGACGATCTGGAAAAGCTGGTAAGGTGGTCCGGGATCTGGCAGCTTGGCTTTAATGTCAAGAAATGCAAAGTTATGCACATTGGAGCCAAGAATACCAAGACGGAGCACTACCTGGGTGGAGTCCAGGTATCTGCATCAGAGGAGGAGAAGGACCTGGGAGTGCTAGTGACCTGAAGCACTCCATGCAGTGCAAGAAAGCAGCAGCAAGGGCAAACAAGATGCTGGGATGCATAGCTAGGGGGATCAGTAGTAGGGGAGAGGAGGCTATACTGCCCTTGTACAGGTCACTGGTGATGCCACATCTAGAGTAAGGAGTTCAGCACTGGTGCCCACACCTCAAAAAGGACATTAACCTGCTGGAGAAGGTCCAGAAGAGGGCTACAAAGATGCTTTTTATTTTAGTCTTTGGTACCGGGTAAGGCCCACTAGGCACAAGTGCCTGTTTTCAGGGGTGACCTGGGAGCACTGGGTAGTTAAGTGACTTGCTCAGAGTCACACAGTATGCAAGCGGAGGTTGTGAGAATCAAACCAGGGTCTGGTCTGCTGGATGTACCAAGCTCGTTCACAGCTTGTTACTGTAACCTCTAGGCTATACTTCCAGCCCATAGTGGGTCAGCAGGTAAGGCATATTAGGAGAGGTTGAGGGCACTGAACATGTACTCCCTGGAGGACAGGAGAGAGAGAGGGGGGACATGATTGAGACCTTCAAGTACTTAAGGTGGATAAGGAGGGTCTCTATCAGCTACGTGACAATCATAACATGAGGGGGCACAGTCTTAAGCTGGGGGGGGGAGGTTAGGAGGGATGTCAGGAAGCACTTCTTCACAGAGAGGGTGGTGGACACTTGGAATGCACTGCCGGAAGAGGTGGTCTTGTTGAAGATGGTCGGCAGCTTCAAGAGGGGCTGGGACAGACATGGGGAAAGGTGAGGATTATGGGTAGGAAGGATGGAAAGGTTGGGAGGAAAGGAGGGGCAGGGTCAGCAGCTCTAGCTGTGGACCCTGCAGTATGAGGCAACTAGATAGATCAAATGGCCTTCTTCTGCTGGCTTCTTCGTATGTTCATATATTGTTGGCACCCGTGTTTGAGGGGGACATAAACTACATCAAAGAGTTCTAGAATGGTACTTACAACTAGTGTGTAACTCCATGGAATTTACTAAAAGGCCAGTAAAGGTGGAATAATAACAGAACTGAAACCAGAATTTAAAAATTGGCTTTTAAAGAAAAAATTGACGTATAGATTGAACACAGTTTTCCTTAAATATCAAGGTGTCCGCGATATGCAGGTTGTACAGTGTTTAAAAACTGCAGTCAAGATGACAAGTGTGGGGCTGGTCCCAATTTGCACTTTGTGTGCGTAAACTTTTTTTTTCTCTTACTGTTTACTGCAGTATAGTAGATTATATCAGAGTGATTCTGCTGACTTCCAAGCTGCATTTTGTATAACTACAAATCCCAGAATCCCCTGCAGCTGTTATCAGAGGAGGGCTGTAGCAGTGGGAGATTCAGTAGCCTGCATGTTAAGAGTTTTTATAATCACTGATCTTTTGTTTGCTGGTCCCGCTGTCCTCCCTGGGCTAAGTACAGTCACAGAGCAAACATCTGATTGGAGCTTATAGGATGCATAGGTTGACATTTGCCATAATAAAGTTCTATCTCAGGGCTGAGATGATACAGTTTGTATGAAATTACTTATGGTGACGTTGTCTACAGTGCGGGTCCCAAGTCCATCCTAGCCAGACTAGATCCCCTCTTCCATTCTTTCTGTTGCTTCGTCCTGAACTGCCCGTACTCCACCCATCACTGTACCCTCTACCAGTCTTTGAATCTTACATCTCTAGATAACCGTAGGCACTCCCACAGTGCCAGAATCTCGGCCAAGTACTTGTCCCAGCTGCTTCCCCTACCTCTCCTCTGCCCTAAACAACACTAGCGCCCAAGCATATTCACTCAGAAACGATTCACAGATCCTAGTTGTCCCTCATAGAACCACTGCCATGGGACAGGCAGCCTTTAGCTACTGCATGCCAAAGATGTGGAACTCTCTCCCAGCAAACATTCGTCACTTCTCCTCCCCGCCGCATCTTAACTCCATGCTTCTCGTTCAGTTCTCCCCTACCTGCTCTTCCGGCATAGTCTCCTAACAGCCCACAGCGTAACAGCCTAGGTCGTGCAGCCTATGTTCATTTAATGTTTGCCTACCTACTCATAATATATCTGATGTATGCATTTAAACTATGCCTGTTTGTGTCAGTATCAACTTGTTCTCTCATGTTTTTTATGCCTCTGTAACTGATACCTAGTTGTATTGGGTCTGTCCTTACTTGGGTATTTGCACTATGTACTATGTATGATACATGTTTTACCTACCTCAATTGTATGTACCCCTCCTCCCCCAGGACGCATCTGGAATCGAGCAGTAGCCTGCTCAATATGCCTTCCTGGTTAAAAGCTTGAATAAATAAATAAATAAACTAAATAAATTAATAAAAATTACTAATAAACGCTCAGTGTTAGGAGAGAGAAAATACAGGTTGCAACGATGTCTACCTTTACATTATTGTACAGAGGTAGTGAGTTATAACAAGTAGCATGCAAATTAGTTCAGTAATATTGATCATGGCGGTACTGAGAGAAGGTGGCAAGATCACACAGGGCTGGAGAAGACGTCTGTAAAGTAGAGCCACTGATGCCCTTTGTCCCTGCTGGTGGAAGTTATGTTGTTCCATATATAAGGGTAGCTTATAGCAAAATGCTGCTTAAGTGAACTGCCCTTCGCAGTGGAGGATTAGCCTGTTCCCCAGTTAGAACCTTGGGAGGTAGGCAGGGCTGTGGGATAAAATTAAGCTGATTCAACAGTAGGACACTTTCTCTAGCCAGTGCTTGGCTCCAAGCAGAACAGTATGGTGGGCCATCCCAGGATGCCCTGTGGTTCACAGGTTACCACCTGTTCCCTTTAACAAAATGCCTGGCACTTCGTTTGATCCAGCTGCATGTCAGGTAGGCTTTGTGCTGCCACCTAGTGGCTTCCCTGTCAGGGATCAAACCCAGACTCTCAGACACTGAGTCAGGGCAGGGTATACACATTACGGAAGTGACTTACACAAACAACGGGTGGTTATGGGTCCACCAGTGGGGAGGACACATAGGAATGGGAAACATTTAAAGACAGTTCAACAGATTAGGTAGGATTTCAGACTCCTCTCTGATGTCACAAGGTAACCGATTCCTGGCACTTCATTTCCTAACTGTTCTCTCATTTATAGCGTACCAGCTCTGAATCTCTTTGCTGAACAGCAAAGACAGCTCATCCAGCAACAGTTGCAGCAGCTCCTGACCACCCAGCAGTTAACACCAGTAAGTATTTTATTTTGTTTTACCCTGCCTGTTTTCAGTCACATCTGTGGAATTACATGGAAAATTGACACCATCACAAGTATCCACAACAGTATGACCAAAACCCACTCCTCAACTACATTACTACGCAAGGTGTGAAGGATAAAGCTTGCTCCTTAACTACAGTACTACATGGGGAGTAAAAAGCATGCTCCTTCAATACATTATTACGTCGGGGGGGATAAAGTACACTAAGTAACTACATTACAGCACTGGGGGGATTAATTATGCTCCATTACTATATTACTACACTGGGGGACAAAAGCACGCTCTGCAGTACATTACTACAGTGGGAGGATAAAGCTTGCTCTTTACTACAATACTACATGGGGGGGGGATGAAGCATACTCCTTGATTACAGTATTACATGGGGGGAGATAAAGCATGTCCCTTGGGGGGGGTGACAGAGCACACTGTTTAACTACATTCTTACACAGGGAAAAAGCATGTTCCATAACTACATAACTACATGCAGGGATCAAGCTCCCTCCTTGACTACATTACTACACTGGGGGAATTAAGTGCTCTTCCTAACTATAGAACTACATTACTACACCGGGGGAATTAAGTGCTCTTCCTAACTATGTAACTACATTACTACACCAGGGGAATTAAGCGCTCTTCCTAACTATATAACTACATGGAAGGAAGAAAGGATGAGGCATGCTCTTTAACAACATTACTACACGGGGGATTAAGTGCTCTTTCTAACTGTATAACTACATGGAAGGAAGGATGAAGAATGCTCCTTAACAACATTACTACACCGGGGGGGATTAAGCACTCTTCCTAACTATATAACTACATTACTACACCGGGGGAATTAAGCACTCTTCCTAACTATATAACTACATTACTACACAGGGGGAATTAAGTGCTCTTCCTAACTATATAACTGTGGAAAGAAGGATAAGGCATGCTCCTTAACAACATTACTACACCGGGGGAATTAAGCGCTCTTCCTAACTATATAACTACATGTAAGGAAGGATAAGGCATGCTCCTTAACAACATTACTACACCGGGGGAATTAAGCGCTCTTCCTAACTATAGAACTACTTGGAAGGAAGGATAAGGCGTGCTCCTTAACAACATTACTACACCGGGGGAATTAAGCGCTCTCCCTAACTATAGAACTACATGGAAGGAAGGATAAGGCATACTCCTTAACAACATTACTACACCGGGGGAATTAAGCACTCTTCCTAACTATGTAACTACATTACTACACCGGGGGAATTAAGCACTCTTCCTAACTATATAACTACATTACTACACTGGGGGAATTAAGCTCTCTTCCTAACTATATAACTACATGGAAGGAAGGATAAGGCATGCTCCTTAACAACATTACTACACCGGGGGAATTAAGAGCTCTTCCTAACTATATAACTACATGGAAGGAAGGATCAGGCATGATCCTTAACAACATTACCACACGGGGGAATTAAGTGCTCTTCCTAACTGTATAACTACATGGAAAGAAGCATAAGGCATGCTCCTTAACAACATTACTACATCGGGGGAATTAAGCACTCTTCCTGACTATATAACTACATGGAAGGAAGGATAAGGCATGCTCCTTAACAACATTACTACACCGGGGGAATTAAGCACTCTTACTAACTATATAACTACATTACTACACCGGGGGAATTAAGCACTCTTCCTAACTATATAACTACATTTCTACACTGGGGGAATTAAGTGCTCTTCCTAACTATATAACTACATGGAAAGAAGGATAAGGCATGCTCCTTAACAACATTACTACACCGGGGGAATTAAGCACTCTTCCTAACTATATAACTACATGGAAGGAAGGATGAGGCATGCTCCTTAACAACATTACTACACCGGGGGAATTAAGCGCTCTTCCTAACTATATAATTACATTACTACACCGGGGGAATTAAGCTCTCTTCCTAACTATATAACTACATGGAAGGAAGGCTAAGGCATGCTCCTTAACAACATTACTACACCGGGCGAATTAAGCGCTCTTCCTAACTATATAACTACATAGAAGGAAGGATGAAGAATGCTCCTTGACTACATTACTACACCGGGGGAATTAAGCACTCTTCCTAACTATATAACTACATTACTACACCGGGGGAATTAAGCTCTCTTCCTAACTGTATAACTACATGGAAGGAAGGCTAAGGCATGCTCCTTAACAACATTACTACACCGGGGGAATTAAGCGCTCTTCCTAACTATATAACTACATGGAAGGAAGGATGAAGAATGCTCCTTAACAACATTACTACACTGGGGGATTAAGTGCTCTTCCTAACTATGTAACTACATTACTACACCGGGGGAACTAAACGCTCTTCCTAACTATATAACTACATGGAAAGAAGGATAAGGCATGCTCCTTAACAACATTACTACACCGGGGGAATTAAGCGCTCTTCCTAACTATATAACTACATGGAAGGAAGGATAAGGCATGCTCCTTAACAACATTACTACACCAGGGGAATTAAGCGCTCTTCCTAACTATATAACTATATGGAAGGAAGGCTAAGGCATGCTCCTTAACAACATTACTACACAAGGGGAGGGAGGCTAAAGCATACTTTTTAACTATACTGCTACATCAGGTAGATGAAGCACACTCCTTACCTATATTGCTAGACTGGGAGAATGAAGCACACTCCTTAATTACACTACTACACAGGAGGAGAGAAAAGTAAAACACACTCCTTAATTACATTACTACACAGGAGGAGGGAAGAATAAAACTCACCCCTTAATTACATTACTGCACAGGGGGAGGAGAGAATAACGCACACTCCTTAATTACATTACTACACAGGAGGAGGGGGAAGTAAAACACACTCCTTAATTACATTACTGCACAGGGGAAGGGGGAAGTAAAACACACTCCTTAATTACATTACTACACAGGTGGAGGGGGAAGTAAAACACACTCCTTAATTACATTACTGCACAGGGGAAGGGAAGAATAAAGTCCACTCCTTAATTACATTACTGCACAGGGGAAGGAGAGAATAACGCACACTCCTTAATTACATTACTGCATGGGCAGGGGAAAGTAAAACACACTCCTTAATTACATTACTGCACAGGGGAAGGGGGAAGTAAAACACACTCCTTAATTACATTACTGCACAGGGGGAGGGAAGAATAAAGTCCACTCCTTAATTACATTACTGCACAGGGGGAGGGAAGAATAAAGCTAACTCCTTAATTACATTACTGCACAGGGGGAGGAGAGAATAACGCACACTCCTTAATTACATTACTGCACAGGAGGAGGGGGAAGTAAAACACATTCCTTAATTACATTACTACACAGGAGGAGGTGGAAGCAAAACATACTCCTTAATTACATTACTACACAGGAGGAGGGGGAAGTAAAACACATTCCTTAATTACATTACTACACAGGAGGAGGGGGACGTAAAACACACTCCTTAATTACATTACTGCACAGGGGGAGGGGAGAATAACGCAAACTCCTTAATTACATTACTGCACGGGCAGGGGAAAGTAAAACACACTCCTTAATTACATTACTACACAGGGGGAGGGAAGAATAAAGCTCACTCCTTAATTACATTACTGCACAGGGGGAGGAGAGAATAACGCACACTCCTTAATTACATCACTACACGGGGAGGGGGAAGTAAAACACATTCCTTAATTACATTACTGCACGGGAGGAGGGGAAAGTAAAACACACTCCTTAATTACATTACTACACAGGGGAAGGGGAGAATAACGCACACTTCTTAATTACATTACTACACAGGAGGAGGGGAAAGTAAAACACACTCCTTAATTACATTACTACACAGGGGAAGGGCAGAATAAAGCTCACTCCTTAATTACATTACTGCACAGGGGGAGGGAAGAATAACGCACACTCCTTAATTACATTACTACACAGAAGGAGGGGGAAGTAAAACACATTCCTTAATTACATTACTACACAGGGGGAGGGAAGAATAAAACACACTTCTTCATTACATTACTACACAGGGGGAGGGGAGAATAAAGCTCACTCCTTAATTACATTACTGCACAGGGGGAGGAGAGAATAACGCACACTCCTTAATTCCATCACTACACGGGAGGGGATAAAGCAATTCTTAACTACAGTGCTACATGAAGGGGGCAATAAAGCATACTTCTTAACTACATAACTCTATTGGGGGATAAAGCACACCCTAACTACATTGCTACATGGGGATACAGTTCACTCCGTAACAACATCGGGGATAACACACACCCCTTAACTACATTTCTACACTGGGAAGATAAAGCACGCTCCTTAATTACAATACTACAGTGAATGGGGTGGGAGGAAGCACGCTTCATAACTATATTATTACATCGGGGGGGGAGAAATAGCGCACGATTCTTAAAGTGGTTTTCCGATATTAAGATATTACTTACAAGCTATGGTACCTTATGCTGACGATAGTCCTTTTTTGGCATTTTACATTTTTATTTGCATCCCGTATTTAATTGGAAGGGATCATAGTTTGGTCCCAACAAGGTGGTCAGCTGATCCCTTCCGCTTCCATATTCATATACAAGCCCCCGCACTCGGGCAGATTATGACATGCTGCAAGGGAGAGCATGGTGGCACACCCCATTGAAGTGAATAGGAGTGCATTTTCATTACTGTTTGATACATTATGATGGCGAGTTGGAGATTAATGAAGGCCACCACTTGACTAACAACGCTCTTGTTAGTCAACCTATGACCTTCATTAATCTCCTAATTGCCTTCATAATGTATTAAACAGTAATGAAAATAGACTCCCATTCTTTCACAGGGGCTTTCCACCGTGCTCACCCTTGTTGCACGTCATAAAGTGTGGGCATGTGTAAGAATAGGGAAGTGGAAGGGATCAGCTAGCCATCTTGTCAGGGACAGTCTATGATCCCTTTCAACTACATACAGGATGCACATAAAGTTTTAAAAATGCCAGAAGCGGACTGTCACCGGCATAAGGTACAATATTCAGTAAGTGATACCTCATTCTAGGAAAGGTAAAAAATCACTTTAACTACATTATTACATCTGGGGGGATAAAGACTGCTCCCTTAATGCTCCTTAAAGAGCTGGTGACACGTTCAGGAGAACTTTAACAAAACCTAATATTTAGACACAGTCCAGCTTGTGTTTCCTATTTAGTGCTGTATTCCTCCTCCCCATTATTTGTTACTGAGGTCATCTGTATGAAAACAGGATCTTTGCTTCTGAAGAGTTTGTATATTCCTGCTGCTTTCTCCCTATCTAAAGTCACAGAGCACTGCTCGTGATGTCACAGTTACTCCCATGGCAACAGACTGTGATATCACAACTGAGGATTATGACTTGAAGTAGCTATAGAGGCAAATGGACTCTAAAGAAACTCTAAGGGATAAAAATCATATATTCATACAAATTTTCTTAGTAATAAATAATGGGAAGAAAAAATGTATAAAATATAAATGGAATACAGGCAGAATTGTACCTAATTACTATGCTTTTTAAAGTTTTCTTTGAGGTGTCAGTAGCTCTTTAACTACATTACTACATGGAGGAGGGGAGGATAAAGCATGCTGCTTAACTACATTATTACATCTGGGGGATAAAAGCCACTCCGAAACTAAATTACTACATGGGGGGAGGGAAATAAAGCACACCCCTTAACTACATCACTACACTGGAAGGATAAAACATCCTGTTAGCTATCATACTACACCGAAGGGAGCAAAATATGCAAGCAATAAGACACGACGAGGTGTGGGTTATCTCCTGATAAGAGCACGCCCAGGTGCGTTGTTAGGCACGAGGCGCTTGCGCTGAGTGCCTTATGCACCTGGGCATGCTCTTATCAGGAGATAACCCACACCTCGGAGTGTCTTATTGCACTTATAAAATGGGCCCACAAGTAAAGAAGTTAATTTAAAAAAATAAAAAAGTGTACATAAAAAGGGGGCTTGAAAAAGTATAAAATAGGATTATATCAGTAGAAAAGAGAAAAAATAGTCAATTTTTATAGAAGGCATGTGTGTGTGTCTCTAGGGAGTACCCACTGACTGTGGGCTGTAGCACCCAAGTATTGAAAAGCATGTTTTTTTTTCTTTTATTTTGAAGGACCGTGTCCAATGTTGAACTTATGGAGCAAAACAGCAGGTTTAAAATGCCGGAAGACAATCTGTGCATCTGCTGTCTTTCCCGAGTCTCCAATACACGAACAAAACATCCTCCCTTCTCTGACTTCACTGTCCTTTAAAAGTGAGCTGCAACAACTGAGAAAATCATAGAAAACGCTGCAGCACATTAATGTTATACCAAACTCTTGGGATCTTTTCTTTGGCGAACCGGAAAAGCGGTGAGTGTATGTGGCTACTGAGCGATACTGTCGCTCCCAGTCAGCCAACCCATTTTTGAAAGAAAATAACTGTAGTGGAGTTTGGTATTATAGTAATGTGCTGCAGTGTTTTCTACTATTTCCTGGGTTGTTGTATCTCACTTTTAAAAGACAATGAAGTCGGAGGAGGGAGGCTGTTTTTTTACTGTATAGGAGACCTGGAGAGGACGGCAGATGCACCGATTCTGTTGCGGCATTTTAAACCTGCTGCCTTGCTCGGTAAGTTGTGGTCAGGTTTAAATAATAGCAGAGGTTACACTTTAAAATACGGAAGATTTTCTAGTGTTTTGTGAGGAACTACATTTGTGCCTGTGGTCAGCTTTTACATGTGAGCGGTCAGTGCCACCAGACTGGAAGTGTTCTTTCCCCACTATGAGCTGTGCGAGGCTGTGTTTTTGTTAGTGGCTGGCACAGCTCACAGATTTTTTTGCTATAATGGGGTTCAGGAGAGGAGGATAGTGCCGGCTGGCTACAATATCTTCTAGTAAGGACACAGCTCAGAAGATGTTGTAGCCAATCAGGTTAGGGAATTTTTAAAGACCATTTTATAAGCTCCTTTAATACATTACAACGTCTGGGGAAGGGGAGGATAAAGCATGCTTCTTAATTCCATTATTACACCATGGGGGATAAAGTTTGCTCCTTAGCTACATTACTACACAGGGGAAGGGGAGGAAAAAGCACGGTGCTTAACAACATTACTACGCTGGAGGAAAAAAGGTCACTCCTTAACTACATTATTACATCTGGGGGGACAAACCTTGCTCCTTAACTACTTTATTACATCGGGGGAATAAAGCTCACTCCTTAACTACATTATTACATTGGGGGGCTAAAGCTCACTCCTTAACTACATTATTACATTGTGGGGATAAAGCTCACTCCTTAACTACATTATTACATGGGGGGATAAAGCTCGCTCCTTAACTACATTATTACATTGGGGGTAAAGCTCACTCCATAACTAGATTATTGTATCGGGGGGATAAAGTACACTCCTTAACCACATTATTACAAAGGGGGGGGGTAAAGCTCACTCCTTAACTACATTATTACATTGGGGTAAAGCTCACTCCATAACTAGATTATTGTATCGGGGGGATAAAGTACACTCCTTAACTACATTATTACATCGGAGGAATAAAGCTCACTCCTTAACTACATTATTACATCGGAGGAATAAAGCTCGCCTCAATTACATTATTACATCGGAGGAATAAAGCTCACTCCTAACTACATTATTACAAAGGGGGTAAAGCTCACTCCATAACTACATTATTGCATCGGGGGATAAAGTACACTCCTTAACTACATTATTACATCGGGGGGATAAAGCTCACTCCTTAACTACATTATTACAAAGGGGGGAGTAAAGCTCACTCCATAACTACATTATTGCATCGGGGGATAAAGTATGCTCCTTAAATACATTACTACATGGGGGAATAAACCTTGCTCTTTAACTACATTATTACGTACTGTATGGGAGGATAAAGCATGCTCCTTAACTAAATTACTACATGGGGACGGGGGGGGGGAATAAAGCACACTTCGGGGAGTGGACAGTGGCAGGGGTTGGCCCCGAGCATGCCTGGGCTCATCCTGCACAAGCCAGGGTGTTTCCTTTGTTCTTGCGGTGTCCTGCCTATGGAAGGTTAGTGCCCTAGGGGCTCCATGCATATGCACACAAAGCCTGCTTCAGTGGAATGTGGCTGATGTCCCCCCATGCCATTGTACAGTATATCAATGCACTGCCACCCATGGTTATCCAGGTGGCTGTGTTATAGCGGAGGCAGTGACCCTCCTTCCCTGTAGGAAGAGAGCATCCTCTGGGATGCTTGATCTGCCTCCCACCCCAGTCAGCCCCCAGCAGACGAGGCTCACTGCTGAACCCAAGTCACCAATGTCGGGAGCAATAGCACTACGGCTAAGCAGAGGGGCTGGCCAACACATTTCCTCTTACCCAGTGCATTGCATGATGCCCAAAAGTGGAGTTCAGCTTTTATTTATTACTCTTACCATTTGGTGACCAGGAAAGGCACACTGAGCCGAGGCTTATGTCCAGATGCGACTTGAAGGGGGTACAACAAAAACCAAAAAAACTAGGGGTGTTCATATAATGGGGATTAAGATAATATGCATGGTAATAACAGATGATAAAGTATATAGACCGTAAAACACAGGTAAGTGTACATTACACTTTCCTGGGACAAAACGTTTTCTGGGCACTCTCCCCCATGTGAAAGATGAAATCACTTACACTGCCCCAGACATTGTCTTTCTCTTTCAGACATCCTTATCTCTTGCCCACATAGTGGATGTTTGTTGGTTTTTTTTTTTTGTTTATCTGTTCATGCCCCTTTCCTGTCACCGGTATCAAGCTCTCTCTCAGGAGCTCCCTAGATACTCTCCCAGACCCTTCTGTGCCTCCTATCTGTAGCCGGTGACCTTCATGGAGCTGGACTTTCCCCTCCAGTAGGGGTTGGAATGGGGCGAGCAATCTCCGAGTATTATAGTCATCAGCAGGTGCTGCGGTGGAGTTGAAGGGACCTAGATGTACTGTGATCTGTCTCTATGGGTAATAGGACCCTTTTACCACTTTTTCAGCTACCTCAGATGGTGTCGCAAACAAGGATGCCATGCATGCCATTGCACCGATGTCTGTGACATCCCCATCCATTCACTGGCACTCCAGCCACGCAACCACCTGTGATCACCCAGGTAGTAGTATTATGGCGGCAGACAGTACCCTTCCCAGAGGAGGAGGGCGCCCCCTGGCATGCTGAATCCTCCTCCTCCTTCCCCTGGCCAGCCCCCAGATCCATGTCACCAGCATTCCGAGTAATAGCCCAACCACTGAACCATCAGGCTGGCAGCCCCAGACCCATCTCATCAGTGTTCCGAGTAATAGCCCTACCACTGAACCATTAGGCTGGCAGCCCCCAGACCCATCTCACCAGTGTTCCAAGTAATAGCTCTACCACCGAACTATTAGGCCGGCAGCCCCAGACACATCTCACCAGCATTCCGAGTAGTAGTCCTACCACTGAACTGTTAGGCCAGCAGCCCCCAGAGCTGTGTCACCAGCATTCCGAGTAATAGCCCTGCCACTGAACCGTTAGGCTGGCATCCCCCAGACCCGTGTCACCAGCCTTCAGAGTAATGGCCCTACCACTGAACTGTTAGGCCGGCAGCCCCCAGACCCGTCTCACCAGTGTTCCGAGTAATAGCCCTACCACTGAACCGTTAGGCCAGCAGCCCCCAAACCCGTGTCACCAGCATTCCAAGTAATAGCCCTACCACTGAACCGTTAGGCTGGCAGGCTCCAGAGCATGTTACCAGCATTCTGAGTGATAGCCCTACCACTGAACCATTAGGCTGGCAGCCCCCAGACTCATCTCACCAGTGTTCCAAGTAATAGCCCTACCACTGAACCGTTAGGCCGGCAGCCCCCAGACCCATCTCACCACCGTTCCAAGTAATAGCCCTACCACTGAACCATCAGGCCGGCAGTAGATGTTTTTTAAAGGGGCTTTCACAGTGCTGGAAGATCATTTAGTTAGGCCAGGCCATGCCTTCTTGTTGTCAGATGGAACCACCGTTCTGCCGATCTTTTTAATAAGTGGTGACAACTCATTTTTAGCAAACAGTATCATTTTTTAAAGGGAAACATGCATAAACAAAGGTCAACCTAGTTTGAAAACCCTGAAAAACCCATTTAAGTGAGATATTGTGCTTACCTGTAGCTAGTAGAAGTCCAGAGATATTGCTGTCTAAGTCTGCCCTATATTGATACAACATTGTCACCATTGTTAGAACCTTGTGATGTCACAGAAGGTGAAGATTTGCTTAAAGATCAACTGCAGCTGTATTATAAACATATTACAAACTTTACTCCTTTCCCTTAACATAAGGACAACCAGGCCTTATTTATAACATGTGAAATGAAGAAGTTGCCATTTGTCATGTTCAGATTTATTTATTTATTTCATGGTTCGGAAATAACCTTTGAGCAAGGTGCTCGTTTTCAAAGATTCCACTTCAGCATTAAACAATACAATACATACATACATACATTATAAGAACTTCAGTTCACAAAAAAAAATAGAAGGGAGTGCATTTTACAAAGGTAAGGGAATAATTCAGGCAACACCATGTACAGTCACTAATAACTTGACACATAGCAAGTAAGGGATAATTCAACCATGGCAATGTTCAGGCAATGAATTAGTTGACTTATAGCAGATGCCCAAGTTCAGAGTACTCCTGACAAAATGAGTAAAGTTAACAGATGTTTAATTTATTGTTCAACTGGTATAGTAAAACGCATCATTCAGTTTCGAAAAACAAGTGCAAGGCAGCCTAGTGGGTAGGCTTTGTCGAGGTGGTGGCAGCCTAGAGGGTAGGCTCAGTCCAGGAGGTGGAGGGCTTACACGAGGAGGAGGGCAAGACTAGAGGGAGGCTAGTGGAAGAGATCAAATTTAGGCAAGAGGGAGTGGGGGGGTAGGGGTGCAGGATAGAACAGTAATGTAAGTGGGGGCTACTGTTTTAATGCTCTCCTATTTGATGGTTTTGCAGAAAATCTCTTGGGCATTTTGTGACAAGCTAGCAGAACCTTCAGTGAGTGCTCATTCCTTTCAAGCAACAAGGACATCATTTTCCTTAAGGTATTGGCAGCTCAGTACCAGGAACCTGAGGAAAATGATGTCATTGTTGGTTGAATGGAATCTGCACTCACCCAAAATTCTGCCAGCTGGTCAGAAAATGACTGAGGGATTTTCTGTGAAAGCTTCAGAAAAGACAGGCAGCTAAACAGTATCTGAACATGAGAAGTGACCGTTCCTGAACATTACTTGCAATATAGATGGAGTGGTTGTCCTCATGGTAATATATAAATAAAATATGTTAAAAGCATTTTAAAAACACTGCTGTTGATCTTTAACTGCAGTATATTTTGTAGCAAAGTAGTATCGCTAAAGGGGTCAGATCACCTAGTAATCAGTATTGCTGCTAGCTACAGGTAAGCTCAATATCTCATTTAAAAGGGTTCTCTATGAACTTTCAAAGTTGAGGGCCATTGTTCATACATGTTTCCCTTTTACATCACACCAAACAGGAACTGCAGTAGTGTCTTATTTACAGGACACTCCGAGGCTTATGATACAATCATAAAACCCAGGTTTTGCACTGTCAGTAATTATTTACGTAGGCTTGGACATTGCAATGTAAGTCTCTTACAGTGCATGGTGTCTGTTTGACTCCCTGTAAATATTAAACTTAGAGTCATCCTGGTGGCATGGGGACTGAGATGATGGACGCTATACCCCCGTCACGCTGGCAACCCAGGTTCGGGGGTGAGCTCAGGGGGCCATTGATGATGGAGTATCCAGTGCTCTCCTGGAAGGGGGTGGGGGGACATGATGCACCATTTGTATACTACCACAGTGTAGAAGCATGGCAGCAGGCCACTGTGTGCATCTCAATGGGGGACATCCAGCGTTTGATGTATGGTGTGTGCATGCCTCAACATGCACATGTGCCTGCATCATTGCATGCCACTGGACGTAGGGGAAATCGGTAAACGGAAAGAGGAAAGAGCCTTGCTGTGGCATGTGAAGCCAGGCCCACCATCCAGCCCACGCTGCCGCTCAGGCCCACCAGCTGGATTGTGCTGCAGGGGCAGAGAGGACGGACCTCCTTCCCCTGGCCTTGCTATGGAGGGGGAATCCACAGGAGTACAGGTAGGTCCTGGGAGTGGCAGTTGCTGATGGATTGTGATAGGGGGCTGATGGCCCTGCCGGAACCAAGGGCCGCAGGAAGCAAGCTTGATATTATTTAAAAGAAAGTCTAAAACCTCTGATATTATGGCACTATTGGACCGCCTGGCCCACCTAGTCTGCCCATTCTCCTACCTACTTAACTCCTGATCATAAATGATCAGCAGCTTACCCTCTCTTTCCTACCACTAGGGTTGCCTTCAGTCTATCCCATGTATTCTTAAACTCCCCAATCATTTTAGCCTGTACGTCCTCCATTGGGAGGCTGTTCCATGCATCCACCACCCTTTCTGGGAAAAATACTTACTCACATTTCCCCTGAGTTCCCCTCCCCAGCCTCATATTGTGACTCCTTGTTTTGCACATCTCTTTTCAAAGATGCTGCCCTCCTGGACCTTGCTGATTCCCCTGAGGTACTTGAATGTCTCTGCCATACTCCCCCTTTCCTCGAGGGTATACATATTGAAGTCTTTCAGTCTTTCCTCATATGTTTTCTGGTACAATCTTTTCACCATTTTTGTTGCCCTTCTCTGGACCGCCTCTATTCTGTCAATGTCATTTTGGAGATGTGGCCTCCAGAACTGAACACAGTATTCCAGGTGTGGCCTAACCAATTGTCTGTACAGTGGCATCAACACCTTCTGTTTTCTACTGGTGATGCCCCTCCCTATGCACCCCAGCATCCCTCCGGCACTCCCCACCACCTTTTCACATTGCTTGGCCACATTCAGGTCATCTGTTATGTTTACCCCCAGGTCCCTTTCCAGTTTTGTTGTTGTTCGTATCCCCCCATTTTGCATTCCTCTCCAGGATTCCTGCGGCCCAAGTGCATGACTTTGCACTTTTTTTGCATTGAATTCAAGCTGCCACTCTCTTGACCACTCCTCCAATTTGCTAGGTCTCTTCTCATTTTTTCCATCCCATCTGGAGTGTCTGTCCTATTGCAGATCTTGGTGTCATCTGCAAAGAGACACACACCTTACCTTCCAGTCCCTCTGCAATGTCACTAATGAAGACACTGAAGAGGACCGGCCCCAGAACTGAACCCTGTGGCACCCCACTGGTAACCTCCCTCTCCTGGGATTGTACTCCATTCACCACCACCCTCTGTGTCCTGTTGCTCAGTCAATTTCTGACGCATTGTACCACCTTGGGACCTACTCCCAGACTGCGAAACTTGTTTAATAGCCTCCTGTGTGGAACAGTGTCAGATGCCTTGCTAAAATCTAGGTAGGCCATGTCCACCACCCCTCCCTGATCCACCACCTTGGTTACCCAGTCATTCATTTATTTTGTTTTTGTGGACCATGACAGGAGGGCTAGGCAGTTGTGCCTGTTTTCAGCCTCACCCCAGGAGGGGGTGGGATACAGATGTAAACTGAAATATAGAATCGGGTTAAGCTGTTGGTGGTATTTTTACTGAATGGGGGAAATCTGTCCTGGACACTGGGGAAACTCCCCTTTGTGCGTAACACATAAGCAATGGGAGCACATACCAGGGATGGTCAGGTAAGAAGCCTTTTTTCAGCTTCTCTCCAGTTCTAGTTGATCAGAAAAAACTCTCCCTGAGGTTTTATTCAAATTTTTAGCTTGATTTTTTCAGTATTTTTTTATATATAAATATACAAGCATACAGACCTGCCCTGGTCCTGACACAGCCAGCCACCAACAAAGTCCAGCACTACACCACATAGGCTTCCTCAGGGGAGGGATGTACTGAATATATCAAACTAAAACTTTGCCTTGAAGTGAGTTTTTTTCTGATCCACTAGAACTGGAGAGAAGCTGGAAAAAAAGGCTTGTTACCTGACCACCCCGGTGTGTGCTTCCTTTGCTTATGTGTCACACACACAGAGGTGAGATACACTATTTAGAGAACGCTATCCAGGGTATCTGTGGGAGAGCACCCCCCCCCTTTAGTTAAATCACAGAGCACACCATTTTCTTCTAATGGAGTTCACACTGGGGGAAACTCCTCTACTCATGGTAGGGGGCGCTGTGGCCTGCTGTTCAAGATGGAGGAGTCCGGAGAGGTTGAGGAGGAGGATGTGCTGCTGCAAGCCGGGGCTCAGTCCCCAACCTCAGTCTGTGCCTCTTCAGAGGACAAACCGTTTGATGGAATAAACTTGGAGGAAGACATGGACATGGAGATAACCTTTCTCAGGCCCAGAGCCGGAGGATATTCTGGCTGTGGAACGATAGTTGGAAACTGAGTTGCAAGAGAGGAAAAAAACACCTGCTTAAAATGATGGCAGAAGATGAGGAGCCTTACTGCAAACATAAGGCTACTGTAAAGAAACAATTCAGTGCATTGGGAGACGGGACTGGATTAACAAAAATAACTGAATGCTTCCCTGAATCCGTGTCTGACAAGGAGGGGCCCTAGGTGTGACAGCAAGCAGCTGAGCAACACACATCAAAGCAAAGCTGTGACAACTAGACAGCATCTAGAAACTTAAAGGGAGTCTGGTCAAAAGTACTACAGTGCAGAATTAGAATCAGCCTACCCCAATAAACCTCATACCCAAAACTAGATTTCTACATTACTTCATTTTAAAGTTATGAGCTATTTTGTAACTCTGATTTCACTCGCTGTTCAAAAAAGCCAGTTTCAGTGAAAAGCCACTGATGATACCACAACCAGAACTCACAGACTAGTCCTCCCTGTCAGCAACCTTATAGGACCTATTTCGCCGAAGTTATAGAAACTGTAGCTGTATTAATCATCAAAAAAAAACTGACACAGGGTTGCCCGCAGTGCTTGCATTTCCAGAATGTTCAGGTACATGGTACTGTACTTAAGAACTCATCAGGAGTGAGTTTGGGAAACCTGTGCTGACCCAAGGTATAGAATGTCAAAGTGGTGCACGATTTTAGAATGTGGGATGGGGGGAACATGCAGTCTCGGTATGTGGCAATGTGAGAGGGACTGACAATTCTGGAATACAGTATGGATGTACAATGTTGGAATGTGACAGGACACACCATTTTATTTCAGAACTACTTGTCCTTGCCACATTCCAGACTTATATGCACCCACCACATTTCAAAATTGTGCAACACATCCCCTCCACTATCCCACATTGTGCATCCCCGCCACATTACAAAACTGCACATCCACACAACGTTCCAAAGTTGCGTTTCAGTGCCACATTCCAAAACTGACACCATCACATTCTAAAATTGTGTAATTGCCACATTTCAAAATTGTGTCACAGCCACATTCTGAAACTGTCACCACCACATTCTGAAACTGCACATCACCGCCACATTCCAAAACTGTGCATCACCACCTTATTCTGAAACAGAGTCACCGCCACATTCCGAAATTGTGCAATACCACCACATTCTGAAATTGTCACCTCTACATTCGGAAACTGCACATCACTGCCACATTCCAAGACTGTGCGTCACCACCTCATTCCGAAACAGTCTCCGCCACATTCTGAAATTGTGCAATACCACCACATTCCAAAATTGTGTCACCTCTACATCCCGAAACTGAGCGTCACTGACACATTCCAAAATTGAGTGTCACTGCCACAATCTGAAATTGCATGTCTCTTCCACATTCTAAAATTGTACCTGCCTGCCACATTCTGAAATTGTGTGTAAACTTCCACATTCCAATATTGCCTGCCATTGTCACATTCTGAAAATGTGCATTCCCACCATATTCCAAAACTGCACATCCCTACCACATTCTGAAAATTAGTGTCACTGTCACATTCAAAAATTGCAAGTCCAAGTTACATTCTAAAATTATGCATCCCTGACTCATTCTGGAATTACATGTGACTACCACATTCTGAAACTGTGTCACCGCCACATTCTGAGATTCTGTGCCCGTGCCACATTCTGAAATGGAATATTGCTGCCCTATCTGTATGCATCTATCTGGACTGCGGGATGAGGTAGCCAGACTCAGAGCGGAAGTAAACTGGGTCAGGAGTACCATCACCCCTATCCAGGGACCACCCAGTCCAATGCAACTGCCTCAAAGGATGCCGAGAACGAGGAGCACTTGGATGACAGTGGGCTCAGGGAGGGTTAGAGCAGTCAGGCAGAGGCACATCCCAGATCCTATTCCACTCAAGAACTCATATGCCACACTGGCAAACAAGGACAACCAAATACAGGTACCCAGAGAAGTGGAAGGAAAGGATGTGGAGGTTAGCCAAGGAGGTGACCTCAGCGGGGAAAGCAGTGGACCCCAGAGGAGGAGGAAGCGAATCCTGGTGGGGGACTCCATCATAAGAGGGATCCAGCTAGGAACACAGGAGGGGGAGGACAGGGAGTTGAGGTGCCTACCAGGTGCCACGGCATGGAGGGATGGAAGGAAGATCCTGGGGATCACTGGGAAGGCAAGATGGGAGGGTGAGCTGGATGTCATTATCCACCTAGGTACTAATGACCTGGCAAATGGAGAGCCAAAGTAAGTTCAGGAAGAGTTTAGGAAACTGGGGAGGGGTCTCAAGCAAGTAGCTACTTATGTCACTTTCTCAGAAGTACTACCTGTGAGAGGCAAGGGAGAGCATAGGAGTGCATGCACCAGGAACTTTAACTCATGGTTGAAGAACTGGTGCTGTGAGGAAGGGTTTGGATTCATTGGTGACTGGGGACCCACCTGGAGGGATGGAGGTTTGTTCAAGCCTGGCCTGCATCCATCCTGGGGAATCAAACACTCAATGATAAGTTTAAATGCTACATTGACAAGCATTTAAACTAGCAAAGGGGTGGCAGGCCAGCAGGAGGGTACCTACTTGCTCACCCCCACAGCTAGCAGTGGAACCAGTGAACCAGAGGAGTGGCTATCTCTGCAAAGCATTGTGCAAAGATGGAGATTAGTGCCCAAGAGGTGGATACAGAAAGGGGCAAAATTCAGCAGACGGGCAGACAGCAAGGAGAACCAGGGATAAATGACAACCAAGGAAGGGGCTGGAGTAGAACAGTGAAACAGTCTAGGGAGGTCAAATCATGGAAGCCATGTGCAAATGCCAGGAGCCTTAGCAACAAGATGGAAGATCTGGAGGCTGTCATGGTACAGTCAGACCTGGACATTGTGGCCATCACTGAAAGCTGGTGTAATGATAACCACAACTGGGAGATGGCCATACCTGGCTACAATATATTCAGAAGAGACAGAGCAGGCAGGAAGGGAGGAGGAGTGGCACTGTATGTGAAAAATGACATAAGGGCCACAGAGATCCAGGAGGAACAAATTGGGGGAGAGATACTGTGGGTTAAGCTGGAAAGGAAAATGGGGACAGCCATCCGCACAGGTGGTCTATAGACCACCAGCCCAGGAGGAAGAAACAGATAGGGGAGTTGATGCTAGCCATCCAAAGGATGGCAGACAAGGGTGAGGTAGTACTGGTTGGAGACTTCAATATTCCAGACGTGGACTGGAGCATCCCAGCAGCAGCATCAACTAGAGCAGATTTATCCTGGACTCCTTCAGGGTGCCTTCCTCAAAGCAACTGGTCGTGGAACCAACTCGGCAGAAGGCAATACTGAACCTTGTGCTCACAAACAGGGACAGTGTGATGGGGTAACAGTGGGGAGCACCTGGGAAACAGTGACCACCAGTCGTTGTGGTTTGAAATCACAGAAAGAGCAGAACCAAACCACACAAAACACGTATCCTGGATTTTAGGGGGCAGACTTTGGGAAAATGGGGAGATACTTGAAAGAGGCATTAAGGGAATGGGACAGGAATCAGGGTTGAGGAACAGTGGGCAGTATTTAAAATGGGATTACAAGAACAACAGAATTATATATTAAGCAGGTTAGCAAGAGGAAAAGGAAGAGAGACCATTATGGTTTCCAAAGAGGTAGCAAAGAAAGTTAAAGCCAAAAGATTGCATTCAGGCAATACAAAAAGACACAGGCAGAAGGGATAGGAGAAGTACCAGGAGAAGCAAAGGGAGGCAGGAGGTCAGTAAGGGAAGCCAAAGCTCAGACAGAAGAACACATTGCAAAATCAGTGGGTAGAGGGGACAAAACCTTTTACAGGTACATAAGTGAAAAAAGAAAGACAAAGGGAGGGATAGTGAGACTGAAGGGGGAGGATGGGAGCTGCGTGGAGGATGACAACAGTAAAGCTGACATATTGAACAGGTATTTCTGCTCAGTCTTTACTGAGGAAGAGGAGGGTAATGGGTCTGAAGGGAGTACAAGGGGTGAGAATGGTGCAGAAATGGACACAAGTCCCTTTACAAATCTGGCAGTCTGAATTGAGGTGGTCAAACCCCAGACAATATACACGTGGTGTGTGGGTCACACCTGAAGGAACTGGAAGTAATAAGAGTTGATAAAGCAATGGGGCCAGATGGGGTGCACCCCAGGGTCCTTAAAGAACTAAGAGAAGTGGTGGCTGAACCTCTGGCTATCCTGTTTAGCTGATCACTGGAAACAGGGGAGGTACCCAAAGACTGGAGGACAGCAGATGTAGTCCCCTTATACAAAAGGAACAAAGAGGAAGCAGGGAACTACAGACCAGTCAGCCTCACCTCGGTAGTGGGGAAGATCATGGAAGCACTACTGAAGGAGAGATTGGTGGAACATCTGGTTGTCAATGGACTACAGGACCCAAGGCAGCATGGTTTCACCAGGGGGAGGTCATGTCAGACCAACCTCATTGAATTTTTTGACTGGGTGACTAGGGAGGTGGATCAGGGGAGGGCAGTGGACATGGCCTATCTGGACTTCAGCAAGGCTTTGACACTGTGCCACATAGAAGACTATTACACAAACTGGGGAATATGGGTGTGGGCAGGACAGTAGTGTGGTGGGTAGGTAACTGGCTGGGTGGCAGGACACAGAGGTGGTGGTAAATGGCTGTCACTCCACAGAGGAAGAGTGACAGTGGGGTACCACAGGGATCAGTGCTGGGACCGTCCTATTCAACATCTTCATCAGTGACATGGCGCGACCTAGAAGGCAGAATTTCACTGTTCGCTGATGACACAAAGTTCTGTAACAGAGTAGACACACCAGAGGGTGTAGACAGAATGAGAAGCGACCTGCATAAACTTGAAGAATGGTCAGGGTTTGGCAGTTGAAATTCAATGCAAAGAAGTGCAAGATAATGCATATGGGGCACAAAACCCTGGCACAATATATCAGTTGAGGGGTGAGGATATAGCATGCACCAAGCAGGAAAGGGATCTTGGGGTTATCATCTCTGATGACCTCAAGGTAGAAACAGTGTGACAAGGCAGCAGGTAAAGCAAATAGGATGCTGGGATGTATAGGCAGGGGCATTACCAGCAGGAAAAAGGAGGTCATAATTCCACTATACAAGACACTAGTGAGGCCCCACCTGGAGTACAGTGTACAGTTCTGGAGACCATACCTACATAAGGACATAGACAGGGTAGAGAAGGTTCAGAGGAGGGCAACAAAGATGGTGCATGCATTGCATCACAAGTCCTATGAAGACAGGTTGAAGGAACTGAACATGTACTCCTGGAGGAGAGGAGGGAGAGAGGGATATGATAGAGACATACAAGTATCTACAGGGAGGAACAGGGTGCAGGAAAACACTATTTTTAGCTAAAAGATGTTCCAGGACTAGAGGGCATGGGATGAAGTTGGAGGAGGACGATTCAGAGGAAACATGAGAAAGAATTTCTTCACAGAACGGGTGGTGGACAAGTGGAACACCCTGCCAGAGGAAGTGGTGGGGGCTGAAACAATCACGGGATTTAAGAATGCATGGGATAGACATAAAGGAATTCTGGAGGTCAGGGGTAAGGTGCAACAGACTTCTAGGAAAACAAACTGAACTTACAAGCTCAAATGGGCAGACTGGGTGGGCCATAGGCCCTTATCTGCCGACACTGTCTATGTATCTATGTAATCTAAAATCCAGAACACCAACCACGCTTTTAAATTTTGCATCTCCACCACATGTCAAATTAATGCATCCAAAACACATTACAAAATTACATATCCCGCTACCTTTCATAACTATGTGTCTCCTACATTTCAAAATTGTATATTTCAAACAACATGAAGTCTTGCTATATTATGACCATTGCAGTTTGTCCCACCATTAGAACTGCTCCGGAGGTGAAAGAGTTAACTCCCATTCAAAGAATGGAACTTGGAGCGCGAGCTCGGTTAGAGAAGCTCTGTCTGGGTTATTTCAAACCTAAACTGTCAGATTCTTTACTCCGCCTCACTGAACAGTCGCTCCGGAGATTTCTCCTACTGCTCGGTTCATTTCTTGGTTTAAACAGTGTTTTCTTGGTTCAAATCAACCGAGAATATTATTATTTTAACCGCAAAACCGTTCGGTTCAAGCTCTGTCTGTGGTATCGTAAGTAATTTAAGTTTATTTTCTGTGTGGAACTTGTAAATGTTATCGGTTCGGTTTTGAACCGATCAGCTTGTTTTAAAACTTGAATTGAAGGTTTTAGAGTGCAGTTCCCGGTTCTTATCGGTTCTAAAAAAACCTGATTTCATTCGTTTTCCAAGACCAGTGACACGGTTGGAACCGATAAGGATGTCTTGCCTGGCACTGCCGATTTAAAAGGAGCAGAGTTTTAGTTGGGCTGGCATTATGTCTGAAAACCCAAAAGAAAAACCGGGCCCACTGGGTTTCAACACTGTGATGCCTGTGGGGAAGTCTTTGCCAAGGCTGACCCACACACCACATGTGTATATTGTCTGGGGTTTGACCACCTCAATTCAGACTGCCAGATTTGTAAAAATTTCCCTGCAGCCACCCTGGATAAGAGAGTTGGCAGGCTCAGGGAACGAGAGGCCAAAAAGTCCGCTGACCCGGATGGCCAGCCCGGTTCGGTGCCAACCGAACCGGAGGGAGTGCCTCTGACCAGGGCGAGACTTCTCGGCAACGTAGCTGATCAGAGGAGCCAGTTCCAGTAAAGAAAACAAGAAAATCAGCAGGTGTGGAGCCCAAAATTCCTTCTCCAACTGCTGCAGAGATAGCAAGAGCTATTCAGATTGTCCAGTCACTTTCTCCGGTTCCGTCCGAACCGCCACTGTCTGATAAAAGGTCGGTTCGGTCGGTTCCACCGGTTCAGGAATATGTTGTTGAAGAATTTTATGAACCAGAGGAGGGGGAGGATGATTATGAACAGTATGAATGTGACTTTGAGGGTCTGGGTGTGCCCATTGAACCGGACAAAGAAACATATTTTTTGAATTCCACCACTGTTTTGACTCCACAACCTCCTCAGGAAGGCTGTTCCATGCATCCACCATCCTCTCCGTGAAAAAATACTTCCTCGCATTACCTCTGAGCCGTCCCCTTCTATCTTCAAATTGTGCCCCCTTGTTCTTGCACATCTCTTTTTTTGAAAGATGCTACCCTCTTGGACTTTGTTGATTCCCTTGAGGTACTTGAAAGTTTCTATCATGTCCCCCCCTCTCCCTCCTTTCCTTGAGGCTATACCTATTAAGCTCCTTTAGTCTTTCTTCATATGTCTTCTGGTGCAGACCCTGTACCATTTGGTTGCCCTCCTCTGGACTACCTCCATCCTGTCTATGTCTTTGTGGAGATTGGGTCTCCAGAACTGTACACAGTACTCCAGATGGGTTCTCACCAGCTGTCTGTACAGAGGGATAACAACTTCCTGTTTTCTACTGGTGATGCCTCTCCCTATGCATCCCAGTATCACCCCAGCCCTCCTTACTGCCGTTTCACATTGTTTGCCCACCATTAGGTCATCTGATATGACTACCCCAGGTCCCTTTCCATTTTTGTTGTTGTTAGTATCTCACCCCCCATTGCGTACTCTTCCTCTGGGTTTTTGTTTCCTAGGTGCATCACTTTGCACTTCTTTGCATTGAATCTAAACTTAGACACATTTGACCATTCCTCCAACCTTGCCAAGTCCCTTCTCATCCTTTCCACCTCACCTTGTGTATCAGTTCTGTTGCAGATCTTTGAGTCGTCTGCAAAGAGACATACTTTTCCTTCTAGTCCCTCTGCAATGTCACTTATAAAGACATTAAAGAGGACCAGTCCTAGTACTGAACCCTGTGGTACCCCACCAGTAACCCTCCTTTCTTCAGAGCGGACTCCGCTCACCACCCATCTCCCAAGACAGACCTTTAGAATCTCCCCCTTTGCTTTCTGAGTCCCCCTCTCACTTTATGTTTTACAAAAAAGTTGCTGAAAGCCTCCAGCTTCCATTGGAGGAAGCTGTGGATGAACAAGAGGAAGCTGATTTTGTAGAAATGATGGATATTCCAGAGTCTAGGAGATTGTCTATTCCCTTGCATAAATCATTTAGGAAACAGACAATAAAGATTTTAAAAACTCCTAATTCTGTGCCTCCTGTGGACAAAAAGGTGGACAGGAGGTACACTCTGTCAGGTCCTGATACAGAATTCCTTTCACAGCAATGCAGCCACGTTGGTGTGGTTCAGGCTGCAGCTTGTGATAAAGCTAATATTCCTTTGGCTTCACATCCTCCTGACAAGGATTCCAGGAAGATTGATGCCATGGCTAAAAAACAATACATGGCAGCGTCCTTGGGACTCAGGCAAGCAAATTACATGGCTTATGTAGCAAGGTATCCGAAATCTAGATGGGACACTGTCATGGCCTTGGCCAAACAGGCCTCTGGCCAGCTTGCTAGTGAGCTGGAACAGGTGGCTGCTGATGGCATTGAGGCATCTAAGGTGCAGTTTCATGCTGCTGTGGATTTTAATGATGTATCCTCTAGAGTCATGGCTACGTCTGTAGCTTTCGCAGGTTGGCCTGGCTCAGGTGTACTAGCTTGTCACAGGATACCCAGACTAAGGCTATGGATTTTCCTAGGGTTGGAAATTCTCTGTTTGGGGAGCAGAGAATTATATGAAGAAAATGGATGAATATAGGACTACCTATAAGAGTGCTCAGGCTAAGGAGCGGCAAGCCACTCCTCAGAGGCAGGCCCCCAGGGGTAGAGGTAGGCCCTTTCACAGGTCTTTTTACCAAACCCAGGCCTCCTCTGCTTATGCTCAGAGGGGGTTCTTTAGAGGGAGAGGCAGACGGGGTGTGGGCAGGCCTGCTCCCACCCCTCAGCCTAAAGCACCTGCCAAACAGACACCCTGATGGGGTACCCAGGGCCTATTCTCCTTTACCTGTAGTGGGCAGGTTGGCTTACTTCGTTCAGAACTGGGTGTCTCTAACTTCAGACAAGTGGGTCCTGGAAGTAGTAAGCCAGGGTCTGGTTCTCAGCTTCAAAAAGTTCCCAAAGATGAGAATCAGGTCTTTCCCACCTGCAAACTCTTTAGAGACCTTTACTTTAGAAACAGAGGTCTCAACCCTCCTGGCTCTCAGAGCTGTAGAAAGGGTTTCTCCCCTACACCAGGGCAAGGGTCTGTACTCCAGATATTTCCTTACCCCAAAAAAGACAGGAGAATGGCGGCCCATTTTAGACCTGAGATATCTGAAAAAACACCTTTTGAAACCAAAGTTCAAAATGGTAACTCTGGCAATGATTTTACCCTCTCTAAGGCCAGGGGACTGGCTAGCCTCCCTGGTCCTCAAGGATGCCTATTTTCACGTCCTAATCAGAAGCTCCCACCGAAAGTACCTCAGATTCGAACTGCCCTCAGGTCACTACCAGTTCAGAGCAATGCCCTTCGGCCTCACCTCTGCCCCAAGGGTATTCACAAAATGTCTAGCAGTAGCAGTGGCTCATTTAAGAAGGCAAAGGATTGCTGTCTTTCCCTATCTGGATGACTGGCTCATTGTAGGCCAGTCCCCAGAACAGGTAAGATCTCACCTGCAAGTTACCCAGCAGCTGCTCTCCTCCTGGGCTTCTTGCTCAATCTTCCAAAATCAGTTCTGGAACCAGTTCAGGTGCTCACCTTCATAGGTGCAGAATTGGACACAAAGCAGGCCAGAGCCTTCCTACCCTTAGAGAGGGTAAGGAACTTGGTGGCTCTGGCCTCCTCCTTCACTCTGCAGGTCTCTCGACCAGCAAGACACTTTTTGCAGCTCCTGGGGCACATGGCTGCGTCCACAGCCGTAGTGCAAGGAGCAAGATTTCAGATGAGGGACATTCAGTTTCACTTGAGAGCCTTTTGGTCTCAGAGAAGAGACCCCCTTTCCAAGTTGGTCCCAGTGACCCGAACCCTGATCCAGGCCCTCCAGTGGTGGCAGGATCAGAGCAATTTAAGACTGGGGGTCCCCTTCATTCCTCTGTCTCACTCCTTGACCCTCACTACGGATGCTTCCCTCCTGGGGTGGGGAGCCCACATGGGCGACCTCTCCACTCAGGGAGTGTGGTCCCCTCAGGAATCTCTGCTCCACATCAATTTGCTGGAACTCAGAGCTGTCTTTTTAGCACTTCAAGTGTTTTCTGTGTCTGTTCAGAACAAAGTGGTGCAAGTCAGAACAGACAACACCACAACAATGTGGTACATCAACAAGCAGGGGGGCACTCGGTCTTCGGCCTTGTGCACCGAGGCAATGAAGTTGTGGTCTCTGGCCTATTCCCTGAACACTTCCCTCATAGCAGTTCACCTTCCAGGAAAGGACAATGTCTTAGCAGATGCTCTCAGCAGGATTTCCCAGGGCCATCACGAATGGTCTCTGGATCCTCAAGTACTGGGGATAGTTTTTGCCAGATGGGGCACCCCTCAGATAGATCTTTCTGCAGCCCCAGACAATCACCAACTTCCACTGTTCTGTTGCAGGCCCCCAGTGTTGGGCTCAGTCCCCCTGGATGCCTTTCTCCTAGATTGGGAAGGGAAGTTTCTTTATGCCTTTCCCCCTTCCCTCTCCTATTCAAGATGCTAGTCAAAATCAGATCCCAGCCTTGCAGGATGATTCTGATTGCCCCAGATTGGGCCAGGCAGCCCTGGTACCCACTCCTTCTGTCACTAGCAGTCCATCTTCCCCTGTGCCTCCCCAGGAATCACAACCTGTTAACCTGTGCACAGGGGAGAGTTTGGTATCCGAACCTCAAATCCCTCAACCTCAAGGCCTGGCTCTTGAGGAGTTAGAATTGCTGACCTGCACCTTTCTCAGGGTGTTCTTGAAATCCTAAAGGCTTCTAGGAAGCCTTCCACTAGAACTACTTACAATTCTAAGTGGAAAGGTTTTCCATTTGGTGTTCTGGGAAACATATTTCCCGGAATCTGCTGATTTGCCCATTGTTTTGGACTATATGGTCCACCTTAATTCTTTGGGACTGAGACCAGCTACCTGAAAGTACATTTGGCAGCTGTCTCTGCTTTTTGTTTCAGCAGGAAAGCCCTCCTCTTTCCGCTCACCCTGTATTTTCCAAGTTTTTAAAGGATTACTTCATTCTAATCCACCTTTTTAGGGATCCGGCCCCTGCCTGGACCTTAATGTTTGCATTGCCAGATTAATGCAACCTCCTTTTGAACCTCTGTCTTCTGCAGAGCTTAAGTATAACTTGGAAAACTGTTTTCCTAGTGGCTATCACTTCTGCCAGGCGCATAAGTGAGTTGCAAGCCCTGTCAGTAGAAACTGACTTTATTTCTTTCCACAGGGATAAGGTAGTCCTCAGGACTAACAGGAAGTTTTTGCCTAAGGTGGTTTCAGATTTCCATCTTAATCAATCTATCTCCCTTCCAGTGTTTTTCACTGACCATTCTTCCTCTGGTGAGAGGAGATTGCACAGTTTAGATGTTAAGAGGGCCCTAAGTTGCTATATAGAGCGTACCAAGGGTCACAGGTTCGAATCCCTCCAACTTTTTCTCACTTATGGTGAGGTCGGAAAAGGGAAACCTGCCACTAAGAGATCCATTGCCAGGTGGATTGTCTCTTGTATCCAATTTTGTTATCAAAAACTGGGGAAAGTTCCCCCTTCAGGCCTGAGGGCTCATTCTACCAGAGGTACAGCTGCGTCTCTAGCTGCTGCCAGAGACATCCCTATCTTAGAGATATGTCAAGCAGCTACCTGGAAAGCAGTACATACTTTCACCAAGCATTACTCCTGGATGTCCAGGCCAGGAGGGATGCTCGGTTTGCTACAGCTGTGCTTCAGAGCCTATTCCTAAGTAGGTTTTGTCCCTCCTCCATGGAGGTACTGCTGTGTATTCTGCAATTGTCATAATATAGCAAGACTTCATGTTGTTTGAAGAAAAATTACTCACCTTAGTAATGTTGTTTCTTCTAATGGAGTCTTGCTATTATGACCTCTCCAGCCTGCCCTCTCAGAACTTCTACTTGGTATGGGGTGGGCAGCCAGTGGGGCTAGTTATGCCCATTATATGTTTTCCACCCTTCTTGGGGTTTTGGGGTGTGATGTTTTTATTTTATGTCATATTATTACTTATATTATATTATTACTTCTGGTCCCGACTTGAGTCTTTGTGTTGGGACCAGGAGTATGTCTTAATAGTCAGGTAGCCAGTTGGCTAGTGTAGTTACAGCTTCCACACAGACCTTAGTGAGTTTTGCTCGTAAAGATCTGACAGTTTAGGTTTGAAATAACCCAGACAGAGCTTCTCTAACCGAGCTCACGCTCCAAGTTCCATTCTTTGAATGGGAGTTAACTCTTTCACCTCCGGAGCAGTTCTAATGGTGGGGCAAACTGCAATGGTCATAATATAGCAAGACTCCATTAGAAGAAACAATATTACTAAGGTGAGTAATTTTTTCTTCTGCCACATTCATAAATTATATGATGCCGCCATATTGTGAATTTTAGCATGTCATTTCCCAAAATTGTGTGTCCCAGCTACTTTCTGAGATTGTATTATTGCTGCATTCCAGTTGCAATCTGGAGGCACTTCAAAATGTCATCCCTACAGTATTCTAAAAACGCACACATTTTTGCCATTCTAAAGCCATGTTTGTCACTGCATTCCAACCCCCGTCACATTCTTAAGTACTGTACTTTGCATCTACACATCTTGGAAATGCATGCCCTGACCCACCCAGTCTCAGCTTTCCTTTTTCAGATGTTTATGTAACCCCTAGATGGCGCTATCCCAGGGGCTACTACCCCTGCCTGATTTGCCACTAACAGGTTGAGGGGCCTGGATCCAATGGCGGGTGCCTCCACCCAGAGGTCAGGGTTTGCAATAGTTAAACTAACTTGGTCACAGCCCTCTGGGACACTGCAACCCCTTTCTTCCCACTAGTGGCCCACACAATATATCAGAATTACCTTCACAGTATACACTTACCCCCAGGTCTGGTTCCGGCACTGGGACCTCCTGTGAAATGAGATACAGTGCAACAATCACAGTACAGTACTTTAACATAGACAAATACCTCAGGCAGTATAACTTTGCTGAAACAAGCAGCTCTGATTTATTTAGGGATATAACAAGGACAGGGAAATCAGGTTAATTAGCTTTATCACTCTAATAATCTATTTATGGCTCTGTGCACAGGCCTATCCCTATCAGTTACTGTCCCTGGGTACCCAAGCCCTAGTGGCTAGTCCAAACCGTGGCAGCTGGTAGGGCCCTTTCACACAGAGAAAAGGAGAATTAAACAGTCAGCAGTACAGTAATTCCATTTGGATTTAATGTGGCAATTCAACAGGAGCGACCTGAATTAGTACTCACGACCTCCAAATAAGATAGGGTCCTTCAATGTCAGCAGGGCTCACTTGAGGTACACAAACCTCTTACACATCCATATAAAAAAGCACTATACCAGGCAGGCTGCATCTGTATCCCGATCGCAATTACTGCACAATACCGGAGAACACACAGCAGATTCAGTTCCTGACAGACCGAGTGCAATTTTCAGCAGTTCCTCCAGTCTTCTACAGGGTGAGCCTGGTTTCTACTCTTCAGAGATCCTTTGATTCTTTTCACAGGGCGGATTCAGTCTAACAAGCTGTTACACAAGCTGCAGACGGAACTCTGGGCCTTACACATGTTTTTGACTAAAACTGCACACCTGAAAAGCACAGGGCCCTTCCTTCTTCACTGCCAAAGCTCAACTGAAACTCCAACCGACAAAACCGAGCACTTCCTTTGAGTTCCTCCCTGTTCTTGACTGGATTGGCTGTCACTCACAATAGACTGCTGCTGTTGGTCCAAAAGGCACTGAAGTCTAAACTACATCTCCCAGAGTCACTGCCCATACAATCCTCTTGTGGCTGGCTCAGATTATGAGTCCAAGTTCTGATTCGTCCAAGGCACCATTTTAGAGCTAGCTTACCCCACACTGATTGGTCCAGTTCAGCAGTTCAAAACTAGAATGGGGAACTAGCAGACACAGTTCTGACTGCAAAGAAAGCAGGTTAGACAAACTGTATTTTCATTATTACTCTAAATTATTTCTGGCAAACAGTTACATCTTTCAGATAGGTTCCCTTTGTACTCCTAGTGACTGCAAAAAATGGAGTGAATTGGCAGCAGTTCGAGTGGTACTCAAACAGAGAAACACACAGTCCCCCCATATAAACTAATTATGTCTGCAAGCAGACAGCTCTTAAAGAGACAGTACCAGAGGCTCTAAAAACACTCACTGATAAATGGCTTAAATGCCAAACACCATTCAGGCTTGGAGCATTCAAGCAAGCTCCTGGAAGTCTTTTGGGAACCCCCATTTGCAGGGGGGTTACATTTACAACTGCAGTTTTTATGTAATGTGGGAGAAGTAAGTCTTATAAGGTAGTTTGCAAGAAGGATTAGGCTGTGAGTTCTGGTTGTGACATTTTAAGTAGCTCTTTACTGAAACTATTTTGTTTTGAACAGGCAGTGAATTTAGGGTTACAAAATGACTTGCAACATTTAAACAAAGTAACTTAGAGATCTCATTTTTGGCATGAGGCTAATTGGGGATATGCTGATCCAAATTCTGAATTTATTGATGCTAGAAATTTTGGCTGGACTCCCCTCTTTAAGTTCAATATTCCCAGCCAAGCTACCCAAATGCAAATTGAAACATGGTCTCCTGAAACAGCTTTGAAAAACGCAGTTTGGAAGCAGACAGAGACTAGAGAATGGGTTGCAGCCTTGATTGGGACAGCAGTTGCAGCGATACAGCCTTCAGCAAAACTCCTTCAAGAACACCAGCCCCAGTCCCTACGGAGATATATCCACAGCATGAACTTGGGAAACACGTAACCCCACCCCCACCCCTAGCAGGCAAGCACAAGCTTCCAAGATTAATCCAATGTTTTTCCAAACACAGTAACCCCCCCCCCCAAACAAATGCAGAGAACATTACCAGCTCCCCACGATGCAGAGACAGCAGTCAGGAAAACACCTGTATCCTCAAGCAGCTCAGGGACTGATGTGTGAGTGATCATGAAGATCTCTTCTGTCACCTACCACTGCAGCACAAGAGGAGCCTGACAGCATGCAGAGTGAGTGTCCCGATTCCTGGTTGCCGAACAGTGATGATCCTGACACACTTCAGAGTGCTGCGGGGGTAAGACCGGAGAACAAGATGGCATCAGCACTGCAGGGCCACAAAGCAGCTGATCTGCAGGACACTGCTGTTGGTGAGAGTAGGACAGCAAAGATGGTCAACATTAACAAGAAGCAGCACGGCATTTCAGATGGCAAACAGCTAGAGAGCTTACAGGAGTTGAGACACGAAACTTCAGTCAGGTTATTCCAAGTGAGAGCTGAACCAGCCCCGAGAAGGAATGCGGTACGCATTTATTCAAGGGGTGGTATGTCTGAGCACCCAGACAGAGCTGACATAGCTAGACAGTTGATATTATCTTCACTAGAGTTTATGGCCTCTGATATTTATGCCTTGTTACATGTATCAGTTGAAGATAATTTCAATGTCAGCTTTAAAGCACCCCAAAATCTGGAGCATTTTTGGTAAAGATATAATCAAGTCCAATTTACACTGGCATGGGCCCCCCATATTGTGATCCCCTTAAAAAAAAAAAAACACCATAAAAACTGTGAGTGTAATGTTCCATATGAACATACGAAGAAGCCAGCAGAAGAAGGCCATTTGGTCTATCAAGTCTGCTCATGTTGCAGGTTCCACAGCTTGAGCCACTGTCCCTGCCCCCTCCTCCCATCCTCCTTACCCATGACCCTTACCCTCCCCCTATACCTGTCCCAGCCTCTCTTAAAGCTGCCTGCTGTCTTCAATGAGATTACCTCTTCTGGCAGTGCATTCCAAGTGTCAACCATCCTCTCTGTGAAGAAGTGCTTCCTGACCTTCTTTCTAAACCTCCCACCCTTCAGCTTAAGATTGTGCCTCCTCATCTTATGGTTGCCACTCAGCTTAAAGAGACACTCCTTATCAACTTTATTTATCCCTTTCAAGTACTTGAAGGTCCCAATCATGTTTTCTCTCTCTCTCCCCCGTCTTCCAGGGAGTACATGTTCAGTGCCCTTAACCTCTCCTCATATGCCTTACTCTGCTGACCAGCTATCATCTTTGTAGCCCTCCTCTGGACCTTCTCCAGCAGGTTAATGTCCTTTTTGAGGTATGGGCACCAGTACTGAACTCCATACTCTAGATGTGGCCTTACCAGTGACCTGTACAAGGGCAGTATAACCTCCTCTCTCCTACTACCGATCCCCCTAGATATGCATCCCAGCATCTTGTTTGCCTTTGCTACTGCCTTCTTGAAGTGTGTGGAGTGCTTCAGGTCACTAGTGATCATCACTCCCAGGTCTTTCTCCTCCTCTGATGCAGATACTCGAACTCCACCCAGGTAATACTCTGTCCTAGGATTCTTGGCTCCAATATGCATAACTTTGCATTTCTTAGCATTGAAACCAAGCTGCCAGATCCGGGACCACTTACTTAGCTTTTCCAGATCTTCTAGATGTTCCAGAATGAAGGGTTTAATAGTGGGAACATTTATTACTGGATGAAACAAAGGTGCGAGGTTCTGAGTACACCCAATCCCATATTAGATTCAGGTCAAGCTGCACTCCTCTGAAAAGCGGATCATCCACTTACCCAACAGCTTTTTCTTGGGAAGAGACAGGGGTGTCTGTCTTTATGCAGGCCAGCCCAAGCCCTGCTACAAATGTGGCTCCAAAGCGTACCTCTCCAACACGTCACCAGCTTTGGTGTGGGCTCTCCGAGGAATTTGGACATGTCAGCCTGGCACGCAGGAGCTGGCTCCACTGCAGTTTGTGTGAAGAGAAGGGGTAGTCTTTTCAGCATTATCTATGGGTGGCCCGGAATCGGTCAGATGGCATCAACCAGGATAGTATCCTGAGGGGCACCCAGCAAGCAGGGGCATCAGCACAATGGACCGACCCCCATCAACAACTGAGAACCCCAGGTTGAGTTTTACAACCAGACCAAATGTCACTCTGGACTCTGAATCCCTACCCGAGTACCCAAGAATTTGAATCTAAGGAAACCAGGAAGAAGGTAAACAAGGAAGATACAGAACAGGATGTCCAAGAAAAAACAAGGGAACCAGACACTGGAATTTTATTTTTTCATTTAAACTTTTGTTAATCAGGTAAATGTAATGAGCCAAAGCCCTTTTTCATACACGACCCAGGACTATGTATTACAGTCAAGATGTTACATAAAACAATAACAATTAGAACACAAACATAATACAAACACAACAAATGTGACAGCATAGTCAGTGGTAGCGCTCACATGTTAAAAGGCTAAGATAATATTCCTTAAGTTGCTTTTTAAAATTGGCATCTGAAGATCATGTAGAGCCAGAGGGACTTAGCCATGAACTGAAACAGATGCTGCTACCTCGAAAGGCATAACGATAGTCCCACTTAGCAGTTTACGGCTTGCCTGAAGAACCACCCCCAGTCCATCTTTTGAATAAATATGAAATATTGCAGAAGAAACAGAATTGGGGTAATTCCGTTATGGGGGACGTGGACACGGATGCACCATCCTCATGATCACCCCAGTCCAGACCAGCTTCAGATATAGACAAGTCGTAGATTAGGTGGAAATGGAAACAAAATTGGCTGCAGCCTTCAACACCTGGTTGAAGGATTGGTGTGGAAGGAAAGGATTTGGCTTCATAGGGGACAGGGGCCCCACCTGGGCAGATGTGAGCTTAAATAAGGAGGATGGCCTGAATCTGTCTGGGAAGGGGACTTCACTCCTTGGTGAGAAGTTGAAATGCTTCAACAGAGAGCATTTAAAGTGGCCAAGGGGGGAGAGTCAGGAGGGACAGGTGGCTTAGGATCACTCCCCCATGGTGGCATGCAAAAACACAAGTTGACAACAGGAACAACTGAAGCGAGCAGGGAGGAGCAGGCAGGCGAAATGCGTAAAAGGTGGGATGCGATGGGGGAAGGAGTACATGAACAAGAAAACCAGGGTGGGGGAAACAGACAAGGGAGAAAGAGAACAAGAACAGAGGGAGGGCAGGGTATAAAACATGGAAGGTCATACTCACAAATGCCCACAGTCTGGGAAATATGGTTCCAGACCTGGAAGCCTTGATGACGAATGCAGACCTTGACAGAGCAGCAAAAACAGAGACATGGTACTCTGCAAATCATGGTTGGGACGTCAGTGTACCAGGCTATACACTGTTCAAAAGGGACAGGGAAGGTAAAAGGGGGGGGGGGGTTAGCCCTGTACACCAGAGAAGGCATAAGGGCTACAGAAGTACAGGAAGACAGAGGGAGGCCAAGGCAATGTAGGTCACCCTTGAACCACGGAATGGCACAGTAATATGTACTGGGGTGCTCTATAGAACTCCAGCACAGAGGGAGGAAGTAGGCAGGGTACTAATGGAGGAAATTCACAACATGGCAGCTAAAGGTGAAATCCTGCTGATGGTGATTTCAATATGCCAGATGTAGACTGGACCACCCAGGTGGCTGCTTCAGCCAGAAGCATGGCCATCCTGTAATCCCTGCAGGGGGCTGAACTCAGAGAGCTAGTGCATGAGCCAACCAGAGACAGATCTGTTCTAGACCTGGTGTGGACTAATGGAAACAGAGTTGAAGGAGTCCAGGTAGAAGGGCAGCTGGGATTCAGCAACCACCAGATGGTGTGGGTTGGCATGAAGACAGGAACTCAATTAAGCCACACAAGGGCAGAAGTATTAGATTTCAGGAGTGTAGGTTTCAGTGAAATGAGTAGATGTTTAAGAGCAGCCCTGGAGAAGGGAGAGGTAATGGATGGAGTGGAAGAACAGTGGGGGAAACTAAAAGGAGCCATAGTGGAGGTAACTAACCAGTACCTTAGGATAGTGGCCAAAGGGAAAAGAAGAAGGAAACCACTATGACTCTCTAAAGAGGTAGGAGACAAAGTAAGTGCTAAAAGAATAAGTTTCAGGAAGTATAAGGGAACCCAAAGAAGGGAGGAGGACAGGGAGGTAGGTATACATTGAATGTCTAAAGGAAGCAGGGAAGGCTGTTAGGAGAGCCAAGGCACAGACAGAGAAGGGTTTAGCACGGACTGTGAAAAAAGAGGACAAGACATTCTATAGGTACATCAGTGATAGAAGAAAAATTGGGGGTTGTGAAGCTCAAAGGGGAGAAGGGAGAGTGTAAAGAGGAGGACATAGACAAAGCAGAAATACTGAACAAATATTTCTCTTCGGTATTCATTAAGGAGGGAGAGGGTCAAGGACCACAGTTGGGGAGAAGAGGCAATGGGGGGAGAAGTGGACACCAGTCAATTCACAGGAGAGAGAGTTCTGGAGGAGTTCACAAGGTTGAAGGTGGATAAAGCCATGGGGCCAAACCACATACTCCTGAGGATATTAAGGGAGCTGAGAAGGGAACTAGCAGTGCCTCTGGCCACCCTGTTCACAGAGTCACTCAACACAGGCATGGTTCCAGAGGACTGGAGGAGGGCGCATGGAGTTGCACTGCACAAAAGTGGCAGTAGGGAGGAAACTGGGAACTATAGGCCAGTCAGCCTCACCTCAGTGGTGGGGAAGATCATAGAGACACTGCTGAAAGAAAAGATAGTGGCACACCTGGAATCCAATGGTGCCCAGGATCTGAGGCAACATGGATTCACAGCAGGAAGGTCTTGTCAAACAAATCTGATAGAGTTCTTTGATTGGGTGATTAGAGAAGTGAATCAGAGAGGGGCAGTAGACATCGCCTGCCTAGATTTCAGCAAAGAAGCACAGAAGGATGGTTAACAAGATGAGTAGTCTGGGTGTGGGGCATAACATGAGACATTGGGTTAGAAACTGGCTGACAGACAAAAGACAGAGGGTGGTGGCAAATGGGATCCAATCTAGGGAAAGAGAGGTGACCAGCGGAGTACCACAGGGATCAGTACTGGGACCAGTCCTGTTCAATGTCTTCATTAGTAACATTGCAGAGGGGCTAGAAGAAAAGTTCTGCCTATTTACAGATGACACCAAGATCTGCAACAGAGTGGATACTCCAGAAGGGGTGCAGAAAATCAAGAGGGACCTGGAGAAGCTTGAAAGATGGTGGGAGGTGTGGCAACTGAGGTTCAATTCAAGAAAGTGCAAGATAATGCACCTGGGTAGGGGGAACCCTGGGGAGAGCTACAGAATGGGTGTGTGTGTGCTGACTGCCACCAAAGAGGAAAGGGACCTAGGGGATATCATATCTAATGACCTTATGGTACCAAAGCAACGCACAAAGGCTGCAGGGAGGGCCAGTGACATGCTGGGGTGCACAGGCAGAGGCATTATTTAGTAGTAGACAGAAGGTGTTGATGCCATTGTATAAAACACTGGTAAGGCCTCACCTGGAGTACTGCATGCAGTGCTGGAGACCACACATGTGTAAAGACATAGACAGGGTGGAGGCTATCCAGAGAAGGGCAACAAAGATGGTGCATGGCTTGCATCACAAAACATATGAGGAGAGATTAAGAGTCCTCAATATGTACTCACTGGAGGAGAGGAGAGAAAGGGGGGACATGATAGAAACATTCAAGTACCTCAAGGGCATAAACAGTGTGCAGGTGGGGGATCTTTTCCAATGTAAAAAAGATATCAGAACGAGGGGACACAGTATGAAATTGGAGAGGGATAGATTAAGAGGTAACGTGAGGAAGTTTTTCTACACAGAGAGGGTGGTGGATGCTTGGAACAGTGTGTCACAAGAGGTGGTGGGGGCAAGCACAGAGGAGGGGTTTTTATATGCCTAGGACAGGCACAAGGGAACATTGGGTGGGGAGGGAGTGACTAAAAGCTATTGATCACTTAGGTTCAGTGACTGTATACAAGTTTAAGGCTTATGGACAGACTAGATGGGCCTGGCGGTCCTTATCTGCTGACAATTTCTATGTATCTATGTATCAGAAGATGTTACTTGAGGAACACTGCTGAACAACATCTGCATAATTTTCATGGATCAGTTAATAATTGCTTCTTGTAATGTTTCAAGCATAAAGTCATATCAAAGAAGGAAGGCTGTCTTCTCTCTTTTTCAAGAGGCAACTTTTCATGTAACGTTTCTTCAAGAAACATGAATGACAGCCACTTTTGATCTGGCTCAGGCAAGAAGAGACTAGGTTTGGGATCCTTCGGGGAGGACAGAACAGTTGGGGGTAACCTTTCTGTTTCATGGAACAGATTTCAAAGTGGAGAGGCTAGTGAATACTTGTCCTGGGAGAGCACTGTTACTGGATTTTGAATGGCATGATAAAAGTATCAGGTGTATCAACACCTATGCCCCCCAAACCAAAGCCTAAAGGATAGAACCTTTTGAACAAATCCAA
Organism: Neoceratodus forsteri; assembly: GCA_016271365.2. Lineage (NCBI taxonomy): Eukaryota > Metazoa > Chordata > Ceratodontiformes > Ceratodontidae > Neoceratodus > Neoceratodus forsteri. Next base: position 126,338,454 of record JADMNL010000032.1, on the reverse strand, counting down.
CCATATCAGCACATTGCTAGAATTATACTCTTAGGAGGTGATATGTTCTTTGGATATAGCTTGTAGGAAATAAATATATTGTGAAACCTTTGGTTTAGAAACAGTTATAGACACATCTGAAATAATTGATGATTACCAACCCCTGCACCCTTCTGGAGGGACTACTTATCATAGAAGCCAATTGACTACCCAGATTGATTATTTCCCCGGGCCCTAAACTCCACCAAATATTAACACCAATGGAAGTTACAGACCGCCTGCTGAATGTGACTGTTAACTTTGGACCCCCTTTATCTCCAAAAGCTAACAGACAGCAGTTAAATTCCTCCCTACGTGAGGTACCTGAAATACTGTTGGAAATTGTACTCCTACTCTGCTCCCTTCGTAGCAGGGACACATGCTCAGCTGGTAAGTCTGCTTTCTCTTTCAGACTTCCTTCCTTATGGAACCAGCAAACCCCACAACTAAGAAACACTTCCTCACATATTACTATCAAGCAGAAAATACATATCTTTCCCTTCTCCACTTACTCTTGCCACTCCTAACCTCTCATCCTCCCCCTCCTCTCACCCATACAACATATTATAACTATGCACAGTTGATCTCATCTAATTAGCTGAATCAGCCATCCATAATATACTTCTATTATGTATGTACGGCTCAACAATCTAATTTACTCAATGTAAATACCTTACAGTCTTGTATTGACAAATCTGTATTACACCTGTATTTTGCATTGTATACTGTACGTATTTCCCTTGTATGTATTTGTTACCCATTTCCCCAGGTCGTACCTGGAAACGAGCCTCGGCTCAGTGTGCCTTTCCCAGTCAACACATTTTAAATAAATAAAAATTAGACAGTTGCTAATTGCGAGACAATCTGTACAGATCTACTATGATGACCCATTATTATGGTGGGAAGACTTAAAAAAAGGATATACAACAGGTTTTCCAAAATTATGGAACAGAAAGTGACAGGATTATTTTCATTATTTAAAACTGAGAGAAAACTGCACAGAGTATTGACTTTGGCAAGCACAGGTTTGGGGGGATTTTGCAGACCAAATTCAACATCTCAAACTAGAAATAATATATCATCAGTACAAAAGGGTGGCCTACCTGGTAGCAGAATTAAATTATGGCTCTAAAAATGCACCTGCAGTGACTCCTTTAGTGCATACAGGGACACCCTTCCATCACAGCCTTACATTGAGATAATCTGGCCATGTTATTAAACAGTTACCTGAATTAATACAAAGGTTTGAACAACCGGCTTTTAAGACATTTGGTATCTCAGCCAGAGGTGAGGTAGCATACAGAATTTTGTGGGTAGTCCCTTACCAGAGACTTTGGCAATAAATAAAGACCTTTTGAATACTCAAATCAGTAGAACAGAAGTATTGGCAGCCATCGCAAGTCTTAAACAAGGGAGTGTCCCCTGGGAAAGACAGCATTTCTAACAAATTTTATAAATATTTTTCAGAAGACATTGCAGATTTCCCATTGTTTACTTCCAGTTCTCTTTTACAGTCATGATCAGTACCCCCCACCTTCAATAGAGGGATTATAATCGACTCTTTCAAGAAAGGGGATAAACTGGATATCCAAAACTGGAGACCAGTATGCTTGTTAAATTCAGATTTTGAAATCTTTGCCAAATTACTCACATCCAGAATATCGCAAGTGGGGGAGACATTAATTGGAACAGCACAGACCTGTTCCATTCACAACAGAAATATTTACAATATTTTATATATTATTAAATAAGCTTTCCATCACTGTTCAGTACAGAATATTGCATGTTTTCTGTTATCTATAGACCAAACCAGAGCATTTGACAGAGTTCCCCATGAATATTATTTTTCAGTATTATCTCTCTGTGATATAACCCAGCAGTTAGTGATTTGGATACACACCCTGTATACCACTGCTTCAGTAACCCTTTCCTACAAAGAAGATATGGCCGGCCTTCACTAGTTAATGTCAGAGTTCAACAAGGATGCCCGGTGAGACACCTTCTCTACACTTTTGCTTTGGACCCTTTGGTCTGTAAAATAATTTTGGGCCAAAAGGCATAAGATATTCTTCCTCCTGTAGGAGACCCCACCTTGAAAAATCACAACTTATACAGATCACCTATGTCTGTTTGCGTTTGATGTGCCTTCTGGGGAAGCAGCATTGTCAGTTGCACGCTCATTCTCAGTGGCGTCAGGTTCAAAGCTTAATATGAATAAAAGCAGAGGAATTTCACGGGGCGATTGTTCCAGACAGACCTCATCCATCACAGGCATCCAGACTGAGGAGGATGCTGTACAGGTTTTAAGAATAAAATTTGGAATTGGTGATGTAACAGTACAAAACTGGAATGAGAGATTAGCTCTTTGTGATTCAAAAGTAAATAAATGGAAGGCATGGAGACTCTTCAAAACAAAGAGAGTCAACATAATTTGGCAATTTTTGCTTCCTATTTTACCTTACCTTAGTTATCCACTCCTCCCACTTGGTTACTCTGGAAGCAAAGATTCATGTCTTTTTTTCTCCCAAATGTTGTAGAGCAGCAGCCTTAATCCCATAAACCGTGATTATACATACCAAAAAATAGAAAGGTAAATCCCCCAGTGTTCTTTCACACTATTTATTTACTGTACATTGCTCCCCGAGGATAGGACTGTTACAAACCACCACCCCAGCGGGGTTTTGGATGGTAGGGAATTTTTGCAAATATTTTGAAAAATGGCAAGATCTCCCCCCCCTTGACATCTGCAAAATAATGAGGATTCCTAAGAAATATATAGTTTAAAGAAACTTGTGAGGTGGAAGTTGACAAAGCAACAACTTGTTTCTTTATCTAGTAAACAATTGTACAATCTGGTGTTGACAAAGATACGTGTTCAGAACCTGGTTTTAAACACTGCCAGCCACACAACAGAGCCTTGGCTATTAGACAGTTGACAGATAGGAGTACTGACATACTTGTGGGATGTACTTTGGCTATGTTGTTATGGCAGACTTGGGATCAGGGGAAACAGCAAACAATTGAGGAATGGATCTGTTCATATCATGAATGCAGTAGTGAGAAACACTGGAGCATTTCTTTTTGGAATGTACCTTTAGTAAGGGTTTCTGGTCAGCGATAGCTACCAGGTGAAAAATTCCGTGGCTTGAATGGCTCACATATGAACGCCTGATTCTAGGTGATTGTCCTTCTCAGCTTTGTAAATATCGTCCAAGCACTCTGATGGTAATTCTGGATTGCCTAAAATATCATCTGTGTGTGTGTGTGGGGGGGGTGCTTTTGAGCACACTCAATAGATGTGCTTCTTCTCCACGCTGCAGTCCTTGGACTTGTAAACTACTTATCAATGTTATATATGTTGGACTTTTAAGCCACATAATTGGTAGAGCTCACAAAGAGGAACCAAAAGATACCATCTTTGGCAATGGTGTTGCTGAATAAAGAAGGCGGAGGAGGCTCTAAGAATCTAAGCAGCAGGACACAAAACCACCGACGGGAACATTGGGGGCTAGAAAATCGTCATGCAGTCCCTGACATTGTCCATGAAGGCCATCGACAGGAAGGTGGAGGAGATTTAACGCTTGGGGGAACAAGATATAAAAGTTGAAACAACCAGCAAGACCGCGACTTCAGCAGAATCACAAGCTACAAAACTCTTTCCACCACTAGCAAGCTGGTTGAAGTAAACAGACAACTCCAATATTGTTTTAAGTCTCTAGAAAATGCTCAGTGAGCAGTGAATCTCCTATTAGTAGTGCTCCTGGAAGGCAGCGAGGGGTCTACTCTTACAGCCTTTTTGCAAGACTGCTGCCTGGGGCTCTTAATGTCAGTGGTGGAGCACCTCAGATAACTCGGGCATACAGAACTTCTGCACAAGTTGCCTCTGCATAGCAAGACCTCTTGGGAACTGTTCTTATGGTCACTACAGGAGTGATCGTTAGAGACACTTCATTGAAGACAGCCCAAGACTCACAAAACCTGAATTACAATGGGACTACCTTGCATCTTTTTCTGGACTTGTCATTTACAACCTGTTCCTGTGGGAAAACGTTTGATGGGGTTCGAGCTCGCTTACGCAGTCTTGGAGTTTTTTATTCCTTGGTAATGCCTGCACACCGCCATATTCATTGTGGTGGCCACACATATCGATATATAGACCCGCAAGAACATGGAGGCACTTGAAAGGGAATTTGCTGCTGCCCTGCTGCCGAGAGAAGAATAGAAGGCAGAAGCCACATGAGTGACGACATAGTTTGACGTTTCTTTTTTTCTTAATAGGTTTGGAAACTGGCATAAGTGACTGCAGTAGCCTGGGGTCCATATGCATCTTCTGATTATCTTCACAGTTTTTACCAGTTAAAGATGTTTATGCTTTATTCAGTTTCTTGTTATGGGTACAGAGCTGGGATGGGGCAAATCTTAATTTTACATGTAAAGTTAAAATGGCGGATGCCACATGGCAGCGATCAGTGCTCGCATGTTTCTTTTACAGGAAGACATTCATAAGAGTAGCCAAGGTGATGAGGCTCTCTCTGAACATTTTAGAGACTGTAATTATCCTTAGGATGGGATTGCTAATAAATAGTGACATATCTCTAGTCTTTTTCCCCTAACCTAGTTATGTCCTCGACAGTCATGTACTGTAACCTTGTATGTATGTTATTTGAAAGTCTATTACTGATGGTTACTAGTACTGCTAAGTTTTCAGCAGTACATTTGTTTAAAAGTTAGATATATGTAAACAGTGCTTGGGGATCTGTAGGATTTGTTGAGGGAGATAGCATACTAACCATGATGTATTTACCCACATGTTTGAGGTGGGATCACATCACCCATTTGGTGGACTGCTTTTTACTGCATGATCACCTTACTCTTGCGAGGTACAGCTTTGATTGGGATACTGCCCTGGACATTATCTGAACTACACAGAAAAAGAGAATCCGTTGGCAGATAAGGACCATACAGCCCACCTAGTCTGCCCATTTCCCTACTTGGTTTGGCAATCCCTGCTCTTATCTGGACTGCCTTCCCCCGCTCTGCTGTACAACAGGGTGCCTTTATGCTTGTCCCATACAATTTTGAATCCCTGTACAGTTATCACTTTCACCACCTCCTCCGCTGGTAGGCTGTTCACCACCCTCTCTGTGAAAAAAATACTTCCTAGCATTCCCCCTAATCCTCCCTCCCTCCAGCCTCATGTTATGTCCCCTTGTTCTTGTGCACTTTCTTCTCTGAAATATGCTCCCCTCCTGTACCCTGTTTATTCCTCTAAGGTATTTGAAAATCTATATCATATCCCCTCTCTCCCTTCTCTCTTCCAGTGAATAGATGTTTGGTTCCTCAAGTCTTTCCTCATATGGCTTGTGGTGCAGTCCATGTATCATTTTTGTTGCTCTTCTCTGGACTGCTTCCATCCTGTCTATGCCCTTCCTGAGATGCGGTCTCCAGAACTGGACACAGTATTCCAGATGAGGCCTCACCAGTGATCTATACAGTGGCATCACCACTTCACTCCTACTGGTTATGAGGCCTGCACCCCAACATTCTCTTTGCCTTCCCCACTGTTTTTTCACATTATCTGGCTGACTTCAGGTCATCGGATATTTATTTATTTATTTAACAGTTTCACCAGGAAGGCATACTGAGCAGAGTACTGCTCAATTCCAGATGCGTCCTGGGGGTGATAACCCCAAGGTCTTTCTACTGACTTGTGGTAGCTAGAACCTGCCCCCCACCCTCCTGTATTCCTCTCTTGGGTTTCTGTGTCCCAGATGCATTATCTTGCACTTCTTAGCATTGAAACCCAACTGCCAAAACCTTGACCATTCCTAAAGTAGTCTTAGGCCATTTCTCATTTTATTTAGCCCCTCCTGTGTGTCGACTCTGTTACAGATCTTGGTGTTATCTGCGAACAGGCATACTTTTCCTTCCAGTCCCTCTGCAATGTGACTTATGAAGACTTTGAATAGAACTGGACCCAGCACCGATCCCTGTGGAACCTCGCTGGTCACCTCCCCGTCTTCTGATTTTATGCCATTTACTACCACCCTCTGGGTCCTGCCTTTTAGCCAGTTTCCAACCCATTTTTACACTGTAGAGCCCACACCCAGATTCCCCAATTTGTTAAGCAGCCTTCTACGAGGAACAGTGTCAAAAGCCTTACTGAAATCCAGGTAAGCCATATCCACTGTTCTTCCCTCATCCACCACCCTGGTCACCCAGTCAAAGAAATTGATAAGATTAGTCTGACAGGACCTACCCTCAGTGACTCCTTGCTGGCTTGGGTCTTTTCCACTGCTTGACTCCAGGAACTTTACTACCGTCTCCTTAAGCAGGGACCCGATCAGCTTCCCCACCACTGAAGTCAGGCTTACATGTCTGTAATTGCTTGACTCCTCCCTACTTCCAGTCTTGTGCAGGGAGACGACCTCTCCTCTCCTCCAGTCTCCAGGTGCGTCCCCATCTCTAATGGTTGGTTGAAGAGGGATGTCAGCAGACCTGCTAGAACTTCCTTGAGTTCCTTCAACACTCTAGGGTGAATCCCATCTGGCCCCATTGCCTTGTCTGTCTTTACTTTTCCTAGTTCCTCCAAGACTCTATCCACCGTAAATGGACTGGTGTCCACCTCTCCCCCGGTACATCTTTCCTCGTGAGTCTTGGCCCCTCCTCTGCCTCTTCCTTGGTAATTACTGTGCAAAAATATTTGTTCAGTATCTCAGCTCTTTCAAGGTCATCCTCCACCCACCCACCCTCTCCCTTCTTTAGCCTAACAATACCATTTCTGGTCTTCTTTCTTTCGCTAATATAATGGAAGAAGGTCTTGTCCCCCTTAGCCTGTGCTATTCCTTCCTCCGTTCTTGCCTTAGCCCCTCTGACAGCTTTCCCAGCTTCTCCAGATATTTCAGTCTGTCTTCTTTCTGTGTCTCTTTGTATTTCCTGAATGCCTTACTTTTTTCTCACACTTTCTCGGCTACTGACTTAGAGAACCATAGTGGCCGCTTCTTTCTTTTGCTTTTGCTAAGCAGTCTGACACATTGACTTGTCACTCCTGCTGTGGATCTCTTGAGCCTAAGCCACTGTTCTGCTGCCCCTCCCCTGTGTCTTCTGCTGCCATGGCAATTTTGAAACGGCCCGACTCCCAAAATCAGACTGCCTAGGTTAATGTTATACTGTCTTCCATCTGATGGCTGCTTGCAAACAGTATTGTATGCCTGGTAGGAGGTAGCAACTGTATGTTCCTGTTTTCATTGCTGAAACAAATATAAGTTAAAAAAGTACTATCTGTGGCAAGCTAGGTGCTGGTTTGTGCTACAAGAGATTAGGTCAACATACCTCTCTGTTATTTGGGTATGTGAGTCTGCTTTTGGTAGAATTCAGGAGAAAGAAAAGCAAGGTCTTCCTGAAGTGGAATACAGGTTTCTCTGGCAACTGGATCCAGAATTAGAGACTGTGAATGGAACAGGATACTAACAATTGTTAAAAATTGGACTCCTTTTTGTTTTGTGTGAACTGATTTTTTGGTTAATTTTGAAGAGAGACATATATTTGGTTTCCTATTTTGTCGGTTTCTTGATGTTTTTGAAATGGTAACGTAGAAGTTTTGTTTTGGTGTTATGTGTCTTATATCTGTTTTTCAGTATTGTGTATTCAGAGTAGGCTTTATTTTTGAAAATGTTTGTCTTATTGCTTTTTTTTCTGTTTTTCCAATAAAATTCCCCTACACTTTTAGAGATGCGCTATGGGATCTGTAACGTCCACCTGAACAACCACCAAAACAGGCAGACTAGAACCCACAACTTTCCAGTCTTCCTGCCTCACAGCCAAGTGTGCAGCCTGCTGAGCCGCTGGCACTATCATGATCAGCCTCTGAGGGTTAACTGTAAACAGGATCTTAGTCGCCTTTTGCTGTGATTAAAAAATTCAAAACAAAACAAAAAACATTTCCATAGTTAACAAATGCCGATCACAGAAATGGACATGAGCATGGTAGAATCCATTCAAGCGGCATCCCGGGGGGGGGGGCATGAAAATGGGCACAGGTTGCCCATAGGTCTTCTACATTTAATAAATTCAAATGTAGCCAGTCCCAAAGATATGGCAGTGAAAGCCGCCATTGCTATAATGAGACATGGCAACCATGGAACGTAGGCCTTGGTACATTTTCCACGTCTTCACTTGTTTGCCACTCTCAGCGCTCATTTATTTCCTTTTGACAGAAGTGCTGCCCACCACCATGACTCCTGCCCCCCTGCTGAAGGTCCTTCAGCTAGTTTGGGCCCCAGCTGTTCCAGACAGTTAGTAGGTGCCTGAAAGATGCCTGCCCCTGTTGATAGCTTCAGTCATTACATTTGTCCACAAGGTTGCTGGGAGCAGACTAAGACTTGGTCAGCAGGTGCAGCCTCAAGATGTACAGCATAGGAAGACTGTCTGACTCGGGGAGGGGGGGACAGTTATCCTTGACGTTTTACTAAATGTCTGTTTTCCTTCGAGGCTGATGGCCTGGTACTTGACTGAAACAGCGACTGCACTGCACCGAGTGCCAGAAAGATGAAATACGCGGTAGTTTGTAGCTCTGTCTACCTGTCCTACACAAGAATTTGCATACTGCTACCCATGATGCTTTACACTGGTGATAGGACTTTAGAGCATAGTCACATGGTTTGGGGAGGAGCGAGAGACTCAGAAAACAAAGTAGAGTGTTGGTTCTTTCGCGCTATGCTTTTTAGGGAATCCCTCACACTGTTGTTTTTGCAACCTACCTCTCTTTCATGTTACTTTAAAGTATATTGAATGCCTTTAGAAAATAGAGTCTGGTCAGTTCTGCCTCGTTGGTCAGGACCCTGTCACATGGTACTGCATTAACCTATAAGCAATAGCATTATACGGGTGCATTAATCAAGAGCATAACCTGTCAGGATTAAAAGGTTAATCTGCTAATTACATAACCTTAGAGTCAAAAAGATAACAATTCATGTCAAATAACTTAGCAACATTGAAGAGAAATCATGGGGGGAAAAAAATCACTTAACGGAAATGACTCTCCCACCCCCAAAAGCAGTGTTGCTGAAGAATCATAAACTACAAAGGAAATCCTTCCAACAGGTTTGCAAAAACATGCTAAATAGACAAGGAACCTCAGCACAAAAGCACTGAGGCAGGGGTTACACAAAAAGGGTACTGACAACAGTCAGGTTCCGAGAAATACAAACTTACACGTATCCCCATAATGCAAAGCAGCATGATATATATATATATATATATATATATATATATATATATATATGCAAATCACCATGTGCTCAGCCTTTGCAGATTGTGTGAGAGGCCCTTTGGCATCATGCACTCCTGCTTACAGCAGAACCACCCTAAATTTTCATGGGGATTTGCACATACATACCATGATGCTTTGCATTATGGGTATGTGTGATTTTGGATTTCCTTGCACAAGCATACTTCATACTCAAAAAATCCAAACTCATAAAGCCGTAGTATTGCTCACACTAGCCTAAATGTTCATGGTGATTTGCATATACATATAGTACCATGATGCTTTGCATTATGGGGTTTGTGTGATTTTGTATTTCTTTGCACAAGCATACGTCAAACTCAAAAAAAATCCAAACTCAGAAAGCCTTAGTACTGCTCACACACACACACACACACACACACACACACACACACACAAAAACACCTAATGAAAACAAAATATAATCCAAAACCATGATCCTACATATTGGGAGAAACATATAGAGCACTAAGCCATCAGAATAACATCTACAAACATCACTCTAAAATCTACTAAAATATCCATTTACCTGTCTGAAATGCAGCAGCAAACACACAATAGTCTCAAACTCCATAGAGCTCGATTTTCAAAGGGTGATGCAGGGCTTGTGTTGAACCCCCAACTGCCATGTTTTTGACCATTTCTTGAATTTCCCCAAGATCCTGACGCATTTTTTTCCACCCCTGTCTGAGTGTCCACTGTATTGCAAATTTTGGTATCACCTACAAAAAGGAATACCTTCCCTTCTAGCTCTTCTGCAGTGTCCCTTATAAAGATATTGAAGAGGGCTGGTCCCAGTACTGTGCCCTGTGATACCCTACTTGTCACACTCCCCTCTTTAGAATGAGAGCCGTTAACCACCACCCTCTGTCTCATATCGTGATCCCACTCCTAGGTTGTTCAGCTTCCTAATTAGCCTTCTATGCAGCACAGTGTCAGAGGTCTTGCCCCTTGTTAAAGTCTAGATAGGCCACATCCACTGTTCTCCCCTGATCAATTTACCTGGTCACCCAGTCAAAGAAATATATTAGATTCATTTGGCATGAACCCCCCCCCCCACCACCACCATGAATCCGTGTTGTCTGTGGTCTTTCAGCCCATTTGATTCAGTATACTGTCATCCTTTCTTTCAGTAATGTTTCCATCAATTTTCCCACCACTGAAGTGAGACTGAGTGGCCCACAAGTTAGTAGCCTCCTCCTTGCGGCCGCGTTCATGTAAAGTGACATTAGCCCTTCTCCAGTCCTTTGGAACAATTTCTGTTCCTAGTGAATTGTCCAACAAGGCTGTCAGTAGGGCAGCCAGAACCTCCCTAAGTTCTTTTCATATCTTTGGGTGAATCCCATCCTGTCCCATAGCCTTATCCACCTGCTGGGCTGAACGTCCTTTTAGCATTCTTTACTCAGAAAATGGACCTGTGTCCACCCCCCTCCCTATCCCTGTTTCTCCCTGGTGGTCTGTCCCCCTCTCCATGAAGACTGAGCACAACTACCTGTTTAAAATGTCAGCTTTCTTCTGCACAGTCTTCCCCTTCCACCCTTCTAATTCTCACTATCGTTACCCATTTTCCTCTTCTCACTTATGTACCTGAAGAAGGTCTTGGCCCCTGCAGTGTCCGCTTTGGCAATCCTTTCCTCTGTCTGCACCTTTGCTCCCCTCACCACCTTGCTTGCTTCCTTCTGCTTTTCTAGGTATACCTCCCCGTCCTCCTCTCTTGTGTTTTCTTATATTTCTTGAATGCCACTATTGCAGCTTCCTTGGAATACAATAATGGTCTCCTTTTCCTTCTACTTTTGCTTTCCTTCCTTCATGCATCGGTTGGTTGCTTTAGTTATGCCCTCCCTTATTCTCCCCCACTGCACCTCTACTCCTCCCTGGCACTCCTCCACCCCTTTTAGGCAGTTTCTGAGGCGGTCACCCATTTCTTTGAAATCCACCCATCCACTTAAAGTCCAGAACCCTCATCCTCATGTGGTTCTCCCCTGCTCCTGTCTTTCTGTAGAAACACACTGCACAGTTACCAGTGGGAGTGCCCGCTGTGATGTCTTCAGTGCTGTCACTGTTGGTAAACACCAGGTCCGGCATGACTGGAGGGACAACAGCCTATACTGGCAGGATGGTCTGCATCTGTCCAGGAAGGGAACAAGTCTTTTGAGCAACCGGTTTAAATGCTTCATTGGCAAGCTTTTAAACTAGTCAAAGGGGGAGGCACTGACAAGCAGCAGAAAAATCCCAGCCTTTCCCTACAAAACAGGGTACTAAATGAGAAAAAGACCAAGGTAGAACGGTCAGTGGGGGATGTTGCAACAGAAGGTAAAGCCATCAAAAATGGAGAGCAATGAGTACCAATGCCCGTAGTCTAGGTAACAAGCTTCCTGAATTAGTGGCCTTGATGGAGGAGGAACATCTGGATATCGTGGCAGTCACAGAAACATGGTACACACAAAACCATGACTGGGACGTAAACATACCAGGATACACTATCTAAAGGAGGGACAGGGAAGGTAAAAGGAGGAGGATAGTTCTTTACATAAAGGAAGGAATAAAAGCAACAGAACAAAAGGGTAAACAGGGAGGAGAAGAAGCACTGTGGGTAAATTTGGAGACAGGCAATGGCACCAAATCCGCACAGGGGTTGTATACAGACCCCTTCTCAGGGGAGAAATGGACAAGGAAATGATAGAAAGTATACTTAGAATGGCAGAAAAGGAGATACTGCTGATGGGTGATCTGAATATGCCAGATGTTAACTGAGTGCAGTTGCAGCTGCCACTTCAAGAGTGCAGTTATTCTAGATGCCCTACAGGGGCATGCCTTAGACAACTAGTACTGGAGCCCACTCGAGAGGAGCAATATTAGACTTGGTACTCTCAAATGGAGATGGAGAGAGATCACAGATGTAGAAGTGGGTAGCCATCTGGGAACTAGCGACCATCGAACAGTATGGTTCACAATAAACACAGTAATAGAGTCAAGCCATACAAAGACAAAAGTACTGGACTTAGAAGGGCTGACTTTGCCATAATGGGTAAGTGCCTAAGAAATGCACTAGCAAATGGGCAGGAAGGAGGGTGGAAGAACAATGGGGAATAATAAAACTGCCATCACAGAGGTAACAAGCCTTTGTGTGAAGCAAATAAACAAAACAAGACGATGTAAAAACCACTATGGTTCTCAAAGGAAGTGGCAGTGAAGGTTCAAGAGAAAAGAAAGCATTCAGGAAGTACAAGGAATCGCAGAAGGAGCAGGACAGAGAACTGTGTCAGTTAAAGCAAAGGAGGCTGGGAAGGCAGTCAGAACAGCAAAGGCCCAAACCGAGAAAAGATAGTCAACCTAGTAAGAAGGGGATAAAACCTTTATAGGTACATCAGGGAGCTAAGGAAGACCAAGGGAGGGATAGTGAGGCTTAATAAGGGAGGGAGGGTGGGCAGAGGGAGACTGTGAAAAGGCAGAGATACTAAACAAATATTTTGCTCAGTATTTCTGAAGGAAGAGGGGAGACATAAAACAAACAGTAGTAACACTCTGGATACAGAAGTTGATACCGCCCATTTACAGAAGAAAGGGTTCTGAAAGAACTCTTAAAACTGAAGGTGGACAAAGCAAGGGGCCTGATGGGATTCATCCCAGAATTCTAAAAGAACTAAGGGTAGAACTAGTGACACCACTGACTACCCTTTTAACAAATCATGGGAGGATGGGGTGGTACCTGAGGACTGGAGGAGGGCAGATGTGATACCCTTCACAAAGTGGGAGCAAGGCAGAAGCAGGAAACTATAGACCTGTTAGTTTAACCTCAGTGATAGGGAAAATGATGGAATCACTTCTAAAGGAAAGAATTGTCGAGTATCTAGAGGCCAGAGGGGCACAGGACCCTAGGCAGCATGGATTCACAGCCAGAAGGTCATGCCAGATGAATCTGATAGATTTCTTTGACTGGGTGACCAAAGTAGTAGATCAGGGAGGGGCTGTGGACATGACCTACCTAGACTTTAGCAAGGCATTTGACACAGTCCCACACAAAAGATTAATATACAAGTTAGCCAGCCTGGGAGTGGGTCCCAAGATGACAGCCTGGGTAAAGAATTGGCTGGAGAATAGGACACAGAGAGTTATAGTAAATGGAGTCCTCAGAAGCAAGGAGGGTTACTAGTGGGGTACCACGAGGGTTCAGTATTAGGACTGGTCCTCTTCAATGTCTTTATGCTACATTGCAGAAGGACTGGAAGGAAAAGTATGTCTCTTTGCAGATGACACTAAGATCTGCAACAGAGTTGATGCACAGGGTGGGGTGGAAAGGATGAGAAGGGACTTGGCAAGGTTAGAGGAATGGTCAAATGTATGGCAGCTTAGATTCAATGCTAAGAAGTGCAAGGTAATGCACCTGGGAAACAAAACCCAGGGAAGAGTACACAATGGGGGTGAGATACTAACAACAACAAGAATGGAAAGGACCTGGGGTAGTCTATCAGATGACCTAAAGATGGGCAAGCAATGTGAGAGGGCAGCAAGGAGGGCTGGGGGGATACTGGGATGCATAGGGAGAGGCATCACCAGTAGAAAACAGGAAGTTATTATCCCTCTGTACAGACAGCTGGTGAGACCCCATCTGGAGTACTGTGTGCAGTTCTGGAGACCCAATCTCCACAAAGACATAGACAGGATGGAAGCTGTCCAGGGGAGGGCAACTAAAATGGTGCAGGGTCTGCACCGGAAGACATATGAAGAGAGACTTAAGGAGCTTAATATGTATAGCCTTGAGGAAAGGAGGGAGAGGGGGACATGATAGAAACTTTCAAGTACCTCAAGGGAATCAACAAAGTCCAAGAGGGTAGCATCTTTCAAAAAGAGGTGTGCAAGAACAAGAGGGCACAATTTGAAGATGGGGGGTGGCTCAGAAGTAATTTAAGGAAGTATTTTTCACAGAGAGGTTGTGGATGCATGGAGCAGCCTTCCGGGGAGGTTGTGGAGTCAAAATCAGTGGGGGAATTCAAGCATGCATGGGATAGTCATAAGGCAATTCTGGGGGTTGGGGGTAGGAAGAAATAGGCTGCTGGTTAACTAGGATCTGCAGCTTATCCAGTAGGTAGGGAAATGGGCAGACTGGGTGGGCCAAGCGGTCCTTATCTGCCGTCAAATTCTATGTTTCTATGACCCCATCCCTAATGGGTTCTTTGCTAACTGCCTGAGAAAAGTCCCTTGCACTGAAGGCCTTGCTCCTTGCGGAAGACGCAGTTGGGAGGCTCCACTCCACATATGGCAGATTGCAGCTGCCTACTAGCAGCACCTCTCCCCTTACCATTCTTTTAATGGCTTCCCCAAGTGCCCTGTCCATCTCCTCACTCTGCGCTGGAGGTTTGTACACTATTCCACTGTGTATAGTACAGAACAGAATAATACAGAAAGTACAGGATGCATAGCCCAAGATTTCAGCTCAGCCTTACAGATCACTGGGGAAATACAGGAAGCTAAAACTCAGGAATACCAATTTAAAGAAACAAGACCAACTATAACCCAGTCTCTGCAGTGCAGCGACACCCAACTTTGGAAGCGGTCCTGCTGCAACTTAATCCTTGGTGCATATCTAATTTATGGTAATGTCCTAAAGCTGACCATTTAAAGATACAGCACAAAATTACACTACTAACCAGCTGACGTTACTAAACGCTTTATACGTGGAGTAAGACAATTCCATTACAAAGGGAGGAGATTCTGTTTATCAGTGTACCTCCAGGTGGTGAAGTCCCTCGCCTAAACCAACCCACCAGTCAGTAAATTACCATTGCATAACTCCCCCGCCATTATACCTTATTCTTTACATAACCGAACAGCCCATCGTTTCCTGGGCATGACTGACAAGAAGCTGGGGGTGGGACCTCAGGCCATTTATTTATTCATGCATTCATTCTTTGGTAACATAGAATTTGACAGCAGATAAGGACCGCTTGGCTCACCTAGTCTGCCCATTTTCCCTACCTGTTTCATAACCGCAGATCCTAAATATGTGGCTTACCCTCTCTTTCCTATCAATAGAGTTCCTTTAAGTCTGTCCCATGCGTTTTTGAATTCCCCTACCATTTGTACCCCTACAGCCTCTTCCGGGAGGCTGTTCCATTGATCCACCACCCTTTCCACAAAAAAAAACAAAACTTTGTCACGTAACCGGGTAAGGCCCACTAGGCACAAGTGCCTGTTTTCAGGTGGGCCCTGGGTGCACCGGGGAAGTTAAGTGACTTGCTCAGAGTCACACAGTATGCAAGTGGAGGTTGTGGGAACCAAACCCAGGTCTGCTGGATGTAGCAGCCTCATTCACAGCACGTTACTCTAACCTCTAGGCTTTACTGCCATTAACCCCAGCTGGTCATTAATTCCCAGGAAATGACATGCTGTGCGATGGTCCTTGTGATCATGTCTTATTGCTGAGTTAACATATATTTTTTTTAATTCAGCTTTCTGTAATGGAGAAATACATCTTTAAGTGAGAGTGCTGCATGGGGTGCGTTGTGATTGATGTGTGATCACTGTGCAGTCTTGAAAATAAAACTGCAGTTTTACAACTTAATATTTTGCTGGGCTTTGAAATGAACTTTATCTTAGTAAATAACATTTTTGTGTGAGAGAGGTTTGTGCTGTTTTTTTAGTAACATGTCTGTCTCCCACAGACAGGACTGTCATGCTGTTTATGTTCTGTGAGCTGTCTGGATAGCTGTGCTTGGGATTTCTGAGAGAATAATGCTTGGCACAGCCACCAATAAATGTACTGGTTTGCCTTATGAATATGTAATTAGACTTATAATAAACAATGTTTCCATTTTAAAGCAGCTTTCTGTTTGCATTGACTGCAGGAGCAGCAGGCATTGATCTGCCAGATGATACAGCAGAAACAGCGAGAGATGCAGCGCCTCCCTATGGCGGGCCCGTCACAAGTCCCTGTCAGCAACCTGCTGACAGCTACTGCGGCCCAGGCCCATCATTCAGGAAACAGTATGATGGCTTCTGCAGCAGCAGCAGCCCCAGCGCTTCACCATGGGAACTCTTTATTGACATCGATGGCCCCACCCCTTAACACCGGGAACATGATGACATCGTCTCCAGTGCCATCTCTCCTTCCTGGGAATAGCCTGATGGCGTCATCAGTGGGACCACCTGTGCTGTCACCGCAGACCAACCCATTTCTTAACATGCATTCGGACAGCAGTTCACAAAAAGTTGGAGTAAGTGAACATCTACCTTCTGGACAGCTGAGGTTTTGCAGTCACATCAAACAGATTTTTATACAGAGAAATTAGAAACACATGTCACGTTTTTAGTGCTTGTTTTATTTTCTGCTTGTTGCTTAATTTCCTGTTATTTTCAGCTGGGTCTAACCAGTGATCTGTGCTGGAAGCCCTGGCTCTTGGTACCGGTAGCTCTGGGTATTCTTGACGTGGAGCAGTGTTGCTGGTGGCCATGGACCATGATTCTGGCAGCCCTGACACATAGTACTGGTGGTCCTTGGTACTGGAGACCCTCATCTCTGGTACTAGTGGCCCTAGTCTGTGGTGCTAGTAGCTTTGATCCATGATGCTGGTGGCCCTAGTCCCATGGTTCTGGTGTTCTGCTCTGTGGAGCTGGTTGTCCTGGTCCGTGGTACTGGTGGCCCCAGCTCTGTGGTACTGGTTGCTGTGGTCTGTGTTACTTAACGCCCTGACCCGTGGTGCTCCAGGTCAGTCTACAAAATGATAAATACAGCAGCCAGTGCACTCACAAACCACCTTGGTGCACCTAAGGGGGCAGCTGGACCCCAGAATATCGCACACGCACAAAAAGGTACACTCACAAGTAGAGAAAGAAAAAAGTTCATATGTGGATAAAACTCGATGTCAGTGCAAAAAATGTATAAATGTACACAAGCCACTATGCAAATTTAATCATATGACACAGGTAACCACCAAAGTGCAGCCCAACCCTGAACCAAACTCCCTGGTGCTTTGAGTTGCTGTAGCTCATAGTCAGGGAGACAAAATAAGCTGTGGCTTAGTATGCATTCCTGGCCAAAACTGAAAGATGAATCAAAATAGTACTGGTGGCCCTGGCCTATGGTACTAGTGCCAGGTGCTGGGGGTCCTGGTCTATAGTGCTTTTGGTCTTGGCCTGAGGTACTAGTGCCTGGTGCTGGGGTCCTGATCCGTGGTGCTTGTGGCCCTAGCTCATGGTACCAGTGGTCACACCTGTGGTAATGGTAGTAGCCCTTGCCTGTCTTACTGGTGGCCCTCTGGTCACTCCTGAAAATGAGCTGCTGCTGAGCGTATCTTCTAGGCAAAAGCATAAATTAAATAAATAAAAATGGGTCTGGTGATCCTGGCCCATGCTGCTGGTTGCCCTGGTCAGTGGTGTTGATGGGTCTGTGCTGCTGGCGGCTGTGGTCTGTGGTGCTGGTAGCATCTGTGGCCCTTGCCTGTGATGCTGGAGGACCTAGCCTATATAACTGGTTTAACTGGCCTTGGCTCATAGTACTGGCATGCCTGGCCATGGTGATTTTATATATATATATATATGTATTTAATTCTTTAGTAACCACGTAAGGCCCAGTAGGCACTAGTCCTGTTTACAGGGGTGAAGTAGGACAGTAGGAAGATGTCACAAGTACAGTAAATAACAGACATGCAAGGTAAACACGGCTGAAAAGCATTCAGATCTTAAGTCGAGGGAATCTCTTGCAGCAGGCCATCACAGGTAGGACTTCGCCATCAGGCACCAGAACCAGATGGAAACTTTTCTAGCTAGCTGTCTACCAAAGGGGGACGCCCACCTCCAACATCATGCACTGACGTCAGCTGCTCTGTATAGGTTGGTGGCCCCCCACATCCTCCCCAGTTCTTTCCCGCTGTCGACCTAGTCACGTTGGATCTGCAGGGAAACCGCTGCTGCTTCAGTCACCAGTTTCACACCTTTGGCTGTTTTATTTCTCACTTTAGTTTTCCCCCATCCTTTGATGGTTTTTCTTTTTGTTTATGTTGTCTTCTCCCTCTTTTTCAATGGAGCATCACAACAAGTGTGCCTGCGGCAAGCAATTCCTTAGGATGGCCACTCAACTTGCCTCTTCTGCCTAGGCCCAGGCCACGATGTAGTCTCTTTTTTTTTGTGATTATTTATGCTTCTCATGCTCCAACGGCCCTCTCACTCTGGGGGAATCCCAGCCCCATCACCCTGACTTGTACCATCTGGCACTAGTGCTCCAGGGCTTACCCTTCCCCCCCCGGTGGGGTCGGTGGAGGGGGCTGTCCCACCAAGACTGGATCAAGTGTTTGCACCGTGGCTAGCCAGGTGTGGGGCTATGAGTCTCCTGTCATCCACCGAGCGCTTTTTCCAGTGTTTTTCTTGTGCCCCGGGCCGCGTGGTGTGCAGTGACGCCTGTGACAGGGTCGTGCATGCTCCTGTGCACACCCACATTAGGTGTCTGCTGCGCTCTGCACCCATGCTGTAGAGGCTCAGAGGTGCCGTGCCCCAGCCTCCACCAGGGATCAAGCATGCACCGGCCACTGATCTGTCCCCTCCCCGGAGATGGAAAGCAGTCTGTCGGACGCTCGATCCATCTCCATCCCTGCCAACCCCCGGTGGCCCATGCTCATTCCCGAACACGGGTCGCTAGTGTAGCACGAGTTAAGGCACCAGCGCCTCAGCCCTCAGTGCCACCGGGCCCGCTTATGATGTAGAGTCTTGTGAATTCTTCCAGAGGTTCAGTGCCACCACCTGCCACCACCAGCAGACTCTCAAAGGGCACTTGCTCAAGCTGAAGGTCACCTCAGTGGAGCAGGAGCTGCAGGCACACTCTTCACAGACTTCCCAGGCCCAACCTCAGGCTACCCAGGCCCAGTTTTTGGCCTCCCAGGCCTAGCCTCCAGGTTCGGCTATGACCCAGGCCCGGGACAAGGCTTCAGAGAAGCACAAGCACTGGGACAAGGAAAAACATTGGCCCAAGTCCTCATCTTCCTGCTCACAGCCGCTGCACTCTCACTCAAACGCGTCAGGGTTCTGGACCCGCATCCCTCCACCCCCCCCCCACAGGGAAAATCGCTGTCTCTGGTGCAGGAGTGTCGGGCCAGGGAGCCTCCCTGCCCACTAAGCCCCTGCTGCAAAGGCCCATTTCCTCCTTGGGCACACAGCACAGTGGCCCCGTCAGCAGTCCCACCGCTGACACAGGTGTGATGGATGCAGGGACACCATCGTCACCTCTCCCGTCGCCCACATCCCTGGCATCTGATACCTCATGTAGGTCTGCGCCCCAGGTGAAGATGGGCTTTTCTCCGGCTCCAAGCCCTCGCTCAGCCCCATGCAGGGCTCATCCATTGCTGGCCCTGACATCACCTGCTTCACCGCAGGACCCTCCACGCCCTGCACTGAATGATCCATACTATCCTTAACTGGCACCCCACCCTGGTTACCCTATGCCAACACCAGGAACTCCTCCAGGTTATCCCTGTCCACCACCATCGGGCCTGACGTCAGTTACGGTGGACATCCAGGGATTGGTGTACTCCCTCTGGTGGTGGTGCTCCATTCACACGTATCAGCGACGGCCCCTCCACCTCCTCCCAGGGACCCACCAGAGGGGCCTACATCGCCCGCGCCCCAGCATCTGCCCCCAGATGCCAAGGAGGGTTTTTTCCCCTTCTGTCCCACCTGATGATGGGGATGAAGACCATCTTGACCTGGTTCTGCCAGATTCAGGGGATGAGGGTGCTACATACGAAGGGAAAGGTGATTCTAGGGATGTGGATATGATGTTCTATCTACACAGTCTCGCAGTTGCCTTTCCCTTTAAGAGTTGCCAGAAATGTCTTCAAGCTGGCTCCTCTTACCCACACAGGTGGTAACTCCCTCAGCTCCACCCCATGACACCAAGTCGTACTTTCCGCTGGCAGAAGCAGGTTCCCTCCTTTCTGCTTCCACGCTGAGTAGGCCCTGGTGCTTAAATCTTCGGATTTATTTCCAAAACTTACAGTAAAATTCATTCGAGTTTTGTCTTCACCTCGATCTTCGATTGCGATGGAGGATAAATCTTTGTCTGGATTTCGCCGGTGCCCATGCAGGCAGAAGATGTCGCATACCAACCCTCACGCCTTGTGTGTATACTGTCTGGGCCCTGATCATGATCCACAGGCCTGCAACGTGTGTTGGTCATTTCTTCCGAATGTCCTGGAGGACCGCGCTGCCCGCCTAAAGTTGGGCCATCCGGAGAAACATTGTCTGCTGGTCAAATCAAAGGATGCCCATTGGGTGGTCTCTGCCACTGCAGGGTCCACCGAGCAGTTAGAACAACTTAAGGCCTTCAAGGAGGAGGCAGCCCAGGCCGCTGCTCAATCCTCTTCTGCCTCAGCCATTGTTCCGCTCCAGCTGGGCTCCAACTATTTGGCCTCCTTCAAGGAGCTGAACCAATCCCTCTCAACCTAGGGAGAGGGCACTTCTGAGTTGCACAGTTCCAGCTCACACAAGGAGTCCAAGAAGGATAACGAGAAGGCTCATCGTTGATGCTCCTGGGACCAGGAACGTTCCCGCTCTCAGGAATCTTCAGTTTTGATTATGGTCAAAACCGCAGCTTTGGCCGCTGGCTTCAAGGTAACCCCATCAGACTAGTTGGCTGAGATGCTGGACGACAATGTGGATGAGCTGTTTCTCGACCCTGTCAACTGGTTGTCATCTGAAGAGTCTGACAACTCTCTTTTCAGGACTTTGGTCCTGCCGGTGACCACTGACAGGTCAGCCCAGCCTGGTGAGTTGGACCCACTGGTCATTAACCCATACCAGGAGGAGCTGCAGATGTCCCCAGCTCCCTCTTAAGACCCCCCGTCAGCACCACCGACAGCCTACGTCGAGGTTTCAGTCATCTTCAACTTTGGGGTCGAGCAGGTCCCGTCAACATAGGCGGTCTCGCTCTCATCACCATGGTAAGCAGTGCTGTCGCTTCTTGTCTTCGTCCTCCTTGGGTGAGGAGAGGCTTCAGCGCAAATTGCATCAACACTACGAAAACTTTTTGTGGCAACAGTTAGTTTTGTCTGGGCCGACACCAGCTACCACCCCGGCCATTACCTGGCTGTCACCCGAAAGGCCAAATCCGACTCCCATGGTGGGGTTGGTCAACACTGTTCCTCCCCCCGTGGAGCTGGTTCAGACCATGTTGGCTCAGCCGAAGCAGGCTTCTCCGCCAGTCATGGTGGAGCCGCCATGTAAGCAGCCAACAACCAGAGCTCCGACCAAGGACTCTTGGCCGGCCAAGGGACTTCCCCAGACTGTCTGTCACCCTTACACCTGACCATCCACGGCAGGTTGAGGGTGAAAGGAGTGGTCGCCCACTTTATGCGGACTCCTTGGAGTCCAAGGATTCCTTCTTGCACTCCTGCCCAAAAGGCCGATGCCAACTCCCCTGGAGGGGCCGGTCGACACCGTTCCTCTCCCTGCGGAGCCGGTTCAGACAGTCAGCTTGGCAGAAGCAGGCTTCTCCGCCAGTCATGGTGGAGCCACTACCTAAGCAGCTGACAACCGGAGCTCCGACCAAGGAATCTTGGCTGGCCAAGGGGCTTCCCCATTAGCTGTTTGTCACCCTTACACCTGACCATGACATGGCGGCGGGTCGAGGGTGACGCGAGTGGCCGCCCGCTTTATGCGGACTCCTTGGAGTTCAAGGATTCCTGCTTACACTCCCATCCACTGGACACAGAGTCGATCGGGGATCTCTCCATGGATGAAGGCCCTACTTCATTCATAGGGCACTCTCCCCATCTCCGAGTTCACGGATGAAGCTGAAGTCTGTCCAAAAATGGGCTCGATATTCCCTTACAGAAATTCTGGACAAAGGAGATTCTCCGACGGAGGCCTTCCCAGTGACCAAGGCCAGGCTCTGCCCTGAAACTTTGACAGTGCCCTGCCTCTTGCCCTGTACCATCGGCCCAGATGGCCCGCAAGTATGCAGTGCCCACCGGTACCCTTTCTGGGTTCATGGAGCATCCCTTGGCTGAGGGATTGGTGGCTGATGCAGACTCCGTGTTTCAGCACTTGGGCAATACCGGGGACATCGATAGACCGCCGGACAGAGTCCAAGAAATTGGACCATTCGGCCAAAAAGGTCTATGCTGCCTCCTCGCTAGGCCTCTGCCAGGCGAGCTCAGCCATCTTGATGGCACATTTCTTTCATGCCCTATTAGGCTCCCCGGATGAGGTGATTCCTCACCTTCCTGCAGATCTTCAGACCACAGTCAAACAGGTCCGAGACCAGTGTAGGGCACTCGTGAAACAGTAACTCCAGACGGCTCTGGATATTAGTGATTCTTTTTTTGTTTTAATTATTTTTTTTTTGATTTTAAGAAGATTATACATTGCTGTATATAGTATGCAAATACATCCATGATTAAAATAACTAGGCTGTGATTATAACATTCAATTGAATTCAGATTACATAGCAGGTACTGAGTTAGACTGCACTTTAAATTCCATCTGAGAGATAAATATATGTATAAATAAAGACATAAACATAAGGCTTGGGATACAGCCCAGTTTTTTAATATATCCTCTAATTCAATTTGTCTGTCCCCTCTCCCTCCCTGTATTCTTATGGTACTCCGATCATTGTAATATGGTTTCAGGGTACAAATTCTGGATAATCTTCCAATTGAAATAGGGTCCATTTTTTCCATACATTATTAAAACTATTGGTCTTATTATTTATTCTGGCTGAAATTTTTTCATGCTAACATACTAACTGCCAGCAGGTTAGGCCTTACGGTCTATCGAGTCTGCTTTAAACTCAGATCCCTAGTTGGGTACTGAGGCCCTCCCCTCCTTGTGTTCCAGAAACCCCTATCATCCATCCCAACCCCCCTGGGCCAGGCCATCATCTGATACATCCGCTTTCTGTGTCTGTCTCACCCTCTCTTGAAGCCCTCCACTGTGGATCTTTGAACCAGCCTGCCAGGCAGCGCATTCCAAGAATCCACCACCCTCTCAGTGAAAAACCTCCTCCTCTTCCCCCCCCCCACCCTTCCACCTTCCAACTTCAAACCATGCCCTCTGGTGATACCTCCCTGCTTTAGTCTAAAGATCCCCTCCGTGTTTACCCTATTATTCCCTTGAGGTACTTGAAGACCTCAATCATGTCCCCCCCATCTCTCCTCCAATGTAAACAGGCAGAGCTCCTCAAGACTGTCCTCATACGTCAAATCCCCTAGTCCTTGTATCATCTTAGTTGCCCTCCAGTGTACCCTCTCCAGGAGCTGGATGTCCCTCTTCAAGTGTGGTCTCCAGTACTGTACACAGTACTGAAGGTGTGGTCTAACCAGTCCATTGTACAGCGGCAGAATCACTTCCCTGCTCCTAGAGGTGATCCCCCTTTCGATGCATCACAATATCCTGTTTGCTTTGCTAGCCGCTCTCCAGCACTGCTCAGAGTTATTCATACATGCATCCACCATGACCCCTAGGTCTTTTTCCCCTGTTGAGGCTTCCAACGCCTCCCCTCCCAGGGTGTACCTGTGTTTAGAGTTTCCCTGCCCAAGGTGTAACACCTTGCACTTGGTGATATTGAAATTTAATTTCCATGTGTGAGACCACCTTTACAGGGTGTCCAAGTCCTCTTGCAGGGCCAGCCTCCCCTCTTCCCCCTCAACTGCTCCTGCTCCCATCTTGGAGTCATCAGCGAAGAGACTCATTTCACACCCTATACCATCCCTGATGTCCGATATGTATGCATTAAACAGGATCGGACCCAGGACCGAGTCCTGTGGTACCCCACTGCTGACCTCTCTAGGGTTCAAGAGCTCCCCACCGACCACTACTCTCTGAGTGCGTCCAGCTAGCCAGTTTTCAATCCATCTGACCATCAAAGGGCCTACTCCCAACCCCGTCAGTTTCTCCACCAGACCATTGTGGTGGACAGAGTCAAACGCCTTGCTGAAGTCCAAGAATAATACATCCACAGGCTTTCCTCTGTCCAGTTCTGATGTTACCCGTTCGTAGAACTCCACAAGATTGTGACACAATCTCCCTGGCACAAACCCATGTTGCCGACTATCCAGACCTCCCACCTCTTCCAAGTACACCCCCAATTGTTCCTTTAGAATACTCTCCATTTATTTTCCCACCACCGAGGTCAAACTGATGAGTCTGTAGTTATCTGGTACTTCCCTCGACCCCCTTTTATGGATTAGCACATGTGCCTCTCGCCATTCCTAGGTACCCTCCGTCTCAAATGACCTGTTGAAGAGCTCCGCCAGGGGTGCAGCCAGTATGTCCGCCAATTCCCATAGTGCTCTCAGATGAATGCCATCCGGCCCAGGAGATTTATCTTTCTTTAGGGCCTTAAGGGCTAACCACACCCTTTCGGTGGAGATAGCATCATCCATCCCTGCCACCTTACTGGCCTTTTTATGCTTATCCTAATGTGACACCCTGAAAGTTCTCTTCCCCCTCTTGCTCCATTTCTGTTGCTCCCTGATCCCACTCACTACCGCTTCTATCCCCATCATGCCTTGCTTTGTAGATATCCCATCCCCTTCCCTAGTGAACACAGAGGCGAAAGTACTCGTTTGATACCTCTGCCTGGTCCCTCGCCTCTTCCACCCACCCTCCTTCTGACCTCAATCTGCCGAGATGGCCCTTAGTTTTTCTCTGCTCCCCAATGTACCGGAAGAACCCCTTTTCCCCTCCCTGTATCCACTGTTCCAGCCGCTGCTCTTTACTGGACTTGGCCCCCGCACCATCCGGGTGGCTTTTCTAGATGCAAGATGGTACATTTCCTTTTCCCTATCCACTCTCGTTGTTTTATATTTTTTGTAGGTGGCCTTCTTTTCTCTGACCGCTATCTGAACCTCACTGGACCACCAGCATGGTTTATGTGACCTTGCTCCCTTACGCTTCACCTTAGCGCAGGTCCTGACTGCCTCATGAAGTCCCCGTTTTATGACCTCCCATCTCTTTTCCACATTTGTCATTGCTGTAATCCCCGTCAAGTGATCCTTGAGAATATTTCCCATGCCCACAAAGTCTGCCCCCCTGAAGTCCACTGCCAGTGTCCTAGATATCTCCCCCCTCCCCCCATGCTTATTTGAAACCAAACAGTATTGTGGTTGCTCCCAGTCAGGGTTCTCTACAACCAGGTCCCTTACCAGATCCCCATCCACCAGAACCACGTCCAGGACATGCTCCTCCCTTGTGGGCTCCATCACGTGCTGTGTTAAGAACACATCCAAGTTGAGGTTAGTTTTCTCCAGGCTTCCTTAGTTGGGACACACGTGGTAAGCCAAAGTCTTGTAATTATTTTCTTAGCTGCAAGTATGAGGAGTGTCAGCATTTTATACAGCCCTTTTGGAATTTGTATTCCATTAGGTGGGGTAGCTGTCAGTATAGAGGTCTGGCTGGGCACCTCTGGTCTCTCATATATTGCATGATATTAGTGATTCTTGTGCCCGCTTGGCGGCGGCCATGGTTGCCATGCACCATAGGGCTTGGCAACGGATTTCAACTTCACAGCAGATAAAAAGCACAAGCTGGTGAATGTCCCCTTTTTTGGGCACCAACCTGTTTGGGTCTGGTGTAGAGGGTCACCTCCAGCGCACTGAAAAGTCCAATGCCACCCTGGACTCTGTGACATCTGCCCAGAAGGACAACAAGGGCTCAAAGCAGCAGAAGTGCAAGCCCTTTTGGTCCTCCACCCCTGCGGCAAAACCGGCCCAGCATCAATCTGGCAAGCAGGCTCAGTCCTGGTGACCTCTGGCCACGTCCATGGCTTTGGTGGTCTGTAAGTCCCTAGGGAAGGGACCAGGTGGCTCCTCAGCTGGATCCTCCTCCTCCTCCAAGCCTGCTTAGTGACGGGATGGGGGTTGCCACCCTCATGCCCGCCACACCTCCCCTGGGTCCTCCTGTGGGGGCCGGCTCCACCACTTCCTTTCCACCCGGTCTACTGTTACCACGGACAGGTGGGTTCTGGAAGTGGTCGGTCAGGGTCTGCCCCTGGAATTTGAGCAGTACCATCCAAGCCAAGCCCACACCCCACAGGAGGACTTGGTATCCACAGACACTCGGTCAGCTCTTCGAGACAACATAGCCCAGCTCCTTCGTAAGGAGGTCATGGTCAGAGTTGTGGCTCCTTCGTAACACCCAGGGTTTGTCTCCAGGTACTTCCTGGTGCCAAAGTGGATGGAGGGCTGGTGCCCCATTCTAGATCTGCATGACCTGAACAAATTCCTCAGGTCCTGCACCTTCAGGATGGTAACTCTGTCCCAGATCATGCCATCTCTGGAGCAAAACATGTGGTTTTGCTCTCTGGATCTTTAGTACGCGTTTTCACGTCCGGTCCATCTGTCCCACTGAAGGTTCCTCAGCTTCCTAGCAGAGTGTGCTCTTTATGAGCTCGAAGCCATGCCTTTCGGCCTGTCCTCAGCCCCCAGGGTCTTCACCAAATGCATAGCTGTGGTGGCAGCTTACCTGAGGTGCTGAGGGGTCTGGATGTACCCCTGCCTGGATGACTGGATGATAGCAGGTCCCTCCAGGCATGAGTGGAGCAGTCCAGGGACCTGGCCCTTCAGACCTGCATTGACCCTGGCCTCCTGGTCAACGAGGCCAAGTTAGAACTCGTGCCCTCATAGGTGATCAGCTTCATTGGGCCAGAGCTCGGCTCCCGGCGGACAGGGCAGAGGTTCTTTCCTCCTTTGCCCAGTCATTTCTGGTTGGGCACTTGCACCCTGCCTGGGACTTCCTGCACCTTGTGGGTTACGTGGTGGCCTGCACCAGCATGGTCCGATGGGCCAGTTAGCGTATGCGAACCCTGCAATGGGGGCTGGCCAGCCAGTGGTCTCAGTGCAAAGGTCACTTTGACCAGCTGATCACTGTGACCCAGAGGATGTGGGATGCCTTCCAGTGGTGGCTTATCCCAGACCATCTGCAGGAAGGGGTCCCATTTGTCCACCCCGAGCTGATGGTCATGCTGATGACCGACACCTCTCTCACAGGCTGGGGTGCCCACCTGGGGGAACACGGAGTCCACGGGCTCTGGTCCCCCCCCCCCCAGAGCCCCAATGCCACATCAACCTGCTGGAGCTCCAAGCAGTTCAGCTAGTCCTGACCACATTTGCTCCGTTTGTCCAGGGTCAACTGGTCCAGGTCCAGACAGACAACAACACAACCATGTACTATCTCAACAAGCAGGGTGGGCGCACTCCTTTCCTCTGTGCAATAAAGCTCTCTGCATCTGGACCCTCATGTGCAGCCTGGAAGCAGATCTGGCTATCCATGTGGCAGGAGCCTCCAGTCAACTGGCAGATGCCCTCAGCCAGGTGGGCACGGCATCTCACGAGTGGCCCCTCAACCCGGAGGCAGTTCACAGTCTGTTCTCCCAGTGGAGCACCCCTCAGGTGGACCTGTTTGCCTCAAGGGAGAATGCAAAGCTGAGGCTGTTTTGTGCCCACCCCCCTCAGCAGGGCTCACTGCAAGGGATGCCTTCTCGAGGCCGTGGACCCAAGGCCTGTTATATGCCTTCCCTCTACTTCTCTTGATCTACAAGGTGCTGCTCAAGGTCAGGAGGGACAAGGCACAGGTGAGCCTGGTGGCTCTGGACTGGCCTCGCCAGTTTTGGTACCCCAGTCTCCTCAGTCTCATGCAACAGGCTCTAAGTCGTCTTCCAACAGGCGCCAGAACCTGCTCTACATCAATAAGGGGAAGGTACTTCACCTGGACCGTCAATCCCTGCACCTGACAGCCTAGTTCCTGAGTGGCTAGAGTTCCAGGCTTTGGGTCTCTCCAAAGATGTCCTTACCATGGTGGAGGCATCTAGAAAGGAATCAACCAGAAAATGCTATGCCTTCAAACGGAAGAGATTCTCATATTTGGTGTCAGGGCAAGGGGTTGGACCCTTCAACCTGTCCTATGGCTAGCATTTTGGACTATCTGTGGTCTCTCTCCCCAAGGGGGACTTCGGTCGACAACCTTAAGATGCACCTGGCAGCCATCTCTGCTTACCGGGTGTGGGCTGGTCAGCAGTTGGTGGCAGAGGAGAAGGTGGTCCGGTGCTGTTTCACAGGCCTTGACCACATTTCCTCTCCGGTGCATTAACCACCACCACTGTGGGATTTGTTGCTGGTTTTGGCAAAGCTCACGGGCAAGCCATTCGAACTGATGCACAAGTGTGAGATGTCTCACCTGTTGTGGAAGACCACCTTCCTGGTGGCTATCACGTCAGCCAGAAGGATCAGTGAGCTCCAGGCACTCTCAGTGGAATCTCCTTAGCTGGTCTTCCATCGGGACAAGGTTGTCCTGTGCCCCAACCCAAAGTTCCTCCCAAAGGTTGTCTCTGAGTTTCACCTGAATCAGGTGATTACTCTGCCTGTGTTCTTCCCAAATCACACCTTGGAGGCCAAGCTCAGGCTATCTGCCCGGAGCGTGATGACACTGAGCACTATAAAGAGCACACAGCTGGAGTTCAGGGAAAGACTCACCAGCTGTTTGTCAACTACACTGAAGCCACCTGGCAGACCTGCAGCCAAACAGGCAGAGTTGGCAGGTGGATTGCATCTCCTCGTTGATCTCTGCTTATAGGTTGACAGGTAGGGAGCCTCCTGTAGGGCTTAGGGCTTATTCCATCTGCCATACCGCTGCATCAGGGGGCTGCTTCTAGGGACGTCCCTGTCCAGGAAATCTGCAGGGCTGCTACCTGGAAGTCAGCATACACCTTCATTTCCCAGTACCACATTGACTCAAGAATCACGCCAGGATGCTGGTTTTGGGGCCTCTATTCTCCAATCTCTGTTCCCTAAGTAGGGGGTGTGCACCTTGCTTCCCTCCTCCCGGGGAACTACTAGGAGTCTGCCAGACAGTGTGGATAGAACATCATAGCCACATCCCTAGAAACAAAGGTTACTCACCTGTAACAGTAGTTCTAGGAGTGGTATATGATGTTCATCCACACGGACCCACTCAACCTCCCCAGTTTCAGCGCACACATGCTGCTACCAGCGGGCAAGATCTGGCGGCATGGGGTGGAGATGAGGGAGTTACCACCTGGGCGGGTGGGAGGAGCCAGCTTGAAGACATTTCTTCGGGCTCCTCTGAAGGGGTCTCCGCTCCCAAGGACATTCCTCAGTCCCACCCAGATGACCCCTCCTTTTTGGCAGTCATGCACCTCATTCAGGCATCCATGAGCTTTGGTTCGGAGGAGCAAGACCCCGAGCTAGCCATTTATCTGTGCAAGCCTGATGCCCCACCACAGGTGGTCCCCTGCTGATCAACACATATGTGGATGTCACCATGGCAGCCTGGCATCGGCCCCATCTCCTCCCTGCCATGTCTTGCAAGGCGGACAGGCTGTATCATGCCTCTGATGGCAGGCCTTTTTTGGGGTAGCAGGCACAGGCAGATTCAGTGGTCATTAATGCCACCCATGACCATTGCAATCGGTCCAAACATCTCAGATCCCTGCCCCAGACAGGGAATCCTGCCGTTTTGGATCTATTTGGTAAGTGGATGTTTGCTTCCTCTACTTTGGCCATTCGGGCATTAACTACCTGGGCCACATGTTGCAATATCAGAACACCCTGTTGGACAAGATCAAGGAGGTAGTCCTCTCCCTCCCTGAGGGAACTCCTAACTCAGAGTTGCAGGACCACCTCAAGGGCATCTGTGATGTAGGTGACCATCTCCTTCACACCACTTACAATGCTGTAGATGTGTTGTTTAGGGCTACAGCAACTGGTGTCTGTCTTCACTGCTATTCCTGGCCCAGGGTATCGGGTTTGCATAGGATGTGCAACAGTCTTATCTTGAATGCCCCTTTCAGATGTCCTCTGTTGTTTGGGGGTGATGTGGAGGACATTCTTACCAAGCTTTAGGCCTCAGGGAGGGCCATTCAGTCAGTCCACATCCTTTAGCATACACAGTCTAGGCCTGCCCAGAAGCAGCCTTTTCGCCGCCCCAACCCCCCACCAGGCCAGGAAGTAGAGGAGAGCCCAGGCAAATGCAAGCCCACTGCCTCTGCTCTGCCCACCTCAGCTGCATCAGCCAGCAAGATCCCCAGAGGGGGACCTGCAGCCCATGTCTGCCCCCCCCCTTGACTCCTTGCCCAGTCCCCTCCCACAGGCAGAGCAGGAGATGGTGGTAGGGGGTCGTTTCTCCCTCCACCTGCCTAAGTGGAGGGAGATCACAACTGACAGCTGGGTGCTTCAAATAATTGAACAAGGTCACTCCCTGGAGTTTCTGGAATGGCCTCTAGACAACTGTCCATCTCTTTCCCATTACCCTCGACATCATGTTCCTCTGATATGGGAGGAAATCCATGCCCTCCTGCGAAAGTGGGCCATAGAGCCAGTACCAGTATCTCAACAAGGGACAGAGTACTACTCCCATTTTTTCCTAGTACCAAAGCACACAGGAGACCTAAGGCCCATTCTGAATCTCAGCAATCTAAACCTTTCCATTCAGTACAAGAACTTCAGAATGGTCATTCTACAGGGCCTTCTCCCCGTTACATCAGGGGGACTGGATGTGTTCCCTGGATGCAGGATGCATGTCTTCACATCTAAATATGCGCTTTTCACAGGCGCTTCGTACGCTTCCATTTCCAGGGAACCCACTACCAGTTTCGAGCACTCCCCTTTGGCTTGTCTTCAGCTCCCAGGGTTTTTACCAAGTGTCTGGCAATGATAGCAGCTGTCCTCAGGCATCATGGATTTTATGTTTTTCCCTATCTGGATGATTGGCTCCTGGCAGCCTTGTCCAGGGAGCACCTTCTGCTAACCCTCGAACATACCCACAGTCTTTTCCAGGACCTGGGGGGTGACCATCAATCAGGACAAGTCCTTCCTGTCTCCCTCCCAGCACCTGCAATACCTTGGGACAGTTCTGGACATGGCCCAGGGCATGACCTTCCTCCTGCAAGACAGAGCAGACCGATTGATGGAGCTGGCCAGACATCTGTACTCCTCTCGTCTTGTCTCAGCCTGCTTGTTCCTGCACCTTCTGGGTCATATGGTGGCTGCCATAGTAACCATCCCCTTGGCCAGGCTCCACATGAAAGTGCCTCAGTGGACACTCCTGGTTCGGTGGATCAGTGCATAGACGATCTCGACCAAATGGTCATGGTCTTAGACCCTGTAAAGAGGGTTCTGCTGTGGTTGCCGGAGGCCAGCAACCTCTTCCAGGGGGTCCCTTTCTTTGTTCCCCTTCCTCAACAAATCCTGACCACGGACACATCCAGCTCAGGATGGGGGCCCTTCTGGGGGCTCACCAAACCCAGGGGCTGTGGTCAGCGGCCGAGGGCCATCTGCTTATCAATATTCTGGAGATGCGAGCCATTCTTTATGCCCTTCAGGCCTTCCAGACTCACCTCTCCCCAGGCCCGGATGCTGGTTCAGACAACACCAGCATGGTCCACTGCATTAACAAACGGGATGGGGGACCCACTCATCTCCCATGTCGGCAGGAGATGCGGGTCTGGTAATGGGCCCTGGACCACAGCCTTCATCTGTCGGCCATGCATTTTCCAGATGTGCAAAACATCTTAGTGGACAGCTTAAGCAGGTCCCAGTCTCGGGCACATGAGTGGGAGCTTCTGCCCTCCATAGCAGAAGATCTATTCGACCACTGGGTTCATCCAGAGTTGGACCTTTTTACATCCCCACTCAACGTAAAACTGCCACTTTTCTGCTCGCTCGCTCCGGGGCCTAGAGTTTTCTGGCAAGACACATTGTCCCGCTCCTGGAAGGGGAAGTTTCTGTATGCCTTTCCTCCCTTCCATCTTCTTATCAAGCTGCAGATGGAGGGGGCAACCATGATTCTGATCGACCCATTTTGGCCTCATCAGATCTTGTTCCCTCTGCTTCAGCAACTGACAATGGAACCTCCAGTTCCTCTCCCACTTTGCACAGGCTTGGTCTCCTAGAAACAGGGCACCCTGACCCATCCAGACCTCAGGTCGCTACACCTTCATGCATGGCTCCTTAAGACGTAGCCATTTCTCACTTTAGGGTTTCCACCAAAGTAGCTGAGGTCTTCGTGGCAGCTTGTAAGCCTTCTACCAAAGCCACTTACTTCATGAAGCAGAAGCATTTTTCCCTTTGGGCTGCTTCGCACTGCCTGGATCCCTTTACATGCCCAGTCAATCAGATCCTGGATTACCTGTTGTCCCTCTCAGATGCAGGCCTCAAATACTCGTCCATTAAGATACATTTGTCTACCATCTCTGCGTACCATTTACCCATGGATCGGCGAGGAATGGCCCAGCTTGATGTGGCCTGTACTTTTTTAAGAGGTATACTGCATCTTAAACCCCCGACTTGTAACCTGGTCACGGCTTTGGATCTCAACTTTGTGTTAGGAAAGCTCACCCTGCCTTCTTTTGAACCAGCCGCGAGTTGCGAGCTACGCCATCTGTCATGGAAAGTGTCATTTTTAGTTGCTGTTGCTTCTGCTTGGAGGATTTCCGAGCTTCTGGGCCAGCTGCACAATCAGCAGACTCGATAGACCGTGAGGCCTGTTTCTGCTGGCATTTTTGTATGTTCAGGCCATTATGTGTATGGAGCCTAATCTGGTTTTCCACAAAGACAGGGTGTCTTTACGTACTAATCCTCAGTTCCTCCCTAAAGAGTTTCTGAGTTTGCTTTGAATCAGTCTATTCATCTCCCTGTGTATTTCTTAGAGCATGCCAATCCAGGGGATGCATTGCTCCATACGTTGGATATTCATAGAATTTTGCATTATTGCCGGCCCGTCGGCGCAGCAGTTGAATTTCCGCTTGCGACGCCGGCGACCCGGGTTCGGGAACAGACCCGGGTCACTGGAGGGCCAGCCGGGGGAGAAGGATAGAGCATCCTATGGACTGCTGTCCTTCTCCGGGGAGGGTTGGCAAGTGTCTGGCGCGAGACGGACCCCTGGCGGAGGCTGGGAGTCACGCAGCTACCGGTGCTCACGTGTAATGGAGGCGGGGCAGATGCTGGACATCATTGCACGTCCCCGCCTCCCGGAGGAAAAACGGAAAAAGGAGGGGTGGGTCCTCTGTCTACATGAAGCCCTCCCCGAGTTTCAATTAGCCACCGTCGCCAGCACTCCCAACTAGTTACTGGTTCTGCGGCACTGGAATTAGGAGAACCAGTGCCATGGCCCTGCCCTCCGGGGGATGACTGGGAGATGCAGGCAGTTGACGGTTGGTGGGAGCCTGGAGGCCATGACCAGGGCAGAGCCTGATAGAGGACCTGCCAGAAAAAGGGGAATAATAAAAAAAAAAAAAAAAAGAATTTTGCATTGTTATATACACACAGGATTAAAGAGGTCAGGAAGTCCTCTCAGTTTGTTTCGTATGCCCTGGGTAAAGAGGGCGCCTCTGTGTCTAAGCAGTGTCTGTCCAAATGGTTGGCCAACTGAATTATTTTTTGTTACCGAAAATATGGTAAGGAGCTTCCTGGCATCGTCCATGGCCATTCCACCAGGGGGTGGCTGCCTCGGTAGCTTGTTTACAAAATATGTCTGCTGCAGCTATCTGGAGTTCAGTTCACACTTTCACTGAGCACTACAGCCTGGACATTGCCTCTAGGCATTGAGCCAATTTTAGTCTGGCTGTCTTGCAGGGCCTTCTTTCATAGGCCTTATCTCCTCCGCTTGTTTAAGTAAGGCTGTCAGTTTTGGGAACTGCTTGCTACTCATCCTACCTGTGATAGCCTGCTGCAAGAGATTCCCCCAATGTAAGATAGTACAGTTACTAAGAACTTACCGTAACAGTTGATTTTTGAGGGGATCTCTTGCAGCAGGCCCCTCCCTTCCTCCGGGCCTGTTTTTCCTGCTTACACTTCTTCTCCAAGAGAAGTCCTTCAGCCTTCCTTTTTTCCTTTCTTTTTCCTGGAACCTCTGGTTCCTCCTTGGTTCCCTCAGCCAGATGATCTGGGGTGGTTGAGCCAGGAGAACTGGGGAGGTTGTGGGGGGCCGCCCACCTATATAGAGTGGCTGACGTCAGTGCGTGACATCAGTGGTGGGCGAACCCCTTTGGTAGACTGCTAGCTAGAAAAGTTTCCATGTGGTCCTAGTGCCTGATGAAGTCCTACCTGTGATGGCCTGCTGCAAGAGATCCCCTTGAAGATCTACTGTTATGGTAAGTTCTTACGTAACTGTACTTTCCCACAGATAGCAGGTACTTTAGGAAACATGCTAATAGAGCTACATAGATTCAGGTTAAAAAAATAAATAATTGCATCTGCATTAGTTGGTGTTGGTGGCAGTGGTCTGTGGTGCTGGTGAGCCTTGCCCGTGGTCCTGGTGGCCCTGGTCTTTGGTGCTGATCACCCTGATCTGTGGTACTGGGGAGCCTGACCCATAACAGCTGGTAGTCTTGGCCCACAGTGCTGGTGGGCTTGACCTATAACAACTGGTAGCCCGGGCCCATGGTTCCTGTGGCCCTGGTCCGTGGTGCTGGGGGTCTGACCCATAACAGCTGGTAGCCCTGTCCCATGGTGCTGGTAGCCCTACCCTGTGGAGCTAGTGGGTGTGACCCATAACATATGGTAGCTCTGCCCTTGGTGTTGGTAACCTTTGTGATGCAGGGGGGCCTGACCCATAATAGCTGGTAGCCCTGGCCCTTGGTGCTGGTGGGCCCGACCCATAACACCTGGTAGCCCTGGCTTATGGTGCTAGTGGACCTAACCCATAACACCTGGTACTCATGGCCCTTGGCACTGGTAGCCTTAGCCTGTGGTGCTGGTGGGCCTGACCCATAACAGCTGATAGCTGTGGCTTGTGATGGTCCTCACCCATAACAGCTGGTAACCTTGACCCGTGGTGCTGGTAGCTCTAACCTGTGGTGCTGGTGGGCCTGACCCATATTAGCTGGTAGCCCTGGCCCATGGTTCCCTTCCCTCAGTTCACACCTAAAAATGAACTTTTGGCTCAGTATGTCTTCCTTGCCAAAACTAAGCAACAGTGTTTTTTGTGGCCCAGGCCTGTTGTGCTGGTAGCTATGGCCTGTGGTGCTGGTGACCCTGGTCTGCAGTGCCGGTAGTCCTGGCCTGTGGTACTGGGGGGCCCTTGTCCATGGTACTTACGTCCTGAACCATGATGCTGGTGGCCATGGTCCACTGTGCTGGTGGCTCTGGTTCATGGTGCTGTGGCCTGTGGTGTTGGAGGCCCTGGCCCATCGTACCGGTGTGCTGGGTCCATGGTGCTGATGGCCCCCGGCCCTGATGCTGGTAACCCTGGCCATTGATACTGTTGTCCCTAGCCCATGGTGCTGGTGGCACTGGTCCATAGTGCCCTGGCCTGTGGTGTAAATGCCCTGGTTTGTGATGTTGGAGACCCTGGCTGGTGGCCCTGAACCATGGTACTGGTGTTGGTGGCCATAATATGTGATACTGATGGTCCTGGTTTGTAGTGCTGGTGGCTTTAGTCTGCGGTGCTGGAGGCCCTAGCCCATGGTACCGCTCCTCAGATCACACCTGGAAAAATGCCTTGGCTCATTGTGTTTTCCAAGCCAAGAGTAAAGAGAGTGGTGTTGGTAGCCATGACCCAAAGTGCTGGTAGCCTTGGCCCATGGTGCCCCTCCCCAAGTCACACCTGGAAATGTGCTTTGGCTCAGCATGCTTTCCAAAACAAAACTAAAAAAGTGTTGGCCCTGGTCCATAGTGCTGCTGGTTCTGGCCCATGGTGCTGGTAGCAGTGGCCTTTGATGCTAGTTGTCCTAGCCTGTGGTGCTGGTGGCCCTTACCCATGGTGCTGATGGCTCAGGCCTGAATTGTGGCCCTGGACTGAGGTGTTAGAGGCCCTGGCCCATAGTACTGGTGTCCTTGGCCTGTGGTGCTGATGGCCCTGAACTATATTGCTGGTAGCCCATGGGTTTTGGCATCCGTGGTTTGTGGTGCTGGTGGCCCTTGTCTGTAGGGCTGGTGACCTATGGCCTGTAACAGCTGTTGGCCTTGATCCATGGTGCTGCTGACCCTGGCCCAATGTGCTGGTGGTCACATTCCATGTTGCAAGTGACCATGGTTCATGATGCTGGTAGCTGTGGCCTGAGTTGCGGCCCTGGCCTGTGTTGCTGCATGCCTTGGCCCGTGCTGCTGTTCCATGATGGCCTTGGTTTGGGGTTCTGCCAGCACTGGTTCACACTGCTAGTGGCACTGGCCTGTGTGGCTGGTGGCCGTGACCTGTAGTTCCCGTGGCCCATGGTTCTGGCATCCCTAGTCTGTGGAGCTGTTGGCCCTGGCCCTTGGTGCTCTTGGCCCTGACCTGTGAAGCTGGCAGTCCTTGTCCATGGTATCAGCATTCCTGTTCCTTGTGACCCTGTCTCATGGTGATCATGTCTTTGACACCTGGTGCTCTCGACCCTGGTCCATAGTGCTGGTGTCCTGATTGATTTATCCATTACAATCTGACAAATTATCACCATCTGATCTGCTCATGCTCAAACAAAAGTCAAGAAAATTAAGATCAGATTACCAAAACCTACTCTCAGTAGCTAAAGTGAATACTCATAAGGGCCAGAAAGCCTTTTTCTGTGGAATGTCCATCCTTTGGAATAGCTATAGCTTACTTGTTTACCTATGCACAATAGACAGCAACACACTGTTCTGTATAGAAATGCTGAGTTACCTTACACATGATACACAATGTACACATCTCTTTTTACTGTGTTCTGTAAAATGCACTGCTGTCTTTTTCATACTTATTTATCCTATGCAATCCAGTCCAGGTCATTCCTGCAAATAGGCAACTACGCTTAGCGTACTCACCCTGTCAACAAACACATGGAATTGAATTAAACCTTTGAGCAGTCTGCTTCCAGGGTTATCTATGTTGTGAGATAGTGAGCTGTGGAAAGGAAATCTGATTGGTAACATGGGATAAACTAAGGTTCTAACTGGGTGATACTGAAGAACTTTCACATACAGTGGCCCATGTAGTCTAAAATCCCATGAAAAGTTCTTTTGAATGAGGTATTGGGATTATCTGTAGCTGGCAGCAACCAAGAGATGTAATTATGTCTGCTGTGATTCTACACTGTCACGGATGTGATGTCACAGAGGAACACGCAGTGCCAGACTGCCTGTAGTTGGGCACTGCTTAGCCATCCATGACATCACAGGGTTCCATAAAAGGGCAGCAGTGTAGTATCAAAATA
This sequence comes from Neoceratodus forsteri, assembly GCA_016271365.2. Classification (NCBI taxonomy): domain Eukaryota; kingdom Metazoa; phylum Chordata; order Ceratodontiformes; family Ceratodontidae; genus Neoceratodus; species Neoceratodus forsteri. The sequence goes on along the minus strand of JADMNL010000032.1, from coordinate 126,301,039 downwards.
TGGCAGAGTTCGTCAGCTATACCTCTGGACTGCTTCCAGCTACAGGCAAGCCCAATACCTTGTTAACAATAACTTATCCTGGGCATTTAGACTACGTGGGACACTGTGCAGGACTGTTTCCCTTTATGGTAGTGCTAAATCAAGCCAGGGGATGACAGGAGTAGCTTTGTCTTGGTACAGCTCTCAAAAGGTTTTTGGGCAGAAGAGGTGAGTAGGCCAGTGGGTTGAAAACAAAATATTCCAGGATCACAATTTTTGTCAACCCAAAAGGGTTCTGCCCTGCAGTTTTCTGTTTTGTTAAGGAACGATGCACTTCTTAGTCATAAGCTGTAGTTCCTAAAGTGCAAACTAAACTTTAATATTTTTAATATGAATGTTTTTATAGCTAAAATTCTAAGGCTTCTACTTGTACCTGAAGGTTTCAGCCATTAACATAACCCTTACAGAATGGTGCCAGCCTGTCAGAATGCTGTTTCTAGTCATGAGTTATAATTGTAATTTATTCTCTATCTTTCTGTTTCTGTTTTATATGAAGAGAGTGAATGACAAAGGATCGACAGTAAGCCAGGACAAGGGCTGAGATAGCCAAAGCAGTGCTGCGACTGAAGGGAAGGGCAACTGCAGTCGCCAGATCAAACATCCTCTCAACAGTCAAAAGACCAGCCTAGGGACGCTACCAGAAGCAATGCAAACCAATTGTTGCTTCACTTGAATGTTTTTGTAATTTTTTTTGTGGAATTTTCTGTTTGTTTGGAGACGCGTCTGCACTGGAGAGTCTTGTACGCACTACCCAGCATCATCGTTTGGGGACCCGTGTACAGCCTGTGGTGAGGTGAGGGCTGCTGGGTGAAGAAATTGACTCTACTCTGTGACAAGCAGGCAGGACCTGCTAAGTGCTCGGGCCACCGCAGCAGGTCACTGATGGGGAGGGCCACCCACTTTTTGGGGGAGAGGGAGTGCCACCCTGATGACATGGTTTCAAAGAAACATAAACTTGGTTTTCTCTTTGTTTAAATGTAATTGGACATTTGGGCATTCATGCAGTCCATTTACTCTCCTTACAGTATGGTCTCTTCTGTTTGTTTAATTTGAGCTAATCCTAGTTGAAGCTGCTTTTTCCCTGTCTAATATTTGTTTTAATTCCCCCAGTCAGTTCCAGAACCTTTGGGCATCAGTGGAGCAGAAATTTGCCACATGCTTCCACTCCGCTGATGGCCGGGTGAGGCCCAGAATAGATCAGTGGTTTAAAAAAATAAAGATTTGGTGGGGAAAGGAGCAGCATAAACCAGGGACCTTATAAAGGGCAATCAAACACAAGAAAACATACAATAGGAAGATTACAGCAACCACGCATGCACCACTTGAACAGGGGAGAGCTAGGCTTATGTTCCTGTGGACATGTCATGGGACCGGTGCTAGGCTGCAACCTCCCAATAGGAAGGTAACTAGGTGTTGTGTTAACATCCTAGGTATGTTTGAAAAGATTCCTGCAGGAAACCTCATGGCTGTCAGCTGTTTTGCCCCCGAGAGCTCGCACCCCATTGAGTCATTACTCTCCTTTTCTATTTTTAATCATGACTACCTGCCATATTTTAATAGGGAGTAATTTTATAAAAAATTGCCCTGAGATTTCTCACAGGCGGGGGGTCTTAAATATTTGTGGCTAGATTAAGGGGGAGGCAGACCCAGAAATATAGAAAGACGCACACAGAGCAGGCTGGTTTGGGGGGAGGTAGGCCCAATGGGCAAGCTCCTCTGGAAACATTTGTAGATGAGTGCAGTGAGAGTGTTGGATGAAAAAAGGGACCCCGCCAAATACACCCGGGTTTAAATGGTAAAATAACTGAAGAGGGTTAACTAGGATTGCAAAATACTTCTTTTTTTTTTAACTGATGGGCTCCCCTAAGAGTTGTAGCTTCAGCACTGTCTCAGCCCATCAGTTATCCTAAACAGAGAGAACAGCCTGTTCAGTCAATGCGAACGTTTGGTTCCAAAAAATAAAACATAGTCTGTTATTAAACTGTCCCCTTTTTTGTGTGTAAAATACCCTTCCTTTGGTTCCCCCCCTCCAAGTTCTTCCCATGCTATACTCAGTACTGGGGCTGGTACCAGGAGTCACGGAATTGGATTCCTAAGATTCCACCCCAATTTTTGGAATTAGCATTTTCAGAAACAGGAACAGGAAACAGATTTGGAACTGAAATTTCTAAACAGTCTAATTGGATCAGAATTAGAGTTCCAAGCATCCCTAGTCAATAGGTAGAGGGTGCCTCGCCACCAGGACATTGCCAGACCATCCCTCCAATCACTAGTTCTTGGATGGAAACTACTAAATCTCCCCGGTGGTAGTGCAGCCAGCACCCCCCACTGGAGTGGCACAACACAGGCCCCTCTTAAATGTATTTCTGTACCAGTCTTATGGGAATTATTATTCTTGGCCCTCTCCTCTTCCCCCACTCAAGTTCTTGCTTTTGTCAACAGTATTGGCCATTTTTCTAACCCCTTCAATAGCAAACAGTATGGTGACTTCCTTGGTCGGTCTTGGGACAGCCGCTGGTTTGCACATGAACACATAGCATATCCTTTTCCAGTACAGAGGATGGAATTTTGTATACCAGTTTAAAACCAGAACATGCACCCCCAGCAGCTGGGAAGACAATGGAGGTGTTCTGTGCAAGCTATCCGGTATCCCACAGGACTTTTTTTTTTTATGTCAAGCACTCTGCAAACAGCAATACTTTTCTATCTGTTTTAAGGAGGATTTTCTTACTCAACCAGTGACTGATTTTATTGAAACATAAAGATACGGCGTGCTTCCTAGTCTTGCATTGTGACTCACCATGTGGAGTGGCTTTTCAAGGAATGCAGAGGAATGGACTGAAGAAGCACAGCCATTGCAACTTATTCTCTGTGGAGCGTCTTATCTGTGGACTCTTAGTGTAAACTGTGATTCACACCCTTTTGTGTACAGTAGGACTTGGTACGTCCAGAAACGGGAGCTGGACGGAGTGTTACGATCCCTTGTAGAGGGCACCTCACAACACAGGGCCCAAACATTCAGAATGAAGCTTCTTGGAGGACTACTTGTGTATTTTTGGGAGGGGCCCTGATTTTTAAGAAGCTGCGCATACCCCAGAGCGCGCTTATGCACTTTTTTATTTTCACAAGTGCATCTCGGATTTGCTCAGTTTTCTGTACTACATGCCACTTTAAAGAAAAAAAATCAATTAATTAAATATACAAATAGTGAGCTCCCTTTCAAAGTAACCTGTGACTCAGTGTGGTAAAACCATGGCCGAGCACAGGGCCTGAGGGGTGTTCAGAATTTTAATAAAATAATAAATTTAAATTATATTTTTTTCTACATTTTATAGAAACGACTTTAAAAATAATTTTAAAAAAAGTGAAAATCTTGAAGCAGCCCTGTGGCCAGAGGATGAGGTGGGGCCGGGATGGGGGGGCTTGGCCAGGGCTACCAGGGTCTCATGTGCTAGATTACAAAATGGCAACAAATGGGTCACAGGCTCAAATGCCAAGGGCACACAGGCACAAGGTTCTAAACAATGGGCAACTCTCATGTCTGTGAAAGATGGTACCTGCCACCTGGGCCTGTGTTTAGGACACCAAGTACAGGATTGGGACCCCAAGAGAGCAGCGAACACTGAAAGTGTACCACATGAAGGAAAGTCTATGAATTTTCAGTTGCACTCGGGTACCCGTTTACCCACGTTGATGGAACTGTCTGTTGTCTGTTATGTCTGATTTTTCATAGTTCTTTTTTTATGTTTCCTTTGTTTTTTGTTAAAAAATGTTTTGTATATTTTTGGCAACCGAATTAACGTAGAGAAGATATATTTTGTAACGCTGCTTGACTGTTACATTTAACGATGATGCATTTGTGATATGGTAGGGTTTTTAAATTAACTCTTTATGTACTTTAGCTGATTTTACACTCTCAGAGATCTGTACAGCTGTTCACTTTGGTTTGACAAGACTGTTCATTGACATGCACAAAGAATGTAGATTACCCCACACACCCAGGGAGGTATGGGGGGGCTATGGGACAGATGTCTGATACTCCCAATCCAGCCTGAAGCCTTTCTGACATCTGCCTCAATTTTTTTTTAATTTTTTTATCAAAACAAAGTTCCTTTTTTTAAATCAGAAGGGGATGCTTACTGATGTGGTGGGGCGAATGTTGCAACATTAACCCTATCCCTGCCAGGGATGTTGGAATCCAAACTTAATGCCTGCCTCAGCCCTTTCAAACAGAGCACTGTAGGGTTGCACTTTAGTAAATCACTAGGTGCAGTTGTAAGCCTAGCATATATCTCACAATCCAGGAAAGCTGTAATTGCACACACCATAAAGGTGATCCAACCAGTACCTCCCTGTATAGTATTTTATATTTGAAAGTCTGCAAATAGATTTCTGCAGCTGGCTGAGAGGCACAAGTGCCGCTGCTCTGTACTGGCTGCTGTAATGTGTGTTGCAGAATTCTGAATAAAAAAACACTTTACATTATGAAATGGGTATAAAAAAATCCAGAAACCCGATTGGCTGAGGAGCTCGGCACTCAGTGCTGATATCACAGCACAATAGCACTGGTACTTGTATTTAAAAAAAATGTGGCATCTGCCATCTACTGGCCAAACTGGAAAATTACAATAGCTCAATAGGGCTACGTTTTCTTTTCTACTTTTCTATATCTTTTTTACGTTTACTTATTTAAATAAACAAGATAATGTAAAAAATTCTTTACTAATCCGAATAGATGTACCATGTCATAATCACAGTATGGTACTGTAGGGTGTGCTTCCTTCTGGGCTAACATAAACAGCACTTACCAGGAGATGGAAGCATTCAGTCTTTAGCCTCAAGCTTCAGCCCGCGCGAGGCATGCCGTTATCTCAGCAGAAATCACACCCTGTCATTCCTAATTGCTTAATTGAAAAATGGGCCATACAAATCCTGTATCCTCATTGGTCAAAATGTCACATGATCGTTGACTATTTTCTGACAACTGCACACCATACCTGAACTACATTTTTTTCAACAAATAAAAGCCCATTATATAAGTGGGATAACACATTCCAGGGTACACGTTTATAAGGGAAAAATGGACTTCTTGGGTAGTTGTGACACGTGGCTATGCCTCATGCCTAACAACCACCAAAGGTGTGCATTATTCCCTTATAACTGCACACTCTGTCATGTGTTATCCCTTACAAGAAATACTGCGTGGATCTACTTTATGGTGTGCACATTTTAACCTTTCTGCCTCAGATCTGTGACTGTTTTTTCCAGTTGAATTGGGGGGATAAGGGTCAGAAGCCGTGACTAGGTGGAGAAAAAGTGCCTGATGCATTGGACTGGAGACACCCAACATAGGGGCCATGCCACTGCAGATGCTGGAGTGACATGCTTTATTAGACCAAATCATTGCAATGTATTTAGCCATAAGAAAATGCCATCAAACACCCCAGGGCTTCAAGCAATGGTGTTTGGTGGTATTTTCATATGGTTGGATAAACTGCATTGATTTGGTCGAATAAAGGATGGCACCTTTCCATTTACAGCGGTGTGGATCCTTGTGTTAAGTCTCTCAGATGTTTTGCATCAGATACTTTCAGTGACTTGCTCAGCCCTGCTTTACACCTGAATGCACTCTGACTCCCCCACCAACTGTAGACACAAGCTATACCTTTGGTGGAAAGATGGCAAGGTAACTACTCCTAACTGAGTTCTGGAAAGGTCATTTTAATTTTTTTGTTTGTTTGTAAAAAATTAACCTCCAGTCCATGTGTTGACTATTCTCAATCAAGTTTTACAAGAACCAAGTCACTGTATCAGTCTACTGATGCTGTCTGGAGTTCTAGTGAGTGCAGGAGGGGATAAGGTTATTTATTTTTAATGTTAAACTTTTTATTGAAAAATGTTAACAAACATGCAAGCAGTGTGAACACAATGAACAGTACAGCTTACGAGTCCTATACCCAGGATTAACCCAGGGTGTTACTGAATAATGTTCTTATAATTGAATATAAGGTTATTTGTTAATCTTAGAGAAGCCAGACACACCCCCATTCATTTTCTACAGGCACTACAAAAGCCTCACACAGATGTGTCTGCTTCACGGATGGCGCAAAGCTCACAAGTGAAGTTTGATACACTCACAGTGGCATGTGGCAACACTGCCGTGGATGCTGACAGCTGTTCACATGTGATGCCAGAGATCTGCACCAGCTCCCTTCAGTTTTATGTAGATATGGCTTTCAGATTTGCCGTAAATATGTACAGATGGACAAGACTTCATTTCTACAAACCAATCAAAATTTAAAGAGCACCTTTCCTGGTGCTGATTACAAAAACTGGACAGCAGCCTTACCTGCTCCAAAGTCCAGTGGAGAAAAAAAATGTAATTTTAATGTGGCCCAATTTCACAGTGGAAGGGATCATAATTTGGCTCCGTAAAGCCCAGAACCACAGATCCCTTCCACATCCTAGTCTTCAGCGCCACCCTACACTAGCACCTGTTATGACGTTTGAAGGGGAGGGCATGGGGACGCGTTCCATTGATGACTTTAGGGGCTGATTTTTGCGTCTACTTTTTAATACTTCAGGGTTCCGATTGGGACAAAACAAGGCCACTGTTCAACTAACAAGGCTCGTTAGTTGAGCGTTGGCCTTGATGTATCCGAATCAGAACTGTGAAGTATCAAAAAACAGATGTAAAAATCAGCCCCATAGTCATCAATGGAGCACATCCCAGCATTAGCCATATTAATACGTCAGAAAGCAGAGTAGCGTGGGGACGACACTGAAGACTAGGAAATGGAGGGGATCTGCAGCTCGGTCCCACGGAACCAATTTATGATCCCTTCCACTGTGAAATCCTGCCACATTAAAATTGAACTTTTTGCATCAGTGAGGTTCGGAGCTGCAAAAAAAACAATAGTGTTTCTGGGGGAATTTGTTAATAAGGTCGGTAAAGGTGCTCTTAAATTCAACTGTATGTTAGTGTATATTAATCTGACTGGCAGGAATGTGTTTCAAGAAACCAAAATAGAGTGAAATATATGATTTGAGGACCTGATTGTGGTCATGCTGGCCCAAGTCACAATCACAAATCAGCAGTGACAAGGGAAGCAGACATCTTTTGTGGGCCTTGCAAATCCAAAAGCTGTTTATGGAAAGAGGTGTACTGTAACTAGTAAGTTAAAATCAAACAGAAAAGCATCCAGGCATCGTCAGTGGGGATTATTTCCAGCCCACCTGGTTCCTAAAAGGCTCATTATCTCTTAGGTTAGTATAGATAACAAGAAGATGTTCCTTCTCATGTCCTGAACTGTAGCTCCTGGAAAATGCTGTCCCAGAAGCTTTTTTTTTTTTTGCTTGGAAAATTGGACAGCGTGTTGGGAGTCTGAGTATATGGAGCCCAACTGATCCCTGTTCCCAGGTCTCATCGTTTGAGCTGTTTGAAGCCTGGAAAGGAGGACAGTCTTGTGGTGGGGAGAAACGCTAGCACTGCTGTCCCAGAAGTGCAAGACTTTGACCTTGTTATAGGAAAACTGCCTGTCCCTAACCTAAAAGCAAACTTATGCCACACCCTGGCAGATAGAATAGTTCACTGCTAAGTTGATTTCAGCACAGTCGAGTGAAACTATCCCCTTCCCCAGCTTTGCTGTCATACCATTCAGCCACTGTAAGTCACGGCACCTGTTTTTTTTTTTTCTTTCTCTACAGAACCTTTTCTCCCAGTCACGTTTGCCGTTCCAGGGACATACCCTGTTCAGGCCTGCATTCCCTGTCTTTCCAGGCTCCAGTAACCCACTGGTGTAGGTGCTCTGGGGGCAGTCCACTGTGTGGTCTAGTACCTAGTGAAAGTAGGCTGTAGGACCCAGAAGGCCCAGATCGTCACATAGACGAACATGGGTTTTTCTACCCTTTAGGTCCCTTCCACCTCCCCTGACATGAGCACAGCCTTTTGGGCAACCTAGCATGCACACAGAATGTCACTGCAGCAGGAGCAAGCTCCCTAGCCAAGCTGCGGGAGCTACTGTGCTGCTGGAGCTGGCTATCGACCCTCCCTGACCAAAGCAAACTGTCACCATATGGCAGCTGCCACAGCCAGGCCTGCTTCCTGATACGGTGACTGAGGTTTGCTCTTGAATCCAGGTTGACTGCATGACACTGGCCATCAAGGCAGCCATGACACCTGATTTGACCAATTAGAGCAAAGGATTTTCTTGTGCATGAAGGGCCTCTTACAGTCATATGCCCTTTGCATGTAGAATTTTAAGTGTGGAGGGATAACTAAACTATAAAACCATTTTTGGAAATGGAGCAGTCTGATTGGCTGACATTCACGCTAAAGGGTTACGATGATGGGAAGCTGCCATATACAATTAAAGTATTAGAATTTACAATTGTGCAACATTCATAAAAAAAAAACTTCCTAATTTAATGATAGTAAAGCACTTCAGGGGTTAGGTTACCTTTGTTACTCTAATCCTAGGGGCAAAAGGCACTCAGTTTTGCCTCGTGCCTTATCCCCCCTAGGCTTTCATTATCTGAAGGTAACCCAATCGTTGGTCACACCTTTATGCCTAGATCACCCTTTCTTTATAAAATTAGTCATACAGATTTATAATAATAAACATTTATTACACAAAATGGGTTTCCTAGTGGATGCAAATATCATATCATGCAAGGGTGACACCAGCCAGGGATGCAGTGGTCATACCCCCAACTGCATGAGATGCCACTTGTAGTAGGAGATGCAGGTGGCTGGACTTCTGAACTTCCAGACTAGGCACTCAGCATTATAAAACGGGTTGGTGAAATGGAGCTTCCTGATTGGATGTAAACTGTCTGTGTTAATCTTTGGCAAACCTATATGTAGAGTTTAATAAAATCCTACTAAACGGGGTACAACTCTATAAAAAAAAAAAAACGTTTATAATAGCAATAAAACACTCCCAGAAGTTATGTTACTGTTTAAGTACTCACCCTCTAGGGACATGTAGCCTTCAGCTATGCCTCATTACACCCCTAGAGGGTAACTAACAGAACATTAATGACCCTGGTCTTGCTTAAAAGTAGATTACAGTACAATCTGGGCATCAGATAACATTCTGTGTAATAATCACAATGTAAGAGACCCCCTCCTCCAAACCTTTGGTGCCAGTTACACAGTGGGTGGGCAGCCTCACATCTCTAAGCTGTCTTGCCGATTGTAGAAACTCAAACCATTTGGTTTCTTGGTGACATTTACTGGGCTACAATCTTTGTCTGCCTCAGTGTTTATATTTAATGTTCTGTACTTCAACCGGTGACACAGTGCAGGATTGGGTGTGGGGAGAGGTGGCACAAAATGAAGTGGGAGGGAATACACCAGAGCACTGGACAAAAAAACAAAACCCATGCTCCTGCACTGACAAAACTGGAGTGGTGCCACCTTAATAAGGCCAAGTATCAAAGACAAAAAAAAGGCACATATTATCTGAATGTGCAAATTCTTGCTTTTCTTAAGTACAAAACCAGAGTGCTGCAAGGTAGCCCACAACTCAGCGCTTTGTGGCGCACTGCCTTTTCATCAGGGGAGGCATGGCTAGAGATACGTAGGTACCCATTTAAATAGTAGTGACCTGTCACGCCACACGTTTGAAAGCATGTACGTATGAGTAAGTGCATAACATGGCATTATAGGTTGTATTACACTGCAGTCAAGGAAGAACAAACTACAAAGGAAACATGACAAAAAGACAAATGTGGGGGCTGCCTGAGGGTACACAAGGGAAGGGGAAAACAAAACGAGCATGGGCAAGGCAGAATATGACAAATGGGAATTCCATTTATCTGTCCCCTTGCCTATGCACATTTCATCCTCCCCCCAGTTGTACCCACGGGCAGCCCCACCATTTGTCTTTTTTTCATGTATCCTTTGTAGTTTGTTCTTCAGTTTTCTTTGTTTACTATCATCTTTATTCTATTTCTGTTCTAGTTTCTGAGTTCACCTCTTATTCTGTCTTGTTACCCCTTTTTATGTGATTTTAATGCACTGAAACTGTCACTTTTACTCAGTCTCTATTCTGCCCCATAGTTCTTAAAAAAAATATCAAAATTGCTTTGAATTTAGCAGTGTATCAGTTTGATGCTGGAATATGGTAGAGCATTTGGAGACAACATCATTTGGTTTGATCAGAAGAGTTTGTATTTTCTGCCCTTTATTTAAATGAGTGGCAGTGTTGTGGTTTATATGAATTTTATGAAGGTTCATGTGTCAGTGCACACAGTAATGAATTACAGTCTCTAGTGTGATTGTCAATAGGGCAGATTCACTAAACTGTCTTATAAAATGGGCTTAAAAAATCCAGAATGCTGATTGGCTAAAACCTAGTTTTAGCCGTGTCCTTATCAGCATGTATTGTACCAACCGGCATTAATTCTGCCAAGCTGACCACACCACACAAAAATATCACTGTCCCCAACACCATTCTGTCTCAAAAAAATGACCTGCAGCTCCATACCACGCTAACCAGACGTGCAACCACTGTCGCTCTGCCCCCTAACCTCGAAATGCAGACACACACTCACAAAACTATCATCCGTTTCTATTTCATCTCAGCTTTCATTTTTTTAAAACTGATGGCAAGCATGAAACTACAGGACAAAGTTTAAAAAATGCTACTGACCCAGTTGCAGTCGTCACGGACACAGCAAACAAGACAGTTTCCCTCCTCGAGTTAACAGTCCCCATCCCCAACTTGAACTGTTTTTAATGGCAGGCAAAACAGCAGACCTATGAAACCTTTATATATATATATATATACACAGTATATATCACACACACACACACACACACACAACCATAATTTCAGTACATTGAAACAACAGCACAAAAGTTACAGTTTCATTTACTTCACAAATGCGAACCTGGAAATGCTGCTTACGGCGGCCGCTGAGAGACACGCTTGCTCCCAGTCCCCCTCAATCTCTTCATCTGTGGTCCTCTATAATCCTGTTTTATGCTAAAAAATGAACTTGTTTTTCTATGGCACAGTACAAATATCCTGCAATTTCAGGCCCACGAAGGAGGTAACTGCTGTCTATGGCGGCTGCTAATGGACACATTCGCTTCCGATACTACTGGCAGTTTCACTACTTCTGTTAAAAAAAAAATCCACAGAAAATGTGAACACAGTAATTTCTCTTTCTGCCACAAAACACAATAATTTCTCTTTCTCCCACAGTTTTTCTGACTCGGGGGGGGGGGGTGAAAAAAACAACAGACAGCAACATTAACATAAACGATCGCAGCTTGGTAGCTCTCACTGAATATACATCAAAGCAAATGATCGGAGCTCAAGCAGCTCTCACTGAATCTGCATTAAACCACTGCTCTCACCACTTAAACAGCAAAAACACAAAAATAAATATCAGAGGTGATCTAAACTATGAAAAACAACAGTAATACACATAACCTCTCAAACACACTGTACTGCTAATTTAACTATGACTTAATAGAGGGACTATTTTTTTTCCTATTTGAGGTTTTTTAATATTTTTGACTATTTTGTTTTTTTCTTTTTACCCATCAAAAAATTACTCAGCTCAGGCAGGGAAGCCCATTTGATAAGCGCAATAACACACTCTGAGGTGTGGGTTATGTGCTGATAAGAACACGCCCAGGGGCATAAGGCACTCGGGGCAAGTGCCTCGTGCCTTAGTACACCCCTGGGAGTGCTCTTATCAGCATGTAACCCACACCTCGTCGTGTGTTATTGCTTGCTTATACCAAAATAGCAGCTTGGAGAAATTAGCATGCCTAGATTGCAGTGTAGTACAGTACAACATATGCCTTCCTGTGTTATTCACGTTATCATATTTACGTGCTTTTAAACGTGTCATGTGATAGGTCACTACTATTTAAATGGGTACCTATGTATCGGCGCCTCGCCTGACAAAGTAGCAGTGTGCCATAAAAGAGCTGGGTTGCTGGCTACCTGGAAGCACATTGGTTTGGGACTTAATAAAAGCAAGAATTGTCACACTGAGATAGACAGTGTGCAGTCTTTTATTGTTATTGTGTAACAGCAGAGTACCAAAACCCTGTGATGTCAGTCATCTGTCATACCAGCCAGATGGCTCCGGGGGGGGGAGCATTCCATGAAATAAGGAGCAGCACGGAAGAGTCATGGCAGTCAATCCTTGCTCTATCTCTACCCCCACTTCAGATACAGTGAGTAAAGGTCTATTTTACTCCCTCCATTTAAAGAAATACAGTACGCTTCAGAATTTATTTTTAATGAGTACTGATACTCATCCTAATGCTTGGAAACGTCCACACCCTATGGAATAGTGCTTCATAATACTGTTGGTGATTCAGAAGAGCATTTTGCCTGATTTAAAGCGCTCGAGTGTATCCATTTTTGTTTTTACTCGCCATGTTTCAAAACTGGTGAGTACTGACTGCCCAACCCCCATCCCTGAAACATTTTGTCTTCCTCCTTGGGGATTGGTTCCAGTGGTGTGTGGGTTTCAGAAGGTTAACTAACAACCAGCATGACTTTTGGGAAATGCACTCTCAGGTGTTCTTTCATGACAGGCCAACATGGACTTGGTTCAGTGTTTTACCCTACCCAGATCTCGGACTGCATCAGACACTCTAACAGGTATACAGCAATTCAGCTGATAGAACCTTCTGACTTCTCTACCTTTACAACAAATAACTGTTCTCAAGTTCAAGTGTCTGTCTCCATAGGGATCCCTTTCCTTTATAAAGGGAAGCACTTTGCATTGATCACCAGTCAGTCACTATTTGTCCCATAGAAATATAAAGACAAGAATGGCAATGCTGACAGCATGATGCACAAGACTGATTTGTCCAGTCCTCATTGATGTGTTCGGTTCTGGAGGCCTCACCTCTGCAAGGACATTGACAGGGTGGAAGCGGTCTAGAGAACTGCTACCAAAATGCAGGGGTTGCATTAGCAACCATATGAAGAGAGGCTGCAGGGGCTCACCGTATACTCCCTGGAGGAGAGCAAGAGGGGACATGATTGATACTTGTAAGTATCTCACGGGGGTGAACAAGGTGCAAGGGGGGGTCTCTTTCAGAGGAGGAGGAGTAACTGAACACAGGCATGCAGTGAAGCTTGGGGAGGAGTTTAAGAGGGATGTGAGGAAATACTTCTTCACAGAAAGGGTGGTGGACTTCTGGAACAGCATGCTAGAGGAGGTGGTGGGGGTAAAGACAGTGGGGAGCTTCAAGCATGCATGGGATATGCACATAGGCATAATATGTAAAAGAAAGAGGAGGGAGGGATATCTGTGACCAAATAGGGTCTAGGGTGTAGAATTAGGCAGGGAACATTGGGCAGACTAGATGAACCTACTGATCCTTTTCTGCTGAGAAATTCTATATTTCTACATCTGATTTTTCCCCAAAAACACATAATTGCCCTCCTAGTGGCAACCAGGAAATAAGCCCATTTGCCTTGCTAGCATTGCTGTTGTAGTCTTTATAGTTCAGTGGTCTGTCCTGCACCCCTACCAACACCAGAGCAGTAAGCTCACAACTGAACTGATTGTCTCTCTCTGATCACGTCCCCTGTCCTCCTGATCCACACCGTAGCAAAGGAGAAAGGGATGCAAACCCCCCCCCCAAAAAAAAACAACCTTGAAAGTAAACGTAACTGGTATTCTGTACAGAGAATCCCAAGCCTTGTATCACTGTCCTTGAGGGCACAACTCTGCACGTCCGAGGAAGGAAAGTATTTTTGTAAAAGAATGTTATGTATTGTGCAGCCAAGGTGTGGAAGGCTTTACAGTGACTGGTAAGATGTCATGTGACTGGGAGACCTGAAATAGCAAGAAGGTAGTAATGATAACGCAAAGAGCTAAGCATAATCCGAATGCCCTTTAACCGTAGGATCCTCTACCCCCAGCAGTGAGGCTGACAGATCATTAAAAGGCAGTCATAACACGAAACCTAAATTTTCTGCTTTGAAGCGGGCACATCTGGGGAAGTTGCATGCCTGTTTAAAAAAAAGAAAAAAAAAAAAGGATTAACACAACTGAATTATTCCCAAGACAAGGCTTATTTAAAACATCTGAAAGGTTCCCATCCCTCCAGCTCATTTTTTCTTTACTTGCCATTTTCTCCCTCCGTTTGCTGGCCTTGGGGAGTGGTCTCACTCAACTGCCATCTGTGGAGCCCAGAGTATCTCCCTAGTCATCTGTGTGGTCCTCGACCATTGTACAGACCCAGGAGCCAGCTTCTGTTTAGCAGGGCCCCAGATCCATTCCTCTGGGGCACCTACTTGAGTTGCTATTTAGGAGGCCCTGTTGAAGAATGGAGTTCACCTTAATAAAGTGGCCACAGTTAGCCCAGAGTGATGTGGGAGGAGATACTGGAATTATGCCTAACCCATGCCATACTGTATTTACCCCACTGCACCTCCTACCACTTCAGGCATCACCATGTGCTCACATCACCAAACCTCAGATCCTGCCGTACATCACGGTCTGCCTCTGGGGCAGTCGGAGAGCAGTGCAGTCATGCCCACCGGGGGGGGGTGGAGAATATCCCCTTGGATTGCTCTTCTGCCTGTGAGCCGACCCATAATCACAGTCCAGGTTCAGGGCCACACCTGCTTCACCAGTATGGCAAGTTATCAGGCCTCCACCCACCCCACCCCGTTCAGTTTTCAGCAGTTACAGAGCTATCTGTGTAGCTAAGGCAAATGGACTGTGATTTTTGCTTTTTATAAATTGCTGCCCACTCAGACTGAAAGCAAAGCTCTAAAAATGTGGTCATGCCTGCTGCAGTCTCAACTATCATGCAGTGTCAAGGGGGTGACCAACATGATGAGGATGGAGGTATTACCAAGCTGACAGAAAGCGTGGACATTGAGCTAAAGTGTAACTTTGCTCCAAAACCATCACAAGACAAAAACGAGGTATATATAATCTGTATCTTTCCTGGAAGGCTCTCTATGATAGTAGGCTAGCTCCGCTATAAAGGTCCCAACATTACAGGGGGAAGCTTTGCAAAAACATGGGTTTTGGTTTCAGATACATGTCAGTCCAAGCACTTAAATGCTGCTGGTGTGTCTTATACACAAAGCCACTTATTTTGCAGCAGCTGCCAGTGCTGAGGGCACAAAATGGGCACACATTAGACTAACGGGAAAGTGTTCTAGCAGGCTTCTCATAGACCCAGTGAAAGAAAATTCTGAATAACAAATGCAAGTCCCCTGATGTCCAGAATCGGACAACATGGGGACTTTCATCTAAATTTAAATGTTAAGGATCCAGCCCAATTTTTACATTCATTTGAGCATAGGTTCCATATGTTACATGTCTTTGAGTTCCCAATTCTGTTAATAACAATACACGTTAACAGATGAAAACTGGTCTGGCTCATTAGTGCGTTGCTAGTGCTACCACTTGTTATTCTAGCAACCCAAGTTCAGGAATGGACTCGGGTCACTTGGGTACCAACCGGGGGATTGAGCATCCCAGGGACAGCTGTCCTCCCATGGGGAAGGGGGATGAAGTGTTACGCTGTTTGTCCATCATCTGGTGAAGGCCTGGAGACAGCACAGTGGTATCTTAATATACAGGATGGGGAAGCCGCCAGATGCTGAAGGCATGCATGGGTGCCAACTCATTCGTGCATGTGCATCATTGCGTGCTGGCTTCCTTGGGGAGAAAACCAGGGGATGGAGGAAAACGTCATGGTCCGCTGTTACTCTGGCACCCACCTTAGGACCATGCACGACTGACATGGCAAGCAATCAACCACTATCCTAGTCCTGAGCAAGTGGTGGATAACCTGTCCATCCATGGGAAGGTCAGTGGGGTGGGGGGGATGCCATCAGGCAAACTGGGGGATGACAAAAATCTTGATTAAAACAGGAACATAACTGGATTACTGTCTTTAAGGCTTCCTCTGCTCTGGCTGCTTGTCTACACCTGTGATCACAATTCTCTGTTTATGACATTATAATCATTTCCATAGCAATGGACTGTGACATAATTACACATACCCCAATGGTGCAGATCATCATGGGAGTATATGCAAATCATCAGGAAATAATTTAGACTGGTTCTACTTTAAGCAAGAGTGTATGGTGCCAAATAACCTCTCACACAATCTGCAAAGGCTGAAAACAGGAGACGCAAACACATTTTTGTCCTTCTCAGGACTCATCAGTGTGCCTTGACTGTATCTCAGCCCAGGGACTATTAATGGATTATGATTCCGTTGGGTGTAAACAGCAGTGCAGATGAAGTCTAGGACATACCAATCTGCTGATCTTCCTAATAAAAATGAAAATGGGAGAGCTAAATACAGCAATTATAAATAATATATGATGAAAGATACCTAAATATTAATGTTTTTCCAAGTTTCCACGGAGCTGTTGGGTACCCTTAAAAGGAATTACTCTCGGGCTTTGCAAAATTAAACCCCATTTTTAATACCCTCACTGTGAACCCACCACGTACTTGGCTGCAAGGAACAGTCATATAGAGAGAGAGATCCACTGTATATGAAAAAAATAATATTAACTGAATATATTTATGGCACTTTTTTTTGAAGAAAGTCTTTCTTTGTATGTTGTTCTGACCTGCGTTTCCCATTAAAGTCTCTAACTTACAAGTAAGTTAATTGTGTGTTTGTCTTTCTGTTTTTAACGAGCTCTGACTGTCATGACAGTTCACTTTCACTTCCCACTACTGTCTGGGATACTAACAATATGTCTGCAGACACACTCAGTTCTACTGGAAGGCAACACTGACAATGCCTTTTACAATGTCATATATGCAGTAACAGAGTAATAGTGCATATCTGTGCTTGTATATCAAGATATGCAATAACAGAGTAATGGTGCATATCTGATATTGGACATCAGACATGTAATCAAGTAATAGTACATATTTGATATTGTATATCACATATGCAGTAATAGTACATACTGATATTGTATATCAGTACATATCTAATAATTGTAGTAGATCTCTAATATTGTATTTGACATGTACAGTGTGGCGAGCAACTGCACTGCTAGCCCTTATTTGTAGACATTATTCTGTTGTATATATGTTTTTTAATGTAATTTTATGTACATGCCAGTGTCAGCAAAGGCACATAGAGAAAAGGCTGGAATGTTTTATTAAAGGGGTTTGACCTTCCTCTGACCTACAAGGCCAGCCTTGCTTACAGGAGTCTGACCAAGTTCTTGTCAAAAAGCTTGTGGAAACTCTCCAGCACAGACACTCAAAGCCATTTGGCCATTCTGTTTGGACTCCTTCTCCTGACCACAAGCGAACAGCTGTCAGCACAGGGATTGCCTAAGAGCAAAAGGCTGCTACAGACAGACTGCAGTATTTTGCAAACCAGCGATTCTCTGGACTTTGAAATCTTCATACCCAAGGTAGACTTGGCTAACATGTTTTAATGCATTTTTCTGTATATTTGTCCCATTCTGTTTTTTATACTGTAACCCAAATTAGTATTATGTTCTCTTTTAGTCGTAACTGCATTTATTTAATCATCTTAGTAAAAACTTTCATTTTCCTAAAGAATTTCTGCCTGCATGAGATTCCTATATTTGTGTGTGACTGTAGAAGGTGTATTAATAATCTTTGACAACTATTAATTGCTTAGAGGTGCCACCATGAGCACCCAAATTGAGAAAAGGGTCTGTAAGGGATCTGGAAGGATAGGGAGAATACCAATATCTCAGGGATAAGTCTGCAGGGATTTTGAACCAGGCTGTTGCATGTCCTGTAAGGAGAAGGCCAAATCAGGCTTATACTACCCCATAGAAAGTGTGATGCCTGGGTCTTCCTCCTCTATGTAATAGCCAAGGAAAGGGTTCATATTTGGCTACAAGACTCAAGACTGGTATTGTGCTCTGATCCAGAGCTAGAGGGATGCCCTGGATCCTTGTGGCAGAGGTGCAGTCATGACCTCGGCAAGCATTCAAAAAAGATGAGAATATCCCTGCCCCCCCATCACAGATTGTACTTAAGGGTGGGCACTGTCAGCTCAGTGGGCCTGACTGACAGGAGTAGGTTTGTGACAGATCTGGTGCACAGCATTGCAATATGCGTGATTTGGCTGCATAGAGTTGTGATTTGAGAGATATTGGTGGCACAGGCATAACAGTTGGATTTGAGCTCAGTGTATCAGATAAACTGTAAACAGTTCAAACACAATCAAGGCAGAGATTTAAAAAAAAAAAAAAGAAGTACATAATTTGGTTACAGCATAAAGTTCCCTACCTGTTTTGGTTTTTTTCTTGGATGTAAAGCTAGTGTAACAGTAGTTAGGGAAGAAGATGGCTTCCATCTACAGTGAATACACTGCAGACTACCTGAAGCAGTTGTGTCAGGAAACAGGAGTCCCGTGCGAGGGGCGAACCTAAAAGTACTTTGTGGAGGCTCTTGTGGCAGCCAATGAGCAAGCGACTGCCCAGGACCTCGTGTCACAGCCAGTGACTGAATTGGACCAGACCTTGGGTGTGGGCGTGCCAAGGGACATCACAGAGTTCAACCCCAGGGAGGAGACCAGAGGGAACCCAAAGCCACAGTACCAGAAGAGCACCACAACGCTGGAGCCAGAAGGGATCAGGCTGAAGCTAGAGTTGCGGAGACTGGAGCTGGAATTTGATCAGAGGAAGTTCCAGATGGAGCTGGAGATGCAGGAAAAGGAAAACCAACCTCGGAGAGAGGTCAAGGAAAAAGAAAGGCAGCTTCAGAGAGAGGCCAAGAGAGAGGAAAAAGAGCACCAATGGGATTTTAAACTGGCAAAGCTGAGACTCCCAATGACCAGCGCCAGAGGAAGTAAGTGGCAGGGGTGAACCTGGAACTCCAGGACGGGGGTACAAATTAAACTCTAAATTAATAGCTGAATTTAAAGAGGGGGAGGATATGGATGCATTTTTGAATTCATTTGAAAAGGTCTGTATCCAGGCTAAAATACCCAGAGAGTCCTGGAGCTTCCAGCTAGCCCTGCTGCTTACTAGGAAAGGAAGTGAGGCAGTAGGCCAAATGGACACTCAGAACAGTAGTAATTATGAGAAACTTAAAGCTGCATTGCTTAAAAACAATGAATTAACACCTGAAGCATACAGGGTTAAGTTCTGTAAGCTCCAGAGAAGCCCTGACATAAGCTATGGGGAGCTTGCCACAAAGCAATGTCAGTTTTTGAAACGGAAGGGAATGGAAGCAAACTCTGTAGAGAAAATTGAAGAGGTTGTACTTCTGGAGCAATTCTTTTGGGCTTGCCCAGCAGAGTTAAAAAACCTGGTTACAGGACCGAGACCCCCAAAACAGCGCCGCAGGCTGCAGAGCTCTTGGACCGCTATGCCAGGAACAGGCCTGCACTGACAGGGAGTGGAGTGGAGTGAGGTGGGTGTGGCAGCACAGAAGGGGAAAAGCGTGCCTTCAGGGCAGCTAAAACCCTCAGTGCCTCCACAAAAGGGAAGCCCCAGGTTACAAAAAAAAAGATTTATTGGATAAAAGAAATTATTTAGTTTTGCAAACAGCCAGGGCATCTTGCTAGACAGTGTCCTAAAAAAGGCATAGAGCGGACAAAGTGGTGCTCAAACAGAGTTGGGTGCACTGTGTATCCCTGAAAGCAGGCCTATAAACATGAGGGAGCACATACACCCAGTTACTGTAACTGGGGTGCACACCCATGGATTAAGGGACACAGGGGCATCTCTTACCTTAGTAAAAGGGGATTTGGTTGGGCCTGAACAGCTTATACCTAATCAATCTGTAACAGTAAGGGGATTCACTGGGGAGGAGAAAACTCTGCCACTAGCTAGTGTTCTCCTGGACTGGGGTGAGACAGGAGAGAGGGTGCTAACAGTGGCTGTGGCAGACAACCTCACCCTGGATGTAATTATAGATAGGGAACAGTCTCCAGAAGAAAATGGTGTGTGTGTGGTTACCCACAGTCAGACAACAAAGGCTGATTGTAGTTCCCTGGACCCCATAGAAGCCCCTGTGGAAAACAATGGGTGGGTGGCTGGTTCCCCAGCCTGTCTCCCCTGAAATGGAGAGTAGTAAAAGGAGGGTAGGACTTCTCCATGTAGCAGTTCACAAAACAGCTACAAAAGGTTACTCTGAGGAGGGAGGGAAGGATAGCCAATGGTCAGAAGGTTAGGAATGGCAGTGACCCTGAATGCCCAGATGCTAGAGCTATGGACCCTAGTTTAGGAACTGAAGGAGACCTGTCCCATGCCTTGGGAAAATGCAAAGAATTTGCAGCTGCTCAGAGGACTGATCCTAGTTTGTAGAGGCTGAGGGCTTATGCAGAATCTGACAGGACACAGGGAAGTGACATGAGGCATAGAGTATTTTGGGACAATGGACTGTTGTATATAGAGGACGTAAGGACAGAGGGAGGGGTTATGGGCAGGCAGTTTGTTCCCCAGGGGTACCGTGAGCGGTTACTCAAGATCACTCACGATATCCCCATATCCGGATACCTGGGACTCGCATGCACCATGCAGCAGTTGGTCCAGAATTTCTATTGGCCCAACTTCACCCAGCAGGTGAAGGAATATTGCAGGTCTTGTCACTGGTGACAATAAATAGGGAAGGCAGGTAGTAAAACCAAAGCCACCTTAATTCCCTAGTCCATTGTGGAGAAGCCATTCCAGAGTACCCGATACCCAGAGGCAGTTGTCCTATCCCATTTAGGACAGAAAAAGTGGCAGACGCCTTGATAGGGATTTTCTCTCGTGTCGGATTTCCGCAGGAGGTTATCGCTGATCGAGGGGGTACCTTCATGTTGGGCCTGATGAAATGTTTGTGGGAGAAGTGTGGGGTGGTGCAGAGCTGCACAGCACCTTATCACCTGCAAACCAATGGGCTTGTGTAAAGTTTTAATGGTACCCTAAAATCGATGCTCCAAGCATTTACTGAACAGCATGGGAAGGACTGGAAGAAATACCTTCCTCACCTGTTATTCGCATACAGGGAGGTGCTCCAAGAGTCAAGAGGGTTCCCCCCCTTCAAACTCTTATATGGACGTAGGGTGCATGGGCCTCTAGACTTGATCTGGGAAGACAAGCATGCCACCCAGGGAACTCCCATAGTGGAGTATGTTCTAAAGTTTAGGGAAAAGCTGAAGGAGCTTATGGGAGCAGCCCAGAGCAACCTGTCAGCCACCCAGCAGAAGCAAAAGGTCTGGTGTGACTGCAGAGCCAGAGCTCACTCGTACAGTGTAGGTCAGGAAGTCATGGTCCTAATCCTGGTCCAGAAGGGCAAACTGCAGGCCAAGTGGGCGGGACCATATAAGGTAGCAGAATAAGGGGTGCTAGCTGCACATTCGAACAGACTTGATAGACCTCTAGGCCTTTATCTGCTGGCAAATTTCGTATGTTCGTAGTCCAACAGGTAAATAACGGAAATTATATTGCAGAACTGCCTGACAGGAGACAGACCCACATAATGTACCATGTCACCATGATGAAGTCATATGCAAATACAGCAGACATGGTATTTGCAGCGTGTAGTCCTGGGGAGGGGATGGATGAAGACTGCTGGAGGAAAGCAAGTGGGAGTCCTCTGTGGAGGCAATCAAACTGTCACCCCAGTTAACCCCGGAACAGACCCAGGAAGCAAGGAAGGTTTTAGAGGACTTTGCCCCTTTGTTTATGGCCAAGCTTGGACTAACGCCCTCAGCGATACACTATGTAGACATGGGGATGCAAGCGCCCATACGGTAGACAGCCTGCCAGGTGTCTGAGGCCATTCTGAAGGCCATTAGGAGGGAGGCGGAGAAAATGCTGGATTTAGGGGAAACCCAGAAATCCCACAGCCCCTGGGCCTCACCCGTAGTCCTCATTCCCAGGCTGGATGGCTTTACTTGCTTTTGTGTGGACTATCGTGGATTCAATGTAGTCATGAAATCTGATGCCTACCCAATGCCACGGACAGATAAACTACTGGACAAGTTGGGAGGGCCGACATACCATACCACAACTGACAAAAAGGTATTGGTAGGTGGAGTTAACTGACAGCTCTAGGGACAGATCGACCTTCATCACTCCAATAGGATTATTTGAGTTCAAGGTAATGCCTTTTGGAATGAAGAACGCCCCTGCCACCTTCCAAAAGTTGGTCAATCAGGTGTTACATGGTACTGAAGAGTAAGCAGTGGCATATCTGGATGATACTGCCATCTTTGGTGCCAGCTGGAAGGAACACTTGTCCCACCTGAGGGAAGTTCTAGGCAGGATACAAAGGGCCGGGCTCACTGTCAAGGCTGAAAAGTGCCAGGTGGCCAATGGCAGAGGTGGCATACCTAGGACATGTAGTAGGGCGGGGGTAGCTCTGTCCCAATCAAGCCAAGATTGAGCCGATAGAGGCATGGGCCAGGCCAGAAACCCAGAAGCAGGTTTGGAGTTTCCTAGGGACTGCCGGGTGTGACACTTGGACAGCTGGTTCTGATTACTCTATGCTTTTTGTAATATGAAAATGTGTTATTGAGTGTCAAAGGCCAGGATATATGTTAAACAGCAGATCTCTATGATGGGATTAACTTCCAAGAACTCGCATTTTATAGCCTTACTTAGGATCTGGGTTGTTTGAAGCCAAGACGTAAAATATCCATTTCATGATGTCCTCAGAAAGGTCAGTTAATTGCACCTGGTGTCACAAAGCATATTACACATCAGTGAGATCTGGTAGAGGGAGAGTCATAAAAAAGTCCTTTGATGTCTTTGAGAGAGGAGACTGCTCATAGATCAAAGAAGTCATTTGGAAAATGAGTTTTTGCTGATGTCACTTATTTAAAATACCTCCTGAGTGAAGACATCCTGGTTGTATAATTTTTAATAAACAGAGGAGGAGCTGGGTGACATCATGGAGGAGGAAGGGTCAAAGACAGTTTTTTTTTTAACTATGCTGTGGCTGACCTTTAAAGACATACATGTTTGGACTCTGAAGAAGAAACATCTACCCACACTGTAGGAAGATAAGAATTCATTAGATAGACAAGTCTACGTGTATGGTTGGTAGGAATTTGTACTTTAAACTTTGTTCTTTTAAGTGATTGTATGTTTTGTGATATATTGTTCTGTATTTACATTTTAAATTTTTATCTATTTTAAAGTAAACCTCTAGTTTAAAGAGACTGCCTGGTGTGCCTTCGAAATTATTTCTTTGACAAGTGAAGCATATATGGTTAAAGTTGACACTGTGCATAGCTTAATGGTAATACCAAACTGGGAAAAGGTAAGAGTTTATCTGAGGTCTTTCACAGAGTTTTTAAGGGTTCATTTTGTACACCTGGTTAGGTGCCCATAGGCAAAAGATATCTGGCCCCCCTGAAGAGCGGAATTATCTGAGCCTGTACATTGGGTATGCTAGCAAGAGGTTCACAGTTTGAATCCCTCCAGAACTTGAGACCAAAGGTTGATTCGAACCCACAAAACAGACAGGAGGGTTACACTGTTTCCGTTACCTGTTCACAAGACTGCGCTCAGAGGTTGGCACTGTGGGAGCAGAGGGCCTGACCTGCTGAGTGGGTTTGTGACACCAGGTACTACTGCAAGTTTGTACCGACTTACAGTACCCTGGCAGCTCCCTGTCTGGCCTACTAAAGAAAAGAATGCCCAAAAAGGTAAAATGGGAGCCACCCTATGAATGAGCCTTCACATGGCTAAAGGAGGCACTGTGCAGTGCCCTTGTGTTGGCCAGTCCAGACAACAATAGGCCATTTGTAGTCCAGACAGATGCCTCAGAAGTGGGGATTGGAGCAGTCCTCAGTCACACCTCTTACCAAGGGAAAGATCACCCAGTAGTGTACCTTAGCAAAAGGTTGCTTCTCCGGGAGCAGGCCTATTCCACAGTTGAAAATGAATGCCTTGCACTGGTATGGGCCCTGAAGAAATTAGAGCCATACCTCTACGGGAGGCACTTTGAGGTACAGACCGATCATAACCGCCATGTGTGGCTAACACAGATGGGGAAAACGAATGATGGGGCCAGTTCTGAGTCTTCCTTCCTTGAGGGAGACTCCTCAAGGGATGAAGGGGAGCCCAGTAGTGTCCCCACATCACCTCCTGATGACCTACCTTTCATGGATATCATGAGGCATATCCAAGCCACGATGGGGTGGGAGACTGAGGATCAGGAACTGAAGCACTGTTGCCTGGCAGTTTACCTTCAGCAGCATGATGCTACCCCTTTGGTAGTCCCCAATTCATTGAGTTGTACAAGGATGTTACTAAGGCCACATAGCTCCATCCCCATACTGTTCCAGCGGTCTCTAAGAAGGCTCGGTGCTCTACCATGCTCTAGCTGGCAAATCCTTCTTTGGTGAGCACCCGAAAGTCGACTCTGTAGTTATTAACGTGGCCCACAACTGCACCAAGAGGCCAAGGCACCTCAGTGCCCTCCCTCGAGACACAGAATCGTAACAGCTTGACCAGGTGGGCAAGCGTACCTTTGCATTGGCCACCCTAGCCATCTGGGCCCTTAACTTCTAGGCCCACATGGTACAATACTAAAACTTGTTGTGAGGCCAGGCTAGAGAGGTGATCATGGCCATGCCAGATGACCCTTCGAGACAGCAAACCCTTCAGGCTCTGAAGACTGGATCAGATGTCGGCACCCACATCTTCCAGGCAGCTTATGATGCTGTGGATGTTTCTGTCTGGGCGGCTGCCATGGGCATTAGCATAAGGCATCATTCCTGGCTTAGAGTCTCAGGCTTTGCTCCAGATGTCCAATGTAGCATTATGGACACTCCCTTTTGAGGTCCCAAGCTGTTTGGGGGAGATGTTCCAGACATTATCTATGAGCTCCAAACCTCCGGGCAGGCCTTGAAGTCAGTACACTCCATGTACTATACCCAGCCGAAGTTGGGTCACAGGGATCCCTTTCACTGCTCCTCCCAGAAACAGACCCGACCCACTCCCAAGACCCACGGCAAACGCAAAGCAGGTGCTGTCCTCCCTGCACCCACCCCAGCCCCTTCCCGGGCCATTAGAGGTGCGACTGCAGCCCAGCCAGGTGCTGTCCCCACCTCCTGATTCCTTGCCAGACCACCCCCCCCACAGGGCTTAACGAGGCAGTAGTCAGGTCATCTCTCCTTCCACCTGGATAGGTGGAGGGATGTCACTACAGACAACTGGGTGCTGCAGCTCATTGAGCACAGCCACACTCTGGAGTTTCTGGAGTGGCCTTCAGAAAATCCTCCAGGTCCGTTCGCATATCCTCCAGGTCACCTCATATGGGCAGAAATTCAAGCCTTACTGCAAAAGAAGGCAATAGAGCCCATTCCCCAGTCCCAACAGGGTAGGAGGTTCTACTCCCACTTCTTCCTGGTTCCCAAGAGACGAGGGACCTCTGACCCATCCTGAACCAGAGCAACCTCAATCTGTACATAGAGTACAAATGTTTCTGGATGGTCACCCTTCAGAGATTGCTGCCCCTGCTTCACCAGGAGGACTGGCTCTGCTCTTTGGATATGCAGGATGCTTCTCAGCACATCAAAGTTTTTACATCCCATCGGCGCTTCCTTCGATTCCATTTCATGGGAGAGCATTGCAAGTTTTGGGCTCTGCCCTTTGGTCTGTACACCCTGTACCTGTACTCAGCCCTTAGAGTTTTTACCAAGTGCCTGGTGCTGCTAGCTGCAGACTTGAGGTGGCAGGGTTTTTACATTTTTCTCTACCTGGACAACTGGCTCTTGGCAGCTCCATACAGGGACCATCCACTGCAAACTCTTGCAAGTACCTTCAGTCTGTTCCAAGCCTTGGACATTACCATCAATCTGCCCAAATAATTTCTCACCCCCTGCCAGTGCCTCCTTTACATAGGGGCAGTCTTGGACATGGCTCAGGGCAAGGTCCTCCTACCTTCCAACAGGGCGGAGCACCTGATTGCTCAGGCTCACCTTCTTTTCTCCAACCGCCATGTTCAGATGAGGGTTTTCTTAAAGGGAAACATCCACAACTGATCAGGCCCCTCTCTGCCGGAATTTCACAATTAAGAGCCCTCCCCGGCATGCCCACAATACTTGCTGTACCTTCAAATAGCTCTGGTTTGGACACTATGTGTGTCCGTGCTATACCGAGACCAGGTACAGACTAGCAGGCACCCTGGCTGTCTGTACTTGGTATCGGAATATCACGGACACATGTAGTGTCCAAACTGGAGCTCTTTGAAAGTGTCGCATTATAGTAATCCTATGGATGAGCCCTGGCTGCTCCCCACAGGACACGTCCTACTGGGGACAGCCGCGGGTGACTGTGGGAGCGCCAGGGAGGGCTCTTAGCTGTAAAATGCCAGTGGGGAGGGCACATGATCAACCAGATAGAATTGAAAATAAAATGATGCACAGTAAGTTTAAAAATGTGTCCTATTTCTGAAACTGCTAATCGGGCCCCGCTTCACACGGAAGTAGGGCACGATCAGTTATGGACGTTTCCCTTTAAGGCTTTTGCGCCTCATGGCCACAGCCATTGCAATGGTTCCCTGAGCCAGGCTGCACATGAGAATCTCACAATGGACCCTGTGAGTCTAGTGGGACCAATGCATGGACACCCTGGATCAACCAGTGCTGGTATCGGGTCCAGTCAAGAAGGTGCTGTTGTGGTAGATGGAGCCTGGCAACCTGTTTTGGGGAGTGCCTTTTTCTATACCTCCCACTCAGCAGATCCTTGTGACAGAGGCCACCAGCCTTGGTTGGGAAGCCCACACGGGGACCCACCAAACTCAGCGGACTTAGTTCAAGATTGAGAGGCCTCTCCAAATCAATGTCCTAGAGATGCAGGCAGTCCTGTACACCCTGCAGGCCTTCCAGACTCAGCTCTCCCCAGGTCCACTCTTAGTTCAGATCGACAACATGTATGTAGTTTATTATATAAACAAGCAAGGAGGGACTCATTCGTATCCCCTGTGCAGGGAAGTGATGAGAATCTGGTATTGGGCCATCGAGCATGACCTGGAACTCTTAGCCATCCATGTTCCTGGTGACCAAAATGTCCTGGTGGACAGCTTCAGTTGCTTGTGGTCAAGAACTCACAAGTGGGAACTTCTTATCTCAGGGGTAGAAGACCTCTTCAACAGATGGGGTCTGCCCAAGTTGGACCTTTTTGCATCCCCACACAATGCAAAACTGCCACTTTTCTGCTCACCAGATCCAGGGCATGGAATTCTCTGGCAAGATGCACTGTCCCTCTCCTGGACAGGGAAATTTCTATATGTCGTCTCTCCCTTCCCACTTCTTCAATGAGTTCTGATCAAACTCCAAATGGAAGGGGCTACGATGATCCTCATCGTCCCCTTCTGGCCTCGTCGTGTCCAGTTCCTCTTACTACAGCAACTGGCAGTGGAACCTCCACTGTCCCTGCCCTTGTGCACAGGCTTGCTGTCCCAGGACCAGGGCACCCTGGGCCATCCAGACCTCAAGTCCCTCCATCTCCATGCATGGCTCCTGAGGACATAGCCATAGCCAGATTCGGGGTCTCCCCCAGAGTAGCTGATATTTTGGTGGCAGCCGGGAAGCCCTCAGCCAGAGCCACCTACTCTGTGAAATGGAAGGGTTCCATGTCATAACAGCAGTCGTGGAAAGACAATCGCCATTAGGGCGAAAATCAATTTCGGCAATGTACACTCATGGTGCAGAGCAAAAGGGCACCGAAGACATCTTTTTTTTGTTTATGTGGGGGGCTTTGCCCACACCTACTAAAGGATTCTAAACTCCAGGGGGGGGTGCATGTTGGGGGGGTTGCAAAACAAACAAAAAAAAAATCCCAGACCAGTGCAAAAAAATGAACGCGCCCAGAATCGAATCCTGCACCCTCCCAACCCTAACCTGCCACCAACCCACCACACCATATGGCTAGCTCGGCAGCCCACCGCCGTGCTACACCTCACAAACCCTCCCTCCCCTTCTGCCCGTCGCATGACATGCTCGCTCCCCTCCCCCGCGCGTGTACATAAAGCAACATCCTGTTGCTATATTCGCCGACAGCCCCCTATCCAGTCGCCCTCCTTGTCCAGTAGCCCTGTAAACAGGCATCATTACTGAGTTGCCCTTTTTGAAAGCGCTCAATAGCGGTCACCCTCATCACAGGATACCAATGGAAGTACTTCACTCTTTGGGTTGCTATGCATCAGTTAGATCCCTTCACCTATCCCGTGGACTAGGTTTTGGAGTTCCTCCTATCACTCTCAGACTTGAGTTTACAGTATTCCTCTATCAAGGTACATCTCTCTGCCATCTTTTTTTTTTCTCAATTGTTTAACCAGGAGTGGCACAGTAAGCTGAAAATCTGTTTACAGGTGCGACCTGGGAGCACAGGGAAGTTAAGTGACTTGCTCAGGGTCACATAGTATATACAAGTGGGGGCTCTGGGATTCAAACTCAGATCTCCAGATTTGCAGCACAGAGCCTTAAACCACTGCGCTATATCATGTACCTGTGGATGGGTGTTCCGTGGCACATTCTTACGGGACATTTTGCACTTGAAACCTCCAATCAGGGACCCTGTTCTGTTTTGGGACCTTAATTTTATGTTGGAAAAGCTTATGCTGCCTCCCTTCGAACCGACCACATCTTGTGAGCTATGCTTTCTGTCGTGGAAAGCATTATTTTTAGTTGCCATTACTTCTACTCAAAGAATTTCAGAGCTGCAGGCCTTCATGTGTAAGGAGCCTTATTTAGTTTTTCACAAAGACATGGTGTCTTTGTGTACCAGTCCTAAGTTTCTTCCTAAGGTGGTGTCAGAGTTTACTTTGAATCAATCCATCCACCTGCCTATTTATTTTCTGGAGCATTCCAATCAAGGAGAGGCATTGCTCCATACTTTGAATGTGCATAGAATCCTGAGGTACTATATACACCAGACTAAACACTCTTGGAAGTCCAATCCATTGTTTATTTAATTTGCTTCTGAGAAAGAGGGCGCCCAAGTGTCCAAACTATGTTTGTCCAAGTGGTTAGCAAATTGCATTGTTTAATCTTACCAGAAGTACAGCAAGGAACTTCTTTTAGGGTTGAAGGCCATTCCACAACAGGTACAGCCGCATCAGTGACTTGCTTCCATAAATGTGTCAACTGCTGACATCTGCGCTGCTGCCACACGGAGTACTGTACACACCTTTACCAAGCATTACAGTCTGGACATTGCCTCTAGGCATCGAGCCAATTTCGGCATAGCTGTTCTACAAGGCCTCCTATCTTAGGCTGTTATGTTTTAGCCTTGCACCTGAACTGCCTCTCTGTAGTCAGGGCCCTGATTTTTCTGCAGCACATCGGAGCAAAGTTCTGCGGCAGGGTTCTCATTTGCCGCAGAACTTCTGTGGCACTCAACTCCAATTTCTGCGGCAATTCTGCAGCACATTTTTACCCTTAATTCTTTTCCTTTTTTTGTTTTTTTTGCCATATCTGACACAATGCACGCTTGTAACACAGTCATTTTAAGGGCGTTTGTCATCAAATTTTCAACATAGCCAGTTTAAGACCTCTGCTCATGAACAGTATCACTGTGATTTTATTAATCTGTCGGAACATTGATTTTACTCTTGACCGCCGCCATATGCGCTACATGCTTAAAACACATTTCAGGTGAGATCTGAAAAATGACAGTTGTACTGTTCATAAGGAGGTGTGGTAAAATGGCAATACTGAAAATCTGGAGTGAAAATATTAAAAATGCTCGGAGTTACGAGCATGCGTAGGAATAGTGCAATGCATTCTCGTAACACAGTCATTTTATGGGCGTTTGTCACCAATTTTTCAATATAGCCAGTTCAAGACTCTGCTCTTGAACAGTATCACTGTGATTTTATTAATCCTGTCCGGAACATTGATTTTGCAAACCGACCGCGCCATTGTGCGCTACATGTGCGAAAACACATTGCGGGTGAGATGTGAAAAATGACAGTTGTACTGTTCATAAGGGGTTGTGGTAAAATGGCAATACTGAAAATCTGGAGTGAAAATATTAAAAATGCTCGAAGTTACAAGCGTGTGTAGGAACTGTGCAACGCACGCTCGTAAAACAGTTGTTTTGGGGAATATTTTCACCAAATTTTCAACATAAGGTTTTTAGGAGCCTACCTCATGAACTGTGACACTGTCATTTCATTAATCATTCCAAAAAGGTGGCTCCACGCAGTGAATGCGTAACCACCTTTCGGGACCGATTAACGAAATAACAGTGTCACAGTTCATGAGGTAGGGCCCCAAAAACCCCATGCTGAAAATTTGGTGAAAAATTCCCAGAAATGGCTGAGATATGCACTAAAGTTGAAAAAAATCCATTTATGCCATTATACAGCTTACCGGCATTTCTTCAGTTCGTGGTCGGCTTTGAAGAGTGCAGACGTGTTCCCGGTCCACCGAAGATCGTCACACTGGGCTCCGGAGGTAAGTATGGGTTGAGGTGGGGGTGTGGGGAGGTGGATACGCAGAGGGTGGGTGCAGGCTGGGGGAGGGGGCCAAAAGTATCAATGATGGAAGGTTTTTTTGTTTCAGGTTTTTTTTTTATTCACACGCAAAGAAGGACTTTTGCCACGCTGGGGTGGGCTCCCAGCGTGGAACCAGGCAGCTTGGGGTGGGACAGTGAAGCCGACAGGGGACTGGGCACCCCCGTCGGCAAAGGAAGTTTTTGCCATGCTGGGGTGGGCTCCCAGAGTGGCATACAAACATTTGGGGAGGGATGGTGAAGCGGGGACTGGGCACCTCGCCGGCAATTAAGCTTTTGCCATGCTGGGGTGGGCTCCCAGCGTGGCACCAGGCAGCTTGGGGGGGGACAGTGAAGTCGAAGGGGATTGGCACCTCTGGCGGCAAAGGAAGCTTTGTATATGTACATTTGAGATGGGGCAGTGAAGCCGATGGGGGATTGGGCACCCTGGTCAGTAAAGGACGTTTGTTCCGTGGTCGGCCGCGAATTCCGCGGGTGACGGCAAATTCCGCAGATATTTCCGCGGTTTGCCGCACCTGCAGGATCGCAGAAAACTCGGGGCCCTGTCTATAGTAGTAGAACTGCTTGGGACTCAGTCCTACTGGTGACGGCCAGCTGCAAGAGATACCCTCGAAGTAAGATAGTACAGTTATGTAAGAACTTACCGTAACAGTAGATCTTTGAGAGGATCTCTTGCAGCAGGCCCTGCTTTCCCTCCCTCCTTCCCCCCCTTTTGTTTCCTGCATCTCTCTCCCTGTCCATCAGGGTGAGCCTTCTTCTTTTACTCTGCTACAGGGTTACCTCAGCATCCTCCTGGGTTTCCCCTCTTCTGGTATCCTACTTATGGTCTCCGGCGGGAGAACTGAGGAGGGTGTGGGGGCTGCCTGCCTTATACAGAATAGGCTGACGTCAGTCCCTGACGTTGGAGGTGGGCGCCCACCTCTGGTGGACTGCTAGGTAGAAAGGTTTTTGGTGTGATCTTGGCACCTGATAGCTTTGTCCTACCAGTGATGGCTTGCTTCAAGAGATCCTCTAGATCTACTGTTACAGGAAGTTCTTACATAACTGTACCTTCTGTACATGGTAAGATGAAAGTTTGTACCTCATGTCTTATTTGGTATTATAGTGATTTTCTGTTTAGGATTATTGTCTTGACCCCCCTCCCCCCCATACACACACAATCTGACCTTTCCATTCCTTTCCTTTCCCTTCCACTCTGTTCCCTTTTATTCACACCCCCTCCCACCGGTATCCCTTCCCTTTTCACTTTGTAATCCTCTTCCTCTCCTAACAACATTTCCTTCTATTATACCCCCCCACCCGTTCCTGCCCCTCCTCTTATCTTTACCCTAACCCTTTTTTCCTTTCTTGGTTTTATCTTCTTTTTTTCGCTTGTTCCCTTCCCCCATCACTAATTCCCTCAGCCTGTGGAAATCCATGTTTTATCTCCCACCGCGTAAAAGATTTGCAGCACTGACTTCAGAGCTAGCAGCATCAAGTAGTGAAATATGGCTGTTGCTTAATAGATTGGGGTAGGGGATGCAGCCATCTGCTACAGCTCGTCTCTCACAGCAGCCCACAGCAGCCCATGCCGGGAGATGGAGGGAAGTAGGCAGGAGGGGTGCCAGACCAGGACCTCCAGGTGGTGGAAGGAGTCCTGGATTTGTGGCTGTAAACCACTTTGCCTACCTGAGGGAGAATGTTTAGTCAGGTTTCCCCCTAAAGGAGAAGGCACTGGTTACTCTCCAGCTCCAGTGACTGCCACCAGGGAAACAGCTGGGAAGAGGAAGGACCAAAAACCAGAAGAGCAGCTAGGAACATTATAGTGGTCAGGGACGCAATTGTAAAGAGAACAGAGAAAGGGATTTCTACAGGTAGGCAGGACAGTAGGGTAGTGAATTGTCTTTGAGAGGCAATGACTAAGAGGGATACCATTAGAACAGAGGGGATACTTAGGTGCATGGGAAAGGAGTCAGATGTGATTGTCCTCTAGGGGATGAATGGCCTTTCCAGCCATGAGTTCAAGGAGGTAAAGACTACTTGGACAGGGTGGGACCTCTGGGCAAAATATGCAGATGGACCTGGAGAGAAAAAAAAGAGAGGAAGACTTGCAATGTACATAAATGATGCTATAATCCATAGAGGGGCAAAGGGGTGGAATTGGTTGTGGTGGGGGTGGAGAACATCAGGCTGGGGTCAGCTCTGTAAGCCCGAAACAGACTGGCATAGCAGACAGGTTGTTGGAAGGGCAATTAAGAAGACTGTCAAGATGGGGAACATGGTCCTGATGGGAGATCGGAACCTGCTTGATGTGGACTGGGACATACCTGGGGCAAGCAGTGCATGGAGCTAGGCACTGGTGGACACCTTTCAGGAGTGCTTCATAGTTCAGCATGTCAAGGAACATACTAGAGATGGGGACACCCTAGACCTGGTACTTTCGAACCACAATTTCATTGAAGAGGTATGGATCGGGGCCCCCAAGGGACAAGCAATCACAGCACCATTTGGTATAACATAACCCTCAGTGTCCAACATCCCAGGACAAAAATGTTATGGCTGGACTTCTGGAGAGTAAATTTGGAGAAGTTAGAGGGTTTACAGCAGGTTAAGCTTGAGATGGTCAAGGCAACTGAATGGGGTGGAAGCAAAATGTAAGTCCATTAAAAAAACAGTATTGGAGGTTTCCAAATGTTGCATAAAAGTGGGGAAAGGCAAAAAGTGTAGGTAACCTTTGTGGTTCTTTAAGGAAGCGAGGGAGGCTATGGGGGGTAAGAGGGCATTCTTGAAAAAGTACAAAACGGATCTGATGACAGACTGTAGGGAAGTTTACTGGGACAAACTGAGGGCAGTGAAAGCAGTGGTAAAAAATGACCAAAGCTGATGTAGATCTCAGGATGGCAGAAGCGGTAAAAGAGAATGATAACTCAGGTTCGGTAATTAATTAATTTATTTATTAGTTTGATACCCAGGAAAGGCACACTGAGCCGAAGCTCATTTGGGGGGGGGGGGTAGGCATACAGGCAGTCGCAATCATCACGGCAAAAACAAATGCAAAAAAAAAAAATGTGATCGATAACAATTCGGTACAATAGATACACAAGGATTGCAAATTATCTCAGAAGCTCACAGTAAATCTTGTAGACACAAAGTTTTGTAGATAAGATTGGGTTAGTTTTGCCCTCAAGAGGGAGCAGACTGAGGGCAGGAGTCCAGAGACACCAGGAAATGGGAGCCTACAGATAGACAGAGAGTGGAAGCTGTGGTGAGAATGGGAAGAGAGGAATCAGGAGGGGGGGGGTGACAGGTACAAGGAAGGGAAGTAGAGATCCTTAGTAGATGTTTTAGTGAGTGAAGGGAGGGGAAGAGGTGAAGAGGATAAGAGAGCAGGTTCCACAGGGAGGGGAGCCAGGGAGAAAACGGCTTGACCAGTACGTGAGCGAGGGTGAGGTAAGAGAAGGTGCAGTGTCCCTTGAACACAGAGAGTGAGAAGAGGAGAGAGAGGAGAGTAGGTAGAGGAAGAGAGCCAAACCAGTATTTGGCAATGAAGGTGGTGCAGTGGGACTGGTGATGTAGGGGGAGGGAGATTGAAAGGGAGGAGTAGAGGAAGCAATGGGGAGAAAGAGCTTGTAGGCAAAGCGACAGAAAGCATTGTAGAGGGTATCTAGTCTGGCAAGAGAAGGTGGAGAGGCAGAGCTGTAGACCACGTCTGCATAGTCGAAGATAGGATCATTTTGGTTATCAGCTCTTGGTAGACTTGAGTGGGGAGGCTGTCCTTGTTACAGTTAAGGGCACCAAGCTTGGGGAGGAATTTGAAGTGTATGGCATCAATGTGAACAGAGAAATCTAGTTTACTATCCAGACAAGCACCAAGGTATTTGAAGCCAGGGATGGACTCCAGTTGGGTGCCATCCAGGGTGGAGAAGGTTGAGGAAGGCAAGAGCCTTGCTAGTTTCTGGGTGGTGCCAAAGGTCATGGACATGGTCTTTTTGGTGTTACCTTTGAGCTGGTTGGCCTGGAACCAGCGCAGCACATTGTGAAAGTCGCTTTGGAGTACGGCTTCAACTGCAGACATATAAGGACCTGATGAGTAAATTACTGTGTCGTCAGCATACATGTGTACATGTGAAGAGACACAGGAGGAGGGGAGATCACTGAGAAAAATGGAAAACAGTATAGGGTCCAGGATGGAGTCCTGGGGGACACCAGCTAAGATAGGAAAGGGGGAACAACACACCACCCACCTCAACTGACTGTTGACAGCCCGTAAGATATGAGCGGAACCACTTAACTGCTTTACCAGAGAGGCCAGCTTATTCAGAAGGAGGGGGTAGAAGACAGAGTCAAATGCCTTTGCAAGATCAATGAATATGACTGCGGTGATATGTCCCTGATCCATCCCAGTAAGGACTGAGTCAGTGACACGCAACAGGAAGAAGATGGTAGAATGGTCCCTTCTAAAGCCAGAGAGGAACGGCGAGAGGAAAGATGAGAAGTCAAGAAAGTCTGCAAGGCTGGAGTTACACTAGGGACTCTTGAAGTTTAGGAATGGAGGGTAGGAGTGAGAGCAGCCTGTAGTTTCCTGGGGAGGAGGAGGGGTTACCCCTCTTGTGAAGTAATACTTGGCAAATTTCCAGGCATGAGGGACAGCACAGAAGGAGAAGGATAGGTCCAGGAGGTGAGTGAGAGGATGGATGATAGCAGGGGTAAATATATGAAGATGTTTGGGGTCAAAGCTATCAGGGCTGTGTTTGGAGGGGTATAGAGACATGAGGGCAAGAAAAACTTCCTGTTGGGACCCTGCCCTGTAAACTATGCCAAATGTTATGCTGTCTACCTTACTTTGTCCTGTTTTTTTTTTTACTGTTGTCAACATTGTAATCATGCCTAGGTCCATCTTGAAAATTAGTTCTTCTCAATGATGTTTCACCTGGTTAAATAAAGACTGATTGATTGGGGGGAGATAAAGCCCTCAGACAGGACAGACAGAGGGAGGAGGGAAGGAGAATCACTGGAGAATGAGCAGGGTAATGCACAGGTGGCAAAGCAGCTGTTAAAAAGGGAAGTGACAGTGAGGCGGCTGAGACCAGTGAGCCATCCGGCTGGGCAAGAGGTTGGCCAGTGGGTTGAATATGGACTTGATAACTTTTCATAATTTGGATGGAGAATTTAGGTTGGACTGAAGGTTAGACTTGAGGTAGTGGACCTTGGCTGTTCGAATCGCCTTAGTACAGGAGTTCCTAAAGGACCTGTAATGTTGGTGATCAGACGTGGACTGGGAGGTCTTGAAACAAACCCGTGCAAGGTCCCAAGACTTGCACATCTCTATAAGGTCAGGTGTGATCTGGGGTGGTGGGAGCGTTTCACTCTGATCTTATGAAGGGGGGGAGGGGCATGTGTGTTCCAGGTGATGGATAACATGGCAGTGAAAAGTGAAAGGACAGTGTCAAAGTCTTGGGCAGAGTATACAGGGGACCAATTTGAAGAGGCAAGGTCCGTTAGGAGGGCATCAGTGTCAAGTGACCTGAGAGACTTGTGCCAGATGTATTTTGGGGTGGATTGGGGTGATGCACTTAACACAGTAGGTTAAGCAGTGGTTACTAAGAGCGTCAGAAGGAACTCCTGCAACCATGATGCTCTTGGAGTGGGAGGACAGCACCCAGTCCAGGTGGGAGTGGTTGGAGGTGTGAGGGTTGAATCTGTTAGAATGAACCTGGGTTGCTGGAGGACTGGCCGGGGAGGAAGCCTGACGGTACTATAGCACACTCACTGTCTCCAGGGGAGGGTGGGTGTCTACTCTGCTGCACAAGAATCTCCTATGGAAGAACAGACACAGTTACTCATGGGCAGCAGACGGGAGGGGAACTCGGCCAGTTGTGCATGACTATGCCGACTGCATGCTTGCATGCAGGTTCAAGACCCCGATTTCACAGAGGGACAGAAAAATGGAAAACTACTGGCCTGGATGCAGGATGACTCTGGTGTCTCACCTACCAGGGACTACTCCTGCTGTAGATCTGGTCATCGCTGAGACCTTGTCCTATCCCCCAGGGCTGTCTCACCATGGGGGGGGGGGCTTATATGGCATGACAGAGAAAAAGGCAAGTCCTGGGGATGGTGGGATGATGGGGCTTTGGGTGTCAAAGGATGTGGCACAGGTTGAGTTGGGGGAAAACAGTAAATAAAAATAGAGAATGATAAGGCCTTCTTTAGCTATATTACTGAGACGAGAAAGACTAAAGTGTGCATAGAAAAGCTACAGATAGGGGAGTGGGTGGTTACGGATGAGGGGAGGTGAACCTCCTGAATGAATACTTCAGTTCACTATTCACAGTAAAAAAAAGGGCCCGGCCCCACAGTGCTCAACAAAGCCAAGAGAAGAGAATGGCCAGACACTGGAAATGGGGCTAATTACAGGGGGGCAGAGTAGTCAAAGGGCTGAGGAGGTTGAAAGGAAACAATGCACCGAGGTGAGAGGGGCTCCATCCCAGGGTACTAAGAGGAGTTGGAGGAGCACTGTCTGAGCCCTTGGCAGATCTATTTAATTGCTCTCTGGCAACAGGAGTGGTCTCAGAAGACTAGAGAGTGGCAGATGAAGCCCCTCTTCACAAAGGTGGGGATAAGGGAAACCAAGGAAACGGCTGGTTAATTTGACCTCTATTGTGGGGAAGTTGCTGCAGTCTATTAATAAGTAACAGATAGTGGAATTCCATGAAGCTAACAACCCACATAATAAAAGGCAGCCTGGCTTTGTTAGGGTGTGGTCTTGCCACGTGAACCTCACTGACTTTCAATCTGGTGTCGCAGGTAGTGGACAAGGGCAGGCTGTAGGCATTTTCCACTTGGACTTCAGAAAGGCCTTCAACTTGGTCCCACACAGAAGGCTTGTGAAGTTGTTGATGGACCTAAGAATGCAGGAGAGCTTATCAAATAGGATAAGCAGTTGGCTGAGGGAGAAGACACAGAGGGTGGTGGTAAATGGGTCACACTCGCTGGTGAGGAAGGTGATGAGCGGTGTGCCACAGGGGTCAGTTCTAAGGCCTGTGCTCTTTAATATATTCATCATCAACACAGGAGAGAGCACACAGGGAAAGATTAGCTCATTCGCAGATTACATCAAATTATTTGCGGGGTAGACATGGAGGCGGGGATTAGGGCAATGAGAAGGGAACTGCAGAGGCTGGAAAAAAGGTCCAAGGTCTGTCAGCTCAAATTCAATGCAAAATCAATCAATCAAATCTTTATTTATCCAGGCGATCACCATTGAGCAAGCTCATTTACAAGGTGGACCTGCTGTTGACAGGGAAAATTGTACAGTTACATATAAATATACATAATACAAAAGGAACAACATGTTTACAATACTGATAGGAGCAAAGTATTTACATTCCAAGTCACACGTACAAGAAAGATATACATAACACAACCCGAACGTTATATATATATATATATATATATATATATATATATATATATATACACACACACACACACACACACACACACAGTTCCCACAGGAGCAGGATGTATGGATGTCATATGCAAACCATAGAAGAAAAAAGAAAGATTATTTATATTCCTGTCCAGCAGAAACACGTTACAGGCCTGGATGGAAATTCCTAGGCTATGGAGGTGTGCATAACAGTGTGTAAGCCTTAGGTAAATGCAGCAGAAGGGGGTGGTGAATAAGAGGGGTGCAGAGGGTGCTAAGGGCAAGTGGGGCAGAGGAGGGGGAGTAGTAGTGGCAAGGGCTGATTTGGATAAGCAGCTGGGACTAGTGTTGAAGAAGAGAGGAACAATAGTCAAGCTGCTAGGAGTGATAGAAGCAATTACAGATTTCAGCAAACGTTTTGTCATAGAGGGTCTTAAAGAAGGCAGGACTGACAGGTGAGCTAAGTCTCAATGATTTTTGTATCCTATTCCAGAGAGTAGGCAGGGCATAGCTTATGGCGGCCCTTCCAAAGCAAGTGTTGGCCCTTGGGACATTCAAAGAAATCTGCAATTGACTTCTTAAGTCATAGTTCCTAATAGGACTAAGGGGGATACAGTCAACAACATATTGTGGGAGTTTGCTGGTAAGGGCTCGGAGTGTCCATAGGGCTGCATCTCTATAACACCTGTATTGAAGGGAGGGCCACCCTACGGCTGCATATAAACAGCAGTGATGTGTGGAGTACGGGAGGCCAGTTATAAATCTCAATGCTCTATGATGATATAATACATTCAGTTTTGCAAGATATGAGGCAGGGCAACGACCATAAATGAAGTCAGCATAGTCAATTAATGAAAGGAATGTAGATTGGACAAGCTGTCTTTTTGCATCTGTGGTCAAGAGGTGTTTAATTCTGAAAAAAGACCAAGTCTGTGCCTCAGTTTTTTCAGCAGTTCTTCTGTGTGTTCCACAAGAGAGTTTGTTGTCTAGCCAAATACCAAGGTATTTGAATTTAGTCACAAATTCAAGATTTTCTCCTAATAAGATAGAGACTGATGGTAATGGACTAGCAAAAGCAGAGTAAGCCCCTGGGCCTGATGGTGAGAAAAGAACAGCCTTGTTTTTTTTTTGCATTTAGTAGTAACTTTTTGCTAAGGAGCCGGTACTACAGAGTATTAAAGTCAGCTTGTAACTCAGCGCAGGCAGCTTCAAGAGATTCCCGGCTTAAGTAGTGCACCATGTCGTCAGCAAACAAGTGGACACTGGCATCTTTGATGCCTACGTCCAAGCTGTTGATATAAATGGCAAACAGTAATGGGCCCAGTATGGAGCCCTGGGGGACACCTCTTTTTATCAGTTTAAGTGGAGAAATCTCTCCATCAGCCTTAATTTGTTGCTGTCTATCAGAAAGGTAGTCTTGGAACCATCCCAGTGTGGTTGAGCCAATGCCTATAATTTTTAAGGTGGAGAGGAGCAGGCAGTGGTCGACAGTGTCGAAAGCCTTACTGAGCTCCAGAAACACGGCACAAATTTTTTGTTGTCTAGGTCCCGTTGCCAATCATTAGTAACTTTGCCAGTGCCGTAATTGTACTATGCTTAGCTCTAAAGCCAGACTGCATTGGGTTGAGTAGTCTAGCATTGTCTAAGAAAGATCTCAGTTGCATATCCACAATTTTTTCCAGAAGTTTTGAAAGTATGGAAAGAAGGGAGATTGGTCTATAGTTATTTAGGTCACAGGGGTCCCCTGCTTTAAACAGGGGAATGACATGAGCAGTTTTCCATGCCTTGGGGATGGAGTCTTGTGCTAGGGACAGATTGAATAGGTGTGCTATAGGTGTAGCAAGTATATGGTATGCTATTTTCAAGAAATATGGGTCGAAGGAGTCGGCCCCAGCACTTTTTAGTATCTAGTCATAGAAGAAGATCTTCAACTTCTTTTATGGTGGTAGATGAAAAGAAGTCCATGTTATTGCTACTTGGTTCTGAAGGCTGTGTGTTGGTCTGAGGAAGAAGACGACTTACAGGTGCGTTATCAAATGCCAGGCCAGCAGTGGCGAAGTGACTGTTGAAAGCCTGCAGTATCTCTAATTTATCGTTGATAATATTATCAGGGGTAATTTTGGAAGGAAGTGCACTTCCTGGAGAGTGGCCAGATAGCTCTTTTATGGTGGACCAGAACTTGGTAGGGCAGTTTGACGCAGAGAGTAACTCGGTTTGATAAAAGTTGGCTTTGGCCTCTCTGACCAACTTAGTACAGACGTTTCTAGATGCCCTGAAGAGACACCAGTCTGCACTGGCACGAGATTTACAAGCCTTTTTCCAGAGGTAATCTCTTTTGAGTAAGGCAGCTTTCAGATCCGGTGGGAACCAACACAGTTTCTGGCTTTTATTCATGCTTTCACCAGGGGAGCATGGCTGTTTAGGGCACGGGATATGATTTCATGAAGAACGTCATAGGCATCACTCACTGACTTAGCCAGGTAGAGACTCTGCCATAGCAAAGAGTTTTTTTAGATCACTGAAGTATACAATAGGATCGAAGTTCTGTCTGGATCTTTTAGTGGAAAACTCTGATGTAGACAGAGGTTTGGTAACAGTTCTCATGCCACCAATATAGTAGTGGTCACTAACGTCCGCTAACAGGATACCAGCATGAGAAAAAGA
Organism: Neoceratodus forsteri; assembly: GCA_016271365.2. NCBI lineage: Eukaryota > Metazoa > Chordata > Ceratodontiformes > Ceratodontidae > Neoceratodus > Neoceratodus forsteri. The sequence continues at coordinate 126,260,485 of JADMNL010000032.1, read as the reverse complement.
ATGAGGTCTGTTAACAAGGAGAACATCCAAGATGGTGCTTCTCATTGGATTTGTTTTGTTGGTGCGAGTAGGCTCAGTAATAAATTGAGTGAGCCCATAAGAGTCGCAGAATTGTTTTGGGGTAACGAGACCTTAGTCAGCCAATCATAGTTAAAGTTGCCTAGTATGACTGTTTCCATTGGGGCAGTATCCAGGTGGGATGACAGGTGCAGGGATTTATTTAACTCCAAAAATTGATTAGCATTTTGCTCCTAAAAGTGCTAAAACATTGTGAAAATGCATAGCACTTGCCTCACTGTGTTTAACAAACATAACACTTCTAGAAAACCTATATAAATACTTTCTGTACAGTTAGCATTGTCCCAAGAAAAAAACTAGTAATCAATTATTTAAAACTCTGCAGGTGTGTCAGAAGTTGCGGTCCTGCTGCTGGAGGTCTATAGCAGCCTATGATGCGGAACGCCACTGATGGGAAAAGCTCGACTTTAAGAGACAGGTATTCAAATCCACAGGCAAAGGAGGTAGCAGCTAATATAGATACTGAGAATTTGTTTTTAACATAAATGGCTACTCCTCCACCCCTGGTCTGCCTGTCAGTTCTGAAGAGGAGGTAGTTAGGGATGTTTATCTCTCTGTCTGGGATGGACGCCCGAAGCCATATTTCCGAAAGCACGAGTACGTCTGGTGCAGTATGAATAATCCAAGCCTGGACTGAATCGAGCTTCTTTAAAAGACTACACACGTTAGTATGCAAGAAGCTAATTCCTTTCAAAGTTGTGAGTTCAGAAGGAGATGACAGCACTTCATTGGGGCCAGGTTAAGTTCGGCGTCACCTGAGCACAGGAGTAGAAGGAGGCCAATTTTCCCCAGGGCAGCAAGGAGAAGTTTTAAGGCACGAGTCTTTCTACATCTGGTATAGGTTTGCGTACATAGGTCCAAAGACTGAATCATCTTATTGTGCTGCCCTACGGATACATATCCTAGGATCCATGCAGAATAGCACCAAGCCATACCTAGTTTGAATGGATAGGGTATAGGACCACGTAGAGGATATTGGTTAGCAGTTCCACTTTGAGGAGATTCCACAAACTGTGAGGGGATCAAAGGCATACAGTGGCAGCATAATTTGTTCATAGTGTTGGTATATGGGGAGACTAGCATGGTAGAGCATGCACCTTTGTTGGAATCAGTTCTGTCAGGCTGCCTAACCACATAGGGTATTATACAAAGGCTGGTGAATAAGCGTAGCCAAACAAGGCCTGTCATGGTTGCCCTTTATGTAAGTAAGGAGCGTACTGCAGTAGCTTCTGCTATCTAAGTTATATAGGTCCCAGGGGTCGTTGTTACGTATGCGACTGTTTGGAGAAGTTTAAAAACAGAGTAACGCAAGATAAATGTATACCGCCTCGGCTAGAGAAAGAGAGAAGCTCGAATAGTGGGGCAACACAAAGGCTAGCAGTCTTGAGTGAAAACAGCTCAATTAGCAACTGAAAAGCCTGCGATTTCCTTGGCGCCCTGCAGTCTGGAGAGAGCTACAAAGTCTCGAAGGGCTGTAACACTTGGTTGCTGGGAACATTTTTAGACAATAAACAGTTTTTTGGCAAATCAGTCACAGTTCAGTAATTTGTAGTACAATTTTCAAGTAAAACAGTGCCTTAGCAAGACAGGATATGCTTGACAGCAAGACAGGATATGCTAGTCAGCAATAAGCAAACCTAAAGTACCAAAATGGTATGCCTCAGCAAGACAGAATGAGATAATGCTGCTAGAAGGCTTAGTTGCAAAAAGGGGATGGGAGGAATTCCAGTAGTTGACAGTAAGTAACCAATAAATTGAAACATCTGATAGGAGTGGGTGGAGACTGTGTGCATTTAAAGGAGGCCTTGGAGGCGGGGGGGGGACGAAAAATCAAGGGGAAGTTTGCAGAGCTAGCACTGAATCAGTGCACATACAGTTGGAGAGAGACTGCAGCGGGGGGTGGTAAGTTATTTTACACAGGCCGAGCAGAACAGGCTAAATGAAAATATATAAATTAGAAGCTGAGTACAGGGATGCAGACTTACGTTAAGCCACACATCTCGGGTGCTCCTGTCTCAGGTGAGTGAGACCAGCCAATCAGGGAGCTCTACACAGGCGTGGAAGCAATAGCGCTACCCTGAGAAGGTGCTGAAATTGAAAACAGCAAATTGCAAGTGATGATCCGGTTCAGCATTGACACAGCCCAGAGAAATTGTGGCAATTTTTCAAGCATCGTACCTTATCTATCTCTTTGGGGGGGGTAGGTGGACCAGGCTCCTTGCACCATAGAGGTGCTACGGCTGGATCGTGACTGCTGCCCGAGGGGGCAAGCGGCACCTTATCTATCTCTTTGGGGGGTAGGTGGATCAGGCTTCTTGCACCATAGAGGTGCTATGGCTGGATCGTGACCGCTGCCCGCTGCCCCAAAAGAATTCATGTGTATGGATACTGGAATAAAGAAACCCAAAATACAGTATAGGCTAGAAGTCTGAGAGTGCACAACAATGGAGTAAAGTAACCTTGGGGTAATCAGCAAGAACCTTAAGACATCAGGGGCCCAATATTCAAAAGTTTGCATGGACGTAAATGGGTGTTTGCCCATACAAACAGGGTTTTGTGGCAGATCACGATATTCAAAAGGGGAAGTTCCACGCACTAACAGGGTTGGCGCAAACACAAAACATAATGTATGCAGGTGGGCAAAGGGAGGGGTCGGGACAGGAATACCCGCACAACCTAATATTCAGCGCATTTGTGCTGTGCAAAAGGAGGTAGCACAGTCATTTTGCACAGCATAAATACCGCCAAACAAAACCCTGTCTTATTCCATGCAACTCTAGCAGCTGCTGGAGTTACTGCAGCCAACTACCAATCTGGCCGTTAGGGGAGTACACTTGCCCTCCGGTGCACAATGGTCCCATCCCCCTCTAATTGCCAGCTGGCTATAGCATAATAGTATCCCTGGTGTCCAGTGGTCCCCCTTCCTTCCAATCGCTGTTATAGGAAGAGACGTCCCTGATGTCCAGTGGTTCCACCCTGGTCCCCGATCCCCCGCCACATAATGTTAAACATGCACCTTGGCATCCAGTGATTTCTGCCACCCCCTTGGTCTCAAATCTCCACACCCGTTACCTCAAGCATAATCCCTGGTGCCCAGAGGTCCCCCACCTCCTGGCTCCCAATCCCCAGACCCATTGCAACAGACTTCTGGCAGCCAGTCTCTGATCCCCAGCCCTGTAATGAATACAGTATCCTGTCCTGTGCATGGGATGAGTGTCAGTAAGCTAAGGTGCATTGCACACAACAATCCAAAATATTTCCTGGCATCCAGTGGCACCCCCCTTCCCCAACACTCCAATAACCATTCCTTCCTTGTCACATCTCTAATCCCTAGCATCTAGTGACCCTTCGTGGCACTGAACCAATGTTTTTTCCTGTCATTGTTTCAAGCACTTATTCCACCTATGCAACCTGCTGGTAGGATCGTGACTGTATCACACTGTATTTGCATTTTCTGCTGATCTAGCAACTACTTCCTTTTGTACACTGCTCTCTATACCACTTTTGTATTCTCTCTGTACACATTACTTGTAGTGTGTGTCACTATGTATTCTCATGAAATATTATCTTTGTATTTTGTATTTGCTGCTTGTGTTTTGCCTGTAGCAGGATCTCCTTGTAAATGAGCTTGTTCAATGGAGCTTTCCTGATGAAATAAACACCCATCCTGCCACCCCCCTTACCTGAACTGCCAGTGCCACGGGAGCTCATACAGGAACTGGCACAGCCCTCCTCTCACCTCCTTGTCCGGTCGCTGTATGAACAGATAGGGAGCATGTGTCCTATGTACCGTACAGGGCATGCATCCCATTAATCTCTCCCGTTCTGCAATTTCTTCTACCACCTCTTCCCACTCCTGAATTGTGGGCAGCATTTTCTTTAACCATTTTCATGTGATGGCCTTCAGTGCAGCTACCACACAGATGTTCCAAAGGTAAATAGATTATTTCCCTGTCACTGTTCTTGGCTTGAGGCCCAGTATCAGGTGGGTTCATGACAGGTCTCCTGCAAGTGTAAAAATCTTGTATAGTCTATGCTTCACACACTCCCTGTAAGGTCTTGGCTTCTCACAGGTCCCTACCAATTTCCTCACATTCTCTCCTGCATGTCCCTGTGGAATTTCTATCCCATTTGGTTTTAATGGCCAGAGTACTGAAGTATCGAATTTTAACTTTCCACCAGTATTCACGCCATCTTGGTGCTGAGGTTGTTTTAAACAAGTTTTTCCAGATTTTCTCCCATTCTTTCTGTATGAATTGGAAGCCTAATTCCCTCTCCAATTTATTTTCTACTGGTGTTACCAAATTCTGTGTGTCCTGTAACAGGAATTGGTAAAGCAGTGATACAGACCCTTTTCGTTGAAGGGTGCCCACTAATGTGTCTATTTTGGTGGCCTCTTATTAAAGAACCCAGAACTGCACACAGTGCTCTGTTGTAGCCGACTACATTAGAGATTGTCTAAATTCCCATCTGTATAACCCCAAATATGTGTACTGTATGCACTGCGTTTCTTGCTCCGTAAGATGTATCTGTTTTTTTAGAATTGTTGTCCAGGAAAGGCACACTATTCAATTCAACTCAATTCAATTCAATTTTATTTTTTACCAGGAAAACACCATTGAGATACTCATTTCCAAGGTGGTCCTGGGAGGACACACATGATTTACATCACAACACAAGAAGGTATACAGAGTGGGATCCAGGAGGGATATACATGAAGTAAAATAACTAGGTATTATTAACAAGTTACAGGCAATAATGGGATTAATACAGAGTAGTGTGGATACATACATAGAGTAATAGGAGAACCATTACACTGCACAGGAAGGAAGGAGGCAAGGGATAAATTGAAGAATTAGTACACACATTTGGTAGGATAACAGTGAGGGTGAGGCGAGGGATTGAGGGAAGGAAGAGGCTACAAGTGCAGTTTGGTTGTATGAGAAGGGAGGTAGGGAGGAGGGTAAGGCCAGGGTTATGGGATACTGACTAGGCTAGGAAAAGTGATTAAGGGTAGGGGACAAGAAAAATAAAGAAGGGCGCCAGAGGGGAATGACTGCGAGACAAGATAAGGGACACACAGAGGATGCAAGGGTTGGTACAGGGCAAGTGCTGAGATATAATTTCCATACACAGGTCTTCTGGCAGGGCTAGCAATAGCCCAGATGATGCTCAAGTGGGGGCTAGCTTTTACACTTACATTTTTCTATCAGCAGGTGCCTTAGAAGTGATTTGAAGGTGGATAATCTGACGAGGTGAGCCAGCTTTAGGCTACCTTGTAAGGAGTTCCACAACATCGGTAAGGCATATCTAATGGAAGATGTGCCAAAACGAGACTGAACCCTAAGGGTGTCGAGCAATATATATACGTATATTTCCTGAGGGAGTATGCACAGAGAGTAAACTGGAAGAGGCTGGTAATGTAAGGGGGAAGTTGATTGGTCAGGGCTTTGAGTATCCAGATAGATGCATTCATTATTCCGCCTTCTGTTAGCTAAGGAAGACCAGCCTAGTAGGTTGTATAGTGTGCAATGGTGTGTTTTGAATGGAGACTCGGTGATAAACTTTAGGGCCCTGTGGTACAGCACGTCTAGCTTTGCAAGGATGGATTTTGGACATTGACTATATAGGAGATCAGCATAATCGATGAGTGGTAGGAACGTTGTTTGGACGAGTCTTATTTTTGCTTCATAGGTGAGCAACCGTTTGATGTGAAAGAATAATCCTAACCTTTGTTTTAGCTTTTTTGCGAGTTCTTCGACATGGATGGTGCATGAAAGCTTACAGTCCAGCCAAAACCCAAGGTATTTGAATCTATCGACTTTTTTTAAGGTTTCGCTCAACATGGTAGTTATGTGAGATTGGGCGGGAGGAGTTCCAGCGGTTGCCGATCTTAATGATGGTGAGATGAACATGGTTTTAGTTTTCTTGGCATTAAATAGTCGTTTCAGTTGTAGCAGATTTTTTTTGCAGAATACTGAACTCCTGTTGTAGTTCTTCACATGTGGGTTCAATAGTGGGTCGAGCAATATAAAGAACCGTGTCATCTGCGAATAGATGAACATTGGCCATATTAATATTGTGGTTGATGTTATTGAAGTAGACCGCGAATAAAAGGGGGCCTAAGATGGAACCTTGTGGGACTCCTCTTTGTAGTGTTTTGAGGGGTGAAAGGTCACCCTTTCCTTTCACCTGTTGGTGCCTTCCGATGAGGTAACAGGAAAACCAATTTATAGTGGCATCATCTAAGCCTAGGTTTTGCAGTTGGGACAGTAATAGGTTGTGGTCTACCGTGTCGAATGCTTTGCTTAGGTCGAGGAATTAGTAGCTACATGATTTTTGGCATAGAGTGTAGTTTGCCAGTCACTAGTGACTTTGGCAAGCGCTGAGACCATGCCATGATTGGGCCTAAATCTAGACTGTAGGGGATTTAAGAGTGTGTGTTTCCAGGAAGTCTCTTAGTTGGGAATTAACCAATTTTTCAAGTAGTTTTGACAGTGTGGGCAGAAGGGAAATTGGTCTGTAGTTGTTCAAGTCACTCGGGTCACCAGATTTGAGTAGTGGAACAACTTCAGCTGTTTTCCACACAGAGGAGAGTGCCCCCTCAGATAGGGACATATTAAAGAGGTGAGTAATTTGCGGAGCCAGATGGTAGCAGCCTATTTTTAGGAAGGAGAGGGCAATTTGATTAGCTCCAGCACTTTTTATTTTTACTGTCTACTGAATTTAGCAGATCTTCTACCTGCTTGAGTGTGGCTGGCATGAAGTTAAATTTTGGTGAGTGGGAGGAGTCATTTTTTGGGTGTCTAATTGAGTTATTGTTAGTTTGCTGGTTTAGGAGCTTGGATACAGGAGAAGAATCAAATGCTAGGCCAGTGGTGGCAACGTGATTATTGAGGGCCTCGAGGATATTGTGTTTGTGCAAATGATTTTACCAGATTTGATTTTGTTTGGCAGTGAAGATGCCGACTTGTGTACCTTAACTTTATTCAGTATCTGCCAGAACTTGGTCGTGTTGTTTCTGGAGGATGCAAGTGCATTTTGATAATATTTTGCTTTTTCTGATCTGACCAGATTAGTGCAGTAATTCAAAATCTTTCTAAAAGTGGTCCAATCAGTTTCAGACTTGGTTTTTCTGGTCTTTTTCCAGAGGGCATCTCTGTGCCTTAAGGCGGGTTTTAAGATGCCATTAAACCAAGGACAGATTTTTTTCTGGGTCTGTTTTTTTAATAGGAGCATGGGTGTTAATCACCTTTAGGACTAGGGACTGGAATAGGGCATACGCTTCTGAAATGGTGGCAGCAAGATAGAATTCCTGCCATCCGATCCTGCTGAGGTCAGCTAAGTAGGCTGTGGTGTTGAAATGCCGGTAGTTCCTTTTGTAAATATACTCTGACGCGGAGATAGTTTTAGACATATGTCTTACACAGGCTATTGGCATATGATCACTGATGTCATTGTGGAATACTCCTTCATAGGAGATTTTATGTGGCTTGTTGGTGAGGATTATGTTTAGGAGGGTTCTGTGGGCAGGGTTTTTGGGATTTGGGTGGGTCACGTCGGAAATTAGCTGTTGTAGTCCAGTGGAGTCACACAGGTCTTTTAAGGGCATGGAGCAGGAGGAGTGCCGGTCTAAGCCGAGGTCGCCCATTATGATGGTTTCTGAGTCAGAGAAGATTAGTGTTTTTCGGATGAGATTTAGTATCTCAAGCCCTCCTAATGGGGGTCTGCAGCAGCCCAAGACAGTGACTGATTCACCTGATGGAAGTGAAATTTTTACGGTAAGACTTTTATATTCCTTGGGGATAGAGTCTGATACATAAACTGCAACTCCCCCCTCCCCCGGATTGTCCATCAGCTCTGAAAATATTGTAAGAGGGATGTTAACACTCTGGTCTGGGGGTAGAGCTCTGCAGTCAAGATTCTGATACTACTAAAACATCAGGCAAAGCATGTAGCACCCAGGCCTGTACAAGGTCGAGTTTTTTTAATAAGCTGCATGCATTTATGTGTAGAAAACTGATGCCTTTTAGTAGGGCTAAGTCAGCTGGGGCAGAAATAGATATTATTGGCCCAGGGTTCAGTTCTACGTTGCCTGAGCAGAGCAGCAGGAGGAGGAGAAGCTTTATGATTTCATTTATGAGGACTTTTAAGATTGCTTGTCTAGACCGTTTACACATTGTGGGGTCTGACTGTTTTATCTGGGTGGCAACATGGAGGTGGTAGAGGGATAGGGCATACACTGCTATTCGCACAGGTATACTTTGTGATCCAAAGTGACAGTACTCCAGTCTAGGATTTCTATGAGATTCCACATCATCCCAGTAGCTTGAGCCAGGGTAGAGGTGGTATAAAGTTAGGTTAAGATCTGGGTGGTACAATTTGAGCAGATGTGGCATATGGGAGTTGATATTGGGAGTAGTTGGCTTTGGGTCAGGGCTGTTTGTGACACAAGAGGTGCACAGGAGGGTTAAGAGAAGGAAAGGAGTAAACCAGTACCTGAGAGGGTTTTGTTTGGTATAGAGGTATTCCATGGCTGAGATGTAGGTTGGGTTTTAGGAGAGGTTGTGTGTTAAGTACTGCCCAATGCACTGTAATGATAACAGTGGGTAGTATATGGCATTAAGGACAGTGTAGTCCCTGCTAAGAGTGTATAGGCTGGTGGTATAGCTACTTAAAATTGGATCTGTCTACTGGAGCACAGTCCTGCTAGATCAGGTGTTGTTGCACCTTTAAGAAAAGTATGCTAGCCCTTTAAGAGATGCTGTAGGGCGGGGTCACTTGTTCCAGCAAGTGTATTTAATTAAGGACAGAGGTGGGGGAGGGGGCCGAAAAACAGCTGAAGAGAGCAGTCAGGAGCTGAGAGCCCCGCTACAATATTTAGTTCCTACAGCCGCAGGCAGGCTGAAGTGCGAGCACTAATCCAATCAGGGGTTGGCGCCAAGTTTGAATTTTCATCACACACAACCTCCATAACAGGATTCAGCAGGGGGTTGGGTGGTTGGTCTCACTGGAGGGGAACCACAGAACATGGTTTGAGAGCAGTTTCACTCTGCTTGGGCAAGCTGTCCCCTGGATTCAGCAGGGGGTCGGGCAGTTGGTCTCGCTGGAGGGGAACCGCAGAGCACGGTTTGAGAGCAGTTTCACCCTGCTTGGGAAAGCTGCCCCCTGGATTCAGCAGGGGGTCGGGCAGTTGGTCTCGCTGGAGGAGAACCGCAGAGCATTGTTTGAGAGCAGTTTCACCCTGCTTGGGCAAGTTGTCCCCTGGATTCAGCAGGGGGTCGGGCGATTGGTCTTGCTGGAAGGGAACCGCAGATTGCAGTTTGAGAGCAGTTTCGCCCTGCTTGGGCAAGTTGTCCCAACTAAGCTATAACTTGTTTCCAGATGCCTCCTTGGGAAGGTGGGTGGGGTTACAATGGGTTCAGGAAAAGACCACTCCATCAGTGTGGCAGTAGGGTTATTGCTCATACTGCTGGTGACCCGGGTTTGAGAATAAACCTGGGTCATGGGGGGGCCAACCAGAGGAAAGAGGATTGAGCATCCCACAGGATGCTCCTCCTTCAGGTGGGAGCCAGTCCAATCCCCACTGCATAAGCATCACCTGGGGATGCACAGGTGAGGCAAACCAGTTGAGGATGGCAATGGGAAGGGAGACCCAAGGGCCTTTCGGCATGTATGCCCATTGTGCATTGTGCCACGTGTGCCTGACCCAGCATCTCACACAAGGGAGCAATACGATGGGAGAAAAACCTCCTGGCACACAGCAAGATAACACCAGCACACTCAGGCCCATGCCACCCACCCAACATGAGGTACCTTGCTGCCACCTGATTCACAGTGTATCAGATGGGGTGTCTGGCTGCCGCCCACCTAACGTCCTTACTGTGGAAGGGTCCCAACAGGGCTGGGACGTGGCGGTTTCTGGGACCAGGTGCAGGTGACTGCACTGGGCTGGGCAGTAGTTAGGCTGATGTACACCAGTCTGGTAGATGGTAAAAACAGTATATTAAAAAAGTGGAATAAGGAAGGAAACAAAGTAGGACAGTGCAGTGTTGCAATGAAATAAAATAACAGCACATCACATGATATATACATTGAGTAAACAAATGAGTTAGTAACAAAAGTAATACAATAGTACATAGAAGCATAGACTTTGTCAGCAGAAAAGGCCCCATGGCTCATTGTGTCTGCCTTATAGCAGGAAATAGCAAAGTCTTAGCAGCTAGCTAGGCACACTGGGCAGACTGGGTGGGCCTGGCGGTCCTTTTCTGATGACACATTCTATGTTTCTATGTTTCTGTACCTTGTGGAACATGGAATACCATGTTATACAATAGGGAAACAAAAAATAGGAGGATCAGGGACTCGGGAGGAGGCAATATATACAAAATGTAAGGGGTTCCAAAGGAGGCAATAAACAACAATTGTGGCACAGGAGAGAGACAAGGGTGAGGAAGGGCAGGAAGCCAGACCTACAGCCAGCACCAGGGCAGGGGTGAAGCAGATGGAAAGGGGCTAGTTGCAGGTAGAAGTATGGGCAGAGGAATCTTGGATAATGGGGGGTCACCTATTCCAACGATGGGGAAGGTGAGAAGATGCAGAATGCCAAAAGGAGAATTTAGGGAATATAGAGAAGGTGAAGATGTCAAGGGAACAGAAGGAGTAGGGGGGAGGGGAAGAGTGCTGAATCATTTTGGCAAGGATGAAGGCAACAGTGCAAGAGGCAGCTGTCCTGAAGGGAAGGGGGGTAATTAAGTAGAGGGAGCAGTGATGAGGGCAGGGAGGGCAGGTGCAGGCCAAAAGGCAGAAGGAATGAAAGGAAGCTCCAAGACTGGTTAGGGTTGATTTGGGGGTAGCACCATAAACTACATTAATGCACTGAAGGGGCATGAGAAGCAGCGAACTGAAACTTCACCAGTGAAGTTGATGCCAAGTCAGAAACTTTGCACTGTGCGTCGCAGGGTCAAGTTTCCCATCTTCACTCCTACTTCACACAGCAAATTTCTTTAAAAAACATTTTTTGCACAGAAAAAACTCATCACCCACCATGTCATACTGTTCTCCCCCTCTCATCACTCTGATCCATTAGTAAACCATACTCCCACCCCACCATCCACTAGCACTCTGTCTCCCTCACCATCCCAGAGAAGTGTGTACATTTTATTTCTTCACTCCTGTCATAAAAGTGAAGTTTGAAAGAACCCCATGCCAATTCACCACTGGCATCCACCTCCCCCACCCCATCCCAGTGCCCAAAAATCTTGTAAACATAACCCCCACCCTACCACCCTCTGATAGCACATAACCTTCCCACCTCCAAGCCTCATAATTTAAGTGAAATTTAAATCCCCTGCAAAAGATGAAAATAATCCTGCACTGGAGCAGGTGCCCTCACACATCAGTGTCTGCCCACCATAATAAATGAAACACTTGACATGCTGTCTGGTAGTAACACCTGATTGGCTGAGGAGTAACTCAAAGCATTAAATACTACACTAGATCTGAATCTAAATGAATAGTATGAAGAAAGGGAAGGGTACCGATGCACCCATGCTTGTAAATTATGTTTTTTGCTGTTGTGTAACCAGGGCTGACATAGCCAGGTGGCCAATGACCATATCAAAAAGTAAGTTGACTACCAGATTCTGCAAGTTAGTGGCCAACTGGCCACTTGCTCACAAAGTGATTTTTCCTATAGTGTAAGAAATACTGAAAATGATCTCAAGCATGATGGCCACTAACAAATATGGTTTGGCTACCAGATTTTGAAAGCAAGTGGCCGGCTGGCCACCAGTCCACAAACTAATTTTTCCCACCCAGAGTTTAACCACTCCCTTGTAGCCCTTCTCTTCCTGAGGCTGCACCCGAGCCTCACCATCGGTGTGCTTTCCTGGCCATTATGTCTAAAAAGGCAGTGTGGTCTAGTGCTTAGAGCACTGGCTTGGGAACCAGGCAGTCACAGGTTCAAATACTGCTGAACCCCTAAATACTCGCAGTGTGACCTTTGGCAAGTCACTTAACCTTTCAGTGTCCCAGTCCACTGAACTGCAGAAATGAGTAGGAGCAGGACCCCACTGGAAACGAGATGTTACATCTCAGCTGGACTACCATGGGTAAGTAAATTGTTAAATAATAATTTAAAAAATATACTCTTCACTGTGCTACTGAATGACAATGCAGGAAGCACCATTTTTGAATGGACATGGAGGGATGCACACAGCAAATTGTTCGGTGTCTTCATTCCATCTCCCTATGCACTCATAACAAACAGTTCTCCAATATCATAGTGACGAAAAATGGGTTTCAGCCCCAAAAGGGTTTTATCTATGCCACCGAGTGTTAAATATGTCTCATCTTTCAATTAAGTGCAACACCAAACAAAAGCCAATGGAACCCCACAATAATGGGGGTGGGGTGGGGGCACAGAGCTCAGAGGCTTGGTTGGATCCGATTTGGGCAACAAGCTGTCATTTCTCTTAGCTGGGAGCCCACACACAGGTAATGGCCTTTGATCCTTTCACTCTGTTTGTGGTCTGTCAGCTGAAGCAGGAAGCCACTGCCGAGGTCTCCAACAGGTTAAGGGCAGAAATGACAGAGGACTCACACCTGCTGAACTGCAGCCCGACTCCATTTCGGTCACTGCTGTTGGTTTGTTGGTTATCCTGAATTAACCATTTCATGGTTACCACTGAATCTAGATTGAAGGTGGATTTTGTGCAAGAGAACTTTTCTGTCCACATAGAAAACTGACACCGATTACTGCCAGTGTATCCTGTATTTCACAGGGAAGGAATGAATGAGGCAGCTAAATTCTGCCATCACTAAAAGGATGTTTTACCATACAACATCTAGATTTTGAACTGCAGTGCTTTCCTCATTGAAGTCTGCCTGTCCAAATAGCTCATATTTTTATAAATTGGGTCAGGATGGCCACTGCAAATACTGGACTCTGATTAGATAAACGAGGTCAACCGCTGTGCTTATATGTACTCATCTACACATGGTGCTGCATTTTCTAAGCCATAATTTTTAATAGCAGACCATTTTATAAGTGCAGTAACACTCAGGATGTTGCATTCATTAGGGAATATAGGCAATTTTCCAGTGTGTGCAACCTCATGCCTCGGCACACATCACTGGAGAGCCTATATCTCATCACTAACACACACCTTGCGATGTGTCACTGCCCCCATTTATTTATGTATTTACTATATTATAATGGTGTGGTAGCACCACTATAGTTAAGGTTCAGCAGGGGTTTCTATGTTAAACCTCCAAATTTGCACTTTAATATCTTCGCAATGGTTCAACAGATTTGCACAACAGTTTGCATGCGCAGTGTTGAGGAGCAGTTCTCTTGACATGTCAAGTTTTGTTCTGGTCGGATGTGCAGATTCCGAGATGTGGATGGCAAAACAAGTTAAAGAAATCACTGTTTTTTTGCTGTTTGTCATCGCTTAGCGCCCGGATGGTTTGGAATTTTTCTCTGATATTTTCAGGGTAGAAATGGCTTAGCCCACAGATGGTGTGGTGAAAAAATATTAATTCATTCCAAAGTTATTAAATTTACAAATTTCGGTTCTGAGCATGCTCAGTACAGCCTTTTGGATAGTTGCTTGGAATGAAAAAAGGATTTGGTCCATACAAAACAAGGATCCTTTTTCGTACTGGGGGGGGTTCATCCTTTTTGTGAGGAAAAAGTCCTTTTTCATACGGCTCCCATCTTCTTTCTTTTTTTTTTTTTTTTGTTTTTGTAACCCACAAAAATGACATTCTGGACAGACTCCAACATATGTATTTTGGTCATCTGGACCCCATTAAGTGGATTCTGCAATTAACTGTTGGACAAATGGCCCCCAAATGTGTTTTTTTTTTTTATTTTAAAATCCTTTTTTGTGAGCAGATTTTTTTTTGTATGGCCATAATAAAAAATAATTTGGACATACAAAAAAAGATCCCTTCATACAAAAAAAGAATCTGGAAAAAATTAAGTCCAAATTATTTTTTTGTCTGATGGCATCCTTTTTAATATGACTGAAAAAAGTTCATGAAAAAGGATGCCCTCACATGAAAAACGAATGTGGACTTAGTTTTTTTCTGATTCTTTTTTCATATGAAAGAATCCTTTTTGTGAGCTTTTTTCATTCACATGAAAAAAAAATGCCCTCATACGAAAAAAGAATTTGGACTTCTTTTTTTATATGAAGGAATCCTTTCTTGTGAGCTTTTTTCATTCATATGAAAAAGAATGCCATCATACCTTTTTTTCGTATGAAAGAATCCTTTTTCGTTTATACAAAAAAGGATTCCTTCATACGAAAAATGATTTTGGACTTAATTTTTTGCCACATTTCAACTTCAACAAGCCATAACTCCCTTAGTATTTGGACTCAAGGGACAATCTATATATATCAAAACAAAGGCCTTAATGAGTACTGCAGGAATAACACATATCATCCACCCCCCAAAACAATTTAGGGTCCTCAAAAAAAATGATCAAAATTAAAAAATGGAAGTCATACGCTAATATTGGAACTTTAACAATCCATAACTCCTTCCATATTTGGACTCAAGGAACACTCTATATATCAACACAAATGTCTTCATGAGTACTACAAGAATCACACATATGCCCTCCCTAAACATTTAGGGGCAATATAAAAAAATAAAAAAAGACATTTCTTCATACTTACCATAATTTCCTTTTCTGCTAGCTCCAAAATTGTCAATGGGATGCAGTAGGAATGGATGATATGCACCCCTACTAGGGGAATTGGTACAGCCCAAGGTTGTAATCGGCATAGAATCCTGGGCACCTGAACATTCTGGACAGCGGCAACTCTCCAGTCACTTTTGTCCAGGCAGTGCCTCTAAATATGAAAAAATAGATCCGTATAAAAAATACAGTTTGTCTTGTCACGAAAGAACATATGTGAGCTGCCTATATAGATAGAACTTTAACCAGAATAAGATACAGTAAACAGCTGCCTACTTCTCAGCTGGCCCGCCGGCACAGCAGTAGCACTACTGCTTGTGATGCCAGTGACCCGGTTTCGGGAATAAGCCCGGGAAGCCGAAGGGCCAGCCAGGATGGGGAGGCTTGAGCATCTGCAGGACAGCTCATCTCCCTTGGGGAGGGGGAGGGAAGTGTCCGGTGCTGGACCGACTCCTGGTGGAAGCTGGGGACACGGCAGCTCAGTGTCACAGAAGTACAGGGAAGGAGCATGGTTGAAGTCAGTGTGAGTCTTGACGTCATGGTGCAACCATGTCTCCATGGGGCTTACAAGGGGGAAAAAATCAGGAGCGGGCAAAGACCACCACCAGCAGAGGAAGGCACCCCTGACCGACTGGCGCACAAGGCCACAATGGGGACCCAACAAGCACAAGGAAGGGGGGGACTTTGTGGATCATGGACTGGACTGGGGCAGTGGTGGTCTGCCAGCTCCCAAGGGGAAAAATAGCAAGTTAAAAAAAAAAAAACAGTTACCTACCTCTTCAGGTGAGTGGAGGTAAGGAATCAAGGCTCGTCTTCCAATTCTGTAATGGCATGGAAGTTCTTTGCAGTAACAAGCAAACTAGAAAAGACTTATCAAAGGAATTAATGTAAACAGTTAACACTGGGAAAAAAGACTGCAAACAGTGTAAGCACTCATCTGTAACAAAGGAGGCACTCTTATTTATCATCAAATTCAAACCTGTTAAATCTACATGCTTGTAATCAACATTTAAATGTGGAACTGCCTTTTTTCTTTTTTTTTCATATCTATATATACAAGCGCAGCTGGTAAACTTTAGAAGGATGTCCAGACAGACTTACAATCAAGGCCCCTAGAATTCTGCTGCTGCAGAACTTTGCGCAGAACTTGCAACCTACCTCAGAATTTCTGCAGTAACGCAGAATTCACTGTTCTTGGTGATTCTTTATTAATATTTCCTTTTATCCTTACTACCTAGTTCCTTTCCCCTCTTTTTATATCCAAAACCCCCTCTATGCTCAGAATTTGATGTTATCAGTGCTATAACACCATACATTAGCTAGTTAAATTGCTACATTCTGCCACAGAAATGAATAGTCACTTATCTACCACAGCTCCCACTGCCAGAGGATGTGGTGCAGTTCATCAGGTATGGTGATCTTTTCTCAACCTGCACCAAAGCCTAATACAATTTTCAGTCTTACGTTATTACACTATGGCCAATTTAAACAAAACCTTGACAATAGCATATACCTGTTAAGTCCATATCTTACTTTGTACAAAAGTATTTGTGCCTTTAAGGTATAGAGATGCCATCTGAAATGAATAACTGGTAAAATGAATTAACCTGTCACTTTCAAGAAAAATAATTATGTCCAGAAAAGTGAAATATAATAATGTGTAGACCTGCTGAAAGAATAGACCTATTAAATAAATAATTGCGCTGTACACATTTTTGTCACAGTTATTAATTAAATATTGTCATTGGTTGATAGAATCATCTAAAAGTTATGGAGAAATGTTGTGTGCAGGACCAACTGTTGGCCAGAGGGTAGCATGTTTTTATTTATTTATTTATTTAATTCATAAATCGGATTTACAAACCTTTGAGTCAAAGGCTCGTTTACAAAGGCACCTCGTCACAGGGAGGGGAGACAACATATTTGTGAAGCAAGACAGTGGGGAACAATACAGGTGAGATACAAAATAGCATACAGAGCAGGCATTTCAGAGAGCAAATGGACAAGTTGCAGAAGAGCACACAGAACTAAGCCATTTAGTGTCCCGGTGGAGCACGCAAGATACAGTGCATGGTGTTTAGACTACAACAGTGTTCCTGTGCCGGCAACTCAGGTTCAGAGACGAGCTCTGGGAGCTGGCTGGGCAGCACAAGGATTGGGGGAGCCCACCATTGCTCTGAGCCTGGAAAGATATAGTGCAGTGTTCTGTCACACAGGGGCATATTATGATGGACTGGAGAGCTTTATCTCACAATGGGTTCACATGCATCTCATGGCCTAATGGTGTTGCGTAGTTTGTCAGAGGAAGCGGGTTGGTATGAAAAATGAGTTTTGCAATATCCCCCCTACTCTGTTTATCCCATTTAAAAAGGGCCTGTATGAATGAGGATACAATTCCATGGAAATTAAAAAAAACTATATAGATATATACACACACACACACACACACACATTTGTATATATGTTATTGGGGAACTCATGAGTGGCGTAGACAGCACATATAAATATATAACTGATACGCAGTGGGGAACTCATGAATGGTATAGACAGCATGAGAATAGAAATACCTTATTTATCACTAAAGGTCCCCTCTGCATATTTCATTTATACAATAGGCTAGGAACTTAAGGTATAGATTTTTATTTTTGCATTTTTAGAGATACAATTATTTCTATAAGGCTTTTATTTTTTTAACTAGTGTTACACTGCTTTCTCCATTCCTGATTGCTATAACCATTGCCATGGACATGTCATACTGACAAGCTGACATTGTGATGTGGTAGTTAATTAGTGCCGCAGAACTTCTGCAGAAATTACAAACCACTGTCACAGAAGTTCTGCGGCAAATGGTAATATTGTCACAGAACTTGGTCCCAATGTGCCTCAGAAAAGTAGGGGCCTTGCTTACAATCAGTGGTTTACTACAAAACAACTAACAACTCAGTGCTGGCATACCAGACAATATTCTCCCACAGAAGCAAGGCTCCCAGGTGGGCCCCTTTGACAATGTTAAAGCTAACAGAAAAGGAAAGGAAATTACATTAGGTATGAAGAAATTTATTTTTTCTGTAGTGCTCCACATTGTCAATGGAATTCATTACAAATGGATTCTAAGAAGCAGTACCCATGAAAAAAACGGGTAGGGGAGAATATTGTCCCATTTGTCAGCTGTGAACAGGAAAATAATTTACCTGCTAACTGCCACCTGTAAAACTCTGCAACCAAAGGCTGCATCAGTGGAACTTTGAACATCCAATCTCTAGTGCTTAGTGAATGCATGGATGGAGGACCAAGTAGCTGCCTTACACAATTCTAAGACAGATGCCTCACTTGTCTACACCTAGGAGGTGGCCATAGCTCTGATGGAGTGAGCCTTGATGAGAGCCGGAGGCCTCTTATTTTCTGCAACATAAGCTTTGGCAATGCATGCCCTCACCCACCTTGCCAGGATGGCCTTGGAAGGGCACAGGGTCATGTCACCGCAAACAGTAACCACATGACAATAAATGCCACAAGAATAACAGTGGCATCCCAAACAATGTCGGGTACAACAGAGACCCGACAGAAAAGGCACAGCCCCATTGAATACAATGGGACTTCTTTGTTTTTTGCACCCCCTCAAAGTGGGCGGCTTCACCCCCCGGACTTAAAATAATCAACTCCGAGGGGTCATGGATTTTGGGGATGGGGAGAAAATCGAGACGGGATAAAAGTTCTTAAAAAAAAAAAAAGTTTCAGCAGGAGAACTAGCCAGATCCGAATCATGGTCCCAGGTCTCCTGCTTCGCCATATGCTAGTGCCATAGCCACTCTACTACGGGAGCGGCTCGGCCAGGCACCACAGCACACAGATAGTTGATCCCTTCCAAGTGAAGTGCAGAGTGACAGGGGTAGTGGTAATTCCCTAACACTATTCTACCTGTTGCTCTAAATCCTTTCGCGCTTCACACAGCGTGGTTCCTATAGCGCTCTTCATGGTGCGCTTTTTTGACCCGGAAACCCCTCGGAGGCTTTTTGTCCTTTCTTGGCTGCTCCAAAAAGAACGAACAACCTATCCAATTTCTGGAACTCAGCAGTCCATCTAAGGTATGTCCTAAGTGCCCATCACACATCTAACTTGTGCAACTCCTTCTCCTTTGGGTGAGTTGGTTGCAGAAAGAAGGATGGGAGACAGATTTTCTGGTTCACATGGAATGCTGTAGGGACCTTCGGAATGAAAGATGGAACTATTCTGAGCACCACCTTGTCCTTCTACATGACGAGGTAAGGTTTTTTGTGGGATAAAGCCTGGAGTTCACCAATCCTCCTGGCTGAGCACATAGCAACTAAAAAACATACCCTGTAAGACAGCACCTCCAGTGATACTGACCAAAGTGGTTCGAAGGGCTCTTTACAAAGAGCATTCAGGACCAGATTCAGATCCTATGGAGGAACAGGGAATCAGGACAGAGGTCGATTCCTGCTGACAGCTCACAGAAAATTAATAACCTCCTGGTTAGTCCCTAAGGATGATCCCAAAGAGGCTGGAAGGGCCAACACCTGACCTCTTATGGTGCTCAAGGCCAAACTTTTTTCCACTCCTTTCTGCAGAAAATCCAAAATCTGCAGAACTGTGGCTTTAGAAGGCTGGATATTTTTCTCTCTGACCCAAGCTGAAAAGGTGGATCTACTGCCAACATGGAATTCTTTCTGGCAGCCATCAGGGTGTCCACTACCTTCTTAGAGAAACCCTGTTTTAGGAGTCCCCTCCTTTTAGAAGCCAGGCCACAAGGTGCATCATTCCCAGATTTGGATGCAGAATGGGACTTTGGGAGAGAAGGTCCCCCCGTATTGGAAGGTGAAAGGGTGCATGTTGAACTAAGTTCACTAAGTCCAAGAACCACAGCCTTCTGGGCCATTCCAGAGCTATTAGAAGAAAGCTTCCTCTTGAGTGCCTTATTTTACATATGACCTTGGGGTGGAGCTGCAGAGGAAGGAAGGAAGGCATATGCTCTGCTGAAATTCCATGCTTGTGACAGGGCGTCCACTGCCTTCGCCTGTGGACACCAGTAGCGACTGAAGAACCTCTGCACATGAGCATTCTGGCTGGAGGCGAACAGGTCAATCTGTGGATGACCGAATCTTTGGTGCAGAAGGTCAAACCAGGTTCACCATCCATTCTCCTGGGTGGATATTCTCGTGGCTAAGAAAACAGGCCTGAATGTTTAACTCCTCCGCCAAGTGAGCTGCTGACAGAAGGAAAAGGTTCTCCTTCCCACAGCAGGATATTGGTGGCTTCTTTTAGCATCTCTCTGCTATTTCTGCCCCCTTGATTGTTTATGCACGCCACCATGACAGCACTGTCTGACCTTATTTTCATGGCTTTTGACTGCACCCAGTTTTGAAAATGAAGGAGAACACAGTGCACAACCCTGATCTCCAGGATGTTGAAGTGTAGGTGCTGTTCTGGCACTGACCAAGTCCCCTGAATGGGAATGTGGTCCAGCACTGCCCCCAACCTGACAGGCTGGCATCAGTCATCAGAATCAACTCTGGGGGGACTTCCAAGGGAGACCCCTTGCTCAGACTCTCCAAACTCTCCCACCAACTCAGAGACTGACACAAGAGTGGAACAATTGGAATCCTGCCCAAATAGTCCTCCAAGGTCGGATCCCAGGCCAACAGCAATTTGCTCTGTAGGGGATGCATGTGAAGGTGAGCCCAGGGGACCAGCTCTATTGTCGCCATCATGAGGCCCAGAGCCTTTGTGAGCTGAAGCTGATGACTGTCTCCTCAGCTGCTGAATCTCTCTCAACAGGGTCTCTTTCCTGGCTGACGAGAGGAAGACCTTCCCCTTGTCCATCTTGAACACTTCTCCTGGGTGCTCTAGGATCTGTGACAGCTCAACAGAACTTTTTTCCTGATTTACTACCCAGCTGTGGGACTCCAAAACCTCCAAAGTCCGGGTCACTGACTTCCTCACCAATGACGCAGATGGCGTTTGAATGAGCAAGTCATCTAGGTAGGGACAGACATGATGTCCATCCTGTTGGAGTTGAGCCATCAAGACCATGAGCACCTTTGAGAAAACCCTGGGGGCTGTTGCCAACCCAAATGGGAGCACCCTATGCTGAGAGTGTTGCCCCAGGACCATGAACTTGAGGAACCTCTGATGAGACAGCCAAATGGGAATGTGGAGATATGCATCCCTCAGGCCTATGGATACTAGATAATCCCTCAGCTGGACAGCCTGGATGACCTAACGTAAGGACTCGATCTTAGAGGTCATGCGGTGAACAAACTTATTTAGGTGTTTCAGATTCAGAATAGGCTTGAAACCCCCTGACTTCTTGGGAACCACAAAATAAATTGAGTAGAATCCCTGGCCTTGTTTGCTGGGAGGCACTGGAACAATTGCCCCGATCTGTGTGAGATGGTCCAATGTCTGCAACACAACTTGCCTCTTCACAGGGTCCTTTGGTACAGGGGATGGCAGAAAATGTTCCTTTGAGGGAATGGTTGAAAACTCTATTGCATAACCTAAAGCAAGAATCTCCAGAACCCAAGCATCCAATGTTATCTGGGCCCATCTTGTGTAAAAATGATGCAGTCTTCCACCAAGGGAAGGAAGGCAGAGATGGGCCTGCGTACCCTCACTGTGAGGTGCCCCCTTTTAACCCTGGGCCTCTGTTGTGTCTTCAGGCAAGGGCAGCTCTGCTACTATTGCTCTTGAAACCAGAACAGAACCTTTACTCCTCTGGTTCTCGAAGTTTCAAAAGGGACAAAGACCTCCTTGATACTGCTTCTGTCGGTCGCCTCCTCGACCTTTTGGAGTTGAACACTTTTTTTGCTGTTGTTTTAATGCTGGAAGGTGGCCCTTTTCACCCTGGTTATCCAACAAAATATCATCCAGGCCTGAACCAAACAATAAGCCTCCCTAAAAGGTTAAGATAAACAGTTTGGTCTTCTATGCCTGATCAGCGACCCAATGCCGAAGCCACACTTCTCTCATAGAGGACACAGTGTGATAAGCGAAGTGAGGTGACATGCCTAAGTTCTCCACCATGGCATCCCCTAGGAAAGTGGAGGCCATGGATACTCAACGGCAAAATGCTCACCCCCCAAAATCCAGGGAAACGGCCACCAGAGTTGTAAACTCACAAAATGCAAAGCCTGGCAACAATAAAGGAGGCATAGACGGTGTGAGGTTTGCGTAGTTGGAGGAAAAGGCTTTTCTACATGAAGCATACACTCGCTTGTCATGCAAATCTGCTAAGGCCAAAGACCCTTCAATTGGGACAACAGTGTATCTGACAGAATTATGTATAGCTTTATCTGCGAGGGAAGGGGTTTCCCACTTGCGAGTATTTTCTTCCAAAAAAGGGAAACACCGTACCTTGGGTTTTGGCAGATATTTTCTCTGATCCACGTCTACCCATTCTTGTTCAATGATCTGGTCACAGCGAATAAAGTTTGGAAAATACTTTGGAGCAGAAAAGGACACAGGCAGGATAGAATTTACATCCAATGTCTCCATGGATTGCACCTTCTTCAGCTGCAATGTTCTATAAGCCTCAATTATCAGATAGGACATGGATTTGGTATCAAACAGGGAAGGGATAAGAATCCTCCTCTTCAGCTCCATTCGCTCCACTTCCTCCTCCTCCTCTGAGGGTTCATCTTCATCACCATTAAGTAACCTCTTTCCGTCAGAATGTTCCCCAAGGTCCCCGACATCTTCATCCTGGCCCCCTGTATGGTCAGGGTTGGGGTCTGTCTGCAGATCCAGGTTAGCAGACTTGTCCTGCTCTGGCACACCTGGATGTGCCTGTGTGGGCCCTGCTGCCCTGAGGGGCCCAGTTTGGGGTCAGGTGTGTCTAAATGGATGCCCTGCAGAACATCGGGGCCCAAAAGCTCTTTAAAGAGCAACAACAAAGATTTATGCAATTCCCCTTTGCCACTGCCAGCTAGAACACCAGGTGCACCCCCTTCCCGCAGCTCAGAGCTCCAACTGGGGAGAACTGTAAGAGACACATTAGCTAGAGTAACACAATGGGGGCAATAGAAAGCCAGAGGAGAGGGTCACATTACCCTTCTGCAGGTCTTACATCATTTGAACACTAGAGGTCTCCAATAAACCATGGTGCCAAAACACCAGTCACAAATGCTCAAAAGGCTGAATAAAGTTGACAAAATCATCTGAAGTGACCCAAGGTAATGCTGGAATGGAGGAATATTGCCACAATCCCCACCTCTGATTGCGGGCGAAAAACAGAAGTAGGAAAAATACATTCCTACCAACCTAGAAGCTCAACGGCTGTAGGGGGAACGAACGCCCTCAGCCAGCCGTGTTGAAACTGAAAGGAAAACAGAGCCACCATGCCTAACACTAGAAAAGTGCAGGCACACATGCACACCAATGGGCACACTAATGCAAGTGCATGTGCATGACATCATGATGCTGTGAGTGACGTTAGCACATTGGGGGAAGGGGGTACACCCAAGCACAGGTACACGAAGATGCACTGAGGCTGGAGGAAGCCTCTCACTAACAACAAATTGCAAGCCCAATGGCCGGGGCTTCACAAAATAGCAGGAAAGTCACGTGGCTCAATGCAGTCCTTGAAAGACACCACACAAGCTGTGGTAACAGATCCCCCACAAAACACTGCCTAAAAAACTCTGATCCATGTCGGAGTCTATGCTTCCTCTTTCTCTCTCTTTTTTTTTTTGTTAAACACACCAAGCTGAGGTACAAATTAAAGGGGAAATATCCCCTTAGACCGTGCACACTCAAAAAACACCTGAAACAAAAATAAAAGACACTGAACACATACAATAGTCATCCTATGAGCCGGAGGTGGGGGGGACTGATGTCCAATCGATGGAAGACAGACCACGGGGAATGCTCTAAATCAGAACCCCAAAATAGGTCCTTACCCAAGGCACCATGATTTTTCAGGAGGAAAATGGGAGACCTGATAATTAAAACAAACAAACACCCCTGAACTAGTGTGGCAGATGTGGCTCCCAACTCAAGCACAGGCAGTGAAAATGGGGGAAAAAAGAGCAGGTTAGTCAGTTTTAAAGCTGCAGTTTAACAGGTACGATTTTAAATTTAGGGGTGCCCCCTGACATCAGATAGCCTCAACCTGCTATGCAGAACTGCAGCCACAAAAGGTAGAAAGCAAAAAAAGCCTTTATAGTCTTCAGAGAAATTTCTAAGTTGTTTCCCCTTCAATGGCACAGCAAAGGCTGGAGGGCTGTTGCTGTCCGGAATGTTCAGGTGTCAAGGATTCTGTGCTGATTACAGCCTTGGGCTATGCCATTTCCCCTATTAGGTGTACACATTACGCATTTGTAATGAATCCCACTGACAATGTGGAGCGTTACAGAAATTAAAATTCCCATAGGATAACACTGGAATTTCAAGAAGCCATAACTCCCTCAAATGTTGAACTTAAGGGGCAGTGTATATATTAAAACAAAGGTCTTAATGAGTACTACAAGAATAACAGATACCTACCCCACCGAATGTTTAGGGGCAATATAAAAATAAACAATAAAAAAATACAAATTTTCGTGGGATAACACAAACTTCAACGAGCCATAAGTCCCTCGATATTTGGTGCTAAGGGACAATCTATATATCACAATAAAGGGCATTAAAGATTACTACAAGAATTATATATACCCCACATACCCCCCCACCAACATTTAGCAGTAATGCAAAAAATATAAAATGAAAATTCCCATAGGATAACACTGGAACTTCAACAGGCCATAACTCCCTGAATATCTGGACTTAAGGGAACATGCGCATATATATATATATATATATATATATATATATATATCCCAAAACAAAGGTCTTAATTCCTCCCTAAACATTTAGGGGCTATATAAACAAAAATAAACAAGCATTTGTCAATGCTGGATGTTCACCACTGGTATAGAAGCCCTGGAGTACTAGATGCATTGTGGTGCACTATGTGGGTTACGTATTACCAAAGTTAGGAGACTGTGTTCGTAAATTTCAATGCAGGATCATAACTTTGTTATGCTGTAATATTTTTACCCCAAATTGTCAACATAGCCTTTTTTATGACCCCACCATATGAAAAAGAAATGGCTATGTTGAAAATTTGGGGTGAAAATGCAGAAAATTGCCAAAGTTACGAGCCCACATTTGTAAAGTTCAACATAGGCTCAAAACTTTTTTTTATATTTTTACACCAGATTTGCAACATAACTTTCTTATGACCCCACCTCATGAACTAGGGCACAGAAAATTTGAACTCTTGCCTGAAAGGTGATTTCGCGCAGGGACTACAGAATCACCTTTCAGGATTTTGGCCAGGATTTGAAAAATGACAGCTGTCACAATTATGAGGTGCTGTAAAGAAATGGCTATGTTATAAATTTGGGGTAAAAATATTGCAGATTACCAAAGTTACAAGCCTGCATTCACAAAATTTAACATAGGCTCATAACGTTGTTGTTTTTTAATATTTTTACACCAAATTTTTAACATAGCTTTCTTATGACACCTCCTCATGAACAAGGGCAGAAAAAAATTTCAACTCCTGGCCTAAAATCAGAATTGGCCATAAAATTCTGTTGGTAATTTAGACGCTCATTTTAGTGTTCTGATTTTAAGTATTTAACTGGAATGTTTATATTTTATTTATAGTGTTTCAATTGTTCCTGGTGTATTTGATTGTACAGCGCCCAGAGCCTCTGGGATTGGGCACCTGAAAAATAAAATTTGCCTTTGCCTAAAGGTGATTTCAGGCAGAGACCACAAAATTATGTTTTGAGACAGATTTGTTTAATGTCAGTGCAATTGTTCATGAGGTGGGGTCCCAAAGAAGTCATGTTGAAAATGTGGGGCAAAAATATGCAAAAATGGCCAAGTTATGCAACTAAGTTCAAAACCCCATTGGAATACATTGAACCACAGACCTGTTTCCTCAGTGTGTGATCCAGCTTTAAAGAGTAAAGACATGTCTGAAGTCCACAGAAGAGTACAGTGCTGGACCACTGGTGGGTAAGTAAGGGCTTGGGGTTGTGGGTACTGAGTGGGAGGGTCGGTGTGGGGGACAATGCGGCCACAACAGGCATCAATGGACGGTTTTCTTTTTACAGGACTTATTACAAAAAACAAACAAACTATGAGGGAAGGTTTTCTTCATTTCAGGTCACGACACTGGAGGACTGGGCACCCCCACTATCAGTGTAAAGTTTGTGGGGGAGGGTGTGGGGTGGTGGGTGCTGAGCGGGAGGGTCAGGTGGGTGGGACATGGGTGGCAACAATAGACAGTGACAGTGACACTGGGCAATTAGGCACCCCCAGTGTCAGTGTTATGTTTGGGGGGGTGCTGAGTGGGAGGGTCATGTGGGCGGGACAGTTACAGGATGTGACCACACACTGGGAGTGGTGCAGTAGTAGACCAGGATTACGCCTACAAGGCGGTAACGCTGGGGGATCTGGCTCCCCCAGTGTCAGTGTTATGTTTTGAAGGCAGCTGCGCCAGTAACAGACATCAATGGACGGTTTCCTGTTACAGCTGCTGTGAGCCCCTGCATATTTCATATTCCAGCCATTTCATGCTGACAGATGACGGATCAGCTTATTTGTTGGACAGCATAGATGAAAGGGAAGAGCTGACCCATGACTGGGTCAGCCGTTTCTTTTCAAGTTCGTGTCAGCTCCGCCCAGCAAGCCAAAGCTCTGTCATACTCAGCCCGCCTGCTGATCGGTGTGGCACTGTCGCACCCTTAAAACATTGCTCTGCATTAGACTACACTGCCACACCTCTCAACACCCAACTACCATTTAAAAATATTCGCTGCTTGTGCATGTGCATGGTGAACATAAACATAGAAACATAGAATTTGACGACAGATAAGGACCGCTTGGCCCACCCAGTCTGCCCATTTCCCTACCTACTGGATAAGCTGCAGATCCTAGTTAACCAGCAGCCTACTTCTTCCTACCCCCACCCTCCAGAATTGCCTTATGACTATCCCATGCATGCTTGAATTCCACCACTGATTTTGACTCCACATCCTCCTCCGGAAGGCCGTTCCATGCATCCACAACCCTCTCTGTGAAAAAATACTTCCTTAAATTACCTCTGAGCCGCCCCCCTCTATCTTCAAATTGTGCCCTCTTGTTCTTGCACACCTCTTTTTTTGAAAGATGCTACCCTCTTGGACTTTGTTGATTCCCTTGAGGTACTTGAAAGTTTCTATCATGTCCCCTTCTCCCTCCTTTCCTCGAGGCTATACATATTAAGCTCCTTAAGTCTCTCTTCATATGTCTTCCGGTGCAGACCCTGCACCATTTTAGTTGCCCTCCTCTGGACAGCTTCCATCCTGTCTATGTCTTTGCGGAGATTGGGTCTCCAGAACTGCACACAGTACTCCAGATGGGGTCTCACCAGCTGTCTGTACAGAGGGATAATAACTTCCTGTTTTCTACTGGTGATGCCTCTCCCTATGCATCCCAGTATCCCCCCAGCCCTCCTTGCTGCCCTCTCACATTGCTTCCCACCTTTAGGTCATCTGATATGACTACCCCCAGGTCCCTTTCCATTTTTGTTGTTGTTAGTATCTCACCCCCCATTGTGTACTCTTCCCCTGGGTTTTTGTTTCCCAGGTGCATTACCTTGCACTTCTTAGCACTGAATCTAAGCTGCCACACATTTGACCATTCCTCTAACCTTGCCAAGTCCCTTCTCATCCTTTCCACCCCACCCTGTGCATCAACTCTGTTGCAGATCTTAGTGTCATCTGCAAAGAGACATAGTTTTCCTTCCGGTCCTTCTGCAATGTCGCTTATAAAGACACTGAAGAGGACCGGTCCTAATACTGAACCCTGCGATCCAACTAGTAACCCTCCTTTCTTCTGAGGGACTCCATTTACTCCTATTACTCTCGTGTCTATTCTCCAGCCAATTCTTTACCCAGGCTGTCATCTTGGGACCCATTCCCAGGCTGGCTAACTTGTATATTAATCTTTTGTGGGACTGTGTCAAATGCCTTGCTAAAGTCTAGGTGAGCCATGTCCACAGCCCTCCCTGATCTACTACTTTGGTCACCCAGTCAAAGAAATCTATCAGATTAAGTCTGGCATGACCTTCCGCTGTGAATCCATGCTGCCTAGGGTCCGTGCCCCTCTGGCCTCTAGATACCGACAATTCTTTCCTTCAAGTGATTCCATCATTTTCCCTATCACTGAGGTAAACTAACAGGTCTATAGTTTCTGCTTCTGCCTTGCTCCACTTTTGTGAAGGGAATCACATCTGCCCTCCTCCAGTCCTCAGGTACCACCCCATCCTCCCATGATTTGTTAAAAGGGTAGTCAGTGGTGTCACTAGTTCTACCCTTAGCTCTTTTAGAATTCTGGGATGAATCCCATCAGGCCCCATTGCTTTGTCCACCTTCAGTTTTAAGAGTTCTTTCAGAACCTTTCTTCTGTAAATGGGCTGGTATCAACTTCTGTATCCAGAGTGTTACTACTGTTTGTTTTATGTACCTCCCCTCTTCATTTGTAAATACTGAGCAAAAATATTTGTTTAGTATCTCTGCCTTTTCACAGTCTCCCTCTGCCCACCCTCCCTCCCCTTTATTAAGCCTCACTATCCCTCCCTTGGTCTTCCTTTGCTCCCTGATGTACCTATAAAAGGTGTTATCCCTCTTCTTAACTGAGTTGGCTATCTTTTCCTCGGTTTGGGCCTTTGCTGTTCTGACTGCCTTCCCAGCCTCCTTTTGCTTTAACTGATACAGTTCTCTATCCTGCTCCTTCTGCGATTCCTTGTACTTCCTGAATGCTTTCTTTTTCTCTTGAACCTTCACTGCCACTTCCTTTGAGAACCATAGTGGTTTCTTACATCGTCTTGTTTTGTTTATTTGCTTCACACAAAAGGCTCGTTACCTCTGTGATGGCAGTTTTTATTATTCCCCATTGTTCTTCCACCCCTCCTTCCTGCCCATTTGCTAGTGCATTCCTTAGGCTCTCACCCATTTTGGCAAAGTCAGCCCTCCTAAAGTCAGTACTTTTGTCTTTGTATGGCTTGACTCTATTGCTGTGTTTATTGTGAACCATACTGTTCGATGGTAGCTAGTTCCCAGATGGCTACCCACTTTTACATCTGTGATCCTCTCTCCATCTCCATTTGAGAGAATCAAGACTAATATTGATCCCTCTCGAGTGGGCTCCAGTACTAGTTGTCTAAGGCATGCCCCCGTAGGGCATCTAGAATAACTGCACTCTTCGAAGTGGCAGCTGCAACTGCACTCCAGTTAACATCTGGCATATTCAGATCACCCATCAGCAATATCTCCCATTCTAAGTATACTTTCTATCATTTCCTTGTCCATTTCCTCCCCCTGAGAAGGGGGTCTGTATACAACCCCTGTGCGGATTGTGGTCCCATTGCCTGTCTCCAAATTTACCCACAGTGCTTCTTCTCCTCCCTGTTTACCCTTTTGTTCTGTTGCTTTTATTCCTTCCCTTATGTAAAGAACTACTCCTCCTCCTCCTCTTTTACCCTCCCTGTCCCTCCTGTAGATAGTGTATCCTGGTATGTTTATGTCCCAGTCATGGTTTGTGTGTACCATGTTTCTGTGACTGCCACGATATCCAGATGTTCCTCCTCCATCAAGGCCACTAATTCAGGAAGCTTGTTACCTAGACTACGGGCATTGGTACTCATTGCTCTCCATTTTTGATGGCTTTACCTTCTGTTGCAGCATCCCCACTGACCGTTCTACCTCGGTCTTTTCTCATTTAGTACCCTGTTTTGTAGGGAGAGGCTGGGATTTTCCTGCTGCTTGTCAGTGCCTCCCCTTTGACTAGTTTAAAGCTTGCCAATGAAGCATTTAAACCGATTGCTCAAAGACTTGTTCCTTCCTGGACAGATGCAAACCATCCTGCCAGTATAGGCTGGTGTCCCTCAGGTGGAACCCCAGTCCCCAATGAAGCCAAACCCTTGTGCTCCGCACCATTTTTCAACCATTCATTAAACTGCATGGTGCCAATACCCTCGCCTCCCCATGCCTTTGACAGGCAGCACCTCTGAGAAGGATACTGCGTGTGCTACTTGTCTAGGGCCCCTCCCAACTCTGCAATGTCCTCCTGCACTGCTCTAATCTCATGATGAGCCAAGTCATTTGTCCCTAGGTGGACAATTACGTCCAGCTCAGAATCCCTTGCAGCTGTTCTCATGATCCTGAGGATGCTTCCTGTCCCTCAAGCCATGGCACCAGGCAGGCACTTACTTCAGTTTTCCCAGCTCCCCAGTTCTATACCCCTAATAATTGAGTCCTCCACCAGGAGCTGCTTCTTTTCCTGTGGTGTCCTCTGCCTCCTTCCTGTGGGCCTCCCTTGTGACAGTTGTCATCAGTCTTCTCTCTGCGGGTGCATCCATAGGGAGCTATGCTCCCAGAGCGGTATATGGATTGTAGGTGGAACAATTGACTGGGTGTGCCTCTGTTCCACCATCCTCACCCTCCCTGGAGCCCACTGTGATCCAACTGCTGTGCTTTCTTCGCAACCTCTGAGGCAGTGGTGGTGGCGCTAGTGCTCCCTGGATGGGGGTTCCCTTCCTACTGTCCAGTGTGGCCTGGGGGAAGGTTTCCTTACTACTGTCCAGTGCGGCCTGAAGACGGGCAACTTCCTCCCTCAGGGCAGATAGCTGTCTGCAAATAGGGCAGCATCTCAGCCTCCAGAAAGACTCCCGGAAGACTGCTGCCCCACAGCCATTACATTGCACTACTCCCCACATGTTTATCTACCTTTTTTTTTGTTTGTTTGTTTGTATTTGTGTGTGTGTGATTTGTTATATAGAAATATATATTATACAACATAAAAATGAAATTTCCCATAGGACAACACTGGAATGTCAACAAGCCATAACTCCCTGAATATTTGGACTTAAGGGACAATCTATATATCAAAACAAAAGTGCTAATGAGTAGTACAAGAGTAACACATTTATTTATTTATTCAATTTTGGTAATCAGGTAGGCCCACTGACCCCGAAGGTCCCTTTTTCAGGGGCGACCCGGATTTAGTTACAGAGGTATATAGATACAGTATTTGGTTACTGAGGTATACTGGTACAGCATTTAGTTACAGAGGAATACAGGTACAACAAAGAAACAAGTACAGAGCAATTCAAGGGGAGTAAATACTTGGATAAACAGTGTTGACAGTGTGCCACAAGAAGTTTACAGAGGATGACAATTACAGGGATATGCTTGGGTAGAAGTGTAGCAATCAGGAGGGAAGGTAATACTTTATATAGCAGTGCATGTCTAGGCTAGTGAGGAACTGGCCTAAGGTTGGGCTCTTCATTGACAG
This sequence comes from Neoceratodus forsteri, assembly GCA_016271365.2. Taxonomy (NCBI): domain Eukaryota; kingdom Metazoa; phylum Chordata; order Ceratodontiformes; family Ceratodontidae; genus Neoceratodus; species Neoceratodus forsteri. The sequence goes on along the minus strand of JADMNL010000032.1, from coordinate 126,229,341 downwards.
GAGCAGACGCTAGCTTCTAGTAGGTGAGCCCGAAGTCCCTTACGGAATTTTTCAAGGGAGGGGGCGTCCTGAAGGAGGGGAGGAAGCTTATTCCATAGAGCAGGGGCCGTGGTAGCAAAGGATTTACTGCCAGCAGTGGTCCGAACTCTGGGTTTAACTAGAAGGTTATGCCCAGTGGTTCATAGGGTACGTGCAGAGTGCTTGGGAACCAGGAGACTGGCCAGGCTGTCAGAGGGATTGCGGTGTAAGAGCTTGTATGCGTTGCACAGCAGAGGGTACTGGAAGTGACCATCTAGGGATGGCCATTGTAGGGCAGCAAGGGCTTCGCAGTGATGCCATCTTTTGTGGGACTGTGACGCAAACCGAGCTACTTTGTTGTAGAGAACTTGTAGCCTATTCATCTCTTGTTTAGCCAACCCCTGAAGAATTGGGGCAGCAAAGGTCAGTGTTGGCAGGAGTAGGCTGTTGGCAATGGTGATTCTAGACTCGGGGATGAGCTGGTCATTCAGGCAGTACAGCAGGCCCAGCTTGTGTTGTATAGCTTTGGTTACCTGGCCTAAGAGAGATTTAAGGGTAAACCCTTAATCCAGGGTTAGTCCCACGTACCAAATAGCATTGCCTTGGTTTTTGTGGTGTTTAGAACTAGCTTATTCTCAGTAAACCAGGACTCTAACTTGGCAAAGTCAGCTTGAAGATGAGGTCCCAGGTCAGATGGGTTGCTCGGGGACCAATAGATAACAACATCATCTGCGTATTGAACAACCGAGGTGCCGCCACAGTGGGATTTAAGTTCCCCACCTAAACATTTAGGGGCAATATAAAAAACAAACAATAAAAAAATGGGTGCATAGCTCAGTGGTAGAGCATTTGACTGCAGCTCAAGAGGCCCCTGGTTCGAATCCGAGTGCCCCCTGACGTTGTTCTTTATAGTAGGTCACGCTGATTTAATGACTATAGGAAGGCTGACCTACTCACCAGAACATAACAGGTATGGATGTAGTAAACTGCTCTCACAGCTTGACATTTTTTGCTTGAAAAGACAGAGCAAGGAGCAACATTAAAAGAACAAGGAGAAACATTAAGGCTTATTTTGGCTAAGCAGGGTTACTGTCTTGTTACTATTTTGATTTGTGGTTACAGGTTGTGCTTACAGGTTTAGTTACTGTTTTATTTTTTTGCTTACAGGTTTTACAGTTTGATCTCTCTTTAAACTAAACTGTTTTATTACTATTTTATTTTGTACTTACAGGTTGTGCAAGGTTATATTTTTGGCTTACAGGTTTTGCGATCTCTTTTATTTATTTATTTATTGAAATGTTTCACCAGGAAGGCACACTGAGCAACAAGTTGCTCGTCTCCCAGTGCGACCTGGGGAGTAGGGAACAATGGGATAGAATACAGAGAAATGTTACAATGTTGGAATACAGTTTGCTTACTTGCATACAATGAGAGCAGGAGGGATTACAGGTGGATCTTTCTCACATTGAAGGAGCTAATTTGTTTTTCTTCCACAGCTCATCAAGGGGATTAGGAGTGTAACTGGGGGATGAAGCTGATAAAGACTTAGTACCTTCAAACAGAAGGAAGATTTTAAGGGTCAGGTTACTTGGTGTGTTGAGGTGGAAGACTAGGTATGCTGTTAGAAAGCACCTAGCTTTACCTAGGTGCTTTGTCTTCTAGGTCTGCTTGAAAAGACAGAGCAAGGAGTAACATCTCACAGATCTGCCTGTACTGTTTTTGGACCCCCAACTGAGGGAAGATTTTTCTGGCTTAAGAACATTTAGCAGGCTGTCTGGAGCTGGTCTTTTTTTTTCAGTTTTTTTTCCCTCTTGAAATTAAAAAAATATAAACTAAGACGGGATTTGGTCATTCAGCCTGTATGCTGTAATAAACATTCATATTTAAAAATTGAGTATGTAGCGCCTGTAAGAAAGGAATTATATTTAGGACCCATTGCCCTTCTTTATAGAAACATAGACTTTGACGGCAGATAAGGACCGCTTGGCCCACCCAGTCTGCCCACTTTGTTGCTATTAGTTGCTGACTCATCTGGCAAAGTGTTTGTGGTTAGACACTTCCTCTTGAATGTCTTTATTAGCTTTCCTTTATTTTCTGTTAACCCAAGGTCATTCGGTTATGCATTATTTACTGCTGCATATGTTGCGAGTTGTCTTGTTAATATTTACATGTATTTGATCATCACCAAACTCAGAAATGTTGGACCAGAACTGTCTGTACTGCTGCTGTATGCATCATCCCCACCTCACACCCTCTTTGAAAGCAGGCATTGCACTTCTTAATGAGGCTCTTTTACTAATGGGAAACTTTAAAATAAAGCTGTGTTCATGCAAATATTCTTGATAACAATCGCAAGGGAAGGAGAAATTTGGAAAATAAATGTAAGCCGAGTTGTCTAAATATTAACATTTCAGACGTCTCCTCTGCTCTTGCCTCTATAAATGCCTGTCCGTGCATTTTTTTTCCTTTCGGTTTTTAGCCACACACAAAAAAGATTAGCAGTAGCAGAGCTGTCGCTCAAAATTCCCACCATATCTGAATTTCAGGACTGTCAGTCTGTCACCCCAGCTGGACCTATCTAAGCCTGACCCAGCCCTATCACTTGCCTTCTCCTAGACCTCCCTCCACCACCTGGTCCTCTCTGGCTTGCTCCACAAATGCAGAGCCACGGGAGGGGGGTCTGTGCCCCACAATGCACAGCCACCTGGGAGTTTGGAGGGGGGATGTGTGTGTGAAAAAGTGAGTGAGACAGAGATAGGTGTACCCCATCCCCAAGTTGAAGCTGGGTCAGTGCAGGATGTGTGAAATTAGTTTGAGCTGGTGGTCAGTTTGGCCATTAGCTTTCAAAATCTGATAGCCAGATAAGTATTTTTTAGTGGCCATCATTTTTAAGGGGTCAAAAATCACTTTGTGGGCAGGTAGCCAGTTGGCTGGTAACTTTCAAAATCTGGTTTTGACATAGACAGGGTGGAGTCTGTCCAGAGGAGAGCAACCAAAATGATGCAGGGCTGCATCAGAAGACATATGAAGAAAGACTAAAGGAACTAAAGATGTATAGCCTCGAGGAAAGGAGGGAGAGGGGGGGACATGATAGAAACTTTCAAATACCTCAAGGGAATCAACAAAGTCCAAGAGAGTAGCATCTTTCAGAAAAGATATGTGCAAAACCAAGGGCACAATTTGAAGATAGACGGGGGACAGCTCAGAGGTAATGTGAGGAAGTATTTCTTCACAGAGAAGGTTGTGGATACATAGAACAGCCTTCCTGAGGAGGTCGTAGAGTCAAAAACAGCGGAGGGAATTCAAGAATGCATGGGACAGACATAAGGGAATTCTAGTAGGGGGTAGGAGGAAGTAGGCTGCTGGTTAACTAGGATCTGCAGCTTATCCGTTAGGTAGGGAAATGGGCAGACTAGGTGGGCCAAGCGGTCCTTATCTGCCGTCAAATTCTATGTTTCTGTGTTACCTCTCTATTTTGCCTTGCAGGATTAGCTTATGCACCGCAGTTGGTTTTTAATTTTGAGTTAGTGTGCATAGTTCACCGATTGTTTCTATCCACTGCCAGGAGGCTATGTATTACGCACCCACCCTCCCCCAAATCTCTCCTTCCCCCGGGGCATTGACATTTATAGCCTCCTAGTACCTCCCACTTCCTATAGAGTTACAGCAGGAAGTAAACAGTACTACCTTTACTTCTTTCTAGCTTTTTTTTTTTTTTTTTTTTTTAATGTAGAGTACCCTCTAGTGATGTACGACAACTTGTGCTAGAAAGAAAAGGAAAGGGAACATCTTTAAACAATGTTCCCTTTCCCTCTCTTTCTAGCACAGGTCCTCACACATCACTAGAGGGTGCTGTACAAAAAAAACTTCTTTGGGACATAATTCTATTTCCATCCATACTGCCTCTCTATTACTTTTTCCACAGCTGCTTTTATTTATGTCCAACCTCCTTCTCTACTCCCTTTCTAGCAACCTTCTTCCTAGGGACACAAAAACCCAAAACAAAACAAAACAAACGGAAAAAAAAACTCTATTACTATTTCCACAGGCACTTGTATTTTTCATCCAAACTCCTTCTCTACTCTCGTTCTAGTAACCTTATTCAAAAATAAACATTTTAGTTTTTTTTCTCTTAAGCGAGATTTATATTTCCATCTACACATCCTCCCTATTTCTGCTACAGCCAACTTGCACAGGTGCTTTTTATTTCCGTCCACACTTCCACTTTGCCTTCCTGATCACTCAGTCCCTAGGAAGGCTCAGGTAGTTGTATCCCGCAAGGGGTTCACCTTGTGTACCATCCATCCTTAGATTTTCGGCAACTTTATTTTTCATCCGTTACCCACACAACAATATGGACATCATCAACTGCAGATATTGTGGGACCCTCGTCACCAGAGCTTACGCACGAGGTAGGTGGGGCATTGTCGTACTTGCTCTGCACTAAATGATCTATGCACTCAACTACACGCCGCTCGTAATGAAATATACTTTCTCAGGGTGCAACTCAACCATGCTGCGCAGCACTCAGACTTAAGGCACCAACCACCAACACCACTCCCCCAGAGAGCTAGCACACCAGGGGGCTGGCAGTTGGTAGGAAAACAGAAAGCACAGCGAAATAACTCCAACACCAATCAAACTAACAAATAGGTTCTCTCCACTTTCATCCAAGCCTACTGCCAGGACAGGCATGACAGTGGAGAGGACCCTCACACAATGCATGGACAAACCACAACAAAAACCTCCAAGCAAAACAAAAAGCACGTCTTAATAATAGGTAACTCTATGATCCGCAGGGTAGAGTTGCACATCCACCAAAGCAGCCAAACAGAAATAGAGGTTAGATGCCTCCCAGGAACATCGGCATGGAGGGACACAAATGGGACTGAGGGAATTGTGCGTAACACCGAGCGAGACATGCACATTCTCATCCATAAAGGTACAAATGACCTGGCCAAATGGTCAGTCGGAGAGACTAAGCAGCATCTAATGACTCTAGGAGAAAAACTCACTTCTCTTTCGTTCAAAGTTTCCTTCTCAGAAATTCTGCCTGTGTGGGACAAGGGGGCTAAACAGGCAGAAGATCAGAGAAAGGGACATCGTCAAACTTAATACCTGGCTCAAAAACTGGTGTCAGGAAAAACGTTATGGTTATGTAGAAAACTGGCAGAACTTCTGGGACAGGGAGTTCTTTAGATTCGATGGCCTAAAACTTATAAAACAGGGAATATGTGCTCTCGGCCTAAAATTTGACGTCTTTGTCAACCATTTAAACTAGAGGAAGGGGAGGGGAAGGGGCATCCTCTCTCCCATCTAAGGAAAATCGATCAGAACCAAAACAGGGCATCACAAGCACCATGTGCGTCACAACTCCACACAGGCATTCCAAACATGATAGGGTTGTTCAAAACATTAGGGATACAAACCACAAGTGGAGAAATCGCGCAGCAAGCAGGGTAAACCATGACTGGAAGGCGATGTCCAAGAACAAGGGGTCACAATTTGAAGATAATGGAGGGACGGCTCAAAGGTAATGTGAGGAAGTATTTTTTCACAGAGAGGGTTCTGGATGCATGGAACAGCCTTCCTGAGGAGGTCATGGAGTCAGAAACAGTGGGGAAATTCAAGAATGCATGGGACAGACATAAGGCAATTCTAGTGGGGGGGTAGGAGGAAGTAGGCTGTTGGTTAATTAGGATCTGCAGCTTAACCATTAGGTAGGGAAATGGGCAGACTAGGTGGGCCAAGCGGTCCTTATCTGCCATCAAATTCTATGTTTCTAATGTGTGTCAATGCCCATAGCCTTCCAAACAAAATCACAGATCTCACAGCAATGATGGCTGAGGCCAGCCTTGACTGGGTTGCTGTCATGGAGACTTGGTTCACAGAGAACCATACCTAGGAAGTCGCCATCCCTGGTTACACTCTCTTCAGGAGAGACCACATAGATAAGAAAGGAGGTGGGGCTGCTATTTATATCAAGGAAGGGATAAATGCTACTGAGACCCAGAGAACACAAGGTGAGACAGAGGCCCTATGGATCACTCTGGGAGCTGGAAACAGGAACTCTATCAAGGTTGGAGTTATATATAGCCCCCCAAACCAGGAGATTAAAAAGGACAAGGTTCTGCTGGAAGACATAATGAGGATGGCTGACAAAGGCGAGCTATTGCTAGTCGGGGACTTCAATCTACCAGATGTAGAATGGTCCACCTTCACAAGCTCCTCAGAGAGGAGTAGAGACTTCCTCATGGCTTTGAGGGGGACAGGACTGAATCAAATGGTGGTTTCTCCCACCAGAGAATCAGCTATCCTGAACCTGGTACTCACTAACATTGCCAGGGTATCAGACATACAAGTGGGGATCAATCTGGGTACCAGTAACCACAGGTCGATCTGGTTCTCCATTAGCAAGACTGAGGACCCCTGCCACTCCAGAATCAGGGTGCTCGATTTCAGAAACATAGACTTTGACAGCAGATAAGGACTGCTTGGCCCACCCAGTCTGCCCATTTCCCTACCTGTTTGATAAGCTGCATATCCTAGTTAACCAACAGCCTACTTCCTCCTACCCTCCACCAGAATTGTCTTATGTCTGTCCCATGCATTCTTGAATTCCTCCACTTTTTTTGACCCCACGACCTCCGCAGGAAGGCTGTTCCATGCATCCACCACCCTCTCCGTGAAAAAATACTTCCTCACGTTGCCCCTGAGCCATCCCCCCTCTATCTTCAAATTGTGCCCCTTGTTCTTGCACTTCTCCTTTTCTGAAAGATGCTACCCTCTTAGACTTTTTTGATTCCCTTGAGGTACTTGAAAGTTTCTATCATGTCCCCATCTCCCTCCTTTCCTCAAGGGCATACGTATTACGCTCCTTTAGTCTCTCTCTTCATATGGCTTCAGGTGTAAACCCTGCACTATTTTAGTTGCCCTCCTCTGGACTGCCTCCATCCTGTCTATGTCCTTGCAGAGATGGGGCCTGGAATTGCATGCAGTACTCCAGATGGGATCTCACCAACTGTCTGCACAGAGGGATAACAGCTTCCTGTTTTCTACTGGTGATGCCTCTCCCTATGCATCCCAGTATCCCCCAGCCCTCCTTACTGCCTTCTCACATTGCTTGCCTACCTTTAGGTTATCTGATATGACTACCCACAGGTCCCTTTCCATTTTTGTTGTTGTCAGTACCTCCTCCCCCATTTGTGTACTCTTCCCCTGGCATTTTTGTTTCCCAGGTGCATTACTTTGCACTTCTTTGCATTGAATCTAAGCTGCCATAATTTTGACCATTCCTCCAACCTTGCCAAGTCCCTTCTCATCCTTTCCACCCCCCTTGTGTATCAACCGTGGTGCAGATCTTTGTGTCATCTTCAAAGAGGCATACTTTTCCTTCCAGTCCCTCCGCAATGTCTCCAGTCCTTCTGCAATGTCACTTATAAAGACATTAAAAAGGAACTTTCCCAGTACTGAACCCTGCGGTACCCCACTAGTAACCCCCCTTTCTTTGGAGTGGACTCTGTTTACTATTACCCTCTGTGTCCTGTTGTCCAGCCATTTCTTTACCCAGGCTAGCACCCTGGGACCCACTTCCAGGCTAGCTAACTTGTTTATTAATCTTTTGTGTGGGACTGTGTCAAATGCCTTGCTAAAGTCTAGGTAGGCCATGTCCACAGCCCCTCCCTGGTCTACTACTTTGGTCACCCAGTCAAAGAAATCTATTAGATTCGTCTGGCATGACCTTCCTGCTGTGAACCCATGCTGCCTTGTGTCCTGTGCCCCACTGGCCTCCAGGTACTCAACAATTCTTTTTTACAGAAGTGATTCCATAATTTTCCCTACCACTGAGGTCAAACTAACAGGTCTGTAATTTCCTGCCTCTACTTTGCTCCCACTTTTGTGAAGGGGAATCACATCCACCCTCCTCCAGTCCTCAGGTACCACACCATCCTCCCATGATTTGTTAAAAAGGGTAGTCAGTGGTGTCACTAGTTCTCCCTTTAGTTCTTTTAGAATTCTGGGGTGAATCCCGTCAGGCCCCATTGCTTTGTCCACCTTCAGTTTTAGGATTTTTTTTAGGACCCTTTCTTCTGTGAATGGACTGGTATCGACCCCCCCGATCCAGAGTGCTTCTACTGACTGGTTTAGGTACCTCCCCCTCCTCTTCTTTTGTGAAGACTGAGTAGAAATATTCATTAGTATCCCTGCTTTTCACTGTCACCCTCTGCCCACCACCCTCCACATTATTAAGCCTCACTATCCCTCCTTGGTCTTTCTTCACTCCTAACGTACCTATAAAGGTTTTATCCACATTAAGTAACTGAGTTGGCTACTTTTCCTCAGTTTGGGCCTTTGCTATTCTGACTGCCTTCCCCGCTTCCTTCTGCTTTAACTGGTACAGTTCTCTGTCCTGCTCCTTTTGTGTTTCCTTATACTTCCTGAATGTTATCTTTTTCTCCCTTACCTTCCCTGCCACCTCTTTTGAGAACCATAGTGGGTTTTTTTCTTCATTTTGATTTGTTTATTTGCTTCACACAAAGGCTTGTTGCCTCTGTGATGGCAGTTTTGATTTTTCTCCATTGTTGCTCCACCCCTCCTTCTTGCCTGTTTGCTAGTGTTTTTCTGAGGCCCTCTCAGAAAAGCAGATTTCCCAAAAATGAGGGAAAGGATCAAGCCCCTGCTGGCAACAGATACCACATGGAATGTGGATGACAAATGGACAAAGCTGAAAGATGCTATAGCGTCAGTCACAGCGCCATGCACTAAACAAATCAGCAAGTTCAAAAGGGCAAGGAACCCCCTCTGGTTCTCCAAAGAGGTAGCTACTATAGTTAGGGAAAAGAGAAAAGCTTTTCAGAAGTACAAGGAGACTAAGTCTGAAAAGGATAGAGAAGCCTACAGAGAGAAACTCAGTGAAGCTGGGAAAGCTATTATGGTGGCAAAGGCCCAGACCAAAGAAAAACTGGCTCAAGAAGTAAAAAAAGGGAGACAAAACATTTTATCTATACATTCGAGAAAAAAGAAGGAGCAAAGGAGGAATAACACAGTTGGCAAATAAGGAAGGACACCTGGTGGAAACCGACAAAGACAAGGCGGAATTTCTCAACACATTCTTCTGCTCAGTCTTCACACAGAAAGACATTGGTAATGGTCCAGCACCAGCCAGGACACTTCCCCATACCAGGGGAGCTGACATATTCCCATTTATGAAAGAGAGGGTCTTTGTGGAGTTGTCTAAAATAAGGGTGGACAAGGCAGTGGGCCCTGACGGAATACTCCCAAGAGTTCTAAAAGAACTTAGGGATGAACTTGCCACCCCACTTGCTGAACTGTTTAACAGTTCACTGGAACAGGGAATAGTACCACAGGACTGGAAAAAGGCCATGGTTGTGCCACTGCACAAGAGTGGTAGCAGGGAGGTAGCAGGAAACTACCGCCCAGTAAGTCTGACCTCAGTGGTGGGTAAAATAATGGAGACATTGCTTAAGTAAAGAGTAATGAACTACCTGAAAGCAAGTGGGCAACTTGACCCAAAGCAGCATAGCTTCACATCAGGATGATCATGCCAAACAAATTTGACAGAATTCTTCGACTGGGTTACAAGAGAAGTAGACCAGGGGGCAGCAGTGGATGTGGTGTATCTGGACTTTAGTAAAGCCTTTGATACAGTCCCACAAAGAAGGCTAGCCAACAAACTGGAGCAAGCTGGCATCGCTCACAAAGTAGTTAAGTGGATCACAAGCTGGCTGCAAGGCAGGACACAGAGGGTTATAGTAAATGGCACCTTGTCCCAAGAGGGGAAGGTGTCAAGTGGCGTGCCGCAGGGGTCAGTACTAGGCCCTATCCTTTTCAACATATTCATCAGTGACATCACTGAAGAACTAAAAGGGAAAGTCTGCCTCTTTGCAGATGATACGAAGCTCTGCAACAGGGTGGATACACAGGAAGGTATCGCAGAAATGGAGGCAAATCTCAGGATACTAGAAGAATGGTCCAGGAGCTGGCAGTTGAGATTCAACACCAAAAAATGTAAAGTCATGCACTTGGGTAGAAGGGACCCATGCATGAAGTATGTCCTGGAGGAGCAGCTACTAGAAGAAACAAAGCTGGAACGGGATCTCGGTGTCATGATCTCAAACGATTTAAAGGTAGGGAAGCAATGCAAAAAAGTGGCACTCAAGGCAAGCAGCATCCTCAGATGTATTGGTAGGGGTATTACCAGTAGGAAGCGTGATGTAATCAGCCCACTATACAGGTTCCTGGTGAGACCTCACTTGGAGTACTGTGTTCAGTTCTGGGGACCTCACCTAAAAAAGAACACAGACCGTCTGGAAACCGTGCAGAGACGTGCCACCAAAATGGTGCAGGGTCTGCACCACAAAACATATGAAGCTAGGCTCAGCCAGCTAAATTTATTCTCCCTTGAGCAGAGCAGAAACAGAGGAAACATGATTGAGACATTTAAATTTGTTAAAGGGGTCAACACAGCACAAACCAGGAACCTCTTCCAGGAAAACAGGGCTGTATATACTAGAGAACACAATATGTGCCTGGTGGGAGGTAAATTCAAAACAAATGTTAGGAAGTACTTTTTCACGGAGAGGTTGGTGGACACTTGGAACAGCCTGCCACTGGAGGTAGTGACAGCCAAGACTGTCAGTGAATTCAAACAGGCATGGGATACACAGGATAGTCACATTAGCAGGACAAATTGATAGTTGGGGGTGTAGAAAACCTGAACAGGCTACATGGACTACACGGTCTCCTTCTGCCAGCAAATTGTTATGTTCTTAAAACAAATTCCCATAGGATAACATTGGAACTTCAATGAGCCATAACTCCCTCAATATTTGGACATAAGGGACAATCTACATATCAAGACAAAGGTCCTAATGAGCACTACAAGAATAACACATACCTCCCTAAAAAAAAACATTTAGGGGATGATATAAAAAAGCATAGAAATAAAAAATGCAAATTCCCATAGGATAACACTGGAACTTTAACAAGCTATACAACAAAGGAAAGAAATGACTGGTTCTACAGAAATGGACTTCCACAGCAACATACATGTATGCATCTATAAAGGGAAGAAAGTGCAAGACCCAGAAGGTCCTGCATGACTACAGACAAATGAGGATACAATTAAACTATCTCAAAAAGTAAGGAAATTAATTATAAAAACCTTTGTTAATGCACTCATTAGGGTTAACCCAACAAAAGTAGGGAAATGTGATGTTAGGGTTGCCAACCCTAACACCCCATCCACACCAGGCAGGCAGCAACAGGAAAACCCATTACGGTTTGATTTCTCCTGTATCTTCGTAAATAAGGCATGGCGTGTGCCTTGCGGTTGTCAACCTTAACGTTCACCCCATTCTCACATACTGTACACATCTCAGCTTATTTACTGATGGAATGGGGTGAGCGTTAAGACTGACAACCCAAGGCTACGACACCTGATTCTAAGATACAAGACAGATCAAATCATAATGGTTTATCCTGTGCTACCTGAGGCGAAGGTGGGGTGGGGTTGGCAGCCTGCCTGTTCCTACTTATCGTTTAATCTAACTAATGCATTAACAAAGTTTTACAATGAATATATGCATGTATGTATGTTATTTTATTGTCATTTGTATTGTCTCCTCTTGCCCCAGGACTTCACTGAAAATGAGACAGTGTTTCTGAACGTTTATTCCCAGGTTCTTTGGGTAATAGAAAATAAAAATTAATGAATTGTCATACTTAATTTATTTATTTATTTATGCATTTGTTAACCGGGTAGGTGCACTGATCCAAGGATCATTTTTCAGGCACAACCCAGACCATGAAGATGGCACCGGAAAGACAGAACAATGCTTTGAGTACAACACAGAGCACTGTGAAATAGTGTAAATAGTGGACAAGAAGATGGGGTGAGGGTATTACACCCCGCAAATACAGAGATAAGTACAAATTTGCACACATACATGAGACAAGTAAGCTGTAATGCATCCTAGAAAAACAAGTAAAATTATAATACAATCAAGAAATGGCAGCAAACTTAATACATGGGATGCAAGATATCATAAAGTGCAATACAATTGTCACAATACATCATAAGGTTACATACTTAAATCAATCCATGACCATCACCCAACGGAGCAGGAGCAGTTTATCGTAGCCTTTAGGTGCGTCTTGTGGAGAGAGCTGAACTGCTGGTGGGAGGTGGGAGCCTAGGGCCCTCAGGGAGGTCGGCAGGCTATTCCACAGGGTAGGAGCAGCAGAAGAGAAGGCCTTTTGATCCATACATGTGAAGACCAGTGGGCAATCCAGCCAGAGACTAGTGGAGTGGCGGAGGTCGCGGCAACATGTCTTGGGTTGGAGCAGGAAGGAGAGGGGGGAAGCATTATGTTCTCTAATGGCCTTATGTAAAGTACAACCAAGGAGATGGGTATGTCTGGCCTGGGGCGGGGGTGCGAACCTAGGGCCTGATAGAGAGAGCAGTGATGGGTGGTGTAGGGTGCAAGAAGGGCAAATCTACAGATGTTGGTGTAGGTAGTGTTTAACCTAGAGAGACCAGTGGAAGAAGTCTGAGAATAAATGGAGGAGTGCTAATCATTAGGGGAAGGAGGTTGCACGCAGCGATGGCGAGTCGGGGTAAGGTAGTTGACTAACTGGTAACCGATCCCTAGTTTCTGATTTATGCGATGGGTAGTTGTCTCAATGTGGTCAGAGAAGGTTAGGGTGAGTTCAAAGGTGATGCCAAGGTATTTAAAGGATTTGACTGTCTCTAGGGGCGAGCCATTAGAAGACAGGACAGTAAGAGTGTCAGGGGCATAAGCTAGCTTAGTTAATCTGAGCTTGGAGTCTAAGAGCATGGCCTTTGTCTTTTGGCACTAATCTGTAGCCCGTTAGTAAGGAACCAGATATGGGCACTACAATAGTTGGTGGAGAGCGCAGCGGAGAGGTTGGTCAGGGACTTGTCACTATGGTACAGAATGAGGTCGTCTGCATAGAGTAAAGCACTGCAGATTAGACTATCCTTGGGGAGGGAGTTGACATAGAGGGAGAAAAGAATGGGTCCAAGGATAGATCCCTGGAGGACCCCGGTAGAGACAGACATAGCGGTGGAGGTTGTACCTCCAGTACAGACATATTGGGTGTGGCCGGAGAGGTAGTCGCGGAACCAGGTGCTAGTGGCAGGGGACCAACCAAAGCTATTGAGTTAACCAAGGAGGCTACTGTGATTCACCAGGTCAAAAGCTTTGGAGAGGTCCACAAAGACAGCCCCAGTGAGCTTTCCATTTTTCATGTTACAGAGAACGTGATCTGAGAAACAAGCCAGGGCCATGGTGGTATTGTGGCCCTTTCTAAAGCCATGCTGCTGTGAGCAAAGGAAGTTATATTTAGAGACATGGTCCATGATCGGTTGGCGTATGATTTTTTTCAAGCAATTTATTAAAGTGGGAGAGTATGGATATGGGGCAGCAGTTGTCCATATTGCTAGGGTCCCCTAAAGACCAGGTCTACCCTTGCCTGTTTCCATGTTGGGGGTACCGCAGCTGTGGCGAGGGAGAGGTTGAAGATCAGAGTGAGGGGTTTGGTGGGCCATGATTTTGAGGAAACGTGGGGAGAGAACGTCACTATCAGCGCTTCCCCTGTTGGGGAGGCTCATGAGGAGTTTGTGCACTTCACGGGGGGAGATAGATTTGAAATAGAAGGGTGGTATGTTTGAATCTATGGCAAACTGGCTGAGTGGGTGGGCTAGGATTGTAAGGGGGGAATTTGGTGAAGTAGTCAGCTAGGTTAATAAATTTGACATTAAGGGTGTTGGCAACTTTGGACAGGTCAGTCAGTGGTCCAGTTGGTGAGGAGAGTTGTAAGGGAGGTTGTTTGGACCCCGGTGCAATCAGGGAGTGAATGGCAGACCAGAAGTGCCTTGGGCTGCTAAGGCTGTGGGACTGAAGATTGTGAAAGTAATCAGCCTTAAAGGAGTTAACCCTTCTGTTGCAGAAGTTTCTTAAGTGTCTGTATTCATTCCAGAGTACAGGGAAAGGGGAGGCTTTATAGGAAACCCATTTGGCATCACTCTCCTTCATCAACCTGATGAGGTCCTTAGAGAGCCAATAAGTGTTGCCTCCACGCACTCTTCTGGTGGTTAAGGGTAAGTGGTTGTCTTGAATATCACTAAGGGTGGGAAATAAGGAAGTCGAGGACTGAGGGGACATCTTTCATATCGTTAACTCAAGAACTCATATGCCACACTGCCAAACAGGGACAACCAAATAGAGGTACCCAGAGAAATGGAAGGAAAGGATGTGGAGGTTAGCTAAGTGCAAAAGATGGAGATTAGCACCCAGGAGGTGGATAGGCAGAATAGGGGCAAAATTCAGCAGAAGGGCAGACAGCAAGGTGAACCAGGGATAAAGGACAACCAAGGAAGGGGCTGGAGTAGAACAGCGAAACAGTCTAGGGAGGTCAAATCATGGAAAGTCATGTGTGCAAATGCCAGGAGCCTTAGCAACAAGATGGAAGATCTGGAGGCTGTCATGGTGCAGTCAGACCTGGACATTGTGGCCATCACTGAAATCTGGGTAATGATAACCCACGACTGGGAGTTGGCCATACCTGGCTACAACATATTAGAAGAGACAGGGCAGGCAGGAAGGAGGAGGAGGAACTGTATGTGAAAATGACTTAAGGACCACAGAGATCCAGGAGGAACAAAATGGGGAAGATACTGTGGGTTAAACTGGAAAGGAAAATGGGGCCAGCCATCCGCTCAGGTGTGGTCTATAGAACACCAGCCCAGGAGGGAGGAAGAAACAGATAGGAGTTGATGCTAGCCATCCAGAGGATGGCAGACAAAGGTGATGAGTACTGGTTGGAGACTTCAATATTCCAGACGTGGACTGGAGCATCCCAGCAGCAGCATCAACTAGGGAGCAGATTTATCCTGGACTCCTTCAGGTGTCTTCCTCAAGCAACTGGTCATGGAACCAACTCGGCAGAAGGCAATACTGGACCTTGTGCTCACAAACAGGGACAGTGTGATGGGGGTAAGTGGGGAGCACCTGGGGAACAGTGACCACCAGTCACTGTGGTTTGAAATCACAGAAAGAGCAGAACCAAACCACACAAAACACGTATCCTGGATTTTAGGGGCAAACTTTGAGAAAATGGGGAGATACTTGAAAGAGGCATTAAGAGAATGGGGCAGGAATCAGGGGTTGAGGAACAGTGGGAGTATTTAAAATGGGGATTACAAGAGCACAGAATTATGTATTAAGCAGGTTAGCAAAAGGAAAAGGAAGAGGAGACCATTATGGTTTTCCAAAGAGGTAGCAAAGAAAGTGAAAGCCAAAAGATTGCATTCAGGCAATACAAAAAAGAACACAGGCAGAAGGGATAGGGAGAAGTACCAGGAGAAGCAAAGGGAGGCAGTGAGGTCAGTAAGGAAGCCAAAGCTCAGACAGAAGAACACATTGCAAAATCAGTGGGTAGAGGACAAAACCTTTTACAGGTACATAAGTGAAAAAAGAAAGGCAAAGGAGGGATAGTGAGACTGAAGGGGAGGATGGGGCTGTGTGGAGGATGACAACAGTAAAGCTGACATATTGAACAGGTATTTCTGCTCAGTCTTTACTGAGGAAGAGGAGGGTAATGGGTCTGAATGGAGTACAAGGGGAGAATGGTGCAGAAATGGACACAAGTCCCTTTACACGAAAAGGGTCCTGAAGGAACTGGAAGTAATAAGAGTTGATAAAGCAATGGGGCCAGATGGGGTGCACCCCAGGATCCTTAAAGAACTAAGAGAGGTGGGTGGCTGAACCTCTTGCTATCCTGTTTAGCCGATCACTAGAAACAGGGAGGTACCCAAAGACTGGAGGATAGCAGATGTAGTCCCTTATACAAAAGTGGGAACAAAGAGGAAGCGGGAACTACAGACCAGTCAGCCTCACCTCGGTAGTGGGGAAGATCATGGAAGCACTACTGAAGGAGAGATTGGTGGAACATCTGGTTGTCAATGGACTACAGGACCCAAGGCAGCATGGTTTCACCAGGGAAGGTCATGTCAGACCAACCTCATTGAATTTTTGACTGGGTGACTAGGGAGGTGGATCAGGAGGGCAGTGGACATGGCCTATCTGGACTTCAGCAAGGCCTTTGACACTGTGCCACATAGAAGACTATTGCACAAACTGGGAATATGGGTGTGGGCAGGACAGTAGTGCGGTGGGTAGGTAACTGGCTGGGCAGCAGGACACAGAGGGTGGTGGTAAATGGCTGTCACTCCACAGAGGAAGAGTGACCAGTGGGGTACCACAGGGATCAGTGCTGGGACTGGTACTATTCAATAGCTTCATCAGTGACATTACTTGGGACCTAGAAGCAGAATTTCACTGTTCGCTGATGACACAAAGCTCTGTAACAGAGTAGACACACCAGAGGGTGTAGACAGAATGAGAAGGGACCTGCAGAAACTTGAAGAATGGTCAGGGTTTGGCAGTTGAAATTCAATGCAAGGAAGTGCCAGATAATGCATATGGGGCACAAAACCCTGGCACAATATATCAGTTGGGGGGTGAGGATATAGCATGCACCAAGCAGGAAAGGGATCTTGGAGTTATCATCTCTGATGACCTCAAGGCAGGAAACAGTGTGACAAAGCAGCAGGTAAAGCAAATAGGATGCTGGGATGCATAGGCAGGGCATCACCAGCAGGAAAAGGAGGTCATAATTCCAGCTATACAAGACACTAGTGAGGCGCACCTGGAGTACACCTGTACAGTTCTGGAGACCTTACCTACGTAAGGACATAGACAGGGTAGAGAAGGTTCAGAGGAGGGCAACAAAGATGGTGCATGGATTGCATCACAAGTCCTATGAGGACAGGTTGAAGGCACTGAACTGACTCCCTGGAGGAGAGGAGGAGGCGGGGATATGATAGAGACATACAAGTATCTTACAGGGAGGAACAGGGTGCAGGAATGCACTATTTTAAGCGAAAAAGATGTTCCAGGACTAGAGGGCATGGGATGAAGTTGGAGGGAGGACGATTCAGAGGAAACGTGAGGAAGAATTTCTTCACAGAACGGGTGGTGGACAAGTGGAACACCCTGCCAGAGGAAGTGGTGGGGGCTGAAACAATCACGGGATTTAAGAATGCATGGGATAGACATAAAGGAATTCTGGAGGTCAGGGGTAAGGGGCAGCAGACTTCCTGGAAAACATAAACTGAACTTACAAACTTAAATGGGCAGACTGGGTGGGCCATAAGCCCTTATCTGCCGACACTGTCTATGTATCTATGTTAAGGGCTGACCAGTTTATTGCCCCAATGTCTGTGTGTAGGCCGGAGGCATCATAATTTGAGAAATCTTGGAAAGTCAGATATTTTGGGGGGGGGGGGCGAGAAGCTTTGGAGGATCAGATGCAATAGGTAGGTGAGCTGTCACTAATGGAGTCACATAGGATCCCGGCATGAGAGAGCCTATTTTCACAATTTGTCAGTATCCAGTCGAGGGGAGGTGGTTTTGGGACCGCTTGTTGTGGCGGGTAGGGGTGGTGATGAGTTGGGAGAGGTTTAACTGTTTTAGGAGGTCATAGCACTCAGTGCGGGAGCTTCCCTCCAATTGAGGTTGAAATCACCTAGTATAATGGTCTCTCTTGGTGGGGGGGAGTGTGTCCCAAGGTTACTCAGTAGGTGTGGAAGCCCAGCAATGCCACTTTTGGGAGGATTACAGCAACACCCAATATACAGTTTTTTTGTAGCCCCTAGGGAAAACTCGGTTTGACGGTGGATCAACTGGATAGGGTGACGCTGAGGGAGTTCTTAAAGGAAAACTGTACTTAATCTAGCAACCCCCACCCCCTCAAAACTGCACCCCCGATTAGGCTTTTCGGCAAAAATAAAAATTGTTCTAGCACTGGGAACTTACTTTATTTTGTTTTTTTTAAGTCCGTGATCTTCAAACATGGCGGACGCTGCATAGGTTCATTTCCTATGAAAGTGCGGTGCCGCAGCGCTCGCTTCAATGCAGATGTATTGAGGCAAGTGGTGCGATGCTGCACTTTCATAGGAAATTACCTGCGCAGCGTCCGCCATTTTTGAAGATCGTAGACTTTAAAAAAAACAAAATAAAGTAAGTTCCCACTGACAGAATTTTTTTTTTATTTTTGCCGAAAAGCCTAATCGGGAGGTACAATTTTGAGGGGTGGGGGTTGATAGATAATGACAGCTTTCCTTTAAAGTAAAGGAGTACCCCACTTCTCCTCTGAGCCCCACCATGGTAATTTCTAATCAGGGTATAGCCAGACAGGTTGCAGCTGGGGTCGGGGATGGTGGGTTTTAACCAGGTCTCTGAGATGCCGAGAATGTCAGGATTATATAGAGAGACCCAAGCCTCTAGTTCCACAAGTTTGGGTAGGAGGCTACATATGTTAAGGTGGGCAATCTTCAGACCATGATTGTGCACCCATATAGAAACATAGAAACATAGACTTTGATGGCAGATAAGGACCTCTTGGCCCATCTAGTCTGCCCATTTCCCTACCTACAGGATAGGCCGCAGATCCTAGTTAACCAACAGCCTATTTCTTCCTACCCCCCACAAGAATTGCCTTATGTCTGTCCCATGCATTCTTGAATTCTCCCACAGTTTTAGACCCCACAACCTCCTCAGGAAGGCTGTTCCATGCATCCACTACCTCTCTGTGGAAATAATACTTCCTCACATTGCCCCTGAACCGCCTCTCTTCTATTTTTAAATTGTGTCCCTTGTTCTTGCACGTCTCTTTTCTGAAAGATGCTACCATCTTGGACTTTGTTGATTCCACTGAGGTACTTAAAGTTTCTATCATGTCCCCCTTCTCCTTCTTTCCTCAAGGGTATACATATTAAGCTCCTTTAGTCTCTCCTCATATGGCTTCTCTTGCAGATCCTGCACCATTTTAGTTGCCCTCCTCTGGACTGCCTCTATCCTGTCTATGTCCTTGTGGAGATGGGGTCTCCAGAACTGGACGCAGTACTCCAGATGGGGTCTCACCAACTGTCTGTACAGAGGGATAACAACTTCCTGTTTAGTGCTGCTGATGCCTCTCCCTATACATCCCAGTATACCCCCAGCCCTTCCTACTGCCTTCTCACATTGTTTGCTAACCTTAAGGTCATCTGATATGATTACCCCCAGGTCCCTTTCCTGTTTTGTTGTTGTTACTACCTCCCCACCCATTGTGTATTCTTCCCCTGGGTTCTTGTTTCCCAGGTGCATTATTTTGCACTTCTTTGCATTGAATCCTAGCTGCCATACTTCTGACCATTCCTCCAACCTTGCCAAGTCCCTTTTCATCCTTCACGCCTCCTTGTGTATCAACCCTGTTGCAGATCTTTGTGTCATCTACAAAAGGCATACTTTTCCTTCCAGTCCCTCTGCAATGTCACTGATGAAGACATTAAAAGGACTGGACCAATCTGAACCCTCGGTATCCACTAGTAACCCCTCTTTCTTCAGAGTGGACTCCATTTATAATTACCTTCTGTGTCCTGTTGTGCAGCCAATGTTTTACCCAGGCTACCATCCTGGGACCCACTCCCAGGCTGGTTAATTTGACTATTAATCTTTTGTGTGGGACTGTGTCAAATGCCTTGCTAAAGTCTAGGTAGGCCATGTCCACAGCCCCTCCCTGGTCTACTACTACTTTGGTCAGCCAGTCAAAGAAATCTATTAGATTCGTCTGACACGACCTTCCCGCTGTGAACCCATGCTGCCTTGGGTCCTGTGCCCCACTGGCCTCTAGGTACTCAACTATTCTTTCCTTCAGAAGTGACTCATCACTTTCCCTACCACAGAGGTCAGACTGACAGGTCTGTAGTTTCCTGCCTCTGTCTTGGTCCCACTTTTGTGAAGGGAATCACATCCGCCTTCCTCCAGTCCTTGGGTACCACACCATCCTTCCATGATTTATTAAAAAGAGTAGCCAGTGGTTTCACTAGTTCCTCCCTTAATTATTTTAGAATTCTGGGGTGAATTCCATCAGGACCCATTGCTTTGTCCACCTTCAGCTTTAGGAGTTCTTGCAGAACCCTTTCTTCTGTGAAAGGACTGGGATCGACCCCCTATCAAGAGTGCTTCTGTTAATTGGATTAGGCACTTCCCCCTCCTCTTTTGTGAATACTGAGCAGAAATATTCGTTCAGTATCCCTGCTTTTCACTGTCCCCTGCCCACCACCGTTCATTCTATTCAGCCTCACTATCCCTCCTTTGTCTTCCTCACTGCTGATGTACCTATAAAGGTTTTATCCCCTCTTAACTGAGTTGGCTATCTTTTCCTCAGTTTGGGCCTTTGCTATTCTGACTTCCCTCCCTGCTTCCTTCTGCCTTAACTGGTACAGCTCTCTGTCCTGCCCCTTCTGTGTTTCCTTATACTTCCGAATGCTATCTTTTTCTTCCTGACTTTCACAGCCACCTCTTTTGAGAACCATAGTGGCTTTTTCTTTCGTTTTGATTTATTTGCTTCACACAAAGGCTTGTTGCCTCTGTGATGGCAGTTTTGATGATTCCCCATTGTTGCTCCACACCTCCTTCTAGCCTGTTTGCTAGTGCTTTTCTGAGGCACTCTCCCATCTTGCCAAAGTCAGCCCTCCTAAAGTCCAGTACCCTCACTTTTGTATGGCTTGACTCTGTAGCTGAGTTTAATGTGAACCACACTGTTTGATGGTCACTTGTCCCCAGATGGCAACGCACTTCTAGATCTGAGATCCTCTCACTGCCCCCGTTTGAGAGTACGAGGTCTAAGATTGCTCCCTCATGAGTGGGTTCCGAAACTAGCTGTCTGAGGCCTGCCACCTGTAGGGTATCAAGATTGTTGTGGGAAACAGGAGTGTTAACTGGGCCAGGAAGGGTTGCTCTCAACATCCCCAGTGAGCAAGAGGAGCAGAGTGAGAAAAGGAAGCTTGGGACAGCAGGGGTGGGAGTTGACAAAGCATGGAGAGTTATTGAAGATATGAAGGAGATGGCGGTTTCTTTTATTGATGATAGCCAGTAGGAGAGAGGGGTGAGGGTGGAGCAACCAGTACCCAGGAGGGGGTGGGAGAGAAGTTGAGCAGGATATGGGATGATAAGTGTTTAAGAGTAGGTTGTTCTTTGTCCAGGATATGATTTCTGACAGTTTTTCAACTGGTCCTTGAAACAAATTTTTATACCATCATTCATATACTGGTGTAAAATGGCAGATTTGTAGGAGACACTGCCTGCCTGCAATGCCTGTCTGCCTGCGATGGGACCTGCCTGCTGCCTGTCTACAATGGGACCAGGTCCTGAACTACTCTCATGTAGGAGAAACTACCTACTTGCATGCCTGTGATGAGCCATAGTCCTGAACGAGGATGTGTAGGAGAAACTGCCTGCCTGCAGTGCCTGTCTGCCTGCAATGGGACCTGCCTGCTGCCTGTCTACAATGGGACCTGGTCCTGAACTACTCTCATGTAGGAGAAACTACCTACCTGTATGCCTGTGATGAGCCATAGTCCTGAACGAGGATATGTAGGAGAAACTGCCTGCCTGCCTGCAGTGCCTGTCTGCCTGCAATGGGACCTGCCTGCTGCCTGTCTACAATGGGACCTGGTCCTGAACTACTCTCATGTAGGAGAAACTACCTACCTGCATGCCTGTGATGAGCCATAGTCCTGAACGAGGATCCGTAAGAGAAACTGCCTGCCTCCTGCATGTGACGGGACCTAGTCCTGGACTAGGCTAATGTGCAGGAGAAACTGCCTGCCTGCCACCTACCTTTGATAAGACCTAGTCCTGAGCTAGGATGATGCGTAGGAGAAACTGCCCGTCTACCATGAGACCTACTTCTGAACTAGGCTGATGTAATGGTCAAACATCACCACGTCATAGAATAGAATCTGGTTATATATATAGTGTTTTTCACACACACTGCATCACAAAGTGCTTTACAAAGTAAGAAGCTGTGCTGGTTGTGCAAGGACAGTATGTGGACTGGTATATCGACCCAGTGTTAGCATTGCCACTCACAATGTCAGTGATGTGTGCTTAGAAACAAGCCCTAGTTAGACAGCTTGTGGTGGGGGGCAAGTATTGAGCATCCTGAGGATGCTCTTTCCATCCAGGGAGGGGAGGTGCCAGGCCCTGCTACAGCACTGCCATCTGGGTTACCACAGATGGAAGGGCATGGCAGGAGTGGCTAGGGAGGTCTGGGAGGAAGGAAAAAGAGGAGAACCCGCACAGTTGGAAGGATGGCCTCAGGCTGGGGTAATGAGGCTGAGTGGTCACCAGGGGGAGATGGAGGCAAGGCCAGGTAAAGTAGGAGGATGAAGATTTAAAAAAAAAAAAAAAAAGGACTGTATGTAGTATATATACATTGCGCTAATGCCACACACAGCCGTATTGTGTTTAAACCCATGTTATTTTTTTAACTTCCACCCAGACAGCCACCAGAGCTAGGCAAAAGGGACCTCTGTTTAATGTCTTATTCAAAGGGGAGTGCCTCCAGCAATTCAGCACACTCCTGCCACAGCACGTGTTGTGTAGTAGCTTAAGTCACCTAAGTCCACAACCATCTGATTTTTCTGGCACAGAGACTACAAAGATAGCAACTGAGTCACTGACACAACATTCTCAGGACAACATGAACAGCTAAAAATCATTCATTAAGATTTAACAGGGTTCCATTTTTAACAAAATTATTTTAGATTGACAAGCCAGACACAGTAACACGTCTTTAGCACCCCTCCTCCCCACAAACAAAGAACAAAGCAGGTACAGTATAACATTAAGGATCATGTATGATCGCTCACACACAACAAGGATATTTTTTACTTGAGAGGTTTCCGTGGTAACCAGAGACCTCGAGAGCGCATCTCGAGATCTTGCTACCACAGAAATCTCAAGAGTAAAAATATCCTTATTGTGTATGAGCGCTCATACACTGCCTTTTATAGTGTATGGGCACTCACAAAAACAGTGGGTGCCCTTACCTTTTCATTTTGTTTTTCACCGCTCACTTCCCGGGACAGCTCTCACTGCCATGGCTGTTCCCCAAGGATCGGAGGTCACCAGAACGCACATCGCGACTGTGTTCCAAGTTGTTATGCTGCACTAGCTATGACATAGCTAGTGCAGCACAACATTGTTTGAGGGATGGATTTCCATCCCTAACAATGTTCCACCATACACTATATTTTTGTTGTAGCCAGAACTGCTAATAAAAGCACAGGGAGGATGTGATGTCATCAAGTTTACATAGTGAGTGACAGTTTGCTTCTGTGCCCTGGCCACATAATCACCCTCTGACTATGGTATCAACATTTCACTTGTGCACCCCAGCCTGAGCAGTCCCCCTGGACTGTCATGCCAAAATGTCACTTATGCACTCTGGTCAGCACAGTGCCCCTTTTAATATGGTGCCGACATTTTGCTCGAGCACATGGGCAGGCTTTGTCACACGCTGACGTAACAATGGTTTGCTTGTACACCCTGGCCTGCACAGTTGTCCTTGACTACGTAAAAATTTGCTTGTGCACCTTCGGGCTCTCATTGTATTGCCCTTTGAATGTTATACTGATGTGTTGCTAGTACTCTCTGATGGGCACAGTCACCTGCCCTTCAGTCATTTGTCTGTGTTGACGTACCCAGCACAATTAAAGCACATGCATATTGGGTACCAACCATAAATCAAGAGTCCGCTGCCAGTGTTGCCCTTCTCATTCTTCCTTAAACTTGATCAGCTAGTTACTGGTGAACTCTTAGCCCACCCTGCACCTAAGGATTTACATACCCATGATGCTTTCTGCTGGGTTTGAGGCTTTAGGACATATGTGCATGGTTTGGAGAGACACACATAAACAAACAATTTGGACATTTGTTCTCTCCTCGCGTCCATTACAGATCCTACACACTGATCTTCCTGCATCTTTATGGATCCTACACATTTCTCTTCCTGCATCCTTTATGGATCCTACACACTGCTCTTCCTGCATCCTTTATGGATCCTACACACTGCTCTTCCTGCATCCTTTATGGATCCTACACACTGCTCTTCTTGCATCCTGTATGGATCCTGCACACTGCTCCTCTTGCATCCTTTATGGATCCTACACATCATTCTTCCTGTATGCATTATCGATCCTACATACTACTCTTCTTGCATCCTTTATGGCTCTTACACACTGCTCTTCTTACATCTTTTACGGATGCTACACACTGCACTTCTTACATCCTTTATGGATGCTACACACTGCACTTCTTACATCCATTATGGATCCCACACACTGCTCTTTTTGTATACTTTACTAATCCTACACGCGGCTCTTCCTGCATGCTTTATGGATCCCCCACACACCTCTTCTTGCATCCTTTAGGGATCCCACACATTGCTCTTCTTGCATCCTTTACAGATCCTGCACACTGCTCTTCTTGCATCGTTTACAGATCCTACACACTGCTCTTCTTGCATCCTTTATGGATTCTACACACTGCTCTTCTTGCATCCTTTACGGATTCTACACACTGCTCTTCTTGCATCATTTTCAGATCCTACACACTGCTCTTCTTGCATCATTATGGATCCTACACACTGCTCTTCTTGCATCATTTACAGATCCTACACACTGCTCTTCTTGCATCCTTTATGGATTCTACACACTGCTCTTCTTGCATCCTTTACGGATTCTACACACTGCTCTTCTTGCATCATTTTCAGATCCTACACACTGCTCTTCTTGCATCATTTATGGATCCTACACACTGCTCTTCTTGCATCATTTACAGATCCTACACACTGCTCTTCTTGCATCATTTACAGATCCTACACACTGCTCTTCTTGCATCCTTTACGGATCCTACACACTGCTCTTTTTGTATACTTTACTAATCCTACACGCGGCTCTTCCTGCATGCTTTATGGATCCCCCCCACACCTCTTCTTGCATCCTTTAGGGATCCCACACATTGCTCTTCTTGCATCCTTTACAGATCCTGCACACTGCTCTTCTTGCATCCTTTATGGATTCTACACACTGCTCTTCTTGCATCCTTTTCAGATCCTACACACTGCTCTTCTTGCATCATTTTCAGATCCTACACACTGCTCTTCTTGCATCATTTACGGATCCTACACACTGCTCTTCTTGCATCCTTTAAGGATCCTACACACTGCTCTTCTTGCATCCTTTACGGATCCTACACACTGCTCTTCTTGCATCCTTTACGGATCCTACACACTACTCTTCTTGCATCCTTTATGGATCCTATACACAGTGTTGGGTAAGTTAATTTTTCTATTACTTTCTATTACTTTTGGAAACTTGTTCCAGAAAGCTCTGTGCAGTCACTAGCAAGGATGGAGAAGTACTGGAAAAAGTAATACACCTTACAGTTACAATTACGGATGTCTCTGTATACAAAAGAAATACATAACTGTAACTGATTACATTTATTTGAAAGCAACTAGTAACTAACATATTACTTTAAAAAAATGTAATCTGCTATAGTTTATTATTTTTGTATTATTTTTGCGTAAAAAAAAATAACTATAATTGAAAGGTGTATTACGTTTTCTAGTACTTCTCTATCCTTGCTAGTGACTGCACAGAGCTTCCTGGAACAAGTTTCCAAACATAATAGAAAGTAATAGAAAAAGTAAAAACCAAACACTGCCTACACACTGCTCTTCTTGCATCCTTTATGGATCCTACACATTGCTCTTCCTGCATCCTTCACAGATCCTACACATTGCTTTTCCTGCATGCTTTACAGATCCTACATGTTGCTCTTCTTGCATCCTTTATGGATCCTACACATTGCTCTTCTTGCATCCTTTATGGATCTACACATTGCTCTTCTTGCATCCTTTACAGATCCTACACATTGCTCTTCTTGCATCCTTTACAGATCCTACACATTTGCTCTTCTTGCATCCTTTATGGATCCTACACATTGCTCTTCTTGCATCCTTCACAGATCCTACACAATGCTCTTCCTGCATGTTTTAAGGATCCTACACATTGCTCTTCTTGCATCCTTTATGGATCCTACACATTGCACTTCCTGCATCCTTCACAGATCCTACACATTGCTTTTCCTGCATGCTTTACAGATCCTACATGTTGCTCTTCTTGCATCCTTTATGGATCCTACACATTGCTCTTCTTGCATCCTTTACAGATCCTACACATTGCTCTTCTTGCATCTTTTACAGATCCTACACATTTGCTCTTCTTGCATCCTTTATGGATCCTACACATTGCTCTTCTTGCATCCTTCACAGATCCTACACAATGCTCTTCCTGCATGTTTTAAGGATCCTACACACTGCACTTCTTGCATCCTTTACAGATTCTATGCATGGCTCTTTCTGCCTCCTTAATGGATTCTACAAACTGCTCTCCCTGTGTCCTTTGTGGACCCTACATACTGCTATTCTTGCATCCTTATGGATCCTACACACTGCTCTTCTTGTATCCCTTATGGATCCTATACACTGTTCTTCTTGCATCCTTTACAGATCCACTCTTCTTGCGTCCTTTATGGATCCCACACACTGCTTGCTCCTAGTGCATCCTTTAAAGGGAACATAAGCAACTGAGTTTACATTGCTTAATATACTTGTAGATGTGGGTATGTGTGAAGTCTATTTTATCACCCTAGTGTATTGTTTTGAAATAGTCTTGTTTTTTTATTTTGGGCCCCAAATTAATGCAGCCCTTTTCCTTGCCCAATATTCATTTTTTTAATTACATAGCAGTTTCAGAACCCAGTGACATGAGCTGAGCTGAAGACTACAATGAAGAAGAACACAGCGACATTAGCTTAATTTATAACTGTGTTTATTAAATGGGTAGTGGAAATCCTGCATCCTGATTGGCTAAAACTTGTTCATACCCACTGGATTAGGAGACCACAACCAATGAGTATGAACAAGCCTTGGTACCAGTGTACCTCAGTACAAAGAAATAACAATATGCACTCTCAGAACCTTTTGCCAAGCTCTTGCTCAATGGCTATTCTTGCAGTGACCTCTACTGGCAGCTTTCTAATTTTACTAAGCAATATCCAGTTTCCTTCCTTATCCTTTTTCAGCCTTGAATTAGAGGCTTGGCCCAGGGACTCGGATTATCAAAAGTTCAAAACCAACATAGACTGGAACACTTAAAATAGTTTTTTTATGTGCAGATTTTTTTTTTTACTTATTCTTTTTGCCCCCTTACTCACTCTGCTGACGAGTCCCTTTCTCTGAGCCCCATGCATGCACAGCTACACCTGCCCGTTACAGTGTTACTCACTTCAGTATTCCAGAGCCCCCGGATAACCCACTGGGCAGGGTGAAGGAGGCCTCCCTTACCTCCTCTGAACATCAGGGAAGCGCACACAGGTGGAGTCTGCCCTCAGAGCCCTTCTCCCTCTGCAGGCATGGCGCTGGGGGCTCGTCACCTGGACCGTCGGCAGGGCACATTTTCCTTGTTCTCTCCTCCCCTCAGATGACTGCATGCAAGGAGGGCCAAGGAGCTGAAGGGGCATGGTGATGCGCCTACGCTCCGGCCCTCAGCAGATGTCTGTCCCTCCCATGCCTTCAGCCTCCTCTGCTGCACCGTCACCACCCATAGTCACCCAGGTGGTGGCGGTATTGCAGTGAGGCATGCTGCCCACCCCACCCAGAGAAGGAGAGCAGCCCGCTGGGCGCTCAGTCTTTCTCCCCTGGTCGGCCCTCCGACGACCCGTGCTCGCTACCGAACCTGGGTCGCTGGTGTCATGAGTGGTAGCGCTACCGCTGTGCCGACGGGCTGGCGTGCAGATTTATTTTTCAATGCCACAGTTCATTACACCAACATTTCAAGACAGGAACTTGTCTCTTCCTCAGGGAATTGGCTGTAAGCATTTAAAAATATAACAACAATTAGAATGTAGCATTTCATTAATTACCATATTATGAAAAATAAATTTAAAACTTTATATTGTTTAAAAATGGAGTGGATGATTTCTCCATTTTCTTATTATCCTGCACTTTATGAACATATTCAAATATATGCAAACTTTACTTTGTGTCCATGCTTGCATTATATTCACTGAAATAAATTCAAAGACAATATTCTTACTACTGGGTTGCGAATGAAATTATCATATTTCTTTCCTCAAATCTCTACACACTTACTTTTAGCGCTTCCACTCTAGATTGAAATCCACGTATGTACTTTATTTTCCCTCGAACATGGACATACTTGATTTTTTTATATCATCCTAGTATTATTCTATATAGTATCTTAAAGGGACACCGACAGCTTTTTGACCCATTTTCATGACCCCTGTAATGTTTGTGCCTGCTAATAAAACTCTACATAGTAATTTTTTCCCTTGCTTTTAAAATGTATATTTCTCATTTAATCAGTAATTTTTTGGAAAAAAATGCTTTTAGTTTATTTATTAGCTTTTGTTTACTGGGTAAGCACACTAGACAAGGAATGTATATTTTCAGGTGCGACCCAGGAGGTTACAAAGATAGGTTTTACAAGCGGTATAACAAATACAGTACACAGCATGAACAAAATAGCGGGCAAACAGTAAGATAATATTACAAGGAAGGTGATACATAGGCAGTGAGAACAAATAAACATACACATATTGAGCCAGTAAACAAATGCATAGAGGCAAGGACAATTAACACAGTAAAGGATAATATACAATTAGTGGAAGAATGCATCTGCATTGAGGCAGGCTTGGTGTCGTTGGCCCAGTTTAAGGATAAGGATGATAAGTGCTTAGGTGCATGAGCAAGTAAGTGCTAAAGGTTGCCATTTATGGACCCAAGCGGTAGGGGTCTTGGGACCGGGGGAGTGGATGGAGCACACCAAGTTGGGCAGGGAGATACTTTATGGTCTAGGGACAGTGGCAGGCTGAGGCCAACTTCACGTGAGACCAAAGGGAGCTCTTAAACAATGGATGGGTGGGAATACTTCTGGTGAGGGCAGGTAGGGTATTCCAGAATCTGAAGGCACAGACAGCAAAGGCATGGTCTCCTGCCAGTGTACGGGTTTTTGGGACAAGGAGTGGATGACAGTCAGCAGATCAGAGCTGATAGGATGGTGGTGGAGGTTGAAGGAGTTTTGACAGGGCAGGTGGGGTGGCATTGCGTATAATTTTGTCTATGAAGCAGCCCAAGACAAACAAGCGATAATTACTCAGGGACAACCAGTGTAGCTGATTGTATAGTTCACAGTGGTAAGTAAGCCAAGGGACGGCAAGGGGGAAGCAGCAGATATTATTATATGCCACATCCCATTTTGCAAGGCTAGTTTTAGTGGCGAGGGTATAGGTTATCAGCCCATAGCTGAGTGAGGGGAGGAGTAAGCCTTTGGCAAGGGCAAGTCATGCAGTCATTGTAAGGGACCCACGGGCCCTATAAGCGAGTCCAAGTTTGACGTTCGTTGCCCTGCATGCAGTTTGAATATGCAAAGATAGGTCTAACTGGGGATCAAGTGTGACTCCCAGGTATTTAAAGGAACAAGAAGTGCCAACTGGGACACCATCATGGCCCAAGACTTTTAGGGGGATAGGGCACTGCTTGAGTTTAGCCGAGGAGCTGAAGAGCATGAGTTGAGTTTTCTTCATATTCAGGATAAGCTTATTTGTCAAGAGCCAGGTTTGCAGCTTATTGAAGTAGTCCTGTAGATTATGATTTATAACACTGACATCACTCAAGCTGAATAGGAGGATCATATCCTCAGCATACAGGGTTGTGGCGCTATGGGTGGGGACCATCGGGAAGTCATTATTGAAAAGAGAAAATAGGATAGGGCCTAAAATGGATCCCTGAGGGACACCTGACCAACCATGATGGGAACCAGGTCCGAGAGAGCTTTATTAAACCTTACAAGCGGTAGCCTGCCTGTGAGATAATTGGAAAACCAGTTTAGAGCTGGACCTGAGACACCAAGGGAGAGAAGCTTGTCATGGAGTGGAGTGTGATCCACTAGATTGAATGCCTTGGAGAGGTCAACAAAGATTGCCCCGGACAACTTGTCATGGTCCATGGCAGTCCTTGTTTCGGATGTAACCTTAGCAAGGGCTGTGCCAGTGCTATGCCCTTTATGGAATCCATGCTGTTTGAGGGATATTAGGGCATGATTAGTCAGGTAGTCCATTAGTTGTACCTCCACCACCTTTTCCAATATCTTGCTGACAGCGGACAGGGTGGCTATAGGATGATAGTTTTCAATACATTTTCGGTCACCCTGCTTGAAGATAGGGACAGCCTTGGCTACTTTCCAGATAGGTGGAACAATTCCAGTGGTGAGGGACAGGTTAAGAATATGGGAGATAGGAAGGGTGAGCAAAGGGGCACCAATCTTTAGTAGTTTAGGTTCAAGGTCATCAACCAGCACTCATGTGAGGGGATAGTCCAGCGAGTAGTTTGTAGGTTTCTCTTGCTGTAACTGATTTGGGATAGAAGGGTGGGTGAGACAGAAGCTCTGTTATGGAGGTGGCATTAGATATGGGTGACTTGGCATTATTGGTAATAAGCGGGAAGGTGTACGCTGATAGATCAGAGAATTGATTATTGAAGGCATTGGCAATAGTGACAGCACTACTGCAGTGTGTTCCAACCTTATTGCCACTGGCCACTCTTTGCTGCACATCCCTGACAGAGTTACGATGCTGAATCCTGCCAAACTCATGCATGTCACTAGTCCCTGGTTAAAATCCCCCATAAGTGATTGATGTAGAATTGTGTGATGGGTTCTTAAACAAGTCACTTGTTAGTGTAAACTGATTCACATTAAAGCAATTATGTGTTTGTACCATGTGATGAATTTGTATATTTGAGTAAGATAGAACCCACACATTCTTGAAAAAGAACCAGTGCAGCCTGAAACGTAGAGGAGACATGGGTACTGTGGGTGTACGCCTTGGTGCTGCCTTTTTAATTTATTTTCAAGCATGAATAAATTGTTAATCAAAGGAAAAAGCTTCACTTCACTTTTTTTATATCTGAGTGGTGTTTGAGACCAGCTTTTTTTTTTCACTCTCGAACTTATGCATAAATGAGTTTGGCGATTTTTGTGGCATGTAAAGTAAGTAGCTTGTTTTATACAAGCGACTGCGATGACTGCAGCGATATCACTTTTTTGTCAAACTGAGGGCTATTTCAAATAGAAATCTCTCCTTGAAAAATGAAATCAGGACTCAGCGTGTCTTTACCAGTTTTGCCACCGTCGCATGCAGTCCTGATTTCACTTTTCTCAGAAGATTTGCTATGCCCTCAATTAACTAACAGTGATACTGCCACAATCATGGCCGTTGCTTGACTACAACAAGCTACTTGACTTTATATGCCACAAAAACTCCCAAACTCATTCATGCACGAGTTTGGCGGCATTCAGCATCATAGCTCTATTGGGGACACACAGCAAGGAGCAGCCAGCGGCAATAAGTTTGGGATGACTAAAAGTAATATTTTTGTAAAAAAAAAAAAAAATACTAGTCTAATGAAAAATATATACATTTTCAAAGCAATGGAATCAATTACTATGTAGAGTTCTATCAACAGGCGCAAGCATTACAGGGGTCATGAAAATGGGTCAAAAAACTGACAGTGTCCCTTTAACTAACCGTAACAAAATTCTTTATTTTTTAGCCAGACTCTTTTCAACAAAGAGACTCCTGATTAATACTCTTAGGTTCTTTGCATATGAGGATATGAACAAGTAAAGAAACCTGTCAGAGGAGGAGACTGGGAGAGAACTTTATTAAAGGGTGAGAAGTGGTGGATAGACAGCTTCAACAGTCTAGATGCCAGACATTGCATAAATGAAGAAAATGATTGGATAGGTTTTATATGATGTACTATTTTCTAAACATAACCATGCATTTCTTATGAATCATACTGAGAGATCTGAACAATTCTCTAGAGTTGGTGGGGTGTCCCTAAGCCAGTTCCCCATTTCTCTGTGTTCCTGTTCATCCATAAAGTATGTTTTTGCTTTCATTTTTATACCTGCAATAAGTTTTTTTCCCCCCAAACAAGCACAGCAAGTCTTCATGGCGCCATTTACAGTATTTGCTAGTTACACATATTATTTTAATACTGATGTCTTGAATTTTGCTAGAGTGCGTAACCTTCGGAACTTTTTAGCCCCATTCTCGTCCATGAAACAGGTTCTGAAATATAAACTGCACAATGACTACATGGGAAGCATGGTGGGCTCACATTCTGCACCTCAGTGCAGAGAGACTGTCCAGGCAGTCTACTGTGAGCTTCCCGAGAGTGGGCCAGGCAGCATGGCACGTCACTCAATGATCTCCCCCCATCACATGTTGCCTGATGTGTGCTTCCCTGTCTCCCATAAAGAGTAAGAGACAATGGAGCCATTTGGCCCTGTAACTATGGCGGCCACTCCATGTGGCAGACACTAGAAGTAAACATCCAACTGCACAAGATAAGTGCAGTCGAGCAATGGCTCAAATTCACTATAAGATCATGAAGTCAGATATTTGCAATTAGCAGGACTGGAAAGAAGTTAATTGCTTTATTTCCCTTACAGGAAGAATTGTTAAAAATGGGAATAACAAGAGGTGAGCAGGCAGATAATATACTCCGTGGCCCAGACGTTCAAAGGGGTTACGCCAAAGCAACCCCAGAAATGTGCCGCAGTGCACTATTCAAAAGAAGGACTTGTGCAGTGCAAGTCCCGTTGCACTGGGGCGGAATGATAATTGTATGCAGCACATCTCCAGAGGGCGTGCCCATGCATATGCGGTGCATCCCAATATTCAGCCCAGGAAGTGCGGCGCATATGCTGGCACAACTCTGAGGTACGCCGCATACCTTGGCTCAAAGTTGAGCCCAAAATAAAAAGCTCAAGTTCCAGCCACCCACAGGCGTGCTGCTGTACTGCAATGTGCAACACAGCAGCCGCCAGCCATGGGTGGCAAACACCCCCCCCCCCCAACACCATGCATAAGCAGCCACAGATGTCCCTGGGGCTAGTGGTCCCCCGCCCATAGCTGCGCTCGCCTAACATGACAGTAACTTATATCCCTGGTAGTCTAGTGGTACCCCCTTCCCACTCTGTAGCCATGATCGCCGAACATAAAAGTAACTTATATCCTTGGTAGTCTAGTGGTAACCCCCTCCTACCCTGTAGCCATGATCGCCGAACATATATGTGTAACCCCCCTACAAATGGGGGTCCCCAAAAATCTTCCTAGGGTGTGCCTAAATGCCCACTGCCAGGCTGGTGTCCTGTGTCCTAGCAGGTTTAAAAGTGTTTGCATTTATGTTATAAATGATAATTTATTAAGTAAAGCAAGTTCTGAAAAAGATCTAGGAGTATTTATCTCTAACACTCTGAAATTCTCTGAACATTCAAACAATACAGTTAAAAAATGTAACCATTTAATTGTATTCTGAAAAATATAAAGGGCAGGAAGCCTGACGTATTAATTCCCCTGTATAGTTGTATAGTGAGATCTAATGTTGATTATTGTTCCTCTTTCTGTGCTCCAACATTAGTACAAGACAAACAGTCCAGAGAAAAAGTACAAAAGAGATTCACTAGACACATTGCTAATATGAGTTCTTTCTTTTATAATAATAGATTAAAAAAATTAAATCTCTACTCACTTGAATATCGCTCTTTGAGAGGAGACCGGTGTTTAATTTAGAGGGCTACAAAAGATAAAGTTCTGTTTGATTCTATATATTTGGATTGGCATCCTTCAGTGTGTTCAACGAGATCTCATAATATGAAATTAAGGGCTAATATAAATAAGACAGCTAAGAGAAATAATTTTTTCACTCAGAGGGTAGTTTCTATTTGGAACTCCCTACAAGAAGTTGTGCAAAGTGAAGATTTATGGCAATTTAAAAAAAATTAGATTTATATATGGATGAATCAAAATACGATTGCCACCTAAGGTAGGGTGGCGAGAGCATTATGGGCTAGACCCTCGATCTCGTAATTTTCCTATGAACCTATGTGAGCACCCAGTTAGCCTCCGTGCCTGTCTCTTTAAGCGCTGCCTATCTCGTAGTTTATAATTAATCTGAGTGGGGGCTGAGTGTTTCTAGGTTCGAGTCCCGCCTGGGCTGCAGCACAGCCGCTTCATTCTGTCATCACCAATTGCACAGAGGGAGCCCTACTAGACTCTGTGATTGTTTGCTGATTATCTGCTTTTATAATAATGATAATGTAGTTTGTCTAACCTGCCTTCCTTTGCAGCATGGACATTTCTGTTATGTACCACCATCTTGGTTCTGGACTGCCAATCTGCACCAATCAGTACCTTTGGGGGATTTAAAATTGACCCTGCCGTCAGGGGTCTTGTGGGAGTAAATTTCTTCAGGAATTGTAGTTTTCACCCTTTGGCACCAAAATGGACCTGGAGGGGGAGCTCAAGCTGTGACAGACAGATGGATCAACGAACCGAATCTTTTGGATCACTAGGAAGCCCTGGTGCTACATACAGCAGAGGTCAGTGTGGAGTAAGAGTTGAGAGAGTGAGGAGCTCAAGTAATTCGAGCAGCTGCTCCTGCGTAGTGCGCAGGGAAAATCATCGGGAAGGCTGTGTCTGGCCTGCTTGCTACCATCTTCCTAAAGTGAGGAGACTTAATCCGACCATCGTACTTTATCCAAATTTGCGACCTTCATTCCGGATTGTGACTAATTTCACCTGAAGAGGACCGAAAACTTGATTTTGTGCGATCGGCCTATCAGGACTTTCACCACGACCGCAGAGCATACGGTTTGCACAGGGACACTGTGAATTGCAACCGGACTGTCATCCGAATTGCGGTATTTGTCTGCTTTTACTATAAGTGTGCTGAATGTGGACAGTTGGTCTCAATTTGGTTCCCCACGTTGCTGAATGTGTCACGCTTGCTGGAAGCTGTGTCCAGCAACCTTACTGGACTGCATCCGAACTGTTCTACCAGTCTGGGCCTTGTCATCCTAGCCCAGACACATGCTCACGCTGCAGAGAAGGATCCAACGAGAGACCCACCCGGAGATTCGGTTCCTTAATCAAAAACACCGAACAGGATTGAGCGCCACGTCGCATCGTGTGGGCCCTGCTTCTCCTGGCCATCCAGCTCTTCATCTTGAGGTCTCCATTTCATCCATCCTGCATCCAAATTTGGGTAGCGTGAGTAAAAGCAGGGTAGCTCCCTGCAACCCAGCAAACAATCACAGTGTGTCATCTGAGTTAATTGTTGTTACGCTTTTGTGGACTGAGCCATCTGGCTCCGGATTACAAATTGTGGGTTGCAGTGCATGCATGTTTCTTTCCATCACAGGGCCCCAACCAGCTGCAATGCCAGCCTACCCCAGGCAATGCTTCAGGCTAGCCTATAGTTCCAACTGGGTACCCAGAGTGTGTGTGACTGTGTTCCAGGGATCTTTGAGTGCATGCCTTATAGCCTGAATCAATCAGATCTAAAATCAACCACCAGATTACTGCCCCTCCCTTGTTCACATCCCCCAATAAATCAGATCTGGATCTTTCTGCAGTTAAATTGGGTGTGGTGTACCTCTGTATAATAAGTACTGCATCAACGTTGTTTAATTGTTACAGGTCTCGTTTTCCAAGGGGTCATCCAGAGCGTTCAGCTGATCATAGACCTGGTGGTAGGTGGTTGCAAGGAGGGATTCACTGTGTGTTGCAAAAGTGTGTTGGTGTGGGGTAGCTGCAAGCTTAGTCAGGCCACCAGGGGTGAAGAGGGGGGATATCAGTGTCCCGGAGGGCTGTACCCAGGGCAGTCACATTGCCAACAACCCTGTCCTCCAGGTGGAGGCACCCGTTTCGAGAGCCCAGGCCCCTCAACCTGCAGGCTACTGTGCAGGCATGGGTAGTTACTCGCGGAGTAGCGCCACCTAGAGGTTACATCTGTGAAATATATCTCTGGCAGTCTAGTGGTACCCCACCCGCCCGTAACCCTGATCGCTGGTAGCTCCTCGTGAAAAACATCCTGGTGGTCCAGTGGCACCCCCACCCACACAGGACTCCTGCCCACCTAGCTCCCCCGCCATCGGTAAACTGGCTAAACCACTCGCATACCACCAACTGCCCACCAAATGACAGCTTACAGTAG
Organism: Neoceratodus forsteri; assembly: GCA_016271365.2. Taxonomy (NCBI): domain Eukaryota; kingdom Metazoa; phylum Chordata; order Ceratodontiformes; family Ceratodontidae; genus Neoceratodus; species Neoceratodus forsteri. The sequence continues at coordinate 126,193,230 of JADMNL010000032.1, read as the reverse complement.
TAGCTGTAAGCCTATTGGTCCAAACTGTGGACCAATGGGTTTGCAGTGCACACTGTAATAGTCATTCCCAAAACCGTGAATGAATGACTTAATTTACGGTTTTGTGAATAACTATTACAGTATGCACTGCAAGTCCGATTGTCCTGATCGCGAACCAATAGGCCACAGCTGCTACTATAACTGTCATTAAACGAGCAACGAGCGTATCGGAGTGGATTTGTACTGCCCCGCCGATGACAAGGGAGGAGGAGTACCACTAGACTACCAGGGCTGGTAATTATATTATTTACTACCGCCGCTGTGGGGAGGGAGGGGGTGCCACTAGACTACCAGGAACTATGTCACACATTTTTACGGCGATCATGGCTATGGGGTGGGAGAGGGGTACCTCTAGACCCCCTCTGGCAGCACCACATACTGTGCATGATGCCATGTGCATTTCGCTGGCCAGCCCTGCATAACTTATGCAAATGGAGCCATAACAACATGCAAATGGCCACATTTGCATACTGCCAGCTGAATATCAGGAATTTGTGCACAGCGTAACTGTTGCGCTGGTGCAGGTCCCATTCCTGGTATTCAGCCCTGTTGGGGGGAGATGGGCCGGAGCATCCCATTTGCACCGTGCACAAGACCTGCTATATATCCTTTGAATATATCCCATAGTTGCACCAGCGCATCTCTGTTGCGCTGCGCCACCACTTACGCCACTGCCATGCACAATTCTGAATATCGGGACCAGTGTATGCAAAAATAATTATGAATACCTGAATGGCTGAAAAAGTATGTTTTTTTTTTTTATTTACAGAGGTTTGCTAGAAAGAGAAACTGTTAAAGAGAAGCAGTTTTTGAGAAAATCTCAACTTTTTTCCATAAAAGCATTAAAAATAGAATATCAGGTATTTTATTACTGTTAGTTAAGGTACTATATAATATAAAATTGTACTTGGATTATATACAAAAATTAAAGTATATCCATAAGTGCACAGAGATTTTTGAGGAAAGAAATATTATAGTATATGGTTAGGACTTATTCTACATAGGATACGGTGGCTTTCCAATTCTTATTGTAGGACAGTTCAAAGATCAAAAAATGTGTTGTGCGACCCGGGTTTGGGAGTGGACTCGGGTCATCAGTGGGTCGACTGGGGGGAGACAGGCTGCAGCGTCCAACGACAGCTCGCCTTCTCCAGGGAGGGATTTGGCCAATGCCCGACACTTGCATGACCCTGAGCGAGGCTCGGAGAACTGCAAGCTCCATTTAGGGATGGGGAGGCCAATGAGCAGCATAGACGTCGGCTGATTAGTCATCCGCGCCGCATTCGGGGGTTGCCTGCTCAGGAGGGAAAAGCGAGAAAATTAGCCTGCCACAGCACGGGAAGATGGGAGACTGAGGCGTGCCCATGATTTGCCGTGCTACCCAGCAGACCACGACCGATGAAATAGTAAATTCACAGGGGCATCTGTGCCCCACCTAAATCCCGCCAGAGAGTAATCCGCTCCATGGGGCTTGGGGTCTGCTTGGGTAGGGTTCTGGGTAGTGGGATGTCCACTTGTCCCTCCTGAAGGGTCGGAGGTGGCGGGCTTGGAAGGAGATAAAATATCGGGGGAAAAAAATATGTTGTACTATCATTCTGACGTCACATTGATAGAACAACAACAACTTTTTTGATTTGTCCTGCCACCTGATTGGCTCACGCAACAATGCTCTGATGATAAAAATATTAGCAACATGGCGGCATGATTAAGTGAGCACAGAGGGTGGACCCTCCTTGTTTTGACACGAAGAGACTCACACTGCTCCGTGTCACAAAAGTGAATTGCTGTTATTTTTTATTTATTTATTTAATTTTAAAAATAAATTGTGCCAAGCTAGCGGGAGCAGGGTGAAGCCGAACCGAGTCGGAGTGGGGAGAAGCAGGAGTCAGCGGGAGCTGCATGAGATAACCAAGGTAACCAACAACTGAAAAAATAAAAATGCAAGAAAGACATAAACCAGGAACCATATACTATATAAAACAGTGGCTGGGTAACCATCCACAGCTAAGGCTGTGTTTCCATCTCGGTTGTTGATGACATCATGGAGACCTCTCAAGCTTCGCTCGCGACGTCTCCATGATGTCGTCAACAACCTCAATGGAAACACAGCCTTGGTGCTGATGGTCACCCATCCACTATTCTATATATAGTATATTGTTAGCCTTTGTTCTGTATAAAAATCAGCCTGCTCAGAAACCCTTGTTGTGCACATTCTAAACTGTTGTGTGCATTCCAAGATGCTGTTGTGCATATTCTGAACAGTTGCTCAGCACAGTTTAAAGGTCATAAAATGTTAAATTCCTCATTTATCCGCCACCTAGCTGATTACTAACCACCCAGTGCACAAATTTGTACCTTTTAACTTGTAAAAAAGTCTCTACATTTAATTTCAATCATAAAACAGAACAAAGAAATGGCAGGTTTTGGGGGGGTGTTTGTTTTCTTTGGTTTTTATCTGGGGAGGTAACACTTGTGTGATGTATGTGTACAAAACCATATACTATATAAAATAAAATATGGGTAACCGCTCACAACAAGCCTGTGTTTCCATCTTGGGGTGGAGATGACAGCATGGCCCTCTTCAGCTTTGCTCTCAAGGTCCATATGCTGTCATCTCAACTCCTTGATAGAAACACAGCCTTGTTGTGTATGGTTGCCCATATATTATTCTCTATATGATAATTTAATTTGCAAACCAATAATAAGAATATTGTCTTTGAATTTATTTCAGTGTATATAATGCAAAAGCAGACACAAAGCAAAGTTTGAATACATTCATAAAGTGCAGCAAAATAGATAAAATGGAGGAAACATCCACTCCATTTTTAAGCAATATAATTTTAAAAATGTATTTTCATAATATATAGAATAATGCATGGGGTGGTGTGTTTAATAAGATTTTACACACACCCCGAGGTGTTAGATGCTACATGAACCCCGAGAGCGAAGCTCAAGGGGTTTGTTTAAGCATCCAACATCGAGTGTAAAATCTCGAGTTAAACACACCACCCCATGTTTTATTTTATATAATTTCTGGGGAGCGTTTTCTTGCCACAGCAATTATATACCCGGGTCGTGCTTGAAAATAGGCAGGATTGTTGCCTAATGCACTTACCTGGTTACCAAAAGCTAATAAATAAATATAAAGTAAAACAGCCGCAGCCCGGTCGGGTTGAAGCCCATGGATGACGCGCTGTCTGCGGTCGGCAGCTGAGCAGCTGCTAAACTTTTTTTTTTTTTTTAAAGCATTATCCAAGTAGAACTGGAGGTATTACTCCAGGAGGTCAACTGCTGCAAGGCAAGTTTTTTTTAATTACTTGCCGACCGATGGTGGCGAAGTGTCGGCACTGTGAGAGCGGAGGCAGGCCAACATGCATGGAGCGAGGGAAACCCAGTGCATGTTTTCGGGTTATAACGGCAAACTATAACTTGGTTTCCCTATGGGAGAAAACACTCCCCAATTTTTAGATGGTAATTAATTACATGCTACATCCTAATTGTTATATTTTTAAATGCTTACAGGCACTTCCCTGAAGAAGAGACACAATTCTGACTGGAAAGGTTGGTGTAATTAACTGTGGTGAGGAGAAATAAACCTGCACAGAGAAAACAACTTTAAGTGGTCCAATCTTTGTTGGTTTTGAGCTTGCTAATATTGCCACATTTAACATGCTGTGTAGGAATTATTTAACTATTTTTTACATCATTTCTTTTTTATCATATTTTTAAAAAATTTAATACATTTCTTTCAATGTGTTTATCGAAATACCCATTTTAGAAGTGCAATAAGACAGGACAGGGTGTTGGTTGTGATGTCACAACTTCCAAGGCCTGAGGGCACTCGGTCTACGGCTTAAGATGCCTTATTATGCCCCTGGGCGTGCGGTTGTAACACTGCAGCCATCACCCTAACATGTCTCATTGCTGACATAACGAATGCATCTGTCTCAATCACTGTTACTTTTATCAAGAGATTTTTCACTGCATTTTATAGGATACAAAGTGTCAGACTGGGCTAAATACACTACTTACCATATACCATTCACTAAAATACCACCAACAGCTTAATAAGGCATAACCAAGGGTTATGTTAATGGTCTGTTAATCACCTTCTGGGGATGTACTGTGGCACAAGGTGTAGCCGAGTGCCACATGCCCCTAGAGGGTGATTAACTGACCATTAACATAATCCCTGGACGTGCCTTACTGCTATTATAATAAAAAAATGTTTTTAAACAGTGTTAAGCTTTGTCCAGCATATGGTTAAGCTCTACATGTATGTTAATAAAAGATTAACATAAGGCTGTTAGAATGTTTGCATTCAATCAGAAAGCTCCATTTCTCAGACCCTTTTTATAATCTGGTTAACAGGTCAGTTGGCATTCATCTGTATCACCCTCCCCAGGGTCGTGCCTGAAAATAGGCAGAATTTGTCTAGTGCACTTACCTGGTCAACAAAAACTAAATAAATAAAATCTCACTTTGATGTTCTGAGTCTGACAGTTATGCGTTAACTGGACGCTAGGCTAGGCTACAAGCTGGGGTGGAATAGATGCTGCCTTCGGGCCTTTCTTGTGGCGACTAGGAAGGAGAAACTCTAGGAACCCGTTTTACTGCAGCGTGCAATCTCGTCGGAGCGCATTCCCCGCCGCCCAACGCCCCGGTCGGAGCGCATTCCCTGTGGCTCTTCATTCTCATGCCGCGTCCCGTCACCCTTCTCGCCGCCGGTTAATGGTGGCTGTGAACTGCGAGGAGAGGAAGGCTTTGACCACAGCATGGCCGGCTGGGCGGCAGCGCACTATCCCCTGAAAGCAGCAACGGCGCTGGCCGGGCACCGTAGTGCGTGGGCAAGGCTGCTGGTAAGGGAGGGTGCATTTTTCAGAGTTACCCTTAGGAAGAGGGCACTTTGGATTTAACCTTTGGGTCGGTTTTGAAGTTATCGGCGGGGAAGGCATATTTTGAATTTGCTTTTTTTACGGGGAGGGCACTGTTGCGTTGTTTGGATTTAGCCTTAAGCAGACACATTTAAAGAATGGGGTAATTTTTGGAGTTGCCCAATGAAGGGTACTTGTCAGATTTGACCTTTATAGGGCGGTTTAGTTTTGCCTCGGTGAGTTTTTTTTTTATTTATCTTTTATTGAGTCGTACACGGATTAATTCTGATGAGGAGGGACAGTTTTCAGATGTACTGTTCATTGGGAGATTTGGATTTACTCTTTGAAGGGGAGGGCACTGTTGCTGTATTTATCTGCGGCTGGTTTTGGAGCTATATTTATATAATTGGGTCATTTGGGGAGTTACTCAAGAAAGGGTACTCCACAGATTTGAACTTTTCAAGGCGGTTTAGTTTTCCTGGAGGGGTACTTTTTTATTTTTCCTTTATGGGGGGTGTTTTATTCAGATTAACCCTGATGAGGAGGGGCAGTTTTCAGATTTATCTCATCATTGGGAGAAGTGACTACTGTCCCCGCAGATTCGGTTTTACTTCCTGTAGCACAGACACTGCTGTCCCCGCAGATGCTGGGACACTTCTATCACCAAAGGCACTATTGTCTTCGCAGATGCCAGGACACTTCCTTCGCCAAAGGCACTACTGTCCCCACAGATCAGCTTCTGCGGGGACACCTTCTGTAGCAGACACTACTGTCCCCGCAGATGCTGGGACACTTCCTGCACCAAATGCACTACTGTCCCCGCAGGTCCGCATCTGTGTGGACACCTTCTGTAGCACAGACTACTGTCCCCGCAGATACTGGGACACTTCCATCACCAAATGCACTAGATGCGGGGACACCTTCTGTAGCACAGACACTACTGTCCCCGCGGATGCTGGGACACTTCCATCACCAATTGCACTACTGTCCCCACAGATGCTGGGACGCTTGCATCACCAAATACACCACTGTCTCTGCAGATGCTGGGACACTTCCATCACCAAAGGCACTACTGGCCCTGCAGATCCGTATCTGTGGGGACACCTTCTGTCGCACAAGCACTACTGTCGCCAAAGATTCAGGGACATTTCCACCACCAACGGTACTACTGTCCCCGCAGATCTGTATCTATGGGGACACCTTCTGTAACACAGGCACTACTGTCCTCGCAGATGCAGGGACACTTCCTGCACCAAATGCACTATTGTCCCCCAGATGCTGGGACACTTCTTGCACCAAAGCAGTACTGTCCCCGCAGATGCTGGGACACTTCCTGCACCAAGGCACTACTGTCCCCACAGATCCGCATCTGTGGGGGACACCTTCTGTAGTACAGACACTACGGTCTCTGCAGATGCTGGGACACTTCCATCATCAAAGGCACTACTGTCCCCACAGATCCACATCTCGGGAATAAAGGAGTATTTCACCACAATTGTTGACTGAAATACTCCCACTTTCTGATTTTAGGAAGTTTTTTCCCATCCTGCAAATTTACAATATGTGGTACACATGTACAAGGTTGACAGTACCATAAGATGCTAGTAGCCATGGCACTACACAGGAACCCGTAGGAGTGGGGACAGGAGTTGCTCACTGGCTGGTTAGGACTGTTGCAACATGACAGTGTTAAAAATAAGGTCACAGTATGACTCCACAGCAGTATTAGTCCGTGACTGCAGGTGTCCAGTGGGATTGAAACTTGGTTTAGATGTGGGGGGGGTACGAGATGGGTCAGTGGATGACAGTACTACTATTTGGATGAAAATACTACCAGGTGTAAAAAGGGAGTAAATACTTCTGAGTCCTAAAACTTATCTGGACCACTACCGCTTCTGCAGGGACACCTTCTGTAGTACAGACATTACTGTCCCCGCAGATGCTGGGACACTTCATGCACCAAAGGCACTACTGTCCGCGCAGATCCACATCTGTAGGGACACCTTCTGTAGTACAGACACTACTGTCCCTGCAGATGCTGGGACACTTCATGCACCAAAGGCACTACTGTCCGCGCAGATCCGCATCTGCAGGGACACCTTCTGCAGCACAGACACTACTGTCCCCGCGGATGCTGGGACATTTCCATCACCAAATGCACTACTGTCCCCACAGATCCGCATCGCAGGGACACCTTCTGTAGCACAGACACCACTGTCCCCACCGATGCTGGGACACTTCCATCACCAAATGCACTACTGTCCCCGCAGATGCTAGAACACTTTATTCACCAAATGCATGACTGTCCCCACAGATGCTGTAACACTTTATTCACCAAATGCACTACTGTCCCCACAGATGCAGGGACACTTCCATCACCAAAGGCACTACTGTTCCCGCAGATCCGCATCTGCAGGGACACCTTCTGCAGCACAGACACTACTGTCCCCGCGGATGCTGAGACACTTCCATCACCAAATGCACTACTGTCCCTGCAGATGCTGGAAGACTTCCATCACCAAGTGCACTATTGTCCCAGCAGATGCTGGGACGCTTCCATCACCAAATGCACTACTGTCCCCGCAGATGATGGGACACTTCCATCACTAAAGGCACTACTGTCCCCGCAGATGCTGGGACACTCCCAGTCGGCAAACGCACTACTGTCAGTGAAAATCTGCATCTGTAAGGACACCTTATCTAGCACAGATATTACCTTTTTTTTAATAATTCAAATTTTATTGAAGATTAAAATACAAGCTATTTACATATATAACAAGTCGTCAAGTACATAAACAACAGTTATTCAATAAAATCAACTGATTCTTAAATAGTAAAATACGTAAATAAGTTGAAAAATCATTTTTATAAAACCTTTAAAAGGTAGATTATTTGTAGTAATGTATTTTGCTACAACAAGACTTTTAAATTAAAATCAGTGTTCCCTTTTTTTATATAAATAATAAATAGACAAGTAAATTAGGTTGTGAACAGATTCATATAAGGTTCACAGATATCTATGAATTAGAATTTATCTAAACGATTTATATTTACATAGGCAACTCTTTCATAACTGGCTCTAGTACGGTAGATAAGTCTTGCATCCATTCTTTGAGTGTTGGAATTGTTTCTGTTCCAATGTATGAGGATTGCATTTTTTGCTGTGATAAAAGCCACAATCGGCCATAGCTGCTGATATTCAGTTAGATCAGTGAATTCAGAGCAAATACCAAGTATTGCAAATTTAGCTGAATGCTTGACTGTATAAGCAAGAACCTTACTGCATAATGCTAGCACATAATCCCAAAATGGACAGATACTAGAGCATAACCATAGAATACTGGAAAGCGTGCCCTTTTCCAAAGCACAGATATTACTGTCGCAGCTGGTGCTGACAGAGTTGCATTCCCTCAGGCACTACTGTCTCAGTACATCTGTATCTGCTGGGACACTACCTAGCACAGGCACTACTGTCCCACCAGATGCTGGAAGAGTTCCGTTCCAGAAGGTACTACTATTCCTGTAGATCCGCATCTCCTGGGACATTTTACATAGCACAAACACTACTGGCCCCAAAGATGCTAGCAGAGTTCTGTTCCCGCAGGCACTGCTGTCCCCGTAGATCCGCATCTTCTGGGACACGTTACCTAGCACAGACCCTACTGTCCCATCAGATGCTGGCCGAGTTCTTTTACCACATGCGCTACTGTCCCACGACATCTGCATCTGCTGGAACATTTTATCTAGTACAGACATTACTGTCCCACCAGTTGCTGAAAGGGTTCCTTTTCCGCTGGTACTACTATCCCCATAGGTCCACATCTACTGGGACAGTTTACATAGCACAGACACTACTGTCCCTGAATATGTTGGCAGAGTTCTGTTCCCGCAGGGCACTGCTGTCCCCGCAGATCCGCATCTGCTGTGACACTTTACCTAGCACAGACATAATTGCCCCAGCAGATGCTTGCAGAGTTCTGTTACCATAGGCACTTCTGTCTCAGCACATCCGCATCTGCTGGGACACATTGCCTACCATAGACACTACTGTCCCAGCAGATGCTGGCAGAGTTCTGTTATTACATGCACTACTGTCCCAGGACATCTGCATCTTCTGGGACACTTTACGTAGCACAGACCCTACTGTCCCCGAAGAGGCTGGCAGAGTTCTGTTCTTGCAGGCACTGCTGTCCCTGCAGATCCACATCTGCTGCAACACTTTACCTAGCACAGACATAATTGCCCCAGCAGATGCTTGCAGGGTTCTGTTACCATAGGCACTACTGTCCCAGCAGATGCTGGCCGAGTTCTGTTATCACACGCATTACTATCCCAGGACATCCGCATCTTCTGGGACACTTTACGTAGCACAGACAGACACTACTGTCCCCAAAGATGCTGGCAGAGTTCTGTTCTTGCAGGCACTGCTGTCCCCGCAGATCCGCATCTGGTAGGACACTTCCCTTTACCCCAGGCATTGGTGTCCCAGCAGAAGCTGGCAGAGTTCTTTTAGCACAGTTATCTACTGACCCCTTGACCTGTGTCATATATTGCTTGGGATAGCGCATGCTATGAGAGTTCAGTTAACCTGCTATGTTAGTTTTCAGATTCTTGCTCTCATGGTCACCTGCTCGGATCTTCTTTCAGTGATGCAGTGCCACCTTCAGCTTCTCCAACTGCACCTCTTCAGGACTGTCTTGGATGCTAGGCATCCCCTTACATACCGTGATGTGCCTCTTGTTTTCCCCATAATGTATGATCCCATCTGCTGCTCCCCAACAGCAGTACCCCTCCATATCTGGTTTCCATTGCAGAGTCCATCTCAGATGCTTCTTTGGAGGTACAGATGATGCAAGCCCAGAGTGGCTGTGGTTGGTTTATTTATAGCATTTTGGTAACCGGGTGAACTCGCTGAGATCAGAGGTCCCTTTACAGGGGCGACCCGGAATTAGTTACATACAGCATATATAGCATAACAGTGCACAAGTCACAAAAGAGGAAGGCATATGGTTGATAGTATGAAGGTGAATACACTATTACAATCATAATCACATTAGCAGTTAGTTACACCACCAGGTCATTCAGTAACCTGTAACACTGACCAAGAGCATAGGACAAATGCTGGAGAAGTCAGACATGATATATACATAGGCCAGATAAAAAATATACACAGGGTCATCACATACATAGGATCATTCATTTCATATTAATTACATAGGTTCATTCAATTTAAGTTTCATTGTACATAAGTATACCACCGGGGTGGGAAAATGCACTCATTTTCTTCACTGTATATTGTCTGCCACCATAAAGCACATATCATCTATTAAGGGCCTGTCTGATACAGTGACCCACGTAATGTCCCCGCCCGTATGCATTCGCAGTCACGAGACAGAGTGACCACCTGTGGTCACACAAATGGTAGTACTGTATCAAGCTGCAAAACCCTCCTTCACCAGACAGCATTCATATTATGCAAGGAATATGTTGTTGAGGAGATAAGGAAAGTATAGTTACGTAAGGACTAACAGATCTTTGAGAAAATCTCTTGCAGTACACCACACCTGAGGAACAAGGCACCAGGACCATGTGGAAAACCTTTAGCTAGCAGTCAGCTGGAGCCACCCATGATGGTGTCGGGTGACGTCACACACCGCATGTAAGACGTGGGTGGCACCGCGCTCTCACCAGTTCTCCTGCCGAAGGCCGGAGCCAGGATCCCTCCGATGAAGAGAACTAAAGGAGCGTGAAGGATCCCTCCACCAGAGCGAAGGCACCAAGCCTGGAGAAAGAGAAACAAGGGGAGAGAAACTAGGGTGACGGAGGGAGGGGCAGCATGGCTTGCTGCAAGAGATGCTCTCGAAGATAAGTCCTTACGTAACTGTACTATCTCTTGCAGCAAGCCACTCCTGAGGAACGAGTCCCAAGCTGTTCCTAAATGGCAACAAAGACATCAGGAGGCTGGAAGCCAATGGCTCATTACAGAAGGCCTTAAAGAGCAGCCAGGCTGAAGTTGGGTGCCTTTGTGATGCCACATTGAGGCTGTGCTGGATAAACGTATGCACTGTACTCCAAGTAGCTGCAGCACAGATATCAGCTGCTGACACAGTTCCAAAACAAGTCACAGAAGTGGCCACTCCTCTAGTTGAGTGGCCCTTGACAGGTCTCAGAAGCACCTTCCTGTGCTTCAGCAAAATAGAATGCAGTTGCCCAACCATTTGGACAAGCACTGTTTCAAAAGGGGAGAGCCCTCTCCCTAGGGTAAAAAAAACAACTGAGAAACCTTTCTTGACTCTTTTGTCTGGTAAATATCAAACTGGAGGATTATGTGAATATCCAAAGTATAGAGCAAGTCTTCCCAGCACTGTCTTGCTCCGGGAAAAAAAATTGGGGAGGTGAATTATCTTATTCAGCATCATGTCAGACACCACTTTAGAAAGAAACTTAGGGTTCGTCCGCAAGGACACCGCCCGTCCTAGTGGAAAATCAAATAAGATAAGAAGAGGCTGAGTTGTTGTTTGACAGCGCAGCAGCAGTGGTACCACTGATGGCTCACTTTGCCTCGACTTGCTGGAGGTGCGGAGTCTCTCAGCCCGCTGCTAGCTGGGGGGGAGGTGCTGGGCAGGTACATGGAACACGTACACCAAAAAATAAAAATTCCCCACAAGCAGACCCCAGCCGCTGCTGCTGTTGTGTTTTTTTTATTCAGACAGTTCCCTTCCCCTAGCCAAAGTTCTAACTTTCCTTGGCTTAATCCTCTTTCCTCTCCGACTGTTCTTCGGCTTCTTCTCACAGACAGACTTCACTTCTCCTATAACTCCATTCCTGGGCTGGGCAGTGCCGCCAGCTTCCGAATCCGTGACCAACCGAACACCTGACCGGGCATCTGCGACTCGAGTAGTCTCACTTTTTTTGCCGCAGTAGTTAGTAGCACACTCCTGATCTCCTCCTCAGTCGAGTTACGGCGGCTCAGGCTGGTCTGAGGAAATGTTAATGGCAGGTGCAAAAACTGAGTCTGACGTACTGTCTGGATCTGGGCGGGCGTGCACACATACATGGTGGTTCGTGATTGGTTCTTCAGGGATGTGACTGACAACCACACCGTCCACACGCAAAGTGCGTATCGTGCGTTGGTGAGATGGTCACGAGGAAGGGAGCCGACAATCCAGAGAACGAGAGTGTGTTTATTCAAATTTGAAATATTCTTTTTTTTGTTCCCCACTAGCCTCACCTGCTTCAAGCCGGTCTGCACAGACATGCCCACCTGACCCACGGATGATGAACTGACTGACCTCCCCCCCCCAGACTCCAGTCACGATGATGAGTCTGCACTCTCCACGAGGAGGAGGGGGAGAATTCCAAAAACAGTGTTGCCATGTAAGGGGCATAGGGCCCACTGTGAAATTTCCCGGTAGACCTGTGGGCCAGTTTGACCCTGCAAAGTGCACATTGTAATGATGGAAGTGCATGTGGTACAGTGCAGTGCCCTGCCCCCCCAAAAAAGCGTCTTCCTGTCCGGATCACACTTCCAGTCCCCAGACAAGCCTGCACCAGGCTGAGTACCCTCCCTGGACCACTTGCACAGCCACTGAACCTGCATCCCACAAGTCCCAGACCACCATTACCACACAGCGCCTAGCTGCCCACCCTATACCAACCATTCTACCTGCTGGCCACCCTATACCAACCACTCTACCTGCTGCCCACCCTATACCAGCCACTCTGCCTGCAGCTGGAACACCTCCCACAGCTGACCCCTGGGACCGACCTTCCTGTCCAGGAACAGGAACCCTTCCCCCCCCCCGCATCAGAACACCTTACTGACCAGAATTTTCACCCATGGAAGAACCACCTCACCCCAAACTAGGCACCCTCCCTGGAACTGGACCCCTTACTGCCCTGAGAAGAGCCCCTCCCCCCACCAGCACTACCCCACGCTGGCAACTGCACCACCAGTCACCCTTCCTACAGAAAGGCCATCCTCGGGTCCTCCCAAACCAGCCTCTGATAAGTCACCCTGTAGCTGGAACACCCCACAACAGCCGGATGGCCCTCCCTAAACCACTGCAAAGCCCCTGAACCTGCAGCCACCCCCAAAATGCTCACCCTCCGAGGAACTGCACCCCCACAGACAACCATCCCTGCAGTGGAAATACCCTTCCAGCCCCAAGACCATCCTCTCCCAATCTGACTACCCTTCATGAACCACTCCAGAGCCCCAGAACCAGGCAACCAGCATCCCTGTAGCTGGATTCCCCTCCTTGGGATCACCTTTCCAGCCCACTGGACCACCCACCAACCAAGCTGAGCACCCACCCTGGAGCTGTCTCCCCTCCCCCCCCCCACCAGCCTCTCTCTCAAAATGACCACCCTTTCTGAAGCTGAACACAACTCCCTCCTCCACTGCTGCACTTGGACCAGCCACCCCCCTCCCCTGCAGCTGGAACCAGCACCTGAGCTAGAACGCCTTCCACACCCCCGCTGAAGAATGGACTGGCTATGTACTCCATGGTCAGATCAGCAGTGCAGGAGAAGACTGGGGAGCAGAAGATAAATATGGCTTTCAGCCGCATACAAATACTTATTGTCCAGTGCTGTCAGACTCTCCCGACAACCTGTCATGCACACGGACGGTGTCCACAACAACACACGCACACACCCCAAAAAAATTCCGGCATCTGCAACCCCTTCCCCCACGTACAATACAGCCCCCCAGACAAGCCTCCAATCAAACTTTGGTCTCAAGTTCTGGAGGGATTCAAACTGTGAACCTCTTACTAGCGTACCCAATGTATAGGCTCAGATAATTCTGCTCTTCGACGGGGTCCAGATGTCTTTTTCATACGGGCATCTAACCAGGCGTACAAAATGAACCCTTAAAACTCTATAAAAAAACCTCAGAATAAACTCTTATCTTTTCCCAGTTTGGTAAAACCAGTAAGCTTTGTACAATGTCAACTTTAACCACGTACACTTCACTTGTCAAGAAAAAGAATTTCAAAGGCACACCAAGTAGTCTCTAAAGTAGAGGTTTACTTAAAAATAGATACAAAAAATGTAACCTGTAAATACAGAACCATATATCACAGAAACATACAATCATTTAAAAGAACAAGGGTTAAAAAAAAGTGTAAAATTCCTACCACAAGACAGTTAGACTTGTATAGCTAATGTATCTCTTCTAATAGTGCTGGTAGACAGATGATGTTGTCAAGAGAGTCCAAACGTGTGTTTTTACAGGTCACTCATAGTATAATTAAAACACTGTCTTGACCCTGCCTTCTCCATGATGTCACCCAGCTCCTCCTCTGTTTATTAAAAATTATACAATCAGGATGTCTGGTCCACTCTACAACCTGCATACAACTCCACCAAGCATCCCCTCTACCTAATATTTGCACTGTTTGTAGAGAAGGGCAATCTTCACTCAGACTTCCCTTGGCACATGCAGACCAGCCCCCCCCCCCCCAAGCTGGAACTACCTGCACACAATCACTGAAGAAGAACAGACTAGCTGTGTACTGTCTAGCCAGATAAGCTGTTCAGGAGAGGATGGGGGAAGATAAATGTAGCTACTTTGACAAACTTACATGACATTTATGGCTCCAGACAAACACATTGAGCCCTCAAGGGCTGCAACAACAGAACACTACAGAGCAGTGCCTCCCTCACCATCAAGGACAGCAGCAACTCTAGCCCCCAAAGGGTAACCAGTTACAGTAGCGCTACAAATATAGCGCAAGGAAAAAGAGCGCTGTCCGAATAGCATATCATGGACAGCGACGGGTTAAACAGCATTGTGCAGTAAGCGCTACCCATGTCGCTGTCCGTGGTACTAGGGAAAAAGACAAAGGATGAGGAATTGAGGAGGCTGGCTGAGCTGCTTCTGTGGTGGAGAGGGCTAAGTCATGGAGCAGCTTGGCCAGGATGGTGATGGAGACCAGGGTTCTGATCCTGGTCTCCCAAATGTTTGTTTTCCTAATCCAACTCCGACTCGAGTTGATTATTTTAGTTCTGGTGTGCCTCTTGCATCGGGGTGCTAGAGCCCCCACTAAAATATAGTTTTGGACTGAGTAGCGGTCATCGGTGCCCTGCAACCGCTACCAGTGGCGCTTGCCTTATTTGCAGCATTTGTTCCTGCTGCTGTTCTGAACAGCGCTGTTATTGACAGCGCTGTTCATACCTAGTGCCCCACCACAGGCCTTCCAACTCTCCCTTTAAACATCACCATTTAGCACAGTAGCATCTCCACAGCTCCGCCCTGCCCTATCAAGGAAAACAGCACCTCCACAGGAGATGTCAGCATCTCAACACCAGCAGCGCGCATACGAGGACACAATAGCCCCCCAAAAAGCATCTACAATGCCCCCTCCTTTCCTGACAGAAGGACCAACAAAACTAACCCCCCACCTACCCCATGGACAGCAGTACATCTAAGCCTCCCCAACAGACACCAACAACTTCAGGACTCCCACACACACACACCTGTGTCGTGAGCTATGCACCGCACTCAACCCCAACAAGCAGCTACAGCACCTCCTTCCCACCCCCATACAGTACACTCTTTAATGTTTGGCTCCCGTTCTCATCCTGGCTATCATTTGGGCATAAACTTTGATCCACCTGTTTAGATTTCCTGTTAAGGAAATTAGTACAGCTGTACCGCTCCTCCAGATACCGTAACCTGCTCTAGCAGCAGGGCAGGCCACCATGCTAATTCATGGTTTCCCAGCCCAACCCTTTCCCATTTGTGTGATGAGAACTAAGATTTTTTTTTTATTTGCTTGGAATCCCGATTGACTGATTCCAAGTCCCGCACCACTGATGACTTGCCTTGAGTGGAGGAGCCTCGCTGTTGTCAGTCGCTGCTTGGGGGTCCAGTCCTGGGTACTGGTTACACCAAAAAAATTTAAATTCCCCACTTCCCAGCCAGCCGCTACTACTGCTGTGCCTGTCAAAAAATCAGTTTATTCCTTCCTTTCGTCGCCGCCTTGCTGACTGTCTCATCTCTCTTGACTCTCCTGACCCAACCCCACGACCCATCCCCACTCCCATCGAACTCATTCTTTCTTTCTCCTTCCATGTTCCTTCCGACCGACACCGACCTGACTGAATCTGTTGAGTAGTCTGCTGCGCACCACTGCACAATGAGTGCACACTCAGACTCCTCTCTCTCCTTCGCTCTGATTGAGTTGGGCTGTCTGCTGTTGGCTGGCAAACAGGAATTTTGGAAATGGCGGGTGCCAAAAGTCTGCCAAGTACTGCTGTGCGTGCATGCACATGCATGGTTGGTTCGAGTTCTTTGTCACGTGGAGAAGCAAGTGTCATGTCAATCTGATGATGAGCGAGGAGGGAGGGCACACACAATGCGGCAGTGGCATGGCTAGGGATGAAAGGGCAAGAGCAATTTTAAGGCCAAATAAAACAAAAGATAAAGAGTGTATTTTTTTTTTTATTATTTTCTCCACAGATGACTGACCCTTCAGTCCAGGCAGTCATGATGAGTCTCCACTCACTCCACCTCAGGGGAAAGAAAAAAATGTTGCCCTGTGCCTGGAAAAAATGTTGCGCGGTAGCCCCGTGGGCCAGTCCGACCCTGAATAAAAGAAAAAAATGACAGTATCTGGTGGAACAGTAGTACTTGGGGTGAGAGGAAGTGTCTGAGTATCTGCTGGGACAGTACTGTCTGTGGTAGATAGTGTCCCAACTAATGCAGATATGCTGGGACACTAATGACTGCAGTAATGGAAATCTGCCAGCATCTGCTGGGACAGTAGTGTCTGTGGTGGGTAAAGTGGCCCAGCAGATGCAGATCTGTGGGGGCACTACTGCCTACAGTAATGGAACTCTGCCGGTATTGCTACAGAATACCAAAACACACAATCTCGACACCTGGTACCCTGACACCAACATCTCGACACCCGGAATCCCGACTGTCGAAGTACTCCCATCTGTCTAGAATTGCCCGCGGCGGAGTTAACAATCTATAATAATGGGGGGGGCGAAGCCCCCCAAAACATGGTAAAAACCTCTGCCACTGGTGATTCTCGACAGTTAGGATTCCGAGTGTTGAGATGTTGGTGTCGGGCTCCCGGGTATCGAGATTGTGTGGTTCGACATTCGGTAGTATAAACACTCTGCCAGCATCTGTGGGGACAGTAGTTTCTATGCTACAGAAGGCGTCCCCGCAGATGTGGATCTGCAGGGACAGTAGTGCCTTTGGTGCAGGAAGTGACCCAGCATTTGCGGGGACAGTGCCTTTGGTGATGGAAGTGTCCCAGCATCTGCGGGAACAGTAGTGTCTGTGCTACAGCAAAGTAAAACCAAATCTGCAGGGACAGTAGACACTTCCTAAGATTTTACCCATTAAGGGGAGGTCAGTTTGGATTTACCCTTGGGATCATTTTGAATTTACAATACCATATACCACGAGGTTAGTTTGGATTCGCTTTTTAAGGCAGTTGGAGGGCAGTTTTGAATTCATATTTTGTGGGAGTAGGAAGTTTTTGGAGTCATCCAAGGAGGGGTAGTTTTCAGATTTACCCTGAGGGGCAATTATAGATTTATTTATAATGGGTGAGCTGTTTTTATACTTACTGTGTTGACGGATGGGGCTGATGTGGGGAAGGGTCAGTTTTTGTTTTGTTTTGTACTTCTGCAGTTGATTATGTCTGTTTTACATGTATTGTTACTGTACATGTGCTGTGGTCACTATATTTGTTACTTATAACCCTTCCCCGTGGTCACACCTGGAATGAGCTCTCTCTGCATGTCTATCCTAGTCACCAAATTTCAAATCAATAACTTAAGAAATAAATAAATGTATTTGGTGAGGGGGCTTTGCATGTAAGCAGTGAGACGTGAGAGAGTGTTGGTTGGTTTCACAACCACATGCCCAGAGGCATAGTAAGGCACAAGGCCACAGGCCGCATGCCTTCAGCCCCCTGTAAGTGCAGTGGTGACACGACAGGCAACACGATGGAGTGTTTTATTGAACTTATAAAGTGGGTATTTTGATAAAGACATTGAAAGTTGTTAAAAATGTTAACAGAATAAACGAAATGTAAAAATGGTAAAATAATTTCTTCCCAGTATGTTAAATGACTCAGCATTAGCAAGCTACCAGTAGAGGGCACTGCAAGAATAGTTGATGAGCAGGATCTTTTTAAAAGGCTCTGAGAGTGCACAAGGATAATTTTGCTACTGAGATAGGCAGGTATTGGGACGGTTTTGGGTTATGGTCTCCCAGTCCAGTGAGTATGAACAAGTTGTAGTCAGGCAGGATGCAGGTTTTTCCCTACCCATTTTATAATTGGATTTACCCTATTTAAGAGGGATTTTGTAATCAGATATGCACTTTGTTGGGGGGGGGTCATATTTGGATTTACCCTTAATGAGGAGAATTTTTGGATTTGTCATTTTTAGGAGATTTTTTTAATTGAAATTACTCTTTACTGGGGGGATTTGGTTACTGGATTTACCTGTTACTGTGCAATTTCTAATCCAGTGTGCCCTTTATTGTGAAGATTTTCTAATTGGATGCATGCTTTATGGAGGATTTTGTAATCTGAGTGTCCCATTATTTGTAGGATTTTGTAATCTGAGCGTCCCATTATTGGGGGATTATGTAATCTGAGCGTCCCATTATTGGGGGATTTTGTAATCTGAGCGCCCCGGTATTGGAGGATTTTGTAATCTGAGCATCCCAGTATTGGAGGATTTTGTAATCTGAGCGCCCCGGTATTGGAGGATTTTGTAATCTGAGCATCCCAGTATTGGAGGATTTTGTAATCTGAGCATCCCATTATTGGGGGATTTTGTAATCTGAGCATCCCATTATTGGGGGATTTTGTAATCTGGGCATCCCATTATTTGGAGGATTTTGTAATCTGAGCGTCCCATTATTTGGAGGATTATGTAATCTGAGCGTCCCATTATTGGGGAATTTTGTAATCTGAGCGCCGCAGTATTGGAGGATTTTGTAATCTGAGCGTCCCATTATTGGGGGATTTTGTAATCTGAGCGTCCCATTATTGGGGGATTTTGTAATCTGAGCGTCCCATTATTGGAGGATTTTGTAATCTGAGCGTCCCATTATTGGAGGGTTTTGTAATCTGAGCGTCCCATTATTGGGGGATTTTGTAATCTGAGCGTCCCATCATTGGGGGATTTTGTAATATGAGCGTCCCATTATTGGGGAATTTTGTAATCTGAGCATCCCAGTATTGGAGGATTTTGTAATCTGAGCATCCCATTATTGGGAGATTTTGTAATCCTAGCGTCCCGTTATTGGGGGATTTTGTAATCTGAGCGTCCCATAATTGGAGGATTTTGTAATCCAGGGTTTTAAATAATTGATTAGCAGTTTTTTTCTTGGGACTATACTAACTGTACAGAAAGTATTTATATAGATTTTCTAGAAGTACTGTGTTTGTTAAACACAGTGAGGCAAGAGCTATGCATTTTTACAAAGATTTAGTACTTTTATGAGCAAAATGCTAATCAATTTTTAGAGTTAAATAAATCCTTGTAATCTGAGTGTCCCATTATTGGAGGATTTTGTAATCTTAGCATCCCATTATTGGGGGATTTTGTAATCTGAGCATCCCATTATTGGGGGATTTTGTAATCTGAGCGTCCTATTATTGGAGGGTTTTATAATCTGAGCGTCCCATTATTGGGGGATTTTGTAATCTTAGCATCCCAGTATTGGAGGATTTTGTAATCTGAGCGTCACAGTATTGGAGGATTTTGTAATCTGAACATCCCATTATTGGGGGATTTTGTAATCTGAGCATCCCATTATTGGGGGATTTTGTAATCTGAGCGTCCCAGTATTGGACGATTTTGTAATCTGAGTATCCCATTATTGGGGGATTTTGTAATCTGAGCGTCCCAGTATTGGACGATTTTGTAATCTGAGTATCCCATTATTTGCGGGGATTTTGTAATCTGAATGTCGCCTGAGTGGGTCAGGTCCGGTTGGTATGGTCAGAGAGTGCAGGTGTCCTACTGTGTGCTCCAAGGCCCACCCCCACCTTCACTGGATCTGGACTGACTGGCATCTTGGAGCACCGGCGCAGGCGGTATGCGTTCACACTCCACTGCCAGTTGGTGCACTCCCTCCCACTTGCAGCACCAGCTGCTCTGCCAGATGTGGTCATCCAGGTGCTGGTGGTATTGCAGTGTTATTGCAGTGCAGCCTTGCAGCTTGCCCACCACGGAGAAGGAGAATGCTGTCTGGGATGCCTCATCCCCCTTCCCCTGGTTGGCCCCCGCTGCCCCCTGCTGGTTCTTTCGAGCACTGGTCACCGCCATCATAAGTGACAGCCCTGCCATAGTGCCGACAGGTCATCTTAGACATTCCATTCTTTTTTTTTTTTTTTTTTTTTTTTAGTTGGTCCTTTTTCACCCCAGCTCCCAGTCTGCCTAACTTGACTTCCTGGCATCCCATCTGTCCTTCAGGCCACCGTCCCAAAGATCCAGTCAGTTCCCATGAAGGTCCCACGGCCGCTACCCCCGCGGCAGGGCGGCAGAGAGCCCCCTCTACACTCTCCACCGAACCAGGATCCAGTATATGCTGTGCACCCTGGAGCCGACCAATCCCCTGAGACTGCCATCATGCCGCCACGACTGGAGCCATTTTTCCACTGTTTTTTTTTTTTTTTTGATCCCCAGTGTGCATTGGTGCGTACAATGACGCCCGATAGAGGGAGGCGTGCCTACGCTGCCTGCAGCGCCTCCTCCCCTGGCTTCGTGCCCCAAGCCCACCCTTCTTGTAGCGCCAATGCACCAATCCCTCAGCCTCCACTAGAGGTCGCTGGATATGCCACTCACTAAAGTCCCCTTCCCCAGAGAGGAGAGCAGTCTATGGATGCTCAATCCTTCTCCGCCACTGCCGACCTCTGGCAACACGAGTCCGTTCTCGAACCCGGGTCGCCAGCGTGGAGCGAGGTGTGGCGTCCATCACCTCAACCCTCAGCGCCACCGGGCCAGCCAGACATTCCATTCTTTTATTAATCATATGCATGAAGCTCTTTGCCCCTTTGACTTCATCTGTTCCTGCTTGTTTTCCAGCTGTAAAGGCATTGCCCTGGATTTTCAAAGGTTTGAACGCAGGTCTTGCAGCAGCTGTTCTGCCGCTGCTGCATCACTGCAGAGGCATGCATTTTTGACCCGTGCATCATTTTTGATGTGCAAGTTCACGACATGAAGTTACATCATGTTTTATGTGGTCTAACAGTCACGTCACAAATAGCGCAGTTCGTGGCAAAACCATTCCGCAGTTCTTTGAAAGTCCAGCCCATAATCCTGTGCTTGTGACATCAGAATAACTGGCATGACAACAGGTTGTCCTAAATTTGGATTATGACTTCACAGCAGATATAAGCAACAGGAACAGATGAACTATTGGAGAAAGATCCTGCAACTAAAAACAGAATATATAAATTTCAGTAAAAAAGTGGAAGGTACTGAAAAAAACAACAACTTGGGAATATTGTGTAACGGAGTGCGGCTGATGTCAGCTGTGAAGTTTTTGCTAAAAAACTGTTAAATCGGTTCATGGGCTCATTCTCAGGCCGAGTCAGGAGCACCACATATTTGATGCTTTATGCCCGCTGTGTTGGCCATCACCTGAAATGCAATCCCTCTGTGACAAGGGTGCAGTCTAGCAAGTTGCCAGTCCAGATGTTAGTGGGTATGGATCGTGTCTCCACCCGCTTACGCCCTGGTGTGCGCCTGTGACCATGGCTGTGCATTGCACAATTGTCACAGGGTAAATGGGCATCCCACCTCCCTAATCCATGGGATTTGTGGGGCATAGTACTTCAGTGGGGGTCCCCGGCACAGTGGTAGTTACTCTGGTCCAGAGCACCTAACTCCAGCATGCCCATGTGCCTGGTGGTCTAGGGGTCCAGCCCTCTGACCATAACTCCTTGCTGTACTACACCTGGTCTCAGCAATGCACCCCCCATTACCATCTACCTTTAAAGGAAAGCTGCGCAAATCATAGTCGTTTGGGAAACCATCAATCAGAATTTTTCTTTTTAAACCTTACGTTTAAATCCTGTAATTACTGCACTGTAACTTCCGGTAATAAAACATGCCCTCAGTCATCTCACACCATCTGGCTGCCCCTGCTTGCGTTATCTGGGCTTAAAATTCAGACAGGGATTGTGGGATTCTCAAATTTTTAAACCCACTCACAATTTTGGGAACACCTGGGGTGGCCCCCAACACACACAAAAATCATCTGATTTTTTTTTTTATTATTATTTTTTAATGACACAAAAGTGAATTTAAAACCATGATTATGCTTATGAGTATTGCCTGCTAATGGCAGAAGTTGGCAGCACTCATTAGTATAACATGAGTACAGGAAGCTGGTTGGGTCACATGAGATGGCCGCAGACATGTTTTATTGTTGGACTGTGGCATGGTAATTACAGGACTTAAAAAGTGTAGTTAAAGGTTAAAAATAAATGATTGTCAAAAAGGCCTAATCTTGGGTTTCCCCATCATCTGTTTAAAGGACTGCGATTTTTACATCGGGATGTCATGGTATCAAATGTAGATGGTATGATAACCGTGACACAGAGTGCCGTGCTTACTGTACATACCACGGTATTATGGCAGTAGCAATTTTTGTGCTAAAAAAGGTTCCATGAGCTCATGTTAGGGAGAGTTGGTGCAGGATGGACATTTTTTCCTCAAAACACCCCCAAGAATTAGTTGAAAGACCTCAGAACTACAGCTACAGTATACCATAAACCATGGTTATCATCATGCCCATGACATTGAAAGTTAGCCACTATATTGGGTATTGTCACTTCCAATACTGTGGTATCTCATGAAACCGTGATATCATGGCATCCCTATTTACGTGTTTTTTCTTAAACAAGCTGTGTGCAGGTGGAGGCACAGGTGTCTGTAACCAGACCTGCGTGGGCTGCCATGGGTTTTGGGCTTGACTCAGCAGGTCATTTACTTGCTGGCCTCTGACCCCTTTTCCCTTACACCCACAATAACCTTTGTGGGTGCTTTGACAATATTACGGTGTCCGTGTTGGTGCTAAGTGGACACAGCGACTGCAAATGGGGCCCTAGATGTCTGTGCTTGGTGAGCTGTTTAGGATAAGATTCTTTCTAGGTTCCCATCAGAAGTTTCCAGATTTCTCGGAGTGAATTGGAATTTTATTTATATTTATCCAGGGTAAGGTCACCAGGTAAGCCAGCTTTCAGGACCGTCCTGCGTACCAGAGATTTCAGTTACAGTACAATACATACGTTCCATCTGCATCAATCTGCAGAAGCATAAGATAAATATTGAATTTCACATTAACAACACTCTCATTTAAAACTGCACCGGACTGGTGAGTAGATCGAATTCGACCACCTGTTGAGTCCTAGAAAAGCATTCAAGTCTCCCCCACCCCACCCCCACCCCATATTGTGTTTATCCTCCTTGGCTGTGTTAGAGGAGACTTCTTCTGCCGGATGTCACTCTCCCCCATTCCACAGTCTCCCTGGGCTTAACTGAGGCTCAGTCCCCACAGGTTTCCTGTGGCAGAGTCAGGAGGGGAGGCCATTCCCCAGCTTCAAAAGCATGCATGCAGTCATCGGTGCAGATCATCCTGGGGACGTGGCTGGTTGGGGTGCAGTGCATGGACATCATACGCCTCTGTCATGCCTGCCATTTTTCCTCCTGATTTCAGCCCTCACCCCAGCCATTGCATACTCGAATGAGGCATGTATGTGGAGGTGCGTATGCGTCCCAAGACCGTGGCTCCCACCCCCTCCCTCTGACTTTCGTCTGCCCCCTGCTGCTCCTATGGGTTACAACTAGGCCTCCACCTGGTGGCAGCCAAGAGACCGTATGGCCTGCCACCCCAATCCTGGAAATGAGAGTTGCCCGGCGGCCACTCAGTCCTCTCCCAGACCCCCCCCCCGAGCCCCTGCAGCCCATGCTCATTCCCAAACACAGGTCGCTGTGGGCGTGGCAGGAAATAAGGCACTCTGTGCCTTAGCCCTCCATGCCACTTGAATTGGCTTGTGCAGATTTTTGATGAATTATGTGATTTTCTTCTTTGAATCCACAACGCTATGCCTGCAAGAGCTATTGACTGTTAAAACCCATTTCCTGGTAGCCATCTGTTTTGCTCATAGAATTGGCAAGATTCTGGCATTCTCATTTAAGGCTTGCAGCAGTAGCATATCAGGTAGCCTTAAGCTTAAATGCAGTAGACCTGGCTTTCGTCTGCAAAATTCTCTTGATCACCCTGCTTGTACACTGGCATTCCGAACCTGACAGATGTTTGGAGCGGCTCTGAATGCATTGGTGGAACCAAATTACAGTGTCTGGTGGCCATGGGTGGAACCAAATTGCAGTACCTGGTGGCCAGGGGTGGAACCAAATTACAGAACCAGGTTGCCACTGGTGGAACTAAAGTACAGTACGTGGTTGCCAAGGGTGGAACCAAATTACAGTACTGTGTGGCACCTTTTTTTTTTTTTTTTTAAAGGGGCACATTTTATCTCCCCGTGGCTGGCCCCCCCATTGGATCTTGGACTGCCCAGCCCTGTTACCCCAGTATCTCTAGGTGTTACCCCTTCCTCTGGTGATCCCCATGAACTGACCCTCGTGGCAGAGCCGTCTGGGCATGCCAAGCCACTCCAAAGCAAAATCCAGACACAGCTTTGGAAGATGGTGCCTAGTTGGTGGGTGTGAAGCTTGCGACAGTTGAGCCATCATCCTGCGTGGACCATCTGCATTTTCCCCGATTTCTTCCTTGGCTGCCAGGTATGCGAGGATGCAGGCACAAGTGCATGGGAGGCAGCACGCACTTGCTTCACACCGGTGACCCACCCAGTGGTGTTTCTGCTGCCCTGCTACCCAACCTCCCCTAGGTGGCAGGCATAGAGTGGACCGTACCTTCCTCAACGGGAGAGGAGAGCAATTTCTGGAATGCTATGTCCTCCCCCCCCCAACCCCTGTGCAGTCTGAGTCAGTTTCCATACCCGGATCACCAGCATGGCAGGTAGTAGCGCTACAGCTGAGCCACTAGGTGGAACCAAATGAGTGTGCCTGCTTGCCCATACTGTATATTTTCCTGGCCTAAAGAGTTAGGATGCCATGATAACGCAATCTGATGACCTACAATCCCAACAATGATGATGATTATTTGCTGTAAATAAAACTTTTATTGTGATTAGCATGCAGCACCATATACTGTGATTCTTGACTTTCTGATCTCTACTGCTCTGTCAGTCTGTTCCTCTCCAGGTGCATTCAAGATTCCTGATTCCCCCGTTTCCCCAATTAGAGTTTTACTGTTGTTCCTAAAATGTGAATTGCTACAAGTAAGCATTAATCCATGACGAAGGTGGCATCTAATGAGGAATTAATTCATGGTTGGGACCGTTGTGGCACGGCCTAGTGCCCACAACGGCCCAACCATGCATTAATTACCCATTAGATGCCATCTTCGGAGTGGATTAATGCGCTTGTAACATGGCTTGTGCTATGGAAGTATGCTCTAGATTTTGTTTCACTTCTGATAACACACACATCAGCTGCAGGCATTATTTCTGTTACTGCATTATGGTTTACATCTGCTACTTTATAAGCCTCTGTCTAACTACGAGGATGCACGTGCACGTTGCTATTGTGACATCTACTTATATAATGTCTACCAAGTTCTGCCACACTGTGACTTTTATTAATCTTGCTAGATACACATAACATAATGTTGACAGTTAAGAACCTGCGACTTGCAATCGGCTATTCTTCTCCTGTCTCTCCATTTGCGATTCACATTGCTGCCGTGCTGTATTCTGGGAAGGATCTCTTCACTGCATACTTTGCTATCCGCTGACACTGCCAGCAGTTCTGTGACAGTAGTGTGTACCGCTGCGCTGCCATGCTCAACCAACAGGTGGCACTTCCCCAACAGCACGGCACTTCTGAAGTATTTGTGCAGGATGTGTTTCATGCCGTTACACTTGTGTTATCGGTTTCTCTTACCACTATTGCTCTCTGCATCGCCTCGCTTCTTGAACTCTAAACACCACAATTTCACTTTGCTGACATCTGTTATTGCCTACCGATTCTTGTCCGAACTGCACTGCAGCCCATTTGTATCGCTGCGACAGACGGTGCTTTGCCAACCTATAGGTGGCGCTGTTGCTACATGATAACACTTTTGCTTGGTTCTTATGTAGTCTGCTACTTCGTGGTGCTACTCTGTGCTGTGTTTCACCCCGGTTCCACACCTGCACTATGCCCTGGCTGGGTGGGTGGGTGCCACGCTCGCAGATAGGACACTTTGCTATTGTTTTGTCTCTCCGGTGCTTGTCAGTTGAACTACAAGAAAAGACACACCTGTAGTACCAGTTTCGGCGAAACGCCTTGCATTTCACACTATCTGTTCCTACCTCCACCTATTGGTGAAACTTGCCGCAATATATTGCATGATACCTTTCTTCTCATTCGCGCTCCACATTTCTGTTGCTCGTGCCAGCATCGGATGCTCTATTCTTTTCCTTTCCGCCTTAATGGCAACACGGCATTATCGTGCCATAATGCTGTGTTGCTCTTGTACCACCTGAGGCAACTGGACCAATTGTGTTGCTTATGTCACATGTTCTTATTTTTGCCATGTTACAAAGTATTTTGATGACAACACTTTTGATTTAGCTGATGTTGCAGGGAGCTACCCTGGTGTTTACTCACGATACCCAATACAGGACACAGGAGGGATGAAATTGAGACTGCAGGTAGATGAGCTGGAGTGCCAGGAGAAGCAGGGCCCATACGAATCACCGAGGCGTCATTCCTGTTCAAGGCGTTGAGCAGGGGGCTGATCCCCAGGCAGGTCTCTCGTCGATGGATTTCTCTGTGGCGTGAGTAATCCGGCTGGGTCAGTGTGACAAGGCCCAGACCGAGGAACAGTTCGGATGTGAGTCCGAGAAAGCTGGATGCAGCCTCCAGCAAGTACGGCACAGTTAAACACACAGTGGGGAACCAAATCGTGACCCACTAGCAACACACAACATATTTGTAGTAAGGTAATCACCACTATACCAGGCGGATGACAGTCCGGCCGCAATCACAGTGTCTCTGAGCATAATTGGGAATTCTGTGGTAAATGGATGTCCTGACAGGCCAATCGCGTACAGCAAATCTTCGGTCTTCTCCAGGTTTAAATCTGGTCACTCTTCAGTGGCTTTATCACACTCCAATTCAGATACAGTCCAATTGTTAAGCCTTTCAAAGGATTCCCTCTCGAGGGACAGCAGGCAGACAGGCCAAACTCTGCCTTTCCATCAGTCTCCCACGTGAACTGCGAAGGAGTTACTGCTCGAATCACTCTAGCTGTTTACTCTTCAAACTCTAACTCAGGACTAACTGACTGCAGCAGGCAGCTTGGGAATTTCCCCTCGGTCCAAAAGGTTCTGGTTGGTAGATCCAACAGTCTGTCAAAGCAAGGGCTCCCCCTTCAGGTGCATTTAGGCGCCAAAGTCTCAAAACTACTATTCCTACAGAAATTCACTCTCACAAGACCCCTGGGGACAGACTCCATTTTAGGGTCCCCAAAGGTACTGATTGGCCCATTCTGGCAGTCCACCACCAAGATGGTGGTGATAAACAGAACTGTCCATGCTGCAAAGAGGGCAGGTTAGGCAAACTACAATATCATTACTATTCTAATAGATAATCAGCAAATAAGTACAGCGTCTAACAGAGCTCCCTCTGCGCAAATAGCGATGGCAGAACGGAGCGATTATCTGGCAGCCCGGGCGGGACTTGAGCATAGAAACACTCAGCCCCCTCCCAGATTAAATAAGCACCACGTTATAGGCAACTCTTAGAGACAGAGCACAGAGGCATTAAGGCACTCTCACACAACACTTTTAAAATGCTATGACACAGGATACCAGCCTGGCAGTGGGCATTTAGGCAAGCCCAAGGAAGACTTTTCGTGAACCCCCATTTGTAGGGGGATTACAAGTGTATGTCTGTTATGTAGTATGCATGTTTGTCCATGAACTGATGTAGTTAGGCAGTGAGTGATTGTGCTATCTGTTGACTCTTCCTTTCTGCAGATGGCTCCCTTCTGCAGCTCTGAAGCTGCCCCTGTGGCCAGGATAGCAGCTAAGCATCCATTTGAGGTGGACCTGGAGGCGGGGAAGCGCTGTGCGTGGTGTTCCTGTGGGTTTAGCAAAAAGCAGGTACTTCAGCATCTCCATTAATGTATTTTCTACAGGCCTGGCTTACATGTCTGACCATCTTCTGCAGAACCTGTAAGCTTAAAGGGGACAGGAAATCTGTGCTAATTGGAAGCAGTTAGTAATGCTCCTAGTAAGAGAAATGATAAACCTGCCTCCAGATGAACCATATTTAACTATACTGAAATAAACACTGATGTGGAAGACTGTGTTTTCAATTGTCTTCTTTTATGAACAACATTCTGAACAGTTCTCTTCATGTAACCAGTAATTTGGAGTTTTTACTATGTCACGGTTTGTGTACAGAATGCTAAACATGAACTACTGTCCTATCAGAACCATGCTCAGAGTTCTGTGCACAAACCGTGACAGAGTTAAATCTCCAGATCACAGGTTCCATGAAGAGAACTGAAAAAGAATACTGCCCATAAAAACAAAACAATGCAAAACAGTTTTTCACATTACTTTTTACTGAGGTACAGTTACACATGGATAATTTAGGCTTATGGATATTGTTTCTGTAAATAGGAACATTATAAACAGCTACCAAGTAGAAACAATTTCCTGTTCTCTTTAAGTGATTACATGTATCTTTTAAACTCTTAAGAAACCATATATGTCCCAAATTGTATTCTGTTTTTGCTAATCAGGCTCTCCTACACTTTTAACCAATTTGTTACTGATCAGAGGAAACACCTTTTGTAACAGATCAAAATAACAGTGTGACTTTGTGTAACTCTTTTTTGTGAAACTACTTTACTCCTCAGGATAATCTTCAGTTGTACCTAACCTGCCTGTGAATCATATGTAGGAATGTAAGTTTGTCATGAATGAGGTTTTAATGACTCATTGTTTGTTCATGAAATTATTAGTAAACAGTAGTAAATGTTGTGGCACTGTCATCATTGCTACATTCTGATGACACTAGTGAAAGTCATGAGTAAAGATCAGACGTCATGGAATCAATGACGTGTATGACGGCCATGACAAACTTACATCCCTAATCATATGCCATGCTCTCATTGTAATGTCTGTTTTATTCCATTTGCTTTGAGTTGTTCCTGCTGTTTGTTCTCCTGTTCTCTGTGATTAATCCCAGGTTGCCCCTGAAAAAGGAACTGTAATGGTCTCAGTGGGCCTACCCGGTTACCAACATTTTAAATAATAACTTTTAACAGTGACTTGGTATCTTTGTTGTAGAAAGGGCCTGTACCTTTTTATTGCAAGGGTGATAAAGTAGTCCCTTTCAACAGTAGGAGAATCCTAGAACTGTAAATAGTGACTGGCAATCTGACTGGTACTTCAGGAACTATAGAGTGTAGTGATTTGGTATATAGGCTCTTGGTCTGAAAGAAGTATACAAGTTTAATTATGATCTCATTATAACACTCCTTTACCTGTCTCTCAGCCAGTCAGAATGCTTACATTCTTCTCCCCATGTTATAACACACAGTACAACTCTGTTCCAGTAGACAGAGGCCTCAAGGGGTCACATATACAGGATCCTAGGAGCTGCATATGTTATGTTACATCTGGAAAGCAGCAGTTACTGTGTAACCCACCACCATCACCCCCACTGGCGGCGTCTTTGACACACTGTTTAATTTGTTTGGGAGCTCCTGGAAAATTTAAGATGTGCCCTTTGTTGTGAGTATATTTTGTCATTGTATTTTTGGTGGGAGGCACTGTAGCCTGGTGGTTGGGGAACAGAGCTGCCCCAGGTTAAACTCCCTGTATTACCATTAGGTGGCCTTGAGCAAGTCACTTAACGTCCCTCTCTCTCACTTCTGTGTCTGTCTGTCTCTGTTTGTGTGCCCCTCTCATCAGTTCAGATAACCTTTTTTTGGTATGACCGGGTATATAGGTATTGCCAAAGTTTATTCATCAAACTATTCTCCCTCCCTCTCTGTTCCCTCTCCTCCATTCAAATAACTTTATTGGCATAACAGGATATAGAGGTATTACCAACATTTATTCATCAAACCGTTCTCCGTCTCCTTCTATCTCTGCCCCCCTTTTCAGATAACCTTTTTTGGTATGACAGAATATATAGGTATTGTCAAAGTTTATTCATCAAACTATTCTCCCTCTCTGTTCCTTCTCCTCCATTCAAATAACTTTATTTGGCATACCAGGATATAGAGGAATTGCCAGTGTTTATTCATCAAACTGTTCTTCGTCTCCCTGTCTCTCTCTCTCTGCAGCCCCCCCCCCAATTCAGATAACCTTTTTTGGTATGACAGGATATATAAGTATTGCCAAAGTTTATTCTGCAAAGTATTCTTTCTTTCAAACAACAGGAATCTATTAGTGATGCCTTACAAATAACATCAGTCTGCTGGAGTGTGCTGCCTTGGAGATAGAAATTTATGCAGATTTTTAAATGTAGACTATAAGTTGAAGCTCTGCACTGCTCCCCCTGGTGGGTTAACGTCAGATTTGTTTCTCCGCCTGAAGAGAGCAGTAACCCCGAAGTCATCTCGGTCTTCTGGTCTTACATTTAGAAAAATCCAAGGACAAGCGCAAATGTGATTGGAAAGGATGTGTTACAAAACAGGGCTGGCTTACCCCAGATCAAGCACAAAAAATCCAAAACAAGAAGAAAGCACTCCAGTGGGTCACTAGGTATAAAAATATTTCATTGCAAGAAATTACTAATAACTACTTCAGCATGGATATCAAATTTATTTCATAAATAGTTAAAAAAGGTTACATACATGAATGTAAAGTGTGGCAAATGGTCAGTGCATGGTGTCAACTGCACTTGTAAAAGCCACAGGACACAAGACTGTAAGTTCATAGCAGCTGTGCTACTATATAACATTGTCAAGCTGGTGTTGAAATAGGTCAGTTGCTCACAAAATTAATTTCAAATAATAAATCTATTCAGGGATAGATATCCAGCTCCATGTCAAAAGGGTGACAAAAGAACAGCAGCTGCAATAAGGGCAAAGTCAATTTGGCTACTGTTAAAACGGCAACAGTAAATTACTGCGGTAGCCATAACGGCAATAATTGTGTTTATGCGGGGGGCTTTGCCCACCGCACCCTCTTGCTATTATAATCAACTCCAAGATCGTAGCATCTCGGGGAGGGGGGAAATTCCATTGTCGCCATTACTGCAGTAGCTGTAATTTACCGTCACCCTGTTAACAGTAGCCAAATTGACTTCGCACTTATTGCAGTCTCCGTTCTTTCTTCGCCCTTTTGACGTGCTACCACATATCCTGCTCACAGCTGTGTCAGAGAAAACAGAGCACTGGGTTGTCATTACCCCAAGAATACACTTTAAACCACTGGCGGTTAGTTCTTTTGAAACCTTTGAATTAACTACAGGGATTACAAGGGTGCGTGGTACAAAAGCTGAGTGCCATCTTGCAATAAATGTGTTGTCACTAGTACCAAAGCACTGAAGTTGAAATTGCTACTGCCTGGTTAAGTATCTAGTGCTGGCAGTGTTCAGAGTGGGTGAGTAATAAAGAACATCCCATGTAATGGTACCTTAATCATAATAAAGTCATTATCGATGAGCAAAACTGAAGTTTAATACAGGGAGCAAATGACTCTAAAAACTCAAAATATCATAGGAAAAAAGTACAAAATTAAGCTACACCAGATACGTCTGGACCCACTGACATTTGTGCTCTTTGGCAGAGAGACCATGCTCAAATTCCTGGCGTTTTGCTTGTCTTGGGGTTCCTTAAGGGGCATGGCTATAAGGTACTGATCCATTCTTTTTAAACATCCCCAAATGGTTACCTGGCTTGCAAAACTGAAATCAGCTGGAAACCCACCACCCAGTAGTGAAGTGAAAATACTGCTAATATGCTTCTGATTATAGTGTAAATACAGCTGCATAAAATGTCCTTACACACAATTTGAATGTAAGCATAACAAGATGTGATGGAAAGTGCTACTTCTGTATTTGTGGTTGGGCATGCCAAGAGAGTCAGTGCTATCATGCCAACAACAATCTGCAGTTACATTATTTCAGCGACATTCCGTTTCATTCATAGAAAGTCAGTAATTTGCTGCTTGAATCCCACCAGGTCCACACACGGAACTGGCATCCCCTTGCAAGAAGGTAGGTATTAATGTTACTGCTGATGTTCTTTAGGTCAGTTTGCCCAAACATGCTGCTTATTCTAGATCCTAGTTTGGTCTTTTTATTGGAGATTCTGTTTATCAACTCCAAGCTGAAGGGCAGAGTGAGACAAGGGAGAAAATCACACAGATGATTGGATACTCATCTTTGCTTCAAAATTCCCACAGAGTTAACTGTATACCCTCAGTGACCAATGTAAGCAGAATTCTATGTATATATATTACAGGACATAGAATCACATTCTGTACAGTATACAAATGAGAACAGAATCTTCTCATTTAATACTTCATGTCAAATGTACTTATTACAGATGAAAAGACAGAGATGAACTTAAAATTACAGTAAGGACATTGGCTAGTTCAGAGGTGAACTAGCCAATGTCCTTACTGTAGTTTTAACAGTTTTCAGTTCTGTTATTACTGGGTCAAGCTAGTGCAGAAGTATTTTACTTTTTATATTGTAATCAGTCTATTTATAAAAACATAGAAATAGACAGTGATGGCAGAAAAAGACCAAAGGTCCATCCGGTCTGCATGAGTTCCCTATTTGACGCTGGGGCCTAGTGCTCCTCCAGCGTCCCAGCCCTCCTCACTCCCCCATTCTCCTCTCCAATTCTGATACCCTGAGCAGCCACGCTACCCTTCATTCTGTCCTAGCCATACTTAAAACCACTAACAGTTTTTGCGCCCACCACCTCGGCTGGCAGCCTGTTCCACAGCTTGACCACCCTTTCTGTAAAATAGTATTTCCTCACGTCCCTCCTGAACCTATTACTAACATGGTAGGAAAAATATCCGAGTTTGAGCTAGAGGCCGCTCTTGGTAATAGTGACCACTTTTCAGTTTTGTTCAGTCTATTCTACAAAGTCAAACCTCAGGTGAATTATTCAGTCTTAAAAATTATGATAAAGCTAATTTTTATTTAATCAAATTGCCATTAGCAGAAATAAACTGGGATGAAGCCCTATATAACCTTGTTATTGAAGAAGCCTAGACCCTATTTAAAACTATAGTAGACAACCTTGAATCTGAGCATATTCCTAACAAAAACAGATATAACAAAAAAGGCAAAATTCCAGCATGGATAAAAAGGTCTATGTTGTCTCAGATTAATAAAAAAAGAAGCTCTTTAGGAAACTCAAAAGCAAGGAAACAACAAATAAGGCATGGATATATACTTTATAAAAGTTATCGGTAAAAGCTCTAAAAAATATGATTAAAAAATCTAAAAGCAATCTTGAATTTAGATTAGCCTGTTCAAAAAATAATCTCAAGCAATTTGTTTTCTTATCTCAATAACACCAAATCACATTCTAGTTCTTTAGGCCCCGTATTTAATAATGAGAACACTCTTACATCAGGTATAGATATGGCCAACCATTTTAATGACTACTTTTATTTATTTATTTATTTAGACAGCAGTTTGGAAAACCTTTGAGCCATAGGCTTATTTACAAAGGTACCTTGTCACAGTAGTTTTGCTTGGTCTTTTCAGATAAGACATCACAAAATTCAGTCCAATCATTAACGGACGAATCTACTTCAAGTTACAACATTTCACCAGAGGATGTTTGTCTAGCCATCTCAGTTTTAAAGAAAGATACGAGTCCTGGACCGGATAATATTAATGCTAGGTTTTTGCTGGAAACTATGGATGAACTAGCTTATCCCATATCAGTTATTTTTAATAAATCATTATAAAGTAATCATATTCCAAATGACTGGTTACAAGCCGCAGTCATCCCAGTCTTCAAAAAAGGTAATACATCACTGGCCCAAAATTATCTACCTATTAGTTTAACCTCTCTAATATGTAAGATCATGGAGGGAATCGTCAAAACTTATCTGGAAGGGGAATCTGAAGTATTAAACATCATAGATCAAACCCAGCATGGGTTTAGACAAGGTTACTCTTGCACATCTAACTTGATCACTTTCTATAATTGCATATGTTCGAATTTAGACTTAAACATCCCTATGGATGTAATCCTGCCTTTGATAAAATCCCTCACGACAAACTAGTAAAGAAGTTGTCATCTTTGGGGTTCTCTACATGTTTGGTCAAATGGACCAATAGCTGGCTCTCTAATAGATCACAGAGAGTCAGACTAAACGGCACTTTTTCTAATCCTGGGATAGTCACTAGTGGTGTGCCCCAGGGATCGCTACTGGGCCCCACACTGTTTAACATTTACATAAGTGATATGCAGATTAAGTCAGATAGCATCCTATCCAAATTCGCTGATGACACCAAAATTGGGGGAAGAGTTGACAATCCTGGGCATATGGAGGCAATGACTATGGACCTCAAAACAATCGAGGATTGGGCAGAACATAATTCTATGTACTTTAACATTGACAAGTGTACAGTATTACATTTTGGAAAGCATAATCCAGAACAAACTTATTTTCTTAACACCCCCCTGAAAAAATCAGAGAGTGAACGTGATTTAGGGGTACTAGTAAATAACAAACTCTCTTCGGCTAGCCATTGCGCAAGAGTAACACATGCAGCTAATGGAATTATCACAAGAATAAAGCGTAGCTTTGTCACACGGACTGAACAATGCATCATCCCAATTTATCGTGCTTATGTAAGGCCATATATGGATTACGGATCCCCCCCTTCTGGAGCCCGTATTTAAAAGGTGATATTTCAGGGATTGAGAGGGTGCAGACGAGAGTTACCAAAATGGTTCCACGCCTCGCTACACTTGACTACATCAGTAGGTTACAAGAAACAGGATTACATTCCCTATACCAACGAAGAATACATGGTGATATGTTGTACAGTATTTATATAAAATTTTGCAATCCCCTAATCATATGAAACAACACGGACTAACTTTCTCAACCAGACGCATAGTACCGAGATGTCACAGCAGACAAATAACTATTCTCAACTCTAAAACCAATAGAAGGGTTGATTATTTTACAATTAGATCAGCAAAAATCTGGAACACTGTCCCCAGGATTTGGTAAATAGTATCAGCTTAAACCAGTTTAAATCTTGTATGGATAGCTGGCTTCTTGGAAACCAGCTTGGTGCATAATTATAATATCCCACAAGGTGGGGGACCATCGTGATGGGCTTCTGCCTTCTTTTGTCTATAATAACCTAGTAATACCTAGTAACCTCCCTCCTGTTAGCATCCATTCAAGGTGGTAATTCAAGTTAAATAGTTCCCTACAGTTCACACCGTGTTAATTCCTTTAGGAATTTGAAGGTCTTTATCCTATCTCCCCTCTTCCTTCTTGTCTTCTGGCATTTTTATCTCAAGCTTATCCCTGTCCTTCCTGAGGTGAGGACCCCAGAACTTGCTGCAGTACTGTGGGTGTGGCCACAGTAAGGATCTATATGGGGGGGGAAGTATTACCTCTCTTTTCATGCTATGCGTACCCTTCCTGCTACATCCAAGCATCCTATTTGCCTTGCTGTGAGCCTTGTTGCACTGACTCGATTGCTTTAGGGAGTCACTAATGCTCTCTCCAAGGTCTCGTTCCTCAGCCGTGGTACTGAGTCTCACCCCTGCCATCCAGTGCTCTGATCTCAGGTTCTTGTTCCATAGGTGCATCACCTTGCGCTTTCCGGCATTGAATTGCGACTGCCAAACCCTTGACCACCCCTCCAGCTTTTGCAAGTCTCTCTATAGTGCCTTTATTCCCTTATCACTATCCACCCTCCATCAGGTTTGAGATCAAATTCCTCATTGTAGCCTGAGGGTTTAAGGCCGTTTAATCTATAAATCCACATAGTATCTTTTTGCAAGAGTTTTCTTAAATGATTGCCTCCCCTCTAAAGTGATTTAACCTGTTAGAGAGTCACCCAGTGCATTGCTGTTGTCTGGAAGTTGTGGAACAGTTTAAAATGCATTCATAATGGTATCTGGATGTCCTTTTAAAGCATCTCTGACATGCTGTTGTGTATGTTTTGACTAGGCATATTGTTTGTCCAGCATAGACTTTTTTACAAGAGCATGTCACAGAGTAAACTACAACAGGTGTGAGGTAGAACTTTATGCAAATTTTAGAATGTAAAATACAAGTTTAAACTTTGCACTATTGTTATGCTCCTCCTCCTGCTGGCTTAACATCGGATTTGTTTCTCTGCTTGAAGAGAGCAGTCACCCCGAAGTCACCTCCAGTCTTCTGGTTTTATGTTTATACTTTTTATTCATTGTTTGTTGTTTGTTATAAAGTTAGTTTCGGCCGGCCCGGTGGCGCTGAGGGCTGAGGCGCTGGACGCCACACCTCGCGCTGCGCCAGCGACCCGGATTCGAGAGCGGACTCGGGTAGCGAGGGTCGGCAGGGAGAGGAGGATCGGCGTCTCTCTGGATGCTCTCTTCCCTCAGGGTGGGAACCAAGAAACGCTCGCTTCTACATCACCCTCGTGGCCGGTGGAAGCACCGACAATAGAGGGATGGAGAGGCTCCGTCTGGGTGGGGAGGGGCGTCAGCCGCGCGCATGAGGAACTCTGGCGTGCGTCATGCGCCATCACTCGGGACATCGTCCCAAGCGTTCGACGTCCTAGGGGTAGGGGCGTAAGGGGAACGCAGTGGAAAATCCCTCCGGCAGCCCTAGATGAGCAGCGTCTAAGTCCACCCAGACCACCTGCAGGACAGACCCCACTGTGCAAGGAGAGGAGGATGGGCACTCTGGGGCAGATCCCTAAGGTAGGCAAGGGAGACATGAGCGGACGGAAGGAGGGGGCTCCGGAGGTAGTAAGGAGGAATAAAGAACGAAAGTTAAAAAAAATAAATAAATAAAAATAAAGTTAGTTTCCAAATATTCTACATTAGTTATGGTATTTTAGTTAGTAATTTTTATATTTTAGCGGTTTCTCTGGTTCCCGATCAGCTCCTAGGAACTGTAGAAGGTTGCTTCATATGCAGTTCCTGTTGGAGGGAACCAACTGCATTTTGTGTAAAAATTTGAAATAGTTGTTTTTATTAATTTCAAAAGTGGTTTTATATATTTCCTAATTAAAGTTCTTTTTTGTTTTACTGCTTCTGTGACTGGAAACAACATATTTATTTTTACGGGTTCTATCATTGTTTGGCATGACTGATGGATCTAAAAAGAGAACAGGACCCACAGGTTTTAAAAATGGTACTGCCACAAGCTTTGTTTAAAGTGCCTGGGTCCAGGGCCCTGATATTCAAAAGTTAACGCTGGCATGCTGGTGCTAACCTGGGTTTGCACCAGTGCTCTAGGGAGGCCATATTCAGAGGCCCCCACGAGTGTCCCAAACTGGGCAGCACCAAGGAGCTAAAATACCACTGCACCATGCAAATGAGGGGGTCCCCTCATGCGTACTAGCGCAGTGGCATTTTCAAAGGTTTGTGGCAGCAGAACCCCCAAAAGCAGCTGTTTACTCCAGTCGAAAACCACCTGTTATCTGGGCTTAGTCTGCTGCCCTATATGCATTGCCTGGTACACACACTTGTTTAATATCCCAATGGAAGAGTTGTCTCCCCAGCTCCCTGACCAGACCAAGAAATCAAGACCCCCACCCTGTGCACACCCCTTCCACCCTGAGTGCCCCCGTGAAAGTGGTGGCTGGCATAGCCTTCCTGTAACCTCCTCTGCCGTCTGCTGTCTGACAGTCACAGAGCATGAACACGTATCATGATTGGGGGTTAGGGAACCAGTGGACCACCAGAGATGTTATACGAGTGTATACTGGGTGATCGGGGGGGCCACTGGAATACCACGGACTGTTAAACATGTGTGTACTGGGTGATCAGGGGGTTGAGGGAACCACTGGACCACAAGGGACATCAGACGAATGCATACTGAGCGATTGGGGGGGGCAGGACCACCGGACCATCAGGAACCACTGATCTTACTTCGAGAGGGCTCTTGCAGTAGGTAATTACATACTGGACTGATGCCGGCAGGCGTCAGGACTCCACGGAAAAATTGCTAGCTAGCGTCTCTGGCGGAGGACCGCCCCCACGTCAGGTGACCGACGTCATAGGACGTCAGTATAAAGGGGTGGTCCCCCACGCCCGCCTTCCAGTTCTTTCCCGCCGTTAGCTCGTGAAAACGCCTCACGGTAAGGTTCACTGCTCGTTAGTCTGTTGTCGGTAGTTCTGCTGCCGGTTTTTCTCGATTTAATTTGACTTTTAGTCAGTTTTTTCGGTGGTGTATGTCGTCCCCTACACCCTCCGAGCACAAGAATAAGTGCGACTCTTGCGGCGCCCAGTTCCTGCACAAGGACGGTCACTCCCAGTGCCTCTTCTGTCTGGGCCCGGATCACCCCATGGAGAAGTGCCAGCATTGCCTGAAGTTCAACGTCGCCACCCACAGATGGAGGCAGCAGTTCCTGGAGGACCACATCCTTAAAAAGAAGATGACCTCCATGGAGAAGGAGCTGAAAAAGCTCCATCAGGCTTCAACTTCCCCCGAGGGCCATCGTAAGAAGAAAGATAAGGAGAAGCACCGGGACTCCTCGTCCACCGCGACTTCGGCTGGAGTCGCCGTATTAAAGGTAACGTCCCCCCCGAACACTCCGGGACGGCAGTCTTGGAGGCTTCCAAGATGGCGTCGGCCCACTCGTCTGGCTTGCGCTTGGCTCTGCGGGTACCTCCAGGCTAAAGGAAGCCTCCACTCCCAGTAAGACCGCCGCCGCGCGGCGTACTGTTGCGAGTGGCTCCAGTAAGCCGGACATCAGCTCCTCTGACGCCTGCCCGGAGAAGGCCACTAAGTCGCTCGACCCTTCGGGGCAGCGCACGGCCCCTGTTCCACCCAACCAGACCACCCCCCCATCGCGGCCTGCCTCGGGCGACTGTTCCGCTAAGTCGGACGTCTGCTCCTCCAATGCCCACCTGGACTCCGGTAAGTCGAACGTCAGCCCTTCCGACGATGCGCAGCGTTGGGCGACGCCGGACCCCAAGCTGTCCGCCGTCCGGGCTCCCACAGCCTTCGCTGCTCTCCGAGGACCCAGCGTCTCCTCAGCCTGACCCCGGGAATTTCTTCTCTCCTTCTCCGGGCGAGGCTGGGGATCTTACCACGCTACCATCAGGTCTCCCTCCCGCCGGGCCGGACGACCTGACGTCGGTTCCTCAGACGCTGGCTCCGACGCCGGTCCTCCCGTCGCAGGGTGACATCACTTTTCTTCCCCCGGATGCCATCCCCACACTGGGCCTGCTGCTTCAGGCCCGCCTGCTGGGCACCCTCCTGGGCCGTCTGCCCCGGCAGACCCCCTGGCACCTGGGTATCCGACCCCGTCCTAGCCGCCGTCATACCCAGGATCACAGTATCCGTTGCCCCAGTACCCGACGCCGCAGTACACGGTGCCTCACTACCCAATGCCGGGTTACCCGCCGTCGGGGTATGGATACGCGCACTACGGATATGCACAATATCCATATCCCCCCTCCTCCTCCTCCACTGCCCCCCCAGCCGCCGGTGGATCTGAAGGAGACTCTAGCCTCCTGGTGGGCTGAGGCCAAGACACAACTCACCAGAGAGGTAGAGAGTCATCTCCCGACGACGGTACCGGTCCCGGACCCCGTATGTCCGAGACGAGAGACTCCCTCCCCTTCTCCGGACACCAGAGGCGAGCCCTCCGGTTCCAGAGCAGGGCAGGACACGCTTCCCCGAGGGCTTCCCAAGGGGTCCATTCCTCCCCTGCACAGGGTGGTGGAGACTTCTTCCTCTTCATCCTCCTCGGACGACTCTGATGGCTGTTCTAACCCGGACGACGAGCCTCGCTGTCCGGCCAAGGACTCCTCTGAAGTCTCCTCCAGAGGATCCTTCTTTCATGGAGTTGCTGCGTAAAATCCAGGAGGTTCATCAGTGGCATTCCTTGGAGCCGGATCCACAGCATAAGAAACTCGCTGCGCACCTGGATCTGCCCAAGACCGCTCCGCCCTTATTGCCGCCCTGGATTGAGCCTCATGCCGACCTTGTTTTCACTATTTGGAAGCAACTGTCGGCCATAGCCCCTCTTCCTAGGAAGTCGGATAGGCTTTATCAGGCTCCCGAGGGTGTTGGCTCCCTTAATTCTCACCCTCGAGCTGATTCGGTCGTGATTAGTGCCACTCACGGTCGGACAGCTAACCCAAAGCACTTGAGCTCGTCCCCAGCTGACAAGGAATCTCGCCTTCTAGACCAGTATGGAAAGAAGGTCTGCGCTCCTTCCACTCTGGGTATCAGGGCCCTGAATTATGTCGCCCTTATGGGGGATTACCAGAAGGTGATTCTGAGTGAGGTGGACTCCCTTCCTGACTCTCAGATGAAGCAGGAAGTGGCTGGTCTAGTCTGCCCTGCACGTTCGGCCAGTCGACACATTCTCCGTGCCACATGCGATGCAGGGAACGCAGCTGGTTGGAGCTCGGCTTTCGCTGTGGGGCTGCGGCGTCATGCCTGGCTCTGTGTGTCAGGATTGGTCCCAGCAGTGCAGTCTGCTATCCAGGACATGCCTTTCAGGGGTTCGGTGCTGTTCGGTGGCGATGTCAAGGGCATCATCACTGATCTGCAGGAGAAGGGGACTGCTCTGAAGTCCGTGGACTCCATGTACAAACCCTCTCAGATGCAGCGTCGTCCCTTTCCCCGATGTAATCGGCGAAAAACGAAACCACAGGGAAAGCGGGCCAATAAACGTCGGGCCCCTCCAGCTGCCAAGCCCCCCTCCGCCCAAAAAAGCAGCGGGGGCTTCAGCTGCGATGCTGCCTCACACCACCTGACTCCTTTCCTCTCCCACAGCCTCGGGGGTTTCCAGAGGAACCGGTGGGAGGGAGGTTCTCCCTCCATGTTCCGGGTTGGGAGAGGATAACTTCAGACACTTGGGTGCTCCAGCTGATCACAGAAGGGCACTCAATAGAGTTTCTTTGGAAACCTCCTCGAAAACCCCTTCCCCCCCAGGTCGTCGTATTCACAGGTACAACAACTTCTGGTTCTGGAGGAAATGTCCACCCTTTTCTTGAAGGAAGCGATAGAACCTGTCCCCCTCCCTCTTAAGGGGACGGGGTACTATTCCCATTTCTTCCTGGTCCCGAAGAAGTCAGGAGACGTGAGGAGGCCGATTCTCGACCTCAGCTCCCTGAACTTGTTCGTGGAGTACAAAAGGGTCAGGCTGCTCTCTCTTCAGGGTCTCCTGCCCCTTCTTCAGCCGCGACAGTGGCTGTGCGCTCTGGATATGCAGGATGGCTACCTGCATATCTCCCATCTGTCCTTCCCACCGCAAATTCCTACGTTTTGCATTGCAGGGGGACCACTACCAGTTCAGGGTCCTCCATTTGGTCTCTCCTAAGCACCCGGTGTTCACCAAATGCCTCTGTGGTTGAGTGGCGGCCTACCTGCGTGCCAGGGGTGCAGGTTTTCCTGTACCTGGACGATTGGATCCTGGCAGCCCCGTCCAGGGAGTAACTCCTGCGCTTCCTTTCCCCTGCAGGTTTTGCCTGCCTGGGTATTACCGTCAACCAGACCAAGTCCCACTTGATCCTGTCCCAGAGGCTTCAGTTTATCGGGGCGATCCTGGACACGACCTCCGGCATGGCTTTCCTGCCGCTGGACAGGGCGGCCACACTACAGGCTCAGGTCAACCTGTTGTCCAGCCACAGGCGAGTCAACGCAAGGTCAGTCCTTCGCCTCCTCAGGCTCATGGCGGCTGCGATTCCGACAGTCCCTCGTGCTCGGCTCCACATGAGGATTTCTCAGTGGACGCTTTGGTCTCAATGGGATCAGCTGGTGGACGACCTAGATCAACTGGTTCTGGTCTCCACTCCCATGGTTCGGGACTTGCAATGGTGGATGGTTCAGGAGAACCTTTGCCGGGGAATTCCCTTCTGTCTTTCTCCCCCCTCCCAGACGCTGACTACGGACGCCTCAGGCGAGGGTTGGGGAGCCCATCTCGGGCCGCACAGGACCCAGGGCTCCTGGTCCAAGCTAGAGAAATCTCTCCACATCAGTGTGGTCGAGCTTCGGGCTGTGCTGTACGCTTTTCGGGATCTGCATCTGCTTCCTGGGCATCTGGCTGTCCAGACGGACAACATGTGTGTGGTCTGGTACATCAACAAACAGGGAGGAACTCGTTCTTACCCTCTTTGCAGGGAGGCGATGCGAGTTTGGGATTGGGCTGTGCAGCACAACCTTCACCTCACAGCCATTCACGTCCCGGGGGTCGAGAACACGTTGGCAGACCACCTCAGTCGGTCGTCTGCTCACGCTCATGAGTGGGAACTGGATCGGGGGTAGCAGACGATATCTTCCTACATTGGGGAACACCACAGGTAGACCTGTTCGCATCCCCTCAAAAAGCAAAACTTACCGACTTCTGCTCGCTCGCTCCAGGGCGCGGCATTTTTTGGAGAGATGCTCTGTCTCTAGACTGGAAGGGCAGATTCGTCTATGCTTTCCCTCCAATTCCCTTGATTCCGAGGGTCTTACAGAAACTCAGCTCAGGAGGAGCTCGCATGATTCTGATCACTCCTTTCTGGCCCAGGCAAGTTTGGTTCTCTCTTCTGCAACAGTATTCAGAGGAACCTCCTCTTCCCCTGTTGCAACTTTTGCTGACCCAGGATCAGGGGACCCTGGTCCATCCAGGCCTCAGGTCCCTTCAGTTGCACGCGTGGCTCCTGCAGACATAGCTCAAGCCCGATTCGGGGTCCCCCCCCCCACCCGAGTGGCTAAGATTCTGGTCGAGGCCAGGGAACCCTCCACCAGATCTACCTGTGCCATGAAATGGAAATGGTTCACTATCTGGGCCGCCTCCAAAGATTTCGAGCCTTTCTCGTGCTCTGTGGGGCGGCTTCTGGATTACTTTCGGCACCTCTTCAATCTGGGTTTCAGTCATTCATCCTTGAAGGTTCACATGGCGGCCATTTCGGCCTACCATATCCCCTTTGCAGACAGGACATTTGCTCAGCTGGAGGTCTCTAAGACCTTCCTCAGAGGGGTCCTCCACTTGAGACCCCCTATCCGGGTTCCTGCCCCTCCTTGGGATCTGAATTTTATTCTCGAGAAGCTTACTCTGCCGCCTTTTGAGCCGGCAGCCTCAGCAGACCTGAAGTTCCTCTCGTGGAAAAACTCTCTTTCTCGTGGCCATTACTTCTGCTCGAAGGATTTCCGTGCTCCAGGCCCTTATGTGCAAAATCCCGTATTTGATTTTTCACAAGGAACGTGTGGCTCTTCGTACCAACCCTAAGTTTCTCCCAAAGGTGGTAGCGGAATCTACGCTGAATCAATCCATAGAGTTACCTGCTTTCTTTATGCAGCACTCCAATCAAGGGGAGCACCTGCTGCATTCTGTGGATGTTCACCGGATTCTGAGATACTACACCAACAGGACGAAGGATCTCAGAAAGACCGATCAACTGTTTGTCTCTTTTGCTCATAAAAGAGAAGGCAATGCTGTTTCCAAGCAATGCCTGTCTAAATGGTTGACTCATTGTATCACTTTCTGTTATGACAAGTACAACAAGACCCTGCCGGGTCAGGTCAGAGGCCACTCCATCTGAGGGGTTGCTGCCTCTGCGGTTTGTTTCAAGAAAGTGTCAGCGGCTGACATTTGTGCAGCCGCTACTCGGACTTCTGTCCATACCTTTACGAAACATTACAGTTTGGACATTGCCTCTCGCCATAGAGCAGGCTTCGGGTTGGCTGTTCTGCAAGGTCTTCTTTCCTAAGACCTTCACAGCCAGAGGGTCTACTTCTGAGTAGT
The DNA here is from genome assembly GCA_016271365.2 of Neoceratodus forsteri. Taxonomy (NCBI): domain Eukaryota; kingdom Metazoa; phylum Chordata; order Ceratodontiformes; family Ceratodontidae; genus Neoceratodus; species Neoceratodus forsteri. The sequence continues at coordinate 126,149,317 of JADMNL010000032.1, read as the reverse complement.
TTTCCTCCTCCCGTTTGCTTCTCCTTGTTCCAGACTGCTTGGGACTCACTCCTATATGTAATTACCTACTGCAAGAGCCCTCTCGAAGTAAGATAGTACAGTTACGTAAGAACTTACCATAACAGTAGATCTTCGAGAGAGACTCTTGCTGTAGGTAATACCTTCCTGCCCTCCATCCCCCTAAGCTTTTCCAGCTCCTTTTCCAGGATGGGAAATATCCGCTTCTCTCTTGTCTAGCCTTTTGGCCTGTGGCGAGTAAGAACTGGAAGGCAGGCATGGGGACTGCCCCTTTATACTGGCGGTGCATGGCGTCGGTCACCCTGGCAGGGGGCGGTCCCCTGCCAGAGACTGCTAGCTAGAAATTTTTCCGTGAGGTCCTGACGCTTGCCGGCATCAGTCCTATATGTAATTACCTACTGCAAGAGCCTCTCTCGAAGATCTACTGTTACAGTAAGTTTTTATGTAACTGTACTTTACTGTTGACAGCGGCGCTAAAGAGTTGCTGCGTCCTATGCAAATGAGCCCATAATTGGCTTGCAGATGGTCCCTTAGCGCCTTGCATGCCCAGTGGGCCTATCTGCATGCTCAGGCTGAATATGGCCCACAGGGGACCTGGCGCTATCCCATATTGGCCAGCACTATCTCCTGTGGGCCTTATGCAGCCCTGGTCCATGTGCCCTGCAGCAACATGAAACAATATTCAGTCAAGTAATGCACTCTTTGGGAAGCGTTAATCATCTGAATATCGCCATGGCCGTGGGGAGCACAGTGGCAAGTGCAACACAAATGTCTGTGCTTGCCCCATTTATTTTTTTTCACTATCGGGGGCACAGATCACAATTTTATTAATTGTGAACTCTGCAAAAATGTTTTGCCCTAAAACCCAAAAGAAAAGGGCTTTGTAAAGAGAAGAGTTTCTAGCTTTTCAGTCCGTCTCCGTGTCACCAGAACACAACACAGGCTCAGAGGGAGATCCTTATGCTTGTGGAGAGCATGTATCAGAGGGCTCTTCTCCTCATAAGCATCAGTCACTGTTAAAGGGGACAGATGAAACAGATAAAGCTGCTCAGCCATTGGAAAGGATGGACAAGACATCAGGGTGTCCGAGAATGGGAACCCTGATCCCAGTGACGGCAAAAATGCAAATGAATGAGTCTCCAAGCAGGTGCTGGAACCAGTGTCTGCCAAGAAAAACCAAAAAGAGAACCATATCCCTGCCACCCCTCCGATGAAGGAAAAAGAGAAGGCAGTGGAACAGAATCTGATTCTGTCAACACAGGACATGACCGAGATATGGCAGTTTTTCCAGACCTTTCAGGATATGGGATATTTATTTCATGTGTGCCCGGCTCTGATTGCAGACCACTTGCAAGTCGAGGGGGGGTGATATATATCATGAAGAAGAGGAGGAATGTGAACCCATAGAACCATCAATGAAGAAGAGGAGGAGGAATGTGAACCCATAGAACCTGATGGTTCTGTTACCAAGAGTTTGGTTCCCCTCCTAGGGCTGCAGAGGATTACACCTCTTATTTCATGTTCATAAAACAAGTGGTGAACACCCTCAGCATCCTGTTTCTTGAAACGGAGGAGGATGAGTAGGAAGTGGAGTTCATGGATATGATGGGGCTAGCCCCTACAAAAAGATTACTGGTCCCATCCACAAGTACCTCAAGAAGGCCACAGCAAAAAATAACGTCAGCACCTAACTCAGCTGCTGGCATTGATGAGAAAGCTGAAAAGAAGTTATCAGTTGGATAGATAGATAGATTGTAGAATACCTGTATGCCCATCCCAGTCATGAAGGAGTGGTGCTGCCCAGCTGCATGTGGGAAGGCCAAGGTGCCGAACTCTGCACAGCCTCTTGAAAAGGATTCCAGGAAACTGGATTTATGTAGCGCTCCACATTGTCACTGGGCATTTAATACATCTGGGTAATGTGCACCCCTACCAGGGGAAATGGCACAGCCCAAAGCTCCAAACCAGCATAGTATTCTGGGCACATGAACATTCTGAATAGCAAGGACTCACCACTGAAAAGAAAGCAGCATAGAAGATTCCCTCTGAAGAATTTCCATTTTTCTTATTAACAGGGTTGTGCTTCTGCAGGGCAGGTTGGGGCTACCTGGTGACAGGGAGCACCCCAAAATTTAGAAATCATCCCTGTTAAGCTGCAGCTTTCTGATTGACTAACCTGCATATTTTTTTACCATTTCCACTGCCTTCATTGTGTATGGATTGTGGGCCACGTTCTGCCACACTATTTCTGGGTGTTCAGGTCTTCGTTTTATCTTTATTCCTTTAAATGGTGCCCTAGGTAAGTGAATTTAATTTAGTTGGTTTACTAGGGAGGGCTCAGTTAGCTAGCTTACAGTCAGTATCTGTTTACCACTTTATTTATCCTTGGCGTCGCTATTATCATGTGCCCCCCCATAGTAATTGTTTTTTTTTTTTTTTTTTCCTCTCTCTCTTTATGCCCTCCTCTCACCGCAGTACTTCCTGTGTTCGGGAGACTCCTGTATTGGCCTTGTACGTCCCTGCTCCTCATGCCAGGCGTCGGTACAGTCTATCTCCCCAATGGAGCCTTGGTTGTACCCCCCAGGCAGGTACAGGATCCCATCCCGATGTGTCTGTATTTCATCCAGGGGATGCTGTCATCAGGCGCCGGCTGGGGCACTGGGATCAGGGCCTTTGGAGCTCCGTCTACAGGGAGCACTGCGGGGTTTTTCCGCATTTTCTGTCCCCACCCACAGGACGTTGGCACGCTAAGGGAGCCAAGGGGTGGTGCACGTCGAGACGCAAGCGCCTCCAGCTCCCGGCCAATGACCGCCCCCCTCCCTCTTTCTGCAGTCCACTGCGCCTCCACCTGTGGTCACCCAGGTGGCGGTAGAGCGGCGGGACTTGCATCCCACCCTGGAGAAGAGAGCAGCCTCTGGGCACTCAATCTTCCTCCCCCAGCCGACCTTCCAGCAGCCGAGTCCGGTTCCGAACCGGGTCGCTGGCGCCAAGCGGTAACCCCATCACGCGCCGGCGGGCTGGCCCCATAGTAATTGTTTTCATAGAAAATAGCTAGCTGGTAGCTGTTTTTGTTTTCTTTTTTTTTTTTTTGTTCAGTGGTGGGGGGATAGGAGGCTTGATTCAACTATAAGCAGCCTCACTTAATTTGTCTTCAGCTTATGTGAATCCATGTCAGGTGAGCGCTGTGAATTCAGCGCGAGTCAGTCCAGCTCAGTCGTTTCAGCACTGCGTCAGTTTAGCTCTCTTATTTCAGCTCAAATGTCAATTCAGCTTCATTCCGTTCAGCAGCATTCTGTTCATCTCAACTCATATAACCAATGTTTAAATCGCCGGGAACAGTAATTGCAGCATGCGTTTAATTTTTACACCATTTCAGAGAATTTTGTGGCAGCTGTACTGGCAGTCTACAGTCACTGCACCCCCCACCACCACCACCACTATGTCTCCTCGTTCTACTATCAGTTCCCCCTTCCCCTCAGCAGAGACTGTGATCGCTATGTAAACTGGACAGTACTAGAGACCTTGAGACTCGTATAACTGTTTAAATCACTGGGAACAGTAATTGCAGCATGCATTTAATTTTTTCACATCTTCAGAGCATTTTGTGGGAACTGTCCCGTCGATCTACAGTTGCTACAACCCCCCACCTCCCCACCCCCGCGGCGCTTGTAACAGGACGGGAAGCCAGCAACAACTGCAGACCCACAGCTTTTGGAGGCAGATCGCTAAATAGAAAGTGGCCAATATTGTTTTACTCACTGTTTAAGAGTCGGGAGGAAGACAGGACTATACGAGGAGGCAAACAGTCAGGGTTTATATAACCAATGTTTAAATTGCCAGGAACAGTAATTTCGGCGTGCATTTTACATTACAGCAGCACGGGAGAGGAATCCCTGAAATTTTTACTTTTTATATTTTGTATCTACTATTTTATATTTTATCCGAACAAGCTAGCACACGCCTAATTGATGCACGTATAAGATACCTGTCACTTTCAGTTGCACCTTATGGAATTAACAGTGCCTAATCACTGCGGCTGAATTCACAGCACCTCAAGGACGTGACATCATGTATATTTCTGGTGATATTATATTAAAAAGAAAAGCCACTGGTACCATGGCTTGTTGGAGACCTGTGGTATTTAGAAGGTGTAAGACCTGCAATGCGGTAATGAGACCCTCACTGTTAGGCTCATGCTGCCATCATTGTGTAACTCAAGCTAATATGTCTATCTCGGGGGCCTTCTCCCAGCCAGAACCACAAACTGCGGAGGAGGAGGTACCGGCTGGCAGTAGCAAGGCAGAATTGCGCAAATCTTTATTGTTGCTCTTAAATGAGCTACTGAGCCCTGATGTTCCATGGGAAATCCCTGCAACACAACCAAACCCCAAAATGGGCCTGTCAGGTCAGGTGGGACCCACACAGGCATGTTCAGGTGCAGCAGAGCCGGACAAGATTGCTGTCTCAGATCAGCAGGGAAACTCCAAGCTTGACCATACAGAAGGTCAGGATGATGATACAGGCGACTTTGGGGAAAATCCTGACCCGAAAGTGCTTCTTGATGAGGATGAGGACCCCTCTGATGAAGAGGAGGGGGAATAGATGGGAGCCTAAGAGAAAGATTCCGATCCCTCCCCTGTTTGATACCAAATCTCTGTCCTGTGTCATAAAAGAAGCTTGTATGACATTACAGTTGAGGGAGGTGCAAACCATGGAGGCACTAGATGTGGATCCAATCCTGTCCTCGTCCTCCGCACCAAAGTGTTTTCCAAACTTCATACACTGCGACCAGATTATTGAACACGAATGGGTAGGCACGGACTAGAGAAAACATCTACCCAAGCCAAAGGGTGAGATATTACCTTTTTTATGGAGGAGAATTCCCAGAAGTGGGAAACTCCACCTCTGGTGCATAAGGCTGTATATAACTCTGTAAAGCACACAGCTGTTGCAATTGAAGGATCTCTGACCTTAACCAATATGCATGATAAGTGAGTAGATGTTTCGTGCAGAAGAGTCTTCGCCTTGAATGGAGCAAATCTACGCACATCCTGTGCATCTTTTATTGTCTCCAGAGCCCTAAATTCATAGATTATGGCTCTGGGTAGTTTCGCTCCCTCGGATTCTGAGGGGCAAACATTTCAACTGGTATCCATGGCTTCCCCTTTCTGTGGGATGCCATGGTGGACAACTGCGATCGCTGTCTGCACTGCTTATCATTAAAGTCGTACCATGAGGGTGTATGGCTTAGGCACTGGGTCAGACCAGATGTCAAAAGCCAAGCTTTTTAACATGGCCTTTGAGGGTGGACTGTTATTTGGATCCGGCCTGGATGACATTTTGAAAGATGTCCAGGTTAAGAATGAACACCTTTCAGTGTTGAAACAGCAGCAGAAAGCAGGCTCAACCCCAAGAAGTTGAGGAGGCAGCTGACAGAGGTAGTCTTGAGGTAGTTTTCATCCATTTTGGAATTTTGGAAACAAAAGGAATAAGGGATCCTATTCTGGGTTTGAGGGCAGTAGTAACAGAGGAGCCTTTGCCCATAGGTGTAATGGAGGTACAGGATGAAGAGGTGGCAGCTCACAGTGAAGGTATGCAGGTCCATCTCGGTCCCCCTTTCCTTGGTGGAAGACTGCAGAACCTTTTTTTTCTTCTCTTTTTCCATATTGCTTTGTTCCTTTGGGGCTCCTGGCAGGGCTACACGATCCCATTCCTGCTCCTCCCGACTGGCTGCCGCCGTAAAAGAAAAAAGCGCCTGCTGACATCATGACTCACTCCACCAGGGTTCTGGCTACCTGGGCAGAGAAGGGGGAGGTTATCAGTGTTAGAATTGTGTAACGCAGCAACGAGGTCCTCCGTCCACACATTCACTAAGCACTACAGATTGGATGTTCAATGGTACTATTCAATATCTTCATCAGTGACATTGCACAGGACCTAGAAGGCAGAATTTCACTGTTCGCTGATGACACAAAGCTCTGTAACAGAGTAGACACACCAGAGGGTGTAGACAGAATGAGAAGGGACCTGCAGAAACTTGAAGAATGGTCAGGGGTTTGGCAGTTGAAATTCAATGCAAGGAAGTGCAAGATAATGCATATGGGGCACAAAAACCCTGGCACAATATATCAGTTGGGGGGTGAGGATATAGCATGCACCAAGCAGGAAAGGGATCTTGGAGTTATCATCTCTGATGACCTCAAGGCAGGGAAACAGTGTGACAAGGCAGCAGGTAAAGCAAATAGGATGCTGGGATGCATAGGCAGGGGCATCACCAGCAGGAAAAAGGAGGTCATAATTCCACTATACAAGACACTAGTGAGGCCCACCTGGAGTACAGTGTACAGTTCTGGAGACCATACCTCACGTAAGGACATAGACAGGGTAGAGAAGGTTCAGAGGAGGGCAACAAAGATGGTGCATGGATTGCATCACAAGTCCTATGAGGACAGGTTGAAGGCACTGAACATGTTCCCTGGAGGAGAGGAGGAGAGAGGGGATATGATAGAGACATACAAGTATCTTACAGGGAGGAACAGGGTGCAGAAAACACTATTTTTAGCTAAAAGATGTTCCAGGACTAGAGGGCATGGGATGAAGTTGGAGGGAGGACGATTCAGAGGAAGCGTGAGGAAGAATTTCTTCACAGAGCGGGTGGTGGACAAGTGGAACACCCTGCCAGAGGAAGTGGTGGGGGCTGAAACAATCACGGGATTTAAGAATGCATGGGACAGACATAAAGGAATTCTGGAGGTCAGGGGTAAGGGGCAACAGACTTCCTGGAAAACATAAACTGAACTTACAAACTTAAATGGGCAGACTGGGTGGGCCATAGGCCCTTATCTGCCGACACTGTCTATGTATCTATGTATGATGTTCAAAGATCCACTGATGTGGCCATTGGTTGCAGAGTTTTGTAGCTGGTAGTTAGCAAATAAATACATTTTTCCGTGCAGGTTATATATGGGACAATATTCTTCCCCACCCAGTTGGAAATGGGTACTGTTTATTAGAGCCCATATGTATTAATTACTCATTGACAATGTGGAGCGCTACAGAAAGAAGAAATTCTGTCATACTTACCATAATTTCTTTTTTTGTTGGCTCCAACATTGTCAATGGGACTCTCTCAGGAGCCATTGACCTTCAGTACCATGATCTTGGGGAACAAGGTCTCAACAGCAGAAGACAACAGACAGCAGATCCTCTTCAGGATGCTGTGCCAGGTGGCTGAAAACAAATAACGTCAAATTGACTCTCATTCACTCAAAAAATCCTTAGACTCCTGGAAAAACAGGGTGGAAAACATTAAATGGATGGAAGAGCTAACCGCAAAATCTAGACTCACTACTGACAAACATAAAGAGCAGTGGAGAAAGTGGGAGGTCTTATCGGTCACAGATTAGAGGAGGCCCCTGTGGATGGACCCCCACTACTTGTTAGGGGAAGGCCAAAAGGACAGGATAGACCAGGTCAGATTCCTAGCTAGGAAAGGGTGTGTCAGGCTCACAGAACCTAACCCCCAGACAGGAAACAGTAGAAGACAGCAGCTTGGTCTCCTCATCTCCTACAGGCAGACTCCATTTGAGTCACCGAACACGGTTTTAAGGTTTTTCCATGGTTAAGATTTATTTATTTATTGAAAGATATCGGAATTACAATCCTTTGAGTCATCGACTCTTTTGCAAAGGCTCCACGTCAGTAAAAACATACACTAAGTATCACAAACTTAAATATTAGGTACAACTGTTATACATTTAGCAACAGTACAAACTTAAAACTTTAGGCATGGTACTAAACTTAAAACATAGATAGAGGATTTAAACATTTGGTGCCACGTATAATGCAGGGTTACATCATCTGGGATCTTAAAAGAGGTCCCGGGTCAACACTTTTGATTCACATGTCAGTACTTCAGTTTGCTTGATAAATGGGGATAACACAAGATCTGTTGGCCTCACCTGGAAACAGGGTGGTGGAAGACGGCCAGCAAGTTCAGTCACGGCACAGGATATAGTTCCAAACCACAGATTAAGTTGGACGAGGGCACCTCACACTGAAAATTAATACTTAAGATTATAGAAAAGGACTATAAAACAACATGTACTGTTTCTTTGTTTGATGGTAATGAGTGCACCTGTATAATGCCTGTATTTACATGTCTGAACCTGAGATTACTTGTAAAGTGATTTTTATTTCCTGGTCTTTTAATAAAAATGAGTTAAAAAAAAAAAAGAAACTAATCTGATGTTAGAACAGCGGGGAGCATGATCATAGTGCAGAGTTTAAACTTGTATTCTACATTCTAAAATTTGCATAAAGCTTTATCTCTGGGGCAGCACACTCCAGCGATCTAATACTATTTGTAAGGCTCAGTGATGGCTCCCTGAGAAGAAACAACATTACTACAGTGAGTAATTTCTTTTCACTTTCTCAGAGCTGTCGCGATCATTGAGTCTGGGGTGCACATGCCCCCTCTACAGTCCAGGTATTGCATTTTGTGTGTAGCAAGTTCTGTAAAAGTGGAAATGAATACCCTTCCTTGATTAATTTTTCATCATGTGCCCCCAGAAGTCCTTTTGGCATGACATCCCTACTGTATGCATGTGTGCGTTTCCCTTTTTCACCTTCTTACTCAACATCTGTCTTGTCTTTGCAGGTTGGGAGGACAATTCAGGTAGCCAGGTTGCCAGTGGACACTAAAAAAGAAAATTGGTTTGGCTACCAGATTTTGAAAGCTAGTGGGTAACTGGCCACCTTTCTCCGCCCATGGTTGTGAGTCATGCTGGCAGAACTCTCCTTCACTCTACTTGCAATGCTCCTTGTCAGACATTCCATATAGCCGGTGAACGTCTGATGTCTGCTGTGAAATAATTACTGGCTGGGGGAAGGGTCAACAGAATTTTATTCTTCACCATACTTGATTTAATAGTGTTTTTTTTTTTTAAAGTGACTGACAAGAGTGTGTAGTACAGGGCTGTCTATGTAATATGACCCTGCCAGCCCTGTACTACACACCCTTCATTCTGATGATTTTCATAATTTTGTGTCAAGTCCTCAGTTTGGTATTTTTAAGATGCAGTTTTTCCGGAAACGCGGAATGAAGTTGATCCCATTATTTCTGTATTGACGGTAGGGAGCAGGTATTAGTTTAAAATTGTTATAGCACCAAGAAGAGGGGTTGATGTTTAAAAGTATACTTACAGCTAGTTTTAGACCAAAACAAGGTGTAAGTATACTTTTAAACATTAATCACTGGTGTTATAAAAACTTTAATACCTGCTCCCTGCTGTGTTCAGTGCAGTAATAACGAGATCTGGGTCACTGAAAAGGAGAGTTTTGGCATAATCCGTAATCCTGCAAGGTCAGGCTACTTGTGGAGCTGCTTCTGGGTGTGCCAAAACTCTGCATATTAAACATACAAACTGAGGGCAGCCCTGCACTACATACCCTTGCCAGTCACCGTTAAAACTTTAATATTTTATTGCTTTTAGGAAAAGGCCAGTGCTATACAGTTTTCCTCCAGTGGAATACAAGTCAAAAGTCATAAATTACACAGGAGTATATGTGATCTCAAATGCAAAAGTTTTATATCAGTTGGGAAGGGGAAGCCATAAGATTATTATATTCTCATCAACTTACTTTCCCTACAGAAAGTCAAAGCACAGCACGTCCAGGAGCTGTTCCTAACTAAATGGCTTGGTGGCGATCCAGTCCTGAATGTCATCGAATTGGTTGGGACTTGACCCAGGAAAGACTGAAGTGTTGGTGGTGAAGTCGGGGGTGCAGGACTCTGGGGTGGGGGGATTTGGGACTATATATCGGGTCGTCCAAACTGGGGGCCTCTACCAAGGTGAAAAATCTGGGCGTCATTCTGGAAAAGTGAGCAGACACTGGATGTCCAGGTGTCGGCGGTTGTCTGAAATGGGTTTTACCATCTCCAGAATGTTGCCCGGATAAAATCCCTTGTCCCACCTGAAGATCTGGCCACACTGGTGTATACATTTGTCACCTCAAGGCTCGACTACAATAACGTGCTCTACCTCAGGGTCGGGGGGGGTGCACCACGGCACCTGCAGCTACTGAAGAACATGGCGGCTGTGCTGTTGATGGGTCTTCTGAAATCGTATCATATTTTGCTGGTGATGCACGAACTGCACTGGCTGCCGGTATGCTGGTGCATCTCCTTTAAAATGGGTCTACTGACCTATAAGGTCCTCCGTGGGCTGAGTTTGGGTTACCTGGCAGAGCTGCTGCATCCCTACTGCCCCAGTCAATCTCTCCAATCATCAGGGGAGGGCCTCCTCGAGGTGCCCAGGGCAAGACTGAAATTGTCGGGGGATTGCCTTTTGAGGTGGCGGCACTGATCCTCTGCAGCTTGCTACCTGGGTACTGAGAGAGGCCCCTTCTGTTGAAATTTTTAGAAGAGGACTGAAAAAAGTTTTATTTCAACAAGCCTTTGGGGATTAACAGAATAAACAGAGTTTAATTATTGCTTCTGGTTAAGAGTATAGGGAACTTAATCATAGATGGGATTAATTATTTATTAGATGTGTAATGTTAGTGATGATTAGATGCATTATCTGATTTTATTATTTTTTTTCTGCGTAAGGGCATCTTAAATAAATAAAATCTGCTACAACTACTAAATAAAATGTAGTATTGACAGTTTTTCACAGCTACTATATTTGATAGGCTCCAATATCCAACTTTGTTACACAACATATGATGTCCCGATGTGGTTACCCATTAATGCATACACAATTTAACTTCACTGAAAGTAAAAAAAAAAAAAAGTGGGGGGGTTGGAGCGCATGAAAATGCCACATTTTTTGTTTTCCGGTAGGATACTAGGGAAATTAATACAGCAGCTGGGTATTCTCTAATATTTCAAGACTAATATAGTGAGCAAAGTGTGTGTGTGTGTATGTGTATATATATATATATATATATATATATATATTATAAAATGGGTAGGAAAAATGTCCAATGATTGGTTATACAAAAGTGGGAACAGAGGAAGCAGGAAACTACAGACCAGTCAGCCTCACCTCGGTAGTGGGGAAGATCATGGAAGCACTACTGAAGGAGAGACTGGTGGAACATCTGGTTGTCAATGGACTACAGGACCCAAGGCAGCACGGTTTTACCAGGGGGCGGTCATGTCAGACCAATCTCGTTGAATTTTTTGACTGGGTGACTAGGGAGGTGGATCAGAGGAGGGCAGTGGACATGGCCTATCTGGACTTCAGCAAGGCCTTTGACACTGTGCCACGTAAAAGACTATTACACAAACTGGGGAATATGGGTGTGGGCAGGATAGTAGTGTGGTGGGTGGGTAACTGGCTGGGCGGCAGGACACAGAGAGTGGTGGTAAATGGCTGTCACTCCAGAAAGGGAAGAATGACCAGTGGGATACCACAGGGATCAGTGCTGAGACCGGTCCTATTCAACATCTTTATCAGTGACATTGCGCAGGACCTAGAAGGCAGAATTTCACTATTCGCTGATGACACAAAGCTCTGTAACAGAGTAGACACACCAGAGGGTGTAGACAGAATGAAAAGGGACCTGCAGAAACTTGAAGAATGGTCGGGTTTGGCAGTTGAAATTCAGTGCAAAGAAGTGCAAGATAATGCATATGGGGCACAAAAACCCTGGCACAATATATCAGTTGGGGGGGTGAGGATATAGCATGCACCTAGCAGTAAATGGATCTTGGGGTTATCATCTCTGATGATCTCAAGATAGGGAAACAGTGTGACAAGGCAGCAGGTAAAGCAAATAGGATGCTGGGATGCATAGGCAGGGGCATCACCAGCAGGAAAAGGGAGGTCATAATTCCACTATACAAGACACTAGTGAGGCCCCACCTGGAGTACAGTGTAGTTCTGGAGACCTTACCTACGTAGGACATAGACAGGGTAGAGAAGGTTCAGAGGAGGGCAACAAAGATGGTACATGGATTGCATCACAAGTCCTATGAGGACAGGTTGCAGGAACTGAATATGTACTCCCTGGAGGAGAGGAGGGAGAGAGGGGATATGATAGAGACATACAAGTATCTTACAGGGAGGAACAGGGTGCAGGAATACATTATTTTTAAGTGAAAAAGATGTTCCAGGACTAGAGGGCATGGGATGAAGTTGGAGGGAGGACGATTCAGAGGAAACGTGAGGAAGAATTTCTTCACAGAACGGGTGGTGGACAAGTGGAACACCTGCCAGAGGAAGTGGTGGGGCTGAAACAATCACGGGATTTAAGAATGCATGGGATAGACATAAAGGAATTCTGGAGGTCAGGGGTAAAGGGGCAACAGACTTCTAGGAAAACATAAAGTGAACTTACAAGCTCAAATGGGCAGACTGGGTGGGCCACAGGCCCTTATCTGCCGACACTGTCTATGTATCTATGAAACACATCACGTGACCGTGCGTATATCAGAGCGCGACCACACACCTGCACTTTCACCCCCCTAAAATTAATTTTGCCATTTTAGGGTGTGCGGCCTTGGGTGGTTGACGCATTCAACTGTAATAACACTCACTAAGGTGTGCATATATCAGAGCGACATATACACACACATGGGGCCAGATATTCAAAACTTTGCCCCGGGGCTAAATTAGCACTGCTTGGCAGGCAAACTTAGCCTGGAGCACAAAACAAGCCATATTCAAAAGGAATAGCCTGGGGCAAACAGCTTCTGAATATAGCATGGGAATGAGGCCGGGCAAACTGGGCTGGGAGTGCAGGGCAAATTTAGCCCTGGAATAAGACAGCTCTGAATATGGCAACCAGGAAGTGCAAACCACAACAGCAACACAGTGCACAGCGATGTGAAGGTAGGTGAGATGAACCATGTGGCCAATGTGTGTGCCAGCAAATCGTGGACCCAGTACAGCTGCAGGCAGCAGCATATGTGAAAGTACAGTGTGCAAAACTGTAAAATATTCCCCGAACTGTTAGTGCAGCGCTAATACGTTTGCATGGGTTTAGCGCAGCACTAAACCGTTAGCCTGGTGCAAACACGTTTGCCCGGTGCTAAACTTTGCCATATTCAAAAGTGACATGCAAATGAGCCTACTTAGGTAGTCTGTGGGCAGACATCCAGATTAGCATCTCATTATGCCCTGATTTGCATGCAGTTTGCACCGGGCTAACTGTTTAGCCCTGCGCTAAACCCGCGCAAACATATTAGCGCTGCGCAAACAGCTTGGGGAATATTATACAGTTTTGAACACTACTTCCACATGCGCTGCTGCCTGCAGCTGTACTGGGACAACACAGCATAGGCACAGATGGTGGTTGTGCTGCATGCAACTGTCACATTGTAGGTCATGCTACAGTGCACAGCAGAAACTACAGTAGCAGGGCCAGTAGTGTGGACACAGCAATGCCTGTGGTGTGTAGGGCAGGATGATGACTGCACTATACACAGTGAGAGGCCCAACCTGCAGGTGTTTACTGACAGTGGACATTACTGTTACGCTGTTGTGTGACCCACAGATGCTGCACCTGTGGCATGGGATGCTCACAGTGACATGTACATTCTGGCTTTGTGTGCTGTGGCAGTTGTACAGCTGTGCGGTATGTGGCCGGGAGGGCATATATTATCCGAAAGGCACACTGGTGTTGGGGTATTCTAATACTGGCCCATGTGCACTGCATGATGTGTCCCAACCTTGTGGCCACACCTGGTCTGTGGCACAGCCTCGCCACCCATACACGCTTCCCTCAACATCCTCCATGCCCACAGTGCTGCATGTTTGTGCTGGCATCTGTTGGTGTCCACAGAAGTGTGGTCCGCAGGTGTGTGCTGTATGGCCACACTGCCATGCTATCCATTGGCGGCAGGGTCACCACTTACTGCCTGGCGTGGCTGGGACTGGTGGCAGATGATGGCATCATTGTGATGCCATCAGTTAGCAGCGTGCTTCCTCTATGTTTGGCTTTATCTGTGTGTCATATTTATTTGTTAGGGTCACGCAAAACCCGCGCTAAACCATAGTGTTGCGCAAAGCTGATTGCCCAGGGTTAAGACAAGCTTTTCCTGGGTGGTAATGTGCACCGCGCTAAGTGTCGCGCTAAGTTGCGCAAAACCACTTAGCTCGGCTCTAGTCGCTGAATATAGCATTGCGCCTGTATTCATGTCAGTTTGCTCCTTGCACACATTATAATTTTGTCCGGCGCTAATGCAGTTTGCCTGTGCTATTTGGCCTTTTGAATATAGCAGACCCGCGCTAACCCTGTGCAAACGTTTTTTGCCCGGCGCAAAGTTTTGAATATCTGGCCCATGCAGTGCACTTAACTTATAACGGACACTGATATAATGGACAGTCGGTTATAGCAGACAAAAACTGATTTCCCAGACCAAATATATTAAATCCAGTGCATTTTTCTCTGGTTATAATGGACAGAAACATTGCTTATAACAGACACTATGAAGCTTTTATGGGCATTTATAGTGCTTTTCTGGGGGGAGGTGGGTGTAGATCTGGTGAGGAGATTCAGCAAATGTAAAATTAAAGAACGAGGAGCTAGCCGGCCCGGTGGCGCTGAGGGTTGAGGCACTGGACGCCACACTTCGCATCACGCCGGTGACCCGGGTTCGGGAATGAGCCAGGGTCGCAGGGGGGGGAGAGGATGTGAGACGCTGCCGGCTGGCAGCGCTCTGCCTCAGGAGGAGGAATCCAGCTGTCTCGGAGCTTGGCTGCCCCCTGGTGGAGGCCGGAGGGACGGTGCCACTCATGAGGAGCTCTGACTTAGGTCGATGGGGAGGGTTGAGGGGACTCAGTCCGGTGCTGTGGTGCGCATCTGCGCTTCCACACACAGGCGCCACCACTTCTGGGGGTCCCTGGGGTAGTACGGGGAGAAAACGGAAGAAATTGTGGGGGCTGACGTGGATGATGCCCCTGGACGGACTCTGGGGATCTGTCGAGGCGCGCATGCGGTAGAAACCCCTGAAGGACCCCGAGTTCAGTAGGCTCGGCAGATGCTGAAGTCGACCCGCCACAGGAGGATAAAAATAGTCGGGGGAATGAGGAGCTACAGATATAACATTTCTAACAAAATAATTCTACACAAGCTGCAAAAACTTTCATTAGTAAATTAACTAAACTAAAAGTAAATGAATTTATATATTTATATTTCAGTAAAACCCTTATAGTCCACTTGCCTTGGTTCTTAGTGTCCCAGAATCCCAACATCCAGCCACTGGAGTTATCTTCCTCATATCTTCTGCAGTAAACTTCCTTAACAGAACGCACGCTCCCTGACAGTTAAATAACTTTAAATAAAGACACAGTATACACAATGTGCCACTCCTGGTTAAACAATTGAAAAAATAAATAAACATATGCTAGGTAGGATTCTGCGTAATCTGTTAAGTTTTATAATAAGTTCTCATTCACTCTGAGCCCATGCACACATACATCGACACACCTAACACATAACTGGATATAACGGACAAAGGTTGTGTGTACATATATATATATATATATATATATCCCTAATGCACCTACCTGGTCAACAAAAGCTAATATAGACCCCCAAAACTACATATAACCTCCTCCGGGGAAGAACTTGTGTGGGGTCAAAGCGAAGCATGTCTGAGGAGTGATCGAAAAACAAGATCGCCCCGTCACTGTTGCCCTTTTTGCGGCACTGAAAATCACTTGGCAACTTGACGGAATACGTAACTGGAAAGAGTTCAGTGACTGTTATTGCCACTCGCAACAGTCAGCGGGTTGGGAGGAGCCAGGGTTTACAATCTCCCCTGCCTTAATGAGATAGCTGTGGTCATCATCACAACAGATTCTGCTATGTGGTGTCAGCCATTCTGAATGATTTAACTTCTGTACCCAAAGTTAAAACAGCCTAACACGTTGAACTTTTGTAGAGCACCTTTGTGCCTTTTTTCAAATTTACCCTCAGAACCCCACAGTGATACTTAGCTTCTCCGAAGTTGCAGGCTGCAAAAATAATTTTCTACGAGCTGGATTTAGGGAGCAAAGGACTCTTATTTAGGCTTCATGGAGCTGAGAGCCCAGTCCTTTCCATTTCCCGATACTGAGCACTGCTGCCATACTTGCACTTTTGCGATGTAGTAGTCTGAAGAGCATGGTGTGTGCTCCATCGATGTCTGTGCAGATTTTATTGCCTATGACTTTTTATATTCTAGTGGGCCGAGGTGAACAAGTGAAGGTCACCACTCCGCTAAGAAGGGCCAAGAAAGCATTTAAGAAGAGAGAGAGAGATTGGTAGACCTAAACATGTTCACGCTGGAGAAGAGCGATGTCGGGGAAATATTTTTTTCACAGAGACTGGTAAAGGGGTGGAGTAAGCTGCCGGAAAAGTGTGTACAAAACCAGCGGGGGAGATTCAGATATGATGGGACTGACACCTTCGCCTAGTAAAGGCATTACAAAAAAAGTAGGGGCAGGGCAGTGAAGTCACTAGGGCTCTCACATTTCACTTTATATAGGTTGGTGTCAGGCAAGAATGCCTTTTTCAGTCGACAAATTTTACGTTTCTATGTAAGTTTTATCAAACATTTTCATGTAGTCTGTCTCCCAGGATGTACCTGGAAACAAGCTGTCACAGCTCAGTGTGCCTGTTCTAGTTAAAGGAATTGTGCGAGCTAACAGTTTGGGCTTAGTAGCTCGCTGCTCTAGGGTGGCGATAGCCCCTCTGTGTAGAAATAATTTTGTTTTACTCTCTTGATACCGGTTAGAGATCTGCATTTTGCCTGAATGGAGCAGATGATCCCTTCCCACTTGAAGTTTTTTTGCTCGCCTGCCCAGCCTCAGTTTCAGACGCTAATCAGGAGATAGGGACGCCAATATAGTTCTATAGCTTACTTTTTAAATTATTTTATTAAATTTTAACGAATATTTGATAAAATGAGTAACTGCTCAACTAATAGGGTCCCTATTAGTTGAGCAGTGCCTTTCATTTTTATCAAACATTCGTTTAAAGTTTAATAAAATTGTTTTAAAAGTTAGCCCCATAGACCTGTATTAGGCGCGTCCCAGCGCTCTTCCTGGTTAAACGTCACAAAACAGAGGAGCACGGGGGCGGAGCAGGCAAACTTGGAAGTGGGAAGGGATCATCTGGCTCCCAGTTTGGACAAAATTACGATCCCGTCCCAAACGTTGTCAAGAGAGTAAAAATTGTTCTTTTTACACAGAGGGGCTATCACCGCCCAGAGTAGCGGGCTATGAAGCCCAAACTCTGATTTTGTTTAAATCACACATTTACTTTAAAGAAAAATAGTCATAAATATGTTTGTGCCATTGTTGTACTATGAACTGAATTAGCCCTATCGCCATGTAGTGGCACAGTTGCATTATACAAACCAGTTTGAATCTAGAGAGTAAAGAGGAGAAAGCCAGGTTTTACTGAAATGCTGGCGTATTGAAGATCATGGTGGTCAGTATTCTGCCTTGTCATTTTACCAACACTCTTACTCAGTAGAAACATAGACTTTGACGGCAGATAAGGACCGCTTGGCCCACCTAGTCTGCCCATTTCCCTACCTACAGGATAAGCTGCAGATCCTATTTAACCAACAGTGTATTTCTTCTACCCCCCCAACAAAAATTGCCTTATGTCTGACTCTGTCCCATGCATTTTTGAATTCTCCCACAGTTTTAGACCCCACAGCCACCTCAGGAAGGCTGTTCCGTGCATCCACTACCTTCTCTGTGAAAAAATACTTCCTCACATTGCCCCCGATCCGTCCCCCCTCTGTCTTCAATTTGTGTCCCCTTGTTCTTGCACATCTCTTTTTCTGAAAGATGCTACCCTCTTGGACTTTGTTGATTCCACTGAGGTACTTAAAAGTTTCTATTATGTCCCCCCTCTCCCTTCTTTCCTCAAGGGTATACATATTAAGCTCCTTTAGTCTCTCCTAGTATGGCTTCTCTTGCAGACCCTGCACCATTTTAGTTGCCCTCCTCTGGACTGCCTCCATCCTGTCTATGTCCTTGCGGAGATGGGGTCTCCAGAACTGGACGCAGTATTCCAGATGGGGTCTCACCAACTGTCTGTACACAGGGATAACAACTTCCTGTTTTCTGCTGGTGATGCCTCTCCCTATACATCCCAGTATCTGCCCCCAGCCCTCCCTACTGCCTTCTCACATTGCTTGCTAACCTTAAGGTCATCTGATATGATTACCCCCAGGTCCCTTTCCATTTTTTTTTTTTTTTTTTCTTACCTCACCCCCCCATTGTGTAATCTTCCCCTGGGTTTTTGTTTCCCAGGTGCATTATTTTGCACTTCTTTGCATTGAATACAAGCTGCCATACTTCTGACCATCCCTCCAACCTAGCCAAGTCCCTTCTCATCCTTTCCACGCCTCCTTATGTATCAACCCTGTTGCAGATCTTTGTGTCATCTGCAAAGAGGCATACTTTTCCTTCCAGTCCCTCTGTAATGTCACTTATAAAGACATTAAAAAGGACTGGACCCAGTACTGAACCCTGCGGTACCCCACTAGTAACCCCTCTTTCTTCAGAGTGGACTCCATTTACAATTACCTTCTGTGTCCTGTTGTCCAGCCAATGTTTTACCCAGGCTACCACCCTGGGACCCACTCCCAGGCTGATTAATTTGACTATTAATCTTTTGTGTGGGACTGTGTCAAATGCCTTGCTAAAGTCTAGGTAGGCCATGTCCACAGCCCCTCCCTGGTCTACTACTTTGGTCACCCAGTCAAAGAAATCAATTAGATTCGTCTGACATGACCTTCCCACTGTGAACCCATGCTGCCTTGGGTCCTGTGCCTTACTGGCCTCTAGGTACGCAACAGTTCTTTCCTTCAGAAGTGATTCCATCACTTTCCCTACCACAGAGGTCAAACTGACAGGTCTGTAGTTTCCTGCCTCTGTCTTGCTCCCACTTTTGTGAAGGGGAATCGTATCCGCCTTCCTCCAGTCCTCAGGTACCACACCATCCTCCCATGATTTGTTAAAAAGGGTAGTCAGTGGTGTCACTAGTTCTCTCCTTAATTATTTTAGAATTCTGGGGTGAATTCCATCAGGCCCCATTGCTTTGTCCACCTTCAGTTTTAGGAGTTCTTTCAGAACCCTTTCTTCTGTGAAAGGAATGGGATTAATCCCCCTATCCAGAGTAATTCTGTTAATTGGATTAGGCACCTCCCCCTCATCCCCTTTTGTGAATACTGAACAGAAGTATTCATTCAGTATCCCTGCTTTTTCACTGTCCCTCTCTGCCCACCCACCATCCATTCTGTTCAGCCTCACTGTCCCTCCCTTTGTCTTTCTACACTCCCTAATGTGCCTATAAAAGGTTTTATCCCCCTTCTTAACCGAGTTGGCTATCTTTTCCTCAGTTTGGGCCTTTACTATTCTGACTACCCTCCCTGCTTCCTTCTGCCTTAACTGGTACAGTTCTCTGTCCTGCTCCTTCTGTGTTTTATACTTCCTAAATGCTATCTTTTTTTCCCTAACCTTCACCGCCTCTTCTTTTGAGAACCATAGTGGCTTTTTCTTTCGTTTTGATTTGTTTATTTGCTTCACACAAGGCTTGTTGCCTCTGTGATGGCAGTTTTGATGCCTCCCCATTGTTGCTCCACCCCTCCTTCTAGCCTGTTTGCTAGTGCTTTTTTAAGGCACTCTCCCAGCTTTCCAAAGTCAGCCCTCCTTAAGTCCAGAACCCTCACTTTTGTATGGCTTGACTCTATAGCTGAGTTTATTGTGAACCACACTGTTTGGTGGTCACTTGTCCCCATATGGCAACCCACTTCTAGATCTGAGATCCTCTCACTGTCCCCATTTGAGAGTACGAGGTCTAAGATTGCTCTCTCACGAGTGAGTTCCAAAACTATTTGTCTGAGGCATGCCACCTGAAGGACATCGAGAATGGCCCTGCTTATGGATGTGGCTGCAGCAAAGGTGCTCCAGTTAACATCTGGCATATTCAGGTCCCCCATCAACAGTATCTCCCCTTTCTCTGCCATCCTAAGGATGCCTTCTATCATATCCTTGTATATTCCCTCCCCCTGACGTGGGGGTCTGTATACAACCCCTGTGCGGATTGTGGTGCCATTTCCAGTCTCTAAGGTGACCCACAGTGCCTCCGCTCCTCCCTGTTTACTCTTTTGTTCAGTTGCTTATATCTCTTCTCTTACATAGAGAGCTACTCCTCCCCCTCTTCTCCCCTCCTTGTCTCATCTGTAGGGTGCGTACCCTGGTATGTTAACATCCCAGTCATGGTTCTTTGTGTACCATGTTTCTGTGACTGCCACAATATCCAGGCATTCCTCTTCCATCAAGGCCGCCAGTTCAGGGAGCTTGTTGCCCAGAGTACGGGCATTGGTACCCATTACCCTCCATTTCTTGATGGCCTTACCCCTTTTTCCCCATCTCTGTCCTTATTGCATTTGTCATCTTTCTCCGTTTACCCCTGCCCTTCTCCCTATCGACATCTCTAACTTGGTGCTTACCTCACTTAGTACCCTGATTTTTTTGGGGGGTGGCTAGGATTTCCCTGCTCCTTTCCAGTGCCTCCCCCATCGGCTAGTTTAAATGCTTGCCAGTGAAGCATTTGAAACCTATCATCTAGGATCCTGTTTCCCCTCCTGGACAGATGCAGACCATCACGCCAGTATAGGCCTGCATCTCTCCATGTGGACCCCCAGTTCCCAATGAAGCCAAATCCCTGAGCTCTGCACCAGGTTTTCAACCACTGATTGAATCCCATGGTGTGGAGCACCCTAGCCTCACTCATGCCATAGACAGGCAGCACCTCCAAGAAGGTTACCGTGTGTGCTACTTGTCTAAGGCCCCTCTCCAACTCCACAAACTCTTCCTGCACTGCTCTGATCCCTTTCTTAGCCAGGTCACTTGTCCTTAGGTGGACAATGACATCCAGCTCCTGCCCCTCCAGCGATCCTGAGGATTCGCTCCCTGTCCCTCCAAGCCATGGCACCAGGCAGGCACCTTACCTCCCTCTCACCTTCATCCCCCAGTTCTACCTTCCTAACAATAAAGTCCCCCACCAGGAGTTGTTTCCTTTCCCTATGGGATCCCATGCCACCCTCCTGTGGGTCTCCTTTTGTGGAGGTTCCCAGCATCCTCCTTGGTTTCCACTGTGGGTACCTCCATAGAGGAACCAAACTTTGCCAGAACGGCATATGAATTGTGGAGAGGTACAGCTGGAGGGATGCGCCTCTGTTCCCTCACCCTCCTTGAGCCCACTGTGGTCCAACCGCTCCTCTTTCTTGGCAACCTCTGAGGCAACGGTAGTGGCCCTGGTGGTCCCTGGGTGGGAGAGGAGGTCCCACAAATCCTGGCCAACTTGGCCTGGAGATGAGCAACCTCCTCCCTCAGCCCAGAGGGGTGCCTGCAGATGAGACAACACCGCATCCTCCAGAACGTCTCCTGGAAGACTGCTGCTCCACAGCCACTGCACTGCACCACTCCCATCATATCTTATTTCTGGCCCCTTAACTGTTGTTTGGAATACTTACTCTTTCCTCTGTTTGTTTGTTTTTTTGTTTTGTTTAGCCCTACTTACTTACTGCCTCTGTACCCTTTAAGCTCCTGATCTTCCTGTTCTGATACAAGTTCCTATATTTCTCAGTAGTCTCCTTTCTTGCTCAGAGTCAGACCTCCAGCAACTAGGGGGGAACGGAGAGCTAGTCTTTTCAATCTAGGATGGTGAGTCTTTGGTGGCTCTGTGATCACTCACTTTCTGCTCCCAAACAGGAAGTTCCTGTTGGTCAAATCCTGTGCCTATAAAAGTAGAACTGGCTTACGGTGGAGGGGGGAGGAGTAGCGCTAGTGGCGTAGCTACCTCACATGTTTACCATAAAACGGAATCTCAAATGTGTATTGCTGTCTTAATGATGTACTAATAGTAATACAACGTGTGTCTATGTGTCATCTCTGTTGTATGAAATATAGAGGCTGAATAGTCGTTTTGACACAAAATACAATAAAATGGTATCAGAAAAGGGTTGCTGTCAGTTAGATCTGGTAACTGGCCTGCTGTTCCCACAGTTCTGTGACACCACCATGGAACGGTCCTCATGTCTCCCACATACATGCACAGATCATCTGGTTAGGGAGGAGCCCTTCGCTGTGATTGGACGCCTAAGCTGGAGCTCCTTCCATTTCTTTTTCTTCTAGTGTGCTTCCAGGGGTACATGAAATAGTGGCACAGTGAAAAGAAAAAATTACTCACCTTAGTAATGTTGTTTCTTCTAATGGAGTCTTGCTATATTATGACAGTAGCAGTTTGTCCCACCACTAGAACTGCTCCGGAGGTGAAATGGTTAATACCATTCCAGAATGGAACTTTGAGCATGAGCTCTAAGAAGCAGCTCTGTCTGTGATATTTCAAAACTGAACTGTCAGATCTTTACGAGCAAAACTCACTAAGGTCTGTGTGGAAGCTGTAACCTACACTAGCCAAATGGCTACCTAAATATTAACAATCATTGCTGGTCCCAACACCCAAGACTCAAGTCAGGGGACCAGAACTAATAATACAATTCTAACAACAAGAGAATAAAACAACAGGATAATAAAACACACCCCCAAAACCCCCAAAAGGGAGAAACGCTAAAAGGGCATAAAAATAGTGCCCACACTAAATTGCCCGCACCCCACCCAAGTAGAGGTTCTGAGAGGAGCAGGCTGGGGGGGAGGTCATAATATAGCAAGACTCCATTAGAAGAAACAACATTACTAAGGTGAGTAATTTTTTTCTTCAAACAACATGAAGTCTTGCTATATTATGACAGTAATAGACTACACAGCAGTACCTCCATGGAGGAGGGACAGAACCTACTTAGGGAATAGGCTCTGAAGAACAGCTGTGCCAAACCGAGCATCTCTCCTGGCCTGGACATCCAGGGAGTAATGCTTGATGAAAGTGTGTACCGTTTTCCAAGTAGCAGCCTGGCATATCTCTAATATAGGAATGTCTCTGGCAGCAGCTAGAGACGCGGCTGTACCCCTGGTAGAATGAGCCCTCAAGCCAGAGGGGGATCTCTGCCCAGCTTCTGATAACAACATTGGATACAAGAGACAATCCACCTGGCAGTTGATCTCTTAGTGGCAGGTTTGCTTTTCCCAACTTCACCATAGGTGAGGAAAAGTTGAGGATTCAACCTGCACACCTTTGTACGCCTCTATATAATAACCAAGAGCCCTCTTAACATCCAGGTTGTGCAACCTCCTCTCACCAGAAGAGGAGTGATCGTGAAAAATACTGGAAGGAGATAGATTGGTTGAGATGGAAATCTGAAACCACCTTAGGTAAAAATTTCCTATTAGTCCTCAGGACTACCTTATCCCTGTGGAAAGAAATAAAGTCAGTTTCTACTGACAAGGCTTGCAACTCACTTTACGTCTAGCAGAAGTGATAGCCACCAGAAAAACAGTTTTCCAAGTTAGATACTTAAGCTCTGCAGAAAACAGAGGTTCAAAAGGAGGTTGCATTAACTGGGCAATGCAAACATTAAGGTCCCAGGCAGGGGCCGGTTCCCGAAAGGGTGGATTAGTATGGAGTAGTCCCTTAAAAAACTTGGAAAACACAGGGTGAGTGGAAAGAGGGGATGACTTTCCTGCTGAAACAAAAGCAGAGACAGCTGCCAAATGAACTCTCAGGGTAGCTGGTCTGAGACCCAAGGAATTAAGATGGACCATGTAATCTAATACAATGGGCAAATCAGCAGATTCTGGGAAATATTTTTCCTAGCACACCAAATGGAAAAACCTTTTCCATTTAGAACTATAAGTAGCTCTAGTGGAAGGCTTTCTGAAGCCTTTAGGATTTCAAGAACACCCTGAGAGGTGTAAATCAGCAACTCTTACTCCTCAAGAGCCAGGCCTTGAGGTTGAGGGATTTGAGGTCCGGATACCAAACCCTTCCTGGGCACAAGTTAATAGGTTGTGATTCCTGGGAAGACAAAGGGAAGATGGATTGTCAGTGACAGAAGGAGGGTACCAGGGCTGCCTGGCCTAATCCGGGGCAATCAGAATCACCCTGCAAGGCTGGGATCTGATTTTGACTAATACTTTGAATAGGAGAGGGAAGGGGGAAGCATAAAGAAACTTCCCCTCCCAATCCAGGAGAAGGGCATCCAGGGGGACTGAGCCCAACACTGGAGGCCTGCAACAGAACAGAGGAAGTTGGTGATTGTCTGGGGCTGCAAAAAGATCTATCTGAGGAGTGCCCCATCTGGCAAAGACTATCCCCAGCACTTGAGGATCTAGGGACCATTCGTGATGGCCCTGGGAAATCCTGCTGAGAGCATCCGCTAGGACATTGTCCTTCCCTGGAAGGTGAACTGCTATGAGGAAGTGTTCAGGAATAGGCCAGAGACCACAACTTCATTGCCTCGTGCACAAGGCCAAAGACCGAGTGCCCCTGTTTGTTGATGTACCACATTGTTGTGGTGTTGTCTGTTCTGACTTATCACCTTGTTGTGGACAGATGCAGAAAATGCTTGAAGAGCTAAAAGACAGCCTTGAGTTCCAGCAAATTGATGTGGAGCAGAGATTCCTGGGGACCACACCCCTGAGTGGAAAGGTCGCCCATGTGGGCTCCCCAGCCCAGAAGGGAAGCATCTGTAGTGAGAGTCAAATTGTGAGCAGGGGGAATGAAGGGAACCCCCAATCTTAAATTGCTCTGATCCTGCCACCACTGGAGGGCCTGGATCAAGGTTCGAGTCACTGGGACCAACTTGGAAAGGGGGTCTCTTCTCTGAGACCAATAGGTTCTCAAGTGAAACTGAACGTCTCTCATCTGAAATCTTGCTCCCCGCACAACAGCTGTGGATGCAGCCATGTGCCCCAGGAGCTGCAGAAAGTGTCTTGCTGGCCGAGAGACCTGCAGAGTGAAGGAGGAGGCCAGAGCCACTAAATTCCTCACCCTTTCCAAGGGAAGGAAAGCTCTTGGTAGCTTTGTGTCCAACTCTGCCCCTATAAAGGTGAGTAGCTGGACTGGTTCCAGAACCGACTTTGTAGATTTAGCAGAAAGCCCAGGAGGTGAGAAGCTGCTGGGTGACTTGCAGGTGAGATTTTACCTGTTCTGGGGACTGGCCTACAATGAGCCAATCGTCTAGATAGGGAAAACAGCAACTTTGCCTCCTAAGTGAGCCACTGCTATTGCCAGACACTTTGTGAATACCCTTGGGGCAGAGGTAAGGTCGAAGGGCATTGCTCTGAACTGGTAATGACCTGAGGGTAGTTCGAATCTGAGGTACTTTCGATGGGAGCTTCTGATTAGGACGTGAAAATAGGCATTCTTGAGGTCCAGGGAAGCTAGCCAGTCCCCTGGCCTTAGGGAGGGTAAAATCATTGCCAGAGTTACCATTTTGAACTTTGGTTTCAAAAGATGCTTGTTCAGATATCTGAGGTCTAATATGGGCCGCCATTCTCCTGTCTTTTGGGGTAAGGAAGTATCTGAATACAGACCCCTGCCCTGGTGCAGGGAGGAACCTTTCTCCTGCTCTGAGAGCCAACAGGGTTGAGACCTCTGCTTCCAGAGCAAGGGTTCTGAAGCACTTGTAGGTAGAAAAATCTGGCTCTCAACTTGGGAAACTTTTGAAGCTGAGAACCAGACCCTGGCTTACTACTTCCAGAACCCACTTGTCTGAGGTTAAAGAAGCCCAGTTCTGACTGAAGTAAGCCAACCTGCCCCTACCGTAAAGGAGGAGAATCGGCCCTGGGCACCCCATCAGGGTGCCTGCTTAGCAGGTGCTTTAGGCTGAGGGGTGAGCAGGCCTGCCCACCCCTCGCCTGCCTCTGCCTCTGAAGAAGCCCTCTGAGCATAGGCAGAGGAGGCCTGAGTCTGATAAAGGCCTGTGAAAAGGCCTACCCCTACCCCTGGGGGTATGCCTCTGGGAGTGGCTTGCCGCTCCTTAGCTTGGGCACTTTGTAAGTAGTCCTATATTCATCCATCTTTTCATGTAATTCTCTGTTCTGCTCCCCAGAGAATTTCCCACCACAGGAAAATCCATAGCCTTAGTTTGGGTATCCTGTGACAGGCTAGTACACCTGAGCCAGGCCAACCTACGAGCTACAGATGTGGCCCATGACCCTAGAGGCAACATCATTAACATCCACAGCAGCATGAAACTGTACCTTAGAAGCCTCAATGCCATCAGCAGCCACCTGTTCTAGTTCACAGCCAGCTGGCCATGGGCTTGCTTGGCTAATTCCATAAGAGTATCCCATCTAGATTTCTGATACCTAGCTACATAGCCATATAATTTGCTTGCCTGAGTCCCAGAGAGGCTGCCATATACTGTTTTTTCGCCATGGCATCAATCTTCCTGGAACTTGTCAGGAGGATGTGAAGCCAGGAATATTAGCTTTATCACAGGCTGCAGCCTGAACTACCCCAACATGACTGCATTGCTGAGAAAGGAATTCTGTATCAGGACCTGACAATGTGTACCTCCTGTCCATCTTTTTATCTACAGGAGGCACAGAATTAGGAGTTTTTAAAATTTTTATTGTTTGCTTCCTAAAAGACTTATGCAAAGGAATAGACAATCTCCTAGACTCTGGAATATCCATCATTTCTACAAAATCAGGCTCCTCTTGCTCATCCACAGCTTCTTCCAAGGGAAGCTGGAGGGTTTCAGCAACTTTTTTGTAAAACATAAAATGAGATGGGGACTCAGATAGCATAGGGGGAGATTCTAAAGGTCTGTCTGGGGAAATGTCCGGTTCAATGGGCACACCCAGACCTTCCCAGCCACATTTATACTGTTCATAATCATCCTCCTCCTCTGGTTCATAAACTCCTCAACATCATATTTCTGAACCACTGAACTGGACGAACCGACCTTTTGCCAGATAGTAGGCGGTTCGGACGGAATCTGAGACAGTGACTGGACAATTTGTATGGCTTTGCTATCTCTGCAGCAGTTGGAGAAGGGTTTTGGACCCAAACCTGCTGACTTTCTTGTTTCTTCACTGGAACTGGTTCCTCAGAACCAGCTTTTCTTTGCCCGAGGAAGTCTCGCCCTGGTCAGAGGGCACTCTCCGTTCGGTTGGCACCGAACCGGGCTGGCCATCCGGGTCAGCGGACTTTTGGCCTCCTCCCTGAGCCTGCCCAATCTCTTTTCCAGGGTGGCTGCAGGAAATTCTTACATATCTGGCAGTCTGACTGGAGGTGGTCAAACCCCAGACAATAGACACGGGTGTGGGTCAGCCTTGGCAAAGACTTCCCCACACATCACAGTGTTGAAACCCAGTGGGCCCGGTTTTTCTTTGGTTTTCAGACATAATGCCAGCCTAACCAGAAAACTTGCCCTTTAAACGGCAGTGCCAGGAAGACACCCTTTATCGTTCCTAACCGTATCAATGGTATTTGAAAAACGAATAAAATCCGTTTTTTGTAGAACCGATAAGAACCGGGAACCGCACTCTAAAATGCTAAACTTTAAAGTTAATGAGTTTTAACTTGGTTGATCGGTTCAAAACCGAACCGATAAACTTAAAAGTTCCACACAGACAAAACCTTTTAAATTACTTACGATTACTACAGACAGAGCTTGAACCGAACGGTTTTATGTTAAATAAAGCTATTCTCGGTTGAATCGGACCGAGAAAACACTGTTTGAACCGAGAAATGAACCGAGCAGAAGGAGAAATCTCCGGAGCGACTGTTCACTGAGGCGGAGTAAAGAATCTGACAGTTCAGTTTTGAAATATCACAGACAGAGCTGCTTCTTAGAGCTCGTGCTCAAAGTTCCATTCTGGAATGGTATTAACCATTTCACCTCCGGAGCAGTTCTAGTGGTGGGACAAACTGCTACTGTCATAATATAGCAAGACTTCATGTTGTTTGAAAAGAAGTCTTCCATGACCTTTGGCACTAAATAGAGACTAGCCAGGCTCCAAACAAAACCAGTCTTCAAGACCCTTGATGGCATGCCGGGAGGGATCGAAATTAGCACCTGCCTACTAGCCAAATGCTGGTAGAGTTTGTGTCGGGCTAGTAAGATTTTCCTTTAACTAGCCCTGCGGACTTGTAGTGGAGAAGGTACATTTCAATAAGTATGCCGGCTGAGCCAGTGGAAATGTCTGCGGGACTAGTGGATTTTCCCAGTCACTAGCCCTACTGGCTAGTGGTTGCAGAAATCAGTTCTACCCCCTGTATGCTGCTTACCCCTTAAAATAGGTACCCATTTCAAGTGTCTCATTGTGTGGCTGGATTGAAACCTCCACTTCTCCAATTATATCAAAGCCATGCATAAAAAACTCTGCACTGTGCTTGGCGCACAAAAACTGCTTCCCACTCCCAGTCCAGCAAGAGATCAACCTTGGAAGTGATTTAGAGTGCAGCCCCCAAAACCATCCTTGCCATACTAGGCCCCCTTTTCCACCCCTTTTGCCGGTATGTCCTCAATGCCCCCCTTCTTACCTATCACTGTTACATCTACCTCAGCCTTGTTGTCCCCTCACTTCATTCTTGTTGCCTTCTCCACTGTTCCTCCTTTCTTCCTAAGTACTCCCTTTGCCTCCTGACTTTCTGCTTTCCTTGCTCTCTTTGTCCCATCCTCCTCTCCTCTTTCACCCCATGCTGCAAAACCTCTAAAGGCCATTCTGCTTCTCTGTCTAGCTGCCAAACTGCATGAAGTCTTTCTGTCTTGCCCCACATCCTCTCCCTGAAAGAAAAGACACTGTGTGAGAGAGAGAGAGAGACTGAGAATGTCTCCTCTCTGAAGCCTCTTCTCTTCTCTTTTCTCCAGCTAGCCTCCTTTTTCACATACTGACTTCTCTTTTTTGTCTCCTTTTTCACTTTCCTACCTAACCCGTTCTACCCTTTACCCTCCCACTGCCGCGTCTCTACCTTATTTATCACCACCTTTGACTTGTTTCTCCCGACAGCTGTAATTTAGGCCTACGCTACACTGCACCTATGTATAATATCCCATTTATTTTCATAGTTTGCATTCATACTATATTCCAGTAATCATCAATTATCATTTTTCTTATTATTGCCTGTGTAACTCACACAGACATGTTATGCTCCTGGAGAGGGTTCAGAAGAGGGCATCTAAGGTTATACTCAGAATGGGCGATAAGCCTTATGAGGAGAGACTTAGGGAGCTGAACATATACTTCCTGGAAGACAGAGGGGACATGATAGAGATCTTTAAGTACTTAAAGGGTATTAATAGGGTAAACACTAAGGAGGTGTTCAAACTGAAGGGGGAGGTGACCATGAGGGGACATGGCCTGAAACTGGTCAGTGGGAAGTACAGAAAAGACCTGAGAGAGCATTTACTTCATGGAAAGGGTAGTGAGGCCTTGGAATGTGTTACCTGAGGATTTGGTATCAAGGGAATCAGTGGGAGGTTTTAAGAAGGGATGGGATACGTACATGGGCAGGGTATAGATAGGGAGGGTAAAGACTATGGGATTTCAGAATGAATATCGGGAGGGATGGAAGGGAGAGTGGGGTGGGGGCAGCAGCAGTTAACAAGCTGTGAGCTGCATTTTGAGCAGAAGCGATAGACCTCAAGGCCTAATTTGCTGGCATTTTCATATGTTGGTATGTAACCATTGTACTGTACATATTGTGCATTGTATTTCTTTTTTCTTTCCATCATTTGTTTAGTCTTCCATGGTTGACCAAGCCCCATCCAGCCTCAACCCACCCAGCCCTGTCACCGGGACCCCACCATCACTGGGTCTTATCTGCTGCTGTGGAGAATCATCCATGAATTACCCCTCATGGCAGGGATGGGGGGGATGTCCAGGCCCCATGAGCACTATCCAGAGCTGGAGGAAGCACCCAGTCAGTGAGTGCAGGGCCTGCGGCAGGACAGCGATCATTCTTCCAGCCAAGTTTTCAACACACACCCCGCGCTGCATGCCGCTTTCAGATGGCAGAATGAGTCGATGTGGAGGCACGCATGTGTCACGTGTCAAGATGGCAGCCCCTCTCTTTGTGCTGCTCACACAGCACTGTTACCAAGCCTCCACGTGGTGGCAGTCGATGAGCAGACCAACAGGCCCTTCCTCCCTGGGAGAGGAGAGTGATTCTAAGGACTCTAAACCTTTTTCTTGTCCCCAGCCACCATGTGACTCAAGTCCATTTCTGAACCTGAGTCACTAGCAAGGTGGACAGTAGCGCTGTTGCTGAGCCACTGAACTGTCATCTGTATTTTATTTTTGTTTATTTATTTTTTAACTGTGTAATTTATAATTAATTGCATCTCCCCTTTGCAGCTCACCCAGGTCATACCCGGAAACAACCTTTTGCTCATCTGGCCTGTCCTGGACACCAAATTTAAATAATACATTAAATATATGTTTTATTTATTATTTTATTGTATTACATAAATACGGACATACAAATCTGCCAGCAGAAACAGGCCTTACGGTCTGTCAAGTTAGTCTGCTTGAATGCTCAGCTAGCACCCTATATTGCAGCTTGCCTCCCTACTCCCCTTCAACTTTACCCCCCACCCTGTCTCATGCCCTTTCAAATAAATGAAATAAATAAAAAGCTGTGAAATTAAACATGAGTTGGAGCCTGGAGCACAAGAGTTTGCAGTGAGCGATGACCTGTGACCCACATACTGAGCTTCGAGACGGGATCCTTACTTTATTGCTGAGTGAACAGTTAACCCGTGTATACAGGTTCTACAATATGGATGTTGCAGTGGTATTTGTTAGGCAGTAAAAACATGTCTCTCTTTATTGTTAGTAATATACTGATGCCATCTAAATTTTTAATTTTTTTTTCATTTTATATCATTCTTGTAGTGAAATATACGATTTCGAACTTTTTAAAAACTCCTGCTCCCTTGCTGCAATTGCCATGAAACCATTAAAAAACATCTCGTCATGGTCATGAATTGTTTACCATCAGAAACGTGTGCTTACACTATCCTTGTTCATCTTGTATGAAGGATGTAGAAATATATAAAACTTGAGATTTTTGCCACTTAACAGATACTGTTGCTTTAAAGAATTGTGCATATCCCTAAATTGATCCTGACAATACTTTTTCTTCGTTCTGTACCTTTTGTAATCATAACTTGCAACACTGCTTTGTAATCAGCACCCACGCCAAGAGGGAGACTCAGCACTACCTGTGCTAATTAGGCACAAAGCGCATACTATGGTCCCAGTAACTTTATATATGAGGCTTTTGAGGCTTTGCCTCCTAGAGATACTGCAGTCATAGTGCCTGCTTCATGCCCAGTTAGACCAAGCAGTATGGCGTTCACTACTCAGCATGGAGGCTGGGAACTGATGGAGTGGTGTTACACTTTTTAATTACACAAGTACAGAACGAAGAAACGTGTTGGCATCTATTATGTGTATTGGGGGATGGGATACTATGGGCAACGTTTTTAGGAATAGGTAGTTCTCCATTTAAACTGATTTTAAGTAAATCTTATACACCATCATGATGGGATTAAAAAATAGAGTTTCAGAAGAGGTGAAGATTCTATGTGTTAAATATTGTCTAAAATGTTTAAGAAGATTTTACAGAGAGCCAATGGCATAAGTTAGGAAAATAGCCGTAGTGATAATCATGATATCATGGCCGTGGTGGTAATAGTAGTCATGATGATATGGACGTGGTGGTAATAGTAATCATGATATCGTGGCCGTGGTGGTAATAGTAATCATGATATCATGGCTGTGGTGGTAGTAATAATCATGATACCATGGCCGTTGTGGGTAGTAGTAATCCGAGTAAACAGTGTGGCTTGGATTTAATTAAGCAATAATGCATGACAGGGTGCATGTTGGGTTGGAATAATGTCACACCTCAGATGGTTGGGCACAAAGCTGCAGGCCGAGGACAGCCAGCACTGAGAAGTGACGTTATCCAGCACAACACACCCTAAAGTGCATTATTGCTTAATAGCTCATTTATGAAATAATTTTTTTTTTAAACTTAATTTCCCAGTGTGAAGGTATGTGTATTAAAGAGTCCACAATATGCGATTCCTCCACTAGGTGGTGCTGCTACATGCTGCCTGTACACCTGGTGCTGCTGCTTCATGATGTCTGCTCCCTGTCTTCCAACAGTTGTCTCTCTGCCAGTGTGTCCTCTAGCCGTTCGCACATTTTCGTACCCCCCCCCCACCATTCTCCCACCTGGATTCTGTTAAGGTTCCCCACCCCCCATGCTTGCCTGTTTGGTTTTCCTCCATGAGCCTGCCTTCCCACCTGTTAGTATTGATCACCTGCCCACCTGCTAGTGACGGCATGGTTCATTGTGGACAGTTTTTGTCATTTGCGGTCAGTATTGTTCTCCTGGTACAGTTGGCTGCATATCAGGAGAACAAAATCGTATTAGTAAGACTGAAAGTAGAAGCCACCAATTGGTAAGTTGTGCTTTAAAAATCACATGCATTGGAAGCCGATCGGGATGATGGCTTTGTTTGAAAGTAAACATTGTTGAAAAAAATTGAGTTGAATTGAAGCACTATGTGTATTTGGAATGTGGGATAGTGTTTGGTGTGGGTTTTCACTTTAAGTTTAAGGCACAGTTGAAGCAGGATGAGTGGGTCATGGAGTAGTTTTTTTTTTTTTTTTTTAGTCTTATATGGTTAGATGTGTGCCGGACCTTGATGCAGTGATGTGCTGGGATAACCTCACAGTTCAAGGTGTGGCCACTGACTGATAAGAGGACAGGAACATTTCTTGCCTTTGTTTAATGATTCTTTTCTCTCCATGTCAGCCCTTCTGTGATGGATCCCACAAGAGAGCTGGCCAAGGATTTGCTCCTATTCGGTTTGTAGTAGAGGAGTCCAAAACAGCCTGGCTCTGCGGTTGTAAGCAAACCAAAACGTCACCATACTGCGACGGCACCCACAAGGAGGACTTTGTGCAGAAGGCATGATGTTGGGAAGGAGTCAGCAGAAGACAGGAGCACCCTGTGCAGAGAAAGTGCTCTACAGTCGAGAAAAAACTCTGCATTGACTGATGATGCTAAAAGCTAAATTCATGTTTCATTATTGCATAAAAGTTTTAATTGTAGAGAAAGTCCAAGAAATGGATTTCTAGATTTCATGGCATTTATGATTCTATTTGCATGAGTGAAAGCATGAAAATGACTGACACTTTTTTAAGCTGTGAAGCTACTGTATGATTCTTATCTCAGGGCTAAATGTAGTTTGAGTTTATATATCTACAGGCGATCAGTATATTCACAGTTCCACACATAAGTGATAAAACCTGATAGTGTGGGGTGTTGTGTGATACTTGCCAAGTACAGGGGCATGGCCCGATGCTGCAGCTGGAGGACCTTCGAGGCCCTTGGAAGGATGTGCGTCACACTTTATAAATCACTGACGTGATTTCAGCCAATCAGCATGCAAAGCCACTTTGGGGGGGGACAGCACAATAGAAAAAAAACCCTTTAAATTTATTATAAATCGCACGAGTGGAACTCGTGATTTGTAAGATATGTCCTCCAAGGGATGTCTCTTATGGTATAAGAGATTCATCTCATGAGGTTTGGGCGTACAGAACCTCTGAGCTTCGCATTGTGGTCCTCTTGCCTAACCTCCTGCTCGGAGTCTCTTATACCATAAGAGACATCCCTTGGAGGCAGGCCCAATTAACTTGTAACACCCTACACCCTGAAGAGTCTTAGCACACTTAGAAAAAGGGCTAATGGGTTGTTGTTTGATAAGTGCCCAGTGCAAGCAGTGGCTGTCTGTCATGGCTGAAGAATCTGGCAGGAGCGGAGAGATTGCAGTGTGACGCTGCGTTGTGGGAGGTGATCTGCAAGCAGGGAACTGTGAACCAAATAGTAGATTTTTTTTTTCCACTGGCAGTGTTGCCTGATAGATGTATGGGTAGAAAATTCTGTCAGTCAGTGACAAGCCAGCATTTCAGTTACCCGTTTTTTAAGTGAGAATAAGACCCATTGTTCCCAAGTGTTTAGTAGGTCGAAGACCCACTAAATGTGATTGTCGTGCTGCTAACCATAATGTGTGTAATTTATATGATCTCATTTCAAAAGGTTAAATCGGCTTCTCACTGAGTGTTAAGTTACTGACTCGAGGTGAAATGCACTGAGTGTTGAGAGTTTCTGTCTGTCATTGTCAGTTATGATCTGTGCTGCTAACATGCCAGTGCATATGGTTTATACTAGGGGAGAACAGAAGGTCGGGAGCACACCTGACTCCCAAAGGTGCTGCTGTGCAACAGTAAGACTAAGGCTACAAAAAAAACAGGGCGCACACCAGGTACTGTAACTCTGATATATTTAATGGTGCAAAGAACTGCTGACCAGATACCCTATGTATCGACTCTAACGAGTTTTCTTCAGGGGGGCACAATTAAATGTATTACAGTGTAGTACCTAGTGTATGTGCTGTGTTTTTGTTTGTAGCTTTAACCATATGATTTATACGCAATAACAGGTTGTGACAGATCAGTAGTATCAAGGCTGATGGCATATGAAATGGACTGCCATTGCATGAAACGTTTATTCAAGCATTAAAGGATAGTGGCTTAACTGGATTGGGGCAGAAAGAAGAGGGTTGTGGGCAACGGTCATTACGAATGGAGGGGTACTCGGCGGATGGATGCTGGGCTACAGCTCTCCTGCTGGCTGCTCAGGTTTACTGATGATGCTGAGGTGGTCTGGGTGGTCTCCCTCGAGGATGGGCATAAAGTTCAGGAGGATATGATCAAGCTGGGCAACTGGACCAATTCCTGCAATCTTAGAGTCAGTGTAGCCAAATACAGAGGCTGTACTTGTTAGGATAAACAGAGGTAGGAACTACACACTGTGTGGGGCTTCCCTTGCTGCAACAGAGGAGGAAAAAGACCTAGGAGACATAAGCAAGATTTGCAGTGGGCGACTCCTGTCAGGATGGCTCGAAGAATGCTGGGGTGCACCAAAAGGGGGTTGACCAGCAGAGCAGGGGAAATAATTCTGCCACTAAATAAGGCCCAGGGCAGGCCCAACCTGGAGTACTGTGTGCAGTTCTGGGCTTCCCAATACAAAAAGGACATTGAGGAAGTTGAGACGGTGCAAAACAGGGCTCCCAAAATGATCAGGGGTATGGACGACAAAAGTTAATAGGCAAGACTAGAATAGGGGGTCAGAGTCATAAAACGAAAAGGGACTATGTCCCACTCCGCAACTCCAGTTGTGGACTGAAATCTTTGCAGCTGCAAAGATTTGTATTCACGGCTGCCACCGCAACTGTGGAGATGTTACACTTGGTCCCACTGGCCGTAACATTTTCCACATCTGCAGGGAAAAAAACACCCACAAGCTGACTTAAATAATCTCCACCTTTGTGAATATTGCAGCTGCTGTAAACACTGCGGTTGCACAAGTGGCAATCCACTTGCACTAGGTTCTCCCCACAGCTATGGGATTTTCGGGGGCTTTGTGAATCCGGCCCGAGGCTCAGCTACTTCAGTGAGTCATTTCATTGGTAAAACAAAATATTTTTGTTAAATCCTTTTACGTGTAGTTTCTAGATCTTGGGCTAGTCCCAGAGGCCTTATGCTGTAGATTGGAATTTGTGTTTTCCCAGACAAAGGTCTGAGCAATCTGTTGGTTCCACACAGAGCTTGGAAGTAACTCCTGGAATAGTTCCCATTACAGCTGTGTGGCAGAATTCCAGAATTCTGCATCCACTGGAATTCTGCAGAATTTGAGAGATTCCATGCAATTCCGTCAGAAGCGGAATTCTGAAATTTTTAAAGCCAAGTGTTGTCCGTGGAATCGTATTCCACAGTGTATGTAAACCACAGTTCCATTTTATGCGATTGCATAATCCACAGAATATTATTAAACGGTTTATGTAGATATGCTTTTTGGAATTCTGCAGAATTAAAATTCTATAAAGTATTTCAGAAGCAGAATTGCCATTCCGCACAAATATCCTCTGGCAGAATTCCACATTCCACACAGCTCTTGTCCCCATTATGAGCAGTTTGCTTTTGTATCCTGTACTGGAACTGACCCTAGAAATTACGCCTGGTAGAACCCATTCCAAGCTGCCATTCTGCATCCTGTATCTGTCCCAATCTTGGACATTAATCCTGGAAGTCCCCATTCAGAGCAGTCATTGCCACAGTAGACCTCTGTGTCACGTAACAGTCATTGCTACACTGTTTATTTTAGCTATGTCAGTGCTGTGTAATTGCATAAACTGTGTACTGTGTCTGCTCTGTATTTGCCTTCCCTGTTCCCCATCCCCTGGGTTGCACCCAGAAACGAGCCTTGTCTCGGTGTGCCTTTCCTGGTCACCAGTTTTCAAATAAATTAAATAAATACTGTGTTTCTCCTGGAAGAGTCCCCATTCTGAGCAGTAATTGGTTCAGTATTCTTCTATATCTTGTTATAGTGGCATAGGTTTGCAGATCTGAATAAACTGCTGATTTTTCTGGTACATGTCCATCCAGGTGAACCTCTCAGCTTAAGTTTCACATTTTAATAGCCCCCCTTTATAGTGTTTTTTAATTTATTATGCGTCATTCTGCATGCAAAGTGTGTGGAGCAAGTGCGCAGACACCAATAAAAATACAGTAAATAAAACCTACAAAACACAGACCTAACAGTAGCTTAATGTTCGGCTTTTGTTAATTCAGGATTCAGGGTGGCAGCCTGAATGGACCAGTGCCAAAAACAGACATTGTGGAGCCGATCAGTGCTCCATATCAGATTTTACGGGATGAGGATTTTCCAGGTGAGGTTAGTAGAAATCAACTATGGATGCGCACACAGAATGAAATTCATAAACCGAAGCACACTTTTTGGTTATCGATGTATTTTTTGTAATGACATGAGACAGAAGTGCCAATACATTTGTGTACTGGGTCTACATATAAATATTAAAAGAAAATTCTTAAATGCAGATGCTGTTTGTGTATTTTTTTTTTTTTGTCATGTTTGCTTCACTTCTCCATACCCCTCCATCTTCGGGATTGTAAAGGCTAGTGTTTTGGTATACAGTGTTGCCCCCTCTCCCCACCAAATGGATACAGTTCTGGTCTCTGTCCCAATCTCCTCACACACATGCGCAAATATAAATTCAGAAGCATTCTCTTCCCTTCAGCTCCTGGATTCTAGAGCGTTTTGGGGCTACATTGCTGCCAGCTAATGCTAGTGTTGCCCCCCTCCACCACCACAGTGGCAGCATTCTGTTGCCTCCAGCTCCTAGACTATTGAGTATTTTGGTACTTTAGTGCTACCAGCTGGTTCCAGTCCCATTTCGCCTCCTCCCCACATACACCATGGACGCAGCATTCTTCCCCATTCAGTTTCTGGGATTTACTGCATTTTGTGACACAGACGAGTCTCCATTCTCACCTGCCAGCACTTATCTCCGGTAACCCCCACCCCACCAATCTCAGCCCCACCAACACGTCCTTATTACCCTGTCAAATCACCCCATAGCCCTGGTATGCTAACATTAGTGATTTATTAGCTGTCGATGCATTTGGGACTGTGGTGAGAGTGAGAGGATGAGGTTCTTTACACTACATTGGACCTGTTAAACAACTAATAGCGTACCTGGGTCACGTAACGTGGGTGAAAAGGACTGGGTGGGAGAGTGATGGGCGTAAGATTGATGGAGGTGGGTTGTAAGATATTTAAAAGAGTTGGTAGGAAGCCTTGCCTCGTGTAGCCAGCTGGTGGAGCACTGTTCCACTGCATGGGAGACCCGGGATTGCTCCTTATTCCCTACTTCCTCTCCTGGGCAGATGAGATCTGGAGCAGGACGTGGAGGCATAATGCATCAACCCTGGGGGAGGGTGCTGAGCGTCCTGCTGTCTGAGAACAACGTGCAGGTGAGAAGTGAGATTGCCTTGGCACTGTGGGTGACCACATATCCTTAGCAGCTTCAGGTTGATGCCGTGGGTGCTCAGTGGCGCCGAGGGTTGAGGCGCTGGATGTCACACCTCATGCCACACCAGTGACCCGGGTTTGGGAACGGACTCAGGTCGGCAAGGGAAAGAAGGGATCGAGCGTCTAGAGGACTGCTTTCCTTTCCCTGTGGAGGGGTCAGGGACTTGCGCCACTCTCTAGTGGCTCTTGGGGGAACTTGGTGATGCAGAGATGCGGTGCCGAAGTGCAGGGAGGAGTGTTGGCACATTGTGCCATGACGTGATTGCACGTCCGCGCTCCTGCGGGGGAAACAACCTGTGAAAATCCCTGAAGAACTGGGGAGGTAACAAAGGCCCCAAGGATCAGGCCTCAAATCCCCAACACTGGACCACCACTATGGTGGTCCTCAGGCGTCACCCACAGGATGGACCCTCTAATCTCAGACATCACCATGGTAGGAGTTATGGGCCCTCCCACAGGGGGGTGATCTGGGGAGCTGGGAAGTCCTAGTGAGGGGGGGACATCGGAGGAAGGGTCTCAGTGGGGAGGAGCAGGTCTGGATCGAGTGGCACCTATGAAAGATGCCTCGGTCCAAAGGTGCAAAAACAGAATAAAAAAAAAAATAGATACTAGTTTCTTATTCTTCATTAGAAAATGGGCTTTTTATTTCCTGGCACCTGATTGGCTAATAACCTCAGGTGGGGACATTAACTTTCAATAGATGCCCTGGAAATAAGTGCCAGTCCAAACCTGATTGATACCCATCCAGATATCATTGTGCCCAGCCTGTTTCACCATTGGCTGAAGCACTAGGCACTCAGTTTAAATCAACTGCCATTGTTTTCTCGCTTAACGAGAGATATTGGTCCCCAGCACTCTACTTCAGCGCCACATACAACAGTCTGTCATTTTTTTTTAAATACTAAGCATATTGCAAGCCAGTACTGTAGTTTCTGTAAACATTTTTTTGTGTGTGTGTGTGTTCAATCCGAATAGAAGCCCTGCTCCATTCCGTTACGTTCCACTTCGGCTTTACTTAAATTACTGGACGCCCACTGTCACATTCATTAGCCTGCTATTTTAACCTCCGATGACCAAAACAAAACTCCTCATAAATGAAAACTTCTGCTGTGCACCTTCACTGTGCCACGGTTCACAGCTCCAACGGTACGTTCCAGTTTCGACTCTCCAAACACATCCGTGACCGCCAGTCATTTATCCTCGCTAGTCCGTGGCGCCGCTAGTCTAATTTCTCCTTCCTACACTTTCCAACCCCACACATCAATCGCTGACCATGACATATCCTCTCAATAAACCCCCCCAAAAAAAAACTTACTACAGAAATTAAAAAAGAATTTACTTTTTCATCAAAACATCTATTTTACTTCTACATATGAAGTCATCAGGCACACTGAAATAACGCTACTTTGATTCAGTCACATAGTATACATTTTTTAAACCCCAACAAAAGGAAAAAGCACTACTCTTGAGACAGTAAGTACAAAGTTCATATCTTGGGGGAGCTAACTTCATGATTATGGAGGGGAGGTCAACACATGCTACAGCACAGAAATAGGGACTACTTCACTATGCAGACATTCAACTTTATTATTAATAAATCATTTAACTATTTTTCTTCACTTTTTTAAATCCCATAGGAAAATGCCACAGTGCCCATTTTCGAAGCTTAATAATACCCTCCAGGGTGGGCGGTATGGGCAATGCTGGACCACCCAGGAGCTATAAGGCCCTCTGCCTGCGGCATCAGGCCTCATCACACCCCTGGGCGGTCCGGTATTGCCCAGTACCGCCCACCCTGTTGGGTATTATTGCTTGCTTAGTGTCCTTTCACTGGGGCTCTGAGTGCTTTACAGGACAAGCTCTGATAAAACAGATATAAACAGGTAATTAGAAACAGAATTAAGAAATAACATAAATAACAGCTAAGAGTCATAAAATAATAAAAGTAGGGACCAGAGCAGAGAGGCAGCTAACTGGTCTGGAAAGCTTCCCTGAACAAAAAGGTCTTCAGGCCCTTCTTAAAGGCCTCCACCAAGGGGTCCTTCCTCAGGGTTCTTGGGTGCATGTTCCACAGGGCTGGGATGGCTTCCTTGAAGGTGCAATCACCCAGTTATTTAAGCCTGGTCCTGGTTACTGCCAGGAAGCCAACCTCAGAGGAGCAGAGTAGGCAGGTGGTATAATAGGGAGTCAGGAGGTCTCTCAAGTAATCTGGGCCCAGTCCTTATAGGGCTTTATAAGTCAGAAGACAGACCTTGAAGGAGATCGGTTACCCACCCGACAGTGACAGTTCATCAGCGAAGTCCCCTATAGCGACATGCCGCTGTAGGGAACCTGGCGGTGTCTGACAGGGGTCCTGCACCCCACCCCAAATCAGCTCCTACTCAGAGTTGATGATCTTAAAGTGAGGGGTGCGGGGTGCACAGCCCCCAGCAGGAAACCCATACAGCCACAGGGAACCAGCAGCCAACTGCAGAATGTGGTCGACCTGCCGGTTTCGCTGACGGGGCATTCAACTAATATTTTGTTGAACACCCATCGTGGATCCGAAGGAGATAAACCACTTCACTGGCAGCCATTGCAGATCCCGCAGGACTGGGGTCACATGACAGGACTTCGGGAGACCTGTCAGAAACCCAGCTGCTGCATTCTGCACTAGCTGCAGACCCCATGGGACCCCTCCACTAATCCCATGATAAAGAGTGTTACAGTAGTTGAATCTAGTAGTCACAAAAGCATGTTCTAGTGATGGCAAGTCTGTAGGGGGGAATCAAGACATTAATCCGGACAATGTTCTTGAGATGGTAAAAGCCACACCAGACTACAGCTAATACCTGAGCCTCAGGTGTTGGTCTGTCATCCAGAATGACCCCTGGATTCTTCTCAGCAGAGGCTACCAGCCTTGAGGGCCCCAGCACAATGCCAGTCGTCTCCACAGTTGCCTTCACACCCCACCTTTGAGCAGGTTCGATCAATCACTACCTCTGTCTTATCTGGGCTGAGTCTAAGTCAGGTAGATGACATCCAGTCCTGAATCTCTGCTAGGCACCAGTTAAGTACTTCAGGCATCCTGGATGTAAATGACAGATACAGATTGGTGTTATCTGTATAGCAGTGGAAACCCAGTCTGTAACATCTAAATATCTTACTCAGGGGCAGAATAATACACTGGGAACAGCATGGATGAGAACACCGGACCCTGGCATACACCACAGATCAGGTGGTGAGGAGAAATTCCCCATTACCACTCTGTGCATCCTGTCTCTGAGGAAGAACTCAGACCACCAGATGACTGTGTCGGTGAGTCCACAATACTTCCTAAGGCAATCCAACAACTGGCCAAGGTCCACAGTGTCAAAAGCTGAGGAGAGATAGAGTAGAACAAGAACTGACTGTTCCGCTTTATCTCTTGCCCTGAGAAGGTCACTGTGCACCCTGACCAAAGTGGTCTTCATGGCTCTACGATGCCGGTTCGACAAATATTTTGTTGAGTGACGGATTGACATAAATCCATTCAAAAACACTTTTTCTTTCGAGGGGCTTCGCCCCGAACACCCCCCCCCCATGCACCCTGTAATTAATATAATCTATTCTGAGTTGGAATTGATTAGGGAGGGAGTGTAAGACCCTAGAAAACAGTGCTGGTCCTGATGGTGACAGTACAGTGACCCGTTGCTGTGTCACTGTACTGTCGTTCACGGTATAGGTGTCAGTGTTTGATTAGCATGTGGGTCTCCATACTGTATCTAGACCTAAATCCAGACTGGAGAGGTGCATAGATGTCAAAAGCCATGCAGTGTACCTCAAGCTGCAACACTGCCGTCTTCTTGATGACCTTTCCTAAAAAGGTAAGGTTAGGAGACAGGTCTGAGATTCGCCAAGTAGTCCGGCTCCAAAGATGGTTTCTTCAGAAGAGGCCTCAGCAGCACATCTCTCAATGTGTTTGGGAAGCAACCCTCCAAGAGGGAGCACAGGATCTCAGCGAACGCAAGATCCAGAAACACCACACAGCTTGCTAGAAGGCATGTTAAGCCTATGTCCAGTTCACAGAAAGTAGGCCATGGCTCTGAGAACAACTGACAGACCTCTTCCACTGACAGTGACCTGAACACCCTCTCCAGACAGGAGGAGTGCTCCTGTTCACAACCAGCTCGACACTGCCAAGCCATTACAGCCCAGCTAGCACAAAGCCAGACTGAAAAGAAGATGCTCTGTCAGAGAAGAACTGGGCAAATTCTTCACACTTGGCAAATGAATTAGCCCTTCCCGGTTTAGGCAGGCGGGATGGAATAGTTTGTCCACAGTTCAGAAGAGCTGAGCTGGTCTGTTCCTCCCTGCAGCCATCTCTCTAAACAGAAATGCTGCCTTCTTCTGAGAGATTGTCCTTTGATACTCACCATGGCAAGTCCTCAAAACCTGTTTGTCGTCATTAGTCCTAGACTTCCTCCAAAAATGCTCCAACCTCTGACCCATAGCTTTCAACTCCCTAAGCTTGCTGTCAAACCACAGTGATCTCTGGT
The DNA here is from genome assembly GCA_016271365.2 of Neoceratodus forsteri. Lineage (NCBI taxonomy): Eukaryota > Metazoa > Chordata > Ceratodontiformes > Ceratodontidae > Neoceratodus > Neoceratodus forsteri. The sequence goes on along the minus strand of JADMNL010000032.1, from coordinate 126,106,931 downwards.
GTGAAGTCCTGGGCCATATTCATACCAGTGCAACAGAATCGAGGACTGAGGCAATGGCCCTGTTATAGGCCATCACTGCCTCCTCCGATCCCATCCCACAAACAGCCATCACACCTGAGAGATCCACTGCCACCTAGAGTCCTACAGGAGATAACTTCTTTAAAGGTCTGTGGCAGACCATCCTCAATGAAGTTGAACTACAGGGAAGGGGAAGAGGTACCCTGAATGAGAACTTCATTGTGCAGTGATCCAACCAGCAGACTGGGTCAGTCTCGAGGTTAAGTCTCCAGCCCCACTGTTCCATTATTGTCATTCGCAGTAAACTGAAAATCTACAAAGATAACAACCATGTGTGCATTCACTGCCTAGTCCTTTCTCACAGTGAGAAAGCCAGCTGCATTTGCCAGCACTTTAACCAGGCCACTTGGAGATGTGGCAAGAAGGTTTGGAAGTTTATCTAAAACTCAAGGCAATGGAGGAAAAACAGTGTGCAGAGATGGCTTCACTGTCTTCGACTCACCGCCAACCCGCCGTTCTCTACAGTCAACAGCACCGGCACCAGCTGCTGACTCTTCTGAGAAAAAAGACAAGTCTTCTAAATTGGTGGATAAACACCGCCATGCAGAAAAGGACAAGCAGAGACAGTGGGAAAAGGATGCCTCTCCTGCACGGTCCCGCTCCCATCTTAAAAGAGGTAAGACTTGTGAAAAAGACAGCTCCCAGGCTAAGGCCTCAGGTTCTACTGCCCCCCTCCCCCAACCATCTCTCAAACACCAAGGTTGGGATCTGGTATGGGCTCTAATCTCCCACCGGGGATTCTCAGTGGATTCTATCAGGTACTGTCCCATTGACTTCCGTTGTCGACAACCCCATTGGGGTCCATTGATGCGCAGATGCTTTTCTAGATGGTGTCTAAATTTTTTCAGAAACTTCTGACTCTGGCGTTGACCCTCGTGCCACAGTCAGGAGTGCTGCCATCGACAGTAGCCAGTGCGGGAGCTCCCCCGGCTGGCCTCTGTACCTTGCAAGGGACTTCCTCCGTCAACGCCTGGTCTGTCGACTGTTCCTCCTCCTGCTGTCAACCCTGCTGCCCTTGACTGTCAGAGAAGGAGAAATTGAAATACAATCCTGAATATATGGAGGAGGAATTTGAAGGGTAGAAGGGCTGACTCCTTCCTGATGTGGTGGGCTCCACATCCTCCTGTAGTGAGGACAGTGTGTCATGTGCCTCTGTCCCCTCCTGAGGATTCCTCCTTTCAGGCTTTACTCCAGGATTTGTTACTGAGGAGGAAGAGACTTTGAAAGGAAATCTTTGAGTTCTTGGAGGTGTCTGCCTTGCCTACTGTGATCGTTCCTCCTACCCATTCGGCTTTGGAGGATACAACACTGGCTGCTTGGCAGAGACCTTGTGCTTTACTGGCTGTGCCCCTTAAGGTGGATAAACAATATCCTGCACCTTCTGATAAACCCTGTTATTCTTCTCAACCAGAGATGGATTCCGTGTTATCATGGCTGCTCATGACAGATCTAAGGCTCCTAAACATATGAGCTCTCTTCCTCCTGATAAAGAATCCAGGAGGTTTGATATCAAAGGCAAAAGGACATATGCTTTGGCATCCCATGGACTCCGAATAGCCATACCAGGCTTACATGAACTGGTATCAGAATTGTCTGTGGCTGACAAACCTGCCTGATGGCCCTGACATAACTGTGGTCCAGCAGACTTTTGCCAGTGGTTTGGAGGCTGGTAAGCACCTGTTAAGGTACACTTAGGATGTCTTGGACGCTGTAGTTTCTGGCATTTGCCTGCGCTGTCACTCCTGGTTATGTGTTGCTGGCTTTACCTCTGACATCCAACAGTCGGTTCTTAATGCTTCCTTTAAAGATAAGCAGCTTTTTGGCTCTGATTTATAGTCTGCCATGCAGGAACTCCAGTCATCTAAAATAATCCTGTGGTCCCTACATACTTAGAATCCTAAGCCTCGGGTAGGGGCCAGAGTTCCTTTTGTCCCTGTGGCCACCTTGATAGGGGCTATTCCCGTGGAACTGGCTGTGGTTCTCAGTGGCCCCAGGACTCCCCACAGGTCAGTTTACCTCCTGGTACCCATGCCAAGTTCACAATTATTAGTGCTGCCCCTGGCACCTTCTGACTCCCCCGCCTCTTCTTCCAGCCACTACAGAAAGGGCATCCTGTTGAGGGGGGCCCACAATCTCCCTCTTCCAGTCACTGCACCTACAAGTCTTCAACTTGTCTGTGGAATATAAGTGGTTCTGCATGGTCTCTTTACAGTTCCTCTTTGCCCTGCTCATGCAAGGGGATCGGATGTGTGCCCTGGATGTGAAGGATGCTTAACTTTGTATCAAGATCTCCAAGTGCCTCAGAGTGACTGCGGTTTATGCTCCAGGGCTTGCACTGTCTGTTTCATGTCTTGCCCTTTGGTTTATCATCTGCACCATGTGTATTTATTAATGCTTTGCAGTGGTTGCAGCTGCCCTCAGAAGGGAGGGCCTTTATGTCTTCCCACACATCAAGAATTGATTTCTGAAAGCCCAGTCGAGGGAGGCTGTTGTTTACACACTGTTCACCACCAGATAACTCTTTGAACTGTTAGGCATTCTGATGAATGAGCAAAAGTTGGTTCTCACTCTGTGCCAATATCTCCAATACACAAAAGCAGTTCTGGACATGGGGTTGGGTCAGATTTTTCTTCCTTAGGTCCATGCTATGGCATTGGTTGTCCAGGTTCAGCTGATCCCTCCCAGTGACTATCTCTCAGCCAGATGTTTCTTAAGACTAATCAGTCTCATGGCTTACTGTCCTGCTGGCACATCTGGATATGAGGATTCCACAATGGTTCCTCCGTGCCCAGTGGGCTTAGCATTCTGATAAGCTGGAGTGTCTCATACAAGTGACTACTGTACTCTGCCACTCCCTGCTCTGGTGGTCAGGATGGAATTGCCCTTTTTCTATCTGTCTCCTTTGTTAGTAATGACTGATGCCTCAGTTTCTGGATGGGGTGCCCATCTGGGTCCCTTCCGGACTCCGGGTCAGTGGTCCCCTCTTTTTATGGTTCTACACAGCAACACTCCGGAGATGAGAGCTGTTCAGCTTGGCCTACCGGCCTTCAGCACTCTCCTTTCAGGTCATCAGGTGTTCACACAGGCAGCGTCTGCGTGATGTACTACATAAATCTCCAAGGTGGTGCCCACTTTTATCCTTTCTGCAGAGAGGCAATGAGACTCTGGCACTAGGCCATGGAATTCAGTATGTTTCTGTCACCAGTCTCTCTACTCAGTACCCTCAACATCTCATTCAGTCCTAGGCACTCTATTGTGAATGGGATTTACTGGACTCTGTCGTGGATCACCTCTTCATAAAGTAGGGTCACCCTGACATCAACCTTTTAGCATCTCCATACAAAATAAATCTGCTACATTTCTGCTTGCTCGCTTCAGGGCCTGGAGTTTTTTTGCCGAGATGTGTTGTCCCTCTTTTGGAAAGGTAGGTTCATGTACGCCTCTCCCCCATTCCCGCAAATACAGTGTATTCAGGTCAAGTTGAGGGCAGAGTCTGCCACTATGATTCTGGTGGCTTCGTACTGCCCCAGACAAATCTAGTTCACTCTGTTTCAGCAGTTGGTGGTGGAACTCCCTATCTCGCTTTCTGTACGAGTGGGACTTCTGTCGCAGGAGCAGAGTGTTCTGGTGCATCCAGATCTTCAATCCATTTACCACCATGCTTGACTCCTGAGGTTGTTGAGCTTTCCCACTTTGGGGTTTCCCCAGTGGTTGCAGCTGTTCTGTTGGTAACCTTGAAAGCTATCTACTAGGTACATCTCATAAAAATGGAAATGTTTTGTGATTTTTTGTGCTGCCCATCAGCTGGACCCCTTTACATGTGCTATCAGTCTGGTGATGGACTACCTCCTGTTCCTTACAGATGCAGGCCTTGGGTATTCCTCCATTCAGGTTCACCTGGCCACGGTGTAGTCTTTTAATGCCCTCACTGACAGCACAACTGTGACCCAGCTATAGGTTTTTCACAGGTTTCTTAGAGGTATTCTTCGCCCCCCGGATCTTGGCCTGGTTCTGATGTAGGACTTTAAATTTGTTTTGAAGACCCTTAATACACCTCCCTTCAAGTTTGCTACTAATTGTGAGCTACACTTCCTGTCTTGGAAGACACTGTTCCTCCTGGCTATAATGTCAGCTTGATATATTTCTGAATTGCAGGCTCTAATCGCAGAGCCTCGTTTTCTTATTTTCCACAAGGATTGGGTTATCTTGAGCACCAATCCTCATTTTCTGCCAAAGGTCGTTTCTGATTCAACACTAAATCAGACAACTGACCTCCAATTTATTTCTCGACTCCCACGGCTAGTGGGGAACATCGTCTGCATACGCTTGACATCCATCGGACGTTCCATTGGTACTGTAATCGTACTAAGGATTGTAGAAAATCTTTTCAGCTGCTTGTGGCATTTGCCCCCAGAATGATAAGCTACCCTTTTTCTATGCAGGGCCTTTCTGAATGATTGGCCTGCTGCATTTCTTTCTTTTACTGGTAGCATGGTAAGCAGCTTCCTGTTCCTGTCTGTGTTCACTCCACCTGTGGCATGGCTACGTCTGTGGCTTGTTTTCACAAATGTGTCCACTGCTGCCACTTGGAGTACTGTTCATACATTTACTAAACTTTACAGCTTGATCATCATCTCTTGTAGATGTGCCAGCTTTGACCTTACTGTTCTGTAAGGCCTGCTTACCGAGGGTCCTTAGATCCTTCCTTCCTCCCTCGGAGCTTTGTTTTCTGCTTGGGAATCATTCCATGATGTGGCTCAATGGAGGGAGATGTCCTCAAAGAAGATAGAATAGTTACTTACTGTAACAGTAGATCTTCAAGGAGTTTCCTCCACTGAGCCACAACTCTCCCTCCTTCCTCCCTTTTCCATTGCTGGTGGTTATCCTGACTGTTCTCACAAGCTGATTCTCCTCTTATACCCGAGTTTGGCATATTTACTCAGGTTTTCATAACCTCTCCTGTGTGCTTTGTTTGGTCCTGGTTGCTGTGGTGCCTGCTGGTCCAATGACCTCTGAGCTTGTCTTCAGCAGAGAAGTGAGGCATGATGGGGCAGCCCATGGTATATAGGTGGTGATGATGCACGTCGACATGGGCTGTCCCAGCTAGCAAAAGTTTCTGGGTTGTCCTGACGCCAGTGGCTTACAGTTCCATGATGTGGCTCAGTGGAGGAGAGTCTCTCCAAGATCTGCTGTTACAGTAAGTATTCTTTTCAAAGTATCTCAAAAAGGGGAATCCATATCTTATTGAGTTGGTCCAGTTTGTCCAATAAGGAGTAACTTAGTTCATTTTGAGAAAGCAAGCTCATATGATACCACCAGTCCTCCATGAGAGTGGGTTTGTTATTTTTTCCAGTAGCAAAGAATGAGCCTCTTCAAGCATAAGGATACAAGTAAAATCCAAGTTTTTAGGTGTAGCGATACCAGTAGAACTATAGTAGCAGTAATGCCTAAAATCCAAAATTCTGGACTAAATGAGTTGATGTTTGAGCAAATTATTCCAAGCAGACTGCATAGTATGACATTCTTAAAGCATATCACCTAAGGAAGCATGGGAAGAGTTACATCTCCAGCAAGGCCCATCATTTAATAGACCCATTGATTCTAGTCTTGCAGGATGGTAGTAGTAATAATATTTTACTACCATCTTGCAAGAGTGGAATCAGTGGCTCTATTAAACGACAGGCCTTCCTGGAGTTTTTTAAATTGAACTAGATGGTCTTGTACCTGTACAGATCCTTGGTGAGGCCTCACCTGGAGTACTGTGTGCAGTTCTGGAGCCCACACCTGAGGAAGGGCAAGGACCTCTTGGTAGCTGTTCAGAGGAGGGCCACAAAGATACAGGTGCAATGGTGGAAGATATGTGAGGAGAGGCAGGAGAGTCTCAATATGTATACACTAGAAGCCAGGAGGGAGAGGGGGAACATGATAGAGACCTTTCAGTGCCCAAGAGATGTCAATTATTAAGTGGTCAACAGTGCAGTGTTCACAAGAAGCGAGGGCAAAGTATCAAGAGGCCATGGATGGAAGCTGGTGTGGGAAAGCATTAGGAGGGATGTAAGGAAACTCTTTACAGTAAGAGCGGTGAAGTGGAATAAGTTACCAGAAGAAGTGGTCAGCACAGAGTTCATTGCTAGCTTCAAATACAGGTGGGAAAGGCACAGAGGAATAGTCCTACCCAAAGGAGGGAGGAAGAATAGGCAATCAAGTGAAGGGGATGAGTCGACTAGGGAGGAGGTGTCGAAACACAGGGCTATTGGTAAACTAGATCTTGTCCTACATTAGGCTGGGTATGGATGCAGGCAGGTCCTGGGCAGACTCGATAGGTCACTGAACCTTTTTGTGTCATCTGTATCTATTTTCTATTTAATTACAGCAAACCAACAATGGAAGGTCAAAGTCTTTATGATTAAAGGACAAGGTAGTCAATGCTGAACCTTTCAAGGCCACCCATCTACTCACTTGGGCACCCAGACTCACAGTGTAGTGGAACATAGAAGTCAGACCAACACAATTCACCTCTTCAGGTTTTATCGTTGGTTTATTGCTACATTTACTTACTTTGCATACCTTAAAATGGATGAGTTACAGGTTGATGTCAGTTGAAGCTATTTTATTGAAACAACAAAATCTGAATGTTAAACTGTCCAAACTGCTGTAACCTTACCAAAAAACTAATAAGGAAAGTATATATACATATATAGCAAGCTAACAGAGTGGGGTGACAGAAAGAACATTGGCATACAGTGTGATCATGGATGGGGAAGAGGAGGTTACTAGACCAAAACCAAATACTGGGGGTTCTAAGGTGAAAAGACAGACTGTGCTTGAATAATTGCAAGCTAGATGCATTCCTCAGTTGGAGAGGGAATTTGTTCCGGGTGTCTGGTATTAAAAAATCTGAAGGCCTTTCTGCCAAATTCATGCTTCATCCTGAGAACTGAAAAGGTAAGTTCTGCTGTTGAATGGAGTGAGTAGCCACTGCTGGACTGTATGAGGTGGGCTAGACAATAGAGGCTTTTTCTTGTGCACAGTAGCAGAACAAAGTCAATGGTAGCCATGCCTTCTTGAGGGACTTGGCCAGTTAAGCTGGTAATACAGCAGACGAAGGGTAGGCCTTCCACGGGAGAGGATGAGCCTGCACATGTTGCACAAATGGTTCAGGCGCAGCAGAGTGGTTTGTTTGTGCAGCAGTATGAAGTCTCATAATCGGGTGGGAGCAGGAAGTGGGAGACCACCTGCTTCCTTGCATGAGAAGAGACAGTGTTTAGACCTGTAGAGAAAGATGAGCTTGGACCCCTGTGGTGATCAATGTGCCTCCCACATGTAAGTGATGCATCAAGCCAAATTTGAACGCACTGGCTTGCTCATCAATATCATTGCCATCTGATATTATGATTACAAGTGGAACACCTTAAGTTCTGGAATCCAAACACCATAGACATAATTTTGGTTACATTAAGGATCAGGCAGTTGTTGATGAACCTGGAGGAGTCTGTGCTTGAAATCAGATTGAGACACTAAATTCACCTCTGCGTTATCTGTATACATATGTAGACGACACCTCATGCTGTGCTTTAGGAGGTTAATAAAAATGGAGAGGGCCAAGGATTGAGCCTTGAGAAACCCCAGGATTTAAGACAGCAAGATCTGAACTAATGCCTCTTAAGGACAATAGCTGGGTTCAGTTACTCAGGTTGTTTTTGAATCCTTTGATGGCTGGTTGGCTGAGATCTAGGTTCTCGAGCTTGAGCAAGAGTGTTATATGATCCACCAAGTTGAAGGTCTTGGAGAGGTCCATGAAGATGGCCCCAGTAAGGAGACCATTATCGTGGCTATTGGGAGATCACTGATGACAGAGCAATTCAGATATGCTAGAAAGCCCCTTCCAGAAGCCAAACTGCATGGGAGACAGCAATTTGTTCAGCTTGAGATACTCGATTACCTGTGAGTGAATACGCCTTTCAAGAACCTTGTAGAGGGAAGGGAGGACCGAAATGGGTCTGCATTGATTCAGATCCAGTTTATCCCCTTTTTTGTGGAGGGGCACAACTCTGGCACATTTCCAGACAGCAAGCATCTCACCAGAGGTGAGGGAGAAGTTTAGCATCATGGTAACTGGGGCCCAAGTAGGATGTTCTACAAGATGGTGAAGAGTTGGATAAAGGGGGTCAGCACCAGTACTTTTTTTTTTATTTCTTGTAAATTTTATTTTATAAGAAACTTCTTACTGAATTTGATCCACAGCAGGTACAAGTAATCATCATCCTTTTAAACATCATTCTTGTCGTAGGAGTAAAGCGTTGTACTGCTCAGGTCAACATCCCTTTTCCAGGTGCATAATTAATGTAATGACTGTACATACCAGACTGATAATGGTTACTATTTAAGCAACACTGCAGCATATAACACATTAGTGATGGATTGTATGTGAATAGTAAAGATACACAAAGGTTCAAAAGGCTACCTATTGAGCCTTGAGGTCTCATAATACTACAGACTTAAATCATATAGAGTGCAAACCATAGTAACCCACCTCCCCATCTCTCTCAACCAAGTTACGTGGTTAACTGGTACATGCTCCCCTTAGATATAATAAACATATGACATATTGATAAGATATTCAGCATAATGGGGAGCATGCCAAATATGTCACTACTTTTCAAAGTTGCAAAACATCTTGTTTATAGCAAAAATCGCTTGAGCTATATGAAATCATACATCATAGAAATGTTAGGAACTTGAAACTGTTAAACCTGATTTAGTCATTGAGAACTAGTAATGTTTCATGCATTGTAGTCTTATGATTCTGATTGGTATGAGTTCAGAGCTGCTGCCCGGCCCTAGGACAGGGCATCAAACCAGTATGAGAAGAGTTTTTCTCAGGATTGGAGGCCAAGCTGCGAAAGGACACACTCTGGGCGGAAGTGGGGTGGGGAGCAGTCTTGACAGGAGCTGCAAACAGTCCACGAGGTCGGCACCATATTTAGGTAACTAGTATTAGATACTCACCTCATGATTAATACAGTCAAAGTTCAAATATAGTTTTGAGGCTGGATTATGTTTCAAAATTCGGCCCAGCAGTTCCTGTTCAAAGTTGCAGCTCACCTCCCCCCCCCCTTTCATTCCAAGTACTTACTCATCTGCTCGACTCTAGGGTATAGTCAGTCTTCCTCTTCTGCTTCATTTTCCTGTGACCCAGAGTCCAGTTTTATTTTCTTGAGCAGTGTTACCCCCCTCATTGGGGTCATTATAAATATACTGATCTTACTTTGAGAAACAGCTCTTGCAGCAGGTTACACCATTAGGACTGAAGCCAGCAGGCGCCAGGACCCCACAGAAAATTCTAGCTAGCAGTATCCAGCAGGGGGACCGCCCCTAACATTGGCCCCTCCCCGACGTCAGGCATCCCATAAAAGGGGGCAGTCCGCCAGCATCCCCAGTTCTTTTCCCGCTGTTGACTCGCCAGCATCAGCCTCACGGACGCCTGCCTTATCGATACGACGTGTGAAATCCTTTTTCCAAAAAAACTCAATCCATGTCTGCTTCTCCTACCCCTTCTCTCGATGGACATCCCTCTAAGTGTGCCTGCGGCAAACAGATCCCTTTTGAAGACCATCATTCAGCCTGTGTCAGGTGCCTGGGCCCAGAACACAACACCTAGGCCTGCTCAGTTTGCCAGCAATTCAATTGCAGGACCCGGATCTGCTGCCAAAATCCCTTCGGGGATTCCTCCTCGAGGAGAAATTGAAGAAAATGAAGACAAGGCCTTCCTCCAAAGGGGAATCTTCCCACAAGTCAGGGAAACACCAGGACAAGCATCGAGACTCGGATAGGGCGAGATCCCCCAGCAGGGCCTCCGAGTCCAGGGCCAGCTTCAGCTCTACCCGGTCCAACAGATCTCCTTCCCGGGCTCAATCCCAACCTCCCCCGGTCAAGGTAAGGTCTTCAGGGGGCTCCTCTGCCTCCTTACACCTGCTCAAGCCCACTAGTGCGCTGAACACCTCCAAGCCCGATTCCTCGGACAGGCACAAAAAGTCTTCCTCTAAATCGGGTGGTGCGTCTAACCAACACCGGGACACCAACTTCAGGTCTGTCTCCCAACCTCCGAAGGTTCATGAAAGGAAGACTGCAGAGCTGACATCCCTTAAGCGGACGAAGGAGACAAAGAAGGCATCCGACCTAGTGCCCACAAAACAGACTACTGTTAGCTAGAATTTTTCCATGGGGTCCTGGCACCTGCCGGCTTCAGTCCTAATGGTGTAACCTGCTGCAAGAGCTGTTTTCGAAAATTTACTGTTATGGTAAGTTCTTATGTAACTGTACTTTTCCCAGATTAACTGATTTTTAACTTAGCAGGGTACTGCATAGCATAGGAGACCCCCAGGGACTGCAAAACTGTTCTTATGGTGTCGAAAGATTTCCTGCAGTTACTGGTGGCATAGCTGAGATCAGGCAAAAAGAGATTTTTATCCCCATCTGGTGTAGGAAATGTTTATTTTTTCCTTTCACCTGCAATATTCTGTCTTGTTCATGCATCCCAGCTAATTGTATAATGAAGGTCTGAGGTACATTCTCTGCAAGTCTTTTCCTCAGGGTACTAAGAAAGGTACTATGTACTAAAGGAGCCAGTTCCAGATGCAGGTTTGCACCCAATGAACACCCCACATACCCTGCAGGATAGTCCCCCTTGATAGATTCTGGTAGACTTAGTGTAACCCCGGGTTACTAGAATCCCAGTAAGACCTAGTGGTAGGATCATTTTTGTAATCCCTCTATGTGTCCACATTTGTAGCATGGGTATACATAGGGTATCTACGGGTTCGGGGAAGGATGAGGCTATTTGGCACAAGAGACCTAGGTTTGACTACTCTGCACAGGGGCACCCAAGTAAATCCAACTACAGGAAGCAATAACTGTAATGTCCAGAACCAGAATTGGGATTTTTCAGTGTGGCTTTATTTATTAACTCACGGAACATAAATAAAGCTCTGTATGGTCCCCCACAGGGCTACGTAACTGTAATGCAGATTAGAGGTTAAACACAGCGGTCCATTTGAGGAATGAACACTACAACAGTTGTCTGGCTTTGGACCCACCAGGCACTCAGCCCGGACTTTGCATGCACATTGGATACACAGCCCGACTGGCCCGGCTCTCCTGCCGACCACTCGACTGACGGTCCACTTGGCAATGAACCCAAACTCTACTTAGAAAGACATCCCATCAAACAAGGAGGCTCCCAAACTGTGGCTCCCCACACCACTTGAAGTCTGCGACTCCTAGAGAGATTTTGTTTTCGTACTTCCAATTTGAAACTCCCATCAAACAGGGAGACTCCCATCAAACAAGGAGTATGTTCCCATCCTGTGGCTCCCCACACCACTTAGAGTCTGCGACTCCTAGAGAGATTTTCAAGTTGCGACCCATGTCTGGGTACCCACCCCATCACTGGCCAAGCACATGAGGCAAGTAGCAAAAACATAGAAGAAATCCGTAGAGGTGGACCTGGTTACTAAAGATGGGATCTATCCACCTCCAGCTCCCACAGCCCATACCCGGCCATTTCTCTGGACACACAGAACTTTAGACTTTAAACGTAGATTGACGGTGGATGACCTGAAGCACCCCCTCTACAATGAACTTTAACACTTTAAACAGATGACTGCTCTATTTGTTTGTCCTAGTTGACATAGTTCTCCCAAATAGCAGTCCCCAATACTTGAAATCCAACTGAAGAAAAGAAGTTGTTCGCCCCTTCCAATGAGGCCAAACACTCACCCATTCATTGCAGGTGCCCCACAGGCAAAGAAATGTAACCTTTGCTGTTATACATGAACATACTGAACTTAAATTAAAACAGGCAGCTTTCTTCCCAAGGTGGGAGAAGGGGATTGCCCCTGGAACCCACAAAGAACTTTTCCTCACCCCCCCAGAGGGAGGGTGGTAAACAGACACTACTGGCATCCTTCTTGTTTGCTTAAGGACAAACCGAAGACTGACTTTGAATTCCCAAGATTCTAACTTACTCTGAGCTGACGATTCCAAATGTGGCTCATGCAGCTGTGACAATTCTATAATGATGTTATCCCTCTAGTCTCAGCTGTGACTGAGGACAGAGTGAGACAGTGTGAAACCCATTTAACTGGAGTTTCACAAGCTGCCTTCCCTGCCTACCACTAGGTCTTACTGTGATTCTAGTAACCACGGGTAACAAAGTGGTTACACTCGCCTTTGACCAGGAAAATGACTGTCGCCAGTCATTATGCACCTGGCCTTAGGCCATCCCACCCTATGTGCTACCTGTGGAGGGGGGTGATCAGGCCCCCTCCTACCATGTGCGAGCACAGGTAGGCAACACTAAGGGCCTAGAGGCCTACAGCTGACGTATCAGCCTCTACTCTATCCACTTACTATGGACACCTAGTGGCTCTGGTAGAACCGTCCAGAGCATAGCCCTGATAGATCAGCACTGCGGCCCCTACTGTAGGTTAGGGCCACAGCCTGTCCATCCCCCCTAACCCTCTAGGGGAAACCTATCTGCCTCTAACATAACATCCCAAACAAAAACAAAACCCGGGGACCTCCCCGACCTTGGGCAGCCTGCAACTACAACATTAGGAACACAAACAGTACTTTAATTTCTACACATAAGCACTGAAACAAGGAACTCTGATGAGCTCCTCCTCCTCTTCTTGTCTTCTCTTCTGTCTTCCAGGAACACCTGTAAGAAAAGACAAAAACAAAACAAAAAAAAACACACCCTAATCTGCATTTACGATCTACTGTACCTAAACAACAACAGTGACAAAAACAGCAACAACCCTTACCATACAGGAAAAACAGAACACTAAACAATCCCAAAAGGAAAAAAAATATTTTTATTTTTTTTAGAAAAGTAGAAAAGAGTATATACATTAAGTACAGAAATGACATTGATAACAATACACCTTTTGGGGGGATGGAATGCCCTAAATGTCCCACTAGTGACTACAAGGCCCGAAGGCCAGTCCATTAAAGAGTCTCTCCTGGGCCGGAGCCCCATGAACATAGTCTTTTAAGGCCATAATCCTGAAGGGGAGAGTTTTTGCGGACAATTCACACACTGTTTGAAGTCTGTAGTGTAAGGTGTGTATTGCAATGTCATAAAGATAGAATAAGAAGATTGTGACTCACCAGTCTCTTGAAGTATTCGAACCAACAAACCTGGTCCCTTCCGAAAACTCTCCCTGGCAGCATTTCTTCTGATACAGCTGGGCGGACATCTTCCGGGAACCCACAGGAGTGCACATCTGGAAACAGCTGGGCTGATGTCATAACTGGAGAAGGAACCTTAGAACAGGAACAAAAAGAGAAACAGCTGGTCCGGCGTCATCCGATCACCAGGTGATGAACAGGCAAACAGCTGGGCTGGTGTCCTCTCTGGATCTGAAGTCATCTGGTGGTAGCAGTAGATGGTTATTGATTAGGGCAGTACACTGTGGACTGAAGAATGTGGAGCACCTGATTTGTTGTTTATTCATATTGGCAGTTCAATAAGGTTACTTCACAGTGTAGATGTGGCAGTATTGACTACCACTGCTTGGCTCTCCATTTTGTAGGCACGGGCTTAATTACTGGGAGGTCCTTGCACTGAGGCCAATAGTAGAGGGGGTCAGGGGCTTGAATTTTTACTCCATCTGGAGTATCATAATTCACACAGTGGGAGACTTCGCGTCCCTCTCCGTCCACTATTCTCACTCTGTCCATAAACAGTGTCCTGCCTCTCTTCCACTGTGTATACTTTTCTTGGAACAGTCTATTCTTTACATGCTGGTTAGCCCCAGGATGCACATGTTTCATTGCTTCATCCCAGATCCAGGATTTCCTGCAGTTCTCAATCTCCTCCCAGACTCTCCGAGGAAAGGTAGGGAAGGTCATACCAAAGATTTCATTGGCCTTTCTATGAACCAGTCTCTCCTCTTTACTTGCTCTGGTCAATCTGAGACTGCTGGCCTGGCCTGGGGGTGGCCAGTCCTGGTTCTGCCAGCTTCGCATCCTCAACAAAATTAAAAACGGATCCCTGACTTCTTCTTCTTCTGGTGAAGCCAGGGCAGTGGCATCACCACCTTCTTGAACACATTTCTCCGAGGCAAGATCTTGAGGCTGTGTACCCGTTCCTATCTCACAAGGCCACTTAGGTTCCTCCTCATCTTCCTCTTCACTGAGGATCTGAGCCCAGGAGTGAGCAGTAGTTCTCACCCCCGAGACTATCCATTCATCACTAGGAGCGAAGTCGACACCTCCCATTCAACGCCTCCCGCAACTCATCTTCACCTTCGAGACTTGGGCTAGGCCCCCACCCAGGGGTCTATTGATGCTTTATCTGAACTTGCCTTCTGAGATCCAGCATCCAAAACTTCAACTTCAGATTCAGTCTCTAATTCTACTCTCTAACTTTGTACCACACTCCCCGGGACCTTTCCTCCACAGGCTCCGCCTGATGCTGTGTGCTGCCAACTGCAGATTCTTGAAGTTGTGTCCATGTGGAGCCAAACGAATTTGAGGCGCTTTATACAAGCCATATTTTGTAGACAACCAGCATAGTGAGGAATCATGAAGACATCCCTTCCAGCACTAAAGCACATCTGGCATACATGCACTGGATAATTAGAATTGCCACATCAGGAGGAGTTGCCCTCTATAGCACCAATTTTCAATGTCTCTCAATCTATTTACTGCTGCTGTTACTGCAACCCAGGCATGATCCGGTAACGAGCTGGTCCTGAGGCCATAACTGCAGAAAACAAACAAAAGTTCACTGTAACTGAAAGTCCCACTTTAAATGAACACACTCTGTAGCTTTAAAATGGCTCCTCTGCTGCTGTGTTTACTTTACTACCCCACCCTGTAATAGGCGCGGCAGCACTCCTGCATCAACATTCAGACTCTGGTCAAGCCACTGCGCACCTGATTTACATCAGCTACTAATAACTTTTATTTCAAACTGCACAACTTGCTCTTTTCTGGCTGTTCTCACATTTACAGGATTTTCCTTGGACTTTTTCACATGCTGGCAACATTTATTTAATCACAGTCCCTTTTAAAACTTCAGGATTGCCTGCTTTTACTAGTGTTGCACTTATTTTACAACCCACAGTCTCTCTCTGGCTGCAGACTTTAAACTGAGGCTACTTTCATTGCTATGCACACATTTAATGGCTTTACAGACTTGCACTTGCCAGCAGGATATCACACAATCGCTACTTGCAAAGCGACTATACAGCTGCACTCACATTTTATATGGCATTACTGAAAATCACTGATTTGAGCAGTTTTAAATCGTTTACTCACTGTTATGGTAGTAGATTGCTGCGATGGAGGAATACAGCCTGCAGCCAGATTTTTTGAAGGCCTCGGATTTCAAACGTGCGGGCAGTCTCCGCGATCGTAGTATTAATCACACAATTCACTGATCCCACGACCGATAAGCGGGTTGAGCCCGATTTTGAATTAGAAAAGTCACTTTTTACTGTTTACAGCACTTTGAACACTTCGCAAACGCTCCTCCACTGCCAGTACACGCACTACTCTCTGTCTCCCTCTCGAATGCTGAAGCAGACTCTGAAGAGCTGGCTGAGGCAGGACTAATGGCAAACTGACCACCACACACGAAGCCATACCAATGACCTCTTCTTCCTCGAGGCTCCTCCTCCTTAAGGATTGTCGAGCAGGCAAATTTAAACTGAAAAGATGCACTTTTTTTCTTCAACTGACTCCACGCAGGAGCCCATTTCAACCATGTAACATTGCCATTAACTCTGCAGTCTCTAGTATTGCACAGAAAGCATTTCCAACGTCCAGGGCATAATTTCTCTGTTGCTACCCCTAGTTTTCACACTTTCTTCACAGAACTTTATTTTAAAACTGACAAACGCTGTAAACCATGTTGATGCAGGACAAGGACACACACTTTGGCTTTACAGCTCCTTGGTAAACAGTTGGCATTTTTAAACAGCAGCACAAGATTCACAGCACACAGCACACACTAGAGAAATTGCTTCAACTTTTTTAGGCTACCGACTGCCAGATAGCCAAAATGCTAGCCTACTTGCCCAAGCACCTTCCTTCCCAAACAAATCCAAAGCGGCGCCTCCATTTTTGTAACCCCTCTATGTGTCCACATTTGTAGCATGGGTATACATAGGGTATCTACGGGTTTGGGGAAGGATGAGGCTACTTGGCACAAGAGACCTAGGTTTAACTACTCTGCACAGGGGCACCCAAGTAAATCCAACTACAGGAAGCAATAACTGTAATGTCCAGAACCAGAATTGGGATTTTTCAGTGTGGCTTTATTTATTAACTCACCGAACATAAACAAAGCTCTGTATGGTCCCCCACAGGGCTACATAACTGTAATGCAGATTAGAGGTTAAACACAGCGGTCCATTTGAGGAATGAACACTACAACAGTTGTCTGGCTTTGGACCCACCAGGCACTCAGCCCGGACTTTGCATGCGCATTGGATACACAGCCCGACTGGCCCAGCACCCCTGCCGGCCACTCGACTGACGGTCCACTTGGCGATGAACCCAAACTCTACTTGGGAAGACATCCCATCAAACAAGGAGGCTCCCAAACTGTGGCTCCCCACACCACTTGAAATCTGCGACTCCTAGAGAGATTTTGTTTTCGTACTTCCAATTTGAAACTCCCATCAAACAGGGAGACTCCCATCAAACAAGGAGTATGTTCCCATCCTGTGGCTCCCCACACCACTTAGAGTCTGCGACTCCTAGAGAGATTTTCAAGTTGCGACCCACGTCTGGGTACCCACCCCATCACTGGCCAAGCACATGAGGCAAGTAGCAAAAACACAGAAGAAATCCGTAGAGGTGGACCTGATTACTAAAGATGGGGATCTATCCACCTCCAGCTCCCACAGCCCATACCCGGCCATTTCTCTGGACACACAGAACTTTAGACTTTAAAACTGTAGATTGATGGTGGATGACCTGAAGCACCCCCTCTACAATGAACTTTAACACTTTAAACAGATGACTGCTCTATTTGTTTGTCCTAGTTGACATAGTTCTCCCAAATAGCAGTCCCCAATACTTGAAATCCAACTGAAGAAAAGAAGTTGATTGCCCCTTCCAATGAGGCCAAACACTCACCCATTCATTGCAGGTGCCCCACAGGCGAAGAAATGTAACCTTTGCTGTTATACATGAACATACTGAACTTAAATGAAAGCAGTCAGCTTTCTTCCCAAGGTGGGAGAAGGGGATTGCCCCTGGAACCCACAAAGAACTTTTCCTCACCCCCCCCCAGAGGGAGGGGGGTAAACAGACACTACTGGTGTCCTTCTTGTTTGCTTAAGGACAAACCAAGACTGACTTTGAATTCCCAAGATTCTAACTTACTCTGAGCTGAAGATTCCAAATGTGGCTCATGCAGCTGTGACAATTTATAATGATGTCATCCCTCTAGTCTCAGCTGTGACTGAGGACAGAGTGAGACAGTGTGAAACCCATTTACCCGGAGTTTTGCAAGCTGCCTTCCCTGCCTACCACTAGGTCTTACTGGGATTCTAGTAACCCCGGGTAACAAAGGGGTTACACTAGTTAGTCGCAGGTTGGAGGCTCTCGTTTGGTTTTCGAAGTCTACATTCTGTAATGCAACATTTTATTTTCCTTAATGAGTCCTGCTGAACTCGTGGCATCTTTCAGGGCTGAAGTGTCTACCTTCTTTGCATCAGCTGCTGCTACGGATGATTGCAACTTGCACAGCGTGAGTCTGGCACTGAAGTCCTGCATCCATTGGTCAATGACTACCATTCTGTTATCGAGTGCCTAGATTCCTTAAAGTAGGTCAGTCTTTGTTGGTTGTACGGGTCCTGCTGTATTGCAACCCACTGCTGCTTGGCCTCTCCTAGTCCTACCTTCCTGCCCATGCCTGCCGCCACTTTCCATTGCCTTTTTCAGATTCCATATTGCTACTGGCATCATCAAACTTGGAAAAAGAAAAGATGGAACTGTAAGTAGACAAATTATTTTGTATACATGAATTATACTAGCAATATGATAGTGGATTCACTATCCTTTGCAATATTCCAGTTGTCTGATGGAATAAAGTACATGTCCTTTGGTCTTGTATTTTATTCACGTCACAGTCAGATTACTGCCTTGTATAGTGAAGCCACTAATAAATGGCTTAAATATCCCTGTGCAGCTGAAGTTGAAGTTCAATGCAAAGAAGTGCAAGATAATGCATATGGGGTACAAAAACCCTGGCACAATATATCAGTTGGGGGTGAGGATATAGCATGCACCAAGCAGGAAAGGGATCTTGGGGTTGTCATCTCTGATGACCTCAAGGTAGGGAAACAGTGTGACAAAGCAGCAGGTAAAGCAAATAGGATGCTGGGATGTATAGGCAGGGGCATCACCAGCAGGAAAAGGAGGTCATAATTCCGCTATACAAGACACTAGTGAGGCCCCACCTGGAGTACAGTGTACAGTTCTGGAGACCATACCTACGTAAGGACATAGACAGGGTAGAGAAGGTTCGGAGGAAGGCAACAAAAGATGGTGCATGGATTGCATCACAAGTCCTATAAAGACAGGTTGAAGGAACTGAACATGTACTCCCTGGAGGAGAGGAGGAGAGGGGATATGATAGAGACATACAAGTATCTTACAGGGAGGAACAGGGTGCAGGAAAACACTATTTTTAAGCGAAAATATGTTCCAGGACTAGAGGGCATGGGATGAAGTTGGAGGAGGACTGATTCAGAGGAAACATGAGAAAGAATTTCTTCACAAAACGGTGGTGGACAAGTGGAACACCCTGCCAGAGGAAGTGGTGGGGGCTGAAACAATCATGGATTTAAGAATGCATGGGATAGACATAAAGGAATTCTGGAGGTCAGGGGTAAGGGGCAACAGACTTCTAGGAAAACAAACTGAACTTACAAGCTCAAATGGGCAGACTGAGTGGGCCATAGGCCCTTATCTGCCGACACCGTCTATGTATCTATGTATAAAAGGAAGATCTTTTGATGCTAACAGACCAGAAACACAAAGGTATTTATCTATAAGTAGTCATAAAGATATCCAGTGAACAAACGGTGATGACAACATTGCCATGTGCAGATTGGAGGTTTCATCTACTTAAAGAATTATTTGAATTAAGTTTTTGTTTTATTGTTTTTTAAGGGAAGGTTGTGCTGTACAGCAGACATCTGGTAATGTTACACGTTTGTAAATAAAGTTGCCACCCCCTTGAACAAAACAAGGTGAATCATATATACTTTATGCATGAATAAACTGAACTTATAAAATGGCAAGTAAAAGTCCAGAAACTATTGACCGAGATGTCACCTGACAATGGATTTTATGTATATACTATAGTTAGGGTTGAGCAGGGTGTTTAATGTTAAAGCCCTAATTCTGGACCTTAATATCTTCGCCCCCATTCAACAGAATTGCATGAAATTCTGTGTGTTTGGTCAGGGGGTCTCTAGATTTGGCAAGTTTTGTTATGGTCGGATGTGCAGATTTCAATATCCAGATAGAGGAAATGTAAGAAAAATTGAGGGTTTTTTTAGCTGTTTTTTTTTTTTTGTCATCACCTACAGCCCAGTTTGGAATTTTGTTTTGAAATTCTAAGGATAGAAAGGGATTGCCCTACAATGGTACCTTTTGTTGGTTTGGTGAAAAAATATTAATCCACTCCCAAATTATAAGGATTTGAAATTTTGGTTCTGAGCATGCTTAGTAGGGTCTTTCTTGATAGATGTTTGATATGAAAGAAGAATTTGGCCAGACAAAAGAACATTTTTCTTCTGTGAGGTGGAACTCTTCTTTTGTGAGGAAAAAATATTTCGTATGGTGGCCATCTTGTTTCAGTTACAAAAAAAAATTAAACCCATAAAAATGATGCCCTCCAGACATACAAACACATGAACCTAGCTAATTGGAACCCATTTAACTCCATTCTGGACTTACTTTTTCAAAAAAACGACCTCCCAAATGTGTTTTTGGAACATCCCAAAAATCCTTACCAAATCTTCTTTCATGAGCTGATTTTCTTCTTTCTTGAGGTTCATGAAAGAGAAATAGGGCCATAGGAAAGAAGAATTTAGTCTCACAAAAGAGGATTTTTTGATGTAGTTTTTTTTCACGTTCTTTTGTGAGAAGGCATCTTTTGTGAGGACATGAAAATCTAATGAAAGGATGCCTTCTCACAAAAGACGACTTTGGACTTCGTTTTTTTCACATTCTGCTGTCATGAGAAGACATCCTGTTTCGTGAGGTCATGAAAGTGTAATGAACCAAGAAAGTGGGCTTATGAAACAAAATATTGCACTTAGTTTTTTTGGACCCAGATGGACTACTGCACGTCTACATCTGTACAAACCTAGAACTGCAAGGTTTGTAAGACCCTGTGCTTCCACACCCACATGAACTCTTCAGTCGCCACATGGCCCGGAGGGCCCTGTGTGTCTGCATCTGTATCCGCACAGAGCTGCAGGGCCCAGAGGGTCCTGCACTTCTGCAGCCTCATAGACTCCACATTTGGCACAAGTGCTCTGCACATCTGCATCTATACATACATGGAGGTACAGAGCCAAAAGGGCTCTGTGCTTCCACATACAGACATTGGTGTTCACATAGGTCTCTATGAGGATACAATTATACTATCTCAAAAAGAAAGGAAATTCATTGAAAAAAAACTGTGTTAGTACACCAGTTAGGGTTCAGCTTAAAGCAACAGAAGTAGGGAAATATGGTGTTAGGGTTTCTAACCGTAACTCCCCCACCCCACCCCCAAGCAGCAAAAGGAAAAAACATTAGGGTTTTTGCTCTCCTGAGTCTTGCCAAATGAGTGCTGGGCTCTTCCTTGGGTTTCTCAACCCTCTCCCAGCCTGTAGCCTCCTGTCCAAAGCACAAGGTCCAGCTCCATGAAACTGCCTCATACTGATACACTCTTCGAAGGTACAGAGGTATGTCTCACCACATCTTGCCAACAACTTGTGGGCCCTGTCTCAAGAAAACACATCACATCACATCACATCTTGCCTTCTTTGCTCAGGGAATGGGGTGAGCATTAGGGTTGAGAACCCCAAGGAAGAGACCCACACTGATTTGGCAATGTTCAGGAGAGCCAAAACCCTAATGATTTTTCCTTTTCCTGATTGGAGATGGGAGTGGGTGATCACAGGTGGCAGTGCCATCAGAGCAGCTTATGGGTGGGAGGACATTGGCTGGTTTTGCACTGCACATGCTTGCATGCTCATGCACCCTTCCTGCCAATGTCCTGGGGGTAACATGAGGAAAGACAGGAAAATCCCCAGCTGGCTAGATAATGCCAGACTGCTCACAGGTCTCTCAACTACCAGGCACCGCTTCCCACAATCAGATCCATTCAGGGCATGGGGGATCCCACCACACCCGCCAGAATGGGAAAGCTCTGGGGGCACACAGGGAGGTGAAGATAAGTCCAGGGGGAATGTCAGGGTGATTGAGCTGGGGCAGGCTGAGCAGATGGGGGAGGCCCAGAGAACAGGGACATGAACAATTACACACACACACACAAAAAAAAATGTCAAAATAGTCTTTTTATGACCCCACCTCGTGAACCTGGCAGGTAAAATTTTTCAAATCCTACCGGAAAGGTGATTTCATGCAGCAACTGTGAAATCACCTTTCAGACCAGATTTGAAAAAAGTCACCCACCTTGTTCATGAGGTGGGTCTCAAAAATCCCATGATGAAAATTTGGGGTCATTATATTTAAAAATAGTGAAGGTATGAATGAATATTGAAAAATGTTATCGTTCACTCGTAACTTGGTCATTTTAGCATATGTTTGCACCAACTTTACTACATTGTGGGCTCAATTTTCAAAGAGGACTTAGATTGTCACAAGCTGCGGTAATCTAGGGCTGTGACAATCTCGGGGTGCATCAGGGACCCTGTGCTATATTTAAAAAAATGAAAGTCTGTGCACCCAAGATTTGCCACATCCACAGGGTTGTGCTGAAGTAGTGGCGCACTTACAGGTTTTGAAGGAAGAATCCATCAAGTCCCCCACCTAGTACAACACTCAAGAGACTGCGAAGGTGGGAGGGAGAAATGCCTTCCAGGAGGGGACCAGGGACAGAAGAGGCATGGGGATGCCCTAGGGGTGACAGATGCATGGGGGCAATGTGGGGGATGAGGTGGCACCATGCAAGGGTGCCCTGTGCCATCACCAACAGCCAATCAGCCAGGGTTCAAGAAGCTGGCAGAAAGGGACCAGGACCTGGCTTCAGAAGGATACAGCCCTGGCACCTGCCCCATAGGTACCACTGATCCCAGCACTGTCACCTGGCAGCCTTCTTCCACATGAGAGGCCTGGTACCAGGAGACTGCCACAGTGCCTGGGGATCATCCCAGTCACCACTTGCACCCTGCAGTCACTGCCGCCTACTGATGGTGTTGGAGTCAGTGGCTCCTACGGGACAGGTTTGTATCCTTCTGAGGCCGACTCCTGGTCCCTTTTTGCCAGTCCCCCAGACCTGGGCCGATCAGCTGTATGTAACAGCAGAGGGCACTCCCGAAGGGTGCCACCTAATCCCCCGCACATTGCCACCATGCCTCCATCATCCCAAAGGTCTCTCCTCATGCTTCTCCTGCCTCCCAGTCCCCTCCTTACAGCCCCCCCAATTGTTGCCCTGCCAGGCAGTGGCACATGGCCCTTAGACCACCTTCTGGCTGGTCAAAAGGCAGCCCCTTGTTGCGAGCATGGTGGGACTTTTAGAATAGTAAATAAGGGGATGGTGCAGCCCCACCATGGTGCAACCACTCTTGCATGGGTGCTTTTGCCACAAGGGTAGCGCAGGGGGTCTTTGCTGCACTGCATCTTGATTTTGCTGCAGCTGGCATTTGAAAATCAGGAATGCCACAAACCATGGCTGGCCCAGTGGCGTGGAGGGCTGAGGTGTCATGCCTTACCTCCTGCCATGCCGGTGACCCAAGGGTCACTGGGGTCAGCCAGGCTGGGAGAGGATCGAGCATTCAGAGGCTCTCTCCCGGGAAGGGAGGGACAGAGAGGCCAGTGCACCTCTGACACCTAGCTGTGTCTGGGTGTCAGAGCACCTGGGTCCTATATGTTAGGGATAGGGGTGGAGTAGTCGGCCGGCATGCTGTAGGTGGCAGTGCACACAGCTCGGCCATTGCCAACACAAAAATGCTCCGCCTCCGAGAGGCAGGAGGGAGAAAAGCCAAAGGAGAAAATGTCCTGGGTGGCTGGATGCATGCTGACCCCCACAGGTGCCACTCCCACAAATGGCAGGCACCTCCCAAAACCAGATCCGTGTTGGCAGGTTGAGGGATCTCTGCCACCCCACCACAGGGAGTAAGCAATCCCTTTTTGCAACTAAAGACCAAAGACGTATTTTCTTTGAGTGCTGCTGAGTAAAACTATGCCCTTGTACTCCTCAGTTTTTTAACTTTACTTTAGGACAGGTTTTGTCCTTCAATGAGGGAAATGCTCACTTGTTAAAGTATTTGTGGCTTGTGTCTCTCTGCACAAATCGGATGCAAACATGAATGAGGACACAAGTCTTAAAAGTCTGCTGCTATCTTATGTGTGGATTCATTCGACAGATATATCTCGTTGCTCTTTTCCTAAGAATGTATTGTTTGGATGTAATGAATTGTGGAGATCGTGTCATTCTTCATTTTATCAGAACCTTGTAACGGATTTCCTTGGGGACTGTTGAGCCACCATAAAGACTGACAAATCCCGACTTTTAGCCTAAGACTTAATTTTCTATTTGGGTTCTTTTATAAGATTCCAGACTGTAAGGTATTAAGATCTAAATCTAAATCTGAAGAGGCACTTGAAGTATTTGCTCTCAGAGGAAGAACTGTATTAAAATCTTGCTGCTTGGACTTTTTGGATTTACAACTGTATAATTGAGGACTCTTATATTTTTTTTTATTATTTTTTTCTTTCTTTTTGTTATGCCTCCTATTACTAGAAGCAAAATGCCCATTAGTGAGAATTTGAGTCTGGTTAAGCAAGGAAGGTCGTTTAAGGGTATTCATAAAAATCCACTTTCTTTAAAAAAATTGGCCATGAAGTCACTCAGTAAAAAATACAATTTATTTAATAAGTCTATACTGCAAGAAAATAGTAAGAAAATTAAGGAGAAAAAGGCTGTCATTCAATTAGCTTCTACACCGAATGAAGGTATTTTGAAATTTTTTAATATTGTTCCAATTCAAGATAAAAAAGAAAATCTAAAGCTTACAACAATAAACAGATTTTGTAAATAATGAGGGGGCAGTGTGTCATTCTACCAGCAATGTGGCAGATAGGCCTAGTCTACCCAAATGTGGGGCCAGTGAGGAGTCTGCAAAGACCCATTATGTTAAAACTGATTTTTCAGATATCTTTCATAACTTGACCATACTAGACACAGAGGTGAAAAGTATGAGAGAAACTTTAAGGTCAGATTTCAGCAACACTGCTCAGTCGGAAGCTGTTCAGTCTGGAAAAAAACCCCATTTAAATAAAAGAGATATAAAGGGAAATATATTAGTGAAGCACCCAGGGGGGTGGAGAATCAGCTGATGGAGGTTTCAGATCACTCAATTGGGGTTGAACATACTAATACCTTATGGACAATGAGTCCAGAGAATAGAAGTGTTCCTGATTTTGAGGGGTTAACCAGGGATATCGTTAACGTATTGAGAGATACACTCAGTTCTAACATTTTTTTGTTTAAACAATTATTGGATATTAAACAAGATCTTTCTTTCATCAAAGGGGTGTGCCTGGAAAACAAGGATAGGCTTGACTTGATGGGTAAAGGATTTGTGGGAGAAGATGAGGGAGAGATTATGTTTACTCAATGCATTAGAGATAACTTAATTGTAAACCAAAGTGTGATTAACACCTCTCTGGGTCAAACTCTGGGCTGTAGTGGTCAGTTTTATCAGGAGACTTATCAGGAGTCTTATATTTCAGGATTTAATGATTCTTCAAGGGTGAAAGGCACCTCCTTGAAGCAGTCAACTATTAGTAATGGTTCGGAGTGTATAATGCTACCCAATAAAAATTTAAGAGACACTAGTATCTGTAAAGAAATGGCTGAGAAGTTTCCAGCTTTATGGGAAAAGAGGGAGAAGCAAGAAGGATTTAGAGAGATTTTTAAGGTCAGTAAAGGCAAGTGTAGATGCAAACGCAAGAGTAAGTGCAAATGTAAGAGTACTAAGGGGAATAAGATGAAAACTGATGGGTACAAGGAGGGAAAGGGGAAGATGAAAAGAAAAATAACAAAGCTTCAGTAAAATTTAAAGGACTTCTTGAAACAACTATAAGTCAAACAAAAATGGATACTGTTCCATTACCTTCGAGTGCTGTAAGTATTAGCCCAGATTTAAATGAACATATGGGATTGAGAGAGAAAGTAAATGAAAGCAGCACTAAAAAGGGAATCAGTTTGGAGAAGTTGGAAAAATCAAAGATAAGTAAGAAAATGCCAAACAAAAAAACTGCACTAGCAAATAAAGGAGATAATATTATGACACAAGAATTTGGTTTATTGAATAGACAGGATAGAGTGACTCAAGATGATAAATGTTTTAGAAGTTTTTTGTTAAAATCCTTAGGAAGTGACTTTGTGTTACCATTATTTAATGTGTCATGTATTCCACAAGAAACTCAGGATAAATTAACTGATTTACTGAGCAAATTACTAACAACTTTATTGGATGGTTGCATTTTAGCCAAACATTGTATTAGCATAATTAGACCAATCTCAACTCTGGAGCTGGTTTTTCTGGTTTCTAATCAATATCATCTTTTAAAGGCAGTTGGCAAAAAAATTAAGGAGTTTGAGACAATGGGGATTAATGTTGGGGATTTATTGACTATGAATGAGCTGTTTCCTGAATTCTACACTGCCAAGGGATATGTAATAACTCAGCAGGACACATTAGTGTCCATTTTTGAATTAAAGCAATGGTATAAAGAGAACAAATTTAATTTAAAAAGTAAATTGATAGACTTTTTGGGTCTTTGTCTGGGAACTTTTGTTGGTAGTTCTGAAATTGACAGTGTTAAAAGATTAGAATATGATGGACAGGTCGTTTTCAAGGTTAAATAGGAAAGCCTGGTCAGTGAATTAAATAGGAAACAGCTCATTTTGGATCAGTTTGGTATTCATCTTTGTATTGAAAATATCAGAAGTAAACCTGAGGATTTTTCTCCATCCATCCAGCAGAAGGGAAAACGCTGGGAGACTACGGTTGAGACAGCCAACAGATATGAAATGTTATCCTCATTGAATCAATGACAAACAGATTTTGTTAGAGGGAGTCCACAGGGATTAACCTCTAATTCTTTATTCACACCTGATTTCAACAAATCAGAATTGCCTATAAATAATTATGATATGTTCAAGATTTTGTCTTGGAATATGGCAGGACTTGGGGAGAAGTTAGGGGACCCAGAAACAATTCAGTATCTGAATTTATTTGATTTGATTTGCATGCAAGAAACATGGGCACTTTCAAATTCATATTTGGATGGATTTAAATCTTATAATAAATTGGCTAGTAGAACCAGAAAATTTGGAAGTGGGGTCTGGAGGGTTAACTATTTTTATTAAATTGGATATTGATATAAAAACTGAAGAATTAAGCAGTAATAGTAATGGTTTGCAGGTTGTTAAAATATTGGACAGAGATAAGAATTCGTGGTTCATAATTAATGTTTATCATAATCCGGTCAGAAGTAAACATGATGATTCAGACCTGTTTTCGACTCTTAATGATGCAGTGGCAAACATTCAAAATGATTTTCCTGAATGTGGATTGTTAATTATGGGTGACTTTAATGCCAGATTAGGCAATTTGAAGGCCTGCAATAAAGATATAGAGGAGGTCTTGTCTCTAAATGAAAATTCTAAAGTACAAATTATAAGAAATGTAAAGGAGCCTGTAATAAACAAACGTGGAATTGAGCTGCATAGGCTAATGATAGACAGGCATTTATGTCTATTGAATGGAAGGACACTGCAGGATTTAGAGGGTGAATATTCATTTAGGGGGAGCAATGGTTCATCAACCATTGATTTTGTATGGATAGATTTAAATTTAATTGACCAATGCTATTCATTATATCTGAATCCAAGACCTGAAAGTCAGCATCTAGGAGTCGAACTTAGTTTAATTAGGAAATTAGGTAAATTAGGTATTAAACCAACTAAATATGAACCATTAATGATCCAGTTGAGAAAGAATAGAGTTGAGTGGGACATGATTGAAGCACTGAATTTTGAAGAGATTTTACAAAATGCAGGTATTCTAAAGAGACTTACAGAATCTGTGGGCAATGCCTGTGCTAATCAAATAATAACCGATTATAATCTTATTATAAATGCTGTAGCCCATTTAATAACGAAAGAGATAAAAATAAAGAAAAAAGAAGGACAACCCTGGTATAATACAGAATGCAAACAAGCCAGGAAATATCTTAACAAACAATTTAGATTATTAAAACAGCAACCGAATAAAGAGAACAATAAAAAAATGAATCAAATAAGGAAAACCTATAAGCTGGTGCTAATTAAAAATAAAAAGAAATATGCCGAACAATTGTGGATGGAATTAAAAAGAGCGGACCACTCAAAGGATAACAAATTGTTTTGGCAAATTGTTACATTTGGAACTAAAACTTTTGACAAAATTGAGGCACATATTGAGCCCAGCACCTGGGAAATTTATTTTAAACAAATTTTTTCCAGGGACAAACCTGATTATCTTTTAAAAACAACACAACTGAAGATCAGTGAATGAAAATATAGACCCACTGATGAGATAACAATAATAGAGATAGAAAATGCGATGGATCTATTCAAAAAGAGAAAGGCACCAGGGCCGGATGGGGTTCCTTTGGACGTTGTAATTAGGACTAAACAACATTGGATTCCTTTTCTTTACAAACTGTTCAATTATGTGTGGACAACTGAATTATTTCTGAGTAGTTGGAGTTTAAGTATTATTGTTCCAATTTTTAAGAAGGGTGACAGAAAGGATCCCGGCTGTTATAGGCCAATTAGTTTACTTGACACTCTAGGGAAACTATTTACTAAAATTATTAATAGAAGATTATATTTCTGGTAGAGTCCAATAATATAATCAATGATACACAAGCTGGATTTAGAAACAATTACTCAACAATTGATTAGATTTTTGTTTTGGCTCATTTAATCCACAAGTATGAAGTAGTTAAAAAACAAAAATGATATTGTGCGTTCATTGATCTTAAGTCAGCATTTGACAAAGTAAATAGAATTTTCCTTTGGGAAAGACTTTCAGGCCTTGGAGTAGATCCTTCATTATTGGAAATAATTAGGTTAATGCATCAGGATAATTAAGCTAGTATCAGGTATAATAATAAAGGTGAAATCAGTAAATGGTTCAGTTCAAACATAGGAGTTAAACAGGGTTGTTCACTAACACCACAATTGTTTAACCTGTTTTTTTGCACTATATTGAACAAAATGTATAATGAAGAATTTCATCTGCCCAAAATTGGTCAAAGAGTCTTACCTTATTTGGCTTATGCCAATGATGTAGCTTTATTTTCAACTAGTCACTTAGGCCTAACAAAAAGCTTGGACAATTTTTATGCAAATTGTTTCAGTGCAGATCTCCAGATAAATTATAAAAAAACTAAGGTACTGGTATTTGGGGAGAATAAGAATAACTATAAATATTATATAAATCACAATAAAATAGAAGTAGTTAAGAGTTTCTGTTACCTAGGAATAACTTTTAGCAAACATGGGAACTGGAATGAACATCTGAGGAAAATTAAGGTAAAGGCAGAGAAGTTTGTCCCTGCTATTTTGTCTTTTTTTCAAGGTTCAGAGAAAATTCTATTAAAGGGAATTTGATGGTCATTGATGCTAAAATCAGATCCCAGCTACTCTATGTAGCTGAGGTCTGGGGAATCAATTACAACAGTAAAAGGGGTCTTGACCGACCTTGAACAAACTCTATAAGAAGATGCTGGGATTCCCAATCTCTGCCCCATCTTCACTAGTGAGGGCAGAGTTAGGTAAGGTCTCAATTGAATGCTATATTCAGCAAAGGCTGGTAAATTATTGGCTAAAAGTTTTCAGAATGAACCAGAACAGTCTGCCTAGGATTTGTTTGGAGGAAGGCCTAACACATCTCTATTCTTATCAGTTTTTTCCCTGTATGCAAGTAGTAGAGGAAATTATCAAACCATTAGGTTTGATGTCGATTATAACAGATTGTCTAAGATTTTCATCAGTCCAAATAAAAGAAGAAATTAACTCCAGGATAACTAATGTATACATTCAAAAGGACCTGGAGACTTGCAGATTGTCAAAAGTGTGCCCATGGTTATCTAAAAATAAAAGATCACATACATTTAAATCATATTTGGAGACATTACAAAATCCCAAACATAGGGAAGCATTCACTAGATTCTGTTTTGAATGCTTTACAAGTAATATGAGGAAAGGAAAATTTGATAAAAATAAAAATAAAGATCTTTATTGTACAGTAAATGTGGATTAAGTGAAGACAACTTATTACATGTAGTCCTGCTTTGCCCTCTGTATGAAAAAATGAGGACTTTCCTCTTGGGTGGTTTAATTCAAAAACGTACATATCAACCAGTTTATATTCTGAATTTTTTATTAAAAACACAGAAAGAAGTGCTTGTCCCTGTGGCCTCCCTCCTAAGATACATGGAACTTAAATGTTTCCATTTAAAAGTGTCACCTACGTGAAAGAATTTGTGATCTTGTGCAATGGATGGTGATAAAAATGGCACATATTTTGTATCTTCTAATTGAACTAGGATAAATATAAGAAAGATATATGGTAAATGGATTTAAACTCCAAGACAGAACTGTAATAGGCTAGTGATGATTTGATACTATGTGGTTTTTAGATATTATTAATGTACTTTTTATTATTGAGAATTGTTTTTATAATTTGTCATCTGACAAGATTTTTATTAATTTGATATTTATGTCTGGATTTGTAATGGCATAAAATGCCGAGCAATAAACTTAAACTGAACTGAATAAGCCATGGAGGGCAACAGGAGATGCACTGCAAGCGGGGAGCATGGGGTTGGGGGATCAGCGAGAAGGAGGGTCGCCCAGGATGGGAGGATAAAGAAAAGTAAAAAAAAAAAAAGGAATGCCGTAAGCTATGACACAAGGTGCCACTTGTGTCATCCCAATTTGTTGCAGGCACCTTGTGCCATGGTTTACCTTTTGAAAATCAAGCCCAGTCTTTTTATGACCGTACGTCATGAACCTGGTAGGTGAAAGTTTTCAAATCCCGCCCGAAAGGTGATTTTGCAGAATGACTATGAAATCATCTTTCAAACTAGATTTAAAACATTTCACCTATCTTGTTCATGACTTGGGGTCCTGAAAAGGCCATGTTGAAAATTTGGTGCAAAGATATTTAAAAATGACAAAGTTATGAGTAAAAGTTCAAAATGCACTGAAAATACATAGACAGCACTTACTTTGTTTCCTCAGTTCACAGTCACGCTTCATGGAGGAGGACGTATTTTTCATTGAGAGTGGATCTACGCCAAAGGACCCTCTGTAGGTGAGTGAGGGTGTGAGGGGATGTAGGGTGGTGGGTGCTGAGTGGGGGTCGGGTGGGAGGGTGGGAGGTACATGTAGGGGGTCAGGGGTTAGAGATTGATGATAAGCCACTTTTTCCTTTTCAGGGTAAAAAAAACTAAGGGATACTGACACTGGGGATTGGGCACCCCAGTGTTTGCAGAGTGTTCTGCTGCACTGGGGGTGGGCACCCTGGTGTCACCAGCTATGAATGTGGGGGGTGTGGGTGCTAAAATGACAGGATGGAGTTAGCCCAGTGGTGTGGAGAGCCGAGACATCCGTGCTGCACCTCCTGCCACACTGGTGGCTCATGTTACTTGGTCTTGAGTGGGCCATGGGTGTCGGTGGGAAGGAGGGACTGAGTGTCTGAAGGACAGCTCCTCTCCCAGGGAGGGAGGATTGGCACGCCCACTGAATGACTGCTCTGGGTGGAGGACTGATGGTAGTGCGGGTCTGCTGGGTGCCAAAGAAGGGAGGGTGCTGTGGGACTTCTGCAGACATGTGCATGCCTCCATGTACACATGTCTGGTGTGTGTGCCCCAGCAATGGGGAAGGGAGAAAACATGGTGGAAAACTCCCCTGACTGCAAATGATGACCACCCCTCTGCAGGCTCCGCACCCGGCGACCAGGCAGATCTCTGGCAAGTAAGTCCTAGTGATACCGGGGTGACGGGGCTGGGGGGGTCGATCAGAGGAGGCAGCTAGGGGGCAGAGGAGATACAACCTATATGGAAAAATGAAAATGACAGGATGGGAGGAGAGTTGTCACAGAGGGGTGGGGTTTAATTTCAAAAAGACTTTTCATGGGGTTTAAAAAAAGCTAATTTCCCCAATCTTGGTAGGTTTTAATGGACTTTCACTCACCATTACATCTCCTGACTCTGACACTGTTGGCCAGTTTCACAGATGAACGCTGTGTCAGTAAAAAAACAGCAGTGTCACTTTCTTGTGCTAGGGCTGCACATTCCCTGGCTGCAGGAACTACTGAAAGTAGCAGTCACTCACTAAAGATGAACAGCTCGCTAAAAATGAACAGCTGATCTTGTGAATGATCGCTTTCAGCACTGTAGACATTCTGAATATTGCAGTTACTATTTTCAGTCATGTTACCAGAAGTACACAATGGCGGCAATTCAAAAATGATTTAGAATGTGTGGCACAGGGATTCTCCACTAGTGTGATCGGACACTTATACTGGCACTAGTTCCTGCACATGGGTAGTTGTGCCATCGTCCAAGGGCTGCTAACCAATCAGAAAACAGCTGTACATGAAAATTAGTATTCCTCATAGCTCTGGCCCCCTCACCATTAATCAGCTTGGTGGCTCTGTGCTGGGCCCTCTGGACTTCTTTAGTGTCCTTTTTGTACAGTGGTTACCAAAACTGGACAAAGTACTCCAGGTGTAGTCCAATGTACAATGGGGGGATCACCTCCTTTGACTTGCTCCTTACCCTCTTCTGCTTGGTCTGTGACAGCAGTTTGTTGCCTGCTTACTTTAAGCATACTATTCACAGTTACTTGGACATCCTTTTCTTCTGCTGAGCTGTCCGTAGGTGTACAACACAGGGTGCATATCACGGCTAACCTAAAGGTGACAAATCAATGACAAAAGGCAGTTGGGAAGGCAAACAGGATTCTGGGATGTATAGGGTGGGGTATTACTAGCAGAAGGAGGGAGATCATTGTACCCCTCTATAACACGTTGGTCAGGCCTCGCCTTGAGTACAGCATCCAGTTTTGGAGACCACATCTTAAAAAGGATGTTGAGAGGGTGGAGGCTGTCCAAAACAAGGCCACCAGAATAATTCATGGGCTGCATGGGAGAGCATATGAGGACAGACTGAAGGATCTAAATATGTACTCACTTGAGGAAAGGAGGGAGAGGAGGGACATGATTGAGGCTTTCAAATATCTAAAGGGATTTAAAGAGCCAGTGTACTGCCTAAAACTAATATTAGATTTTAAAAACCGCCAGCCTTTACCTTTTATATCTGAGGTACTTTTTCTTTTCCCTTTCTTTAATTAGAAGATTGTTTACCTGATGTTAGTAGGTGTGATTTGTGGAACAGCTCTTAGCCTGGCAGCTGATATATCTAGCTCTACGGCCCCCCCACTACATCATCAGCATTGTGACCTCACTCACTGTGACATCACTGCTACTTAGGAACAGCGAGTGACTGCCAGGTCATTCACCTGTGATGTCACAGTCAGTGAGATCACAATGCTGATGACGTAGCGTGGGGCAGTAGAGTTAGATATGTCAGCTGCCAGGTTAAGAGCTGTTCCACACACCCAGCACATTATTATCACATAGAAGACTTTCTGATGAGCAAAAGGAAAAGAAAAATACTTCAGAAATAAAATGTTACAACTGACTACCACTTACAATTTTTATTATTTTCCTGTCAGCCTGTTTTGGCTCCACTAGCTCTTAAACAGGGTACAGGAGGGAAGCTGATTTCATAGAAAAAAGGGCTCAACAATGAGGGGTTATGACATGAAATTGGAGGGAGGAAAATTTAGGGAAAATATAAGGAAAAAGCTTCCGTGTAGTCCTAGCAGATGACAGTTAAATGTTCCGTAGGTGTGCTCTGATGAGAGATTCTCTCAAAGATCTACTGTTACAGTAAGCATGTAACTGTTCTTTTAACACCTCACTGGAGGTGGGGGTTGGTGCCAGAGGAATGGAAGAGCACTCATGTGGTCCCGCTGCGGAGGTTGAAAGCGCACCTTTTCAGCCTAGTGTTTAATGAATTCTGAATTTTAATATATTCTTTGGTCCCCATTTATCATATTTGATTAGTATTTAATGTTTTATATTTTAGTCATTTTATACTGTACTGATGTTTTTTTTTATATTTATGATTCTATGTTTATTTTACTTTACTGTGAGGCACCCAGAGCCTCCGGGAATGGGCGCCACACAAATAAAACTTGCCTTGCCACAAGAGTGGCAGCAGGGAGGAGGCCAGCAATTACAGACCAGTCAATCTCACATCTGCAGTAGGGAAGGTAATGGAGTCCCTGCTGAAGGAGAGACTGATGGAGTACCTGGTAAAAAATTGGCTGCAGGATCCCAGGCAGCATGGCTTCACAGGGGGAGGTCATGTCATGCAGATCTCATAGATTTCTTTAATTAGGTAACTAGGGAAGTGGATCGGGGGGGCAGTGGATGTGGCCTATCTGGACTTCAGTAAGGCCTTTGACACTGTACCACAGAGGAGGCTGATAAAGAAACTTAGTAGCCTGGGAGTTGGGGAGAAAGTGGTAAATTGGGTATCAAACTACTTGAGAGATATGAGGCAAAGGATGGTGGCAAATGGCAGTCACTCAGAGAATAGGTGAGTGACCAGTGGAGTACCACAGGGATCAGTACTGGGCCCTGTCCTCTTCAGTGTCTTCATATGTGACATTGCTGAAGAACTGGAAGAGAAGGTGTGTCTCTGCAGATGACACAAAAATCTGCAACAGGGTGGACCAGGATACCCAGGAGGGAGTAGAGAGAATGTAAAGGGATCTGGAGAAACTGGGGTAGTGGTCTAGCGAGTGGCAGCTGGGTTTCAATGCCAAAAAAAGCAAAGTCATGCACCCAGGGCAGGGTAATCCGGAAACTATGTATAAGATGGAGGGGGGAGACTCACAGTTACCAAGCAAAAGAGGGATCTTAGGGTGATCATATCTGATGATCTAAAGATGGCAGGGCAGTGCAACAGGGCAGTAGGCAAGATGAGTTGGATGCTGGTATGCATAGGGAAGGTGATCTCTAGCGGGAGAAGTCACTGGTGAGACCCCACCTGGAGTACTGCGTCCTGTTCTGGAGGTTGCACCTCCACACGGAGATTGACAGGATGGAAGCGGTCCAGAGGAGGGCTACTAAAGAGGTGTGGGGTTTGCATAAGAAGCCATATGAGGAGACACTGTGGGAGGTGGGTATGTATTACCCGGAAGAGCGGAGAATGAGAGGGGACATGACTGAGATCTGTAAGTACCTCATGGGAGTGAACAAAGTGCAGGGGAGCCTCTTTCAAAGGAGGAGGAACACCAGCACTGGACGAAGTACTCCAGGTGTAGTCTAACCAAGGCCTTGTACAATGTGGGGGGGGGGATCACCTCCTTTGACCTGCTCTTTACCCTCTTCTGCTTGGTCTGTGACAGCAGTATGTTGCCTGCTTGCTTTCATCATACTGTCCACAGTTATTCTGACATCCTTTACTTTTGCTGAGCTGTTTGCAGGTGTACAACACAGGGTGTATATCACGGTGGACCTAAAGGTGACAAATCAATGTCAAAAGGCAGTTGGGAAGGCAAACAGGATGCTGGGATGTATAGGGCGTGGTATTACTAGCAGAAGGAGGGAGGTCATTGTGCCCCTGTTTAACATGTTAGTATGCTATGAAACTTGAAGGGGGAAGTTTTAAGAGGGATGTGAGGAAATACTTCACAGAAAGGGTGATAGATGCTTGGAACAGCCTGCCAGAACAGGTGGTAGGGATGAAGACAGTGGGGAGCCTCAAGCATGCGTGGGATAGGCACATGGGTGTTATAAAGAGAGGTGAGGGAGGGACACCTGTGACCAAGTAGGGTCCAGGGTGTAGTGTTAGGCAGAGAAACTAGAGCAGACTAGATGGGCCTGCTGGTCCTTTTTTGCTGACACTTTCTATGTTTTTATGTATAAGTGAGAAGAGGAAATCAAGGGGAGGGATGGTGAAGATCAGAAGGGCGGAAGGGGGGACTGTGCAGAAGAAGACTAAACAGGTACTCTGCTCAGTCTTTACAGTGGAGTGTCCATCACGGACCACCAGGGAGTAGCAGGAATAAGGGGGGAGGGGTGGTGGGCACAAGTCCATTGTCAG
Source organism: Neoceratodus forsteri (assembly GCA_016271365.2). NCBI lineage: Eukaryota > Metazoa > Chordata > Ceratodontiformes > Ceratodontidae > Neoceratodus > Neoceratodus forsteri. Next base: position 126,071,333 of record JADMNL010000032.1, on the reverse strand, counting down.
AGGAAAGAGTCCAGAAGAGGCTTGCAGTCCTGATGGTGAACAAGGCTATGGGACAGGACGGGGCACACTAAAGGGTACTAAAAGAAGTCAGGGAGCTGCTAGCTGCCCCACTGACACCCTTGTTCCACAGTTCCCTGGAAACAGGAACAGTTCTGGAGGACTGGAGAAGGGCTGACATCCCTCTACATAACAGCACAGCAGGGAGGAGGCTAGCAACTATAGGCTGGTCAGTCTTACTTCAGTGTTGGGGGAATTAATGGAAACTTACTGAAGGAAAGACTGGTATCTTGAATCCAAAGGGCTTCAAAACCACAAGCAGCATGGATTCATGGAGGGAAGGTCATACGAAACAAATCTGTTAGACTTCTTGGACTGGATGACCAGGGAAATAGATCAGGGGAGGCCAGTGGTGTGACAGGGTTGAATAAGGCCCTGTCCCATTTGTTATGCAGAAAGAGTTAAATGCAAAGAATCTGTTCTATCCTCTCCTTTTCTGCCTCTTGTCTGTCTGGTAGCACAACCAAATGTTCTCATGAGACATAGGAAATGATCACTCTGACGGTCTCACGATTCTCCACCTCTCGCTATTTCTGTGCCTTCACTTGCTGTTTCTGTCTTTTCTTCCTCCCTTGCATATCTGTGATTACAAAATATATGTGAAAATGTAAGTGAAACTGGGATCCCTTTGTTTTAAAATGTATATAGTTATACTGTTGAAAGGATTGCAAAAAGCTGTTTGGAATTTAGGGGGTTAACCTTAGATGCAGTTTAAGCTCCTCTTAGGCTTGTTTGCAACTCTTTTGCAGAGCTGTCAGCAGGAGGCCAGCTTGGGACACTATTCTGTTCACAAGCCTGCTCTGTAAAGAAACTGACAAGAACATTTTATGAGAAATATAATGTTCTCTTAATGAGTTGCCAGGCAAAGACTTATAAAAACAGCAGCAATACTTTTGCTATAGAGAAAGAGGGAGAGACTGAAACTTGGAATTAGATATACCCTCAGATGAAGGACTTTGTTTTTTCTGTTTGTACTGCCTTTGTAAATAGTTATAATAAAGAATTTTAATTTTTTATTTTACTGTTATAGGTAATAATAAAAGGTGTAACCTGTGAATTTTACAGCTGCTCTTGGTCTTCCTATGCTTTCTGACCTGTGCCTCAATGACAAGGGGATGTGGCCTATCTGGACTTTAGCAAGGCCTTTAACACCGTGCCACACAGGGGGTTGATAAAGAAACTGAGCAGCCTAGGGTGGGATCCAAAGTGGTGAATTGGTTTAGAAACTGGTTAACAGATAGGCAACAGATGATGGTGGTTAATGGCACTCACTCCAATGATAGGAGGGTGACCAGCGGGGTACCACAGGGCTCAGTACCAGGACCAGTCCTCTGCAATGTCTTCATAGGTGACATTGTAGAAGAACTGGAAGGAAAGGTATGTCTTTTTGCAGGTAATACCAAAATCTGAACTAGGGTGGACACTTGGGAGGGGGGTGGCGAGAATGAGCAGGGATTTGGGGAAACTTGGGGAGTGGCCAAAAGCATGGCAGTTGGAGTTCAATGCCAAAAAGTGCAAAATCATGTACCCTGGGCATAGGAACCCAGGAGCTGAGTATAGGATGTGGTGATATACTGGCAGTCATTAAACAGGAAAGGGACCTTGAGGTTATCATATCTGAGGATCTCAGAGTGGCAGGGTAGTGTGACAAAAAAGTGGGTAGGGCTAGTGTGATGTTGGGGTGCACAGGGAGGGGTATCTCCAGCAAGTTGTCAATCAGGTTGCTCTGTATAATTTGTATTTTCTTAGAGAATAAGTCATGAATTTGTTAGAAAGTATACCGGTGTTCAAATTTTTGGGGGGGTTTTCATAGATAGATGGCGAACTGTATTAGTTGCAGTATTTTTAACCTTTTTATGGTAGATTTTGTATGTTTGTGTTTTTGGTTTTTTTTGTTGGTATATTGTGTAACCACCTACAAATGGGGGTTCTCGAAAAGTCTTCCTTGAGCTTGCCTAAATGCTCACTGCCAGGCTGGTGTTCTGCGTTTTAGCAGTTTAAACGTTATTGCCAGAGAGTGCCTGTATAGCCTCTGTGTACTGTCTCTTTAAGAGCTGCCTGGATTGCAGTTATAATTAGTCTGGTAGGGGGCTGAGTGTTTCTATGCTCGAGTCCCGCCCGGGCTGCCAAATAATCGCTCTATCCTGCCATCGCTATTAATGCAGAGGGAGCTCTGTTAGAAGATGTACTTGTTTGCTGATCATTTATTAGAATAGTAATAATAACAATATTGCAGTTTACCTAACCTGCCTTCTTTGCAGCATGAACATTTCTGTTTATCTCCACCATCTTGGTCCTGGACTGCTGAAAATGGGCCAATCAGTACCTTTGGGGACTCTAAAATGGAGCCTGTGCCCAGGGGCTTTGTGGGAGCAAAATTCTGTAGGAATTGTAGTTTTGGGCTTTTGGTGCCTAAATGAACCTGGAGGGGGAGCCCTTGTTGTGACTGACAGAGGAATTGGCCAACCGAACCTTTTGGATCCCGGGGAAAGTCCCAGACAGCTTGCAGTTTCAGTTCAGATCTGTGTTGGGAAGTGAATGAGTAACAGCTTGAGACAGTCTAGCAGCCATTCTGTGTAGTTTTGCGCGGGAGAACCGTGGAAGGGCCAAGTTTTGGCCTGCCTGTCTGCCTGCTGCCCCTGAGAGGGAGAAGAGAGACTATTCAGACTGAATCCGAGTTGTGAGAATGATTTAATGCCACTGAACTGTGACCAGGCTTTAACCTGAAGAAGATCGAAGATTTGCTGAATGCGATCGGCCTGTCAGGATTTCCAGCCACCTCTGAACTCCCGGTTTGTGCAGAGACTCTGTAATTGCGACCGGATAGCAATCTGCCTGGTATAGTAGAATTTCTTACATGCAAATGTGCTGTGTGCTGTAAGTGGGTCATGATTTGGTTCCCCACTGTGTGCTGAACTGTGTTCTGCTTGCTGGAGGCTGCATCCGGCTCCCACGGTCTGCATCCGTATTCATCTCCATTGGGCCTGGGCCTTGCCACACTGGCCCAGCCAGACTACCCGTTGCACAGAGAAAGCCATCGATGAGAGACCTGCCTGGGGATCAGCCTCCTGCTCATGCTTTGAACAGGAATGACACCTCGGTGTTTCATGTGGGCCCTGCTTCTCCTGGCACTCCAGTTCAACAACCTGCTGTCTTGATTTCGTCCTGCCTGTGTCCTGTATTGGGTATCGTGAGTAAACATCAGGGTAGCTCCCTGCAACAACAGCTGAATCTAAAGTGCTGTCATCTCATTGCTTTGTTGTCTTTTCTGTCACAAACTGAGCCCTCCGGCTCCAAGTTACAAATAGTGTGTGTGTGATGCATGTTGCTTTCTTCCATCACAGGGCCCTAACCAGCTGCGACGCCGGCCTACCCCAGGCAACATTCCTGGCTAGCCCACCATCTTCCTACCTGGGTACCCAGAGTGTGTGACTTTGTAGGGACTCTGAAGTGCATGCATAACTGTCTGATTGATATAGCCTTTAAGCAAATCAACCTGATTACGCCCCTCCCTTGTTCAAGTCCCCTGACTAAATCAGATCTCTTTTTGCATTTAACCTGACTGTGGTTCCAGTTTGTGCCAAAAGTACTGTACTGTTGCTATTTGCTGTGCATAACCTTGTTTTACAGGGGGTCTCCAGGGTCAAGCTAGAGGAACCAGTCCTGGTGGTAAGTGCAAACAGTGTGGGTAATTGCCTGGTGAATAAGGGTCATTGTGAAAGTGATTATTGTGTATTGTTCAGGCCACTAGAAGGGAAAGAGGGGGGTTACAGTGTCCCAGAGGGCTGTGCCCATGTTAGCGTGACCACTAACAACCCTTACCTCTGGGTGGAAGCACCCGTTTCAGTACCCAGGCCCCTTAACCTACTGCTAGCCGAGCAGGCAGGGGTAGTAGCCCTTGGGATAGCACCACCTGGGGGTTACATCTTGGAGGCTCACCTCTGGGATTTTGTGCCTTCTAGTGGCCGGAGATGGGAATTACCCCAATATGTTTAGAACTGCTGACAAAATGGAGGAGCTTGCTATGCCTAAACTCAAGATTGTCCCCCACAAGCTGTTAGTGCACCTAATGATGGGGTGGAGCGAGGCACAGGGGGTAAATCCCCAACAGGCCCTCCTGTTAATGGATGTCCTGTTAGGGACCACTAATGCTGTTATTGTAGAGACTGTCGAGCAAAGTAAGTGTTTGGGGAAGGTTGAAGTTAAGGGAAGGGGAGGGATTCGGACCTGTTTGACCAGACCATGGTGATCCTCCTCTCCTGCAGCTCCCCTATAGATCCAGAGAAAGTGCCCCCCATGATTCTGTCAGAAGGGTCCCAAAAGGGGTAGAGGGTCATCCATTTGCACAGTGATCTGGCTACCCCGGGAGGGTTCCCCCAGCATAGAGGGGTTCAAGGACAAGCTGCTTAGGTTGTTAGTTTCTGAGGGGCGAACCGCCTAAGAGTTAGTGAAGGTGCTAGACCTTTCTGAAGAACCCATGCCATTGCAGTCCCCGGCAGCATCTCTTGCCTCCCCTAGGATCTCCCCTGTGGTCACCTCCCCCATAGTAATTCCATCTGTACACCTCGATTTGTACCGTAGACTTAGACTTTTTTCGGGTACAGTCCCAGTGCCCGTAGGGCAAGATGACCTAGAAACGTGGATGGACTATGCTACCCCCCTGGTCCAGGAATGGCAGTGCTCTGAAAGGGAGAAAAGAAAAAGACTTATGGAGAGTTTGAGGGGCCCTGCACTGGAGGCCATATGCTTCCTATGAGCCACTACCCCAGGGGCTACTGCGGCTGAATACCTCTCTGCACTGGAAGGGTTTTGGAAGTACTGAGTCAGGGGACGATTTACTGTGGAAATTTAAATCCGCCAAGCAATGGAAGAATGAGAAGTTGTCTATGTTTGTTACCAGAATTGAGAGGGCTCTGCAGAGGGCTCACAGAAAAGGAAGGGTGCCTGCTAATGAACTGAATCGGGTCAGATTGGACCATATTCTCAAGTCAGCCAGGTACTCTAGTGTGTTGATGCCAAAACTCAAGTTGCAAGACAGGAAGTTTAATCCTCCTGAGTATTGTCACCTCATGAAAGAGATTTGTGAAGCAGAAAACAATGAAGAGGGATGGGAGCCCTATGTTGGGGTTGCTCGTACCTGCCAAACTCCTGAGAGAAGTGATGAGACTGAGGTGCAGCAAATGAGAGAACTGATCAAAGAATTGACAGAGTTGAGAGTCAGTCAACAAGCTGCTGAGGCAGGCAGAGATACTAACATCTATCAGGCACCTCCTGAGTCAAGGGGCGAGGTCCCACCTGGTGGATTGAGGATGCACGTTGTCTCCTCAGAAACCCAGACTGAGGGTAACCTACTGGAAGAAGTACGAGAATTGAGAGCCCTGGTGGGGGACCTACTACGAGCCACACAAACCCCCAAACTTGGTGGAAGTCCAGAGGATCAAGAACGCAAGTCACAAGTCAAAGAAGGGCCACGAGGTGCCCCTGATGTACCCAAGCAGGGAGACAGCCCGCAACCACTCAGAGACTCTAGAGCACCCAATTTTTACTACCACTGCAGGGAGGACGGGCATACCTGGTTCACCTGTCGCTCACCAGAGAACTTGAGAAAGGTTACTATTAGGCTACTAGCCTGGCTGCGACGGAGCAATAACCGACCGCAAGTTGGAGCCACTCAGAAGAGTTATTCTTCCAAGGCCGCTGCCAAGTCGACATCCAAGTCTGTATCGCCTGTGTGGTCCAAGGTGGTGGGTCCCTCAATGGAGACTACAGTGAAGGTGAACGGTGTATCCACCCGGGCTGTGCTTGACAGTTGGTCTCAAGTGACCATAGTGTTCCAAGACTGGTATCAAAAGCATCTGCTGGATGTGCCCCTACAACCCTTGGAAGGTTTACATGTGTGGGGGTTGAGCAAGAAGTCTTATCCGTATTCAGGATATATTCAGATCTGGCTGTCTTTCCCTACCTCAGTGGCTGGAGTAGATGAACAAGTCGAGACACTTGCCTTAGTGTGTCCCACTACCGGACTATATGATGGGGTTCCTCTATTAATTGGGATGAATGCCCACATGTTTGGGAGACTGGCACAACTCTGTCACGAGAAGCAAGAGCAACAGACTGGGCGGGCCCTAAGAATTCCGGCTCTGATCAAAAGGGCCTATGATTTGCAACGGAAACCCGAGGAAGTAGACCAGGATGATCGTGTGAAAGAAGGATCCTGAATCTCTGGTACTGGCACCCAATGACCTGTGTACCATTCACGGGGAGGCTCGCCTCCGGAAAGATGGCAAGAACAAAATATTAATGTTGGATGCACCAGGCGATGGAAAGTTACCAGAGGGATTGTTGGTCAAACCCAGCATCTTGCCTGGCCATGCCCACGCCTATGCACGAGTGATCGTTCAGATTCAGAATGTGCCAGATCGGGAAATCCGGGTGAACAGAGGGTGCACCTTAGCTACAGTACACTGTGCAGACACTGCTGTATTGCCCAGCAACAAGTATGCTGGCGAAAAGGAGAGAGTGACCCTGGACTTACTTGACTTTGGTGATTCCCCACTGCCAGCTGAATGGAAGGCTAGAATTAACAAGAAACTTGCCCAGAGGGACCAAGTGTTTTCATTATAAGAATGGGATGTGGGGTGTGTCCAGGGTGCAGAGCATCACATATGCTTGCATGATGACCGGCCATTTCAAGAGAGATCCTGACGCCTCGCCCCAGCGGACATAGATGATGTGAGGAGACACCTGCAGGAAATGCTCACTGCTGGCGTGATACAAGAATCAAGGAGCCCATATGCCTCTCCCATTGTGGTTGTGCGTAAGAAGAATGGGTCTGTGAGGATGCATGTTGATTATCGAACCCTGAACCGGCGGACCATCCCAGATCAATACACCATGCCCCGTATACAAGATGCCCTGGATTGCTTGAATGGGAGCAAATGGTTCTTGGTACTGGATCTTCACAGCAGATATTACCGGATTCTGATGGCCCTGGAGGACCGTGAGAAAACAGCCTTCATCTGTCCTTTGGGGTGCTACAAATTCATGAGAATGTCACAGGGGATTCTGGGTGCCCTGGCCACCTTTCAGCAACTGAAGAAACATGCAGTGGTAGATATGAACTTGCTGGAATGTCTAGTGTACCTAGATGATGTCATTGTGTTCAGACGCACATTAGAGGAGTATGAGACCCGACTGTTTAAAGTTCTGGACCGATTGGAAGATTTCGGCCTCAAGCTGTCCATTGACAAGTGCCAGTTTTTTCAAACCTCCATGAAGTATGTAGGGCACATAGTATCTGCAGAAGGGATAGAGACCAATCCCAGTAAGGTTGAGTCACTGACTACTTGACCACAGCCCCATAACTTTAAAGAACTACAAAAGTTTTTGGGGTTCTGTGGTTATTACCGCAGGTTCATAAAAGACTATTCCAAGGTGATTTGCCCGCTCCTGAATCTTACCCAGGGTTACCCCCTATGAACCGTAAATACAAAAAAGGGGCTGTCAAAGAACCCGAGAAAGTGTACTTCCGAACAGGTGAACCTTTTGGGCCCCGCTGCACACCCGAATGTGAAGCAGCCTTCCACAAAGTCATATACCAGCTCACCCACACCCCCATCCTCGCCTATGCTGCCCCTACCAAGCCCTACGTGCTGCATACGGATGCTAGTCTGCAGGGCCTAGGAGCTGTGCTGTATCAAGACCATGAGGATGATTTGAGACCAGTAGCGGTCACCAGCAGGAGCTTGACCCTATCAGAGCGAAACTATCCTGTGCACAAGCTAGAGTTCCTTGCCCTAAAATGGGCCATCGTTGACCAGTTTCATGAGTACCTCTATGGGGCAAAGATATTGGTGAAGGCCAACAATAACCCGTTAAACTATGTACAGACCTCAGCTAAGTTAGACGTCACTGGGCACCGGTGGCTTTCTGCCTTGTCAACCTATGATTATGCAGTTGAGTACAGACCAGGACTGAACCATATTGATGCTGACGCCCTGTCACGAAGGCCCACTTCCAAGAGTGATTGGGTCAGGCTGTCTGAACCTGACATCCAAGCATTGTGCCAAAAGTTTGACAGAGATGAACAGATGTCTGCAGACACAGTGGACTGTCTAGTAGATTGCTTGGGCCCTCCTGATACCTGCATACCGGCTGCCTTTTGCCATTTCTCGGCTCTAGATATTAGTGCACTACCACAACATGGCAATGACAGTATTCAGTGGGCTCAATCCCAAGATCCTATGATTCAACCCGCACTTGATGCGCTGAGTGCGGGGAAAGATGTCTCTAAGTTGCGTTCCCCTGACTTGCGAACTACCCTATTGTTTAAAGAAGGCCCCAGGTTGAAGTTACTCAATCAGTTGTTATACAGAGAGACAGTGGAGCATAGTGGTCAAGTAGACAAGCAACAATTGGTCCTGCCCACGGCCTTTAAACACTTGGTACTGAGGTCCCTCCACAATCACATGTGGCACCTCGGTATTGACAGGACTCTCGACCTGGTACGATCTCAATTCTACTGGCTCAAGATGGGAGCGATGTTGAGCACCATGTAAAGACCTGTAGTTGTTGCCTCCAAAGAAAAGCCCTGCCTCAGAGGGCTGCCCCCCTTGTCAATATCACTACCAGCGCCCTCATGGAACTGGCCTGCATAGATTCGCTGTGTTTAGAACCTGATCAACAGAATATTGGCAATGTGTTAGTGGTTATGGATCATTTCACATGGTATGCACAAGCTTTTCCAACTAAAGATCAAAAGGTCTCTACCGTGGCCAAGGTGCTAGTGGAAAAATTCTTCGTCCACTATGGTGCCCCCCAGCGGATCCACTCTGACCAAGGCAGAGACTTTGAAAGTAGGCTAATCAAAGAAATGCTCTCTCTGTGGGGGGTGTGGAAGTCAAGAATCACCCCTATCACCCGCAGGGGGACCCTCAACCAGAACGTTTTAACCACACCCTTCTACACATGCTGGGCACCCTCCATCCAAAAGACAAGCATAAATGGAGCCAGCAGATTAGCACCTTGGTACACGCATACAATTGCACCAAAAATGACACTACTGGGTTCTCCCCCTACCGTCTCATGTTCGAGAAGGAGGCCCGACTGCCAGTTGATGTCTGCGTTGGGGTCTCTCCAGACAGGGTCCGGCCAAAAACTACCTGCAGTATGTACAGAAACTGAAAGCTCAACTGAACCATGCATATCAACTGGCCCATGAAAAAGGCCGCCAAGAGAAATATTGCTAACAAAGAGAGGCACGATAAGAAAGTAAAGGCTCAAGAGCTATGGCCCGGAGACCATGTGTTGTTACGCAATTTGGGACTACTTGGCAAGCACAAAATTTCTGATAGGTGGCACCATCTTCCTCATATAGTAGTTGGAAAGTTGGATGATCTACCAGTGTATAAGGTACGCCCAGAGAATAACTCCAAAGCTGTCAAGACCATGTACCATAACCACTTGCTGCCCATCGACCAAGTTATTATTGAAGCTGAGCCAGCAGACATTGCCTCCTCTGGGCAGGTGACCCGTGCTGCTGCAAAAAAGAGACAGAGTCAACCTACCCCAGTGGTTACAGATTTAAGGTTTCACCCGCAGCAGGCCCAGAATGATAGTGACTGTCAATCCACCTCTGATGATAGTGATTGTGACAATGCCTATTACCCCTCCTATGAACTGAGTCAGCTGTTTTGAGGTAACCCTATGAAAAATTTTGGAGATGAAGCTGGGCCTTCAGGACTGCATAACCCCCCAGTTTCTTCTTTGGAGCCAATGCTCCCTGAAAGTGAAGTGCAACGTATCACATCTGAGGCTGCAGACTCCCTGTGTTTTGTGGAACTGTATGAATTGCCCGAAGAAGGGGCTGATGGTCTGAGTCTCTCTGGTGACACACCAGAACCTGAAGAACAATATGAGAATGCTGACAGCCCCCTTTCAGTGCCGCAAAGCCTAATTGTGCCTGAACCTTCTCAAAATGAGCCAAGTGTTGTGGAACCAGAGCCTACAGAACAAGGAGCTGACAGTGCTCCAAGTTTGGACATTTCCATTCATGCAGAAGCACCCCTCACAAGTGACGAAAGCTCCAAGACTAGTGCGGAAAGTACAGAGACTGTGGTTATTCCCCCCCAGAAAGACTGGCCGAGCTGCCAAGCCAGTATTGCGATTCAGTTATGATTCTCTCAGGAGGCCAGTGGATTTGCCTCTTAATGCGGTTCACAAAGGTGTTTATGTTTCTCAGAGCTCACTACCCAAACTGAGCTTAAGTGCCAATTCCAGACTGATTGTTCTTCCTTCTTAGTATGGTGCCCATGCCCCATCCAGCCCCAAGTTAGCTGATAGGGAAGGGCCCCCTCCTACATTGTTTACTGTGCAAGAAATTATAACATGAATCAGTATTGTAATTTTTAAAGTATGTTAATCATAGTAGAATCAGTATCACCTGTATGAAACATTCATAAGTACTGTCATTATGGATATAGTATTGTGAAGTGTAGTGAATATGTATAGTAAAGTAATAAGTTTATGTTAACTGATGCATGATGGTACAGACTTGATGCGGACGCCAAGTTTTCTCCAGGCAGGGAAGGGTGTAACTCCCCTACGAATGGGGGTTCTCAAAAAGTCTTCCTTGAGCTTGAATAAATGCTCACTGCCAGACTGGTGTTCTGCGTTGTAGCAGTTTAAACATTATTGCCAGAGAGTGCCTGTATAGCCTCTGTGTACTGTCTCTTTAAGAGCTGCCTGGATTGCAGTTATTTATTTATTTATTAGTTTTTGGTAACTGGGTAAGTGCACTAGGTAACAATCCTGCCTATTTTCAGGCACGACCCGGGAGAGTACAAAACAGAATACAGATATGAACAGTTGAACAACATTCACATAAGAATATCAAATACAATAGGCAAAAACATAATAGTACAGGTTGAGATACATCAGGGGATTGATAATGCAGTCAAATTATACTCACACAAAAATGTGTAAGGTAAAAGGTGTGATTTGGCAATGGGAGGAGCATGCTCTTATCCATCCTCGGCCAAGCTTAGTGGACAAACAGAAGCACACAAATAATATTCCATGAGGAGACACAAATAATATTCCATGAGGAGAGATTATACATTGACAGCTACAAATCATGAGACTCAGTAACAGCTCCAAGTTATGAACAGTTACAGTTACCTAGGGCATAGAGGTGAGAGAACAGGGAACGCTTAAAAGAAAGATGGGAGGTGGAGTTTTTAACCTGTGGGGGGAGCAAGTTCCAGAGTTTAGGAGCAAAATGTGAGAATGCCTGTTCACCCATTTTGGTCACACAGGGCCGTACTGAGAGCACTGGGACAGAAGAGGACCTAAGGGTGCAGGAGTGGGAGACCGGGGTAATCAAGTCAGCCAAAGAGGCCGGGTGAGGTGGTCTAGTAAGGGAGTCAACAAGACACCCAAGGGTATATGTCCGTAGGTCTTTGGGAGACGACCAGTTTAGGCCAGAGTAGAGTAGGCAGTGGTGAGTAAGACACAGGGCTGATAAGACGAACCCACAGATATTATTGTAGGAGGTGTCCCACTTGCAGAGCACCCTGGCATTGGCAAGGTAAAGAACCGGGAGGGCATAAAGGAGTTGAGGGAGTAATACTCCTCTAGCTACTGATAGCCTGGCTGTTGGTGTGAGTGAGTGGCGCACAAGACAGGCAGCTCTTATTTTAGCACTGACAGTTCAACAAACCTCATTGATATGTGCTGAAAAATCAAGAGCAGGGTCAAGCGTAACCCCCAGGTATCTGAAGGTAGGGGTGTTTGGGACCGTAGCGCCATCACCGCAGTAGACGAGGAGCTTAGGAGCCTCAGAGGGCACCTTTATAGAGGATCCAAAGAGCATAGCCTGGGTTTTACCTATGTTTTGGATTTGATGGTTATCCGAGAGCCAGGATTGAAGGGATTGAAAGTCATGTGAGAGTTTGCGGTTTATGTCGTCCATAGATTTGGATGAATAATAGAGCACAAGATCATCAGCGTACATGAGAATGTTACTGGGATGAGAGGAACTGGGAATATCATTTAGGAACAGGGAAAAGAGTAGAGGACCCAGTATGGAACCCTGTGGAACACCGCGGGTGATAGGAATGGGGAAGGGGAGAGAACCTTATGCAAAGCAACAGCCTGAGTGTGGTTATCAAGGTAACTACCAAACCAGGATAGGGTAGAGACAGATGCCCCTAGGGCTTGCAGCTTAGTCAGCATAAGCAGGTGGTGGACCATATCGAACGCTTTAGAAAGGTCGATGAACACTGCTCCTGTGAGTTGGCCCTTGTCCATATTACCTTTGATATCACCGGTAAGTTGTGTCAGTGCCGTGGTAGTGCTGTGCCAAGCCCTAAAGCCACGTTGACAAGGGGATTGAAGATTATACTTAAGAAGGTGCTCAGAGACCTGTCGATGGACAAGTTTCTCCAGTAGCTTGCTGAGCGTTGGGAGAAGTGAGATGGGGCGGTAGTTGGACAGTTGTTTATCATATCCCTTCTTAAAAACGGGAATAGTTCTGGCCATTTTCCAGACCAAGGGGACAGAGGCAGTGCTGATAGAAAGGTTGAAAAGCCTGGTAATGGGTACTGCAAGCCAGGAAGCAAACTAAGTATCTCAGGATGAATACTACCTGGGCCTGGGCTACCACTAGCCAGAATGGTTTTGAGTAGATTTAGAACTTCATGGTATATGACTGGAGCCAGCTCCAGGGTAGGGTGAATGAGGGTACTGGGGAAGCTGCAGGCCAGGCTTTTTTGGAGCCAGGAGGGGGTAGGAGTAGGTAGCGAGAAGAAGAGGGAGTTGAAAGCATTAGCAATGGTGAGAGGGTGGTTACAGTGGGCATCATTTAGATAACATATCTGTGGGTGTCTGAGGCTTGTTGTTCCCAAATATTTCCTTGATTTGGGACCAATACTGTTTAGGGTTACAGGCAGAGGAAATTAGGAGATTCCTCTAATAAGAACTTTTTGCCAGGCGAATTTCCTTTTTGCAAGTGTTCTCTAAGGCTCTGTAGGCTTCAGCGTTGGTACATAGATGGGAGGCCTTCCACGCAGACCATAGTTTATCCCTGAGTTTCAGAAGGTGGAGCAGGGGACGCTTGAGCCATTTGGTAACCTTCCCTTTTCCCCTCCTTGTGGTGACCGGGATGTGTCTGTTTTGCAGCACGAGTAGGGCAGAGTTGAAGTAGGCTGTAGCGATGTTTATATCGTCAATATGGTAGAGGGGAGACCAGTCAACTAGGTCAAGATCGTGAGTGAAGGCGTCCGTATTTAGGTTGGAGAGATTGGAGAAAGTTGTCACTTTTTTTTTTTTTTGTTTTGGTGTATTTATTTGTGCGCCTATCCCTGGGAGCCCGCATCAGCCCGACTGGACCCCCAGCTCCGACTCCTGGAATTACCGGGACTTACCTTATGCCCAGACTGAGAGCGGTGCCTGCGGGAGGTTGGGCTTCATCCAGCCGCTGGGGAATTTTTCTCCTCCATTTTTCTCCCTTGTTAACCCGGGGCCCCAGGAGTAGAGACGCATGTGCGTAGAGGCGCGCATGAGTACTACAGCCCCATCCACCCACCCTATGGCCTAATGCCTGTGTGTTCCCTCGGCTGTTCCACTCCCAGTCTCCACCAGGAGGCAGACCTGCACCGAGGGATGCACCAGATCCTCCCCAGAGAGGAGAGCTGCCTTTTGGCTGCTCTAGTCAGCTCCGTACCTCCCCCCCGCCGGTCTCTGACGGCCCAAGCTCAGATATGGTGTCCAGATACGGTGTCCAGCGCCTCAGCTCTGAAAGTCAGCACTTTTGATGGGAAGGAGGGGTAGGATGTATCCCAAATACAGTACACAGGGGAGAGATCACTTATGGTGTCAGGCAGAACGCCAGCCAAGGTAATAAACTCCTTCCTATTTGTCAGGATCCAGTCAAAGAAAGTGGCACAGGTGCCACCATGGGAGATCTTAGTGGGTTCCTGTATAAGCTGAGAGAGATTGGCCCTGCTTATCGTGGAGGATAGTAGTGAGGAGGTAGGTCCGGCCCAAACTAGGTTAAAATCCCCAAGACAGATTATGCCATTTTTACCAGTCACAAATAGTAAATATTCCATGAACTCCCCAAGCCCCAGTTTAGAGTTTCTAGGCGGTAAATATACACGGAAGATATGGAGTTTCATAACACCCCAAGCAGTAGGAGAGAATGAAGAACCTCACAGTTTGTGAGAGGGGGATCCTGCACTAAGGTGATGTTCAGATGAGCTTTGTAGTAAAGTGACAGGCCTCTGCCTCTTTTAGCACTGGTCTGATCTGCCCTAAGCATTTTATAGACATGAAGGGAGCACTGGGAATCAGTAACAGAGGGCTTAAGCCACGTCTCAGATATGGCTAAGATATCAGGGTTGTTCACTCTGATCCATGCCACCAGGTTTGGCCAAGAGGCTCCTAGTGTTAATGTGAGCAAAGGTGAGACTGGAAGACTAGGGCAACTGGTGCAAAGGGTGAGACTGGGCGGGATTAGTGGCCTGGGGGGGACCTGGATTAGTCTCAACATCCCCCGCCAGAGTAAGGGATAGGGTAAATATCCAGAGTGTGGCAATCATGTAGACCCGAGCTGCACATCTAGGGGAGATGGCAAACCTAAACTGGAAAAATCTAATAACCCCAGTTGTTTGAAAATAAGCCCGAACAGTGGAAGAGTATAAGGGATGGGATCTGTTAGTAGGTTGGAGAAGCAGAAATTATCCAGTGAGCATACAGAGGAGGGAGCAGTATTCTTAGCAGGACCAGAGAGAACTGTGAGAATCCATAATAAAAGTGCAACAGAGAGCAGGGTGAATATTGACCTGGTAGCCATTATGAGATTGTAGTGAGACAGGGGGCAAAAGAAAATGGTGAGAGAGAGGGCATAAAGGTGGAGCGCTAGGGTGAGTGCTAGTAAACAACCAGAAATGCAAGCAATGTAGAGAAGCAAGAAAAGGCGACCTCTAGTGGTCAGAGAATAAAATGTGCAGATGGGAAACTAGGGACAAAAAAAAAAGTATCGCAAGAGAGTACCATATAAAAGTAACACCAGCTAAGGCTGGGAGGGTATTGGGGGGTGGGCAGGGACCAGCTCTCTTCCTTGCTGGTGCGCAGTTACTCCGTACCTTGCTTCATTTGGGGGAGGGGGGGCTTCTCCAGCAGTGCCCTTGCGACCTGGACCCTCGGCGGTTCCCAGCTGAACTTGCTTCGCTTCAGGGGAGGAGAGCTTCTCCAGCAGTGCCCTCGCAACCTGGACCCTCTGCGGATCCCAACTGAACTTGCTTCATTTTGGGGAGGGAGGAGGGCTTCTCCAGCAGTGCCCTCATGACCTGGACCTTCGGCGGATCCTAGCTGAACTTGCTTCACTTTGCTCCGGGGGGGGGCTTCTCCAGCAGTGCCCTCACGACCTGGACCCTCGGCAGATCCCAGCTGAACTTGTTTTGTTTCAGGGGGGTAGGGGAGGGCTCCTCCAGCAGTGCCCTCATGACTTGGACCCTTGGCGGATCCCAGCTGAACTTGCTTTGTTTCAGTGGGGAAGGGCTTCTCCAGCAGTGCCCCTGTGACCTGGACCCTCGGTGAATCCCAGCTGAACTTGTTTCATTTTGGGAAGGGGAGGACTTCTCCAGCAGTGCCTTCGCGACCTGGACCCCCGGCGGATCCCAGCTGAACTTGCTTCATTTCAGGGGGCTTTCCAGCAGTGTTTCTTCAACCTGGGCCCTCAGCGGATCCCAGCTGAACTCTGCTTCATTTCTGGGGAGGGTTTCTCCAGCAGTGTCCTCGTGACCTGGACCCTCAGTGGTTCCCAGCTGAACTTGCTTCATTTTGGGGGGAAGAGCTTCTCCAGCAGTGCCCTCGCGACCTGGACCTTTGGCGGATCCCAGCTTAATCTGGGAGGGAGCTGAGTGTTTCTACGCTCGAGTCCCGCTTGGGCTGCCAAATAATCGCTCCATCCTGCCATCACTATTAGTGCAGAGGGAGCTCTGTTAGAAGATGTATTTGTTTGCTGATCATTTATTAGAATAGTAATAATATTGCAGTTTGTCTAACCTGCCTTCTTTGCAGCATGGACTTTTCTGTTTATCTGCACCATCTTGGTACTGGACTGCTGAAAATGGGCCAATCAGTACATTTGGGGACTCTAAAATGGAGCCTGTCCCCAGGGGCCTTGTGGGAGCAAAATTCTGTAGAAATTGTAGTTTGGGGTTTTTGGCACCTAAATGAACCTAGAGGGGGAGACCTTTTTGTGACTGACAGAGGAATCAGCCAACCAAACCTTTTGGATCCTGGGGAAAGTTCCAGACTGCTTGCAGTTTCAGTTCAGATCTGAATTGGGAAGTGAAGGAGTAATAGCACGAGACAGTCGAGCAGCCGTTCTGTGTAGTTTTGCACGGGAGAACCATGGAAGGGCTGAGTTTTGGCCTGCCTGCTGCCCCTGAGAGGGAGAAGAGACACTATTCAGACTGAATCCAAGTTTTGAGAATGATTTAATGCCACTGAACTGTGACCAGGTTTTAACCTGAAGACCACCAAAGATTTACTGAATGCGATCGGCCTACCAGGATTTCCAGCCACCTCTGAACTCCCGGTTTGTGCAGAGACTCTGTAATTGTGACCAGATAGCAATCTGCCTGGTACAGTAGAATTTCTTACATGTAAGAAAAAATTACTCACCATAGCAATGTTGCTTTTTCTAATGTAGTCTTGCTGTATTCTGACTATATGCAGTTAGCCCCAGCACTTGAACTGCTCCGTAGAGGAAAGAGTTAACTCTATGCAGAAGCATAGAATGTTGAGCTCAAGCTCAGTTTTCAGACCTCTGACTCTGGTACTCTGCAGTGTAACCGTCAGATTCTTACGAGCACTAAACTAACTAACTCAATAGGTATAAATTGTTTTAAAATTTTGTGCCAAATGGTAATAACAGATTTTTAGGGTCAAACAACTCAAGTCAAGAACCCCAAAAAGAATATAAGCAGGTCATGAAACAACCAAAATTCATAATAAAAAACAGAAAAAACCCTTAAAAAGATAAGGGCATGCCAAGTACACCTCTGGGGTGCAGCACTGTACCTGCCAAACCACATCCAAAAACCTACTAGGTTCCAGGAGGGGAGGCAGGAAGGGAGGTCAGAATACAGCAAGACTCCATTAGAAGAAACATTACTATGGTGAGTAATTTTTTCTTCAAATAACGTGAAGTCTTGCTGTATTCTGACTATATGCAGACTACCAAGCAGTACCCCCTTGGAGGAGGGAGTCACAGAACCTATTTTGGGAACAGGCTCTGCAGCACAGTCGTGCCAAACCTAGCATCACTTCAAGACTGAATGTCCAAAGAGTAATGCTTGGTAAATGCGTGAACAGATTTCCAGGTGGCTGCTTTACAGATGTCCACTAAAGGTATATCTCTAGCTGCTGTGACTGAAGCAGCTGTACCTCTGGTAGAACGAGCCCTCAGGCCCGAAGGAGGCTCTTTCCCAAGTTTTGAATAGCAGAACTGGATACAGGAGACAATCCACCTGGCAATTGTTCTCTTGGTAGCAGGTTTACCCTTTCCCACTTCTCCATAAGTGAGAAACAACTGAGAACAGTCATTCCTATGGGCCTTAGTGTGCTCCACATAGTAACTAAGAGCCCTCTTTACATCAAGACTGTGTAATCTTCTCTCTCCAGAGGAAGAATGATCAGTGAAAAATACAAGCAATGACAACTGATTCAAATGAAAGTCTGACACCACCTTAGGGAGAAACTTTCTGTTGGTGCGAAGGACCACCTTATCCCTGTGAAATGAAATGAAATTAGATTCCACTGATGAAGCCTGTAATTCACTGATTCTCCTGGCAGAGGTAATAGCTACCAGGAATACAGTTTTCCAAGTCAAATATTTCAGCTCAGCTGAGGATAAAGGCTCAAAAGGGGGTTGCATAAGCTGTGCTATACAGATATTCAGATCCCAAGGAGTAGGCTCCCTAAAGGGAGGGTTAACATGTACTAAACCCTTGAAAAATTTCTTGAAAATTGGATGAGAAGCTAGGGAAGAGCCCTCGCCAGCAGAAAGGAAAGCAGACACAGCTGCTAAATGTACCTTGAGAGTAGTAGGCCGGAGGCTTAAGCTATTAAGATGCACCAGATAGTCCAGTACAGTAGCAATATCAGCCAACTCTGGCTGGACAGATTTCTGGGAACACCAAAACCCAAATCTTTTCCATTTGGAGTTGTAAGTCTTTCTGGTACCAGGTTTTCTGCTAACCTTTAGAATGTCCAAGACTGATTGAGAAAGGTTTAGACTTGCATATTCTAGCTATCCAAGAGCCAGGCCTTGAGCCTGAGAGTCTGAAGATTCAGGTAAAGGATCCTCCCTTGTGAGTAGGTAAGATGATTGAACTGTCTGGGAAGACACAGAGGCATTGTTACTGACAGTGACAAGAGAAGAGGGTACCAAGGCTGTCTGGCCCAGTCTGGAACCACTAGAATCACCATGCAGAGCTGAGACCTGATCTTGATCAGGACCCTGAATATCAGAGGAAAAGGAGGGAATGCATACAGAAACCTGCTTGTCCAATTCAACGAGAGAGCATCCTGATGGACAGAGCCCAGAAGAGGCGGTCTGCAACAAAAGAGAGGAAGCTGGTGATTGTCTGGGGCTGCAAAGAGATCTATCTCTGGAGTGCCCCACCTCTTGAAAATGACCTGCAGAATTAAAGGATTTAGGGTCCATTCATGATGACCCTGAGAAGTCCTGCTGAGAGCATCTGCTAAAATGTTGTCCTTCCCTGGGAGATGGACAGCCATCAGGGAAGCCTGAAGGGAATAAACCAGATACCATATCTTAATGGCCTCTGTGCACAAGGCCGAGGACCGAGCACCTCCCTACTTGTTGATGTACCACATGGTTGTGGTATTGTCTGTCCTGATCTGCACCACTTTCCCTTGAACCATTGTTGAGAATGTCTGAAGTGCTAGAAAAACAGCTCTCAATTCGAGAAGGTTTATGTGTAGGAGGGACTCCTGGTGTGACCAGGTTCCTTGAGCTGTAAGCTGATCTAGGTGAGCCCCCCCAACCTAGTAGAGAGGCATCTGTGGTGAGAATCACTGAAGGAGCCTGATTAATAAATTGGACACCTTATCGAAGATTATCCTCCTCCAGCCACCACTGAAGGGCCTGGACTAGAGTTTGAGACACTGGAACCAATTTGGAGAGAGGGTCTCTTTTCTGACACCAATAAGATCCGAGATGAAACTGAATATCTCTCATCTGAAACCTTGCTCCCTGGACCACAGCTGTGGATGCTGCCATGTGGCCCAGCAACTGTAGAAAGTGTCTGGCTGGATGAGAAACTAGAGGACGAAAAGAAGAAGCCAGGGTGATCGGAGACTGAACCCTTGAGAGAGGAAGAAATGCCTTTAAATAGTGTTTGTTTCCACACAATGAAGGTGAGAAGCTGGGCTGGTTCCAGAACATACTTTTCTAGGTTCAGAATGAAGCCCAAGGATTCTAGAAGTCTTTGAGTGACCTCTAAGGCTGACTTGACTTGGTCTGAGGACTGGCCCACTAGGAGCCAATCGTCTAGGTATGGGAACAGAAGGATACCCTGTCTCCTGAGGAATGCCACCACTACTGCAAGACACTTAGTGAACACCCTTGGAGCAGATGTTAGGCCGAAAGGCATAGCTCTGAATTGGTAATGGCCTGAGGGCAACTCGAACCTGAAAGACTTTCTGTGGGAATGTCTGATAGGTATGTGGAAGTAAGCATCCTTGATATCCAGAGAAGTTAGCCAGTCTCCTGGTCTCAGAGAGGGAAGAATTACACCCAAAGTTACCATCTTGAATTTTGGTTTTGTCAGATGTTTGTTCATGTACCTTAAATCTAGGATGGGTCGCCACTCCTCTGTCTTTTTTGGGGTAAGGAAGTATCTGGAATACAGTCCTTTTCCCCTGTGATAAAGAGGTACCTCTACTGCTGCTTGCAGAAGCAGAAGAGAGGAGACTTCTGCCTCTAAGGCTTTTGTCTCCAAGGGAGAGGGAGGACTGAAGGACCTTACTGTCATTTTTGAGAACCTTTTGAAACTGAGAACAAGTCCCTGGCTCACTACTTCCAGGACCCATTTATCTGAAGTAATAGACTCCCAAGCCTGTGAGTAGTGAGACAACCTGCCCCCTACTGGAAATGGGGAGGCGACCCTGATTGACACCTCAGGGTGTCTGCTAGGCAGGGGGCTTAGACTGCATGGATGATGGGGTCCTATTCATCCTATGCCTGCCTCTTCCCCTAAAGAACCCTCTCTGTTGGAAAGAAGAGGAGGAGGAGGTGTGAGCTTGGTAGAAAGGCCTATGAAAAGACCTGCCCCTGCCCCTAAATTGCTGCCTCTGAGGAGTGGTCTGCTTTTCTTTAGCTGCAGCACTCCTGTAGGTGGTCCTATATTCATCCATCTTCTTCATGTAGTTCTCTGTTTGCTCACCAGAGAATTACCAGTTACAGGAAAATCCATGGCCTTAGTCTGGCTATCCTGTGAAAGATTAGTATACCTAAGCCAAGCCAACCTCCTCATGGAGATAGATGTATCCATGACTCTAGAATGGACATCTTTCAAGTCCACAGCAGCATGAAATTGAACTTTGGATGCCTCTATACCATAGCCACCTGCTCCAGCTCGTCTAGCTGGGGAGGAGGAATCCTAGCTAACTCCGGAACCGTATCCCACATCGATTTCTGGTACCAGGCTGTATATGCCATGTAATTTGATTGCCTGAGCCCCAAAGAGGATGCCAAGTACTGTATCTTGGCCATGGCATCCACTTTCCTGGAATCCTTATCCGGGGGTGAGATGCCAGGGGAATATTAGAATTGTCACAGGCTGCAGCTTGCACTACCCCAACATGGCTGCAATGTGCTGTAAGGAATTCCGTACCAGGACCTGACAGGGCATACCTCCTGTCCATTTTTTTATCCACAGGAGGAATGGAAGTAGGAAATTGCATTATTTTCTGTGTCTGTTTCCCCAGGGATGTATGCAAAGGGATAGACACTCTGACTCTACAACATCCATCATTTCCATATAATCAGGTTCCTCCTGATTCTGATCAGCTTCTGCCATAGGAAGCTGAAGAGTCTCAGCCACCTTCTTGGAAAACAAGAAGTGGGAAGGGGACTCAGAAAGCCTGGGAGAGGAAACATCAGAAGGCCTGTCTGGGGAGATGTCAGGCTCTACTGGCTCATTTAGGCCTACAAACTCTCCTTCTTCGTCATCTTCTTCCTCCTCCCAGTTGCCCTCATAATATGCCTCTGGATCAATTTCTGAGGCACCAACTTCCGACCGAACCGATCACATTTCAACCGATGTTGGTTCGGTCGGAACCGGGCAAAGCGATTGCACAATAGTGTAACCCCCTTGTTACCCGGGGTTACTAGAATCCCAGTAAGACCTAGTGGTAGGCAGGGAAGGCAGCTTGTGAAACTCCAGTTAAATGGGTTTCACACTGTCTCACTCTGTTCTCAGTCTCAGCTGAGACTGAGGGATGACATCACCAATAGAACTATCGCAGCTGCATGAGCCACAATGGAATCTGCAGCAAGGGAGTTGGTATAGAACGTTAGGAGGTTTTGAAGTCAGTCAGTCAGTGTGTTCAGTTTGGAGTTGGTGTTGGGAGCTTGCTGAGTAAGCAGCACAGCAGCTCAGTAAATGCTCTAGGAGCCTCAGCCCTGACAGAGGGCTACTTTTAAGGTAAAAAGGGTGTGTGTCACCACCAAAAGAGAGACACAGAAGATAATTGAAGTGGTGGAGACCGCTGTTTTCGGGTCTCAGTGCCCCCTCCCTCCGGGGATGGGGGCAGGAAAGGGTTCCCTGCAGATTCCTGGGACAACCCCCTAGTTCTGCTTCTAAAGGAAAAGCTGCCTGTGTGTTCCAGAGTTTATTTGGGAGAACAAGAAGATTTGTGAGTCGCCTGTGGGGCACCTGCAACGTGAGGGTGAGTGTCTGCTCTTGCTAAAAGGGCCTATGTTTTTCACCCTGGGACTTGTGTGACAATGTGGGGATTGAACTACTAAATATTGGGAAGCCTAGAGTAATGGGCTAAGCAAAGTAAAAGTAGGTTCAAGTCCAGAACTTGTTGGGATGCAAATGATATGTAGAGGAGATGTGACAGACGTCTACCCAGAATCTACATTTGAAAGTTCAGTAAAGGAATTGTTCAGTTTCCAGAGAAATGGCCGGGTATGGGCTGTGGGAGCTGGAGGTGGGTGGCCCTCCATCTTTAGTGACCAGGTCCACCTCTACGGATTTCTTCTGTGGATTTCTACTTTACCTCAGGCACTTGGCCAGTGATGAGGGAAGTACCCAGACGTGGGATTGTAAGGAAAATTCTCTCTAGAATCGAAGGCTCTAGTGTGGTTTGGGGAGCCACAACAGGATAATTGGTTCATTCCTCAAATGGACTGCGGATCAAGGAGTCGGCGGGGGAGCCGGGCCAGTGGGGAAAACCCAAGTAGTGTACAAGTCGGGCTGTGTACCCAAAGCTGCGTGCAAGTCCGGGCTGTGTGCCTGGTGGGTTTAGAGCCTGAGGGCTGGAAATAATGATAAAGTGTTCTGTTGTCTCTAATCTGCATTACCAGGAATGTAGCCCTGTGGGGGTCTGTCTATGCTTTGTTTGTTCAGCTTGGATGTGAATAAAAGCCACACTGAAGAATCCCATTCCTGGTTCTGGACATTACAGTTATTGCTTCCTGTGTTCGGATTTACTTGGGTGCCCCTGTTCAAAGTAGCCAAACCTAGGCCCCCTCTGCCGAGTAACCTCATCCTCCCCGAACCCAGTCCCCACCAGGTACTGCTGTCAGCTTCAACAGCATGCCACCTGTCATTTTTGCTAAAAAGGCAGGGGTGAGGGGTTACAATAGAAATCGCTTTCACTATCTCTTTAGCGGTCGGAACATGGGTTTTTGGATCCGAACCAGTTAATTTCCTTTTTCTCTTAGTAGGAACTGACTCCGCAGAGTCGGCTCTCCTCTTGCCTGAAGAGGTATCGCCCAGGTCAGTGGGCACCTCCTCAGGTTCGGTCACAACCGAACCGGGTTGGCCATCTGGGTCAGCGGACTTCTCGGCCTCCCTCTCCCTCAGCGTACTCAAACATTTTTCAAGAGTGGTTTTGGGAAAGTTCTTACAAATCTGGCAGTCTTCTTTGAGGTGGTCAAACCCCAGACAATATACACAGACGAGGTGAGGACAGGCCTTAGCAAAGGCCTCCTTACACTCGGTACAGTGCTGAAACCCAGTAGGACCGGTTTTCTTTTTGGGTTTCTCAGACATGCCTAATGTTACCAAAAAGTCACCCTATACAGCGTTAAACCAGGCAACTGAAAAACTTATCAGTTCCAGCCGTGTCACGGGTCGGTTAAAAAATCCCACAAACTAATTTTTTTAGGAACCGATAAGTACCGGAAACCACAAAATGAACACAAATAAATACAAATTACAATTGATTTCGGTTCTAAAGAATCGAAAACAAAAACAATTTCTAGTCAAATTAACACAAAAATCACACTGCCTACTACTACCACTTACTGTTACCAAGACAGAGGTAAGAATACTGATAGGATGAGGACTGCGGTTGAAAAAAAATGACGATTCAAACTAAAACCGAAGCGCAGGAGGGATCTCCGGAGCAACTTCACAGTTAGGCGGAATAAGAAATCTAACGATTACACTGCAGAGTACCAGAGACAGAGGTTTGAAAACCAAGCTTGAGCTCGAGCTCAACATTCTATGCTTCTGCATAGAGTTAACTCTTTCCTCTCCGGAGCAGTTCAAGTGCTGGGGCTAACTGTATATAGTCAGAATACAGCAAGACTTCCTGTTGTTTGAAATGTGATGTGTGCTATTAGTGGGTCATGATTTGGTTCCCCACTGTGTGCTGAACTATGTTCTGCTTGCTGGAGGCTGCATCCAGCTCCCACGGACTGAATCCATATTCATCTCCATTGGGTCTGGGCCTTGCCACACTGACCCAGCCAGACTACCCGTGCACAGAGAAAGCCATTGATGAGAGACCTGCCTGGGGACCAGCCCCCTGCTCACGCTTTGAACAGGAATGACTCCTCGGTGTTTCGTGTGGGCCCTGCTTCTCCTGGCACTCCAGTTCAACAACCTACTGTCTCAATTTCGTCCTGCCTGTGTCCTATATTGGGTATCGTGAGTAAACATCAGGGTAGCTCCCTGCAACAACAGCTAAATCTAACGTGTTGTCATCTGATTGTTTTGTTGTCTTTTCTGTCACAAACTGAGCCCCCTGGCTCCAGATTACAAATAGTGTGTGTGGTGCATGTTGCTTTCTTCCATCTGAGGGCCCCCAACCAGCTGCAAGCCTTGGCCTACCCCAGACAGCGTTCCTGGCTAGCCCACCGTCTTCCTACCTGGGTACCCAGAGTGTGTGACTGTGTAGGGACTCTGAAGTGCATGCATAACTGTCTGATTGATATAGCCTTTAAGCAAATGAACCTGATTACACCTCTCCCTTGTTCAAGTCCCCTGAATAAATCAGATCTAACTCTTTTTGCATTTAACCTGACTGTGGTTCAAGTTTGTGCAAAAGTACTGTACTGTTGCTATTTCCTGTGCATAATCTTGTTTTACAGGGGGTCTCCAGGGTCGAGCTAGAGGAACCAGCCCTGGTGGTAAGTGCAAACAGTGTGGGTAATTGCCTGGTGAATAAGGGTCATTGTGAAAGTGAGTATTGTGTATTGTTCAGGCCACTAGAAGGGAAAGAGGGGGGTTACAGTGTCCCAGAGGGCTGCGCCCAGGTTAGCTTGACCACTAATAATCCTGACCTCCAGGTGGAGGCACCCATTTCAGTACCCAGGCACCTTAACCTGCTACTAGCCAAGCAGGCGGGGGTAGTAGCCCTTGGGATAGTGCCACCTAGGGGTTACAATTGTATCCAACTTCAACTTACCTTCAGGTATGTTACAGTAGTGTGTTTAAATAAATTAAGCTAATTAGTGTGTTTAAATAAACTAAACTAAACTAGAGGAGGGAGGCAGGTGGGGTTGCCACTGCATTGCTCGCTGGTGGGACCCCACCTGGAATACTTTGTCCAGTTTTGAAGACTGCACATCAAAAAGAACATAGACGGGATGGAGGCAGTCCACAGGAGGGCAACTAAAATGGTGCAGGGGTTGCACGAGAAGCCCTAAGGAGGAGAGACTGAGGGATCGTAACATGTACACCCTGGAAGAGTGGAAGAAAGAGGTGGTATGGTAGAGACCTACAAGTACCTCACAGGGATGAACAGTGTGTGTGTATATATATGTGTGTGTGTGTGTGTGTGTGTTTTGTGTGTGTGTGTGTGTGTGTGTGTGTGTGGGGGGGTCTTTCAAATGAGAAAAGCACCAGACCTAGGGGCATGCAATGAAGCTGGAGGTGGGGGGCGGGGGGGAATAAGAGATGTGAGGAAATATTTCTTCATGGAAAGGATGATAGATGCCAGGAACAGACTGCTAGCGGACGTGGTGGAGGCTAAAACAGTGGAGGGGTTCAAGTCTGCATGGGATAGACATAAGTATATATCAGAAAAGAGGCAGGGAGTTCGCTGGAGACCAGATAGAGTCTGTGAAGACAGATTTGTCAGGAAACCTCTGGGCAGACTGGGTGGGCCAAGTGGTCATTTTCTGCTGATAAATTCTGTTTCTTTGGGATCATTGCTGGGGCCACTGCTTTTGAACATTTTCATCAGTGATCTGGAAGCTGAGATTTCCAGCAGGCTGCTATGTATGCAGATGACACTAAGCTAGACAGGGTGATGCACTGTGGGGACAAACTTCGGGAGGACCTGAACGAGCTGGGCAATTGCTCAGACTTCCAATAATAATATAATAATACAATATTTTTATTTATATAGCTCAATTCATATTTCAAAGTGCTGTATATACAAGAAATATAACAATTTAAAATTAAGCACAAATTCAGCATTGGTTTAAAAACATCCACAGCCTTAAATATCAATTATTAAAAGCTTGCTGGAAAAGGTGCGTTTTCAAGCTAATTTTGAAGCTCTCCACGGTTCTGCACTCCCTAATCTGATGAGGTAGAGATGTCCACAGGGATGGTGCCGCGAACATAAATGCTCGGGCCCCAGATGTTTTTAAACGTACCCTGGGAACCTCTAACAACCCCTCGTCAGATGAGTGGAGAGGCCGCCGGGCTGTAGGGAATCAGGAGCTCTTGCAGGTAACTTGGTCCCAGTCCATGCAGGGCTTTATAGGTCAACAGACCAACCTTGAAAGTGATCCGCCACTGAATAGGCAGCCAGTGCAGAACACGCAGCACAGGAGTAATATGACTAAAGCACGATGTCCCAGTCAACAACCGAGCTGCAGCGTTCTGCACCAGCTGCAAGTGGCGGATATCAACTCCAGGAAGCCCCAGGTAAAGGAAGTTACAGTAATCAAGGCGTGAGGTCACTAAGGCATGGATCAACATGGGCAAATCATCGGATGGAACAAGGTGTTTGATTTTGGAGATATTCCTGAGATGGTAAAAGGCAGACTTGATGACTGCCGACACCTGCGCCCGTAGTGTAAGCCCGTCATCAAGAACCACCACCAGATCATTCACCCATTCAGAGACAGGTAGCTGTACACCATCCAGCCAAAGCCCAGATGGTAAACCTGCCACTGGCCTCTCTATCTGGCGCCCTGGATCCACTACCAACACCTCAGTCTTCCTGGAGTTCAATTTCAACCAGCTAGTCCTCATCCAGTCATCGATCTCCGTCAAACAGCTATTAAACAAAGAGACCACACTATCCTGGTCGGGTGCGAGAGACAGATAGAGCTGGGTATCATCGGCATAACAATGAAACCTCAGCCCATATCGTCTTACAATGTCTCTGAGGGGCAGCAGATACACTGCGAACAACATGGGGACAATACCGAGCCCTGAGGGATCTTGCACAGCAGAGAGAATGGTTCAGAGGAAAAAATCCCAGGCACCACCCTCTGAGACCTGCCGGCGAGGAAGGAACGAAACCATCTGAGGACTGGACCAGCTAGGCCACAGATAACCATCAGGTGCTCAAGCAGCACCCCATGGTCCACGGTATCAAATGCTGAAGAGAGATCCAGAAGTACCAAGACGTAACAACATTTTTGGTCCCTCACCATCAGGAGATCATTAAACACCTGAACCAGAGCTGTCTCAGTGCTATGTCTCTTCCAGAAGCCTGACTGGAGAGGGTCGAAGATATCATGGATGGTAAGATGGTTCTCCAGTTGTAGCATCACCACTTTCTCAATCACCTTCCCAACGAAGGGAAGGTTAGAGATAGGTCTGTAGTTGGCGCAGTTGTTCGGATCCAAAGAAGCTTTCTTAAGAAGCAGTGCCACCACCGCCTCCTTCAGGGAGCTGGGAAATTCTCCTGAGTCTAAGGAGCACCAAACAATCTGTGCTAGGATCGGGCCGATAAACTCAGTACACCCCAATAAAAGGCGTGTAGGGCCTGGATCCAAACTACAGTACATCAGCAGCAACTTCTGGACAATCCACATGATATCATCAGTCTCCGCCCAGTCAAAAGAACTCCAGGTTGATCGAAAAAGAGTGACCAAATACCGACCGTCATCAACTCCCACAGAAGACACTAAGGAGATCTCGGCCCTGATGTCGGCCACCTTACCCGCAAAAAAAAATCGAGCAAACTCATCACACTTAAGTTGTGAAAATGCTCCTCGAAGCTGCAGACAAGATGGGTTGCACAACCTGTCCACGGTTTGAAAGAGCTGAGCTGGTCGATTTTGAGCGGCAGCAGTCTCGCCGGACAGGAATTCTGCCTTCTTATGCGTGATTGCTAATTGATAGCAATGATAATTTTCTATCAATCTAAGGTGGTCGGCATCAAGGGACGATTTCCGCCAGTGACGTTCTAACCTTCGTCCAACTCGTCTCATCTCCCTCAAAACCCCATCAAACCAGGGGAGTCGAGGCGAAGAGAGACTGGTCGAACATGGACTGGGGCGATGGAATCCATAGCCCTAGTGATGGACTTGTTATAGGCCAACACCAGATTCTCTGGATCATCGCCTGCTTGCGGAATGACCGAAAGGTCCAACACCACCAGAAGGCCTTCAGGGGTTACTCCCCTCAATGGGCGGTATTTGACCATTTCCACTGGGGCAGGCCTGTAAAGGGGGGGCTGGAAATTGAATCTCACTGTGCAGTGATCGGACCAGACAACTGGTTCCACCACCAAGTTGGAGGCCTCGATCCTCAGGAGGAAGACCAGATCAATAGAGTGACCTTGCTCATGCGTAGCAGAGGTAACTACCTGTGTGAACTCCAATGAATACATAATTTGGAGGAAATCTTGACCAAACTGCAAGAGTTTATCATCGACCCAGGCACTGAAGTCACCCAGGACCATCAGCCTGGTGACTCCAGTGTCATGTCGATAATTAAGTCTGCGATTTCCTGCAGGAACAATTTCTCACCCCTGGGTGGACAGTAGATGAGAATGATCCTACAGACCACACCTGCTACCGTGGTAAACTCAAATGATCTGGCCCCCCTACTGGTACAACAGTAAGATCCAATTTCGATCTAAAACAAATAGCCCGCCCCTGCGGTCTGATCTCGAGCAGTGTATCACTGAGAAACTGGCTGGGACAGCTGCCTCCAAAATGGGGCCTGCGTTGTCATCGAGCCAGGTCTCAGTGATGCAAGCCAGGTCCGTCGATTCAACAAGATCAGCAATAATTGCTGTCTTGTTTCTAACAGACCTGGCATTGCATAACACCACTCGAGTCAGACTGGGTTCCGGGGCTGACCGAGTTATCTGCCCAGATGAGCTGGAGCCCTTGGGTATGGCAACTAGACAAGGAGGACCATGTTCCAGCAACCAATTCACCTCAGGGTGTCTCCTGGGCCATATAACCCCGATACAGCCACCCCGCTCCACCCCCTCCGGAGTCCGGACCCCCGCCTCCCTCCCCTCCTACTAACGATACCCAGAGCCCTACAGCGGTAATAGACCACTGCAGGTAGAAGAGGGGCTGAGAAGGGCGGAGATCCCGGAGTTCGGATGAGGAGTAGTGCCTGACCGGAGAGCCTTAGCCCAACACATCCCCCAACTCAAAAAACCCGTGCTTTCACTCCCTGTAAAACTATATTTCCTCCCCCAAATTTATAAGCAAAAACAAACCCAAAATATAAATACCAACCCACAAAATAAATATATAAAATCTAAAAGAAAATACAGTAAATAATAAATGTATAGAAATTTGAGTACTGAAGTCCTCTCACTACTCCAGGCTTCTTAATGTCCAGAATTTTATCTCCCCCACTACCTCTCACGAAGTGGGGGATGCAGCATACAAAACTGGAGCTCTCTCAGGAGCCCAGTATAAAGTCCAAAATAAATATTTCTCACTGTGTATAGGGAACTAAAATATAATAGTCAAATATAAAACCCTCAGTAAAACCAATTAAGTTAATTCTGATGTCCAAACAATCCTCAGTAGTCTTCAATAATTCAGCCGCTATAGACATAGAATCCTTTCTTAAGAACTCTTCAATACGATCCAGAGTTCCAATTGACCGAAATGCAGTGGTCTGGGGTTTTGGCCAAAAACTCAGTGGGGAAGCCCCCCTCCTGACCACTAAGGCCACACAGGTTTATCGTAACCCACTCCCCGCAGCCTGCAACTACAATCTTCCAGGGGACAGACCAAGGAATGTTCCGTGAAGGATTCTGGAGAAGCCCCACTGAATCTCCTGCTCCCCAGAGCTCACTAGGCGACTCCCGTTCGGCTGTAGAGAGTAACGTCACCACCAGCCCCAAGATCCATGGAGGTGCGCCCCCCCCCCCCCCATACAACACCCAGACACACTGTCCCTTTAATTCTGTTCGAATCCTTGTTCTTTCATTTTTATTTGTATCACGGCCTGAAAGTCCAGGTTAAAAGAATCTCACAGCTCTCCCTTCAACGGCGATACGTTCAGAACTTAACTTCTCCAAATTATAAATCCCAGGTCTTTTCTATACCTCCCAGGAAACAGTGCTCTCAGCTTCCAAATGTAGTTCCAAGGGCTGATAGAATCCCAAAAAATCCTCCTGTTTAGTACAGCGATAGCCAGCCAACCCGAGGAAAAAAAGCCCCCAGTTCAACAAGGATGCCAGATTCCTGGTATATCAGAGTTCGACCTAATTCCTATAGCGGTCTTCCTTCCTTGAAACTCCCCTCTTCAGAGCTCCATATCAGGACTTATGCGACCAACTCATTGCAATACGCACTACGAGCAGTTAAAATAAAAACAGTACAAGATACCGAATACCAAACCCGTCTCAAGAGAACTAAAACTACGATACGACTAAAAATAAAACATCTAAAACGTCTAAAATAGCTAAAACAGAGAAGTTTTAAATACGACAATGCAGAATTTGAAAACTCAGAGCTCATTTTGGCAGCGCAGCCTCACCGCCATCATCGGTAAATCTATTAAGGGAATAATAGCAGCAGATTAAGTGTAGCCAAGTGCATTACTATCAGCTTTCTCTATTCCAGACTAATGTGCCTTAAAAATGTAATTTGATTGGATGGATTTAGATCTGTGTTTAATTTTGTTTTTAGTTTTTCACTGGCCCCACTTTACAAGGTGCCTTTTCACTTCCTTTTTCTATAATTTTTTTATTCCAATTTTTAAATATGTTTACATATGTCAAAGAAAACAAAATGATTACGTACAAAACAACCGTCCCCCTTTTTTAAACATTCAACATAATACTAGCCCATAAGGGGGATACTATGGACTATTCAACTCTGTACTGCCATTTTTACATACAGTATATCAGTTCATTTTATTAAGTGTTAATCCCCCCACCCGGTTCACCAGAGAACCATTTATATTATATGTTTTAGAAAAAGTGTAACAAAAACTAAACCATTACAATTTAAATCAGTTAAGCTACAAATCCATCACTTCTTTTTCAGACATAGTTGGTGAGGTAGAGAAATCCTGTTCCGATCTAGAAGAATATTGGGATCTCAAAAATGTGACTAATTGATGTAGCTCAAAAAAAAAAAAAAAAACTTTGCTGTCCTTAACAACTTTCACTTTTGCCGATGAAAGAAGGCAGAATTGAGCCCCCAGTTCGAGCACCTCTTGATGGTACAGAAGAAATTTCCTGCGGCGCTGTTGGGTTTGAAAACTAAAGTTGGGAAATATATAATAGTGACAGCCTTTATACAGTAAAGTTCCCTTTAGCCTTGCCAGCTTAAAAATGAAATCACGATCTGAGTCAAATGCAAGAGTCACCATTATAGTAGATCTTGGTGATGACTTTAAATCTTTCTTTTTAGGAACTCTAAAAACTTTAGCTAACAATGGGGGATTATCCAGTGGAAGATCAAAGGCAGTGATTAAAATTTCCTTAACTAGATCACGGGTGCTTTCAAATTCAGAATCCATAGCATCTGGTATGCCTAACACACGGAAATTTCTATATCTGAGCTGGTTTTCATTTTGCTCTAATTTCCTTGAGATAATATAATTTTCTTTTATTACCCCATTTAACATAGCAGTAGTTGCTTGTAAATTAACCTCCATCTGTGACAATTTTGTATCATGCTCCATAAGAATTTTCTCTGTGACTACAGCCTTTTCCTGAACTTTTTTAACTTCAGATTGCAGAAACTCGTTTTTTTTTCATCAGTGCTTTGAAGCGGCGTTCATGCCTCTCCGTCCAATCCAACAGTCTATCTAACGCCATGCCCAGGAACTCAGAGGAGTACTGCTTGCTTTCCATCAGTGAAGACTCACAGGTAGGCTTGTTGTCACCCACAAATGAAGACTGTAGCTCCGATGAAATTGTTGCCGGGCCCTCCGATTGCCAGGCAGGGAGGTTGCTTTAGCCTGCGGGCGGTTGGGGTATGCATTCCCACTCCACTCTCCAGGCTTGTTCCAAAATGGATCTGCTGATCCAGCGGCACCGACCTAGCTGAAACAAACTTAGCTACTGGACTCAAGGCTTTTCTTTTATCCGACATTAAAGCGTTGTTTTCTGACGTGTAGCTGAGCAATTTCATCTTATTCCAACACCGCAAACCACAGGTCAGTGAACTACAAAGTCGCCATCTTGCCCTTCCTTTCTATTTTCTTTTAATTGAGACCCAACATTAATTGGTTTTATGAAGTGTCATGGTTTATTATTTTATCTGAATGACTGTTTAGAATGTCCCGTGGAATCTAGTTTATTTAACTGCTTTTGTACTTTCAAACTGGTTATTTCAATAAACTAGTATATAAAAAAAGTGTAGTCAAGTGCAAGGAGCCATAATTGAGGGAAACAGAGGCAGTAACAACACACTGTGCGGGGCTTCTCTTGCTGCAGACAAGGAAGAAAAGAACCTGGGGGGGTCATGCTAGACAAGGGCTCAAACAGAACAGGCATTGCACAGTAGCCATCAAGAAGATTAGCAGAATACTGGGGAATATCAAAAGGGGGGGACCAGGAGAGCAGGGGAAGTAATACTACAAGGCCCTGGTCTGGCCCTTCCTGGAATACTATGAGTAGTTTTTACAACCTTCATACAAAAAGGACATTGAGGCAGTTAACCAAATGCAACACAGGGCCGCCAAAATGGCCAGTGGTATGGAGGATATAGGCTATAAGAAGTGGCTGCACACTCAATTGAACACTCTGAGATATTTGATATGTTGTCCCACAGCAGGGTATTAGGACATGCCCTCAAGCACAAGGTGGAAAATTCAGGGTGATGCTAAGATACATTTTCTCACAGAGGGAGATGAACCTGCGTAACAGCCTACCAGCAGAGACAGTGGGACATGAAGGTAGCAAAAGCCATTAAAGTAAGCCTGGAGAAATTTCTGCTTACCAAGGGAATCACCAAGTACCCTGGGTTGTACAGTGGGAAGGGAATCCCTTTAAACTGGCACATGTTTAAACAGCATACTTACTGTATCCCTGCATGTGAAGCATGGGGTGGGGGTGGACCTTGAGTCCCTTCTGACCTTAAATTACTATGTCATTATATATGTATTCAGGTGCCAATGACATAACTGCCAAACTGCGTTATGAATCATATTTATAATTTTTGTGAAGGCCTCTCAATATTTTCAGAGGTTTCTTCTATCAGATAATGATCTTCTTCAGAGCAGAGCCAGAGTGCCTCCCTAAGCAAAAGAGCCGAATGACTATATTTTCTTTGGAAGAAGCTCATGGAATGCTGAATGAAATGTCAGTTAAGGTTGGATCAGCTGGTGTTACAAATCTCATGTAGGGCTGGTGCAGGCTCGGATATTTATCATCCCAGAAGGTGTCTGTGGCTATATTGGTTGTTGTACAGATAAAGATATGGAGTTGATACTAACTGCTGCTTACTGGGGCCAACCTGGCTGATTTTAGACTGTCAGGAGGTTTTGGGATCGGTTATCGTTGAGATCTTCAGCTGTTCCTTTAAGAAAGATACTTTCCCATCAGTCTTGAAATTGGCAGTAGTGAAGCCCTTCCAGAAAAAAAATATATCTTTGGACACTGATGTTCTTGCGAATTACAGGCCCATCTCAAACCTTCTCTTTCTGAGGAAGGTTAGTGAGAGGGTACTCAAGATGTATCTGGAAAGATCCAACATCTATTAGCCTCTCCAGTCAGAATTCTGACCTTGATACAACACAGAGAAAGACCTTGTAAAGGCGTTGAAGGATCTCATGGTGATTGACAGAGGGCAAAGTTCCATCTTGGTCTTTCTGGATCTCTCATCAGCTTTCAACACAGTAGACCATGGGGTCCTTCTGGATTACTTAAGGTACTATATAGGATTACCCAGTATGGCATTGCAGTTATTTGAGTCCTATCTCAAGGGCAGGGTGCCACGGATATCCTTGGGTAACTCCATCTCCAAGGTGGCTGCCTTTAGCTGTGGAGTACCATAGGGCTTAATACAAGCCCCTATGTTTTTTGTGCCATGTATACATTGCCCTTATGTGAGATCATTCAGTGGTACTGCGCAAGCTCTCACTGCTATGCAGATGATACCCAGCTGTACCTGCCCTGTACACCTAATGGATCATCTGCTGCCTCCGTGTTCAGCTGTTGTCTGGGAGAAATCAATGACTGGATTATCCTTCAGCTGACTTAGCCTCGTCCCAGGCAAGATGGAGGTGGTGTTGGATGAATCTGGTTGCCATGGGGCAGTAATGGAGGATATTACTACTGCTATGCCATCTTTCTACAGTAGTACACTTGGGACTGTGGATAAGATGCCTTATCCGGGGATCATTTTGGACTGCAAACTGATTATAAACGTCATGTGTTAGTGGTAGTCTGCAGTGGCTTTTGTCATTTACATTACCCAAATTAGGCCTTCTGTAGTGGTGGGTGACCCAATTATGACCGTGAATGCCTTTGTGACAGCCAGGCTGGATTACTACAGTGCTCTATACCTAGGACTTTCCGTGGGTTTGATACGTCCCCTGCGGCTGGTTCAGAATGCAGCAGCCCAGCTGATTGCTGGACCAAGAAACTGCATCAGCTACCTATCTGGTGGTGTGTAAACTTAAAGATATGCTTGTTGGCTTACAAGGCCCTGCACACTTTGGGTCCTAGCTATCTGGAAGATCTCCTGACGCTGTACATCCCTATCCTACTCTGTTCCACTGAGGTGGTTTTACTTTCAGTTCCTCGCTCCAGGTAGAAGCACTTGGCCTTTATTATGGAATAGTCATCTTATCTTGGTACATAATGCCCCCCGTGAACTCTTTTAAAATTGCTCTTAACACTCTTTTTAAGTTAGCTTATCCTGAATATGAATAGCAACCCCCCCTGTATTTTATATTTCTAAAATGTTTTGTTCTGTAAATTGCTATCTCTGTAAGGCACCCAGAGACATACGGATTGGGCACCATAAAATACATGCCTCCCAGCTGGCCCAGTGGCGCTGAGCATTGAGGCGTTGGACGCCACACCTCACGCCAGTGACCCGGGTTCAGAAACGAGCCCAGGTCAACGGGGGTCAGTGGGAGGGGAGGCCGGAAGATGGATTGAGCAGCCATAAGGCAGCGCTCCCCTCCTGGGTGGGGATCCAGCCATGCCCGTTGCAGGTCTGCCCCCCCCGTGGAGGCCTGGAGGTAGTGCAGCTGGGAGTGACTAGAGTAGGGAGGGTGCTGCGGGTCGCTGCCTGCACTTGCCTCCACATGCATGTGAGCAACTGTGGCAAGGGGCAGGAGAAGACGAGCAAAAAGGGAGCTGGCAGGCTCCATGATGGCCTCGCAGTGCCGGTGCCAGCCCCCCGGAATCTAGATGTTGGTCTCTGGGGGGAGAGAAAGTTGACGCCCTTCGCCCCCTCGGCTCTGCCATGAGAGGGGGGACCTGTGGGGGATTGTCAGGAGGGTCGGGCATGGGAAGAAGTGACAGTCCACAGACTGAGCTCCTCCGAGGGGGGGCTGGAGCTGCCTGCCAGCTCCACCATGTACCCTCTCCACCATGTACCCCCATCACCAAATAGGTGGGAGGTGGCAATGGGGGTCAAAAAGTTGGATCAAAAAAAAAAAATACCTGCCTCACCTTATCTACTTTGTCCATCTTGACAAAAGAAGATCTTAGCTGTGAAAATGAACAGAGGAAACATGCAAGGCAACCGCCCTCCATCCAAAGAAAAAATGAAACAGTTGGCCCACTGGTTCAGCTGTACCACTAACGCCTGTGATGCCGATGATTTGGGTTCAGAAATGAGTCTGAATTGTCGTAGGGTTGACCAGGGGAGGAGGACTGAGCATCCCAAAGGGCACAGTCCTCCTCGGGGAGGGAGTGACCACAGACTCCACTGCACTACTGCCACCTGGGGGACCACAGAAAGCGGTGCAAGGGTGCATAGAAATTCGGGGAGTACCAAGTAGGAGAGGAGAGGAGAGGAAGGGAAGGGATGGCAGTCATGGGAGGAAGCATAAACTTAGCTCACAGAAGGCAGTTTAAATTAATGCTAGGAGTCTCAGGAACAAAACAGCAAACTTCCAGGCAGTGTTTGTGAAAGCTCACCTGGAGTTAATAGCAGTCACAGAAACATGGGCAACGCAGAACTATGACTAGTACTTCACAATTACAGGATATTTCCTATTCAGAAAGGATAGGGGTAAAGGTCAGGGAGGCGGAGGGCACTTTTCATTAGATGCAATATAAAAGAGATGGAAGCCAAGGACCTGAAAGGGTACGGTGGGAAGAAACAGTGTGGGCACACCTGGTAGTTGAAAATGTGAAGAACTGACTGACGGAGCTGTGGGAGCAAATCAGAAGGGCTACCATACAAGGAACATGGTAAACTAATCGGCAATCTTAATCTCCCAGAGTTGGACTGGAAAACATCAACAGCTAGGAGGGCATGGAGCCAGGCCCTTGTAGATTCCTTTCATGAAGGCATCCTTGTACAGTGGGTATAAGAAACCACCAGGGAGGAAGTCACCCTTGATCTGGTTCTGTCAAATCAGGAGATGCTGGAAGAGGTTAGGGTAAGGGAACCCTTAGGGATGAGTGATCACAACTTTGCTTGTTTCACCCTGACCCTAGATGATTAGAAGACAAAGTCCAGGGTAAAGGTCTTAAGATTTCAGAAGGGCAGATTTTAGGTGAATGGGGGAGACCGTCCAAGACAAATTCAGGGGAGTGGAAATGGTTGTGGAAATAGAGAAAATGTAGGCACTCATTAAAGGTAGTCTTTTGGAAGTGGTAAACCAGTCTGAAGAAGGTAAATAAAAACAAAAAACATGGAAAGTAACTCTGGTCTTCCAGGGGAGTGAGCGCCGCAGTCCAGGTAAAGAAGTCTGCATTAAAAAAGTACAAGTGAGATCAATCTGAGGGTAATAAAGACGCATACCTGGTGAAAATGAAGGAAGCAAGCCGATATAAGAAGGGAAAATCCAGAGATGGAATTAGATATATTAGAGAAGAACAATACCATGGAGGGTATTGTGAGGCTAAAATTGGGAAATGTGTATATAGAGAAGGATGGGAAGAAGGACAGCAGCCTTAATTAGTCATTTTGCTCAGTATTCACAGTAACGCCAGGGGACACCCCTACTGCAGTAGGCAGGCTACTGGGGGGGGGGGCCAGAGTGGACTAAATTTGGGACTTGTGTTAGAGGATTGGGTACTTAAGAGACTAAGGGTACTTAGGGTGGATAAATCTCCAGCACCAGATGGATTACACCCCAGGGTGCTCTGAGAATTGGGGAACAAACCTGCAAGACCCTTGACCATCTTGTTCAATAGCCCCCTGGAGACTGGAGTAGACCCACTGGGTTGGATGGCAGATGTGGTCCACCTGCACAAGAGCGGGAGAAGGGAAGACTGGATCCAGGAAACTAGAAACCGTTTAGCTTGATGTTTGTAGTGGGGAGAACCTTAGACACTACCATCAAGAAGCATCTAGTAGAATTTTTTGAAGTGAATGGGCTCCAAGACTGGAGGTTGCTTGACTTAGTATAGGAAAGATCATGCCAGACTAACCTGATTGAGTTCTTTGACTAACAAGAGCAGTGGGCAAGGGTCAGGAAGTTGATGTGCTATGTTTAGATTTCATTAAGGCCTTCGACATAGTACCCCACAGATGGCTGATCAAGAAGCTGAGGGACTTAGGGTTGGGCAAAGCTAACAAGGTGGACAATGAATTGGCTAGATTCAAGGACTCAGAGGGTGACTGTAAATGGGGAACATTCAGAGGCCAGGGAGGTCACAAGTGGGGTAACACAAGAGTTTGTGCTAGGGCTAGTACTGCTTAATGTGCTTATCTGTGGCAAAAGAAAGGATCATGGAAAAACTGCCTCTTCACAGATCACACTAAACTCTGAGGCAGGGTGGCCACCACGGAGGAGGTCAGGGGCATGAAGGGGGCCTAGAAAAGTTGGAGAAGCGGTACAAGGTACGGCACCATAAGTTTAATGTGAAGAAGTACAGAGTTATACACATAGGCAGGGGTAACCTGAAGATGGGTTATAAGCTAAGGGGGTGAAAGAATCAGTCTTACCACTGAAAGAAAAAGATTTCAATATCATCATTAATGATAATCTCAACTTAATGGCCCAGTGCACCAGAGCACTTGGGAAGGCAAACAGTATGCTGTGATGTATAGGGAGAGTGTTCCCCAGTATGAGAAATCAGGTACTACTGCCCCCCCCATGGATTACTGATGGGACCACACCTGAGTACTGTGTCCACTTCTAGAGCTTGCACCTGAAAAAAATAAAGACCATATACAATCTGCCCAGAGGTGGGCTACAAAGATGATACAGGCTCAGCAAAGAAAATCATACGAACAGATAGCCAGCCTGAATATGAACTTGCCGGAGGCCAGAACAGAGAGGGGGACATGACAGAAACGTTAATGTATATGAACGGGATAAATGGGTAGAGTGGGATGACCTGTTTAAGCATAGTGTGGGATCAACAACTGGAGAAGCATTTCTTTTCAAAGGGTGGTGGACAGATGAAACCGTTTGCCAAGGGAAGTGATAAACTTTAAGATGGTGACAGGTGTCAAGAGAACATGGGACAGCTATAAGGAGCTGATGTAAACTAAGACAGCAACAGGGGGAGGGGCTAAATTACCAACAGGCATTCAGCCTAGGCATGACCAAGGATAGGTGTGTGTGGCTCAGGTAGGAAAGTCGGCAGACAAGATGAACTATGGAACTTTTTTTGCCTACACCGTTGGTTGTTTCTATGCTCTGGAGTTCTCTTAAAACCTTTCTCCTCCGGTGCTGGCCCAGTGATGCAAAGGGTTAAGGCACTGGATGCCACACCTCTAAACACACTAGCAAATGGAGTTTGGAAGTGGACTTAGGTTGCTAGAGGTCGGTGGCTGGGGGGAGAGGACTGAGCATCCAAGGGACTGCTCTCCCCTCCCGGAGAGGGGGTGGTCATGTTGTGCCGCTCCTTGACTGCTGCCTCATGGAGGCATGGTGGCAGGGCTGCAAGTGGCTGGTGTCAGATGCATGGTGCATGCGTGCCTCAGTTGACGCGCACGTGCACCTGCATCAGTGCAAGCAGCCGACCTGCAGGGAGAAAATGAGAACGAGAAACCAGCTTATGATGGCTGGCTCACTCCTCAGCCCACATCGCCACCCAGGCATGACAGCTTCTGGATGTGGTCTCTTGGTAGAGGGATGACGGACCTCCCCTTCATGGCCCTGCTGCAGAAGGTAATCCGTGGGATAACTGGCCTACCAGTAAGTCCCGGGGAGGTTGGGATCAGCTGGTGGTGGGCTGTAGCTGAGAAGGGTGCTGGCCCTAGGGGGGAAATATTATTTAAAAAAAAAAATCTTCCCTGACAAGTTTGAGACTGAAATAAAATTCAGTTCCACATGGGAAGAAAAACAACCGCCAGCATTTATTACATTTACAAAGCTGTTTAGTTATACAAATGTTTCAACAATAACAATATATGCTTAACAGAATATATTACATTAACATTTAACGTCCTACTGGATTCAGCAAACAAGTATTAACTGGTTGTACCATTTTAAGAAAATGAAAAAAAAAAAACATTTTTTTTTTACACTTTTTTGTACAGCAAAATTTAAATCTGATTTACAAAAATTGCCGAAGGAACAGTTTATAGGTACAGGACGTCTTCAATGCAAAGCATCAAATGTAAGAAACTGTCCCACTGAGCAAACTTGAAATGTCGAACTCTGGTTCAAAAACATTAAATATTCAATTTGTTAAATTAAATAAGCCCTGGAATATATGGCAGCTGTTTGTTGAAGACTGATATCGGAGATTCTTCTGCCTTTACTTTACCAGCCATGTTGGATGCAGCAGGGTACTCTGGGAGAAGTGCTGCCCCACAGGTTTCAGGATCTGCTGCAGCAATATTCCTCACAGCTAGCCAAATATTTCCAGTCCCTCACTATAAGACACCCGGGAAGGGCCGGGGGGCAACAGGGAGGCTTTCAGCAAACGGTGCTGTCCTTAAGTTAGAACCAAGAACTGAAAGCTGAAAGATCCCTGGTTCAAATCCTACACCAGTCGTAGGCTTACCGTCTGACCTTGAGCAAGTCTTTTCACCTACCTGCGCTTCAGCCCTTCTAGCTGTGAAATTGGGTAGATCCAGGACACTCAACTACCACACACACACACACTTCGATGCATCTCTGTCAAGTTATCCTGGGGAAAATCAATGCATCTCCCCCAGTTGCTGGCTGTTCTGAGGTCAGCCGCCAGGACCCAGTGGTATCAAGATGACAGCCTTATGCTCCATCCCCCCCACAAAACACACAAAAAGGACATCCATCTGAATGACCTGCATGGCTAGATACCCAGCACTAGGCACCAGATACCCGGCACTGGGTACCAGATACTCAGCACTAGGCACCAGATATCTGGCACTGGGCAGCAGATACTCAGCACTAGGCACCAGATATCTGGCACTGGGCACCAGATACTCAGCACTAGGCACCATATACCTGGCACTGGGCACCAGATATTCAGCACTGGACACTAGATACCTGGCACTGGTCACCTACAGCCCAACACTGGGCACCAGATACTTGGCACTGGGCACATAAAACCCAGCACCAGACACCAGATACCCAGCACTGGGCACCTAAAGCCCAATACTGGGCACCAGATACCTGGCACTGGGCACATAAAACCCAGCACCAGACACCAGATACCCAGCACTGGGCACCTAAAGCCCAACACCGGGCACCAGATACTCCGCACTGAGCATTAGATAACCGGCACTGGACACCAGATACTCACCACTGGGCACTAGATACCAGCTCTGGTCACCTAAAATTAAACACTGGGCACCAGAAACCCAACACTGCGTACTTAGTACCCAGCACTGGACACCAGATGCCTAGCAATGGACACCAGATACATACAACTAGGCACCAGATACCAGTTCTGGGACCCTAAATCCAAAACAGGGCACCAGAAACCCTACACTGGACACTAAATGCCCAGCAACAGACACCAGATACCAACTCAGGGCACCTAAAATATTGTACTCTGGGATTCACACCGCTTACCTGCCACATGCTGTACTCTGGCGTTTACACCTCTCACCTGCCACATGCTGTACTCCGGGATTCACACCTCTCACCTGCCACATGCTGTACTCTGGGATTCACACCTCTTACCTGTCTCAATGTTTACTCTGAGATTCACACCTCTTACCTGTGCCATACTGCACTCTGAAATTAACACTTCTCACCTTGTATTCTGAGATTCACACCTCTCCCCATCTCATGGTATACTCTGACAGTCACAGCTCCCACCTGTCTCACACTGTATTTGAAGATTCACACCTTTCACTTGTTTCACGATGTACTTTAGGATTTACACCTTTCACCTGTCTCACACTGAATTCTTGAGATTCACACCTCTCACCTGTCTCATATTGTACTCTGTGATTTGCACCTCTCACCTGCTTCACACTGTACCCTGAGATTCACGCCTTTCACTTGCCTCACATTCTCTGGGGTTTACACCTCTCACCTATCACACTGTACTCACCTACCTCACACTGTACTCTGAGATTCACACATCTCACTTGTCTCACACTGCACTCTGAAATTCTTACACAAAATGCAGCGTGTCACAGAAACAAAAGTGGTGCAGCTAGGGCAGCTAGCCCAGGTACAACTAAAAAACAAAAAAAGCTGTACTCAACACAAACTCAGCACAGAAAAGTAAACTGCAGGAAACAAAGTTTTATTACAGACTGCTAATGAGGAAAAAGCCCCAGTGCTTTGACCAACAGCTGGGGCTTTTTGCTGAATTTGTGCTGAGTGCAGGTTTTGTTTTCACTCTGAAATTCTAACATTTCACTTGCCACATGTTGTACTCTAAGATTCAAACCTCTCACCTGTTTCATATTCTGTGGGATTCAGACCTCTCACCTGCCTCACATTGTACTCTGGGATTCACATCTCTTGCCTAACACTGTACTCACCTGCCTCACATTGTACGCTAGGATTAACACTTCTCCCCACTTCACATTCTCTGGGATTCACACCTCTCACCTGTCTCTCACTGTACTCACCGGTCTCACATTGTACTCTGGGATTCACACACCTCACCTGTCTCACACTGCACTCTGAAATTCACACATTTTATCTGCCACACGTTATACTCTGGGATTCACACCTCTCACCTAGCTCATGTTGTACTCCGGGATTCACATCTTTCACTTGTCTCGGGCTGTACTCTGGGGTTCACACCTGTCTCAGGTTGTATTCTGGGATTCACACCTCTCACCTGACTCATGTTGTAATATAGGATTCACACCTTTCACCTGTCTCACTTTGTACTCTGGGATTCACACCTTTCACCTGTCTCAGGCTGTGCTCTGGGATTCACACCTGCCACCTGTCTCAGGCTGTACTCTGGAATTCACACTTGCCACCTGTCTCACACTGTATTCTGAGATTTACATGTCACATGACAGTGTGGGATGCCATACCTGAATGTGGGATTTAAACTAACAGCCCCCATTTTGCAGGAAATATTCAGCTTTTCACTACTTGGCGTCTCTTTCCTACAAGGGGAGGGTGCCGACCCATGGTCAAATGGCGGCTTGTTCATAGCACTCTCTCCTGTGGACCACCAGTTTAAGAGCTCAGATCCTGCCCAGGGACTTACGCATGTATCTGACACATAAGGGACAATGCTCACGCTGTGCTAGCTCTTTAAGTTCTGCTGCCAGTGCTAGGAGGAGGCTGTGCTGTTGGGAGGTGCACAGCACTGTGTACATTCTTACTCCCAATAAAACTGTTTTCCGTCTATAATTTTGTAATGGACGCTGTTGAGTAAATGAAGGATGCTCTGTTTGTCAGCATTAAATCAATGGGCAACCATACCAGTATCTGACTCATTGCTTCTTAAAGGCACTATATCCATCCAAATTCCATTTTACCGTTCATTACACAATGAGCAGTGAAAGCAAAAGTCATCATCCCCCCTCCCCTAATTTGGGATGCTCCACAAACAGCAGTCTGTGTATATGTGTAGATATATATATATAGTGTGTGTTCTAGCCTCTGAGCTTTTGCCATTTTGAGATGCAGTCCATACTTTTATATTTCCACCCATCATTTCAGAACCTTAGCCGCCCATTTGGTTAACAGGAGATGGAGCAATCAAGGTACTTTGATCATGAAGACAGTCATAACATATCAAAGAAAAACATACAAAACATATTAAAGGGAGAGTGTGGCTGTTGCATTTGTGTCCTATTTTCATTCAGTGGGATCCCCTGCCCCCAACACACACACACACAATGAACTACATTTCAGGTGCTTGTAAATTCCACTCAATGGTAGGCCTGCAGATTTAAAAGTGGTACGTGTGTTTTGATAAAAAGGGCCACATTTTTAAAACAAAATTAGGCCATAATGAGAGCTCACATATGATTCTCATATTAGAAGGTGCCTGTTCCACACAGTGCCATGCATAAGCTCAGACTCTCTGCGAAAAGACGGGGACAAGGTAGGCTTGTTTTAGAGCGGTGGAGTGTCTACTGTCAGACTGAATATGTGGAACCAGGTAGGAAGGGGTATCTTCACAACAATGCTCCTGCTGCCCCCCCCAAAAAAAGGATTCCCAGGAAACCTTGGGAATTAGATCATGCCAGGTACTCAGACTACTGGCATACAGGCAGTACAATAATACTAGTTTCATCCCACAGGTGTTTTAAATTGCCCTCCCTCTACTGGGGACTTGCATCTGAATGATCGCAGCTGGAATG
Source organism: Neoceratodus forsteri (assembly GCA_016271365.2). Lineage (NCBI taxonomy): Eukaryota > Metazoa > Chordata > Ceratodontiformes > Ceratodontidae > Neoceratodus > Neoceratodus forsteri. The sequence continues at coordinate 126,027,505 of JADMNL010000032.1, read as the reverse complement.
CACTCACTTGCATTTGGGCACTGTGAGCGAGCATGCTTCCGCCACTGCCCTCCATGCATGTTATATAAAAACTGGTGTTTTCTGGTTCACCACCCTAACATAGAGTGCATACAGTGCCTTGGCATGCACGGTGGGCCAGGGGTTAAAAATCTGTCCTCAAGAGTCGGAATCCCAGCTAGGTCTCAACTGATTGGCCCAGAAAGACATCTGTGTGGGGTTTAGGCAATGTGCCTGACCCTACAGAGGCAGCCTCAGTGAGCTGCTTCTGCTCTCGCTGGTGAAAATGTACCAGCATCAGTGTTAGTCTATGGGTGAGACAAATCTACTGGTTAACTTACAAAGATGTAGTCTAAATAAAACATAAACCCTCCGTTACATTTTTTTTTAATATAATTGAAAATCCGGGACGTGTGCAGTCACCTTAATCTCTTAGGCACCCTTTGTCGACAAAGCTGTTTTTTCCCCACTTGATATTAGTTTTTACTATTTCTGATCTTTACTATTTCTGATCACTTCCAGAATCTGGTGACATCAGTGGAGCGGCAGCTCACAGCACACATTTCAATGCAGGGCCTCCACGCATCTGATGTTACTGGGTTCTGGAGCTGATTAGTAATAACTGTATATAACATGCCCCCAAATCCCCTAAAGTGATCCCAATAGGTTTACTTTGCCTATTGCAAGAAAACATAAACATAAGGTGAGAAGAAAAAAGCACAGTCGACAAGGGGACTCGAAAAAGGAAAAATAAAGATTTTTTTTTTTCAAATCAAAACCAAAGAAAGTGAAGTGGGGAGATTAGGGAGGCCAAACATGCCTATACTTCAAATTATAAAAGGGATTGGAAAAATTCTGAAAGCTGATTGGTTTAGAGGTAGTTCCAGCCATGGTGTTATCTCAGTATAACATCACGGTTTGAAACTAATCCAAAGGAAAAAAAAAACACATAAGGAATAGGGCCTGGATTTTTAGAGCTTTGGTCGCAAATCCTGCAGCAGCTGTTCTGCCGCAGCTGCATCACTGCAATGCACCACAATGTTTTTGTGCAATTTTTAAACATTTTGACACATTTGCAATACTTTTCTCACTTTACGGCAGTAAACTGATTCATGTACCATTTTTGATGTGTACCAAGTGTCACTTGTAACATGAAGTTCAACAATGTTTTATGTAGTCTTTGAAAATCCAGCCCCATTTTTTTAAAATTCGACAGGATCCATTTTATAATCACAATAAGGCACTCGATGGTGTGCGTAAAGCTAGATAACGTCACTTCTCAGGTGGTTAAATGCACGCAGCTGCACCGCATGCCTCATAACACACCAAGGCGGAACATTATTCCGGAAAAAACACACACACAGCATCATGCCTTTTGGCTTAATTATATAAAAAAACTGGCAAAGAAAGATTTCTGTTCCTTTTCAAGGGTGACTCTGGAAACCTGGAAAAGAAATCACAGTCGACCTCAGCAGTTACACAATGATCCAAAATTAAACTGGATTTCAATCCGCTGTGTTCTTTAAAAACAAGGATAAGTGGGACGACCAATAACCCAGTGTGTAGAACGTCGTGCTACTGCGCCCAGCAACCCAAGTTCACGCGCAGACTCGGGGAACTGGATAAAGCAGCCACCGGTGGGGGCTTGGGTAGCACTGCCGTGCATCACCGCCCCCAGTTGGGTAAGCGTGGCACTTGTTTCCACTGAACACTGACCCCTGTGGCAGAGTAAGAGAGCTTGCCTCCTTTACAGAGGCTTCCCTGCATGCATGGCCTAATGGGGCTCCTCCCAGTCTCAGGGGAGGTGGGCAGGATTTAGGGTTAGAACCCAAATAAAACCTCTATGTCTCCCACATCACCTGTATGACAGCCGACAGTGCTCTCAAACCCTGCTCTGTGTGGAAATGAAAAAAGAAAACAGCAAGGGATTATGACCTCAGCTCCTGACGAGTATTAAACTGCAAAGGATAAGAGTCACATTTTGGCTGTCCATGTCCTTGTTCGTAAGGAACAGAATGACATGAGATTTGCTTTCATTTTGAAATATTATGTGCCTGAGACTGACTGATGCCAGTTGAGGGGGGGTTCTGTACTTGTGACCACAGGTGCTATTTAAGAGGCTAAATAGTAACGAGCTGGACAGTTGGTGCAGCGGTAGGGTAACTGCTCACAGTGCCAGCATCCTGGGTTTGAGAACAAGGAATAATCATCCCAGAGGATGCTCTCATGCTCATCTGGGGAGGAAGGGTTGTGCAACACCGCTACCTGGAGGTCACAGATGGCGGTGCAGATAGAGACACTGATAACAGTGGGATGGGATGTTGTCCGATGCTCCCTGCAAATTCATGCTTTACATACATGCCCGTGATCCGTCATCATATCCAGCAATGTCCTAGGGGAGTAGAGGGAGGAGGAAGAGACTAAATGTGCCCAAAACTGGGGTGCACCTGCGTTTTAAGTTGGACAATATATTGTCAATTTGGGATGCTAAATATTTTTTATCTTGGTGGCCACCTGCCCACAAGCTTTGGAGCTCAATGATGTGCACTGAATCCCCTGCAGTTGCACACCCGACAGATCTCCCCTGTAATAAACACATCCGTAAAAAAGTTTGCATGGTTTCACAATAAAATCTGAAAACTGCACCCCTCCTTACCGCTTACATGTTCAGGACCTAATTTGCCTCTCCTGAAAGGTGCATTATATCCACTTAACAAAAGAATGTGGTTGGGAATTTCACAAACACTACCCTTAAAGGAGGGCAGCATGTCCGTAAATTGCCCAGGGCTGTTCCATAAATTATTCTCTTTAAACAAAATAAAAAAAAATTTGATTCATTTAAGTGTCCTTTAGATACTGCAGTTTAAATTAAAGTACTCTTTGTCAGTCAATAGAAAATAAGTATGTATATATAGATATATATACGTATTATATATATATATTTATATAATTCTCCAGGCAGAAGGGATTGTTTAGGTTAAGGGTGACCCTGTGGCCCCATTTGCAGTCACTTTGTGCCCACTACAGGCCTCAGGAGGCAGCTGGTGGCAGTTCGAGCCCCCGTTGACTAAGGCTGTGCTGGTTGTAATGACTGCCGGGGTGATTGTCTGATTGCCCAGGTTGGGGGATTCTTGACAGGGTGTAGCAGGGCTTGGCAAGGAGGATGAAGTAGATGGCACTGTAGCAGGACTGTTTGCTTTCTCACTGACTGAGTCGCTTTCCGAGTTGCCGCTTGTGTTGATGCCGTCTGAGTTTGCCGTGTGGGTCAGCTTTATTCGCTTGCAGGCTGGCTGTACTCGATACTTCAGAGGGAGAGGAGAGTTCTGTGGAGAAAAAAAAACATGTCAACATGCCATAAACAACAGCTATACCGGATATTTATTTACTGAAATGTGGTAACTGAAAAAGGCACACTGAGCCAAAGCTTGTTTCCCGGTGTGACCCAGGGGAAAGGGGACCGGAAAGAAAAAGTACATTCAAAAAGTAAAATACAGGCTGGCCCATGGGCACAGCGGTAGTGCTACCACTTGTGACACTGGCAGTCTGAGTTCAGGAACCAGCTCGGGCCAACAAGAGCCAGCCAAGGGGAGGAGGACTGAGCATCCCAGGGAATGCTGTTCTCCTCCTCCTCTGGGGTGGGTGGGTGGGTGACTGTTCTTGCGGCAATACTGCCACGTGTGGCCACAGGTAGCAGTGCAGTCGAGGATGCTGTGGGGGGGTGAGATGCAGGCTGAGGTCTGAAGTGGCAGCATGCACTAGTGTACATACCTTCCTTGGATCTCCCATGTGGGCCTGCTTCTCTGGGGAACAGGAGAAACACAGAAAACACCCGCTGCTAATGCTGATGATGGCCCCAGTGAACCGAACATGGACCGCGCCTGAAACCCTCAGTCTCTGCCTGACAAAGACTATGTACTAGTAGTAGGTGGAACTGCCCCTCCTTCCCTGCCTGGGAGGCTGGAGGCTCTAGGGGTCCAGGTACAGGCAGAGCCAGGCACCTTGGGGGCCCTGAGGGAGAGCAGAGGCAGTGGCAGCAAGGGGGCATAAACAATAAATGAAAAAAACAAAGTAAAATACAGTCATGTAAACATTGCAGTATACAGGCATATGTGAATTACCAAAATTACTGAGCAACAGTAAACAGGCCTTATCAAAGGGACTTAAAGAGTCAAACAGGAATGTACGTAAAGGAGCTTAAGATGTATAGCCTCGAGGAAAGGGGGGCATGATAGAAGCTTTCAAATACCTCAAGGGAATCAACAAAGTTCAAGAGGGTAGCATCTTTCAGAAAAAGAGATGTGCAAGATCAAGGGGGTATAATTTGAAGATAGAGGGGGGACGGCTCAGAGGTAATGTGAGGAAGTATTTCTTCACACAGAAGGTTGTAGATGCATGGAACAGCCTTCCTGAGGAAGTCATAGAGTCAAAAACAGTGGGGGAATTCAAGAATGCATGGGACAGGCATAAGGCAATTCTAGTGGGGGGTAGGAGGAAGTAGGCTGTTGGTTAACTAGGATCTGCAGCTTATCCATTAGGTAGGGAAATGGGCAGACTAGGTGGGCCAAGAGGTCCTTTTCTGCTGTTAAATTCTATGTTTCTATGTAAATAAGCAAAAAAAGAGTAAAATAAATATACAGAGTGATGAGGATAATGCTGGGAATATGATAAAATCATTAAATGGATCAGACAAAAACAGAAGGAAAGGGGCAATAGGGAAACACAAATGGACAGAGAAAAGGCAGGAGTAAATGAAGCAGAATGAGTATGTCAGGTAAAGGGAAAACTAGCCAATACCAGAGCAAAACGGTTCTAGAATGTTGGCAGCAGCAGAGTGTCTGTGTGGTACCCCCCCCCCACCCCCACCATGGAGTGAAAAATGTCCATATTTTCTCATTTTAAACAAACATCTTGAATTAGCAACCCACTGAGTTCTAGAATATTGATATTTGCTCTTAACATTTGGATTATAGTAAGATTTGATACAAGTAAAATAGATATATATATATATTTTGAATATTTATGTATATGTTAAGGGAGTAAGAAAGGTGAAGGGAGTAAGTAAGGGAGGTATAGGAAGTACTCCATATATAACAGAACTGCATATATAAAGTAGGCCTTTTTGGTTCTAGTCTAAGGGTACTAGGCAGACAGAGGAAAGCAAGTTATGTCTAGGGCTTATTATAGGATCTGTATGGAGAGGAGGTACAGCAGGGAGGTAGTCAGTTGTGGGGACTGTGAGGTGCTCTTCTCCAGGGTTATGCTCTGGGGGGGGGCAATGCCCCATGTGCAGAACCTTTGTGGACCTCCATGCTCAACTGGTATCAGCACTGGCTCAGCTGGGGTCCACACCCCCCGCTCCTCCAGAGGCCCACTGGCCCAGGGGGCTGGAGGGTGATTGGGAAAGAAAGGTAGAAGGGTGGCAGGGGCAGCCACAAGGGGTTCAACCAGTGTCACACCATCCAGACAGCAAACCACTTTGCACCCCTGGAGGAGGCTCAGGTACCTGACTCCATCCGCTAGAGGACTCGGAGTCATTTGGGGTAAATGGGCAGGGTAACATGGTGGCACCTGGGGGGGGGAGGTGAGAAAGAGGAAGTTAGATGGGAGAGTTAGTGATTGGGGATTCAGTGATTAGGGGAGAAGAGAGGGTGGTAGGCAGGGGGGAAGGGGGGTGAAATGGTCAGATGCCTTCCTGGTGCTTCAGCCATAGAACAGGGAGGAGGATGATAGAGAAGCGGGAGCTGGGGGTGCTGGCACACTTGGGTACTAATGATCTAGTGAACCAGCCTGTGGGAGGCAATGAAGTGAAACTTTAAGAGGCTGGGGGACAGACTGAAGGTGCACTTGGCTTCTCTGGCCTTTTCCAAGGTCCCCTCTGTGTTGAATAAAGGGAATGGGAATGATAGATTAAGGAAGGAAGAGACTGAGGAGTTTAATGGGTGATTGAAGGGATGGTGTCAGGCAAAGGGATATTACTGTGTGGGGGACTGGGGGGGGTGCTTCTGCGACAGGAGGGTCTTCAAGGGTGATGGCCTTCACCTGATGAGAAAGGAGGCCAGTGCTTTGGTGAGAAGTCTGATGTCTACATTGGACAGTTAAACTGACTGTGAGGGAGACAGAGGCTAGGGGAACCCAAGAGAAGGAATAGCAGTGGGGAACCTAGCTAGGGCTCCCCCTGAACAGAGAACTAGGTAACAGTAAGGTTGAAGTTCAAATTAGGTTAGGGGAAGAGGCCAACGAGTGTGAGCTAACAAAGCCTACATTCAGCATGAAAATTAAAAAAAAATTAGGAGACTAGGGAAGAATAAGGAAGAAGGAATAGAAAAAAAGCAAGAGGGGACCAGAAGAAAGAAAGAAAGGCACCTGTCTTAATGCCTGAAGTCTGGGAAATAAAATTAGTGAGTCCCAGGCAATAGTGGCACACACTGTGATGAATCTAGTAACCATCACAGAAACGTGAGCCACAGAGAATAATGACTGGGACAGGACAGTCCCAGGCTATACCATGTTTAAATGTGATGGAAGAAAAGCTAAATGAGGAGGCACAGCACTACATGTCAGGGAAGGCACAGAGGCAGTGAAGGATGGAAACATCAGGGGTGGTAATGGGGAAACAGAATCACTGTGGGTTCAGCTGATGGCATCCTCAGGTGAGAAACTATGGATGGGGTGGTCTGTAGACCTCCAGAACAGAAGGAAGAGGGATAAGGAGCTAAGGGCTGAACCAGACAGGGGGTGGAAAAGGGGGAGGTGATGGTTGTGATTGGAGATCTAAACCTGCCAGATACTGATTAGGTCATTCCAGTGGGCAGCAGCTCCAGAGGTCAGGCCCTGCTGGACACAAGTGCAGCTGGTTAAGGAACCCATTAGGCAGGCTGCTGTTCTCGATGTGGTGCTCACCAACTCGGAAGTGGTAGAAGGAGTGAGGGTGGGGGAGCCACTAGGATCCAGCGACCATAACTCTATATGGTTCGACCTGGCCCCTGGGACAAGCAAGTCCTCATCAAAGGCTGAAGTCCTAGATTTCAGAAGGAAAGACTTCAATCAGATGAGGGAGCTGGTCCGGGACAAGTTAGTTGCCGTGGACAACAGCACATATGTGTCAGAAATATGGGGGGGAATCAAGGGGGCAATTTTCGAGGCAACAAAATCTTTCATGAGAATGGTAATCAAAAGAAATGGGTATAAGAGACCAATATGGTTCTCTGGTAAGGTCAGGGAAGCTGTGAGAGCCAAAAAGAAGGCCTTCACCGGATATAAGGAAAAACCAAGGAAGGAAGAAGGGGGAGATTCCAAATGAGAACAAGGGAAACCAAGAGGGTGGTCAGAGAAACAAAGGCACAGAGTACTGCGGAGGGGGTCAAGGGAGGGGAAAAACAGTTCTTTAGATATATTAGGGAAAAAAGAAAGAAGTGGGGAGGAGAAATTATTAGGTTAACAGAGGGAGGTAGGGTAACTGAGGAGGGCAGGCAGAAAGCAGCTATTCTTAATGACTACTTCTGTTTTGTATTCACAAGGGAAGACAGAGGATCTCTGCCAGAGAGTAGCATGAAAGCGCCTGTAACGGTGATGATCCCTGATGAGATGAGGCAGCAAGCATTTACCAGTTAAAGGGTTCAGAAAGGGCTAGCAGCCCTAAAGACAGATAAGGCCCTGCGGCCAGATCGGATACATCCGAGGGCGCTCAAGGAATTGGCAACAGAAATAACTGAACCCCTGGTAGGGCTATTTAATAGTTCAGTTCAGACACAGGTAGTTCCAAAAGACTGGAAGGTAGCAGATGTAGTCCCGGTCCAGACAAAGAGCAACTGGGTAACTACAGACCTATCCGTCTTATCTCTATTGTGGGTACACTGATGGAGACACTAGTCAAAGAGGACCTCCTGGACTAGCTGGAGAGCAATGGACTCCAGGATAGTAAACAGCACGGGTTCAGGGCAAGGAGGTCTTGTCAGACCAATCTGACAGTACTCTTTGACTAGGTAATGAGGGTAGTGGATAAGGGCCATACTGAGGATTTACTCTATTTTGATTTCAGCAAGGTTTTCGACTCGGTGCCTCACAGAAGGTTGCTGAAGAAGCTAGAGGATCTGGGTGCAGCAAAGGACACCGTCAGATGGGTGAGAAACTGGTTGGAAGGGAGACAGCTGAGGATCATGTTTAACAGAGTTAAATCAAAAGAGAGGGGGAGGGGCCCTGGATGCCCCGATAGGCCACCGGCAACCTGAAGGCAGACAAATCCCTGAGCTCAGATGGACTGGCCTCAGAGTTCTTCAGGGTCTTCGACGAGCCACTGGCTTTGATCATAGGGGTGTTTTTTGGGGCAGTACAGAGCGGAGACGGGGAACACCCATCCTGACAATACACTCAGATTTTGGAAACTCCGAAACCAAGGACCCCCCAGTTTGCGGCTTGTACCATCCCATCTCCCCCTTAAATGTGAACCTTAAACTGTTCACATCAATCTTAGCCTCACGGCTACAGCTCAGTGTAGGATCCTGGTCCACCTGGATCAGACCAGATTTATTAATGGTCACCATATCCATAACCATGACAACATAAGACACCTACTAAATATTCACTTTGGCGGTCTTAATGGATGCCAAGAATGCTTTTGACCGGGTGGACTGGGGATTCCTACACTGCACGCTAGAGGAGGTGGTGGTGGGGAGACCTTTCACAGGAGCATAAAGTCCCTATATGCCTCGCCACAGGCCATGATGAAGGTTAAAGGCACCCAATCAGACCGTTTTTAGGGAACAAGGCAGGGATGCCCTCTTTCATTCCTCCTGTTCACACTTGCATAGAGCCACTGACTATGGCAGTCCATCAGAATGAAGAGATTCAAGGGATCCGTGCAGGGGACAGAGAGCATAAGATTTCATTATATGCAGATCACTCCATTTTTCTTAACAGCACCAGAGACCTCAATCCCAGCATGCCTACGAGAGCTGGAGACCTATGGTGAAGTGGCCAGATACAAGATAAACTTCAAAAACTTAAAGGCTCTGGAGCTTGGAGGTAGATGCCCTGCAGCAAGTAGGCCTTCCTTCCCCTTTAAGTGCCCCCCCCCGCAACACAGTACTGTACCTGAGAGTCCACTTCATCTCCAACACCCCAGGAGATGTTTGGGTTGAATTATGATAAACTACTGGGGAAGGTTATGACTGACATGACCAGGTGGAACATACTCCCTCTTAGCCTGTGGGGAAAAGTGTCCTCAGTGAAGATGAACATCCTTCCATGGTTTCTATTCTTATTCCAAGTACTACCCCTGCACGTACTGTAATGGTACTGGAAGCACCTTCAGAAGGGACTGCTGAGGTTCCTCTGGGCAGGAGGTGCCACAGAATCAATAGGAGACTCCTGGTCCTTTTCACCGGAAACATGGGGACCTAGCCCTTCTGGACCTTCGAAAATACTACCTGGCACTGTAGCTCGCTCCTATTATCAGTAGGTCCAAGCAGAAAGGTGACACAGGCTAGTTGGGGATGCAACAGCCCTTTCTGGTTCTGCTCTTTGCCCTTCCACATATCTCCCTGATGACAAGACTTTGGCCAGAAATCTCTAACCCTTGGACAAAGCATACCCTACATTTGCTCCTTGAGGATAAAACTTTGACCCACTTCCCTAATGAGGTGGGCCTGCTGTCCACCATAAGGATCCTGAACTTCATCCCCCCCCCCACATACACACACACGGACCTGGGTTTCTGGAGATGGAACAAGCTTGATCTCACTAGATACTGGAACTCTGTGTGAGAGGGTTCCTGTATTTCCTTTGCGGAACTACAGCAGAAATTCAGGCTCCCGCCACAGGACCATTTTCAATATCTGCAGGTGTGCCATTATTTAAAGTGATTTTGGGAACTTAAGGTACCACTTCCGGGATATGGTACCTTAAGTCCGCGATAATCACTCAGAGTAAGTTTTAATATTTCTTTGCTAAGTGTTTTTAAGTGGTAAGGGATCATATTTTGGCCCCGACAAGGTGGCCAGCTGATCCTGTCCACTTTGCGACTGCTGAACACGCCCCTGTACAATGATATCCAGCAAGGGATAGCGTGGGGGCAAGCCCCCTTGAAATGAATGGGACTGATTTTTACGTACTGTTTAATGCAATATGAAAGTGACTTGGAGATTAATAAGGGACACTGACTGACAAGGCCCTTATTAGCCGAACAGTGGCCCTTATTAATCTCCAAGTTCCCATCATATTGTATTAAATAGCACGTAAAAGTCAGTCCCATTCATTTCAATAGGGCTTGCCTCCACACTCTCCCTTGGTGGATGTCATAGCCCGGGGACGTGTTCAGCAATCGGGAAGTGGAAGGAATCATCTGGCCACCTTGTCGGGGCCAAAATATGATCCTTTACCATTTAAAAACACTTGGCAAAGAAATATTAAAACTTGCACTGAGGGACTAGTGTGGACTTAAGACTTAAGGTACCATATCTCAAAGTGGTACTGTAAGTCCACAAAGTGTGCTAAATCACTTTTAACATCTCAATGCCTGCGCTTCAGGTCAGCAGAGAAATGCCCCCCCACCCCCGGAGAGCTTCCTGTACTGACAGGGGCCATGCTGGCAGGCAGAAGAGGTATGATTTCCAGAGCTTACCAAGCACTCTTTGGTGACTACCACCCAGAACTTAATTATCTCCATATGCAATGGGAAGCTGACACCCAGATGACCATACCCAAAGAAGTCTGGACAACAAAATGGGAAAAAGGGTAGAAGGTAACTCCCCCCTCCCTGATGGCAGGAATTCTGTTGGAAATGTCTCACTCGATTCTTTCACATTTCCATGATCACCTGTCATTTCAAGGTGGAGGGCTCCAGCCTTTGTTGGAGAGAGTGCTGGGGGGAAAGGGTGGGCTCCACTTTAATATTTTCTGGGAATGTCTGATACTGTGGCCTTTTGGGGAGCAAGTCCTTGCCAAACTGACATCCCTATGGGAGAGACAGCCGTAATTCATTTGAGCATTTGGTTCTAGGGGGCCCTGTCCTGGGAGTGGGGGACTTGGTGCAACAGGATTTCTTCTGAGCCCTCTGCACAGCACCCCAGAAAAGGGTAGCAACCTGCTGGCTGCAGGACAACCCCACCCCCCATGGTACAGGCCTGGGAGGCTAGGGTGTCAGATATGAGTAGGGTGGAATGTATTACAGCAATGTTGAGGTTAACTTCAGAGAATTATAACGCTCTGTGGGGGCAGATGGGAGACCAGGGACATTTTTTCTGGGTGAAAGAGCTGAGGAGGGACTATAGGTCATTTGACTGTCCCACCAACAGCCACAACTATGAGGAGCTCCAACTATACAACTCTGACAAGAAAGCGCTCATGGAGGCTCTCCCTAACCCCCAAACAATAACAAGAAAAATTACATTAAAACAAGCATTTGACAATGCCAAATGTTGTCTTGCTGGCATTGGCATTGGTAGTGCAGGAGTTAGAGAGATGCATAATAGGAATGGCAGTGAAATATGGAACTGACGCCAACCCCACCCCACCCTGCAGAGACTGAAAGGCACTGAGGTGTGCCTTTGGGTCGTTGGCCATAACGCTCATACCATTTCACCTCACCCTACACTGCAGACTCCATCAAGTGTCGTGTCGTGCTTTGGAGTCATTGGGCTTTACGCTCACCCCATTTCATAAGGAAATACGTTGAGATGGGCGCAGTATAGGAGAATGGGGTGAACTCTGGGGCTGAAGAGTCCAAGACACACCTTGATGCCTGTCACTGGCTGCAGGGTGGGGGTGGAATGGTGTGAGCAATACAGCCGACAATCCAAAGTCACACCCCTGACGCCTCTCAGTCTCTACAGGGTGGGACGTTATGGTTAGAAACCCTAATGCCCCGGGTGTTTGTTGGTATTTACTCTCCAAATTTTCAACATGGGCTTTTTGTGACCCCACCTCATGAAAGCATTGGGACCTCCACTCGTGAACAGCGGCACTGTGATTTTGTTAATCTGTCCCAAACGTTGATTTCCCACAATGCTCGCGCCATTCAGTGCTACATGTGCAAAAACACATTTCAGGCAGGATGTGAAAAGTGACACCTGTACCATTCATAAGGAGGTGTGAAGAAATGGCAATGCTGAAAATCTGGAGTGAAAATAGTAAAAATTCTTGGAGTTACAAGTGTACATGGAAACTGCGCAACGCACGCTCATAGCACAGTCATTTTGTGAAATTTTTTCACCAGATTTTCAAAATAGGCATTTTGGGACTTCTGCTCATGAAAAGTGGCACTGTGATTTTGTTAATCTGTCCCGAATGTTGATTTTCCACGGCGACCGCGCCATTCTGCGCCAGATGTGCGAAAACACATTTCGGGCAGGATTTAAAAATGACAGCTGCACTGTTCATAAGGAGGTGTGAAAAAATGGCAATGTTGAAAATCTGGAGTGAAAATATAAAAAATTCTCAAACTTACGAGCGTGCTTGGAAACTGCGCAATGCACACTCGTAACAGCAAGTTTTGGAAATTTTTTTACCAAATTTGCAACATAGGCTTTTTTGGAGCCCACCTCATGAACAGTGACACTGTCATTTCATTAATCGGTCCCGTAAGGTAATTCCGCGCGGTGACCACGAAATCAACTTTCAGGACTGAATAACGAAATGACAGTGACTGAGTTCATGAGGTGGAGTCCAAAGAACCCCATGTTGAAAATCTGGAGCCAAAAGTTGAAAAAATGGCCGAGATATCCACCTAAGTTTAAACTCCTCCATTGATGCCATTATACAGCTTACCGTGATTTTCTTCAGTTCGCAGTCGGCTTTGGAAAAGTTCAGACATGTCTCACTCCACCGAACATCGTCGTGCTGGGCTCCAGAGGTAAGTATGGGGTGAGGGAGGTGCGGAGAGGTGGGGTGTGCAGAGGGTGGGTGGGTGCGGGTTGGGGAAGGGGGGTGTCGTGACCACGAGGGACCGTTTTCTGTTTTACAGGGAACAAAAAAAAAAAAAGGACATTGCGGGAAGGTTTTTTGTTTACAGGTTTGCTTTGGACACACTGGGGTGGGCTCCCAGTGTGCCACCTGTGTTTTTTGGGGAGGGGGGACTGAAGCTGACTGGGACTGGGCCCCCCGTTGGCAAAGAATGTGTGTCTGTGTTTGGGGGGGGCATGAAGCCGAGGAGGATTGGGTACCCCCCTCGGCAGACAACTAAAACAAGGGGACATTATGCCGACGGGGATTGGGCTCCCCGTCAGCAAAGCGAACTGGGGAGGCATGCCGACGGGGGATTGGGCACCCCCGATGTCGGCTTCCTAGGAACTGTGACAGGCGGACAGCGAGAGTTGCCGCCATGTTTACTGAAATGTTTCAGCAGGCAAGGCACACCCTGCAATGACGGGGCACTCCCTCACTGCAGTGGCGAAATTGTTTCAAGTTGGTGGCACGCTTTTGACCAGCTGTCATAGACAGCGTGCTCATTCACTGGTGCCACAGAGACCAGCCTACGAAAACAGTGGCGCCACTGGCCACAACACGGCCGCACCTCCACAACCTGCTACTCCAGCAAGCTGTCACAAAATGTTGCTTGCACTGTGCGCGCAAGACAACATAAAATGGAATAGATCAGTTAATCCTTTAGATTTCTCACAGCACCTACCACCAGTTATTAACTGGTATTTCACAGTTCAGATTTTATTCCTTAGCAAAATGGTTCTTGTCCTGCTGGCACGCTGAACCGTTCATGCCATGAAGCTGGACTCTTATCCTACAAGTGGACACTGGCAGCTAATACTGATGGACATTACATTCTGAAAGTTACGTGCTCAAAGAAGTTATACTCTGAATGTATGTTACAGCTGCCTGATTAATTTTCTTTTTTTTTTTTTGTAACAAAGCACTCTTTATCAACTGCCTCATTTGTATACCTGTATGTAAATCCAGCTGTTCTTTTTAAATAAAGCTGAGTTAAAAAAAAAAAAAAGAGAGAGAGAAAGGTAGCCAGTAGGGTGCCGCAAGGATTGATCCCGAGTCCAGTCCTTTTCAATATATTCATCAGCGGCATGGGAGAAGGAAACTAGGGCAAGTTGTGTCTCTTCGCAGACGACAATAAGCTTTGTGGCAGAGTAGACAGCAAGAAGGGGGTTAGGGACATGCTGAGAGACTTCCAAAAGCGAGAGAGGTGGTCGAGGGTTTGAGAGTTGGAATTCAATGCCAAAAAATGCAAAGTGATACATACAGGGAACCAGAACCCCAGGACAGAGTACTGGACTGGGGGGGGGGGGCTGTAAAGCTGGGCACAACCTCAGAGGAAAGAGACCTAGGGTGCATCATCAGTGACTCCCAAAAACAATCCAGGCAGTGTAACAAGGCCTGCAGTAAGGGAAACAGGATGCTGGGATGTAGTGGAAGGGGTACTGACAGCAGAAGGAAGGAGGTAGTACTACCTCTGTACAGATCACTGGTGAGGCCCCACCTGCAGTACTGTGCCCAGTTCTGGAGTCCTCACCTAAGGAAAGATAGGGACAGGCTGGAGACAGTGCAAGGGAGGGTGACCAGCATTATTCAGGACCAGCAGGACAGAGCTTACGTGGATTAGCTCAAAGCACTGAACATGTACTTGCTGGAGGCAAGACAAGAGAGGGGAGATATGACAGAAACCTTCAAGTTTCTGAAAGCAATAAACAAGGTAAATTGCAAGGAACTATTTATCATAAGTAATGCATCAAGAGCACAAGGGCCCGAGTGGAAACTGCGGGGGGTTCAAGAGGGAAGTGAGAATGTTTTATTTTAGAGGAAGGGCGGTAGAGCCGTGATACAATCTGCCAGCTGATGTGGTGGGTGCTAGGACTATCAGTGGTTTCAGACATGGCCTGGAGAGAGTGAAGGGCTTGGTACTTGCTCAGTGTGGTAGTGGTAGGGTGGGGAGCATGGGGGTGGATAGTGTAAGTGAGAACCCTGTAAGGATAATAGGTCCTGGTTTTATGAGCAGACTGGATGGACCAGTGGTCTTTTTCTGCCACCACTGTCTATGCTTCTTTGCATCTAAGAGCAAGTAGGAGCAAAAAGGAGGAGGCAAGCAAAGTGTATGGGAAAGGGAGTTACAAATGGAAGGAAGACAAGGAGAAAGTGGACTGACCAGCAGCAGATTTGGAAAAAGGGATAAAGAAAGAACAGGAGTCCCTATAGTGAAGTGCATAAGAAGAGGAGGAGGGTTTAAGAGAGAGGAGAGGAGAGGTAAGGAGGGAGAGATGAAAACCAGTATTTCGAAATAAATGAAGCGCTGTGAATACAGTGATGGGAGGAAAGAGAAGGTATAGAGAGGCTAGTATATAGGTAACAATGATGAGTATGAAAGTATGATGAGTATGAGTCAGCCACTGTTTACCAGTGAAAGGGTCCTGAAAGGGTTGGCAGCTCTCAAGATAGATATGGCTCCAGATGGGTTGCATCCGAGGATACTTAGGGAATTAACAGCGGAGCTGGCTGAACCACTGAGTGGGCTGTTTAACAGCTCACTCCGGTCTGAGGAAGTTCCAGGGGACTGGAAGATGGCACACTGTGCCGCTACATAAGTGGGGGGGTGGGGGGTAATAAGGAGCAACCAGGGAATTACAGACCTGTCAGTCTGACCTCTATTGTGGGGAAGCTGATGGAATCTCTGATCAAAGAGGCCCTCGTAGACTACTTAGACAGCAATGGACTCCAGGAGAGCAAACAACACAGTTTTGTGGCAGAAAGGTCTTGTCAGGTCAACCTGATAGTTTTCTTTGACTGGGTCACTTAGGAGGGAGACAAGGGCAATCCAGTGGACCTGCTGTACTTTGACTTCAGCAACACGTTTGATTTAGTACCGCACAGGAGATTGCTTAAGAAGATGGAAAACCTGGCTACGGCTAAAAGTCTAGTGAAGGGCTAGCAGGGAGGCAACACAGGGTGGTGGTCAATGGAGTTAGATCAGAGGAGAGGTAGGTGATGAGTGGAGTTCCACAGGGATTTGTCCTGGGTTCAGTCCTCTTCAACAAGTTCATTAGTGACACTGGTGAAAGAATCTGGGGCAGGCTGTGTCTCTTAATGGATGACACACAAAACTATGTGGGAGGGTGAATAGTGAAGAGGGAATAAGGAATATACAGAAGGACCTTCAAAAGCTTGAGGAGTGGTCAGAGGTCTGGCAGTTAAAATTCAACACTAAAAAGTGCAAGGTAATGCACCTATGGATACAGAATCCCAAGGCGGCGTATTGGATGGGGGGGGGCCTAGCACTACAGACAAGGAACATGATCTAGGAGTTATCAGTAACTCCCCTAAACAAACAGGTCAGTGCATCCAGGCCTACAGAAAGGCTAACAGGATGCTGGGATGTATCGGGAGGGGGACTGACAGCAGAAGAAAAGAGGTAATACTTCCTCTCTACAGATCCCTGGTGCGGTGTTACCTGGAGTACTGTCTCCAGTTCTGGAGTCCTCACCTCAGAAAAGACATGGACAGGTTGAAGGCAGTGCAGCCCATTATCCAAGGACAACAGGGTAGATCCTATGAAGCATGCCTCAAGGCACTAAATATGTACTCCTTGGAGGTCAAAAGGGAGAGGGAGGATATGACTGAGACCTTCAAATTCCTCAAAGGAATTAATAAAATGAACTGTGGGATCCCTTAATGAACTTGACAACACATGCTACAGAAAATTGTTGAACCTCGACTGAACTATAATGGGGGGGAAGGGGCGAAGCAGAACTGCGGGAGAGTAAGAAGGGGTGGGAAAGAGTGGGGGGGAGAACGAAGAGATGTAGGAGGGGGAAGAGGGGGTGTTTTTTTTGTTTTTGTTTTGCTTTGGCTTCCCTCACTGTAAATTCTTACATATTGCTAAATGCATGTCCAGAAAATCTGAATGAAGAACAGTAGCCTGCTGGTGCTGAAACTCCGGGCTTCCTGGAGTGTAGGCCGAAACCAGGAGCTACATCGGATAGCTGGTCTAGCTAGCTTAACTCGATAGATACCTGAGGACCTGAGGTGCTGGAGGCCCGTCTGTAACAGAACCGGACTGTCTCGATGCTATCTGCATTTGGGGCAGCAGTTAGTCTAGACTCTGGACACGCGGGCTCCTGCCCATATTACCAGGCCTTAGTAAACTAAAGCGCCTCAGTTTCCCCACCGTGCCCTGGATGAATGAGGTGTAGGCCCGCAACCCCTGGGGTGGGAAGGCTCCCATTGGATGCCTCCACCAGGCCTCCCCATGGCAGCAGACAATCCATGAGAAACGGGTTGAGGCCTGAATCTGGAACCAGTAAGCCATGACTCACTGTAATAATGTATGCCCCTCTCATATTAAGGACTTCAGGGGATGCATTGTCTCGCGGCTGTAGTCGCCAATTTCCATTCCCCTTTTTCCTCTAGGTACCTTGGTACCTAAGGTCCTTAATGTAAAAGGACCGCACTGATAGGTCGCTTGTGTCCTATCAAGGATCAGGGCTTACCCAGATCTGTGGGAGTACCAATTATTGTTTTAATGACCCTGTTGATCAGTTTGTTTATAGTTAGTAATATGATGTGTGTAGGTATGAATGGTTATGTAGTTACTGTTGACTGTGTAGTGAAAAGGTCATCGAACTTCATCTGGGCCTTGCAGCACAAAATAAGACTCTCTCGAATGCCCTATGGGGGGAGGGGGGTGGGGGACTCAGTACCTCAGAGTCCCATATAAAGGCCATTATGCAATCTCCAAAATTAAAATTACTCTCCTTAAATATAAACGGCCTGGCCTCACCTATTAAAAGATCAAAGACATTGGCTTACCTTCGCAGAACTAAATCCGAAATTGTATACCTCCAGGAAACCCATATGAATTCAGTTGAACATGCTAAATTAGCTAAACTAAGTAAGGGACAGGTGTTCTATGCATCCTATAAGGGCGGCAGAAGCAGAGGGGTGGAGATAATTATCTCACCGCATATAGCATATCACCCAGAATTGACCCGGTCAGACCCTGAAGGCCGACTAATTTTAACCCGTGGAAAGCTTAATAATGAAGAAGTCACCTTAGCAAATATGTATCTCCCGCCAGGTATTACTACTTCACAACTGAAACCCTTATTGGACAAGGTGGTGACGTTTACCAGAGGCACCATGTTATTGGCTGGAGACTTCAATTTAACAGCTGACCCAAACCTGGATTCCTCTAAAGCGAAACCTCAGAAACTATCTGCAACCCAAAAGTTCTTTAACAACTTCGTCTCAGAAATGGGGTGGTGCGACATCTGGCGGAAGTTTCACCCGAGGGCCAGAAATTACTCTTACTATTCTCCGGTGCATAACACATACTCACGTATAGACTATGCCTATACACAAATTGAAAACCTACATAGTGTAAGCGAGGCGCAACTGGGAGATATTTCCATCTCAGATCATGCCCCTGTGATTACACACTGGGAATTAGGCCTTCAACCCAGAACTACTCAATGGCGACTTAACCCGTGCTACTTGCGGTCCAAGGAGTTCCAGGAATTCATATCAGACAAGTTTATTGAGATTACTGCTGATAATCCGGTCTCTGACACCTCTCCCTCGGTCCACTGGGACACAATAAAAGCAGTCATGAGAGGACATATAATTAAATATACATCGCGAAGAAAAGACAGCGTGAGGAACAGAGGATTAACCTCGAAGAAACTCTTCATTTCCTACAGCAGGCACATCAGCAGGGTGACGAGTCACTCCTCCCTCTGATACAACAAACTAAACAAATATTAGACAAAATCGCACTGCAACAGACAGAAATAGCATTAGCATATTTAAAACAGAAATTCTATGAAGTGGGCCCACGAGCTTCACGAATGCTTGCATATCAAGCCCGTAAACAGAAGAAAAAAGCAACAATAGTCACTGTACGCCACCCAATACAAGGCCAGCCTCTCTTTAAAACACACGAAATTGACGGAGCTTTCCAAACATATTATAAAAACTTATACACTCCCGAATCCAATCCTTCTTCAGATACGCTGACTTCGTACCTCGATGGGCTCACACTTCCGACTCTATCGGAGGAAAACAGGGATTCCCTAATCAGGCCCATAACAGTGGAGGAAGTAGTCCAATCCATCACCAACTCCAAATCACAAAAGGCCCCGGGACCTGATGGATATGGAGCAGAGTTCTATAAGCAGACAAAAACCCAAATCCTCCCCTCTCTTCTTAGGGTATTCAACTCGATATTAGAAGGAGACCAACCCCCAAATTCTTGGTCATATGCGACTATCTCTGTGATCCCTAAACCAGGGAGAAATCCCCAGGAATGTTCCTCATACCGACCAATTTCCGTATTAAACAAAGATTACAAATTGTTTATGACTATATTAGCCAAGCGTATCGACCAAATCCTACCTACCTTAATACATAAAGACCAAACCGGTTTTGTTAGGACACGCACAACCACTGACAATATCAAACTCACCCTTCACCTTGTAAACCAAATGAGCCAAACAGACACTCCAGCATTAGTAATTAGTCTAGATGCCGAGAAGGCCTTCGATAGGGTGGCCTGGCCCTTTCTGTACTCGATCTTGAATAAATTCGGTTTTCCACTGGGTATTACTCAAACACTGCAAAACATATACTCCTCCCCTCGGGCATGCGTGAGAGTTAATGGACACCATTCAGAATATTTCCAACTCGGAAGAGGCACCAGACAAGGATGCCCACTGTCTCCGTTACTCTTTGCTGCAGTTACAGAGCCCCTAGCACAACAAATCCGAGATTCCCCAGGGGTACATGGAGTCCCCTTTGGAGATAGCGAACACAAAGTGGCTCTATATGCAGATGATATCCTTCTATATCTCCAAAACTGGAACAATCTATCCCAGAACTACGACGGATATTGGATGCCTACGGTACAGTATCAGGCTGTAAGCTTAACCTCACTAAGACCGAAATACTCACGTTCAACTGCACCCCCACCCAGAAAACGGCGGAATGCATTCCAGGAAGGTGGAACCTGACAAAATTATAATACCTAGGCATTTACATACCTCAGAAACAGACTGAATACCACAAGTATAACTACTCACCGTTTCAGACACAATTAAAGCAAGATCTACGAGCATGGTCTGTAATACTGTTAAATCTCACATGACGAACTGAACTTATAAGAATGATAACCCTTCCCAGGGCATTATACCTTTTCCAAAACGTTCCGCTATCGGTCCCCCTAAAAACTTTTAAAGAAATCAACCGTGCAATCCGGAATTTTATATGGGACAGGCGGAAAGCTCGAGTAAACTTTAAGGTGCTATCCCTTGCCCGGGAGGATGGGGGACTTGCTCTTCCAAATTTAAAACGTTATCAGCAGGCGGTCACCTTGGCTAATGTTATGGCTAGACAAAATAGGACTACAGTTCCACACTGGTTGGAAATGGAGAGATGGCTCCTTAGTGATGCAAAATATACTCGGATGCTTCATCAGCAAACATCGGGAAATTTTGTCAACATAGCCACTAGCCCCTGGCTGGTAGCCCAGTGTCGGAATTGGAACTCCTTGAGAAAAACCTATGGGGTTTCAGCCTATTTACCTCTAATATCTCCGATCCAGAACCTCCCAGACTTCCCCTCAATACCCTGGATATGGGGTTTAGTTCCTGGGCTGCAGCCGGGCTGAGATTTCTGCCACAAATAATGACACAAGGAAAGATATGGGCCTACGCAGAGATTCAGGAAAAGTTCCATCTACCTCACAAAGACTTCTACCGATATTTACAACTCCGACACTATGTAGAAGGTTTGACCCCCCCTTTGTAGAACCCCAAAACATACCCAGCATTAATGCATTGTCAAATCTCGCTTAACGAAATGGGAAGGCAGGACCATCTGGTCTCCCTCTACCATCGGGCCCTGAATTCACAGGGAGCTGACCATACTGAGAAAATACGCATACAATGTCATGGGGATTCTGGTCACCTGCTTAGCATGGCCGAATGGAAAATAGCCTGCAGACAGGTCTCCAGGGTTACCAGCTCACATCAATGGAGAGAGTTTGCCTGGAAGGTATTAATACGCTACTTTAGGCCTCCCTGTATCACTAAACACTATAAACAAAGTAAAACAGTGGAGTGCTGGAGACAGTGCGGAGAACAAGAAGCCAATCTGGCTCATATTCTATGGGACTGCCTGCCTCTCACCAATTACAAGCAACAGCTTGAAGCACAACTGCAGGAGCTCATAGACCCAAAATTTCACCTGACTTTAGAGATGTACCTATTTCTTATAATTCCCAAGCCCTACCGGGGCCCTAACACTAGATATCTCCTCTCACTACTCCTTACAGTAGCCAAGAAGGCACTTACCAGGCACTGGCTGACAAACGAAGTACCGACCATATGGGAATAGTGGGATATTACCAGACAAGTTTATAGTCTGGAAAAGATGACTCACAACCTTAATGATCGGGGGGAACTCTTCTCTTCAAGGTGGACGAGATGGCAGCTATATTACATGCTGAAAGACCCTCTATTTGTACCTTGAGAAGTGCCGCCTCTAAAGGACCCTGAGCTCATTGGGGCCAAAGACTTTCCCCTCCTCTATTTTGAGGTCTCTGGGTACTGTTTTCCCCGTGTCCCCCACAAATGAAACCCTTTAGATAATAGGTCTGAAGAAACCAGGTTAGTAATATTTAACAAAGGGGGGAATAAAAAGAAAAAGAGGAAGTTGAATGGTAAACAGTTCGATGTCCTATTGATTAAGTCATATTATAGAATGTGTCAGTAGGCCTAATGGAATAACAAGTCTGTTGAAATGATTGTACAAACTGTGGATGAATGGTACAAACTTTCACAAAAAGCTACATATTTTAACTGGCCAGATGTCATTGTACTGTATAAGATCTTAACTGATGACCTGCATGTATACAAGTTAAAATATGTATTATAATAAAAAGAAGATTTAAAAAAAAAAAATGAACTGTGGGGAATTATTTAATCTGCATACCAACTTGAGGTCATGTGGACACAAGTGGAAATTAGCAGGTGCGAGGTTCAGGAGGGATGTGAGGAAGTACTTCTTTATGAAAAGGGTGGTGGAACCTTGGAACAGTCTGACAGCTGAGGTGGTGGGAGCGAACACAGTCAGAGGATTCAAGCAGGCCTAAGACAGAATGAAGGGAATGGTTGCCCTGGGCGACAGGCCCA
The DNA here is from genome assembly GCA_016271365.2 of Neoceratodus forsteri. Lineage (NCBI taxonomy): Eukaryota > Metazoa > Chordata > Ceratodontiformes > Ceratodontidae > Neoceratodus > Neoceratodus forsteri. The sequence continues at coordinate 126,005,372 of JADMNL010000032.1, read as the reverse complement.
GGGAAGAGAATGGGGAAAGGACTGGGAGAGTTAGTACCCTAGAGCAAGGTTTTTCAACCAGGGGTCCTAGGCCCCTGGGGGTCCCTGAGCAAGGCATACAGGGTCCTTGGAGTGAGCAGGAAAAATGTTAAATATGAAACTGTAGAAATGGTGTTTAATACCATCTCGGTGTTTTGAACAGTCTTTCCATGCTCTGCCACGGCAGCCTCAGCTGCGTTCATCCTCCTTTTCATAAAATAAGTACTTGGAGGCAAGCAGTTATAAAGAAAAGAGTCTACTTGAAATTGGTTATTTGTTTCAACTTGAGCCACGTTTCACTCATAGTACCTCGTATGTATCAGCGATGTGCAGAGCAGTGTCTTTCACCACATCTCTTTCTCACCTTTACTCAGTTACAGGTATAAAAGGTGTGATAAAAATGTATTTAACCCATGTAGAAAGACATTATCCAGACAAGTTCCACCAAATTACACTAAAGGGGAATATTCCTGACCTGCAGAGCCATCCAGACTAGCACCTACAGCCTCACGGTGGCCAGCTTGGATTGTCTCTGCAGAAGTCAGATCTGGATCTTTTATTCACAGCTCTCCACTCTTAACACCTCCAACACCTCCATTCCATCAGGGTCACTTAGTGAATATGGGATTCAAATCTGGTCTCTGGCGAGACATTCTGTGCTCAAACTCCATACCCTCATCACCATTTGTGTAAGAACCCTAACCTCCACCCCCCCCACCCTCTGTTCGCCATCGCACATAGGGGGGTCCCTGCTACTACTGGCATTCACTCTGGGGGTCCGTGCACACAAAAAGGTTGAAAACCCCTGCCCTAGCGGAACATCAGGTTCCAAGGAAGGTTCAAGGGATTTAGGGAACTTAGGCAGAGTTGATGGACCGCTGTTTTTTTTTTCTTCCGTCACTGTCTATGTTTCTATGTTCTATGTTTCTAAAGGTACCATCAGGAGCAAAGCAGCAGAAGGCACTGCAGAGAATATCCAGCCTGGCAAGAGACACAGAAGGGGTGGCGCCATAAACCACATCCTCACAGGACTGATCACCCTTCCCTATACATCCTGTGTGGGTGGCTGTTTGTGTTTGTGTCTGTAGCTAAGCTTTTTAGGATTTACAAGATCTTCTGCTTGGAGTAACTACACCATTCTTGCCCACTACATCTGTGAAGGTCTCCTGGACTGGATTTTCTGCAAAACATCACCCCAAGGTATTTGCTTTTTCAGTTTAAAACCAACTTTTTGGAAGATATCTCAAGCAAAACAGAAATCAAGCAACTAGGACTGACAAACTCCAGTGACTCTGGGTCCTGCTCGAATCCACATTTTCGTCTGGCTTGCTCCTATGGGATCTATTTGTGGGCTTTTAAACAACCTCTTTAAATAACAAAGGAAGCACAAGGACAAAAGGATTTCACATCCTGCACTTGTACTTGAGTAGGTGTGCCCCAGGCTATCAATGCAATGGAGCTGGGGAGAGCATGCCTGCAAGGTCTTGCATAGCCAAAGCCTCTTGTCAATCCCTGCCTAGCTGTGACCCTGGGTGACCTCTGTCATGAGCTGAACCAATGTTGTACCAACAGTCACACCATGTCCAACAGCTGTCTGTCCAACAGCTGTCTGCCCTCGTAACTTTTCTTGTCCTACTTTGCCTTGACAGAATTACACTATCCTTATGGAATGAGGATGGCTCAAATAAATCTAGGACCGAGCACTATGATTTTACTTTCTCCAACCTTATTGTTAATAATACAATGATACTACAAACTAATCTTCTTCTCTACCAAAAGGGCTGTCCCTACTGTTCTCTCTCTATGTTTAGGAAACTACGGAACAAGTCTGCATTATCCCATCCTTTTCTAAACGTGGGGCTGTGGTTCCTTGTCATCATTGCCATTCTGCTGTCTGGGGATATAGAGACAAATCCTGGGCCACTAGATGCTTATTTCTCAGCAGATGACATACATAGTATGTCCAAGCGGGGCTGTTAATTGCACACTTGAATATAAGAAGTTTGATGTGTCACATCGTGGAACTGGAGTCATGGGTCAAACTGTACAATCCTGATATCCTCTGTCTCACTGAGACCTGGCTAAAACCATCGGTTACTGACTCCCTCTGCTCCCCTGCCATATTACTCTATTTCAATCGGTATGTGAATACTTGCATGCTACCCTTGCGTTGGGAGCCAAGAAACTGCATGTTATCTGTGCATATAACCTCCCAGCGGGAGGGACTGTGGGTCTAGAGTACCTGTTGGAAAATACCTCTCAGAATTTTAATGATAATGAGGTTGTCATCTTAGGGGGACCTAAACTTAAACTGGCTTGGGGCAGCTCTCAGTTCTCTTCAATCTCTGACTCATAGCTACAACCTGCATCAGATGGTAACAGTGCCGACTAGAAGTCTGTCTTCATCACCACTAGGCACACTATTGGATTGGGTGCTGGTAAACCGGATCGAACACATCTCAGCCACTGGTACTCTAGCTGATGCCTTAACTGACCACTCTCCTACTTTCTGCATCCTGTCCTTGGGGGCACCTCAATCTCCTCCACCACGTCTCATCACTCTCACAAACTTTGCTCACCTAGACCAAGAAGTGTTTCTGTATGACGTCTCCAGAATTGATTGGTCAGAGATCTATCTATCACACTGTTCTCAGAATGCTCTTAACCTCTTCATCACTAAATTCCTTACGGTTCAATGTAAACATGCCCCAAAGATCACCCGGAGAGTGAGGGGTAAACAAACAAGATGGCTAAACAAAGACTTGCTCAAAAGTCTGTGCCTTAGAGATAAACTCTGGAAGCGCTACAAAACATCAGGCCAGTAAACAGATTTCAACACTTACCGTACGCTACAGAATTCATGTAAAAGACAAGTCAGAGCTGCTAAGAGCAAGTACTGTAAAGACCTACTGATTAACTCGGCAAATGATCCCAGAAAATTCTGGTCACACATCAAATCCTTCCTAGGATCCTCACAGTCAACTACCCCTGGTGATATGCTGATAAATGATGTGCACTGCAATGACTCACAAACCATAGCTAATTCTTTCAACCTGCATTTCTCTGATCTCTCCCAATATACCTCTTCCTTCGATCCCACTGCAGTGTCCTCCCACTCCTCATCTGGAACCTGTCTGGATAAGCTGGAAGTGTTGTCTCCTGTGCCTCCTTATACTCCTCCATTCTATTTTAAAGCTGTGTCTAGGAAGAAAGTTCTGAAGCTCCTGAGGTCCATCTCTGATCATACCAGCTCTAGCTCAGACTCCCTGGAACCCCGCCTCTTGAAACCTGCAGCTCCCCTTATTGCATTACCGCTGGCCAAAATTTATACGTTATCGCTTTCAGGTGGAATGGTCCCTGACCTCTGGAAAGCTGCTCGGATCACGCCTATACTTAAAAAAGGGGATCCTAAGGTTGTCATGAACTACAGATCAATTGCCATACTCTCGGTACTGAAAAAAATCCTGGAGAAAATTGTTGCAACTCAGACAACTGACTATCTACTTAAGCATAGTCTGCTCTTGGATACCTAACATGGCTTCAGGAAAGGACATAGCACAATGACTACACTTCTTAAATTCACCACAGACACTCTTTCAAAAATGGATACTGGCAATCTGACTGGGGCTGTTTTTATTGACCTCACAAAGGCTTTTGACCTTGTTGATCACACTTTGCTTCTCTCCTCGCTTCGACGCCTGCATTTCTCCTCCTCTGTTGTTGACTGGTATGAAAACTACCTGACAAATAGACCTCAAGTAGTGAAATTTAATTCCTCTCTATCGAACAGTACCACCATTAACATTGGTGTACCTCAGGGCTCCATCCTAGGGCCCCACCTATTCTCTCTTTATATAAATAACGTTGGAGCTGCTCTAAAATCCTGCTCTGTTATTCTATATGCTGATGATCTTGTCATCTATACAAGTTCTACTAATATAGACAACATCAATACAACCCTTTCCTCTGACTTTAACAATATCCAAAACTGGCTATATGACCACACACCGGCTGTCAACACTAGCAAAACTAAAGCCATGCTGCTTGGATCGGCCCCAAAACTCTGGGCTTGCACAACAGCACTGATGGTGCAGGACTTAGAAGGTCAATTACTGGAATGTGTGACCCCTTTCAAGTACCTGTGCATCCTGCTAGATTAATCTCTTGATCTTAATCTTCATGTACAGTCTGTTTGCAGAGCTGTCAACTCCAAACTGGGTGTTGCATATAAGACTAGTTATATGCTCATGCCATCAGCTAAAATGGCCATTGTGAGGGGGATTCTCCTCCCCACCCTAACCTATGGGGCTCCCTTATTTGGGGCTGCTCATAAAACTGATCTACTCAGATGGGATATTACGTATAACAACATATGTCGCTATGCCTCTTCTGCTCCTCGGCTTAAACACCACTGTCAACTTTATAATGATCTTGGTTGGCTCTCTCCGTTAGCTAGTAGGAAATACTACCTTGGCTCTCTTATTGATTCGATAATTCGAAATCAAACCCCTAGGTGTCTTGCAGCTATGCTTGTTCCTCAGGACACACTCCATGGTCTACAATCAGTTGATAAATCCTTTCTGAATTTGCCAAGGTGCCGCACTAGGAAAGGAACTGTTGCATTTGAGCATGCGACTCCACAGCTGTGGAATTTCCTTCCCCTCGACATTAGACTTTCTAGCTCCCACACATGCTTTAAGAGAAAATTGCGCTTGAATCTGCTGATTGCTGATACCTGTTCCTGCTTTCACCCTACCTAATGACTGATGTCTCTGGCCATACAATAGTATTTCCTCACCTCTATATAATCCTCTTACTGCCTCAGCCTGTCCCAGCTCCCTTTCCCTGCCCATATACAATCTTGCACTGCAGGCATCTCCCTTACACTTACAGACACTCATATAATCTAATTTCATGGCTTGCTCCCCTCTTCCTCACTTACCGACCTTTTCCTTAATGACCCCCTGCTCTCAATGGTTATTTCTTCTTTTGTATTACCTGTTTTTTTTTGTGTACCTTGTTCTGTTCATATGATATGTCACCTGATAATTTATTGTAGGTTCTCTCTATTCATTGCATAGGTAGGCACCTATGAAATTATGAATGGTCTACTCTGTATGTCTCTGATATATTGTATCCACTTTAACTCATTGTATGTAAAGCGCTTTACTTTGTATGTTCTGATATATTGTATTCTCTTTAACTCATTGTATGTAAAGCACTTATAAATTGTTATCCTGTTAAGTTTCTGCATGTCTGTACTCTCCGGGGTCGTGCCTGAAAATAGTCATTTTATGGCTAGTGCACTTACCCAGTTAACAAAAGCTAAATAAAAATAAATGTATCTGTAAGCAATAACACATGATGGGTTGTGCTATTTTTGTGTAATAACCACCCACCCCAGCTGCGTTGTGAGGCAGGGGGAGTCAGCCAAGTGCCTTCAACCACCTGGGATGTTCAGTCATGTGAGCAATAAGACACAATGGGGCATGCATTATGCTGTTCTAACTTCACATTCAGGAGCGTAGTCCGGCGTGACGCCACAGCTGGAGTGCCTTCAGCCCCTGGAAGTGCAGTTATATCAAGCTAACACGCACACACATCCCTAAAATGTCTTGTTGTTTTATTTGTATTTATTTATTTATTTATTTTAATTCAGAATTTGGTAACTGGGAAAGGCACACAGAGCCGAGGCTCATTTCCAGGTGCGACCTGGGGTAATGGTTACATTTGAAAAAACAGTGATACAAACAAATGAAAGGTGCTTATAAAATGGGTAAACTGAGAACATTTAAAAAAACAAAACAAAAAAACTTTTTTGAATTAAAACACTTATTTTTTTTTATTAGAAGTAACTATTGAACAGCAAGAATGTTTGAAAAAAGGCATTATTATTGTTAGTGTGCATTGTCCTGACAGCAAGCATTTTGCATTAGGCTGTCCCAATGTACAGACTCAGACCACTCAGGACGCAGTTATTTCCCCTATCCATCTATAATGCACAATATCAGAACACCCTGGAATGTGTTATTGCATTATAAAATGGTTTGAAAGAAAAAATTACTTACCGCAGTAATATTGTTTCTTCCAAGGGATTTCCCAGTATGATTAGACATATGCAGTCAGTCCAGAACCTCTGACTACCCCAGAGCTGTAGTGATGTAATGTGGAATGTTTGCAAATAATGGAACTAGAATGCTACATTCAAACTGCTGCCTCTAGGTGGACTGTGTTCCATCTGTCAGATTCATTTTTGTAGTTGAAAAATACTAGACTATCTGAATTAAATAATTCTAACCCAACCAACAATAATAATAATAATAACAATAATAATATTACCCACCCCCTGGTGAATAGGATGGGCTTCCAACAGGATAAAAACAGCACTCAGGGAGAGCTAGGCCCCCTAGTTATCTCTGTGTGTATCAAATACAATAAGTTAAGTCAATGATTAATGGCAAGATTAAGAACTCCCATTAAAGTATTGATGAACCTGATCCAGGTTATGTAAGGGAAGGTAGGGTGGGAGGTCTAATCATACTGGGAGATCCCTTGGAAGAAACAATATTACCGTGGTAAGTAAGCAGTGCCTTGGAAGGAGAGTACAGAACCTGCTTAGGAAAAAGGCTTTGCAATACTGCAGTACCAAACCTTGCACCACTTCTGGACTGGGCATCCAGGCAATAGTGCTCTGTGAAGGTGTGGACTGTACTTCAGGTAGCTGCTTTACAGATTTCCAGCAAGGGAATGTCCCTTGCAGCTGCCACAGAGGCAGCAGTTCCATGAGTGGAATGTGCCCTGAGGCCCTGTGGTGGCTGTTTCTCAGCCTTACTGTAACAAAACTGGATGCAGGATACTATCCAGCGTACAATTGATCTCTTTGAGGCAGGCCTGCCTTTCCTATCCTCACCATAAGTGATAAACAGCTGTAAGTGGGAACCCCTGAGGGCCTTAGTATGACTGGTATAGTAACTGAGGGACCTCTTTAAATCCAAATTATGAAGTCTTAATTCCCCTGAACTGGAGTTAGCTGTGAAGAATACAGGAAGGGTGATGGACTGGTTCAAATGAAACTCAGATACCACCTTGGGAAGAAATTTCCTGTTGGTCCTAAGGACCACCTTGTCTTTATGGAAGATGATGTAATTAGGATCAGTGCAGAGAGCTTGAAGCTCAGGCACTCTTCTTGCTGAAGTAATTGCCACCAGGAAAACAGTTTTCCAGGTGACAGACTTCACATCAGCCATAGCCACTGGCTCCAAGGGAGGTTCCATGAGTTTTGCTATGCACAACTTCAGATCCCATGGAGGGACTGGTTCCCTAACAGGAGAGAACAGATGTGCCACGTCTTTGGAAAAACTTTCTAAAAATAGGATGTGAAGCTACTGTTCTCTGTGCATCTGCAGACAGGTAAGCAGATACTGCTGCTAAATGAACCCTAAGGGTTGCAGGCCTCAGGCCTAAAGCCTGCAGGTGCACCAGGTAGTCAAATAGAGTAGGTAAGCATGCCTTGAGAGGACTGATGTATTTAGACTTGCAACAGATGGAAAATCTTTTCCACTTTGAAGCATAAGTATTTCTGGTTGAAGTTTTTCTGGAAACTTTCAGGACCTTAAGGACTTCTTCTGACAATTTAAATTCAGAAAATTCTAACTACGTAAGAGCCAGACCTTCAGTTGAAGGGTCTTGAGGTTTAGAAATACTATCTGACCTTGAACATCTGTTAGGAGATTGTATCTCTGAGGAAGATGCATGGGTTGCTTGGTGGACAGGGTGAGTAATAGAGGGTACCATGGCTGCCTGGCCCAGTCTAGAGCAACCAGGATCATGGTTGCAGACTGACTCCTGAGTTTGAGAAGGACTCTCATCAGCAGTGGAAATGGAGGAAAAGCATACAGGAATTTCCCTGTCCATTCCAGGGCTAGTGCCTCCATGGGCAATATGCCCAATGAGGAGGGCCTGCAGCAATAAACAGGAAGCTGATAGTTTTCTTTTGAGGCAAACAGATCTATTTGTGGAGTGCCCCAACATCTGAAAACTGTGTCCAATACTTGCTTGTTTAAAGTCCATTTGTGATGATCCTGACTGATTCTGCTGAGTGAATCTGCTAGTGTATTGTCCTTCCCTGGAAGATGAATGGCGGACAGATGCACCTCCAGGGAATATGCTCGGGACCAGATTTTCATGGCCTCTGTGCACAGCCTTGAGGATCTTGTACCTCATTACCTGTTGATGTACCACATGGTGGTTGTGTTATCTGTCCTGACCTGGACTGACTGACCCCTCAATTGAGGAGCAAAGGCCTTCAGAGCAAGAAGAACCACTCTCAACTCTAAGAGGTTGATATGCAACTTGGGATTCCTTAGGGGACCAAGCCCCACTGATTGTGAGTTCACCTGTGTATGCCCCCCCCCACCCTAGGAGGGAGGCATCTGTTGTTAGGACCACAGCGTGGTGCTGTTGATTAAACGGGATGCCCTGCCTGAGGCTGTCCCTTTCTTTCCACTACTGAGGAGCCAGAGTTCTTGTAACTGGCAAAAGCTTTGAAATGGGATCCCTTCTTTGAGACCAATGGGATCTCAGGTGATATTGAGCATCTCTCATCTGAAACCTGGAGCCTGATACTACTGCAGTAGTTGAGGCCGTGTATCCTAATGATGCTAAGAACTGCCTTGCAGTCATGGGCTGACACAAGGCAAAGGAGATTGCTAGGGTTAGTAAATTTGTCACCCTCTCCTGGGGGAGAAATGCTTACCCTGGACAGTATCCAGTTCTGCTCCAATGAATTCCAGTGACTGAACTGGTTCCATCTGAGATTTTTGAGTACTGATAAGGAAACCCAGAGAATCCAGGGTACTTTGGGTGACCCTGATTGAATCCTTTACCTGCTGATATGACTCCCCTAAGACTAGTCAGTTGTCCAGGTAAGGGAATACAATGATTCCTTGCCTTCTGATGTAAGCTGCCACCACTGCTAGACACTTTGCGAATACTCTTGAGGCAGAAGTGAGCCCAAAGGGGAGTGCTGAGAACTGGTAGTGGCCTGAGGGCAGAGTGAACCTTAAACACTTTTTGTGGCAAAGCCTGATTGGAATGTGAAAGTAAGCATCTTTCAGATCCAGAGATGCCAGCCAGTTTCCTTTCTTTACAGAGGGAATAACGATGGCAAGTGTTACCAGTTTGAACTTGGGCTTTGTCAAGTGTTTGTTCAGGCATCTGAGGTACAAGATTGGCCGTCAATCCCCATTCTTCTTTTTGGTCAGGAAGTATCTGGAGTACATGCCCTTGCCCCTTTGGGTGAGAGGGACAGGCTCTATTGCTGTGGCTTGCAGAAGCTTTTTTAACTCCAATTCCAGCAAAATTGTCTCTGCAGAGGTTGAGGGCCGGAAACTCTGTGACCCTGAAGTTTTGGAAACTGTTTCAACTGTAGACAGAGACCCTGTCTCACTATCTCCAGAACCCACTAGTCTGTGGTGATGTTTTCCCAGTCCTGGAAGTAGAGAACCAGCCTACCCCCTACTGGAAGAGGGGTGGCAGCCTGTTTTGTACAGTCAGGGGTTCTGTCCGGACTGAGGTCTAGGAGTTGGGGTTGAACCAGCCCACCTAGAAGGCCTCCTGTTCCTGCCCCTGTAGTAGCCTTTGACCTGAATATAATCTACAGGCATGCAGACTGAAGCATAAACTTTGGGGTAATATCCCCTACCCCTACCTCCCCTTCCCATGTATCAAAAAGAAGTAGAGGTTCTTTCTCTTGTGGAGTTACTCTTATAGGTGGTTTTCCATTCTTCCACCTTTTTTATGTATGCCTCAGTCTTGTCACCAAAAAGGGAATTGTTTTCACAAGGAAAATCCATGGCCTTTAACTGAGTGTCTGGAGTAAGACTGGTTACTCTGAGCCAGACAAACCTCCTCAGAGACACTGATAGGGCCAACAGCCTGGATGCAGAATCATTTGCTTCTACAGCCATGTGAAACTGGTATTTTGTGGCGTCCAGTGCCAACCTGGCAGTGTCAGCCAGATCAGGTGCCACACTGCTTGGAACTCTGTCAGTTAATGCTAGCACAGAGTTCCAAAGGGCCTTCTGATGTGCAAAGCCACCTGTCTGAGGAGAAGGGAAGAGGCTAAAAAACCTTTCTTCCCCACTGTGTCAATTTTCCTTGAGTCTTTATCTGCAGGATGAGACGATAGAGGGACTTTAGCTTTATCACAGGCAGCAGCCTGTACCACACCCTCATGGTCTGGATGAGAATATAAATAATCAGCAGCAGACCTATCCACTTGATTTTTTTTTCTCAACCTTCTTGTCCACTCCAGGGACAGAGGAAGGTGTCTGTAGAATTTTTAAAGTGGCTTTTTTAAGAGAGTTATGGATAGGAAGCAACACTCTTTTAGTGGGAACCAGACCCATCATATGTAAAACTTCTGCCTCTTCCTCATCTTCCGTAGACTCCTGAGAGGGGAGGCCATCTGTCTGACAAAGGACATACTAACATACTAAAATGCCAGCAGAATAGGCCTAACGGTCTTTCGTGTCTGCTCATTTGGTCAGTCCTCATCCTGGGAGCTGACCTTGCTGCCTCCCACTTTGCCCTCTCTGGCTTCTCCCTTCCCAGTCCCGGATATTCTCGCTGCACAGGACTTTGCTTCCAGAACCTTTCCCCTTACCTGTCCCACCCCCTCCTGAACCCCTCCACCGTCTCTGCCTCCACCAGCCCCCTGGGCAGCGCATTCCATGGCTCCACCACCCTCTCAGTGAAGCAGCACCTCCTCCTTTCTTTCCTGAATCTCCCCCCCCAGCTTCCACCCATGCCCTCTAGTTGCCCACCCTCCTTCCTTCGGAGCACCCTGACTGCTCCTCCCCTGTTTACCCCTTCATGTACCTGAAGACCTCTATCATGTCCCCCGGTCCCTTCTCTCTTCCAATGTGTACATATTTAGCTCTTCGAGACTCTCCCCATAGGTCCTGTCCCCCAAGCCCCAGATCATTTTGGCTGCCCTTCTCTGGACCCTCTCCAAGAGTTCGATGTCCCTCTTTAAGTGTGGCCTCCAAAACTGCACTCAGTACTCGAGGTGCGGCCTCACCAAGCAGTTACACAGAGGGAGTATCACTTCCCTCCTTCTGGATGTGATCCCCCTAGCGATGCATCCCAGCATCCTGTTGGCCTTGGCCGCTGCCCTCCTACAAGGAGTTGTTCATCTTGACATCCACCACCACCCCCAGGTCCCTCTCAGCCATTGAGACTTGTAGCATTTCCCCCCAGGGTGTACACTTGGCCCGGGTTTCTGGCTCCCAGGTGCAGTACCTTGCATTTCTCTGCATTGAACCTCAGCTTCCACTTTCTAGACCACCTTTCCAGAGCCTCCAGGTCCCCTGTAAGGCCACCCTCCCTCCTCCCATCCACCACCGCCCCTTTTAATCATCCATAAAGAGACTCATCTCACTCCTGATACCCTTCCTTATGTCAGAGATGTGGCGTTGAACAGAAGAGGCCCAAGGACGATCCCTGAGGGACCCCACTAATAACCCTCCTTGAGGATGAGACTATCCTGCCAACTGCGACCCTCTGGGTCCGGTCCTGGAGCCAATTTCCTATCCATCTGATCATCTGGTTCCCCACCCCCATTTCTCCCAGCTTATCCAACAGGCCCCCGTGAGGAACAGAGTCAAATGCCTTGCTGAAGTCAAGAAGAAGCCACCGGTCTACCCAGGTCCAAGGCACTTGTCACCCAGTCATAGAACGCCACAAGATTTGTCTGACATGATTTCCCCGGCACAAATCCATGCTGCCTATCGTACAGGCACCCCGACTTTTTCAGGTCCCCCCCAGCCTCTCCTTGACAATGCCCTCCATCACCTTGCCCACCACCGATGTCAGGCTGACGGGCCTGTAGTCCCCTGCCACCTCCCTTGATCCCCCCTTGTGGACAGGCACTATATGCGCCACCTTGCAGTCCTGGGGCATCCATCCTGTCCTCAGAGAGATGCTGAGAAGCTCCACCAGGGGTTTTGCCAGGACATCCGCCAGTTCCTTCAGCACTCTGGGATGTAATTTATCTGACCCCGGTGCTTTCTCTGTCTTAAGGGACCTGAGGGCTTCCCTCACTCACTCTGCCATGATTTCCACCTCCGCTACCTCGTCCCCCTGCTTTGCCTTCCCCCCTCCTGCCAGTGATGGCCCCAGACCTGCCGATCGGTGAGGGTCTCCCCCAGTTCACCATCTCTTCCCATGTATGATGCAGCCCCTCCCCCCCCATTTTCCTTGGTGAAAACTGAGGCGAAGTACTCATTTAGTACCTCAGCCTACTCCCCTAGGGTCTTGTGCCCATCCCTCCCCTGTTTCAATCCTGCTAATCTGCCCCTTCACCCTTCGTTTTTCCCCAATGTATCTAAAGAACGCCTTGTTCCCTCTCCTAATTTCCCTGGCCAGGCTCTGCTCCTTCCTTGCCTTAGCCATCCTCACCACCCTAGTGGCCCTTCTGGCCATCAGCTCGTACTCCCCTCGATCCCTTTCACTCCTTGGGCACTTGAAATGGCTATAAGCCGCCTTCTTTCCCCTTACCACCTCCTGAACCTCCCTGGTCCACCAGCAGGGTTTACGGACCCTACTGCATTTTCGACTTAGTCTTGTACAGGTGCTGGTAGCATCCTGCGCCCCCCTCCTGATGATTTCCCACATACTGTCAGCGTCCATGTCTGGCCCAATCCCATCTAAATGCTTCTTAAGGATCCTTCCCATTTCCTTGAAATCCGCCCCCCTGAAGTCAGTTACCTCCATCTTTGTGCAGCCTTCTACCCCTCCTAGGTCCAGGCAGAACCAGACCGTGGCATGGTCACTCCCCGCCAACGGGTCCCTTACCTCTAGACCCCCAATCTGGTCACTGTCTGCCAGGACCACATTCAGTATCCGCCTCCCTGGTTGGTTCCCCCACCTGCTGAGTTATGAATGTGTCCTGAAAGACATCCAACAACCTCTGTTCCCTGGCCAACAAGGATGTCATAGTCTCCCAGTCCGTTCCTGGCATGTTTAAGTCCCCCAACACCACCACCCTTCCCCTGCCCAAACTGCAGTGTCTCCCCACATCTGCCACCAGACTCTCCTTAGGCTCCTCCGTAGCGTGGGCAGTCTACCACTCCCTATTTATCTCTTGCCCCCCTTGTTATCAAGGAGACCCAATCGCCTCCACAGTTCCTCCGCTCTCCACTCCTCCTATGCCAATGCAGTTTTTGACTATTATTGCTACCCCTCTTCCCCTTCCCTCCCCCCTGTCCTTCCTGAACATGGTGTAACCCTCCAGGTTCAGGTCCCAGTAGTGCCCTGCGGGGGCCCAGGTCTCAGTGTCTGCTGCCACACCCACCTCTCCCTCAGTTAGCATCGCCTAAAGCTCAGGCATTTTATTGCCCAAGCTCCTGGCATTTAGCAGGACTACCTTCCACCCTTTCCGTATATTTCCATTTCCCCTGCTCACGTTCCCATGGGGATTCTGTCTTCCCCCCGGTCAGCATCTTACCAGTCGGCCTTTTCCGCATTCCTCCAGCTCCCGAAGGTGGAGACAATTCCTGTCGGACCCCTTGACAGCCTTTCTCCCACCCCTCCCCTTCACAAGTTGAAACCCCACCTTTCTGTGAACCCCTCTATTTTCAACAAGTTCCTCCTTCCAAAGTGAGATGGAGCCTATCTCTAGCATATAGCCCCTTATTCTCCCAGGTCTCCTCCAATCCCCCATCAGCCCGTACCCTCTGGCCCCACACCACTCCCTGAGCCACTGGTTTATCTCCCTAATCTTCCTCTTGTGTTCCCCTATGCCCTTGGCCCACAGGACTTACGAGAAGGAAACTGCACATCCTATGTCATGGCAGACCCTGGCAAGCTCCCTGAACCTTGCCTGTATCTCTAGCTCACTATTTCCCTCAATGTCATTGGTACCCAGGTGGACCAGTATGTCCGGGGAACCTCCACAATCCTTTGCCAGCTGATATACCTCATGCTTGGCCCTGTGCACCGTTAGTCCAGAGAAGCATTTTGTTCTAACCGGGCAGGCTTCCCCTTCCCTATCCCATTTGATACCCCTGATCATGGAATCACCCAACATGAGCACTCTGACCACCCCTTTTCCTCCATTTCCCCCCTTCCATGTCCCTCATCCTTTCTACCGGCCCCTCCCCTCATCCGGCTCCTTGCTCCTCCCACTATCTGGGTGCCACATGCCGCCCCCTCCTTATACCCTGGCCACCCCCTCCCCTCCGACCCTATGCCTCTCCTCCTCCGGCGTATCCTTCTGTACCCCACTACCCCCGTCACTGCTTGCGACTGGTCCTTCCCCTATCTGCTATATTTGCCTGGCTCGTTCTCCCTTCCTTCCCATCTCTGTTCAGCCCCTCCTTGCCTGTCGTGCTCCCCTGGCCTAAACCCTCACCTCCCGTTACTGTATCCTCCTTGTACTTCTGGTCCCTCTCCTTGCCCTTGCCTCCCAACTGGTCCTTCTCCTTACGCTTTCCTCCCTCGACACCCTTCTCCTGCTCTGATCACCCGCTCCCCCCACTTTCTCAGGTTCCAAGTCCCCCCCCATTCTTCCTGCTATCCATCCCTGCCTCCTGCCCCCACTACCTTTCCATCTCTAACTGCCCTGTCATGGCTACATCCCCCCCCCTCAACATCAAGCAGAAGAAGAGGTGAAATGGTTACTGAGCTTAAGGTCTGATCCACCTCCCCATTGCTTCCTTCTGTCCAGCCCCAGCCATCTGCCTACTTTCCTGAGAATGTCCTCCTTTGGCCCACCTCTGTGAGGTCCCAGATACCTGCCTGCTTCCTTGGTAGTGTCCTCCTTTTGGGCCCCTGTCAGGTCCCTATCACGACCCCAAAGTACTTTCCTGACTCCTTCCCTATGCCCCCACCCCTAGTGCTTGGTGCAACCCTGTGGGAGAGCCCTGCCCTATTCCCCAACCACCCCTCCCTCCAGCTGTCTCTTAATCCCAACCTCCTCCCTAAACTGTGCCAGCTGGTAGCACACTGGGCAACCACCGAACTTCCAAGCCCAGTCCAGTATCATGGCCGCCCCACACCCTGTGCACCCCACCACCCTCCCAAAGATGCCGGCCCTAATGATGTGTGGTCCCATCCCCCTCCAAGTAGGTTTCCTTGGGTGAACCACCAGGTTCCCCACTAGTCCAAGATACACCCCTACCCACTAATCAGGTCACCCACTAATCATAGATACAGTCCCACAGTAAACAGGTACCCCCGTTACTAGGTGCAGTACTACACAGTAAACTTATAGGGGAAGTGTACAACTCCCTAAGCTCCTCTCTCCCAGCCTTTAAACCCAACTCCCAGTGGCTAGAACTACATGAGCTGCACCTGAAGCCTTTTCCTCCAATTGCAGGGCAGGTGTTCCCCTATAAATGAGCTGAGCTCTGGGGAGGGAGGGGCGGGAGGGTGGGATTAGGGCCTACACCCGACTCTCACAGTGTATCAGCCCTGTGTCTGCCCTCACTGCACCTCCAAGCACTACCAGCTAAGAAAATCTTTCAAGTCTACTTACTCTCCCAGCCTCCAGCTAGAAGCTTCTTCCGCCTTCTCTCACTGAAGACTGACTGAGCTGGCATTCACACCTTACATTTAAACAGCACTAATCCCCTGTAATATGATACCTGCACTTACAGGCCAGATAGCAACTTTTAAACACACACAAACACCAAATTGTCTGTTAGAATCCCTTCCTCCTGCCCAAACTAAATGTAAAAGCACAATAAAAGGCTGCCCAAACTAAATGTAAAAGCACAATAAATGGCAGTTAAGACCAGCCCTCAAATACAATTACAGGCACACAGAATACCAGCTAAGAAAATCTTTCAAGTCTACTTCCTCTCCCAGCCTCCAGCTAGAAGCTTCTTCTGCCTTCTCTAACTATAGCCATGTGGAATGAAAAATCATGCCCACGAGGAGATGTACCAAAATCTTGTTCTGGGGATACCTCAGGCTCAGTGGGTTCACCCAAATCCAGATCCTCCTCTTCCTCCTCAAACTAAATTTCTTGCCGTTGGTCTGTGGGAACCGGTGGTGGGATTTGAACCGGTGAATCCAGACTAGACCCTGCAGCTTGTAAGGCCTGAATGACCTGTAGGGCTTTAGCAATGTCCTCAACAGAGGGCATTTTGTTTTTGTCTGCTTGGAGCTCCCTTGCTTTTTCAGCAGGAGGCGCAGCGACATGCTCTTCTTTATGTTTCTTTTTAGCTGGCACAGACTCTGGAGCCTGCTCAGCAGATATTTTATGTTTACTGTGTTCAGACCCCTTCTCAGTAGTTTTGGGGTATGAAAAATCTTTTGAAGGTCTCTCCTTTGTTTTAGGATGAGAAGAAGAAAAGGCCTCTTCAGGGTGCTTAGGTGACACTGAAGTGGGAGCAGAAGCAATTTCCTCTATTCTTTTGGCCCTTTTCTTAATGGTTTTAGGACAAAATGTACTGCGCACTTCACAGTTAGAAAATATATGACTGGGACCCAGGCACTCCAGACATAAATCATGGCGATCAGCCTTAGCAAAAACTTGAAAACACTTTATACAGTGTTTAAAGCCTGTAGGTCCCGTCCTCATTTTAGGTCTTTCTGACATACCAAATGTCAGCAGACAAAAAGAAAACTCCCAAAAAGGGAAAAAATACCCAGATCACGGCCGGTTCCCGGAGGAGAAAAGGAACCTTGATTAAACAGAAATTACTTTATTTTTATAACAAACTGATTGGTTCCTGACAGAAAAAGGGAACCAAATGCAAATAATGTAAAATCGCTCCCCCAATAAAAAATAATGTACTTTAATCGAAAATTTGTCAAACAAAGTGGTGGTTAAAATGTTAAAACAGTGTTTAAATTGAGAAAGACCTCGGTTCCTGGGAACACAAAGGAACTGCTAGAAACCGAAAAATCAACCCAAAATATCACTAACTTTAACAATAAAGCTACTAGAGGCAGAGAAATAAACAAAATAGTGAAATAACACTTTTCTGACAGAAATAAACAAACTTGCAGAAAAATTGCTGAGAGAAGCTCTTTGGGGCATCTAGTTGTCTGAGCGGAGAAAATGAATCTAACTGTTGAAACACAGTCCGTCTAGAGGCAGCAGTTTGAATGTGGCATTCTAGTGGCATCATTTGCCTACATTCCACATTACATCACTACAGCACTGGGGCAGTCAGAGATTCTGGGCTGACTGCATATGTCTAATCATACTGGGAGATTCCTGGGGTTTAAATTTGTCTTTTCTTTTAAAGAAATGATTATTTAAAGAAGGAAGATCTAAAAAATAAGTTCCAGAGAAGGTTCCAGGGATTATAGGGAATATGGGCAGACTGGATGGACCTCCGGTCTTTTTCTGCTGTCATGGTCTACATTACTATTTTCCTGAGACATTTTATTGAAATACATTTCCATTTTAACTTGGAAGACAAAAATAATCCCTTATAAAACAGTCCTAGGGACACCTGTACAATAAAAATACCATATTATTACTACAGTATTTCTCTCCTCAGAGGTTGGAAGACATAGGTTTTCTCTCAGATGGACCATACTGGCATTGCATTCGGAAGCATGCTAACCTAGAGCATAGGTTATGGATGTGTCCTAAGATTCTGAGTTTATTGACAAAGGTTCAAAATATCTGTACTGCAGTCACGAAGAAGGGCATCATTTTGACATTTTCTTATCCAAGGCTTACTACCAGACTCGCTGAATCTGCATAAAAATGAAAAGCTATGGGCGTTAGCTGCAGTGCTAGGGGTAAAGCACCTTCTGTGAGGTAACTGGAAGAAGGATAAAGTATCTGTTTTACATGAGTGGTCTAATTATATGGGGAAAACAGCGAACAATGAAACCATCAGCTATCCTTTCCTCAATAAGCAGGACATTTTTGAGGAAATTTGGAGTCCCTTTAAACTGGTGATAAAGACAGCGAAACAAACAAATAAGCATTGTAATTCATGCAGTTGTTCATTTCTTCTCATTCTGAACATCTACACTTAGATATATCTGAAACAGAACTGTGTACAACTGACAGCAATAGCTGTTGTTTTTCAAATTAGTGAGTTTGTATTCTCTTTAAAGTTTCAAGTTATTGACTAACTTAAAGATAAACTACACCCTCACATATTGTAAATTACATTTGTTTCTATGGCAACAGACAACAGCAGCAGAAGTCAGTATGTATGTCTTAAAGTGTGCAGAAGTACCTCTGGCTTCAGAAGGGTGCTGCAATTTGAGTATCATGGATTTTGTGGGGCCTGCACTTTGGCAGCCAGAGGTCAGAGTATATGTCTTACAACTACAGAGGCAAAAGCATGCTACTGTTGCCAGAAGTGTGTGTTTTTTCTTACAATGTGTATGAGTACATGTGGCTACAGAAATGCTGGCACCAAAGGGGCCTGCACTTCTGCAGACAAAAGAACTCATGTAAGTTGAGTGTCAAGGATTTGTATCTGTGGCTGCAAGGGCCTGTGCTTCTGCTGATAGAAGCAGTGTTGTGATTTGAGTAGCATGGATTTCCGTCTGTAGTCAGACGTGATTGTGTATGTCTTGCAGTGTGCATGCCACAGACACAAATCCATAAAGGCAGCACATCAGTGCTACTGCATTTGTGTCATCTGGAAACAGTTGTATGTTGTTTGTCTTACTTTATGATGGCTGTCTGTAGTTGCTAGTGTGGTCCTGTCCTTTTGCTACTTGCGGGGGGTGGGAAGTTAGGGTTGGAAACCTAACGCCACATTTCTCTACTTCTGTGGCATTAAGCTGAACCCTAATTGTTGCATTAACCCAGTTTTTTACAATGAATATATACATATATATATATGTATAGAATAAATAACAGGAAAGTGTGGTATACAAGGATATATTGCCATCAAGGGGAGATAATGAGGTTATAAGCCATGAGGTTGAAGGCTGAGTGGCATTATTACCTCATTAGCTCCCTGAGATGGCATTATTTCCGAGTGTCCCACACTTTCCTATTGTTTTATTGAATATAATCCATCCTTTCACTTAATGTCGCCTAGTTTCCTTCCAGCCCATATAAGTTGCAGCATCACTCTAATTCGTTGCTCCAGGCATACACCCTTTGCCCTCAATACCACCAAAGGTCATAAACTGCCTGCTACTTTCTCTATGCTCTTTTTCCTATTATTAATAGCAGGAGACATTGAAAGGGACCCTGGCCCCTCTTTGCCTCCACAACAACAACCCACCCACAAAGGCCTAAAGATCATGCATATAAACATTAGGAGTCTCCTCCCAAAATTGGACACTTTAAACTGCTGGATAGCCCAAAATACCCCTGACATCCTATGCATCTCTGAAACCTGGCTTTCTGCCAAAACACCGGACTCATTCATCTCCATCCTTGGCTACCGAATCCTAAGGCAGGACCGTGGCAAAAGAGGAGGTGGGGTAGCCATGATTGTAAGACAGCACCTCACTTATTCGGTAACAAAAAAGGTATCCTGCCTAGGATTCCATGAACTAATACTAGGTAATTTCTCCCTTCCCCATACTCTCCCCACTTTTGTCAGGGTAGTCTGTGCTTCCTCTCGGCTTGATCAAGAGGCTCTAACAGCATGCATCTCTGCTCTCCCACCACTGGCTCAGTCTGGTGAACTAATTCTCCTAGGGGATTACAACCTTGACTGGCTGTCTCCTTCATCCAAGACCACAACCTCCAAATTAGAATCCCTGAACCTCACTCAACTGATCACGAAGCCTACCCGCTACAAGTCCCAATCCTCTAATCACTCCCTCATTGATTGGGTCCTCTCTTCCCACCCTCACTGTATATCCTCAGCGGGAGCCCTCAACCCCGGCTTAAGTGACCACTGCATCACTTACTGCATTAGAAAAACACATCTTCCCAAATCTGCCCCAAAGTACATTGAAACTCGCCCACTAACCTCACTCAACACTAACTCCCTCCTACTGGACTTATTCAGTGTCAACTGGGCACCAGTTTACTCTGCAACCACAGTCAATACTGCCCTAGCCAAGTTCATTAATATTTTCAACTGTGTCTGGGACTACCATGCCCCCCTCAAAAGAGCCAGGGTCAGGAAGTGCCACCACCCATGGATTACTGCCCCTATAACTGCCATGTGCAAAGCCCGAGACAGAGCTTGGTCTGCCTTTAAGTCCTCCCTAGCCCCAAGTTCAGGACAAGTGTACAACACAGCTTGCACTAAGGCCATTCATAAACCTAAGGCAGATTACTTTAAACATCGCCCTAACACTGCACACACATCCTCCTTTTGGAACATTGTACATTCTAGCATCGATCCACCTCTTCAATCTACCACCCCTACCCTTAGACACAATGGTATTGAAGTTACGGACCCCACCCAGGTTGCAGACACCCTCAACTCCTTCTTCACCACCTATGCCTCCTCTGACCCAACCGGATCTACTACACTGCCTGCCTCCAAACCTTCCCCACATCACACACCTAGGCACAACTTCCTTCTAGCCTCTGCCTCCACTAATGAAGTACTACTCGCCCTCCTATCCCTCAACATGTCAAAATCCAGTCCGGATGGTCTACATCCTAGTCTCCTATGCCTTTCTGCTCCTGCAATCGCACTCCCTCTTACCTTCCTTATAAACAAGTCCTTCTCCTTGGGCGTTGTTCCAAATGCCTGGAAATCTGCATGCGTCATCCCTCTACACAAAGGAGATGACCCCACCTTACCCGGGAACTACCGCCCAATCTCCCTCCTCCCTGCTCTGGCAAAACTCCAAGAACGTCTTGTGCAATCCAGGCTGAATGAATTCCTATCTGCCACCAACTTCCTATCCCCCTGACAGTCGGGTTTCAGAAAAAACATTCCATCATATCCCCCCTTCTCCATGTCACAGGTCACATTCAATCTGTTGCTGATAAAGGCCACCTCACTGCTGCGGTCTTCATCGACCAGGCAAAAGCATTCGACTCAGTATCCCACCCTCTTCTCCTGGACACTCTAGAGGATGCAGGGCTTGCCCCTCCTACCATATAATGATTCAAATCTTATCTCTCCAACAGACACCAATCAGTAAAAATCACAAACTCCTCCTCTCCTTCCCACCCTATCCTAGCTAGAGTCCCTCAAGGCTTAATACTCAGCTCCATCCTATTTTCTATATTCATATACAATCTCCCATCTGTCTGTTCCTCATCCCTCATACATATGTATGCGGATGATACCATTCTGTATGCCTCCGGCCCTGACCCAGTGACTGTCCACTCTGTGCTGCAACATGACTTCCACTCAGTTCAGTCCTGGTTCCAATCAAAACAGCTCAAGCTCAGCACTGCCAGAACAGTCTCTATGACTTTTGGAACCACTCAGAGATTAGTCAAAGCTATCAGTGCTCCTCCAATCACCTCTCTCGACGGCACCCTTCTAAAGATCATCCCCTCATATAGATATCTAGGAGTCTGGCTGAACCTACAGTTAAATTTCACTATCCACATTGATTACATGGCCACTAAACTCCGCCCTAAGCTTGGTATACTATACCATAACAAAGACTCTCTCCCTCTCCACGTACGTAGGGAACTTCTAACAAAAATGATTAAGCCAGTCTTTGATTACGCGGGCATTGTTTACTGCACTGCACCCTCTACATCACTCTCTTGACTTGATTCCTTCTACTATGCCTTCTGTTTCGCCTCCAACTCTCCATACAGATCCTACCACTGTTCTCTACTATCCTCTCTGAACCTCCCTCTGCTCACACCCAGGCAAGAATCTCTATCCTTCATTTCCAAATTCTGGTTCAATCTGCTCCCTACATACATCACTTCCCTCCACTCCCCTGTCCCAGCCTCAACATACTCCCTATGTTCTAGGGACTTGTGCTCTTTCTCACGCCCTACTTCATCCTTGAACGTGGGCAAATCTGCTTTCCACTATCATCTCCCCTCTCTGTGGAACACTCAGTCTCCTCTCTTATGTAACTCTTCCTCTCACTCCTCTGTCAAATCGCTGCTCCGTCTCCTACCTTTCCCTACTTACTCTCTCATAACACCTCTCAGTACTTGAAATGTCTGTCCCCTGTTGTAACAACACTGATTTTGAGTTACTCCGTACCATGTACAGCTGTCTCATTGCACTTGAAATGTTTGTCCCTTGTTGTAACTACTCCGATCTGTGATACTCCATTCCATGTACAGTTGTCTCTCTACGTAGCCAGTTTTGCTGTATTGTATTCACTGAAATATTTTATTATGCTTACTATTGTGTAATTTTGTACTGAATGCCTTGTACTATATATTGTGATTGCCATGCTCCCTGTCCCCCCGATTGCACCTGGAGACAAGCCTTGGCTCAGTGTGCCTTTCCCAGTCACCAAATGTTTAAATAAAAAAAAAAATTAATAATACATATGGATGGTCTGGGATGGATATTAAATACATATGGTCCAGGCAAGGTATGTAGTGTAGCACTCATGTTGTATTTGCACGCGGGCAGTTTCAAGGCAGCAATTTGTGAGATGCTGTTCGGGTAATGGCAGGACTTACTGGGTTCTGCTGTTGACTGTTGCAGTTTTCATTTTTTTTTTTGTTTTGTATTTCTGGGTTCTGGTTTGCTTGGAATCCTAAGCATGATAGTGCTGTATGCGATTTTCCCTGGATTGTGCTCATGTTTGTGATGGCATATGCACTACTGTGCAGGATGATGACAGAAATTCCAATCAACATGACGATGTGACTGGTAGGGGCCGTGCAGGCAGTGGTGCACATTCTTAGAGATGGAGTGCACAGACTGGCTGTGTGTGCTTGGCCTGCACTTTCTGTGGCAGCAGCAGGGACTTAAACAGTTGCATAGGCTATATAAATGGGAGGCGTAGCCACGGGCATTCTTTGGCCGAGTTCAGCATGGGACACAGGTATAATGCTTTAGTTTATATGCTGTTTGCTCACATGCTTATGTTCACTGAATTTGAACAGACGTGTTAGATGGTTATTATTTTTAGGTCAATGGTAGTGCTTTTTATTGATATATTAGGCTGTTCTTCAGTTTGATAAGAGCATTTAAGCATTTATTGCTCCATTTCTCAAACATTACCCGAGGTCTTTCATGTGTTCCTTGTTGCTTCATTTGTGGCTTTGATCTGTATGAGTTTAAATTTTACTGCCTGGTTCCACTTTAAGTAGCTGGGGCCCCATATTCAAAACAGTGCAAAGCGCAGTGCAAAACCTTGCGCTGTGCTTTGCGATTGCCCAGGAGTCCAAGGATGCTATACAAACACACAAACATACATATGAACAGACGAAGAAGCCAGCAGAAGAAGGCCATTTGGTCTATCAAGTCTGCTCGTACTGGGTCCACAGCTTGAGCTAATGTTCCTGCCCTCCCTTCCAACTCTTCTCATCCTCTCTACCCATGATCCTTAACTTCCCCTATGCCTATCCCAGCTTCTCTTAAAGCTGCCCACTGTCTTCAACGAGATGACCTCTTCAGGCAGCGCATTCCAAGTGTCCATCACCCTCTCTGTGAAGAAGTGCTTCCTGACCTCCCTCCTAAACCTCCCACCCTCCAGCTTAAGACTGTGCCCCCTTGTGTTATGGTTGCCACTCAGCTTAAAGAGACTCTCCTTATCAAACTTATTTACCCCTTTCAAGTACTTGAAGGTCCCAATCATGTCCTCTCTCTCTCCTGTCTTCCAGAAAGTACATGTTCAATGCCCTCAAATCTCTCCTCATATGCTTTACTCTGCTGACCAGCTATCATCTTTGTAGCCCTCCTCTGGACCTTCTCCAGAAGGTTAATGTCCTTTTCGAGGTGTGGGCACCAGTACTGAACTCCATGCTCTAGATGCGGCCTTAACAGTGACCTGTACAAGGGCAGTATAACCTCCTCTCTCCTACTACTGGTCCCCCCTAGATATGCATCCCAGCATCTTGTTTGCCTTTGCTGCAGCTTTCTTGCACATCGTGAAGTGTTTCAGGTCACTAGTGATCATCACTCCCAGGTCCTTCTCCTCTGATGTAGATACTTGGACTGCACCCAGGTAGTACTCTGTCCTGGGATTATTGGCTCCAATATGCATAACTTTGCATTTCTTGGCATTGAAGCCAAGCTGCCAGATCCTGGACCACCTCCCTAGCTTTTCCAGATCTTCCTTTAGGTCCTGCTTCCCTTCAGCTGTGTCCACTCTCCCACAGAGCTTGGTGTCATCCTCGAATAGGCACATTTTGCCCTTAATGCTATCTCCAATGTCACTGATGAAGACACTGAACAACACCGGCCCTAGCACCGAGCCCCACGGGATCCCACTGGTTACCTCTCTAGTGCCAGATAACTCTCCCCCGACAACCACCCTCTGGGTTCTGTCCCTCAGCCAGTTTTCCACCCATCTGGCCATCTTTTCCCCATCCTCAAGATCCACCAACTTCCTGATCAACCTTTTTGTGGGGCACAGAGTCAAAGGCCTTGCTGAAATCAAGATAGAGGATGTCTACTGCTTGGCCCCTGTCTACTGTCTTAGTGACATAGTGAAAGAAGTCAATCAGATTTGTTTGACACAATCTCCCCCCCAAGAACCCATGCTGCCTCACATCCTAAAGACCACGATCCTCTAGATATTCCACCAACCTTTCCATTTTCAGGCTATACATCATCTTGCATTTAACAACACTATGTTTATAATCTTTGCCAGACAAAACCTACCCACAGGAAACCTGGCAAAGATTATAAACATAGTGTTGTTAAATGCAAGAAGATGTATAGCCTGAGAATGGAAAATTAAAGAACCCCATCATATTTATTATGGAAGAATCTTTTCCTGGATTGTTTGAATCTCGAGCATCTTCATTACCTAAATATGAATCAGGAACATAAATTTAAGGAACTATGGGATCCTATTAATAATTTATTAGCCTCAGATACAATATAGAATAGATGTTTTCTTTATAGATCCCACTACAATCCCACTAATTATTGTTAGGGGGGGAGGGAGAAAGTCAGATATGTTGGAAGGGAGGGAAGGGATAATGATGATCCATGTCCCACAGTGTTCACCTGTCTCCCCCCAATCTGAGCTGCCCCCCCGCCCAAGTATATCATAATTTTACTTTGACTCCTCTACATGGTCCCCCCCCTGCCTTGGTGCTGGTTAGAGTAATTCTCCCAAAATGTGGTAGAGTCAACCTGATATGTTCCTAGTGATCCGTTTCCATCCTGTGTTGTTCTTTCTTGCAATTAATCATGTATTGTTTTCACTTTTCCTAAATGTTGTATTTTGCATACTGTGTATGTTCTTTCAGTAACTGTATAAATGTGTTACTGTTTCCCAATTTGTAGATTAGTTTACTGAATATGTTTTTCAAATATTTGTATAATTGTTTTATCATGTATTTCCCTTTCCCCGGGTCGTACCTGGAAACAAGCCTCTGCTCAGTGTGCCTTTCCCGATTATCAAATTTTAAATAAATAAATAAAATACTTCTATGCACGCAAGAGTTTTCTCTTTGGGAGGTTTACCCCCCTAGACAAGGTATTACCTTTCTGAAAGCCAAACTGATGTATTGATGTTATCTCTGAACCCCATATAGAAAAAAAGATAACTAGTTGGTAAGAATTAATTAAAAAAAATTGTGAAGGATTCCTGTGCGAGCATTTTCATTTTCAATTAAAGATAACTAGCTGGTAAGAGTTAAAAAAAATAAGTAGATTATGTGCCTCATACTATACCTCCTTCACAAACACTAAAGTGCCACCATCAACGTGAATTTTCTAAAAGTCATCTTACTTTACAATTTTTATGTAGAACTTTAACATGAAAAAAGTACACTTTTTTCAGCTATTTTATTAGTGAATTGACCATGTGTGACAAATTAATCTTAATAAATGCAAACACTGACACTAGTTGACATTTTTTAACAACACCCTCAAAATAACCTATTCCTCTGTAATATCTAATAAACCTGTAAGGTGCTTATCTGAGCCCTTTGGATGTTTTCTCTATCCTTTGGCAAAAATGTAAGAACAAAATGGGCAAAATTATGTATACCTAACACTTAATTACTCACGAAGAAACATAGTTTGATGAAACTGTTCCTTTTAGTAGACCATAGTACTGAGGAGTGTATGCCAAATTTCACAGTCCTTGGGTCTTAGACAGCCGAGTTATAAGCATTTGAAAAGAGGTTTAAAAGAAAGCTGTGCAATGGACCTGAGATTATTAATTTAGTTTCCTGATGGCCTGAATAGCTGAACCCTATCAGCATCACATTTATGTGACTTACCGTTTTTTGCTGCTTTTTCTTGGATTCTGTGCACCGCACCACACTGTTGCCTATGTGTGAACCGCCATCTCGCATGCTGGGCCGCACCGGAAGAGACTGCAGAGCGTGTTCACGTGTGGCTTGGTTGGTCATGCTGTGTTGTTGTTTCCGTGCTCGTCTGTTGCTTGGTTCTTCCTTCAATGTCACCCCTCACCTTCCCCATCATCCTTCAGTGAAGTTCCTGCCCCATGGCGCCAGCACGCTGATTAACTGAATGATGACAGTTTGTCTTTTTCCTAAGTTGCACTTTGAAGTCTAGCACTTTATTTTTGTTGATTTACCTTCCATTTGCATTCCAGTTACAGGCTGAAAGACAAATGCTGTCACTATGTTTGAATACTGACAGTATTTTGTCACTGTCTGTGTGTGTGTGGAATGCATCCAGTGGGTCTTTGTGTGTATATCTGCGTTGGTCATTTCAAGTTCTGTGACAAAAGAACTGTATGTACCATGTAATCAGTTCTTTCTTGTCTCTGTATGCAAGGAACCCCTGCTTCTGCATTTCATGTAACCTCTGTTATATTTTCAGAATGGGCTTCGTTATGTACCCGTTACTCCCAAAATATCAACACATGGGCAGAGCAGTTTGGGTGACAGGAGGACCGGATAGTTATTTGTTGTCCACCTTTATAACTATGTTCGACTGAGCTTTGTGTGGGGTGATGGTGTGGTGATGTTTTTGTTTACTGTTCTGTTTCCGGCAGCATCAATGTTTTTTCTGCATCCTGAGCATGTCATGTGACATTTTTCTTGTCCTGCCAAGTGCAATACCACACTGACACTCCACATGGAACTGTCTGCACTCGTTGTTCATCCATTCTCAGTTTACCTGTTATTTTGGCTAACTTGTTCTCTTGTATGTTGTCATGCCAACCTGTATGGCCACCGGGTGTGCCAACACATCTGGCAAAACAAAATGTGGCCACCCAGTCAGCTTCCATTGATTGCCAATTGATCATGAACTAAAAAGAAAGTGGCTATTAGCACTGCAGCATGTGGATATTGATGTTGACCACTTTGAGGCCAGAAAGCATAACGTGATTTGCTCTGATCATTTTACAGAGGCTGACTACTTCTGGGAAGGTACTCCTTTTTCACTTGTATGACTTATACTTCTATCTTGTTTGTGGCAATCTGTGTTTTCTGCTGTACACTTGCTGGTTGGAGGACACATGTCGAGCCCCCATACCCTGTGCCAGGAACCAACCTCCTTTGCCACTGCCTCATGCTGCAGGATACATCTCCACCATCACCTCTCCCCCCTACCCTACCCAGGATCCCAAGTCCTCTGCTCCTCCATATGCAGGAGGAGACAACTCCAGACCCCCATCCTTCTGCCTGGATCCATAGTCTTCTGGCCCCTGAATGAAAGATGTGCAGACCCCATCCCCGTGCCAGAATCCCAAGTCCCGTGCCCCCCCCCACCATGGTGGAGGAAACAAAGTGAACTTTATCTCTCCATACTGGAGAGAACATGTTCAGAGACCCTCACCGTGCCAGGATCCATAGTCCTATGCCCCCCACCCCACCCCACGTTGTTGTTGTTGAATTTTGTTGACCTGGTAAGCCCACTGGGCCTAGAAGTCCTTTTTTCAGGGGTGACCGGTGGGGGGAGAGAGAGAGGAGAGATACAGATGGTAAGCAACTGAAATTGAACCAGATTAAGCTGTTGGTGGTATTTTTTTTTTTTAAGAGAATGAGGGAAATTTGGCCAGGACACCGGGGAAATTCCCCTACTCTTTTCGATAAGTGCCATGGGATCTTTAATATCCCCCTGAACTACCACTAATCCAGGCAGATGGGACCTCGGTTTAACATCTCATCCGAAAGACGGCACCTCAGAAGTGCAGCATCCCTCTCATGCTGCACTACAGTGTCGGTACTGGGATATCAACCCAAGTGCCAGATGTGGGAACTGAACCCACAGCCCTCTGATCTCCCGGCCTCAGAGGCGAGTGTGCTACCTACTGAGCCACTGACACTGCTGAGTGTAGGAAAAGTGTAGGACACCTCTCCATCCACCCTCACCGTGCCCGGATCCATAGTCTCCCCCCCCCCAGTTGTAGGAAACCTCTCCAGCCACGCTCACCCCTCACCGTGCCAGGATCCATAGTCCCATGCCCCCACCGTGTAGGAAACCCTCCATCCACCCTCACCTGCCCCCCAAGTTGTAGGAACCTCTCTCCAGCCACCCTCATCCCTCACTGCTCCCGGATCCATAGTCCCATGCCCCCAGGTGTAAGAAACCTCTCCATCCACCTTCACCATGCCTGGATCCATAGTCCTATTCCCCCCCCATGGTGGAGAAAACAGTCATCTTCATCTTTCTATGCTGGAGAGAACCTCTCCATCCACCCTCACCGAGCCCAGATCCATAGTCTTCTGCCCCACCAGTTGTAGGAAACCTACCCAGCCACCCTCACCATGCCAGGATCCATAGTCCTATGCCCCCCCAGTTGTAGGAAACCTCTCCAGCCACCCTCACCCCTCACCGTGCCAGGATCCATAGTCCTATGCCCCCCCATTTGTAGGAAACCTCTCCAGCCACCCTCACCGTGCCCGGATCCATAGTCCTATACCCCCCCAGGTGTAGGAAACCTCTCCATCCACCCTCACCGTGCCAGGATCCCTAGTCCTATGCCCCCCACAGGTGTAGGAAACCTCTCCATCCACCCTCACCGTGCCCGGATCCATAGTCCTATGCCGCCCCCAAGTGTAGGAAACCTCTCCATCCACCCTCACTGTGCCCGGATCCATGGTCTTCTGCCCCCCCCCCAGTGTAGGACACCTCTCCATCCACTCTCATATCAAGTTTTGTCACAGCCCATCTCAAGTCAGTTCAGAGCATCTTACTTGCTGCTCCACTGTCTCCTGCAGAGTTTCTCTGATCGTTATTTTCAGTGCTCCCACATGCTCCGTACCATTTCAAGTTTGTACACCCCATGTCAGGTTGTTCTGTAGTACATCTTGTTTTTCAGCCACAGTTTGTCCTAAGCATCTCACAGCACATCCTTCTGAACATATTATTTTGTTCCATATCATCTTACATGCACGGAGCATCTACTTGCTCCAGAATTTGGAGCATGTTACAAATGTTACTGAAGGTGTCGAAATGACCCCTTATGCCAGGTAGGACATTGTGACGTATGGCCATGGTCATGGCTCGGGGCTTATTGTGAAATTACCACATGCCGGTTTGTGCACATGACATTCGCTGTCAATCTGTCATTGGCTTATTGCGTGTTCCAAAGTGCACATCACCTACCATGGTGTTTTTGGTTGTTCCTGAAACTCAATGTGCATTTTTATACATTCCCCATGTGGTGGGATGATGACCAATACAATGTGGTCGACCATCTGTGTGTGCATATACCTCTTCGGAGTCCACAGTACTGTGACACAGTATTGCAAGTGTCATCAAACAACAGCTTATTGTCTGTGGAAAAGTCAAGCACAGTAGCATATGTGGTGAATGACACGTGCAGTGAATAAGAACTGTCACCCGCAATGCCCTCTGCTATGTGCAGATACTGACATGATGTGGTGAACAATGATGTGGCTTAAAGAGCCATTGACATCATTGTTACAACTTTGAGAAAATGTAATGTTTAGCACAAGTCAGCTTATTTTTTAATATTGTTTCTGTATTT
Organism: Neoceratodus forsteri; assembly: GCA_016271365.2. Lineage (NCBI taxonomy): Eukaryota > Metazoa > Chordata > Ceratodontiformes > Ceratodontidae > Neoceratodus > Neoceratodus forsteri. The sequence continues at coordinate 125,975,408 of JADMNL010000032.1, read as the reverse complement.
CTCATTCTTTTTTATTAATAAGGACATTTGCATGTAAACAGGATTGCTGCCCTATGTGTTCTGGCTGCTTGCCTACATATGACATCACAGTTCTACTTACGATATCACAATCTGTTGCTGTGGGGATAATTATGATGGCATAAACGGGGTATAATTTATTTTATTTATTTCAAAGTTGGTAACCAGGAAAAGCATCATGGCCATAAGCTTGTTTCCAGGTGCAACCTGGATTATGATGTCATATGTAGGATAGCAGAAAGAGCAGATAGAGTCTAAGGGGCAGTAAACTTCTTTCGTACAGCTATCCTCTGTAATAAAGAAAAAAGCTAAAGAATTATAGAAAATACCTGAAATATGAACTGAACTGTGTAAATCTCATATTTTTTCTAGGTTTTTCTAATAATGTCAGGTGCTCTTTAATAACTGTGTTGATACCTGTCTCAGGGAATCACAACCATGTTCTGCATGTCCTTAGGTTGCACTGTATGTTACTGAATAGAAAGTCCAGGGAACAGTGTGGTGCTGCTCTGGGAATTTGTGTGCTAAAACGTGTAAGTCATTGCTACTACCGTGAGGAGGTGTTAAGTGATAATGATGTTACTTCATGCCACTGTATCTTAACCCTTTCAGGTAATAATAAGGACATAAAAAAACTGAGGCCTGATTCCGTTCCATCCATCTTCAAGAGAAAGTTTTTGCAGAATTCTTCTGCAAACAGGGAAAAAAGGCCAAAGGTAACGGTTTTCCATTCTGTGTAATGGTCAATCATGAAGCTTTTATAGGCATAATGGGAGAAGGGCATGTGTATACGATGCCGAAAGATAGCATACTCCAGCATTACTGAGTTAATGATTTCTGTTTTACTGATAATATGACCATATGGGCATAAAACTGGCTGAGGGAGAGAGCGTACTGGGCCGTGGTGGGTGGCAACATTTCGGGGACCACGGTGGTAGTCAGTGGGGTACAGCTGAGCTCAGAGATGTGGACAGTGTTGGTATAAAGTCTTCATCATTGACATAGCAAGTGTCATTGATGAAGACATGCATATCCTGCTGAAGCAGTTCTTAGCAGTAATATGACTGAATCTAAAACAAGATAGGACAACTATCTGATTTCAAATAATATATCAGGGTACTAGTGATACTACTAGCAAGCTGTAATGGAGCGGTGGTCTTCAGACAGCTCTGTAATAATCTATATGTCATCCATATTCATGGATGACACTCAGGTATGCGGTGTCTGGAGAACGTCTTAAGGGATACAGTTCCCACAGGATGATGTTCAAAGGTGGTGAAGGTTGCCCCAAATCTTGTAGCTTGTCTGCAGTGTCTACAAAAGAAAAGTTAGGCATACTGCAATACATAGTCACAGGATAGAGAACTACCCAGGTATCTGCGTCGAGGGATGGCACGTACCAGGGAGTGATGTTCACTACCGACCAGAAGCACTCCACGCAGTGCAACAAAGCCCAAGCAAAGTGAAAGAAGAAACTGTGATGCATATGTAGGGGGTATCAGAAGTAGTGTGCCATTAGGTTATGCGTGACATGTACAGGTCCATGGTACCGCCACATGTACACTATGGACTTCATCAGTGATGCACCCACCAAGGAACACAGAACTAACCAGCTTGAGAAGACCCAAAGGAGGGTAACACTGATGATAGCAGATCAGTGGGGTAAGGCATATGAGTACAGGTCCAGGTTACTGAAGTTGTACTACATGGCAGAAAAGACAGAGTGGACACAATTGCTACAGTCAACTAATTGCAATGTATAAATGCATTTGATTTGACATTCCATGATCCAGTAGACTGGCATACACAACTCTAGTGTGTAATCCACAGCTGAAGTGGGGGGATGTTTCGGAGGGAGGTCAGGAAGAAGTTCTTCGAGACAGGGTTGTGCACGGTTGTAACAATGTGCTGTAAGAGGTGGTCATAACAGTTACTGGTCAGCTGAAAGAAAGGCACGGATATGCCTAGGGGGTACGTAATGATCACTGATATTACAGACGAGCGCAGTATGCATGGTGTGTGCGGGAACAGTACCAGAAGCTATTGGCCCAGCCATAAAACCAGACTATGTGGACGAAACAGTCTTCTTCTGATAATTTACTCTTATGTACATCTAACCATGTGTCAGTGACATACATACAAACATACAAAGAAGCCAGGCAAAGAAGGCCATTTGGTCTATCAATTACACTCGTACTGCAGGGTCTACAGCTTCAGCTAATGTCCCTGCCCTCCCTCCCCACTCCTCCCATCCTCCATCCTCATGACCCTTACCTTCCTCCTATGCCTATCCCAGCCTCTCTGAAAGCAAGTGTCCACCACCCTATCTGTGAAGAAGTGCTTCCTGATCTCCCTCCTAAACCTTCCACCCTCCAGCTTAAGACTGTGCCCCCGTGTCGTGATATGGTTGCCACTCAGCTTAAAGAGACTCTCCTTATCAACCTTATTTATTCCTTTCAAGTACTTGAAGGACCCAATCATGTCCCCTCTGTCTTTACTGTCTTCCAGGGAGTACATGTTCAGTGCCCTCAACATCTCTTTGTATGCCTTGCTCTGCTTACCGGCTATTATTTTTATAGCCCTCCCATGGACCTTTTCCAACAGGTTACTGTCCTTTTTGAGGTGTAGGCACCAGTACTGAAGTCCATACTGTAGATGCGGCCTTACCAGTGACCTGTACGGGGGCAGTATAACCTCAGCTCTCTCACTAGTGACTCCCCTAGCTATGCATCACAGCATCTTGTTTGCCTTTGCTGCTGCTTTCTTGCACTGCGTGGAGTGCTTCAGGTCACCAGTCATCATCAGTCCCATGTCCTTCTCCTCCTCCGATGTGTATACTCGGACTCCACCCAGGTAATACTCTGTCCTTTCATTCTTGGCTCCAATATGCATGACTTAGCATTACTTTGCATTGAGGCTAAGCTGCCAGATCCTGGACCACCTCCCCAGCTTTTCCAGATCTTCCTGTAGGTCCTGTTTCCCTTCAGCTGTGTCCACTCTCCCACAGAGATTGGTGTCATCTGTGAATAGGCACATCTTGCCTTTAATGCCATCCCCACTGTCATTAATGAAGACACTGAACATCACTGGCCCCAGCACAGAGCCCTGTGGGACAACACTCTTTACCTCTCTGGTGCCAGATAACTCTTTCCTCACCACCACCCTCTGGGTCATGTACCTCAGTCAATTTTCCACCCACGTGGCCATTTTTTTCCCAACTGAAAGATCCAGCAACTTCCTGATCAACCTTTTGTAGGGCACAGAGTCAAAGGCCTTGCTTAAATCAACATAGAGGATGTCTACCGCTTGGCCCCGGTCTACAGTGTTAGTGACACAGTCAAAGAAGTCAATCACAGTTGTTTGACACGATCTCCCACCCATGAACCCATGCTGCCTCTCATCCTGGAGGCCATGCTCCTCTAGATATTCCACCAACCTGTCCATTAGAATGGTCTCCATGAGCTTACCCACAGTGGAGGTCAGACTGACTGGTCTGTAAGTCCCTGTATCATCCTTGGGACCACTTTTGTGAAGGGGCACAACATGTCCTGTTGTCCAGTCCTGCGGCGCCACGCCTGACTGTAGTGAACTATTGAATAGGTCTGCCAGTGGCCATGCCAGCTCTCCAGCCAGTTCCTTTAGTACCTTTGGATGTACTCTGTCCGGACAAGGTGATTTGTCCACTGTCAATGACCGCAGACCTTCCCTCACTCTATCCTCCTCTGTCACTACATCTGTGTTCCCCTCCACCTCTACTCCTCTTTTCCCTCATGAGGGCACTGCTCCGTCCTTCTCCACGCTGAAGACAGAACGGAAGTATTCATTTAGTATCTCTGCTTTTCCTCCATTATACTCCACCCACTGCACCCCTTTCTTAAGCCTAACAATCCCTTACTTGTTGTCTCTTTTCCCACTTTATATAGTGAAATAAAGCCTTCTATCCATTCTTAATTCCTTCAGCTATCTGCAGCTCCTTCTGTGCTTTTTCTCGCCTGACGTCCTCACTTGCTTCACTAGCCAACCTTAGGCCATTTTGTCTATCTATCCCTGCGGTGAGTCTTCCTGAACTTTCTATAGGACAACCTCTTCTCCCGTACTGCCTTGGCAACCCCAGAACTGAGCCAGCTGGGCGCTTTGGCCCTTGTGTTCTTCCCCTGAGCCTAACAACTCATCTGTGGCAAGCTGTATTCATTCACTAATGACAGACCACATTTGGTCCACCCCCCATATCTGCTCTGATGACCACCAGATGGCTCCTTATAACCGCACCCATTTTCCTGAAGTGTGTTCTCCTGAAATCCAAGATTTGGCACTTTGCTTGGATGTTTTTCCTGCCTATATCCAACTGGAACCACACTGTGCAATGGTCACTTCCACCCAGTGGCTCCCTGACCATTATGTCCTGTACATGCTCCCAATTTCTAATACTCAGATCAAGAATTAACTTTCCTCTTGTTGGTTCAGTGACACCCTGACTCAGGAACCCACTCAGCAGTCCTTCCATGACCACCTGACTCTTAGCATATGTTGTGGATGGTATAGTCTAGTCCACTTTGTGCAGGTTGAAGTCACACACAATTAGCACCTGTCCTTCCCCGCAGCTTCCAATATTTGTGAGATCAGTTCCCTGTCTCTCTCCACAGCTTGACTGCAAATAGCCATCCAGTGACACATGTACAGTGTTGGAAAGCACAGCAGTCAGCATGACTGTGGTAAAGGAATCACCTGTCTCTGAATCAGGTATTGGTCCACTAACAACACAGTCTTGAACCTTCCATGCCATGCTGTATGTGTTACCACCTGTCACGGTACACCATGTCCCATGACTTAGGGAAGGAGATAGTGGTACCGTACATACTTGCACATGCCTGACCACAGCTACTAACAATGTAATGTTGTCACAGTGTGGTAATGACAAACTTGATTCTACTCTTATTTGCAGATCAGTTGCACAGACGCTCAGAATAAAGATGGATACGTGGAAGAACATCACATTTACAGCGGACCAACAGTCATCCAGTGACTTCAGCCTGTCCTTCTTTGAATTCCCAATGACTACGTGCTCAGTGGACACGTCTTATTCCACATCAGGCCTAACGACAGTACCACAGCAAGCATCTGTTGCTATACAGTGTGTCGTTGAAACACAAGACTTTGCATGTCAATGGCCTGAAACCCCCGAGAACGTGTTCAAGGACCATAGGTATGCAAGGCCTTGCTCACTGACACTTGAAACCATGGAATCCTCGGAACATGTCCAGCAATGTCAGGGAACCAAATGTGCACATCTAAGTGAAATGACGTTCGCCAACAAGCCCATGCTGACATCAACACCTGTGAAGGGCGACAGACAGATGGACAACTCAGACAGTCATAATTTCTCCATCTTATCCACTGAGACAAATGAGGGCACCAAGAAAGATGTCTCCATGTTCACCCTGGATTCAGACGAAAGCAGCCTGTCAGAGTACACTACTGAAGACGATGAGAGCAACCTCGGTGTCAGTAGCACAGTGGCCACTGAGCAGAAATTTTTGGTGTTCAAAACACAATTGTTCTTGCTCTTTCAAATGCTGTTATGTCGGCTTTGTAAGTTTCCACTATTGCTGACAAACACGAGCATTAGAGGCACAATGTTTGTTGCAGAATTCTGTTGTGCCCAATCACATACATTCATATGGCGCTCCCAGCCACTGAGTGGAAAAATGGCATTGGGTAATCTGGTGCTGAGTGCGACTATCCTATTCACAGGCAACACTTACAAGCGCATCTGTGAATACATGCGCTGTCTGCATGTTCCATTTCTATCAGAGACATACTTCCATGCACTTCAAAGGAGGTATTTATTCCCTATTGTTCAGTTACATTGGCTTAGGCAGCAGAAGACAAACATCGATTTTCTGCCCAAGCAACAAATCACAGTAATTGGTGATGGGTGGTGTGACTCGCCAGGTCACAGCGCCAAGTACTGTACCTACTGTACACCGTGATGGAAATGACAACAAACCATATCCTCAACTCAGAACTAGTACAGGTCACGGAGGTCTCCAATTCCAACTACATGGAGAAGGAGGGGTTTGTAAGAGCTATTGGAATGCTAATCAATGATGGAGTACAGATTGGTACTATAGCCACGGACAAGCACCCACAGATTTCAGCACTGATGAACAGAGGTGGCACGTCTGCAGGGATTTCACATCAATTTGATGTGTGGCATATTGCTAAATCAATCATCAAAAAGCTGGTTGCCAAAGGAAAGCAGAGGCACTGTGAAGAATTGATGACATGGATACGATCCATTATCAGTCATTTCTGGTGGTCTGCATCCACCTGCAAGGGCAATGCTGCTGTTATGAGGGAATAGTGGGTGTCTGTCTTAGAACACACAACCAGCTGCCACTCTTGGGCTGTTGGATTGGTTTTCCGATCCTATGAACATGAAGAAATAGACGAGGTAGACGAACAGGAGACATGATGGTTGGAAAAGGGCAGTGCAGCATGTGACACACTCAAGACAGTCGTCATGGACAGCAAACTTTTGAAAGATCTTGGTAAGGTGACAGAATTCTGTCACACCGGTAAATTGGAGGTATTCCACTCCTTATTAAACAAATACTGACCCAAGAGGGAGCATTTTTCATACCAGGGAATGGTAGCGAGAACTCAAGTGGCTGTTCTTGATTATTCTGAGAACTGCGACCGTCCAAGGGCCATATGCACTTCTGGGCAGAACAAAGGTAATGCAATGCACCGTTTTGCCTTCTCAAAGCAAACCAAAAGGTGGGTCACAAAACCTGTGTACGCAAAGAGAACCTCTCGGTGGATGATGTTGCTAGAATGAAAACTGGAGAGTTAAATGACATTCCAGATACTGCAAGACCACAGCTTCCACCAAACATTGCGCCCATACCTCGGCCAGAGAAAAGTGAATTAATTCAGAGTCATTACTCCCGTTTTGGAAAGAAGTGATCTGATCCCCATGGTTAACAAAAAAACAATAAGCCGCAGGGCTATCCCAATGCAAGTCACAATAGCGCTCATGATAAAGAATATGATACACAGTGTCCATGGACCACCACCCTCCTGTCACATTCCAGGCTCATAAAGTAATGGCCACATTGGGCTATTAGCCCCACACCCTCCAGTCTCGTTTACAGTCATATTTATTTATTTATTTATTTATTTAAGAGATTAACCAGGTAAGCATACTGAGCGGGGACCACTCATTTCCAGATGTGACCTGGGATTATCATGACAGTTTGCATTATGCCCACAGTTGGAGTTCAGTGATGGGGTATCATATAAAGAAATGGCACCGCAGGGATAATGCCCTCAACCCCCAATACCCCATCACTGAACTGCAACTGTGGGCATAATGCAAACTGTCATGATAATCCCAAACACTGGCACAGAATTGATTGTAATGTTGTGGACTGCCACCCATCACCTCGTAGTGCTTGAACGTCCTGCTCCTCCTGTGTCACTTGCAGGCTGTTGAGGGTGGGTGGAGAATGTGTTGCTCTTTCACTGCGGGATGTTAGTAGATTACAAAAGATAGCAGTGCTGTGTTTGGCATTATTATTGTAACAGTTTGCATTACCAACCACAGTTGCGCTTCAGGGACCGGGGATTGTGACTGGTGGGGCTACGGTGACAGTGCAGGACTATTTCAGTATGTGACCATAAGCAGGACTGTAGGGCGGGGTGAATGATGGCCCTGCATGGCTATTTCTTCATGTTATTAATATCGTGAGTGAAGGGTGGTCAAGCCACCAGACATTAATGCCTCGTTGTATATCAGTCTTGGTGGTTGGGGTGCTGGTTGCTCACTATAACATGGCAATGTGCATTTTGCGCATACATGCTCAGATAAGCCTTCCCTTTGGTGTACAGTTGTGGTTCACACAAGTCAATAGACTTGTACGTGTGGTCAGTGGCATACATAGGATGACGTGTTGAGTCCCTGGTGCAAATGGTTTTGGCGATAATGGCATTTGGCACAACTTGCACCAACACTTGTAGAACTGCATTTCCAAACGTGTTTGTCAACAAGACACTCAGCAGCACTTCAAGTAGGGATTGGGTGTCCCCAGCACACCTGAGGAAGACTATGATTGAGTGCAATCACCTATGCCTGTAGCATGCATTGTGGAGGGGAAAAAAAAGTCTGTATTACAAACTTTAAGAATTCATACTTGAATGATCTCAGTTTCATTTTCATGTCACAGTGCAGAGCTACTTGGGACACTTTTCTTGATGCAGAATAAAGTTATATAGTTTCGAAAAGTGATTTTCCTATGTGAGCAGAGCGCTGTGTCTGTGTTTCCTGCCTATGGTTATGTTGAAAGGCAACAGTGAGAGGACGCTAAGGGACTATTTCATCAAACATTATAGAAATAAGAACAGACAAAAGCCTTGGAATGGTTAATTATTTTGTTATAGTTGAAAACAAAGTTCTTGTCACAATGTTTGGTACTGTTTCATTTACAATGATACTTGTCAAAGTAAGTTAAACTGTGAAAGTTGTGAAATCACAGCATGTTTCACAACAGTTGCATTTCCATTGTCCACAGCAAGTAATACGACAGTGTCACAGAATTCCTCTTGACATGTAATTTTTTTTTTTATGTTAGACAAATAGTAAAGTTTGTTAATGAAAGTTTCATTACTTCACTGAGCTTGTCAGTTACTGACCATCAAACCAGTGAGAAACCGGTTACTAGTGAAACTGCAACATAACTATAGGCCCATTAGCCTGACGTAGCTAGGGGGCACCGTGATGGAGAGCATCATGAAGGAAAGGATAGAAGGGGCGATGAGGTCATGGGGTCACATACATATTCACCAACATGGCCTTGTTAATGGAAGACAAATCTGGTGGAGTTGTGTGAAGGGGTGACAAGGGCGCTGGATCAGGGCAGGCCCCTAGATGTCCTCTTTCTGGAGTTCAGCAGGGCTTTCGACTCCGTGCCCCATCATGGGCTACTGGAGAAACTGGAGAGTATGGGGGTGGAGGGCAGATGAACAGGTGGAAAGGAAACTGTGTGGCGAAGCGGGTACAGAGGGTGAGGGTGGGGGTAGGTCTCATTCTCAACGTCAGTCACAAGCGGGGTACCACAGGGATCAGTGCAGAGTCCACTCCTATTTAATGCTTATGTTACGGACATCACAAGTGGTATCAGGAGCGTGATGAGCCTCTTTGCGGATGACTGTAAGCTGTGGGCGGTGGTGGATGGGGAGGAGGGAAAGTTGGATCTCCAGGAGGACATGGACACTCTAGGAAGGTGGTCACGAATCTGGAAACTAAAATTTAATGCTGCGAAATGCAGGGTTATGCACCTGGGATCCAAAAACCCAACTCATAAATACACCTGGGGGGGGGGAGACCCTGCAGGTTTTGAGGGTGGAGGTGGATGCAACAACGAACAACTCTAAGGAGTACTCAGCTACTCCTTCCGCTGTACATTACCCTGGTTAGACCACAACTTGAATACTGCATGCAGTTTTGTCGTCACTTCTTAAGGACATTGCATTACTGGATAGGGTACAGAGGAGAGCAAATAGGATGGAACTGGGGGAACTCAACCTATACTCGTTGGAGGAGAGAAGAGAAAGGGGGGATATGATACAGGTTTTCAAGTATGTCAAGGGGATCAATAGGGTAAGCCTTGAGGGGGTCCTTCAGGTGAGGGAACCAGGGGACACCAGGGAACACCACAAGAAGCGGGCTGGAGGGGGAGGTGGGGGGGACAAGGAGGCACTATTTAACTTAGAGAGTGGTGGAGCCAGGAAAATGCGCTGCCCGCAAAACTGGTGGCTGCTACTACTGTGGAGGAGTTCAAGAAGGGTTGGGGATAGGTGCAGGGTGAGGGTACATCCAGAAGCCGTGCTGGGAAGTAGGGGTCTTTATTGGGAGCGAAGGAGGGAGGGCTAAAATCGGTGCCCTGCATAGGCAGTGACAATCGAGCAGACTCAATAGACCATAAGGCCTATTCTGCTGTCTTCATGGTATGTTAGTATAACCATCAATTGAACAGTAAAACTCTGAGTATCTCAACACAAGGCAGACATGTAACAACCATGCCCCTCTTTCACTCGTGTCACGCTGTGTACAAGTACAGCTACACCAGTCTTTCCTCATATGTCTTTTCCTGAAGCACTTGCAACACTTTGGTCTCCCTTCTCTGTACCCTATCTCACCAGTTTGTAAGTAAGGCCTTCAGATCTCAAAACAATTTCCAATTTGTTATCTTGCCATTATTTCTCACAGTTACATGATGACATACCTTGCTGTACTTCCAAGGCCCCCTCATTTGCATGACAACATTGTTCGTATGTTCTCAGCAGCACTGTCACAGTGACTGTCAACCTTTCTGTTTGCTGAATTACTGATCCCAGTTATCTGTACTCACCTATTTATTTATTTTTATTTTAGTCTTTGGTAACCAGGTAAGGCCCACTAGGCACAAGTGCCTGTTTTCAGGGGAGACCTGGGAGCACTGGGCGGTTAAGTGACTTGCTCAGAATCACACAGTATGCAAGCGGAGGTTGTGAGAATCAAACTCAGGTCTGGTCTGCTGGATGTATCAAGCTTGTTCACACCTTGTTCCTCTAACCGGTAGGCTATACTGCCAGCCCACACCCCCACCTCTCATTTTCCTTATTTTGCAAGATCCACATGCATAATTCTGCTTTGTTTTGCCATTTCATAGTACGTTACCCTGATGACCACACCTCCAGCATCCTTGGTAGATACAGAATCCTACTTTTCACAGAACTCCCCACCACCGTAATACTGATGATTATAAAGATCTGCATGTCATGTGCAGACACTCCTTCCCGTGTACACTCTTGTTAATGTCCACAATGTATATCTGTAAAGTATTGGCCACAGCACAGTCCCCAAGGGAAGCACAATCGGCAACCTTTCTTCATGTCAGTGAACACCATTAACCTGAAACATGTGTGTCCTCACCTATAAGCAATGTTATATCCAATTTCAAAGCATGCTGCACACTCCAGAGATGCCCAAATTGCCTAACACACTCCTGTTGTAAGAGGTGTACAAGTGCTTCCAGAAGTCTAGGTATCGCATGTTAACTGGACCGCCATACTCTGGCATCCCCAAAATAGTAAAAAAATTATATCGGGTTGCTCTGATAGAACACACTACCTAAGCAGTACTGCATGAGAACTACATTTCACGCTGGACCAACGTGTTGTGACTGTGCTTGTGTGTTTGTTGTTTTGGTGCTGTTTAACACATGGAAGAACAGTCTTGAGTGTGATGCTGCTTGATAGATGAATCCCCTGATCACCAAGCATTGCAGTGCTGCTGTGCATGTGTTATGTACTGTTGTTCCTAGGGTTGTGCGTGTCGAACTGGCATCTTCTGGTGCTGGTGGTCCTGCTCATCCTGTCGGCAGTGATGGTGGTTTTGGAGGTGCTAGGGGTGATAGCTATAAAGTAGATCAGTGGCACTGTCACCACTACCTCTTGAAACACCTCTGGTGCTGATGGCAGGGTTGGCTGGACAGCCGGTGTCAGGGGGATGCCCGGCTGATGACCACGTCATGGGAAAACCATGCTGGATGACACATGCACAGAACAATTTTGATGTGTCTTCCTCAGGGGGTTCATCAATCAAGCAGTGTTGTGTTCCACATGGTTTTTCCGTGTGTTGTACTGTGCCAGCACAGCGGGCACGTGGGCACGGTCACAGCATGTTGGTCTACAGTGAAGTGCAGTAAATCCACAGTATTGCTGACTGGGACACTATCGCTTCCACACAGTCAGCAGTCATCGCCAACACTGTTTGGCATGGCAGGACCTGGATGCAGTACCATCTTCCATTGCCATAGTAACAACAAGTACACCACTAAGTTGTTGTGATGTAGCTTGTTATGTGTAAACAATTAGCAGGGTACATTTTTTGGGGGTGGGGGGTGCCTGACCAACCTGACGTCGCCCTGGCATTTACATTTCTTCCTTTCAGGTGACACTGTTTACCATGCCTCCTGAGTGTGGTATTCATGTTACACATCATGCACAAACTAATTAACACGGTGCTCACTGTCAAAGGAGTTTCTGCATTACCAACGTCTGTGAATGAGACACTCCAATTATGAACATTCATTCAGGGGACCACAATGGACATGGAACAATTAACATGTGCTGCAGTCATGGCTGTGGTTATACTTATGGTGGCCATGGTCAGTCAGCCTTCACTCACAATAATGATCACTGTGACGGCAGTCTTGACAGTGGCTGTAGTCACAGTTGACAACGTCATGGCAGTAGTAACACCGACTGAAATTGGCAGAGATGGGTGGAGGGATGGGAGTGGAGTCTTCTACCAGGGAACAGAGTATACTGTAATACACTCCTCTAATGATGAAGGTAATACTTTACCACACTGGGTGAGCAGGAGAGGGAATGTACTGTAATACACTGTTATAGCAGGGGAGGGAATATACTGCACTGCACTGTGCTAGCAGGGGGTGGGATACACTGGACTGCACTGTGATAGCAGGGCATGGAATATTGCACTGCATTGTGCTAGCAGGGGTGGAACACACTGGACTGCACTGTGATAGCAGGGCATGGAATACAGTACTGCACTGTGCTAGCAGGGGGTGGAACACACTGGACTGCACTGTGATAGCAGGGCATGGATACAGTACTGCACTGTGCTAGCAGGGGGTGGAACACACTGGACTGCACTGTGATAGCAGGGTATGGAATACAGTACTGCACTGTGCTAGCAGGGGGTGGAACACACTGGACTGCACTGTGATAGCAGGGCATGGAATATTGCACTGCACTGTGCTAGCAGGGGGTGGAATACACTGGACTGCACTGTGATAGCAGGGCATGGAATACAGTACTGCACTGTGCTAGCAGGGGGTGGACCACACTGGACTGCACTGTGATAGCAGGGGTGGAACACACTGGACTGCACTGTGATAGCAGGGCATGGAATACAGTACTGCACTGTGCTAGCAGGGGGTGGAATACACTGGACTGCACTGTGATAGCAGGGCATGGAATATTGCACTGCACTGTGCTAGCAGGGGGTGGAATACACTGGACTGCACTGTGATAACAGGGCATGGAATATTGCACTGCACTGTGCTAGCAGGGGGTGGAACACACTGGACTGCACTGTGATAGCAGGGCATGGAACACAGTACTGCACTGTGCTAGCAGGGAGGGAATATACTGTACTGTACCAGGGAAAGTCATATGCTGTTCTCTGCAAGGGAAGGGAATATACTACGATCCTGCTCCAGTGGAGGGCATGTATTGTACTGCAGCAAATAAAAAAAGGGAACAAATGTAATGTACTGGCATCCTCAATAAGAGGAAGGATTATCAACATCGAAAAAATATGTGCACTTAATACAAGTACACGCTCCTCGGTAACCAACTGAAACCCTTCACCATCCACAAGTGCAATGCAAGCACAGTTTGGAGAGCAACATTTTGCTTCTGAAGATGACGGACAGATCACTGAGACAACAGCCACACTCGACTCAGGATCAGCAATGACAGTGGGCAAGTTAATCTGATAAAATGAACGGCAACACAGCCACACTTCGTTTAGGCTCACTGACACTGAACACATGAGAGCCGAACAATACAAAACCACGCCTCCTCTGTAACCGCCCCCATCATCGTGGGAGACAAACAGCAAGTGAATACTGTATTACTTCCTCGGTGTGCTTCTCACTTGCACACTAACATGAGGCAATAAGCGTCGCAACAATACCAAGGTACCCTGCATTTTTGTTACCTAAAACTGAAGACATCTTGCGCGGAGAACGATACAGCGACACACACAGTGAACAGCCAGGGATGTTAACAGCACTGCACTTCCTGAACAGGGAGTCACACGTATGCTCCATCGAACTCGACATCCTCGCGACTGTTGACGCAAAGATGCACGGAGCATGATCACAAACACCTCATTAGTATACTCAGTGCGGCTCCAGATGCATCAGTTAGGGAAATGGCGCCGCAGTACCAGGGATAAAAAATTAATTATTTTCACTCAACGCTGGGGTAAATATTACTTGGAGCAAAACAAACCTGCACTACATCAGCTTAGTAAATGAATGTATACAACTGCCTGATTTACACAGCTTTCCTTTAAACAGAAAATCCCAACACAACCCTAATATATTTATATTTATTGCAATAAAACTACATTAATGCATCACTAGGGTTCCAAAGCCACAAAAAGTGGGAAAAGTTGCTTTAGGGTTTTTTCATACTCTGATGCCCACCTCCCTACCCCATCTGCTAGCCTCCTGATCCAAGGCCAAACTACAGGCCTGAAGCCATGACCCCCAAGTCTACTGCTTCAACCTACAGGTCTTGACTCATACGCCCACAAGTCTGGTGCTTCTCATAGGGCCTGCAACATCAGTCAGAACTTTCTTCGCACAGGGCCCTATTTGCCCTGCATAAAGCATGACACTGATCGTACATTTCTTTTTGTCAGGCCCTGTGAGAAGCAGGAGATCACTCATAACTTTCTTTGCATATTGCCCCAGACCTGTAACTTGAAGCAACAGACCTGTGGGGCATGGTACCAGACCTGTAGCTTGGCTTTGGGTCACAAGGCTCGGTGATGGGGAAGGGGAGTGAATGTTAAAGTCGAAAAAACATATTGCTGCATTTCCCTGCTTTTGTGGCTTTGGAACCCTAGTCATACATTAACACAGTTCTGTGCAATTAATTTTCTTACTTTCTGAGAAAGTAGAGTTGTAACTTGTTTTGCATAAGTCCCAATTTTCATTGAGCAGGGCCCTAGACAAAGCAGGAGATAAGACATAACTTTCTTACAATTTTGTTTGTGTATCACTTTAACTGCAATTCAAACTGCATGTAAATGTTTTTTTCATGCTCTGTTCTCAACCATTTTTCATGTTTCTCACCATTAAACAATTTGTCAGAGTAGGATTTAGTACATTTTTTGTGACTGTCTTGCTGTTTTAAACATTTTGTTCATGATGGACGTAGAACATTTTTCACAATGATTTGCATATTTTTTATTCGTGTCAGACTTATGAATTTTCTCAACAACTTTTATGATTTATATTTTTGTTGAACTTAGAAAAATGTTCAGTTTTTTTCCCATTTGGTCATGTGTTAACATGTGCACATACTATCTGCTATGCACTCGTACTCAGTTCATCAAAGTCCATCTCAACCATTTTTCTAATGAATCACAAATTTTTCTTTTAATTTAAATACTAAGTGCAATTTTTTTTTTTGTTAAATTAAGCTCAGACATCTCATTAGACCATCGGAGTTCATGTTTTCATTTATCCTATTTTTCCTGAAACAATGTACGCACACCACTTGCCTTTTTCCATTATATTGATGATTTATTTATAGTTTGGACAGAAGATACCTGCGCATTTAAAGAATTTCATCAGGAATGTAACAACCTCCACTCATCCATTAAACGTTTCCTGGAGTACTCTGACACTAGTGAGAATTTTCTGGACACCACAGTTAGCATCAAAGGTGGAACCTTGCATACCTGTATTTTTTTTTTTTTTAGTCTTTGGTAACCGGGTAAGGCCCACTAGTGCCTGTTTTCAGGAACGACCTGGGAGCACTAAGCGGTTAAGTGACTTGCTCAGAGTTGCACAGTATGCAAGTGGAGGTTGTGAGAATCGAACTCAGGTCTTGTCTGCTGGATGTATCAAGCTCGTTCATATCTCGTTCCTCTAACCTCTAGGCTATACTGCCATACTTTACAGGAAAGCAACAGACAGACAAAAGCTGTGTTTACATGGCGGCATTTGCACTGCAGCAACCTGAGTGCTCTGGCTGCGGTGGTGCAAATGCCACCATGTGGACACTTACTGAATCGGAGTAAGCCACTCCTTGTGCTGCTCGGCAGTCCCAGAAAGTCTGGGGATGCATTTGGGAGTGAGCGGTTTAAATGGCCGTGTGGACAGGCTGCACTGCTCGCTCCCACTTGTGGACACTTCCATCAGCTGACAGCCCCGACTCCCAGCTCCTCTCCAGCACGTCTTACATCAGCTCTGAGGGGGGCTGTGTAGACACATTAGCCAAGTGTCTTTTAGGTCGATGCAGCTCTGCAACGTTCCAAAGAAGGAGCGAGGTCTGCCGAGTAAACACGGCTAAAGATACTTACAGAGACACCCTAGGCACACTAAAAAATCTGTTATGTACAATCAAGTGCTTTGATACCACTGTATCAGTTTGAGTGAGGAAGACAGAGATAAAACACCTGGCCACACTGAACAAAAAACATTTCTTGGGCAGGTATTCCTCCAGAGAAATTGACAGAGTAGTGGAACGTGCTATGCAGATAGCAAGAGAACTACTACTACAATACAAAGAAAAGACCATCACCAACCGGATAGCCTTGGTTGTCACATGTAACCCAGATCTGCAGCCACTATGTAAAATTACTGTATTAAGGACCTCCAACCAATATTTAGTGAGGATGACACCTTGAGGTGTATTTTCCAAGAACTACCTCTACTGTCTTTCAAACAACCACCTAATTTATCCAACCTGATTGTCAGAAGCAAACTTATACCTGACCAAAACAACATAGCACTGGGTGGCACAAGACCCTGGAATAGTCCTTGATGTAAGTAAGACATGTGAGCACATTTCCACTTCAAATGTTATCAATACACCCCAAAACAGATAATTCAAGATACAGGGTAATTATACATGTGCATCTCAGAATGTTGTTTATTACATCCAATGCAAGAAATGTCCATATACAGGTTATGTGGGGGAGACCAGACAACCCCTTCAGACCCATACAAACTTACACAGACATGATAGTAAAATAAAAAGATTGAAAAACCAGCGGGACAGCGTTTCTCTCAGTCCAATCATTCCATCTCTGACCTTTCTGTCCTGATTCTCAAAGGACATCTCAAAAATACATTACAAAGGCAAGCGTGTGAGGGTAAGCTTATTTTTCTTTTGAATATGGTGGATGATGAGATAATCAGGACACGAGTTTCATGACCCATTACATCATTTGAAATGATCTTTTTTTTGTTTTGTTCATTTTTATGTTTGCTTGCATGCATGTGTAAGAAACATTACGTGGCAGCTTAGGAGAGAAGTGGGTTGTGGAGGTGCAGCACTGTTGCGGCCAATGCCGGCACTGCATTCGTGGGCTTGGCAGTGCTCAACCAATGCAGGCCCAGTGTCCTGATGACACTGGTTCTGTAGAAGTGTCACCAACTTGTAACGATTTGGCCGCTGCAATCAGGGGCCACCTCGTCATTGCAGTGTCAGCCAATCCGCTGCAATGAGGGAGCGACCCGTTACTGCAGGGTGATACCTTGCCTGGTGTAACATTTATGCCGCCTCAGAGCCCCATGACAGCCGATGGGGGTGCCCAATCCCCCTGTCAACATGCCCCCCGACCCAGTTCATTTGCCAATGGGGAGCCCATTCCCCGTCAGCATAATGTCCCCCCCAGTTTGTTTTGTGCTGAGGGGGGTGCCCAATCCCCCTCAGCTCTTGCCCCCCCCAACACTCAGTATTTGCCGTCGGGGGTGCCCAATCCCTGTCGGCTACAGCCGCCCCAGAAAAGCACTCAAGTGGCATGCTAGGAGCCCACCCCAGTGTGCTAAAAGTCCCTGTAAGACAGAAAGCCTTCCCGCAATGTTATTACATTTTTATTAAACCTGTAAACTAGAAAAACAGTCCCTCGTTGATTCTGGTGGCACCTACCCCAACCCACACCCACCCACTGTGCACCCCCCTCCTCCCATACTTGCCTCCAGATTCCAGCACGATGATCTTCGGTGGACCGGGAACACGTCTGCACTCTTCAAAGCTGACCACGAACTGAAGAAATACCAGTAAGCTGTATAATGGCATAAATGGGTTTTTTTCAACTTGTGTGGATATCTCGGGCATTTTTGGGACTTTTGGCACCACATTTTCAACATGGGGTTACTGGGACCTCTCCTCATGAATTCAGTCACTGTCATGGCGTTATTCGGTCCTGAAAGGTGATTTTGCAGTCACTGCGTGGAATCACCTTTCGGGATGATGATAACAAATGACAGTGCTATTGTTCATGAGGTGGGCTCTCAAAAAGCCGATGTTGCAAATTTGGAGAAAAAATATTAAAAAATGACTGTTTTACGAGCGTGCGTTGCGCAGTTTCCATGCACATGCATAACTTCTCACATTTGTAGTATTTTCATTCCAGATTTTCAACACTGGCATTTTTTCAGACCTCCTTATGAACAGTATAGCTGTCATTTTTTACATCCTGGCCGAAATATGTTTTTGCACTTCCGGCACACAACAGCGCGGTCGCTGTGGGAAGTCAGTGTCCAGGACAGATTAAGAAAATCACAGTGACACTGTTCATGAGCAGAGGTATTAAAATGCCTATGTTGAAATTTAGTGACAAACGTCCATAAAATGACTGTGTTACAAGTGTACGTTGCGCAGTTTCCATGCACCCTCGTAATTTCGTGCATTAGTAATATTTTCTCTCCAGATTTTCAACATTGGCATTTTTTTCACGCCTCCTTATGAACAGTACAGCTGTCATTTTTCATATCCTACCCGAAATATGCGTATACATCTGGCTAGAATAGCGCAGTTGCTGTGGGAAATCAATGTTCAGGACAGATTAAGAAAATCATAGTGACAGTGTTCATGAGCAGAGGTCACAAAATGCCTATGTTGAAAATTTGGTGAAATAATTCTACTAAATGACTGTGTTACACGCATTCATTGTGCTGTTTCCAAGTATGCTCAGAAGTTCGAGCATTTTTAATATGTTCACTACAGATTTCCAACATTGCCATCTCTTCACACCTCCCTATGAATGGTACAGCTGTCATTCTTCACATCCTGCCCAATCTGTGTTTTTGTACATCTGGCGCACAATGGCATGGTCGCTGTCGGAACTCAAAGTTCGGGACACATTAACAAAATCACAGTGCCACTGTTCATGAGAAGAGGTCCCAAATGCTTTCATGAGGTGGGGGTCACAAAAAGCCATGTTGAAAATTTGCAGTGCAAATACCAACAAACTCCCAGGGTGTCAGAGTTTCTAACTATAACGTCCCACCCTGTACGGACTGACAGGCATCAGGGGTGTGCCTTTGGATTGCCGACTGCAATGCTCATGCCATTCAACCCCCCTCCACCCTGCAGCCAGTGACAGGCATGGAAGTGCGCCTTGGACTCTTCAGCCCCAGAGTTCACCACATTCTCCTATATTGCACCCATTTCAGTGTATTTCCTTATGGAGTGGGGTGACTGTAAAGCCAAACACCCTAAGGTACACCTCAACACTTGTCAGTGTCTGCAGGATAGGGTGAGGTGAAATGGCATGAACGTTATGGGTGACAACCCAAACGCATGCCCTAATGCCTGTCCGTCTCTGCAGGGTAGAGGTGGGGTTGGTGTGAAGTTCAATACTTCACTGCCATTCCTATTCTGCATCTGTCTAACTCCTGCATTTCCAATGCTAATACCAGCAAGCAAACATTCAGCATTGACAAATGCTTGTTTTCTTGTTGTTTCAGGTACAACACATGGATAGATTTAGAGAATGGTTCTACCTATCTACATTACAGTGTATTTCTAGGTTTGTTTTTAATTGGTGGGTGGGGATCTCATGGGTTTTAATTTACACATGCAGATCTGTTATTTAATAGTACAGAATTTTGTTTCCTATACAGGCATATATTGGTACACTGACTCCATTAGGGATACAGAGTCTTATTTACTAGGTGGTCTTATTTCAGATTACAGTTTTAATGTTCAAAAATAATACTGACAAATGAATACAGTGTTATAGATAGTACATGTTTAAACAGTGCAAGCTTGAATATTCAGTAATAATATTGACAAATGAACGCATAGTTACAGACAGAAACATATTTACCTAGTGCCAGCATGGAAAATGTTATTGCAGTGTGTCTCTAATTCCATCAAGGGCTTGTAGATACACACACACACACACACACACACACTACATCTGCATAGCATTACTTTTGACAGTTGACCTTCACACTGCTACATTTCCCATCAGTTTTTTTTCCTTAGCTCTAAGTTGTGCATCCCAGCTAATTACTTCTCTTAAACTGTAGAAATGAAAGGAAAAGTGTGCTCTTAAACTGGGGCATTCATGTGTAGAATGAACACATTATTTATCAATTTAACTGTCACATGGATATGTTATGGTATTTTTGTTTTGTTTTGTTACCAATTCTGTTCTATGTGCTTGAGGGGATTCCTTGTATAACTGCCATTTTCTGACGAAGGACTCTGGTGTGCAGTCCGAAAGCTAATGTTTTTTTTCTGTAAAACTTTGTTGGTCCAATAAAAGGTATCAAATCAACTATTTTGTGCATCTATTTATTTTTAAGTTTTTTTTTAGTTTTGTTATATTAAAGCTTTTGTTCATGCCCAACTTTAACTTGAAAACAAGTACATAATTCAGCTATTTTGGGGGCATGTGCCCGATTTTAAAACTTTATAACTTACAAACTATACATTGCTTTGTTTTCAAAACACAAAAGTCTCTGTTCTGACACAATATCTAAGGAACCTATAAGATTAATAATTTAAATCAGTCTACTTTTTGTGCTGACTGATGGGCAAAAATAAAAAGTCTTAAAAAGGGGATTTTAAGTAATTTCACTAATTAATAACTTTTGAACTGCTGAAGCAATTGGCATGAGTTCTAGTCTCATGGCAGAGTAGCAGGGCTGTTGCTTGTGAGGCCAGCAACCCACGTTCTGGAACAATGTCTGGTTGTCAGATAGTCTCTGCTGCAGCACTGCTAACTGGATGACCACAGGTGGAATGGAAGTGCAAGCTGGGGAGGAAGGGACAATGGATAGCTCCGTGTGGCACCAGACATCGGAGTGCACCTGCTCACTGCAGCCCTATCTGCCATCATCCTGGGGTGAAGGAAAACCAAGGGTTAAAGTTCCCAGACCAGTGCAAATGATGCTGGATACACTCAGACCCTGCACATCCTCCTGTACCCCTCTACTCATATGTGCTCTGGGGTTGGGGGGGGGCTGTTCCCCTTCTGGCCCATACTTGAGGGTTGGGCAGTAGGATGGAGGGCAACAGGTAGAGCTGATGGGGCTGGGTGGGTGACAGGGACCAATAGGAGACATGGCTACTGCAGGATGGAAAAGATACTGATAAAAAAGACCTCCTGTTACTTTCAAGTGATAAATGGCATATTGCTAAGCCATTGTGTATCCAATTTATATAATGTATCTTAGATTGTAAAGCTTTTACACTTAAGCAATAATGCCCGACAGGGTGTGTGTCGTGCTGGGATAACGTCACGCCTCAGGTGGTTGGGCATGAGGCCGCAGGCCGAGTGCGTCCAACAACTGAGGCGTGGCGTTATCTAAATATTTTACACCCTGGAAGGTATATACTATTATACAATGGCTTGTTGTTCTACAGAATAAAAACAATCATTTTAAAGATGTTTTTGTGTGGAAAAATATTTTTGTTTTTCAAGAGCAGATGAAACAATCAAGCTCTAGATGCACAAGATCATCTGTAGGTTCACAGTGAGGCTGAGACTAGACCCATGATGTTGTACTGGGATAACATCATGGGTCCAGCCCAAGACTGACCAATCAGAGTCCAGGATTTGTTCTTGCCATTGTATAATAGTTCTTTCTAAGACAGTTTAACTCTTTGATTTCACTGTCCTACTACAATCTAAGTATTTTTTTAAAAGATTGTAAATTATTTATTCTCAAGAACAGATGTGTTGCCAGCCGGTAGCAAGGCAGTAGTGATATTGCCTGCTCCGCCAGTGGCTCAAGTTCTGAAAACAGATTTGGGTCACTCTGGGGCTGGCCAGGGAGGGAGGACTGAGTGTCCCTTAGACAGATCCCCTCCTTCGAGGACAGGGGTTTGAGCATCCTGCTGGTCAGTTGTCAGCTGGAGAAATCTGGGTGACAGTGCAGTGGGACCGCATGGGAAGGGATCTAACAGGCAGATGCTGGGAGCATCTCCACAGAGGTAGAGGACGTACACTGCATCACTGAATATGTTTGGCCTGGAGGGAAAAAGGGTGAAAGAGGGTGCCGGCCTGGTGGCGCAAAGGACTGAGGCACTGGATGCCTTAACTGATGTCATGCCGGCAACCCGGGTTTGGGAACAAGCCAGAGTCATCAGAGAGCCAGCCGGGGGGGGGGGCAGGATTGAGCAGCCGTAATGCCAGCTCTTCTCTCCCGGGGAGGATCTCCGTTGCCGCAACCACCCCCGTAGTTCTGCTGCCATCGGCTGGAGGTCTCATGGATAGCGCAAGCAGGCGGGGGGTGGCAAATAGCGGAAGGGCACCTTGGTAATGCAATGTGTTCATGCCTCCACACAAGTGCGACCAAGGCATGGGGCGGCAAAAACCGGGGGGAAAAATCAGGGGCATAAAAATCTCTATAGAAAAAAAAAATGGGTGAAAGAAACCTACAGTTGTGGCTGGATAGCCCGCACCCCCCCAAGGCCCCGCACCGTGGACTAGGCACCTCCAACCAGATTTTGTGGCGAAGACATCGGAATGAAAAGTAATGCCCAGGACTGTCGGATGATGTGTATGCACAGCATAGGAAACCTCTAGAAAACCAGATCTAACAGGTATGTTGATGTTTTAATTAACTGTAGCTGGGAACTTGAGTTTCTGGGAAAAATATATTTTTTGTTGTTGTAGTGTTGCTGTAAGGGTTCCATTTGTAACCTAGCCAAAATGGAAATAAATGCAGGAGAAATATCCAAAAGGAAAATAAACATGTTATAATATATAGGTAAAGATTATTTCCTGGTTAAACAGGCAGAAAAGAGGAAGGGATACCTGGGGTAGAGGGTGATGACCAACCACTAGGGCTACTGGATCTCAAAATCCAGTCCAGCATTCAGCCAAACATGGAGTTAGGCAGGCTGGATGGACCTCAGGGTCTTTTACTGCTGACAACATCTATGTTTCTGAGTTAAACTTCTTTCTTTACATATCTGTTAATGAGCGGGAGGAGACGGTCAGCAGCAGGCAGTTCACATTTGTGGATGATACTACACTGGCAAGAAGCGTGGACACAGCAGAGGAAAGGGATGCACTACAGAGGCACCTGCACATATTAGGGGTATTCTGGTGTGTACTGTGCATCTTCACACCTGTATATTGGGGTATTATACTCTCATCACACCTGTATATTGGAGTAAAGTTCACCATCTGATTGCGTGGCCTCCACACAACCCCATTTTATATAGTAGGTAAATATGGCTGAAAGACCTGGTGCTTCTTTTGAGAGGTGAAGGAGTCCTCGCAGATCACTAAGTCTTCAAATCAAGCCATTCACTGTTCAGTACAGTTACTCTCTAGTCAGATGCACAAAAATTGCCACTTACCCGTCTCCAAGGGTATATATAGGCAACATCCATGAGGGTATAGTATTCCTTCAGTGGTTCATCCTCAAACAGTACTTCTACCTGCAGGTAACAAGGAAAGGAGCAGCTGAAATACACACGTGACTCACTGCCTACAGCCAGACAGCATACTTAAAGGGGAACATTTATGAACTGTGTGCACCATACTTTGAAAACCCATGAAAAACACTTTTCAATGAGCTACTGGACTTGCCTGTATCTGTCAGCAGTCCAGAGTTATCATTCACTAAGTCTTCCCTCTATCGACACTACATTACAACCATTTTTTGAGCCTTGCGATGTCACTGATGGTGAAGATGCACTTATCTACAATGTGGTTAAGCACAGCTTCACCCTCAGTGACATCACAAGGTTCTAAAATGGTGGTAATACAGTATCAGTATAGGGCGCACTTAGTCATCGATACCTCTGAACAGCTGCCAGCTGCAGGCTAGCCCAGTACTTCACTAGAAACAGCTTTTCATGGGCTTTCTAACCATGATGGACTGTTCATAAATGTTCCCCTTTAACTGATATTTCATCCTTCGGGGTATTGCCCCTTGAGAATGCTTTTTACAAGCAGCCCTGCATTAGGCCAGGACAGGTCACAATTTAATACAAGGTTTCAGTTCCTGATGGGAGGACAGACATTCAGTGTGCAGCAGATTCTGGACAACCACCCCTATACCACCACCCCCTCAAGATACAGGAACAGGTTTGCAAAGGACCAGTATTTCAGCAGTGCTGATTGTAAGCGCATTTTTAAGATCTATGAATTAAAGGGAAGTAAACATTGCAAGGTCACTCAAATTTTGAACGCCTGTAAAAAAATATTTCAAACGAGGTACTGAGCTTCCTTGTATGTGTCAAGAGTTCTAAGATATAAAGACATTCATAAGTTTTGTGGGCAGGGAAGCACCCTAGAGTGGCAGAGCAGATACTACAGTTACCAATGGAGAGTGGTGGGCTGGGCCTTCATAAGCTACATAAATGCTATTTGGCAGCACAGGGGGCCTATTTGTGTACATGGGTTAGGCAGAGATTGTAATCTGGATGGTACTTTATAGAGGAGGAGGAGGAGGACATGCTTCCTGGCAGAGCCTTGTGGGTTATGCCATCTGTAGAGATCTCGCCTAGTATTTGTCCTCATGTCCATAACAACGGACTAAATACACACTGCATATACCTCTGAAAATAAGAGAGCTTACTGATACACCTAACAAGGGCAGCCCACTTTCGCTGCTTAGACATGACAAATACTTCACTCACCCTAGACTGGATGGAGGGTAATTCTTCTGGGAAAGAATGGGGCTAATAAGATTCTCACTATGTGTGGGACAGCAAGGCTGTCTCTCTTTTTTTTTTAATACAAGTATTTATGCTCTCCCTCCGTGAGCCACAGCTGCGTCGTCAGCCAACCCTATCGGACTCCGGGATCATCTGAAATCTTGTGACGCCTTTGCGTGTCCTGGCAGATCCCCGGAGCCGGTCCGGAGGCTTCATCCTGCCGTGGCCGTCGACTGTGTTTTTCCTGGTTTTCTCCCCATTTTTACCCAGGACCCCAAACAGAGAGGCACATGCATGTGGAGGCGTGCATGCGCCCTCTTGCCCTGGTAACGGCCCTATCCTCCCACCCCACTGGCATAGCGCCCTGGCTCCCTCAGCTTGCGCTGTCCCCTGGCCTCCACCACGAGGCAGCCAAGAGCTGAGGGAAGCTCAGATCCCTCCCCGGAGAGGAGCGCTGCCTGATGGCAGCTCAATCCTGCACCGCACCTTCCCTCCACCGTGCCAGCCTCCAACGGCCCGTGCTCATTCCCAAACACGGGTCGCTGGCATGGCGAGAGATAAGGCATCTGGCACCTCAACCCTCTGCACCACCGGGCCAGGCTCTCTTTTGAAAATCTAAAGAAGCAGTTTGGCCTGAGAAACAGGGATCACTACAGATACTTGCAAATAGGTCGCTTTGTACAGTCCACAGGGGCACTGCCGAAACTCAACAGGGATATGTCCAAGATACACAGGTTACTCACCTGTAACAGTAGTTCTACGAGTGGTATATGATGTTCATCCACACTGTCTGGCAGATGCCTTTCCCCTTTAATTCCTGCCGGGAACGTCTTCAAGCTGGCTCCTCCCACCCACTCAGGTGGTAAAACTCTTGGCTACGCCCCTAGATGCCAGATCTTAGCCCACTGGAAGCAAAGTTGTGCGCCTGAGCCTGGGGAGGTCAGGTGGGTTTGTGTGGATAAACATCATATACCACTCCTAGAACTACTGCTACAGGTAAATAACCTGTGTTTCTAGGGATGTGGATATGATGTTCTATCCACACTGTCTGGCAGACTCCTAGCAGTTCTCTGGGAGGAGGAAGGCAAAGCGCACACCCCCTACTTGGGAAAAAGAGATTGGAGAACTGAGGCCCCAAAACCAGCATCCCGGCGTGACTCAAGGTCAATGTGTTAATGGGAAATGAAGGTGTGTGTTGACTTCCAGGTAGCAGCCCTGCAGATTCCCTGGATAGGGATGTCCCTAGAAGCAGCCACTGACACAGCCGTATGGCGGATGGAATAAGCCCCTCGCCCAACAGGAGGCTCCCTACGCGCCAACCTATAGCAGAGGTCAATGCAGGAAGTGATCCACCTGCCAATCGTCCACTTGGCTGCAGGTATGCCAGGTGTTTCTTCAGCGTAGGTGACAAACAGCTGGTGAACCTCTCCCCAAACTTCCGCCGTATGCACTTTATAGTGGGTGAGCGTTCGTCTCAGGTCCAAAGTATGGAGCCTGTACTCGGCCTCCGTGGTGTAACTGGGGTAGTACACCGGCAGAGTCAACACCTGGTTACGGTGAAACTCCGACACCACCTTCGGAAGGAATTTCAGGTGGGGGGACAGGACAACCTTGTCCCTGAGGAAGACCAGGTTGGCAGACTCCACCGAAAGTACCAGGAGCTCCCCAATCCTTCTGGCTGATGTGATAGCCACCAAGAAGGCAGTCTTCCACGACAGGTGGGAGATGTCACACCTGAGCTTCAGTTCGAATGGCTTGCCCATGAGTTTTGCCAAAACCAGCAGTAGATCCCAGGGAGGTAGTGGTTCATGCACCAGTGAGAGTATGTGATCTAGGCCTTTGAAAGAGTGCCAGACCACCTTCTCCTGCGCCACCAACTGCTGACCGTCCCACGCCTGGTAAGCAGAGATGGCTGCCAGAGGCACCCTAAGGGTCATCGACTGGAATCCCCCTTGGGAGAAGGACTAAAGGTAGTCCAAAATGCTAGCCACTGGACAGATCAAAGGGTCCAACCCTTTGCACTGACACCAAATGGAGAATCTCTTTCATCTGAAGGCATAGCATTTTGTGGTCAATTCCTTACGGGATGCCTCAACAACCATGAGGACCTCGTTGGAGAAATCCAAAGCCTGGAACTCTAGCCGCTCAGGAACCAGGCTGTCAGGTGCAGGAATTGAAGGTTTGGATGAAGTATCTTCCCCTGACTGATGGAGAGCAGGTCCGGGCATGCCGGAAGACACATCAGGAGCCTGTTGCTGAGGCCGAGGAGAGCGGGGTACCAAAACTGGCAGGCCAGTCCAGAGCCACCAGGATCACCTGTGTCTTGTCCCTCTTGACCTTGAGAAGCACCTTGTGAATCAAGGAAAGTGGAGGGAAGACATAAAAGAGGCCCGTGGTCCATGGCCTCGAGAAGGCATCCTCCTGCAGTAAGCCCTGCTGGGGGGTGAGGGGGGCGGGCACAAAACAGCCTCAGCTTTGTGTTCTCCATGGAGGCGAACAGGTCCACCTGAGGGGTGCCCCACTGGGAGAACAGATCGTATATTACCTCCAGATGGAGAGACCACTCTTGAGATGCCTCGCCCACACGGCTGAGGGCATCCGCCAACTGATTTGAGGCTCCTGCCACATGGATGACGAGGAGATCTGCCTCCAGGCTGTGCGAGGGGACAGATGCAGAGATCTTCCTTGCACAGAGGCAAGGAGTGTGTCCCGCCCTGCTTGTTGAGATAGTACAAAGTCATGGTATTGTCCATCTGGACCTGGACCACTTGACGCCGAATGAACGGAGCGAATGCAGTCAGGGCTAGCCAAACTGCTTGGAACTCCAGCAGGTTGATGTGACATCGGGACACCTGAGGAGGCCAGAGTCCGTGGACTCTGTGCTCCCCCAGGTGGGCACCTCAGCCCATCAGAGAGGCGTCAGTCGTCAAGATGACGGTTGGCTCTGGGCGGACAAACGGGATCCCTTTCTGCAGATGTGCTGCGATGAGCCACCACTGGAGGGCGTCCCATATCCTCTGGGTCACTGTGACCAGCCGGTCACAGTGACCTCTGTGCTGAGACCATTGGCTGGCCAGCTCCCATTGGAGAGAGTGCATATGCAAACGGGCCCATTGGACCACGCTGGTGCAGGCCGCCATGTAACCCAGAAGGCTCAGGAAGTCCCAGGCAGGGCACAATTGTCCAACCAGAAATGACTGGGCAAAGGAGGAGAGAACCTCCGCCCTGTCTGCCAGGAGTCAGGCTTTGGCTCAGCAACAGTCGAGCTCTGGCCTGATGAAATGGATCACCTGTGATGGCACAAGTTCTGACTTGGCCTCACTGACAAGGAGGCCAAGCTCGAAGCAAGTCTGGAGGGCCAGGTCCCTGGACCGCTCCACCTCCTGCCTGGAGGGGCCTGCTATCAGCCAGTCATCCAGGTAGGGGTACACCCAGACCCCTCGGTGCCTCAGGTAAGCTGCCACCACTGCAACGCATTTGGTGAAGACCCTGGGGGCCGAGGAGAGGCCGAAGGGCATGGCTCGAAACTCGTAAAGGATTCCCTCCGTCCGAAAATGGAGGAACCTTCAATGGGATGGATGGATTGGGACGTGAAAGAACGCGTCCTGAAGATCCAGGGAGCAAAACCACATGCTTTGCTCTAGAGATAGTATAATCTGT
The DNA here is from genome assembly GCA_016271365.2 of Neoceratodus forsteri. Classification (NCBI taxonomy): domain Eukaryota; kingdom Metazoa; phylum Chordata; order Ceratodontiformes; family Ceratodontidae; genus Neoceratodus; species Neoceratodus forsteri. The sequence continues at coordinate 125,946,995 of JADMNL010000032.1, read as the reverse complement.
GCCAGAGTTACCATCCTGAAGGTGCAAGACCTGAGAAATTTGTTCAGGTCATGCAGATCTAGAATGGGGCACCAGCCCCCATCTGTTTTGGCACCAGGAAATACCTGGAGACAAACTCTGGATGTTCCTGGAGGATCCACAACTCTGACCATGACCTCCTTGTGGAGGAGATGGGCTATGTCATCTTGAAGAGCCGACTGAGTGACTGCGGAAACCAAGTCCTCCCGTGGGCATAGGCTCGGCTTGGAGGGTACTGCTCAAACTCCAGAGGCAGACCCTGACTGAACAATTCCAGAACCCACCTGTCCGTGGTGACAATGGACCAGGCAGAAAGGAAGTGGCAGAGCTGTACCCCCAAGGGAGGACTCGGGGAGGCGTGATGGGTATGAGGGTGGCGACCCCCATCCTGTCACTGAGCAAGCTTGGAGGAGGAGAAGCCGGCCAAGGGGCCACCGGGTCCCTTCCCTCCGGGCTTTCTGACCGACAAGGTCACTGACTTGGACTGAGGTCACCAGGATTGAGCATGCTGGTGCTGGGCTGGTTTTGCCACAGGAGTGGAGGACTGGAAGGGCTTGCACTTCTGGTTCTTAGGGCCCTTGTCCTTCTGGGCGAATGTCACAGAGTCCAGGGTGGCAATGGACTTTTCAATGCGCTGGAGGTGACCCTCCACACCGGGCCCGAACAGGTCGGTGCCCAAAATGGGGACATCCGCCAGCTTGTGTTGGGTATCTGTTGTGAAGATCGAGATCCTCAACCAAGCCCTACGGCGCATAGCTACTGCTGCTGCGACTGAGCGGCCACAAGAGTCGCCAATATCCAGAGCCATCTGGAGTTGCTGCTTCGCCACTGCCCTCCCCTGGTCTCAGACCTGCTTGACCATAGTCTGGAGGTCTGCTGGGAGGTGAGGAAACACCTCATCCAGGGAGCCCAACAGCGCGTGAGAGAAGTGTGCCATCAGCATGGCCAAACTAGCCTGGCGAAGGCTGAGTGAAGAGGCAGCATAGACTTTTTTAGCTGAATGGTCCAGCTTCTTGGACTCTTTGTCCGGCAGTCTATCGATGTTCCCTGTATTGCCCGAGCACCAGAAGAGAGTCAGCCACCAAACCCGCGGCTGAAGAATGTGCCGAAAACCCGGAAAGGGAGCCAGTTGGTACCGCATACTTACGGGACATCCGGGTCGAAGGCACTGGGCAAGAGGTGTGACACTGCTAAAGCTCCAGGGTCAGACTGACAATGGCATTGGCCACTGGGAAGGCCTCCTTGGGAGAATCCCCTTTGTCCAGAATCTCTGTGAGGGGGATACCAAGCCCGTTTCTGGACAGGCTCAAGCTCCATCCCCATGGGCTCGGAGATGAGCCGAAGAATGCCTATGAACGAGGAAGGACTTTTGTTCATGGAGATGCCGCCCAAAGACTCAGTGTCGATGGGATGTGAGTGCAGGGAGGAATCCCTGGACCCTGAGGAGTCCGCATAAAGTGGGGGTGGCCACCAGTGTTGCCTCAACCCGCCTAGGATGGTCGGGAGTGAGGGTTACTGATAGCCGATGGGGAAGTCCCTTGGCTGGCCGAGCCTCCGTAGTCACAGCCCTGGTCATCGGCTGTTTAGGTGGCACTCCACCACGATGGGCAGAGAGGCCTGCTTTGGCCGAGCTGACGTGGTCTGCACCAGCTCCGCTAGGGGAGGGACGGTGGTGACCAACCCAGACGGGGGGGAGTCGACGTCGGCCGTTCGGCTGACAGCCACTTAATGGCTGGGGTAGAAACTGGTGTCAGTTTCTATCTGGTCAAAACCAGCTGCTGCTACATCAAATCTTCGTAGCGTCAATGCAATCTGCACTGAAACCTCTCCTCATCCGAGGAGGACAAAGAGTAGTGGCGGCAGCGGCACTTTTCATGATGCTGTGAGCGAAATCACCAATGACGGCGAGACCTACCCAACGCAGAGGAGGAAGACCGAGACCCCGACTTCGATCATTGGTGGTGCCAACGGGGAGCCTCAGAGGGAGCCAGGGAACCCCGTGGCTCCTCCTGGCCAGGGTCTGGGACTGGCGGGTTCGGCTCAATGGGCCGGGCCGACCTGTCAGAGGTCACCGGAAGGATCGGAGTCCTAAAGAGAGTGTTATCAGCCTCTTCGGACAACAACCGGTCGACTGGGTCGAGAAAAATCTCGGCCACGTCATGGACTGGTGTCTTGGTCAACTGGTCTGACAGGGTCACCATGAAACCAGCGGTCATAGTCGCGTTTCTCGACCGAGTCGAAACCGAAGTCTCCTGAGAATGGGAATGTCCCTGGTCCAAGGAACGTCGACAATGAATCTTCTTGTCTTTCTTCAACTCCTTCTTGCGAGAGCACGAACCATGCGATCCTGAAGAACCCTCACCTTCAGTTGAAAGGGACTGGCACAGCTCCTTGAAGGACGCCTAGTAAGTGGAGCCAAACTGGAGCAGAATAAAGGCTGAAGCTGAAGAGGATTGAGCAGCGGCCTGGTCTGCGTCCTCCTCGAAGGCCTGGAGCTGTTCGACGGACCCCCGCACCCGCAGAGACCACCCAACGGGCGTCCTTGGACTTGACCAGTGGGTAACACTTCTCCGGTCACCCCAGCTGGAGTCGGGCAGTGCAGTCATCTAACACATTTGGGTGGAAGGACCGACAGAAATCGCACGCCTGCGGATCGTGATTGTGGCCTAAGCAGTACGCACATGGCGTGAGGGTTGGTCCGCAACATCTTCTGCCTGTAGAGGTACCAGCAAAACCCAGGAGCAGTCTTGTCTTCCATCGCAGGAGCGATCAAAGAAAAAGCTGAAGTCAGAACTCGTACAAGTTTTAAAGTAAGTTTAGGAAGCAAATCCGAAGATTTGATCGCCAGGGCCTACTACACGCAGGAGTGGTAAGGAGGGGAACCTGAACCTTCCAAGCAGAAAGGAAGATCTGGCGTCTAGGGGTGCAGCCGAGGGTTTTACCACCTGGGTGGATGGGAGGAGCCAGTTTGAAGACGTTCCAGCGGGAATTAAAGGGGAAAAGCATCTGCCAGACAGTGTGGATGGAACATCATATCCACATCCCTAGAACTGAGCACTTCCTCTATGACATGACGGTGCTCAGGACTAAAATTAAACAGATATCGTAGCTGTATAAAATATTAATGTTTGATAATTCCCTTCCCCTACACAGTATCAGAATCAGTTGGGAAAGAAAGGGTGCCATCTCAGTTCTATCTAAACATTAGGAGAGAAGAGTGCCAAGAGGTTGGTAAGTGACAGCTTCGCCTACATGGCGATAATTCTGTTGAAAGATTCTTACTAGATTCTTTTATATCCCCTCAGTAACAAAACATTATTCGACAGCACATACAGCTGCCTGTTGCAGACAGTGCGGGGAAGGACCTGGAATCCATTTGCAGATTTTTGTGCCTGCCCCAGTTGTCTTCGTACTGGAGGGCAGTTACTCCATATGCTTCTGGGGTGCATTATCCCCAACTCTTTCACAGATTTAGTACTGGGATTCCCAACAATGTTGAGGTGTTCTAAATGTGTAAAAAACACTAGGTCACATAAAATGTATCACTGTTAAATGGCTCTCAAACGTTCCACCTACAGTGGAGCAGTGGAAAGACAAAGTTACTGAACGTGAATGTATGGAAAGAATTACAGGAGAATTACAGCTACAGGGGGACAAGTTCCTTGAAGTCTGGGGGCCATGGCATACAGCCCTTCTCTGAGGAGATGAGGAGGACACCTTGACCAGGGATGCTGAAATACAGAAAGCTAAGCTAACTACCTGGACTGTTTGGACACTCACAGAAAAAATGCCCTCAAATATTAAGAACTCAGGGACTTCAGGGAATGGGGCAGGGGACATGCACATTTTCTTGTTTCTTTAGGTTTTCTGGTTTCCTGCATGTACTCTGGCTGTCATGTGACTGATCATGTGACTGACCATGTGCCCACTGGGCTTAAGATGTTGTACTTCGATGTATTAACTCTCTCAATAAAATATGCTAAAATTATTTAAAAAAAAACAAAAACAAAGAAAGAATCCTGGGACATGAATATCCTAAATATGCTACATCATCTGTAAATCGAAACAAGGCAGCACCATTTAATGGGATCCTGAGAGGGCTGAGCAAGTAATGGGGTTCCAATCTATGGAAAAACGCTTCCATTTCACTGCATAACTGGATCTGAGGGAGGGTTTTCTACCTCCACCAGAACCTGAGTGACCCTCTGGGATACCCCAAAACGAGACTTAATTATGTCTGAAGGAGCCACGCATGGAGATGCAAGGTCCTGAGCCCCGGATGTGCCAACCTGCCTTGATCCTGAGTCAACAGGTCGTGCCTGAGATGTAAAGGAAAGTACAGTTACGTAAGAACTTACCGTAACAGTAGATCTTCGAGAGAGGCTCTTGCAGTAGGTAATTACAAATAGGACTGAAGCCGGCAGGCATCGGGACCCCACGGAAGAATTTCTAGCTAGCAGTCTCTGGCGGACCGCCCCATGTCAGGTGACAGGCGTTCAGGCGGCGTCAGTATAAAGGGCGGTCCCCATGTCCGCCTTCCAGTTCTTTTCCGCCAAAGGCCAAAAAAGGCAAGATGAGAGAGAAGCGGATGTTTCCATCACTGGAAAAGGAGCTGAAAAAGCTTAGGGGGATGGAGGGCGGGAAGGAACTACCTACTGCAAGAGCCTCTCTCAAAGATCTACTGTTACGGTAAGTTCTTACATAACTGTACTATCTTACTTCGAGAGGGCTCTTGCAGTAGGTAATTACAAACAGGACTGAGTCCCAAGCAGTCTGGAACAAGCAGAAGCAAACGGGAGGAGGAAAACTACCCAAAAGTAGACCCTCTGGCTGTGAAGGTCTTAGGAAAAAAGTCCTTGCAGAACAGCCAACCCGAAGCCCGCTCTACGGCGAGAGGCAATGTACAAACTGTAGTGTTTCATAAAAGTATGGATAGAAGTCCAAGTAGCGGCTGCACAGATGTCTGCCACTGACACATTCTTGAAACAAGCAGTGGAGGCAGCAACCCCTCTGGTGGAGTGGCCTCTGACTTGACCCAGCAGGGTCTTGTTGTACTTGTTATAACAGAAAGTGATACAATGAGCCAACCATTTAGATAGGCATTGCTTAGAAACAGCATTGCCTTCTCTTTTATGAGCAAAAAGAGACAAACAGTTGATCAGTCTTTCTGAGATCCTTCGTCCTGGTGGGGTAGTATCTCAGAATGCGGTGAACATCCAAAGTATACAAGAACAACTCCCCTTGACTGGAGTGCTGCGTGAAGAAAGCAGGCAACTCTATTGATTGATTCAGCGTAGATTCCACTACCACCCTGGGGATAAACTTAGGGTTGGTACGCAGAGCCACACGTTCCTTGTGAAAAATCAAATACGGGATTTTGCACATCAGGCCTGGAGCTCGAAAATCCTTCGAGCAGAAGTAATGGCCACTAGGAAGAGAGTCTTCCCAAGAAAGGAACTTTAAGTCTGCTGAGGCTGCCGACTTGAAAGGGGACAGAGTAAGCTTCTCAAGGATAACATTCAAATCCCAAGGAGGGGCATGAACCCGGACTGGGGGTCTCAAGTGAAGGACCCCTCTAAGGAAAGTCTTGGAGACTTCTAGTTGCGCAAAAGTCCTGTCCCCAAAGGAACATGGTAAGCCGAGATGGCCGCCATGTGGACCTTCAGAGAGGAATGACTGAGACCCAGATCAAAGAGCTGTCGCAAGTAATCCAAGACCCGCCCAACAGAGCACAAGAAAGGCTCGAAATCTTTGGAAGCGGCCCAAATAACGAACCGTTTCCATTTCATGACATAGGTAGATCTAGTGGAGGGCTTCCTGGCCTCCACCAGAATCTCAGCCATCAGCGGGGAAACCCCGAACCGGGCCTGAACTACATCTGCAGGAGCCATGCATGCAACTGAAGGGACTTGAGGCCTGGATGGACCAGGGTCCCCTGATCCTGGGTCAGCAAAAGATGCAACAGTGGAAGAGGAAGCAGAGGTTCCTCTTAAAACTGTTGCAGAAGAGAAAAACAAACTTGCCTGGGCCAGAAAGGAGCGATCAGGATCATGCGAGCTCCTTCCGAGCGGCGTTTCTGTAAGACCCTCGGAATCAAGGGGATCGGGGGGAAGGCATAGACAAATCTTCCCTTCCAGTCTAGAGACAGAGCGTCTCTCCAAAAAATGCCGGGCCCTGGAGCGAGCGAGCAGAAGTCGGGAAGTTTTGCGCTGTGAGGAGACGCGAACAGGTCTACCTGTGGTGTTCCCCAACACAGGAAGATACTGTCTGCTACCCCCTGATCTAGTTCCCATTTGTGAGCGTGAGCAGAAGACCGACTGAGGTGGTCTGCCAGCGTGTTCTCGACCCCCGGGACATGAATGGCCGTGAGGTGAAGGTTGTGCTGCACTGCCCAATCCCAAACCCACATCGCCTCCCTACAGAGAGGGTAAGAACGAGTTCCTCCCTGTCTGTTGATATACCAGACTATGTACATGTTGTCCATCTGGACAGCCAGATGACTGGGAAGCAGATAAAGATGCAGAGCCTGAAGAGCATAAAGCAAGGCCCCAAAGCTCGAGCACATTGATGTGGAGAGATTTTTTGAGCTTGGACCAGGAGCCCTGGGTCCTGTGAGGCCTGAGATGGGCTCCCCAACCCTCGCCCGAGGCATCTGTAGTCAGCGTCTGGGAGGAGGGAGAAAGACAAGGGAACTCCCCAGCAAAGGTTCTCCTGAACCATCCACCATTGCAAGTCCCGAGCCATAGGACTGGAGACCAGAACTAATTGATCTAGGTCATCCTTCAGCTGATCCCACTGAGACCGAAGCGTCCACTGAGAGATTCTCATGTGGAGCCAAGCGCGAGGGACTGTCGGAATAGCAGCTGCCATGAGCACGAGGAGGCGAAGGACCAACCTGGTGCTGACCCACCTGTGGCTGGACAACAGGCTGACCTGAGCCTGGAGTGAGGCCGCCCTGTCCAGTGGCAGGAATGCCATGCCGGAGGCCGTGTCCAGGATCGCCCCAATAAACTGGAGCCTCTGGGACGTGATCAGGTGGGACTTGGCCTGGTTGATGGTAACACCCAGGCAGGCAAAAACCTGAGGGTAAGGGACAGGAAGCGTAGAAGTTCCTTCCTGGACGAGGCCGCCAGGAGCCAATCGTCCAAGAATGGGAAAACCTGCACCCCCTGGGAACACAGGAAGGCCGCTACCACTGAAAGGCATTTGGTGAATATTTGGGGCACCGAGGAAAGACCAAATGGGAGGGGCCCTGAACTGGTAGTGGTCCCCCAGGAATGCAAAACGCAGGTATTTGTGGTGGGAAGGGCGAATAGGGATATGCAGGTAAGCATCCTGCATGTCCAGATCGCACAGCCACTGTCCCGGCCGAAGAAGGGGCAGGAGACTCTGCAGGGAGAGCATCCTGAACCTTTTGTACTCCCGACGCTTGTTGGTCCGCTTTCCCTGAGGTTTCGCCTTTTGCCGAGAACATCTGCGAAAGGAACGATGCTGAACCTAAGGGGGCCTGTACAAGGAGTCAACCAACTTAAGTGCAGTACCCTTCTCCTGCAGATCGGTGATGATGTCCTTGACATTGCAACCGAACAGAACTGAACCCCTGAAGGGTGCGTCCTGGATAGCAGACTGCACCTCCGGGACCAAACCTGACACCCGGAGCCAAGCATGACACTGTAAACCGATGGCAAAAGCCGAGCTCTGACCAGCAGCGTCCACTGCATCGTACATGGCACGAAGCATGTGCTGACTGACCAAACGCGCAGACTAGACTAGATCTGCCACTTCCTGCTTCATCTGAGACTCAGGAAGGGAGTCCAATTTAGTCTCCACCTCACTAAGGATCACCTTCTGGTAATCCCCCATATGACCGACATAATTCAGGGCCCTAATACCCAGAGTGGAAGAAGCGTAGACCTTCTTCCCATACTGGTCCAAAAGGCGGGATTCCTTGTCAGGTGGTGACGAGCTCAAGTGCTTGGGGTTAGCCGTCCAGCCGTGAGTGGCGCTACTCACGACTGAATCAGCTCGAGGGTGTGAATTTAAAGAGTCAACACCCTCCGGAGCCTGATAAAGCCTGTCCGACTTCCTAGGAAGGGGGGCTAATGCCGATGGTTGCTTCCGAATGGTGAAAACAAGGTTGGCATGAGGATCAATCCAGGGTGGCACCAGGGTCGGAGCAGTCTCAGGCAGATCCAGGTGCGCAGCGAGTTTCTTACACTGTGGATCTGGCTCCAGGGAGTGCCACTGATGAACTGCCTGGATTTTGTGCAGCAACTCTGTGAAGGAAGGATCCTCCAGAGGAGACTTCGGAGGAGTCCTAGGCCTGGGCTTGTCCGGAGTGCGGGGCTCGTCGTCTGGGTCGGAACGACCATCAGAGTCATCCGAGGTGTCCGAGGAGGATGAAGAGGAAGAAGGCGCCTCCTCCTGGTGCGGGGGAGGAATGGACCCCTTGGGAAGCCCTCGGGGAAGCGTATCCTGCCCTGCCCTGGAACCAGAGGGCTCGCCCCTGGCATCCGGAGGTGGGGAGGGGGTCTCTCGTCTCCGACATAGGGGTTCCGGAACCGGGACCGGCATCAGAAGACAACTCTCTACCTCCCTGGTGAGCTAAGCCTTGGCCTCAGCCCACCAGGAAGCCAGAGTCTCCTTCATGTCCACCAGAGGCTGAGGGGGCGGTGGTGGAGGAGGAGGGGAAGGGGGATACAGATACTGAGGGTATCCATAAGGCACGTATCCGTATCCCAATGGTGGGAAGCCCAGCGTTGGGTACTGGGGCACCGTGTACTGCCGTGTCGGGTAGGCCGGCGTCGGGTACTGGGGTGCCGGATACTGCAGGCCCGGGTATGACGGCGTCGGATAGGACGGGGTCGGATACCCAAGCACCGGGGGGGGCTCTGTGGGAGCAGAAGGCCCCGGAAGTGGCACAGCGGGCGGGCCCGGAACGGGAGGCCTGGCGGGCGGCAGGCCCGGCGTAGGGGCGGTGTCCAGCAATGGGATATTGTCGGGCGTCAGGTAGGCCAGCGTTGGCACCAGCGTCCAAGGATCTGCCGTCGGGTCATCCGGCCCAGCGGGAGGGAGACCTGATGGCAGCGTACTCACCTCCTCCGTGTCACCCGGGGAAGAAGGGTCACCATCCCCAGGATCCAGCAGAGGAGACGTTGGCGCCTTGGAGTGCAATGAGCGTTGCGGCGAGCTCGGGGCAATGGATAGGCCCGAAGGGTCCGGTGTTGGCTCTAATGCTGAGCAGACACCGGAGGAGCCAATGTCCGCCTTATCGACGGGATCCGGGAGGACATCGAGGAGCCGCATCTGACTTATCGGACCCAGCTTCAACGGCGTCGTGGAAGGAGTGGCGGCCTTTACGGGCACTTTGGAGGCCCAGGCGCTGCTTCGAAGGGTCGGGTGACTTAACGGCCTTACCCGGCGGGCGTTGGAGGTGCTGACGTCAGATTTATTGGTGCCGCCGACCAGCAGGCGTCGCATGGCGGCAACTCCACTGGGAGCGGCTGCCTCCTTAGGACCCGGAGGCTCCCGAGGGGCCTGAGCGAGCTCAATGGGAGGTTGACGCCGACTTGAAACCTCCAAGATGGTTGCTTATGGAACTGCCTCCCAGGAGGCGTTACCTCAGCACCGCTGACACCAGCCAAGGTCAGCATGCACCGGCGAGAGTCCCGGTTCCGTGCTTCTTCTTGTGGTGGCCCTCCAGAGAAGTCGAAGCCCGTCAAAGTTTTTTCAGTTCCTTTTCCATGGAGGTCATTTTTTGCTTAAGAACGTGGGCCTCCAGGGACTGCTGCTTCTGCTTTCGGGTGGCCGTGTTAAACTGCTGGCAGAGCTGGCACTTCTCGATGGGATGATCGAGGCCTAGACAAAAAAGGCACTGGTAATGTCTGTACTTATGCGGGAGCTGGGTGCCGCAAGAATCGCACTTGTTTTTGTGCTTGGAGAGAGTCAGGGACGACATATACAGTAGGCTACAGTAAGGCTGACGAAAATCATAAAAAAAATAGGAAAAAGGTGGTAAAACTACTGGGCTGCGCGAGCTAATGGCGGGAAAGAACTGGAAGGCGGGCATGGGGGACCACCCCTTTATACTGACGTCACCTGTTGGTCACCTGACGTGGGGGCGGTCCCCCGCCAGAGACTGCTAGCTAGAAATTTTTCCGTGGGGTCCTGCCGCCTGCCGGCTTCAGTTCTATTTGTAATTACCTATTGCAAGAGCCCTCTCGAAGTAAGATCTCGGGGTTCCACTAAGAGCTGCTGCATTAGCGGAAGCCAGATTTGCCTCGGCCACAGCGGAGCTACCAGGATCATCTTTGCTCCCTCTGCCTGGAGTTTGAGAAGCACTCTCTGCAGAATGGGAAAAGGAGGGAAAGCGTACAAAAACTTCCCTGTCCAGCAAAGCGACAGCATGTCGTGCCAGAAAGCTCCAGGCTCTGGAACAAGCAAGCAGAAGCTGGGAAGCTTTGCACTGAATGGGGAGGAAAACAGATCTAAGTCTGGGTGACCCCACCTCAGAAAGAGAGAATCTGCTACTTTCTAATTTAGTTCCCATTTGTGCTCGAGAGAGGACGTCCCACTAAGGCTATCTGCCAGGACGTTGAGAACGCCTGGAACATGGACAACTGTGAGAAACAGGTAGTGCTGTATTGCCCAATTCTACACCCACATCGCCTCCCTGCACAGGGGGTACGATCGGGTGCCTCCCTGCTTGTTGATGTACCAGACTACCGACATACTGTCTGTTTGGATCAGCAGTGTTCTCTTCAATGGGATGGTCTGAAAGGTCTGAAGGGCATAAAGAACCGCACTCATCTCCAGAATATTGATGTGTAAGGACATCTCCAACTGGGACCTCAAACCCTGAGTCTGGTGGTCCCCCAAGTACGCTCCCCAACCCAGACAGGAGGCGTCTGTGGTGAGGGTCCAAAGAGGTAGGGATCTCCAAAAAGGGAGCCCCTTGGACAGATTCAGAGGATCTAGCCACCACAGGAGATCCTTCTTGAGTGCACTGGAGACCAGAACAGGATGGTCCAGGTCATCCAAGCGCTGATCCCACTGGACGCATAACGTCCACTGGGTGAGTCACATATGCAACCTGGCTAAGGGTACCATGGAGATGGAGACCACCATCATGCCCAACAGACGTAGCACTGCCCCTGCCGGAAGAAATCTGGCAGAGACCACGACGTGGACCTGCCCCCAAAGAGTCTCTGCCCTGTCTGAGGGTAGAAAGGCTCTGCACTGGACTGTACCCAAGATCACCCCGATGAACTGAAGGTTCTGTGAGGGGGTCAGAGATGACTTGGGGAAATTGACAGTGATCCCCAATCACGAGAAAAGGTCCAGAGTGGTCGAGAGGAAGTCTCAAAGGCTGTCCTTGGACAGGGCTGATAACAGTCAATCGTCCACGTAGGGGATCACCGCTATGCCCTGGTGGCGTAAGGCCACCGCCACCACCGCTAGGTACTTGGTGAAAACCCTGGGTGCCAAGGGAAGGCCAAAGGGGAGTGCTGTAAAATGGAAGTACTCCCCCTGGAAGCAAAACCTCAGGAAGCAGCGGTGGCCCGGGAAGACTGGGATATGTAGGTAAGCATCCTGCATATCCAGTGTGCAGAGCCAATGGTCCTTCTGCAGAAGGGGCTGGAGGCCCTGCACTGTCAGCATGTGGAACCTTTTGTATTCAATGAAAAGGTTCAGACTGCTGAGGTCCAGGATAGGTCTGAGGTCGCCCGTCTTTTTTGGGACCAGGAAAAAGTGGGAACAAAACCCCTTTCCTCTTTGGGGCAGAGGCACTGGCTCTATGGCTGCCTTCTGTCTCAGGGCCCTGATTTTTTCCTCGACTAGAGGAACCTGGTGCGGGGAGAAATGTGAGCGACCCGGTGGGCATCTGGAGGGAACTCCAGAAACTCCAAGGTGTACCCTTTTGATATGAGTTGCATGACCCATGTGTCTGTAGTGATGTCCCTCCATTCCTGCATGTGGAGGGTGAACCTGCCTCCCACTGGCTCCACCTTGGGAGGTGGAGGAGAGGGAGGACACCACGAGTCAGGAGACTGAGGGTCGAGAGGGTAGGGACCCTCCTGCCATTCTTTGGGACTTGGCAGCTGCGGGAGAGGAAACAGTGAGACCCATGGCATGCCTTTTAGTCTGCTTCTTAGAGGCGGGTTGCTTTCCTTGACGCCTAAACTGGCGTCGAAAGGGCTGTTTCTTTTAAGAGTCTGTCCTGTTCGCAGAACAAACAGACCTCAGGGCCTGGCTGCTGTCTTGGAGGCCCGTAATTATGTCCTTAGTGTCTCCTCCAAACAAGATGGATCCCCGGAAGGGGGTGTCTTGTATTGCTGCCTGAACATCCACTGAGAGCCAGGCGTGTCTCCTGAGGCACATAGCAGTGGCAGAGGAGTGGGCCACCGCATCCACTGAATCGTAAGTAGCTCGTAGAGCATGCCTGCACAAAATTTTTGACAGGCAAAGCTCTTTGGCAAGCTCCTCTTTAAGCTCAGAGTCCTCCATGGCCATGATACGAGCTTCCAGCTTGGTCAGGGTGGCCACATAGTTTAATGAACACAGGGTGCACGTGGCGAAGAGTACATCTTCTTCCCAAACTGGTCTAGCTGTCTGGATTCCTTATCCGGGGTTCATGTGCATGGGGGTGGCCGAGCGATCATGAGCGGCGGCTATAACTATGGAGTTCACCTTGGGGTGGGAATCCAGGAAGGTTACGCCATCAGGTGAATGATAAATTTGGTCCACCTTCTTGGGGACAGCCGGGCTAGAATGAGGTAACTGCCACACAGTGGTAGTTAAATCTTCATGTGGAGCTGTCCAGGGAGGGATCGGGATGGGAGAGACAGCCCCTAAATCTAAATGCTCTGCTAGACGATTTCTTTTTGGATCCTGCTCTTCTGTGTTCCAACCGTTGGGAGTGGTGGCTTATACGACGGAGCTCATTGAAAGAGGGGTCCTCCGGACGGGATTTGGGCGATTCTTTACCCTTGCGAGAAGACAGTTTGTCTGAAGAGGATTCTTTTTTTTGCAGTTAATCTTATTTATGCTCCTGATCCTTGGCGGCTATCTCTCTTGATCCCCCAGCCCCGTCCTCTGCTCGCAGCTTACCTTTCCAGCTGCCCCATGGCTGTTCCCCCAGTGGTGGGGCTATGGGATCCCCCAACACGCTGAACACATGGATCCGGTGCTGGAAGGTTATTGCCGATCACGGAGGCGGCACCTGCGGGGATCAGCTTCATTCTGCGTCACCAGGACTCTTTTCTCCTCCAGTTATTCTTACCCGAGATGCAGCGTGCAATGACACCACAAGGAGAGAGCGCGCACGCCACCGCATGAGCTCCTTCGAGAGTCTGCCTCAACTCTCCTCCTTCTGAGTGTTGGCGCACTGGCCCCTAGCTTCTGCTAGCGGCCAGTCATGCACCGAGTGCTGATGTGCCCCCTCCCTGGAGAAAAGTAGTCCTCAGATGCTCGATCCTTCTCTTCCCCTGCCAACCCCCACTGGCCCGTGCTCGTTCCCAAACATGGGTTGTCGGCGTAGCGTGAGATAAGGCGTCCAGTGTCTCAGCCCTCCGCGCCACCAGGCCCCTGTCTGAAGAGGATTCTGATGTGTCATGGTCAGAGTCAGGAGGATCCTCCCCTTCCGGGGTTTCAAATTCTGGCAGGGTGACCTCTAGTGGAGTGGTGCTGGAAATATGCACAGTATGCTGACAACTGGCAGGTGACAAGGTAGGGGGAGGCACAACCATTGGACTCGGTAGCCTGCGTTCCAAGTCCTCCACCAGTTGGGATCTGGCATCCTTACACCAGGACTGGATCAATAACTGAAAGTCCTGTTGAAGAGGAGAAGGGGTGGGTGGAAACAGGTTGGATGGCGGATAGAAGTGCATTGCCAAAGCCAGATACTGATGGTGAGGGTACCCTTGGTAGTAGGGGTAACCTGGATTCTGATACCCAGGATGATAAACCAGGGAAAAAGGCCCCATCGTCGGACCCGATGGCGGAAGAGTAGGTGCCTGGTGTCAGGAGAAATGCAGGAAACCTGGCATGGGGTCTTGGCTCAGCGGTCTGGAAGGACCAGGAAATATGCCAGATGATGGCGTTGGGATAGCCATCATCAGGAGAGCCGACATAAGGAAGAGTATATGTTGGAGTATATGATGTCCGGGGATCAGACGTCAGGCCAGGAAATGTCAGACCCTGTGTCAGGGCTGGAAAGGAAGGTCCTGACGGAGGGAGCTGACGAAAGATGTCCGACAGCGCCCCATGCATTAGAGTGGGGGCAGCCGACAGAAGGTGCCCCGACGTCTGGGTAATGGAAGGACCCGGCGTCAGGGGTAAAGGCTCCAACATGGGAAGCTTTGGGAGGATATCCTGGGTAAATGCTGCTGGAGTGGGCGAGGAAAAAAAAACCTTCAGGGGTTCCACTTCCTCCTCCATTCCAGGCGTAGGATATGAGATGGGAGGATCCACTGGGGAAGGGCAGTGAGGAAGGCTCCTGACCAGGGGGGTCCTGGCGGGAGGGCTGACTAACAGAAGCCAGCTCGCTCAACTGGACATTAGGAATAATGGAGAGTCCCTGGCGGGTGAGTGACGTCCGAGCGGTCGTCCGAAACCCACGCGACCGACTCAGCGGACGAAACAGGGACTGGGTGGAGGAGGGGAGGAGAGGGCCCTCGACCAGCTTATCGGTCAAAGTCAGGTGGACTTCTGGTTGTTTCTGGTGTAAGTCCGGCTTATTGACAACGGTGCAGGCCCCGGAGGAGCCAGGGTCTGACTTACCGGAAGATATCGGGCGTTCGCTGGAGGAGCCAGCGGACGACTTACCGGCAGAGATCGGAAAGAAGACAGCGGAAGCACCGGAGGTCATCCCCAAAGCCACATGGGACACCGTTAGGGTGGGCAGTGGGGAAGGGGCCTTACTGGTCGAAAGGCACACTAGAAAAAGATCAGTCCCGGTCCTCTGGGCACTCCTTTTCCTTGTGCCTCGCCTTGTCTTTCTTCTTCTTCTGTTTTGACTCTGAAGAGAGAGAAGAAACTGTGTCCCGAAGTTTCTGCAGCTCCTTCTCAAGAGTAGCCATTTTGGTTTTAAGGAGATGGGCCTCCAGCGCCTGCTGTCGTCGTTTGCGAGTGGCCTGGTTGAAGGGCTGGCAATCAGGACAGGCTAAGGTGTCGTGGTTCGGGCCTGGGCAGAAGAGACAAAGATGATGGCCATCCTTGTGGGGAATCTGGGCCCCACACTTCTCACACTTCTTCTCTGCCTTTGGAGTTGGAGATGGAGAAAGACACAAACACAAAGAAACAGACTGATTTCAAAGTAAAATAAGACAAAATGGCGATCGACTAAGCTGCAGTTCACCACGAGGTACTAGCACAGGTCGACGGTGGGAAAGAACTGGAAGGCGGGCACGGGGACCGCCCACTATATAGGGTCATGCTGACGTCCGTCACGTAGCGCCGGGTGGGTGGTCCCCTGCCAGACATTGCTGGAAAAGTTTGTCGTGCGGTTCTGACGCTAGAGGGTGCAGTCCTACATGTTATGACCTACTGCAGGAACCCTTTCGAAGTAAGATCAGATTTTACATACAGATTGATAAGCAAAGTGCACTTGTACAGTACTGCAGTACACAGTACATCAAGTTAAGTTTCAAGGATACTTCACGGCCAGCGGAGGGAATACACACCATAGCAGCAATCAGGTACAACAGAGACAGCGGTATGCTCAGCAGAAGCAGTGGCAGGTGTGCTTAGAGGTTGGGTGTCCTTTGAGAAGTCCTCTGAAAGCTTGTTAGGTACAGCCCTCCTGGATACGGACAGGAAGCTCATTCCAGAGTAAGGGTGCTTTTGTTAAAAGGACCATTGCCTGAATGTGGTTCAGCTCTTGGGTTCATCTAGAAAGGGTAGGGAGGAGAAGCAGGGATGCCTTTCAGAAGGCCTCCAGACCAACACATCTCTGAGCCTGGGAAGACAGTTCATTAACATCTTATAGGCCAGACAGAGGGTTGGGTGGTAGAGCCGCTCTTCATGAGGGGACCAGTATAGAGAGGTAAGGACACTGCAATTATGTACTCAGTTTCCTGCACCACATACAATCCTGCTGATTCTGCAATACATAACTTTAAGCTTTGTTAACTCTGTGCCTTTCAGGGAAGAGTGGATTGGGGCTACATACAGTAGTACAGGGAGGAGGACACTGTTAGCTACAGTTGAGCTTTGCTAGCAAGATAGGACTTGAGCCTATAGAGCAGCCCTGACATGCACAGTATAGGTCTTGAAAGTGAGCTCTTGGTCAAGCCAGGCACCAAGATACTTTATTGTCTACCACTTCCAGCTGGGCAACCGCAGAGGTGGAGGACTAGAGACGTGTACTTTGGTCTGGGCCCAATTTTCTGGATCCAAACAGCATGGCCTTAGTTTTTTTCCACTAAGAACTAGATGATTTGAGACAAACCAAGCTTTGATTTCACTGAAGTCTTTATTCAGCTCGACTGCGACATCGTTTGTGTCTGGGTCAGTTCTGTATAGGAAACAGAAATATAGAATATGACAGCAGATAAGGGCTGCTAGGCCCACCCAGTCTGCCCATTTTTAACTTTCATTTTCTGCTGCAGACCCTACTGGATCTATGGTACAATCCCTTCCCCACTTCCCTACCCCCGATTCCTTCGTGCCAGTCCCAGGTTTTTTTGAATCCCTCCTCTGTTTTCACCCCCACTACCTCTGCTGGAAGGCTGTTCCAGGTATCCACTACCCTCTCCGTGAAGAAGTACTTCCTCACATCCCTCCTCAATTTACCCTCCAGTTTCATACCATGCCCCTTTTCTAGAGCATCTTTTTCTCTGAAAAATACCCCCGATCTTATTTGCCCCCATGAGGTATTTAAAGGTCTCTATCATATCCCCCTCTCCCTCACCTCCAAGGTGAACATATTTAGCTCCTTCAGCCCTCTGTTCACAGGGCTTTTGATGCAAACGCTGCACCATTTCAGTAGCCCTCCTCTGAACTGCCTTCACTCTGTCTATATCCTTCCTGAGATGTGGTATCCAGAACTGGACACAGTACTCAAGGTGGGGTCTTACCAGCGATCTATATAGAGGCAGCACCACCTCCCTCTTCCTGCTAGTAAGACCCCTTCCTATGCACCCCAGCATCCCACTAGGACTGCATCTTCTGCATACAGCAGCACTCTGGCACCACCACAGCTGGAGAGAGCTCAATGACAAAAAGCAAGAACATTATGCACCCCAGAATAGAGCCCTGGGGAACCTATCAGAGATCTCCCTCTGGAAGGAGAGGCATGACCCCCACTTGACTAACTGCATATGCCCAAAAATACAGCTACTGAACCATTGACAGGAGATTCTAGGCCCAGGATCTTCAGCTTTAACAACAGAAGATTGTGGCTGACCAAGTTGAAGGCCTTTGTCTGGTTGACAAATATAGCCACCGTGTGGTTACCATGGTCAGAAGTGAGTAGGACATCAGTGGTTAAAACATACAAGGACTGAATCTGTGCTATGGTGCTTGCAGAAACCATGATGAAAGTCCGTGAGCAGAGAGTGAGTTTTTATACAGGCCAGCAATTGACCGTACACCAGACTTTCATGAACTTTAGCCAAGGTGTTAAGTACAGAGATGGGACAATAGTTTCCAATCGGTTCCCTGACTCTGCCCTTGTGCACAGGGACCATGTGTGCTACCTGCCACTTTAGTGGGACTGTGCCTTGCAGTAGGGACAAGTTATGGAGGGTAGATAATAGAGGAGCAAGGATAGGGCCAGCCACTTTTAGTAGCCCAAACTCAAGATTATCATGACCTGCAGATTTTTCTGCTTTAATTTTTAGGAGCTGGCCCAGGACCTCTTTGTTGGAGACCAGCCTAAAGTGAAAATGAGGGCGATTTTCTATGGTAGAAGAGCAGGGAGGGAAACAACAGTAGGGTCCTTATCAGCATACTGTACATATCTGTGAAAAATATATTAAATGCCATGGCAATCAGTTTAGGATCATGAATCGTGTTTGTGTTGTGAAGAATTTCTCTGTTTGATGCACTGGTCTGCCTTTCAAGGAGGCTATTTACTTTTGTCCAGAATCGCTTTGCATTATGTAGAATTTCTCTGTACTGGTCTGAAGAACCTTTAGGTAGGTGGTCTTTGCCTTTTAGGGAGGATTTGCATGAGTTTATGAGTTGCCTATATGCAAGCCAGGCTTGCTGGCAGCCTGAGGTGTTAAATACATGCCAGGCTCAATGTCTCTGCTTCATAAGGTTGCAGAGGGAGAGGTTAGCCATTTGGAACAGGTGCTTTTAACCCTTCTTTGTACGAAGGGGGGCATATTTGTTTACAACACTGATGAAGTTGTTTAATAAGCCAAGGGCAAGGTTGACATCCTCAAAATAATCAATGATCTCTCAGTACATCATGGCAAGGTCTTCGAGAAAGACACTGCTGTCCATAGGAGAGTAATCTCCAACAGTCATGAGTCTAGGAGGAATTGTAGGTAGACATTTACTCCAAATACAGTATGTAGGGGAGTGGACACTCAGGAAATCGGAGAAGGTTCCACATGCTTGGACACAATCTGTTCTGCTGACCAGGACCCAGCCTATTAATGAGTGGCTCCCTGATTTGTTCAGCGGAGAAGGTTCGCTGATGATCTGGCGAAGGTCTTGGCAGTTAGTCAAAAATGGTTACAGCCAGGAACCCTGGAAGTAACAGACTGAATACAGACGGTTACTCATATACAAAGATTAGAAAAACTCACTTATAGCATCCTCTTGCAGACAGACAAATACCAAAACAGATAGAACAAGTTTAAGTCACAAACAGTATTTTTAAAGGTGCACTGGCCCTTGTCAATCCAGTTAAGGTTAAAATCCCCAAGCAGGATTAATTCACCAAGGTGCAGCTTCCCAAGGCAGCCCAGAGCAGGTTTAACTACGGGTTGGGGGAGAGGGGCTGTAATTGCATCCCACATACAGGAGCTTAGTATTGCCAAGCAGTAATTTAATAAATAAATTTATAGGAGGCAGTATAGTGTAGTGGTTAAGGGCACTGAACTGCAAACCTGCAGACCTGGATTTGAATCCCATCAGCTCCCACTTGCATACCGTGTAGCCCTGAGCAAGTCACTTAACTTCCTTGTGCTCCCAGGTCACACCTGGAAACAGTCTCTGGCTTAGTGTGCCTTTCCTGGTTAAAAATGTCCCCCTTCCCTTTCCCTAATAAATACAAATTCACATGGAGAGGAGTCAAGGGCTGGGGGGAGTGGCAATGCAGGGGCTTTGAGAGCGGTTTTAGTGTATAAGATCACCCCCACACCTTTCTTTTTGCCAGGCCAGTCTCTACTAAACTTGTTATAGCCAGGGATATCAACCTCATTTAAGAGAATGTGTGACTTCAGCCAAGTTTCAGTGACAGCAAGTATGTCACGAGAATACAAATTCACCTAGGCTTCAAATTCATAAGCCTTGGGCCTTAAACAACTAGCGTTCACGTGGGCTAATTTAAGACCCTTACAGTTAGCCCAGGTATAGTTAGAAGGGGAAGTAATTCTGACACTAGCGGGGCAGGGGCCAGGGTTAGTCTCTATGTCCCTGGTAGACAGCTGGAGGATTAACAGGGAGAACTTAGTTAGGATTTTGAGCAAAGGTACTGAACACTTTTTAAGCATCAATACCAGGTGCCTAGACATGAGATCAGCTGCACCCTTCAGTTTCCCACTGTGTAGGCTCATCAAATTAGGGGAGTAAGCTAACTGGGTCCCCACAAAGCTCAGGGACTTAGGCAGACAGGTACGCGGTGCCATGAAGTTAGCCACCAGAGTGTCTGCAATCACTATCAGACTAAAGAAGAGCAAGGCAAAAGCTAGGCCTACTAAGACCATGGTTGGTCAAGTAGCACTAGTACGTAATGAGCTGGGGATGGTGTGAGTTTATCAGGGAAAGAGACCAGACACACCGGGGAATGATGGGGAGAGGCAGAAGAGGCTTTTTGGTGGTTGTATGCCCCATCGAGGGTGTCCCAGAGGGTTACTAAGGGTGGGGGCCTCCGTAAACTACAAAGTACAGGCCACCCAGATAGGGTGTTGCTTAGAGAGGGATGGGACCCTCGGGTGCAAGTAGGTCTGCAACTGGGAGAGAGTGGCAAAGACAGGCGCTGGATGCTCCTACGAGGACGTGGGAGGTAACCCAAATTCAGACGAGGTTCAGCACAAAGGCTTGGGTTGAATTCACTCGAGACAGAGCTAACCCTTCTTCGGATGAGGTTTTTCCTAGTCCCTCTCCAGGTTTCGAAGTGGAACAGTGGGGTCCCCCTAGATGTTGGGGACAATGTGGGGAAGGGAGAGCCCCGCAAGCACATATATTTTAGGCTTGCCTGGAATTGGCCTTATTTTGGAGGGAGGTACAACAGCATCTAAGAGAGATATTTGACATCCAGGGGCAGGTAGGCCCAGAGGAGATGATCTTGGGTTTGTACCCAGATGAAGTAAAGGGAAGAGAGGGCCGTTACTTATGGGCTATTTTAACAATAGCAGCTATAAAATCAATAACCAAAAAATGGTTACAGCCAGGAACCCTGGAAGTAACAGACTGAATACAAACGGTTACTCATATACAAAGATTAGAAAAACTCACTTATAGCATCCTCTTGCAGACAGACAAATACCAAAACAGATAGAACAGGTGGGATTTGTACCAAAACCTCCCCGAGAATTGAAAAGCACTTAATAGAGAGGCAGAGTACACCCCATGGCCCATGCCCTATAAGAGTAGACCTAGGGGTAACAGGCTAATATCAAATTCCCTTAAAGTCCATAAATAAGTTTGGCACCACAGTCATAATGTAGATAAACGATAAAAAGTAATGATGAAAGAATGTATTATAGACCTGAAGTTGATTAGTTTATTAAATGCTTTATAGGTTATATAAGGTTCTGTAGGTTCAATATTTGATTGTTAATGAACCAAATCGCTGAAAATTGTAAAAAACATGAGTTTGTTAAGTGGTATTAAAGCAACGGAATTGTATATATTTTTTTTTTTATATTACTCCTGTTTCTCACCCCTGCGGAGCACACCCACCGATCTCTGGCTGCCGGTACCTGCACCCCCGGACCAGGTCTGGTGCGCGGATTTATACACCCCATGGACACGAGATCAGCCAAACGCCGGTGAAGGCACCTCTCGTGTCCAGGGGCACTGGGCACAGTCAACAGCTGCTAAGATTGCTCCGCTATTTTCCACCATTTTCTTGCCCCTGGGGGCCGGACGTGCAATGGCATCAGATGCACGGCCGTGCTGATGCCCACTGTGCTCCCCCCATTTCCAGGCACGCAACTGTAGTGCAGCTGGCCTACGCCAGTCACCGCTGCAGTGCAATGCGTTGCCCCCAGCCGCACCAGAGGAAGGAGAACAGTCGTGGGACACTCAATCCTTCCTCTCCACTGCTGGCCCGTGGTAGCCCGAGTCCATTCCCGAACCCCGGTCACCAGTGTGGCTCGAGGTGTGGCATCCAGCGCCTCAACCCTCAGTGCCACCGGGCCAGCTGGAGCTGTATACTTTGGAAGGATGTTTGAAAACTTGTACTTTAAAATCATATAAAGATGTAATATGAAACATAAGCACATAATAAAGAAAGTATGAAAAAAGACAGAGCTAACCCTTTAGGATAATTAGCTGCTGTACACACACTGGCAATCACAGTTTTAACCAGCTGAATGAGAATACAGTACTACTGGATTAAAAACTAATCGCAGTCACAATTTAAACCTAGAAGCAGAATATGTAAGGTACGTAGCTAAGAGTCACAAGTGTTAACCGGCAGTAGGCATTGAGTACTACGCTTCTCTGTGTTTGGGAGTTGTTACAATGGCATACAAGAATGCAGTAAGCACAAATCTAACAGCAAGCAGGTAGTCAGCACAGAGGACTAAGAGCCGATTACAAACGAACAATCACAACTGTTAACCAGCTAAGCAGGCCTGGAGTGGTATGGTACTCTGCGACTCGGAGCTGTTACAGTGGGATACTGGAATGTGATGATCACAGTTTCAGCAACAAGTAGGTGGTCAGCACTGAGGACTGCAGACTATTGCAGAAGTGTACTACGCAGAGGGGTTAATTACTGGTATAACCCCAGTGGGATTACTTTATGTTAAAATTCTGGTTGCTCTATTTTATATGATGGCTCCCAGCCATTAACCGAACCCTTTAGAAATGTTGTCAGCCAATCAGAATGCTCCGTTGCCAACCAATGTTTGATATATTATTTTCACTTTATGTTTATCCCCTCCTACTGCCAGCCCCTAGCTAGATTGCACCACCTCTGAGATCTACCTTTCCCCCATGACTTTCGTCTCATGGCGGGGTCAGAGGGTCTTGCCCTTTCCCCCCGAAGCAGGATCCAGAAGGTGCCCAGTCAGTGGTGCCAGCTCGGGGGGGGGGGGACATCTATCATCTTGCTTTGGCAGGGATTTTTTTCTCCATCATTTTAAGCCTTTGGGACACTGGCATATAATAACACGGAGTGTCTGTCAATGTCTTCTGGGCCTCCAGTCTGCCATGACAGCCAGCATCTGCTAAGCGTCAGGTGTACTGCGGAACTCTCACACCCCTCCCCCACTCCACCTCAGGAGAGTACAGCAGTCCCTTGGATGCGTGATCCTCCCCCCACCATGCTAACCCCTGGCGACTCAGGTTCATTCCCGAACTCGAGTCGCTGGCGTAGTGTGCAGCTGTGCTACGAAAGCCCCACCAGGCCAGTTATGGTTCATATTTTGTTTAACTGGAGTTTCCCTCCCAGGGTACTGTCCCTTTAAGAATCCTCTTGACAAGCAGCCGTTGCTTTTTACAGGTCACAGTGTAATGTATGATTTCAGTCCATATTTGGGAGAGGGGGGGAGACGGATAATCAGCCAGTTGCAGATTTCAGACAGATCACCCCACAAAGGCATTCCATATACAGGAACCCCACCCCACCCCAAAATGACCCTCATTTCAGCCATGCTGACCAAATGCTCACTTTAAAGCTCTATGATCAATAGGTCAAGAATACAGTTAAAATTCTAATTGTTCTGTTGTACATCACGGTTTCCAGACATTAACTAACTCTTTAAGCATTCTGTCAGATAATAAGATTTCTCCATTTCCTACTGTCATGTTTTTATAATTACTATTGAATATAGCCAAAAGAAGTACTCACTTTGTAATTGCAAGGTATGTCCATCTTATTTCGTAGGAATTTTGCCAAGAGTGTCACCGTCATAGCAGCCGGGCAGCGAAGGAATCTTCGACTGTTTGTCTTTTGGGGGTTGATGTGAGTTTCAAGGGGAGAAAGGAAAAAAAGTATTAGGGGGAGCAAACTGCTGTATGAACAGGAGGCAATGTGATCTTGCGTCTGGGGCACAAGCTTGGAAACCAGGGGGCCCAGGTTCAAATCCTATCACAACCACTTCCTCACTCGGTGACCTTAAACAAGCCACTTAACCCTCCTGTTCTTCACTTCTTCCTTTTCCCTTTAATTTTTTTTAATATAATACACTTTATTGAGAGAATAGGCAAGGTTACAATTAAACAGACAATTACAGATTGTGAACCAATCGTTTATACAGTACAGACAATGAAAAGCTTTCCTATACTTCATTCTGTAGGAGCAGGGGGTGGTGCCCGATGTCCCCCCGGCTTTCAGCAACTGCTATCAGGTATTGTCTCTCAGAGGTGAGGTAGCTAAAAGTTATTCAGAGGCGGAGGCTTTTTCTCCCCTGTGACCCAGGGAGGAGACACCCAGCAGCAGAAGAGTTTCTAGGAACCCCATCTATTGCAGAACTGGGGCAGTCTGATATTGCGGGATCTAATCATTTTCTCCATTCTCAGTGCTTCCAGGATGGAGTTGTGCCACTCCCTGAAGCTAGGCGTAGTATCGTCCAGCCAATATTTGAGTATTATCTAATTAGCTATTGCTGAAATAAGGGAAATGTGGAATTTTCGAAGGCCGAAGACTAAGTCCATGTCAAGCCCCAGTAGGCAGATTCGAGAAGTGAAGGAATCGTCCAGCCCTAGAAGTGGGTCTAAATGACTGTGGGGTCTCGCTTTTGGGAAGTCACATAGGATGTGTTTTAGATTTCCTTTGTCTAACTGACACTTGCAACAGTTAGGAGACGGAAGGTGACCCATGTTATGGAGCTTGACTGGTGTGTAATACATGTTGTGAGCAGTCTTGTATTGCATGGTTCTGAGCCCATCAAATCTGATGTATTTATGCAGATTCCTCAACATAAGTTGGTGAGTGGGGAGTTGTTTAAAATCCGGGAATTCTTTCTCCCAGTGGGGGCATTTGTCTACATCCTTGGTGGTGGATACTGCAGTTTTTGTAGAGCAGGGAGGAAAGACTGGGCACAAGCCAACCCCCAATGAAAAGGAGATACTGCATCTCAGGCTATCCATAAAAAATGATAACTAAGATACAGAAAAGAACCATCACATAACAGCTAACTAGTCTCATTTTGTATCAGCTTCAGCATCCTGCTGTGCAGTGCTTTAGTAACTCACTGGAGCTTTGCAGAATGCAGAATTCTGCCAGCAGAATGTGTGTGGCATGGCAATTCCACTTCCAAAATGATTTTCAGAATTCTTCCTAAGTTCCACAGAATTCCAAAAAGCATTTCTATGTAAACTGTGGAATCAGTTTCCAAGGATCACTTAAACCATGAAATAATTTTCCATGGATTGCAGAAAAAGACTCCGAGGTTTATGTAAATCATGAATTTCTAATCTGTGAAAATAATTTCACTTTTGAAATGTCAAATTCCACTACTGATTGAAGTCCATGGAATTAGGTGGAATTTTCTGAAATTCCATGGTATCCCATGCCACTGAATTTGAAAATTCTGCGCAGCACTAGAACTCATTTGAATGGCAGTCAATGCCACCGAAATGTCAACGTATCCAGTGAGTGATGTGTAATACCCAATTGCCACTGAGGCAATGACTGCAGACAGTGGAGGTATATTTCTGGTGATTTAACTGATCATTTATTTGCAGTCGGTGCCCATTGTTCTATGATATGCTGTTCTGGACAAATCCTTAAAGGAGCGGTTCATAAGCTGGCCCAGTGGCACGGCGAATTAAGGCATCCATGCCTCCCTGCTGCCACGCTGGTAACCCAGGTTCAGGAACAGACTTGGGTCACTTGGGGACCCGGCTGGGGCAGGGAAGATTCAGCATCCATAGAACTGCTCTCTTCCCTTGGGGAGGGGGGGATCCCGCACCTCGCCGCTCGACTGCCACCTGGCAGAAACCAAGTGGTGGCACGTGCAAGTCTCGCAGTTAGGGGAAGGGCCACGCACAGAGTGCTGGAGCGCCTCCTCGGAGGTGGAGTGCACGTGTGTGCTCACTGCACGTAACGCTGAGCCCCAGGGAGAAAATAAGGAGGAAAACCTGGAGGATGGGCTTAATGCAGCCCTCCCCGCAGCACCAGTGGCCTCCCCGGTCTGTTGAGACAGATGGAGACTCGGGACGGCTGCGGGGCTATTGGACAGGACTAATACAGCTGCCCAGCCTGCCAAGGAATGATAAAAAACCTATACAGAAAAAAAAAGGAGTGGTTCCTGTTGGTTGCACAAACAAACAAAAAAAAACACAAACAAATAAAAACAGTGGTAGTGTTGTTTTCAGTTCGGTGTATACTGAAACTAGACAGACTAGATGGAGTACTGGTTGTTTTCTGTCAACACTGTCAATGTTTCTGCGTATGCATGGGAGTGTCTACTTTCCCTTACTGACTCAGGCTACTGTACCCTACATATACTGTTTTTGCCTTAATTATTTTTTAAGGGTCCAAAGCAAAGACGTCACTGGCCTGCACCTACCGACTCTAGACCAGTCGCGGTGATCATCTGAAAAGGACATCTATCACGACTGATCTACTGGCCTGCACCTACTGACTCTAGACCAGTCGCAGTGATCATCTGAAAAGGACATCCATCACTACTGATCTACTGTCAGTGGGGGTAGATCAGAGCCATCTATTCTGTGGATTCTCAAAAAATAACCAAAGTAAAAATAAACTATTTCACCAAAGTTATTTTTTCTTAAAACAAGCTTTCATGACCTGCTGCTTGAAATCAACCCCCAGAATCCTTCCTGATAAATAGGACTGTACCGTGAATTCTTAATTAACTTTATTTAACCAGCACTGCTTCAGTGAGATGCAACATCTCATTTTCAGTGGAGTCCCAGTTTTACTCAGCTTGTCAGATGGGAGTACAGGAGCACCGGGAGATCAAATGATTTGGTCAAGTGCACAGTGGCTGAGATGGGATTTGAACCAGAGTCTCCTGGTTTCCAGGCTTGTGCACGAACATCTTGATCAGTTCGGGAAACTCTGGACTTTTTTTCAGGTGAAATGAAAGAATCCAGAGCAACATATCTTCCTTTGGTAGGGACAAAGTCCCTTCTCCTTACATTGAACTGTTGGTTTTTCCAGTTGTCTGTAAACCCTCATAAAGACAAAGAAACTCACCACAAAAGCATCAAGGCAAGGGTTACCCAGGAAGGGCATTGGCAATAAAGCAAAGTTTCAATGAAATACAAAATCACACATACTCCAACAGTGCAAAGTACCATGGGAAGCATATGCAAATCACCTTGAAAGAATTTAGACTCGTTCTACTTTAAGCAGGATTGTATGGTGCCATATGGCCTCTCACACAATCTGCAAAAGTTGAGAACAGAAGACACAGACACATGTTTCGTCCTTCTCGGAACTTATGAGTGCGCTCATCTGTTTCCAATCTCAGCCAAGGGGGAAGGAGGAACCAGTCCTATGATTGTTTTATGGGTTTGGGTCTTGGTGAGCCCAGTTTTCCCCAGATCTTATTAGGTCATGTGTACCATGGTATACAGCAGCATCCTCCTATTAGTTATCATGATTTCTTAATACACCAGCCATGCATTGGCTGCATTAAGCGTCACAGATATTGTAGTCCACTGGGAGACGTTACTGGTGCATATTGCAGTATCACTGGGGCCACCCAATGACCCAGTTGTGTTGCATTGGGAGCAAGCTCGGGGCTCCCAAAATCATGCAACCAAGGCCTGGGACTGCTGCCAGTGCCAGTACTTCCTGGTCGGGGGAGGGGTGAACTCTGCCCTGATGAGGCAGCTGTGGTGGGCTGAGTAGCTCCACAAGGAGTTGCATGCAAGTGGGGTCTTAAGGGCACTGTGGTGTGCAGGCAGATAGTGGGTGGACTGTGGAATGGGACACTGGGAGAAAAACTTCAATGGTATCTAAATGATGGCTGCCCATGCTCTTGGGCGCCACACAACAGGGGGGAAACTGGTTATGTAGCAGTGTGGGGGCTACTAGGTTGATGGGGAACAACAGCCTGAAGACAGAGAGGACAGGCATAAAAAAAGAAACAGCTAAATGGGAAATGAAAGATTACAAAATGGATAGAAAAAAATCCTTAAAGCTGCTTGGTCTAGACACAGTTCCAGCTGTGATGTCATCCCAGTGTACCATCATGATCTGAAACTAATCTAAAGAAAAACTTCCATAAATGCATTTTTTAATTCTATAGGATACATTTTATAATTGCAATAAGACACTCAAGAGCATGTGTTATGCTGGTTAATGTCATTTCTCAGGTTGTTGAGGGCACTCAGTTGTACCTCATGCCTCCCAACACACCTGAGGCATGATGTTATTCTAGCATATCGCACACAGTGTCGTACCTTATTGCTTAGCCTTTATGTTGCTTACTGGGCATGGCCATTTGAAGTGTTATTGCAGGAGCTATAACATATGACTCACCGTTTGGGAAGAGTCTTTCTGGCAGCACTGTTCAGCACGTCTGTTTCAGGAACAGAATTCCCTCGCAAAATTGCCAGAATAGTAATTTTTATTTCAGCAGTAAAGACACACAGACTACCACCCTCATTTGGGGTTTCTATGGCCATGTCTAAGCATATACACACACGCGCGCGTGCGCGCGCGACACACAATGGTTTGACAAACGATCAGATGTTGAAATCCTGCGGCGCATGTACGTGGTTGGACATGGCCGAGACACACCAGAAGAGTATGTAGTGCATAAGTTTGTGTGTTTTTGTGGCTAATAACCGGGAGAACCAGTTTATCATGGTGTTTTGTGTCACTCATTTGTACTGCGCCACCTGACTGGCTTTGAGTCTGTGTGTGGGCGGGCTGAACACCTCAAAAAAAAAGGCAGCTCTGTTTCCGAGGACCCACACTGATCACCCAGACTGATAGTTTGCCTCTCACTCTCCTCACAGGTAAGTTATTAATTTTTTTTGCCATGTAACTGGTTGATTCTGCCTTTACAACAAAAAAATCTACGACTCTGATCGGGAACAGACCGTGGTGACTGACTACTCTCATAGTTACTTATTGCGGTTCCCATGGCGCTTCCACAGTGCAACTTAAAATGAAAAGTAAAAAGAAAATAACGTCTGTACTGGAGAGGCAGACAAACAGAGCTGACGTGTGTGTGTGTGTGTGTGTGTGTCTGTCTGTCTTCAACGGTATCTCAAGCAGTGCTCCATTAACTTTGGCATCACTCAAGCGTTGAAGGAAAAAAACTCCCTGCACCAGTAATTATAAAAAATAAAGCCTATGCAACTGTTGTGTTGTTGTGATTTATTTTACACACCCTCAGTGTGTGATGACCCATAAACCTCGAACACTTTGGGTGTCTACAAAATAGAGAATAATAGCTATGCAACTGTTTGTTATGGATTTTTTTTTTAACACACCCGAGGTGTGTGATGACCCATAAACCTTGAGAGGGAAGCTCAAGAGGTTTATGGGTCATCTCACACCTCAGGTGTGTAAAAAAAAAAAATCCATAACACACAGTTGCATAGCTATTATTCTCTATTTTGTTGACACCCAAGGTGCTCGAGATTTATGGGTCATCACACACTGAGGGTGTGTAAAAAAAATCACAACAACACAACAGTTGCATAGGCTTTATTTTTTATAATTACTGGTGCAGGGAGTTTTGCTTCCTTCAACACTTCAAACGAGAGAGACAGAGACAGAGAATGAATGTGATGCAGCACACACACACACACACACTCTCTTCTTCTCTCATTTTCTTTCTGTACTAGAGGCATTTTTTTTTGCTTTTTTTTTTTTAAATCTGCTCTCTGGAACTGGTACGGGAAACGGGCTAGGAAGACAGCAGTCAGTGAAGCACGGTCTGTTCTCAGTCAGACTAGCTGTCTTCCGAAGTCCCAACCGAAGCGCAAGAGCAGCAGGATCAACCAGATGGATTTTTTTGTTATACGAGGCAGGATCAACCAGATAGTGAAAACAATAATCGCTTACATCTGAGGAGGATGAGAGGCAAAGGATCAGTTCGGGCAAGCAGCCCGAGAAACCGAGAATTGGAACCGCCATGTTTGTAGATGTTTTTGGCCCGCCCACACAGAGACTAAGGGCCAATAAGGTAGCATGCTACAAATGACTGACACTGGAAGACACTGATAGTGACAGAAAGTTTTGAGAAACACCGTAATAACCCATTTTCAGGTTATTAAGGCATTTGAAAGAGGCTTGTAAACAATCTGATAAAGGGGATCACCAGTAATTAAAAGATCAATAACACACAGTTGCATAGTCATTATCATTCTCTATACTCAGTACCATCCCAGTCCCAAGCAGCACAGTGTGTATAAAGCAGCATAAATCATTTGATTGTGTTGTTATGAGTGACTCAGCCTTACCTTTTCCTTTTCAACATCTCCATTCTCAATTACCCCTTTCTTGTCACTTCTACCGGAGGAAAAAAATGCAGTTATTAAAAATGCACAAATGGTAACTTTATAACTCTTCAGACTGCAGCACTTTTGTTCTGATTACCTTGTTACTGTTCAAATTCTTAGGGAGACGAGCCACCCAATGGCCCAGCAGCTAGCGCAGCGTGCTTCCATGTAGGTAACCCGAATTCAGGAACGAGCTTGGGAAGCCAACTGAGTGGCCCATGGCTTGGAGACAGCGCTGCCATATGGCAGTGCTTCCAGCTCGGGGAGGGACGGTGCAGTGTTCTGCTGCATGGGTGGCACTTTGCAGCAGGCTGGGGAAAACTCCCTCACAAGGTACACAATGCATGTCACGGTCGACTATGGCGCTTAGGACTGTGTCAGGGGAGGCAGGCAGAAGCAGGAAAATACCACAGCAGCAGCATAAATCTTCAGTTGCTGCAGCACCCTCACCAACTACAGGGCCCTGGGGGACTTCTGGATTCTGGTTTGGGGGGGGGGATGGCCCTCCCCTATGACCCCCCCATGGGGGGACTATCCATGGGGGATCTCCACCCCAGTTAAGTCCCTGAGACACTGAGTGTCAGGGGTGGGTGACTAAAGGAGGAAGGGGGCAGGCTGCGCAAGGGAGAAGAACCTCTATGGAATCAAATAAAAGCTACTTGGGGAGAGCTGGCCCAGTAGCACAGTGATGGGGATTCTGCTCATTATGCTGGTGAACCGAGTTCGGAGTGAACTCACGTCGTCATGGGTCAGCTGGTGTGGGAGGAACTAATTCTTAGGGAGACAAGCCACCCAATGATGCATCATGCTCCCATGTAGGTAACCCGAATTCAGGAACAAGCTTGGGAAGCTAACTGAGTGGCCCATGGCTTGGAGACAGCGCTGCCATATGGCAGTGCTTCCAGCTCGGGGAGGGATGGTGCAGTGTTCCGCTGCATGGGTGGCACTTTGCAGCAGGCTGGGGAAAATTCCCTCACAAGGTGCGCCATGCATGTCACGGTTGACTATGGCGCTAAGGACTGTGTCAGGGGAGGCAGGCAGAAGCAGGAAAATACCACAGCAGCAGCATGAATCTTCAGTTGCTGCAGCCCCCTCACCAACTACAGGGCCCTGGAGAACTTCTGGATTCTGGTCTGGGGGGCAGGATGACCCTCCCCATGACCCTCCACCCGCCCACGGGGGGACTATCCATGGGGGATCTCCACCCCAGTGAAGTTCCTGAGACGCTGAGTGTCAGGGGTGGGCTACCGAAGGAGAAAGGGAGCAGGTTGCACAAGGGAGAAGAACCTCTATGGAACAAAATAAAAACTACTTGGGGAGAGCTGGCCCAGTAGCACAGTGATGGGGATTCTGCTCATTATGCTGGTGAACCGAGTTCGGGAGTGAACTCATGTTGTCACGGGTCAGCTGATGTGGAAGGATCAAGCATCCAAAGGACTGCTCTCCTGTCACAGGGTGGGAAGGTTATGTCTCCTGCAGTGCACCTGCCACCTAGAGGAAGCTGGGTGTCACAGCAGTTGGGAAGCCCTGAAGGCCATGGGATGCCAACAGATGCACTACGCCACTGGACCTTCAATGTCCTAGGGGAGGAAATTCAGTGGAAAATCCCTTCACCACGTGAGATGACAGATGGTCCCTCCCAGGCCTCGCACCACCGACTGGGAACCCCACCAGGATCAGTCTGCGGAATTGGTGGATGACTGGACTGGGGGGCATCTAGGCAGCAGGAGAAAACAGCTCTATGGAGAAAAAAATATTCAGAAAGGGCCACAGTGATGGCCCAGCAGCAGTGTGTTGGGCTACTAAGCAGGCAGACGAGGCCCAGAAGGAAGCCTGGGTTCCCGCAGTCTGGCGACCCATGGTCTGGGGATGCTGCATTTGGCAGCACTTTCTGACTAGGGTAGGGCGCGTCACCACTGTTCTGTATAGAGAGCACTGCAGTATGCCATCCACCATGAGACAACGGAATGTACTAATGTGCGCAGGTCTGCAGGATCAGGAAAGACAGAACATCTGGAACTATGCTTTAAACAATAAAAGCAGCCCTTTACTACTGTACGATTCACATTATACTGTCCCACCAGTGAGTTACTTTTGCATTTCTCAAAGAGTTGCATAAGTGTTGCTGGTTCCAGCACAAAACCTTACAAAAACTGCTGCCTAAGAGCTGCAGCTCAGTTCTGTATTGCACTGTGACAGAAATGCAGATGCAGTTTAGTTCAGGCAGACACAATGGACCAAGTGTCTTTTTCGTACTAACAGATTTCCATTTTCTAGCTGGGTTACAAAAACGTTTAATATAAGTTGCTCTTGAGTTGTTTATGTGTTGAAAACCATGCAGGTGTGAGTTGCCAATAGACTGGCAACTTTGGAAAACTATGCTAAGCCAACTATTTACACTCTTACCCATCTCCCCTTTCCTCTGTCCCCTCCCCCCTCTACTTCATTGTCTATGTTTATTTCGTTTTGTTATGGCACTTCTGTTTTCAGTCTATAATACCTACTGGTACTAAATCCTGTACTTGTACTGCACTTGTTTCATCTTTCATATCTCTTAAACTAGGTTTTTCAACCCTATATTTTTTACAGTCTAGCAAATTATTTGTATCTTTCTGAATCTTGTAGTATCCTCGTATTCAATGTGCTGTGTCACGTGGCTGTTGTTGTTTGTTAATTATTTGACTTGTATTCTCCTGGGTCGTGCCTGAAAATAGGCATCTCTATGCCTTGCTCACCCACCCGGTCACCAAAAGCAAATAAATAAAATAAATAAATGGAGTAACAGTTTAATGTGAAGTGTACTGTACTACAGATACTGGAGAATCAAGATTCAGCTTCTCGTTAAGGATTATTGCCAGACTATGCATCACAAAAACAGCCTCAAGTTGAAGACTGTCAAACAAGAGTAATCTGAGGCACCTCTTAAGTGTAGTGCTCTGAGCCAGTCAGCAACACCTCCGGATTCTACGCCAACCAGTTGAAAGCCATTAAATTCTTGACACCTTACGAACATATGAAAATGCCAGCAGAAACAGGCCTCACGGTCTATAGAGTCTGCTCGAATGTGCAGCTAGCACCTTATAATGCTGCTGCCCCTCCATTCCCCCCATCCTTTTACCCCTTACCCTATCCCAACTACTCTTAAAGCTGTCTACCGTCTTGCAGGCCACTACCTCACCCGGCAAGAAGTTCCACTTGTCCACCACTCTTTCCGTGAAAAAATGTCTCCTCATCTCTCTCCTGAATCTACCCCCCTTCAATCTCAGTTGGTGTCCTCTTGTGTCCCTCCCCTTTCTCCTCTGGAAAATCCTCTCTATATTAGTCTTGTTTATTCCCTTCAGGTACTTAAAGGTCTCAATCATATTTCCCCTGTCCCTCCTCTCTTCCAGAGAGCACATATTTAACTCCCCCAGCCTTTCCTCGTATGGCCTTCCCTCCAATTCCTGGCTCTTCTTTGTAGCTCTATGCTGTACCCCCTCCAACAATCTGATGTCTTTCTTCAGGAACGGGTGCCAGTGTTGCATACAGTACTCCAGGTGGGGCCTGACCAGCGACCTATACAGGGGCAGGATAGTCTCCATTGAGTGGTTGAGATTAGAGCATGATGACCTCAAGAGCAAAGCTCGAGAGGTCCATGCTGTCATCTCAACCCCAAGACAGAAACACACTGAGTTGTGTTCAGCTGTCCATATCTTATTACACAGTGTTCAGTTTTTTTCCTACAAAAACAAATTGTTTGTCTGACTCTGACCTGGACTGGAGGGAGCAGCTGTGAGCACTGAGGGATGACTTAGGGAGCCCAACATGCAGCAGGGCAATGCAGAAGTGAGGATGTGTGTGGCAGGCAGAAAGGCGTGCCTCCATAATTTCAGGACCCACAACTGTTTTTGACCAATGCCTGAGTGCTCAGCCATCAAGGAACCACAGCACTGAAGCATGTTACTCAGTGAATGGCAGTTTCAAAGCTCAGCACGCAGAATGTACAGCACAAGGATTTACAGAGGTGCGTTTTGTTGTGCCACAGTTGTGACACCACAACTACGTTATAACTGAATTGAGTGTATACATTTCTATACATAAATACAGTCTAACCATACGCTTTAACCCTATTCTGCATCACCCAATGATTTCACACAGTGGAATAATGCACCCGGAAAACAACACAGGAGCTTGGACAGACCCCTGAGGTGCCCCATAGTCCAGGGCAACCCTCCCCAACAGGAAGGAATCCATTGTGACTGTGCCCAGTCCGAGAGGAATGAGCACAACCATAAAATTACTGCCCAAAGGGCAGGAGGCAAACCCAGTGAACGCTTGGTCTTTTTACATCTAAACTGTTCTATGTTTCCCACTGTACCTGTGTGTAAAACAACTGAAAAACAAGAGTAAGGGTCTACATCCTTAACCAGTAAACTATCTGCCTTCCCCAAGCGTCATTTTAATAAGTATGGTATGTCAGTAAAATAATGCTGAAAGTAATACAGTACTACTAGTAATACTAACAGTAATACTTCTGAATACTACTAATACTCAATACTAAGTAATACTATACATTTTAGCAATACTGAATATTAATTGTTATACTCCTGAATAAAAATACTGAATACTCAAAGTTATACTACTAAATGCTAATAGAAATACTACTGAATAGTAATAATGCTACAGAATACTAATAGTAAAACTAGTGACCACTAATAGGAGTCGCTGGACAGTTTGATACGTTTTATTGGACCAACATATGTCTTGTACAAAGATGATATAGTACACAAACATTTGGGGGCCCAACAGGTCCCTTCTTCAAGTGCAATAGTAACAGAATAGAATACTAATAGTTATTCCACTTAAAAAGCACTGCAAGTTCACAAAATAAAACAGAAAGCTGTATTTTTGATACTGTGTAATATATTCTATAAAATGTGGTTGAAACAGTGTGGCTGTCCCAGAACTAAAACAGTAGAAATAGCTCCTTACAGTAACAATGCTGTGATGTAAGTGTAACAACCCCCTCCTGCCACTAGAGGGCAGGGGGTTGATTACTAGAATGCCAGGCCAGAATCAACTGACTGGTAGTGACTCTGACTTAAAAGAGACCAGTGGGTGAAGCTTAGTGCCAGTAAGAGGGGTGCCAGGGTGCCCTCAAGGTCACTTGCCTCTGGTCACTTGCCAGATTGCCTCAGGTGGCAAAGACCTCACACCTTGCAGCTGTTAATGGATCCAGCCCATGAGACCACATCATCTCGCTGTCCAGTCACCTAATAGCCTCCAGGGACAGGGCCAAGACAGCAGTGGAGTTCCCAGGAAGGGGATCTAGAAGCATGTAGCATAGATCGCTGATAATTCCTGGGAGTATGTAGGGGATACACCAGGAGGATGTGGGAAACCCAAGGGGCTTCCTCTGAAGGGGAATCCCTAGCAAATTTTCTGGTACAGGAAGCATCACAGAGATGAGGGGTGTTCACCTTTTGGGAGGTGTTTGGGGTCCTGTTCCAGAGAGATGCTGCCAGCCAAGTTGCCAAAACAAAGAATCCTGGTAAGAGAGACAAAGCTGTGGACTAAGATAGGAGATATGCCAACACTGAGTATAGGAGATCCCGAATGGGGTGGCTACCAGAGCTGCTGCCTCTGGCAGAGGGGCTGGAACAACTGCCAGACACTGCCAGCAGGCAGGCTAAAGTACACACTGCCATGCTGTGCTCAGCACACCTACTGATGAGTGAGGAGCTACTGATGTGAGGCGTCCAGTGCAGGGATAGCCTCTGGGCTGCACTTGGGAGACTGGCCTAGGATGAGTGGTGGTCCTCCGCTCCAGAGCACACCTGGATGCCATCAGCAAACTTAAGTCTGAGAGTGAGAACTCCCTACAGCAGTGGTGGCTCCTGCATCACCCACTCGCCAGATGCTACGGTGTCACAAACGTGTGTGCAAAAGTGTAAATCCAAAGCCAACAGCCTAGGGAGAGAAACTGGTAAAGTTATGCAGAGTAGAACAGGCTCTGACCCAAGGTATAACCTCACTCACTGGTATGTGAAAACATACAAAGGAGGGGTCATGTATTCCCTGATGTGAGAGGAGGGTGCAACCTTTACAAAGGGATCCTAAGGTCCTGACTTATGTAAAGGATCAGACTAGAACCTGTCTCTACAGTGCTAACTAAGGAGCTGTCAGGGACTGGGTTACCATGAAATGCAACTGAAATTGCCAGTAAAGCATGACTACTGCTTAAATCACCCTTGCAGTGTAATTTTTTCCTGTCAGGCCAGAGGTCCAAGCTACCACTCATGGCGCCAATGACCCAGGTTTGGGAACGAGCCCAGATCATCAGGAGCCGGCAGAGGGCAGGAGGATTAAGCATCCCAGAGGACACACTCCTCCTCTGGCAAGGAAGGGTTGCTTTGTTTGCTGTGATACTGCCAGCTGGGTGACCACAGGTGGCAGTGCAGTCGAGGGCACCAGAGGGAGGGATGCAGGCTGGAGGTTCGGTGTGGCAGCACACTTCATAATAATTTTTATTAGGTTTTACATAGAAAAGTACAACAATGAAACAACAAACGACAAATCATAAAGAGTAGTAGTTACACAGTGAATTATGCAGGTTCAAAATGTGGCAGCACACTCATCCTGAATGCAACTAGAACCTCCCAAGTGCGCTTGCACTCACAAAGCTGGGAAGAAAATGATGGAATATGGCCCCACTGCTCAGAAGATGATGGATCCCGGTGGACCAGAGGGACTGGTCCTGAATCTCACAGCCACCCACCAGACGAGGACAAAACAGTCGGAGGGGCACATCTCCTCTACCCCACCCCGGGGGTACAACCGATGCAGGAGGGAGGTGGGTAGTTAGTGGAGGGGCAGGGTCCAGCTGAGCCAGGCACCTTGGAGTTTCTGAGGGAGTCCGAGCAATGGTGTGAGAGGGGGCACAAACACAGAATGCAAAAATAAAAAGAGAACCTAGCTGGTGTGCAGCTCATCTTACCACTACACACAAAGGGTCTCCCTGCGACAGATGGTAAACAACGCACTCAACCTAAAAACTTTTGAACCTCAGAATCCTTCTCTCCTTTCTCTCCTTGCTCCTCTCTTTCCTTTGAATACAATGCGTCGTGAAAGTATAACACAGAACAGTGTAAAGTGGTCATACAGATAGATCAAGTACGGTTATACCTGCCTGGGCAGTTTAAGTTTAATTCACAGTAACGTTTCTCCACAGGGGAAGCTAATTCTGAGGTAAAGGAATACCTCATATTTAACAATCTTATGATCTATACATTGTTTCCGAAACCGTCAATTAAAGGATGAAAAGGATCTACTTGAACTACGAAGGGTAAGATACACCAATCTCACTTTTATAAAAGGATAGTTCATGTAAATGACAAAGGAATGTGAATGTCACAGTCATTTTAATGTTAAAAGGACATGTGTATTCCCTGTATGCTGTCTTTATAAACTAACAAAAACTGATTAAACAAAGGGTCTCTCTGGCCCATGCCCACCCTAGCTACCACTGAGAGTGGTGAAAACAATAGAGAATTTCTATATTTATCTATCGGTCAGTCACGCTGTCTATCTATTAAAAATCTTTATTTCTTAACAGCACTTAGGACGAAGAAGGCCCTATTTACAACAACGTTCTCTTGCATATATACTGACACAGATACAGTATATAGATATATAGTTATAACATTCGTAAAAAAAACAATCCTACTCTATCACGGGTACAAACGCATCACACGACCATGCATTATTCCTTAACAACTGCATGCCTGCATCTTTTTCATAAGTTCTTTCACCTATATATTAATTTTGCACCCATTTTATAAGTGTGATAACATGCTTCAAGGTGAGCAGTCACTGTCTGATATATGCACTTCTCAGGAGGTTGAAGGCACTCAGGTTTGCCTCGAGCTTCATAACACATCCGAGATATGCGTATACCAGAGATGACTGCACACCCATGGCACAGTAGTAGCAGCAGCAGCATATTAGGGTTTAGTTAGTCGAAGTGTCAAAACCCCTTTTTTTTTTTACCGCTTACAACGTCCTCCTTAGGACCTGAGGTTTTGAAACTTGCCATGCACTCACCCTCTCAGTGCTAGATGCTAAGTGCACACCAATTTTTAAAATAAGCAGTTCAATAGTTTAACGCTATGATGTACATGAATTATGTAAAATGCCCACAAATTAAGACATTTCTTTTTAAACGGATAATGGGAAAAAAAAGACAATGATTAAAAACCAGAAACTCTCTGTATTGTTAGATATTGGCCCACAATAGGGACCTTTATTTGTTGTGCCATGGAAAAGGGCCAATTTAAAAAGTTAACAGTGTTTCAAAACCATCAGAGTTTGCATATGTGCAAACAATAACGCCGG
The DNA here is from genome assembly GCA_016271365.2 of Neoceratodus forsteri. Lineage (NCBI taxonomy): Eukaryota > Metazoa > Chordata > Ceratodontiformes > Ceratodontidae > Neoceratodus > Neoceratodus forsteri. The sequence goes on along the minus strand of JADMNL010000032.1, from coordinate 125,908,817 downwards.
GAAAAAATATGAAAAACAAATGAATGAAAATATAAATAGAAAGTCATGACTCCCCATACTCCCACTCGACTCCCGTACCGAGAAAGATTTAATTTTCTTTCATTCCATGAGAAGATATATTTGGGAGAGGAGAAAAATCTGAAAACACTCACCTATTCCCCTCATAAAACTCGATTGATAAGCTGATTATTTCGTCGTCTCTAATAATTCTTTTATCTTCTTCAGCGACTTCCCCCCGATCTTCATTTGAGCCGTTGGTTACTGCACAAAAGAAAGGACTGTTTAGTTTGAATTTATTATTTGGTTTTCCCCTTGTGGTTCCCCCTGTCATGCACCACAATGAACAGGGGTCACTGCGGCAACATTCTCCCTCCTGCCAGGGAGGGGCTGGCTTCGCAGCCAGTGGCACTCCTTCATCAGCCAACAGGGGGTGGGCAAATACTGAGCAGGCCACATTCCTCTTTCTGCTCTGGAGCCAAATACCACGCTTCTACGTTACACCTGGCCCCAGCCAGCCTCAGTGCAGAGTTCCAGGAACTGCATACAAACCCTGACCTCCAAAGCAGCAATGCCTGCACCACTGCCGTGTCCCACAGATGGCTTTTTCATTCAATTTCCTTCAAAAGAGATGCCACTGGATGGCCCAGAGGTAGTGCGCTGCATTACCACATAAACAACCAATCCAGAGGCAGGGCGTTGAGGTGCTGCCTGAGACAGCGCTCTCTGTTCCTGGGGGTGGGAGGTGGGGAGCATGTTGTCCCACTCTTTGAATACCCCGAATACTGGACCAGAAGACGCCTTACATGTCATGTGTCAGCACCTCTAACCGCAGGAGCATTGCTGATGGTGACACATCTTGTCTGTGACGATGGGGTCACCTGCCAATATGCATGTCAGTGAATGGCTGAGCACAGAGGCATTAAGGGCCAAGAGGGACAGAAAATGGAAATGGCTCCTTCTTCAGGGTTGTTCACAGTTTCAGCGTTGACCATAGAGACATAGAAATTGTCGGCAGATAAGGACCGCTAGGCCCATCTAGTCTGCCCGTAAGCCCTATACTTGTGCGCAGTCACTGACCCTAAGTGATCAATGGCTTTTCATCACTCCCTCCCCACCCAGTGTTCCCTTGTGCCTGTCCCAGACATGTTTAAACCCCTTCACTGTGCTTGCCCCCACCACCTCTTGTGGCAGACTGTTCCAAGCGTCCACCACCCTCTCTGTGTAGAAAAACGGCCTCACGTTACCGCTTAATCTATCCCCCTCCAATTTCATATTGTGTCCTCTTGTTCTGATATCTTTTCTACATTGGAAAGATCCCCCACCTGCACCTTGTTTATGCCCTTGAGGTACTTAAATGTTTCTATCATTTACCCCTTTTCTCTCCTATCCTCCAGTGAGTACATATTGAGGTCTCTTAATCGCTCCTCATATGTTTTGTAATGCAAGCCATGCACCATCTTTGTCGCCCTTCTCTGGATAGCCTCCATCCTGTCTATGTCCTTACACATGTGTGGTCTCCAGTACTGCACACAGTACTTCAGGTGAGGCCTTTCCAGTGTTTTATACAATGGCATCACCACCTCCTGTCTCCTGCTAGTAATGCCTCTGCCTGTGCACCCCAGCATGCCACTGGCCCTCCCTGCAGCCTTTGCACACTGCTTTGATACCTTAAGGTCATCAGATATGATAACCCCTAGGTCTCTTTCCTTTTTGGTGACAGTCAGCACCTCCCCCCCCCATTCTGTAGCTTTCCCCAGGGTTCCACCCTACCCAGGTGCATTAACTTGCACTTTTTTGCACTGAACCTCATTTGTCACACCTCCAACCACCTTTCAAGCTTCTCCAGGTCCCTCTTCATTTTCTGCACCCCTTCTGGAGTATCCACTCTGTTGCAGATCTTGGTATCATCTGCAAATAGGCAGACCATCCTGCAGTCTCAGACCACAGCTGGCTTAGGAGCACCCCTTCCACTCCATCCTCCCAAGGCAGGCGGCCCTGCATGGGGTTGGGGGGTAGGTCACTTATCATCAGTCAGGTCAGGGTTGGGGCTAAAAGGGAGCAGGTAGGCACAATGGACCTAGGTGATCGTCTCTGGAAGGAGAAGATGACATCGCTGGCAGAGGGGGGGATAAATCAAAAGTAAAAAAACAGAGCAGGAAAGCACAGGAAGGTAAACTAAATCCCTGTTTCCAGGACACTACCGTCTGCTGTAGGATAGGCTGCATAGAAATCTCTTCTCCTCTTCATCTCATCTGCAGGTACGAAAAAAATGCAAAAACACATTTATTTAGAAATAGCTCAAACAGCCAAATCTTTCAACGGAACTTTCAATAACTGTGCTTCGCTATACCTTTAAAAAGTCCAGGAACCAGCTTATAAACAATGTCCTGTAAGGTTTTGTCTGACCTAGAAGAATAATAAAGAAATCAAAAAGGAAATATAAATATTTGAAATTTTTTTCTGAACAAATCACAATAACAAAAAAAAACTGAAGACCCTGCTAAATGGAAGGTCCAGCTTTATTTATTTATTTAATCGGATGTCCCTTTTTCAGGGGCAACCCGGGATTACATAACATTGGAAAATATCACAGTATGATAATCAAATTATACAGTATGATACAAGTTATACAGTATTATACAGTCAGCTAGTTACATGTGCTGAGAACAGCATTTGTGGGCCCTGAGCATGAATAGTCATGGGGCCGGTACCACACCCAGCTTGGCCACATATCTTTTAGACTATCCCATAGGCACGCACACCATTTATTCATATTTATGGGGTTTTATTAAGGGAGGCAGCAATGTTAGCCTTTGGGGCCCCTTGTCCCACCCTCTCTATTACTGTCTAGCGGCCTCTTATTGGCTGAGCCATCCCTTGGTATGTCATTTCATCATGACATAATAATGCCACATTGGAAGGCTCTGTACAGCCTGTTGAAGCCCTTTATTTCTGTTTTAAAAAAAGACAATAAATAAAAAATAATACAATTTTAAACAAATATAGCACCCTGGCTCTGGCTGCGGCCCCCTACGTAGCCAGCGACTGCAGGGAACACCAGTGCCTAAAATCAGCTTTGCCAAATGGCACTGGGGGCAGGGCATCTCGCATATGGTTGACCCGGGTTTCCATCCCATGTCCAACTTGCAACCCTGAGCTGGTGGAATCCAGGTAGCAATGTGGAAGCAATGTGCCTCAGTTCCAGGGTGGGAACAACAGCCTGCCTATCACCTGACTCGCCCTCCTCTGGCTGGGAGCAGAATGGGTGCTACAGGTGAGGCCCAGCATCTGCCCTTGCATCACAGAGGTCAGTTGTAACAGGATGACCCTAACACAAGGAAAGAAGAGAGAGAATCGTAGAGTCAAAAACTGCTGGAGGCAAATGCCTGCCAGCTACAGCCTGCACTGTCCTGTCATTCGCCCGCCACTGCTGTCCACCCACACAGCAGTGACCCAACAACCTTCGCTGAGGTCCTCATCTGCCCAACATATCCTGGAAGTGCAGAAGGAGAACAAAGCAGCAGGCAGAAACAACAGTGCTGGAGCTAAGGGGGCTGTAAACCCAAGGATGACCAGGGATGCTCTGCAGTGATTGGACTGGCAACCAGACAAGCTGTGCAGAGTATCTGTGTATTTCTTTTTACTTCACATTTTACCCCCTCTCATCATGGCTTCCATACCCCTGTAATTGGGCTAAGCCCCATCCCTCTGCGCCTTCAGCGCATACCTCTGCACATTGACCCTCCTGCTTACCCCTGTGATGAGGCCTGAACACAACTGTGCATCATCCCCCACCACTCCAGCCAACGTGGTGGGAAAAGCCCTCTGTGGGGTTGGAGTGGCTGGTAGCGGAGAGCGAGGTCTTGATATGCCGGACAGGATGCTGCTCATTCTGAGCATTTTTTCAATTTTTAGGCCCTCCTACCTCTCCAGCACACAGCCCAGAAGCACCAGCGGCCCCAACCTGAAGGCAGGATGGTGCCGATGCTGCGTGGTGACCCACAATGTCACGGCACTCCCACTCCCCATCTGCAGGTAGGATTCAAAGAGCAGGATGTGCAGCACATGCACACACCAAAGATCACTGAGTGGTACAGCTCTGCATCACCAGGCTGAGGAATCTGGGTTTGCATCGCATTCCCATCGCCAGCTAAGTCGGGGCTGCACTGCCGAGGCAGTATATTTAGAGTATCAGGGAAAGGATTACAGAGGCCTGCTTCAACATCTCTCTTACAGTGGCTGGTATCATGACATTGATAGCGTGAGTGGGTCTCCATGGGCTCTCAACTGGGTCCCGTCTATTGGAGAGGTGAAGGAGGTCTCTCCCTCCCTCCCTGTCTACTCTTTGGGAGGCAGCAGAAGTGTTCAAGAAGATCAATGTAAAGGGTGCTCAGTCTATTGGATGACAGTCTCCAGCCCCCACCTCCCCTCAAAACAGTGGGAAGGAGATGCCCCCTCCTCCCATTCAAAGCCCAGCCAAACAGCATGCTGCCCCATCATTCTGGTGTAAGGACTACTGTGGATAGGCTGTGGCATCAGGGGGAAAATCCCAGGGGTAAGCAGAGTGTCCAGGTAGGCAGAAGTGAGCAAGAAGGAGTGAAGCTCCTGAGGAAAGTTTGGCAGCACAAAACCAAAATAATACAAGCACGTAGTGCTAAAAAACACTGCCCAAAACTCCAAATGTTACAGAGTTGTCAGCCATACTAGAAACAGTCCAAAACTTACAAATAACATAATGAATGTGGTGCAATCATTCTGACTAGAAAACGCACTGCAGACTGTCTACGCTCGAGCCTCATAAGTGACTATGCCAATAAACTCTATTCTAGACTCCCTACTCTGGAGACCTGTATGATAATATGACAGTGAATCTATTCTAGACTCTCTGTGCTGGAGACCTATATGATAATATGACAGTGAATGTATTCTAGACTCTCTATGCTGGAGGCCTATATGATAATATGGCAGTGAATCTATTCTAGACTCTCTACGCTGGAGACCTATATGATAATATGGCAGTGAATCTATTCTAGACTCTCTACGCTCAAGACCTTTATGGGAATATGGCAGTGAATCTAGTGGCACTATGCCAATTAACTCTATTTTACACTCCCTATGCTCAAGATCCCATGGGAATATGCCAAAAAAATCTATTCTACAGTCTACGCTTGAGACCCCTACCAGAATATGCCAATAAAACTGATTCTAGACGCTACACTCGAGACCCATATGAAACTATGCCAATAAAAGTTTTGCTAGACTACCTACACTTGAGCCCCATTTGCGATTATGCCAGTAAAATCTATTCTAGACTCTCTATGCATGAGACTCATATGAGAATATGCTAACAAAATGTTCTCTAAATTCTGCACTCGAGACCCATATGAAACTATGGCAAAAACATTTTTGCTGGACTACTTGCACTTGAGCCCCATTTGGGACTATGCCAGTAAAATCTATTCTAGACTCTCGGAGCTCGAGACTCGTATTGGAATATGCTAACAAAATGTATTCTAAACTCTACACTTGAGATGCACATGACAATATGCCAATAAAATCTATTCCAGACACTATGCCTGAGACCCATGTGACACTATGCTAATAAAATATCTGCTAGACTCCCGACGCTTAATCCCCATTTGGGACTATTCCAATAAATCTGTTCTAGACTCGCTCGGGCCCCATATGTGAATATACCAATCAAATATATTCTAGATGCACTACGCTTGAGACCTATATGGAAATACAGCAATAAAATATATTCTAGATCCCCTATACTCAAGCCCAGTATGTGACTATGCCTATAAAATCTATGCTAGCCTCACTCAAGCACCACATGGGAATTTGCCAGTAAAATCTATTCTAGACTTCACATTCGAGACCCTTATGGGACTATGTCATTAAAATCTATTCTAGACAACATACGGTCGGGCCCCATAAGGGCTGTGCCAATCAGATATATTCTGTACTGTATGCACTCCGGCTTCTACATCCTACCAGAAGAACATTATACTGTGATAAAAGAAAACCATGAATACTGACCGGATACTGAGGAGCGGCCTGGTTTTGTGCACTTGGACATCACACATGGGGCAGAATTTGTTGCTTTCAAGGTAGTGAACGATACAGGTTTTGCAAACTAGGGAAACAAGACAAAGGATTCGCTAAACAGTGCATAGCATTTAACAAGGTACCACTGTAAGATTTCCAATCCCCCCCCCCCTCATTAGGGGAACCTTTCAGAATTGAAAAATGCACCACCCCGGGGTTCCCACCCCAGCTCTCAATGCCCTGAAGGTTTCCCCAGCACATTTGTATCTTCTCGGAATGAACTGCATTGGGACAATTCCTCCAGGGCAGTTTTGAGAAAAATGAGAAAGAAATCTGCCATTTTTATGTCTTTTTTTTTTAGACTTTATTATGCAATTGTGTGATCTTTTACTTTTATTTAGAAACTGGTGATTGGGAAAGGCACATTGAGCAAAGGCTTGTTTCCTGGTGTGACTCTGGGGAAGGGTATATGGGAGAATACAGCATACCAGCAAAAACAAAATAACATTATAAATACAGTGCAAGCAAATGCAAGTTGGTGCAAGTGGAAAACAGTACAAACCTAAAAGATGAACAACAACTTTACCGTGGTACGTAACGATAACGTACACGATACACACGGCACAAAATAACTACGGTGAGGAAACATCAGTGGTTTTGGATAAGAAGGGATGCCATTTTTAGAGCACTACTGGGAATGAGTTTTGCTTCACTTGATCTGTCCATTTCCTGTTTATTTGTATTTATTTGCCATACTGGTTTTTCTCCCTGTCTCTGTCATTGCTCAGGCATATACCCTGCTGTCAGGAGAATACTCTGTTCACGCTTTGCGCCATCATTTGGATGGCAAGGTGTTTTTCCTGGGCTTTCTCATTGTGCTTCCCCCACCCCCTACCCCACCCACCCCCATGATGAGAACGTGACAGCGTGTCCCTACAGAAAGAGTAAGCTCCATGGTCCACCTGCAGGAGTCAATGCATGCTAGAATCCACCAACAGCACTCCCCGGCTGTGGTGTGCTGCCCTCCAGCAGCTGCCTGCAGCCTGGCCTGCCTCCGGATGTGACAATGAGAGTCCACTCTTCATCTCTGTTTGCCTGCAAAGCAGCATGACGAGCTGCCATTGCGGCATCGGAGTGGAGCCCTCCAGCTTATCTTAATAAACGTGTACATATAAATATAAAAAATACTGGGCGAATGAAGTGAAACACCAGCCTACAGCCAAGGAATAACTCATAATGTAAAAATGGGAAGAACTGAAAGGCACATGAACTTTAACAGAGCTGCTGTACTGGTCTCAAAACCTGAGGACCCCCGTCCCCCAAATAAATTACACGCTGTGCAACCCGAGAGGAACATTTAATGCCTTTGTGATGAGAGATGTGACCTTTGAGATTACTAGCAATTTACAATATATGGGAACATGGGAAACTGTAGACGAAAAAAAACAGAAATTGAAAGTGATGGCAGAAAAAAGCCCATTGGCCCATTCTGGCCGAGCAGTCCTGCAAAGTTTTGGATGCAGGACTTGTATAACTGTTCCTGTCAAAGAACTACGTCATACAGCAAATACATCAAAAGGTCTGCATGTGGTTTTCAAACATTTAGCACCTGCAACACTTTGCTCACTTTACAGTGGAAAAATGACACGTGTTTTTTTTTTTATGCTGGTTTCATCTTTGATATGCAACTTGCGCCACTTGTGACATGAAGTTAGATTACTTTTTGTGTGGCCTAACAAATTCCTTAACAGTTCAGCCCCCAGTGTCCCTTACTCTCCATGAAACCTTGGGGAGCTAGCCCTTCCCCCAACAAATGTAATGCTGTACCCAGTAATATTTTTCTCCATGACACCTCACAGACCCCTCCCTTCCCCTAATGAATTCTATGCCATTCCCAATAATGTTATTCTCTGTGAAACCTCAGGGAATCCTCCCCTCCCCCAACAAATTCTGTGCTGTACCCAGTAATGTTATTCTCCATGAAGCCTCGGGAAGCCCTCACCTCCTCCAATGAATTCCATGCTGTACCCAATGTTATTTTCCATGAAACCTCAGGAGCCCTCCCCTAATGAATTCTATGCTGTACCCAGTAATGTTATTCTCCATGAAACCTCAGGAGCCCTCCCCTAATTAATTATACGCTGTACCCAGTAATGTTATTCTCCATGAAACCACAGGAGCCCTCCCCTAATGAATTCTATGCTGTACCCAGAAATTGTATTCTCCATGAAATCTCAGGGAACCTTCTGCTCCCTCAAGTAATCCTATGCTGTACCCAGTAATGCCGTTCTCCATGAAACCTCAGGAAGCCCTCCCCTCCCACAATGAATTCTATGTTATACCTAGCAATGTTATTCTCCATGAAACCTTGGGGAGTTATCCCTTCCCCCAAAGAAGTACAGCTGTACCCAGTAATATCATTCTCGAGGAAACCTCATGGAACAATCCCTTCCCCTCCCTCAACAAATTCAATGCTGTACCCAGTAATGTTATTCACCATGAAACCTCGGAGAGCTCTCGACTCCCCCCCCCTCAAATTCAATGCTGTACCCAGTAAGGTTATTCTCCATGAAACCTCAGAGAGCCCTCCTCTTCCCTCTCAAATTTAATGCAGTACCCACTAATGTTATTTTCCATGAAACCTCAGGGAATGCCATCCTCTCCAAACAAATTCTGTGCTGTATCCAGTAATGTTATTCTCCATGAAACCTTGGGGAACCCTCCCCTCCCCCAATGAATTCTATGCTATACACAGTAATGTTAGTCTCCATGAAACTATTAGAAACCCTCTAGTCCCCCCAAAAATTATATGCTGTTCCCAGTAATGTTATTCTCCATGAATCCTTAGGGAAGCCTCCTCTCCTCCGGCAAATTCTATGCGGTACCCAGTGATGTTATTCTCCTTGAATCCTCAGGGAACCCTCCCCTCCCCCAAGGAATTCTATGCTATACCCAGTAAGATTATTCTCCATGAAACCTCGAGGAACTCTCCCCTCCCCCAATGAATTCTATTTTGTACCCAGTAATGGTATTCTCCATGAAACCTCAAGGAACTCTCCCTTCCCCCAATGAATTCTATACTATACCCAGTAATGGTATTCTCCATGAAACCTCAAGGAACTTTCCCCTCCCCCAATGAATTCTATACCATACCCAGTAATGGTATTCTCCATGAAACCTCAAGGAAATGCCCCCTCCCCAACAAATTCTATGCTATACCCAATAATATTATTCTCCATGAAACCTCAGGGAACCGTCCCCTCCCCCAACAAATTCTATGCTATACCCAGTAATGGTATTCTCCATGAAACCTCAGGGAACCGTCCCCTCCCCAATGAATTCTATGCTATACCCAGTAATGTTTTGGTAATGTTGCTATGTTCCTGGAGAATGGGAAGACCATGGAAACACCCCAACGGACACAGGATAGAGCTGGTGTCCATGAGACTATGGGGGGCCAGCAGAAGGGGGTAAGTTAGTCATGAAATTCCAAACTTTGGGAAAACTGTGGGTAATTTTTTTTTTTTTTTTTTTTGCTGATGCATACTGATATTTTTGCCAGAAACTGCGAAAACCTTTTTTTAAACTGAAATCGCAGGGGTTTTTTTTATTTATTGTACTTTGTTCCTATCTGCAATCTCTAACCCAGCCCCCTCACCCCACTGTCCCTGGGACTTCACTGGGCTGATCCTTGCAGTGCCCCATGATCTCCCCCCCTTGGCAGAGCCCCCTGAGTCCCCCTGTAAACCCGGGAGGTGTTTAGCTCGGTAGCGGGTCAGTGTGCCCAGTAGATGGCTGCAGCCTGTGAGGAAGGATAATGTCATTCTGCAGGCAGGGGTTGTTTTCCCTGATTTTCTGGTACCCGAGCCCTGGACACTCCGAACGGGTAGCAGCTTGATGTGCACTGACGTTATCCGCCAGGATTGTCCCCCAATCCGAACAAGCTGCTCACGACCAATGCCACCGAAGTGGCAACAGTACGGCAGAGCAGGCTACCCTCCCCCGAAGGAGGAGAGCATCCAGCGGAACACTCAATCCTCTTCCCCCTGGCCGAACCCCAAGTGGCACAGGCTCGGTCCCAAACCCAGGTCACCAGTGTGGCAGCAGGTGAGGCATACATAAGTGCCTCTGCCCTCCATGCCACCTGGCCGGCCAGAAATTGTAGTTTTTATCAGTGTTGACCCATTTACTTTTTTGCAATGCCTTTCAGATTTTGGTTTAGAATGGCTTGCATCTGAACTCTGGTTGAACTGCTGAAGCCCTCCACTTGTAACACCTATGTTAGGAAACCCATGTACACATTTCAGAAACTTACAAAATGCTGCAAGCTCTGGACTTCAGGTCAAATCCCCATTGTGCCACTCGTACTTACTTTCCAAAGAACTAGCAGTTCTGCCCACTCTATGGCAATGCCCTGAGCATGTCCCACAAGTCCCCAGAATATGGAAGCACAGCTGGCTTAAAAAAAACAAATATAAAGTGCTACTGGAGAGCATCACATAACCTTTGAAAATCTCAAGTTCGCCTCAAAAAAAACTGCATCTGCATGCTGCGGAAGGTTTCCTATTGTTCCAAACCTGAGGTTTTGAAAGTCTGTCCCCGGACACTATGATCACACATCCCAAGCAATGATATCACTAATGCCCTGTCAGTACCCTCATGTAATGACAGAGAGATGGACAGGTAGAGAACAGCAGCAATAAAAAAAAGAGGACAACAAATGCAGTTCGTGGCTCCTCTGTGTGACATGACAGCCATCTGCACTGCAACGAGCAGTACTGCCCCAAGCAAGGCATCATGACCTCATTACAGATCGAGGGAGTGCTCCTAACCAATTGAAGTGCTCCTTTCCTCTGTGTGTGAAATACTTATTCTGTGAGGAGTGCTTCACATGCAGCTGCCCTGGAAATTGGCACGTTCGGGGCAGTTTTTTTTTTTTTTTTAATTTTATATTATCAATCTCAAGCAGTAATATAGTAATACTGCTCCCAAGATGACTCTTACAGTTGTAAGCATGGTCTCACTTATATCCTTAAGGTATCAGAACCACTCACCTTGGGTTTGCAGTTCTCATACACTAAGAATGCGCGTGAGACCACTCTTACAACCATAAGAATGTTCTCAGCGGCTGTATTAACATACAGTTAAGGCATAGTCCAGGACTGAATCATCATGCCTTGCTTGGGACAGTACTGCCTGTTGCAGTGCAGATGGCTGTGATGTCACAAGCAAAACATTATGGCCAGCATAGTCAAACTACGGCGCAAGTGGTTGCTCCACGCAACTGAGTTGCACCAGAGCACAAAATTGATACATTCAAACCAGATGCGCAATTGCGCATCCCATCTGAATATAGCAAAAGATGCGGGAGGCGAAATGGGGGCCGCTGAAGATGCAACGACGCATCCTCCTGCACGGCCTGAATACCTGGAATGGGGGGGTGTGGCGTATCCTGGGATTCCAGATATTCAGACTGCAACATGCAAATGGAGCCATTAGGCATGCAAGGTGCAAATGGGGCCATTTGCATGTCATTATGGCCCCATTTGCATGTGTTGTGCAGGGATGTGCCAGGCAGGATGCACCAGGCAGCTGCAACTTCCACCCAGTCCAGTGTCATACACTCTGTGGAATGTAAAATCCCTGGTAGTCTAGTGGCCCCTTCCCCGATTATACAAAATAAAAATCCTTGTTCTCCCTAGTAGTCCAGTGCCCCCTCCTGCACTCCCATCCAAATAATAAATGAAACTAATCTTTCCTGGTAGTCCAGTGGTACCCTCCCTTCCCCATACCCCATCTGTATAATAAATTAAATCTGAACTTCCCTAGTAGCCCAGCGGTACTCCTCCCAGCCCTGAACCCTGTCCATATAAAAATTTCAAACATCCCTGGTAATCTAGTGGACCCCCCCACTGAGGGACCCACACCCCACCCAGCTCCCCTGTCCCAGTATGGCCCATGCGCCCGGGGGCAGCATAACCCACCTGCATACCTCCACAACTGCCTGCTGACTGAGCTGTCACAGAATGACAGCTTACAATATGCACTACAATACCACTGGTCAACACTGTCAACCAATGGACTTGCAGTGTATACTGTAAGCTGTCATTCACAAAGTGGGGGGTCCACTAGACTATCAGGGACTTCGGAAATTACTTTTTTATAAGGACGGGGTTCGGGGCTGGGACGGGGGTACCACTGGACTACCAGGGAAGTTCGGATTTCATTTATTATTCGGACGGAGTATGGGGAAAGGGGGGCCACTGGATAACCAGGGAGTACTAAAGGATTTTGTTTTGTATATTCGGGGAAAGGAGGGAGGCCACTAGACTACCAGAGAGTATGAAAGGATTTTATTTTGTATATTCGGGGTTCCGGAGAAGGGAGGAGGGCCACTAGACTACCAGGGAAGTGGGGTTTGGTGTTACTTTAATTTACGATCGGGGATTGGGGCGGGGCTGGCCACCCAGGGGCTGATGGCTGCTATGCTGCACTGTGCAGTACAGCAGCCCGCCTGTAAGTGACCTGGAGTTAGACATGGTTCTTCCATGCCTAACTTTGTGCGGCACATCTCCGAAATGTGCGGGCAGCTGCACCGCACAACTCAGATGAATATAGCACTGTACTGCATATGCATGGGAACGTCCCCAGCGGATGCACCACATACATTATCTTTGTGCTATGGCGCATCCAGAATTGCGCAGTGCATCCATGCCTTTTGAATATGGCCTAGGGGCACATTTCGGGGATGCGCCGGTGCAACTCAGTTTCACCAGACGTATCTCCTTTGAATATCTGGGCCAATAACGTCAGCTTCACAGAAAGCCTCCATTGTAGAGGACCTGTAAGGGACAACATTCCTTTCCATGTAAATACCCCCAGCAAGAAAGAACAATACAAACTTGAAATTCAGTGGGGTTTAGAGTGCAAGGTTATTTAATTATTTTGATGAACAGTTCTGATTTTTTTTTTTGCTGCAGCCTGGACACCTCTTTAATTAAAAGGTAGAGTAGAATTGCTATACGTTATCAACTGTGGGGCAAGCTTTGAAGGCTGAAAGATGACAATGCAGGAAGTTTGAGGTCAGAGAATACTGGGGGAAAGACAGCCTATTGGTGGAGACTGACTGAGGACAGACAGACTGACTAAATTACTAAGGACAGACAAGAAGACAGACTGAGAGACACAGACAGACTGACAGACAGCTTGACTGAAAGAAGACATACAGACACCAAGAGACTGACTGACAGACATGCATGTCAGCTCCTTTCTACATATCCAAATGGAAGGCTGCACCTGGAATGTGTACTTTGTACATAAACTCCCACCCAGTTGTAACTAGACAAGAGAAAGATTAACAGCTCCAGTCCCTCTATGGGTGCCCCACAGCCCTACGTAAAGGCATTTTATAGTTTTAGGGTCACTGAAGTCAGCAATTCTTTAAGCTGAGTTGGTTTGCATTTCTAAATTTGCATGAAAAACAGTTAGTATATCACCTTGTCCACTGCTCCTTGTAACCCACAGTAACCACATCTAGCATTTCCCAAGACTTGTGTTGGAGTTTTCAAAGGCATCTATCTATGTGTAATGGAGATGAGGGCTGCAAATTCCAACTTAATAAAGAAATTAGATTGTCTCAGTTTCAAGAAGTGGGCAGGGCTTGCTACTGTGTCCCCCATGCATAAAAGTACAACAAAAATGTAGCATTATATGGGGCAGCAAGCTCCTTTGCCCCCCCCCCCCATCTAACTGTAATGTGGTGGCTTCCATCTTTGAATTTTTCTTTCCATTTCCAGCATCGTTGCCAAAGTATCGCACTTTCAGGTGACTGCAACTAAGAAGTAGGCACTACATGTTTCAGAGACATGAGAGACAGGGACAGTTTCAGTTCCTTTTCTTACTGGGATGCACGTCATGAAACTAATGTGAAGCCTTTGTAATGTATACTGCCAAACCGTTGCTTTTCAAAACCTTTTAAAGAATCAAAACAATTAAATCAAACTTATCCAGCATTGCGTCTTCAAACATCACATTGTCTACTAGTAAAAGCCAATCCTGCTATAAAGAGGGAGACATTGATTTCAACACCTGGCCTTGTTCCACTCCCAGCATGTTGAGCAATCCCTGAAACATGTAGTGACCACTTCTCAGTTGCCAATGCAGTCACCTGAAAATGTGATACTAAAAGCAGGGAACATACTGCAAAGGAGGAGGTGTCTGATACACCACTGTGTGCACCTGTGACCATGGCTCAGCTTGGGCTCGAGGCATGGCACAATGCCATACTGAGTCACAGTCGCAATGCTGGGCAATAGGGCATCCCACCCAGAAGTGTTTCGCCACCCTTACCCACTCATGTGTTTTGGGCCCAGGTGATCCAGTGGTTCCCTCCTTCTGTGACCAAGGTCACATAAGCCCTGGTGGACCCCCAGCTGCTCTCCCAACAGCAAGCAGCCCTGCTGATCTAGTGATTCCTCCTTCCCTGACCCTAGTGAACTTAGGTACCTGGAGGTCTAATTTTTCTTCCACCTGTCATTACCTCTTCATTTCTGCAGGTGATAGCCACATGGAGGCCCATATATCTGCCACCTGGCCTGCAAGGGCCACTATGCAGTTGAGTATAGCCCTGCAGACCATTTGCACTGCGGTCCCCATCCCCATTCCCAACCACACACAAAGACCTATACAGGCATTTGGGAAGGGGTCTTGACCACTGTTAAGCATGGCTCAATGGGGTGGCACCATCAGTAACTGGCACTAAGTAATCCACACAGACCACATGGCAATGTCAGTGGTGGACATTAAGAACTCCACACAGACCACATGGCACTGTCAATGGTGGACATTAAGAACTCCACATAGACCACATGGCACTGTCAGTGGTGGACATTAAGAACTCCACACAGACCACATGGCAATGTCAGCGGTGGACATTAAGAACTCCACGCAGACCACATGGCAATGTCAGCGGTGGACATTAAGAACTCCACGCAGACCACATGGCAATGTCAGTGGTGGACATTAATAACTCCACACAGACCACATGGCAATGCCAGATGCTGGCACTAAGTATACTACACAGCCCATGTGGCAATGTCTGTGACTAGCACTAAGTACTCCACACAGACCACATGGCAATGTCAGTGGCTAGAACAAAGCACTCCACAAAGACCATATGGCAAGGTCAGCAGCTGGCACAAAGTACTCCATGCAGACCACGTGGCACTGTCAGTGGCTGACATGGAGTACTCCACATTGACCGTGTGGCAATATCAGTGGCTGGCATTACAGTAAGTACTCCACACAGCTGGCAGTGAGTCTCTACACACACACACCACATAGCAATGCTAGTGTCTGGCACTAAGTGCACCACACACACACCACATAGCAATGCCAGTGTCTGGCACTAAGTGCACCACACACACCACATAGCAATGTCAGTGTCTGGCACTAAGTGCACCGCTACCACATAGCAATGCTAGTGTCTGGCACTAAGTGCACCACACACACAACATAGCAATGCCAGTGGCTGGAACTAAGTGCACCACACACACCACATAGCAATGCCAGTGTCTGGCAGTAAGTGCACCACACACACCACATAGCAATGTCAGTGTCTGGCACTAAGTGCACCACACACACCACATAGCAATGCCAGTGTCTGGCACTAAGTGCACCACACACACCACATAGCAATGCCAGTGTCTGGCACTAAGTGCACCACACACACCACATAGCAATGCCGTGTCTGGCACTAAGTGCACCACACACCACATAGCAATGCCAGTGTCTGGCACTGGTGCACCACACACACCACATTGCAATGCACTGTCTGGTACATACCGCGCACCACATCACACAACAATGTCAGTGTCTGGCAACGGCGCACCACACACACCACATAGCAATGCCACTGTCGGGCACTAAGTGCACCAAACACACAACATAGCAATGCCAGTGTCTGGCACTAAGTGCACCACACACATCACATAGCAATGTCAGTGTCTGGCACTAAGTGCACCACATAGCAATGTCAGTGTCTGGCACTAAGTGCACCACACACACCACATAGCAATGTCAGTGTCTGGCACTAAGTGCACCACACATACCACATAGCAACATCAGTGATGGCACTAAGTGCACCACACACACCAAACAGCAATGTCAGTGTCTGGCACTAAGTGCACCACACACACCACATAGCAATGTCACTGTCTGGCACTAAGTGCACCACACACACCACATAGCAACATCAGTGATGCCACTAAGTGCACCACACACACCACATAGCAATGCCAGTGTCTGGCACTAAGTGCACCACACACACCACATACCAACATCAGTCATGGCACTAAGTACACCACACAGACCATGTGACAATGTTGGTAGCTGCCACTATGTGCTCTGCACAGATGGAGGTGACAGCATCAGTAACTGGCACTAAATGCTCCACACAGATGGGGTGGCATCAATGCTGCATCTGTTTTCTCTCCCCTAGCTGTGAGACACCTTATTGGTGTGGAACAGTACTGGACAATTAAAGAAGTGCTTAAAACATTAATGTTTGCAGCTTTCTGTTCACATGTTCATACTGAGGCAAACTAGAAAGTACCTTGCAGGGCAGTAGTTCAGTTTGCTTGGTCAGGAACTACATCACTGCCTCTACCCGTTATTTTTTATTACTAAAACTTGTGTCTGTGTGCTAGCTGTGTTTTGAAGGGATCTGCTGCTAATATGCAGCGTTTTATCTGCTGGGAGATTTATAATTATTTGTAGTTTGCTGACTCACACACGGGAATTCCCTTCTGGGTCACATGCTATAAAGCACTCACCCCTGTCTGAGTGGGGGTGAGTGGCATTAACTTCTGCCTGCGGAGATGCTGCGCAGAGACACCGCATGTCTGAGCATGTGTCCAGCGTGTCCAGCGTAGACAGACGGGCAGTCGGGACAGGAATCCGTGTTGATGTAAGTGGGGACCGAGATAGCCTTATAGTTTGCCACCACTGTAAGTGCCTGTGCAGGTTTTGTTGATTATCCTCACAAATCTATAATTTAAAGAAGCAGTAGTTCCTGTTGTGGGTTACTGTTGTTTAACAGGCTGTAGTGCCTGAAAACTACCTGTGCAAAAAGTATAATGGCAGATTCTAGCATGACAATGGAGGGGGATGTTGGTATTAAATGTATTTGCGTGTGCCACGTATATTACTGTGTATCCTCCGTTTCCATCTGCTCCCTTTACAGGTAACAAATGTACAGACGTGGTAGAATTAAAATCTGAAATTACCAGGTTCAGCTCTAGAAAGTCCCATCTGGAACAAAGCCAAATCACCATGCTGGAACGTTTTCGATGTTGTAATGTCTCTGGCTCAAATGTATCTAATAGTACACTGGGTCCCTCTCCTATAATAACCATTCCAGTTATTGAAACACCACCAAATTCATATGAAACTGTGACTCCACTTATGCAGAATGAAACTACACAAATTCCCATGAGTGATGCCCTCATTAATAAAGGTGACACAAATAACAGAAGATCTAGAAGTGACTCCGATGATGAAGGCCCCCATGACAATTGGTATATAGTCCATAATTCAAGAGCCAGGAAAAAAGGTAGAAAGGCGGATGTATTTTCCTTACCATTAAGGAACAGTTTTGATCTTTTAGGTGACCCCTTAGTTGATATGGAACAGTCTGTAGGGGCCATGACAGGGTCTTCCTGTGACCATCCTAATCCCTCTACGGTCACTACTACCAGCGCCCCTATTAATAATTGCTCCCCTATATGTACTCCCCCAGCACCCATATTAACAGATCATGGCCCTCCTGATTTTCCTATGGAAACACCCCCGACGGAAAACTCAGATATGGATACAAATCCGTCTTCAGATATGCGACAGCTGTTGATTTTGGGTGATTCAATGATCAAACATTTAGATAGGGTTGTATGTAATGGTAATAAACAAAATCGAACCTGTTCTTTCTTTAGGGGAGCCTTGATATGAACAGGTTACTCACCTGTAATAGTAGTTCTAGGAGTGGTATATGTTGTTCATCCACACGTATTGTCATGTCCCTTTCCCCTTTAAATCTTGCTGGAAGTCTTCAAGCTAGCTCCTCCCACCCACCCGGGTGGTATATACCTTGGCTCCACCCTGTGATGCCAGATTCAGCTCGCTGGAAGTCAGGTTGTGCGCGGGCCCGTTAGTCGGGAGGTCGTGGGGCAACTGTAGGATGAACAACCCATACCACTCCTAGAACTACTGTTACAGGTGAGTAACCTGTTCTTCTAGGATCGTGCATATGTTGTTCATCCACACTTATTGGCAGACTCCTAGCAGTTCTCTGGGAGGAGGGAGGCAAGTCGCACACCCCCCTACTTAGGAAACTGAGATTGGAGAACTGAGGCCCCAAAACCAGCATCCCGACATGACTCAAGGTCGATGTGGTAGTGGGTGATGAAGGTGTTTGCTGACTTCCAGGTAGCAGCCCGGCAGATTTCCTGGATAGGGATGGCTCTGGAAGCAGCCACCGATGCAGCAGTATGGCAGGTAGAATGAGCTCTTATCCCTCTGGGAGGCTCCTTGCCCGCCAACTCATAGCACAGAGCTATGCATGATGTAATCCATCTTGCAATGGTCCATTTGGCTGCAAGTCTGCCAGAAGTGGCTTTAGTGTAGGTGACAAACAGCTGGCGAACCTCTCCACAAATTTACACCATCCTCTCCTTATAATAGGAAAGGGCACGTTTCAGGTCCAAAGTATGGAGCCTGTACTTGGCCTCCACGGTGTAATTAGGGTAGTACACCGTCAGAGTCAACACCTGGTTAAGGTGAAATTCTGACACCACCTTTGGAAGGAATTTTGGTGGGGGTGTAGGACAACTTTGTCTCTGTGGAAGACCAGATAAGGAGAGTCCACCGAGAATGCCTGGAGCTTCCCTGTCCTTCTGGCAGACGTGATAGCCACCAGGAAAGCCATCTTCCACGAAAGGTATGACAGTTCACACTTGTGCATTGGCTCGAATAGCTTGTCCATGAGCTTCGCCAATACCAGCAGTAGATCCCACGGAGGTGGAGGTTCACGCACCAGAGGGGATATGTGATCCAGGCCTTTGAAAAAGCACCCAACCACTGTTTCTTGTGCCAATGTCAGCTGACCGGCCTGCACCCCGTAAGCAGAAATGGCTGCCAGGTGCACCATAAGGGTCAATGACCGCAGACTCCCTTTGAAGAGAGACCAAAGGTGTCAAGAATGTCAGCCACAGAACGGGATAAGGGGTCCAGGCCCTTACCCTGACACCAAATGGAAAACCTTTTCCATTTGAAGGCATAACATTTCCTGGTCGATTCCTTTCTAGATGCCTCCACCATGGTGTAGACATCTTCGGAAAGACCCAAAGCCTGCATCTCTAGCCGCTCAGGTACCAGGCTGTGAGGTGCAGAGATTGAAGGTCCGGATGGAATACTTTCCTCTGATTTAGAGATATCAGGTCCGGGCATGTACAAAGCCGCTCCGGGGACCTGCAGCTGAGGCTGAGGAGATCTGGATACCAGAACTGGCGCGGCCAGTCTGGGGCTACCAGAATCACCTTCACCTTGTCCCTCCTCACCTTGAGTAACACCTTGTGGATCAAGGGAAATGGAAGGAAGGTGTAGAGGAGTCCGGGGGTCCATGGCATCGAGAAGGCATCAGCCTGCAGTGAGCCCTGCTGAGGGGGGCGGGCATGAACCAGCCTCAGCTTGGTGTTTTCCTTGGAGGCAAACAGGTCCACCATCAGTTTGCCCCAACCGGAGAACAGGCTGTAACCTACCTCTGGATGGAGAGAGCACTAGTGGGATGTCTGGCCTATGCGGCTGAGAGCATCCACCAGCTGGTTCGAGGCTCCTGCCACATGGATGGCAGGGAGATCTGCTTCAAACCGGCTCAAGGGGGTCCAGATGTGGAGCGCCTCCTTGCACAGCAGACATGAGTGCATGCCGCCCTGTTTGTTGAGGTAGTACATGGTTGTGATATTGTCTGTCTGGACTTGAACCACTTGACCCCGGAGCTGAGGAGCGAAAGCAGATAGTGCTAGTCTGACTGCTCTGAGCTCCAACAGGTTGATGTGACATCGGGACTCCTCGGGGGTCCAGAGCCTGTGGGCCCTGTTGTCCCCATGTGGGTTCCCCAGCCCATGAGAGAGGCATCGGTCGTGAGGACGACCATCGGCTCGGGACGGACAAACGGGATCCCTTCCTGCAACTGGTCTGGGGCGGTCCACCACTGGACAGCATCCCACATCTTCTGGGTTACAGTGATCAGCTGGTCGAAATGACTGTGGCACTGAGTCCGCTGTGCAGCTAGCTCCCATTGGAGGGGGCACATGTGCCACTGGGCCCAACAGACCACTGAGGTGCACACTGCCATGTAACCCAGAAGGAGCAGAAAGTCCCAGGCAGGGTGCAAGTGCCCAACCAGAAATGATTGGGCAAAGGAGGAGAAAACCTCCACCCTGTCCTTCGGGAGCCGAGCTCTGGCTTGACAAGAGTTAAGTTCTGCCCTGATGAAGCCCATCACCTGAGAAGACATGAGTTCCGACTTGGCCTCGTTGATCAGGAGGCCTAGTTGGGAGCAGGTTTGGAGGGCCAGATCCCTGGATCTCTCCACCTCCTGTTGGGTGGAACCTACAAGGAGCCAATCGTCGAAGTAGGGGTAAATTCTGACACCCCCCCCCGACACCGAAGATAGGCCGCCACCACCACAATGCATTTGGTGAAGACCCATGGGGCTGAACGGCATGGCTCAGAACTCATGCAGGGTCACTTCAACCCTGAAGAAGAGGAACCGCTGATGGGAAGGATGGATTGGGACGTGAAAGAATGCGTCCTACAGATCCAGTAAACAGAACCACATGTTTCACTCCAAGGATGGTATGATCTGGGACAGAGTGACCATCGAAAGGTGCGTGACCTGAGATATTGATTCAGGTCATGGAGATCTAGAATGGGGCAGCAGACCCCATCTGCTTGGGCACCACGAAGTACCTGGAGACAAAGCCTTGGTCTGCTGAAGGATCTGCCACGAGAGCTACTGCCTCCTTGAGTAGGAGCTGAGCGGTGTCGTCTTGAAGAGCTGACTGTGTGTGTGTGTGGAAATCTGTTCTTCCCAAGGGGCACACGCTCAGCTGGGAGGGTACTGCTCAAATTCTAGAGGCACTCCCTGACCAACCACTTTGAAAACCCACCTGTCCGTGGTGATAGCGGACCAGGCGGAAAGAAAGTGGCGGAGCCAGCCCCCCCACGGGAGGATCCAGTGCTGGCATGACGGGAATAGGGATGGCAACCCCCATCCTGTCACTGAGCAGGCCTGGAGGAGGAGGAAGCCCCAGGACCTGAGCCTCGGTTTCCTCTGCAGGCTTGTTGGGGTCCAGGCTTGGGCCGAAGGCACCAAATTTTAGCCTACTGCTGATGCTGATGCTGCTGTCCTCCCTGGAAGGAGGACTGCTGAACCGCAGGGGAAGAGTGCCGAAAAGGCTTTTTCTTCTGCTGGTTCTTGCCTGAAGAACTCTTAGCAGAAGTGGCGTCCAAGGTGGCACTGGATTGCTCTATGTGCTGTAGGTGACCAGCCACTCCTGGGCCGAACAAGTCGGTCCCAAGGAAGGGCACATCAACTAACTTGTACTGAGTATCCGCCGTGAAGGAGGAGAGCCTCAGCCAAGCCCTGCAGCAAGAGGCAACTGCAGCGGCCATCGAGTAGGCACAAGAGTACCCAGTGTCCAGGGCCATCTGGAGCTGCTGTTTGGCAACAGCTCGGCCCTGGTCTCGGACCTGTTTAACCGTGGTCTGCATGTCCGCGGGGAGATGTGGGAGGACTTCAGCTAATGACCCGAGAAGGGCATGAGAGAAGTGCGCCATGATGACGGCCCAACTTGCCTGACAAAGGCCCAAGGAAGAAGCTGCATAGACCTTCCACGCCGTATGGTCCAAATGCTTGGACTCTTTGTCGGGAGGTCGGTCAGTGTCGGCAGAACTGCCAGTACGCCTGAACACAAAGGCGGTCACTAGGCTCTCGGCCGAAGGGTACTCTAGAACCCCGCAAGGGACCCTAATGGTAACCGCCAGATTTAAGGGCTGGGTGCAGGCAGACGGTGTTGGACAGGAGGCAGGACGCTGCCATAGTTCGAGCGCCGATCAACAATGGCCTCGGCCACAGAAAGGCCTCCGTCAGGGTATCCCCTCTTGAGGATGTCCATGAGAGGGTACTCCGCCTTTTCTGGATGGGTTCCAGGGGCATCCCTGTAGAATCAGAGATGAGGTGAAGGATCCCTTGAAGGAGGAAGAACCTTCTCCATCCCTGTGCTAATGGATAACCCATCATCCCCGGATGAGAGGAAGCCCGTGACATCCGAGTCCAAGAGTCCGAGGAAGGGTTCGTCGCTTCAATCACCTCGACTCGCTGAGGGCGGTCCAGGGTGACCGTGACCGACAGACATCGGGAAGTCCGCTATCTGGTCGGTCCTCTTTGAAAGGAGCCCCTCCCACAGGCTGCTTAGGCAGCGGCTCCACCACAATCGGTGGAGAGACCGGTATAGGCTGAACAGGCAGATGCGCCGGCCCTGTGGGCAGGGGAACCAAAGGCTCCGGTTCCGAGGGGGTCGGCTCCGGCCTAGGAGGTGAAAGCCAAGTAATGGCCGGGGTAGGAGTCGAAGTTGGCTTGTGCTCGGACAATATCAGCTGTTGCCACATGAGGTCCTCGTAGTGCTGACAGAGCTTCCGTCAGAGCCACTCCTCATCTGAGGAGGACGAGGATAACCAGTGGTGTCGCCTCTTTTTGGAGCACTTGTGGCATCTTCCTCGGCCATCCAGATGACGGGGTTCTAGACCGTGACTGAGACCGAGCAGGCTGACTCAGTCACTCAGGAGACACTAGCAGGACCGGTGACTTCCAGGGGTCCAGAACCGGGTCCTCAATGGGGACACCAGCAGGCTGGGACTCCTCATCGGGGAAGACAAGGACCGGAGTCCTTTCCAAAGAGTCATCAAACAGAGCCGGCAACAGTGGGTCGATAGGATCGAGGACAATCTTGACCTCACTGGCCGCATCCTCGGTCGGCTGGCCCAACGGAAGGTCCGTGAAGCCTGCGGCTGAGGAAGCGATCTTGACCGAGATCGAGACCGCATGCTGCTGGAACTGAGACCTCTCTTGGTCCCAAGAGCGCCTTCACCAAGACGAAGACATGCTCCGTTCCTTATCCCTCTTGCAGGATCAGGAGGAGTGTGAGCCCGCGGGCATCTCTGCCCGGTTGGGGAGAGACTGGCACAACTCCTTAAAGGAGTCCGAGAATGTGGAGCCCAGGTTGAGCGGAACGAAAAAGCTTTGACGGTTCAAAGCGCAGACGGCTTCTTCCTTGAATGCCTTCATGCGTTCCAGCTGTTCGTCGGAACCCGCAACCATGGAGACCACCAACCTAGCCTCCCTGGACTTCACCAGAGGGTTCCTCTTCTCCGGTCTCCGAAGTTTAAGATGTGCAAGGCGGTCGTCCAGGATGTTGGGATGGAAGGCCAGGCAAAAGCTGCAGGACAAGGTGTCATGGCTGACACCAAGACAGTAAACGACGTGAGGTGGAGATCAGCACATTTTTGGCTATTAAGGACACTACGAAATCCAGGGAAGATTTCTCCTCCATGATCGATGATGCTAAGAGGCGATCGCTAACTCGAACAATTTTTAATCTCGGTAACACCGAAGTTTTGAAAGACAGGGCCTACGAAATGTGCGAGCACAAGGGAGGCAACCTGTATCTTCCAGTGGAAAGCAAGATCTGGCGTCATGGGGTGGAGCCGAGGTATATACCACCCAGGTGGGTGAGAGGAGCCAGCTTGAAGACTTCCGACAAGATTTAAAGGGGAAAGGAACATGCCAATAAGTGTGGATGAACAACATATCCACGTTCCTAGAACTGATATCACCAAAATGGCACATGATATTCTGGTGAATATCCAATGGTAATAGTCCACGCTGGAACAAATAATCTTTTTGGTAATTCAATACATTCAATAAAGGAAGAATATGTCGCTCTAACAAATAAACTGATATCCCTTGAATGAGACATTTATATTTCTGAAATTTTACCATGTCCTGCAGCCCCAGATTTCATAAATGATAAAATTAAGTGCGTAAATGAATGGCTTTGGAAATGGTGTTTGCGCCAAGATATTAAATGTATTACTTACTGGGAGGAATTTATAGGCAGGTATGAGTTATTCTGTGCTGAGAGGCTACATCTGAGTAAAAGAGGAAACTCCCTTATGGGTAAAAAAATATCTGACATCATTGATCTAAACTTAGACTAAATAATGGGGGGGAGGGTTTGTTATATGATATGTCCCTTCACTTGTAAACCTGTAAAAGACTATGAAAAGATTTTAACCCACTTAAATGTGTTGAATCTAAATGCCCGAAGTTTAAAAAATAAAATGAATGAACTTATAACTAGAATGACATTAGTAGATGCAAATGTTGTTTCAATCACAGAAACGTGGTAGGATAATAAATCTGAATGGGACCCTGTTATTCAGGGTTTTGATGTATTTTCCCTTAAACGGGAGGGGAAAAAAGGGAGGTGGTATAGCTCTTTTTCTTAATAAACACTTAAACTGCATTGATATATCTGACCAAATTAAAAAACGATATCATAACTGAATCCGTATGGGTTAAATTATTAATTAAAAATATGCCACCTACAGTTGTGGGGACCTGTTATAGGCCACCAAACTCCTCTGTAGCCTATTCTGAGACCATATTAGGTGAAATGGAAACAGTGTGTGAGACTGGTAACATCTTATTAATGGGTGATCTAAATTTTGCAGATATAAATTGGCAGGAAAATTTAGCATATACTTCTAATAGTAAAAACCTTTTGGCAATATGTGCCCCACTGCAACTGAAGCAGAGTGTTCTTCGCCCAACTAGAGGTGATGCTTTATTAGATATAGTGTTGCATGGTGCTAGCCTTGATGTTTATGATGTTTCTGTTGAAGCTCCGCTTGGTAACAGTGATCATAATGTCACGTCCTTTAAGTTAAAATGTTCGTGGGAAATTGACTCAGAGCCAGTCTCAATCTATGTGCATGAAAAAGCAAATATGTTGGGTACGGAAAAGATCTTTGGACAGATAGACTGAAGGAATCTATTGGGAGTTTTTATATGATACTCTAATACATGTCAAAGAGGAGTTCATACCATGTAAAACTAAACATAAAAAAGACAAATTACAGCCTAAATGGCTGACTAAATCTATTAAGAAATTGATTAAGCAAAACAAATAAAAAATTGCCAATTATCTTAAATCAAAATCTGTTTATAACTTGTCAAATTATATTAAGGCACAGAAACACTGCAAAACTGCTATTAAGAAGTAAAAAAATGAGAATTGGATCTGGCTAAAAATGCAAAGAAGTCAAATAGTAAACAGTTATTTTCTTAGATAAATTCTTTAAAAAGACAAATGTAAGGTGGGTCCCATTCAAGTGGAAAACCAAATAATTCATAATTCAAAGGAAATGGCTGATATGTTTAGTAATGTTTTTTGTAAGAGCTATACTATCTCAGATACACCTGTGTTTCATCAACTGGATACTGGTTCAGATCCCATTGTCTTTACAACCACAGACATTACTAATAAATTAAAAATGCAAAAAGGGAAAACATCAATGGGGCCAGACCATATCTCAGGGCAATTGTTATTTTTACTTAGGGATTGCTTAGTAATTCCCATAAAATTACTTTTTGAGTCATGTCTGTTAGAGGGTTTTGTCCCAGTGCAATCGAAAACTGCTAATGTTGTCCGTATATATAAAAAAGGTTTACAATCAGACTGTTCCAATTATCGTCCAATTAGCCTCACATCCCCGATCTGTAAAATCCTTGAAAGTTTAATTAAAGATGTACTAAGTCCCATCTTAAATAATGCAGATATGGAACAGCACGGATTTAAAAAAGGTAGAGGCCGCCTGTCAAATCTGATGATCTTTTATGAAGTCATCAGCTCATTAGTAGATTGCAGAACACCTTGTGATGTCATATTCTTGGATTTTAGCAAAGCGTTTGATGCTATGCCACATTGGGCCCTAGAAATATAGTTACAACATTTAAAAATTAATATATACATCATTACATGGATTAAAAATTGGTTATCAAATCGTACGCAGCAAGTTCGTATAAATGGATGTTTATCGGACATTGGCTATGTTACCAGTGGAGTCCCTCAGGGCTCAGTGCTCGGTCCATGCTTATTTCAGGCTTTTATATCTGACTTAACATCAAATTGCCAATCGATGTCTATTAAATATGCAGATGATATAAAGATTGGTGGTCCATGTTTAAGTGAGAAGGACTCGGACATAATCCAGCAGGATTTAGATACCATCTATGAATGGGTTGCCCTGTGGGGTATGAAATTAAACAACTCCAAATGTAAGGTTATACATCTGGGTCATACTAACCCATCTAAGATATATATATGTTAGGAAAATACCAACTTAATGAAACTACTGATGAAAGAGACTTAGGGATAATTACTTATAATAACATAGATTTCTCTAACCATATAAATGAATCTGTAAATAAATCTAACAGGGTTGTCTGGTCCATTTAATGTACTGTCTCCACTAAAGACCCAGATGTCTTGATGCCATTGTTTAGAGCATATGTCCTAGGCCTCACTTGGAATATGTGTCTGAGCTTTGGTGCCCTTACAAGAAAACTAATATAAACCAAATAGAAGAAGTACAGTGTAAATGAACTCAGCACTTGAGAAGCTCATACCATCTTCCATATGAAGCTAGACTTTATAACTTTGATCTGTTATCTTTAGAGAATTGTAGGCTATGTGGGGACTTATTATTTTTATATGATGTTGTCCAGAACCCAGAGTTAATAGTTGACTTGGGATTACAGTTTAAGGATTCTGATTATAACACTAGAGGGCACCCCCTTCAATTGATAGGTAAATCTTTTAACTATATCAGGAGGAAGTACTTCTTCACCTTAAGGGTGATTAAGCCTTGGAACAACCTACCTTTACAAGTTATAAGTAAGGATAAAGAATAATTTAAAGTGAGATTGGACAAATATTTATTGTCCATTGGACCATTAACACATTACTGATTCAGGATAAGTATGTGAGCAATTATGGGCCTTCGGGCTGTCTTGCTCTCTTTGGACCTTAGTATAAACCTTAGTATAAGTGCTTCACACAGACCACATAGTAAAAGACTTAGCAACTGAGAATTAGGCCTTAAAGGCTTTTTTTTTTTTTGAGTGGGGAGTGGGTAAGGGGAATCAGTCCTTGATACCTACATGAGTGCAGACATTCAACGATAGTGGTTGCGTCGATGAAGTACCCGCCACAGAGGGCACACATCAGATGAGGGTTGAGTTCGGTGATTTTGATCCGAGTGGTCCGGTGCATCCTGAGTCTGGGTCTCGGGAGCCTGAAACAGAGAAGGGGCGACCACCAGTTATTCAGGTTTACTGACCTCGCCAGTACATTACCTCTTCTATGACATGAGCAGCTAGGCAACAGTGCTTCAACCGACATCCCCCACCCAACCCACATTGTGCAGGAGGTACATGGAACTTTACAATGAAGGAAATTACTACACTTAGCTGTTTTAGTGTAACCCCTAGGTGGCTTTATTCTAAGGGCTACCACCCCTGCCTATATGCCTATGCACAGGCTGAGGGGCCTGAGTTCACTAATAAGCTACCTCCACCCAGAGAAATGGTATTGGAGTTGCTTATCTACTCTAGTATAGCCCTCTGGGAAGCTATAACCCCCCATCAACCCTCCTAGTGGCCTAGTCCCTTTTGCAATGGTAACTTCACAAACAGTATGGACCAGTAATACGCACACACCCTTCACACTTACCACCAGGGTTAGACCTTCAGCAGTTTCCCTGGGGACTCCCTGTAAAATGAGGTTAGCAATGCAACACACTCTTAACACTGTAACTCCACTAATAATATGCACACTAGCCAGGCTGAGTGTAAAACAAGACAATCAGGTTTATTTAGGGGCAGTGAGCAAGGAAGGGGCATGAATCTAGGCAAATGATTGGCTGTCTGATTTAGTTCAGTGATTGCATGCACTTTTTGTCCCAACCTGATGGTCACACTACACCGGGTACCCAGGACGGTAAGTCTGACTAGCCAGAGGCATTGCCCGGGGGTGGCCGGCATTGCAGCTAATGTTGGGGCCCTTGATGGAAAGACAAGCAGCTAACATGCAAAACACCCAGATTATCTGTAATCTGAGCCAGCTGGCTCAGTCCTTTGTAAACCCAAGAAACTGAGACAATTAAATGGTACCACAAATGATTTAAGCTTTTGTTGCAGGGAGCTACCCTGATTGTACTCACGCTACCAGGAATCTGCTGCAAGGCAGGCAATATGGAGACCTTGTGGTGATGACAGGAAAGCATGGGGAAACAGGGCCGACACGACACACCTCCTCTTCACGGTCTTTCCTGCAGGTGGCCACAACCTGCGTGTTGTTGCTGTGCAGAGGCTGGATCCCCTAGCCGGTCTCTTGCCGTGACAGTCTCTGGTGATGGAGTAGTGGCCTAGGCCGAAGTAGCAGGGCCCAGGCAGGATGAGCTGTCTGACAAAGTTCGTGATCTTCTGCTGGAGA
This sequence comes from Neoceratodus forsteri, assembly GCA_016271365.2. Classification (NCBI taxonomy): domain Eukaryota; kingdom Metazoa; phylum Chordata; order Ceratodontiformes; family Ceratodontidae; genus Neoceratodus; species Neoceratodus forsteri. The sequence goes on along the minus strand of JADMNL010000032.1, from coordinate 125,880,093 downwards.
AGCCTCCAGCTTGCATAACAGGTTTGTTCATGGGGGAAGCAGGTCTTGACCCACAAAACACATTCAGCACATTTACACCAACAGCTTATTTATTTGTTCTAGGATTACAAATACCTTTGAGCCAAGGCTCTTTTACAAAGGTTCCACGTCACTGGATTCTTCTTCAGAAACAGTTCGGATATTGTCCGGTTGCAGTTCAGCAGCTTTACTGAGCAAACCTTTCGATTCAATGATGTCTCGCACACACGCTGGGCCAATCATTTCAGGAGCAAGTCTTCGGTCCAAACTGCAGTGGCACTAACAAACTTCTTCTCTCCTTCTGCCGCAGTTCCAGGCTGGCATCGGACATGTCCGAATTCTGCTATGGGAGGCAAGTTGAGCCTTTTCCTGCCGATTCCTCTACGCTCCTACTGGGAGCAGCTGCTCGAAAAAGCTCGAGCTGTTCACACTTCAACGTCCAAGTCTTAACTGATCCCGGTCTCTTGACACACAGGGCATTCCCCAAGGAAATCCAAAGATTCGGTTGGCTGCAGGAGCTGTCAATTACAGTAAGCCCCCCCCCCCCGGTTCATTTAGGCGCCAACTGAAAAACTACAATACTACAGAATTTCCTTCCCACAGGACACTGGGGTCTGGATCCATTTTAGTTTCCCAGTGGTTCTATTGGTCCAATTACTGGAAGTCCCGGATCTAACATGATGGCTTCCATCCAAGTGATCGAGCTCCATTTAAAGCAGGTTAGACAAACATCTCTGTCTCAAATATAACAGCAGATAAACAGTGAATAAGCACAATTCCTACATAAGCTCCCTCTGCGCAAGTAGCGACTGCAGATTGGAGCAAAACAGGGCACTGTCTGGCCAGCCACAAGCCCTAAATCACTCTGACCCAGTACAGACCATTTACTAAACACATATTAGCTATTTTCTTAAAGGGACAGGTACGGAGGCTTAATATGGCACTCTAACGCAAATACACAGAATCATTCTAGGACGGGACTCCAGCCTGATAGTGGGCATTAAGGGCCCACGAAGACATTAAGGTAAACCCCCAAATTGGAGGGGGGTTACATTAGAGTTAAACAAGTTCCAGGAGCATTCCTGAAATGAGACAGCCAGTATTTACCAGTAAAAGGGTCCAGAGGAGGTTTGAAACCATAAAGGTAGATAAAGCCCCAGGGCCGGATGAGATGCACCCGACTGTACTCAAGCAATTGACTGCGGAACTGGCTAAACCCCTAGTAGGGCTATTCAATAGCTCAATTCAGACAAGCATAGTTCTGAAAGACTGGAGGGTTGCAGATGTAGTCCCTGTACACAAGAGGGGGGACAAGGAGAAACGGCGGAATTACAGACCTGTCAGCTTTACCTATGCAGTGGGTAAACTGATGGAGTCACCAAACAAAGAGGACCGTGTGGACTACCTAGGGAGCAGTGGTCTACAACATAGCAAACAGTATGGATTTGTGGCAGGGAGGTCTTTTCACATCAACCTGATAGTTTTATTTGGCTGGGTAACAAAGGCAGTAGATAAGGGCCGTACTGTGAATTTACTCTACTTCAATTTCAGCACTGAGCACTACAGCAGAGGACAGGGACTGGGAGTCATCATTAGTGACTCCCTCAATCAAGCCAGTGTAACTAGACCTATAGTAAGGTTACTGGGATGCTGGGGTGTATTGGAAGGGATACTGGCAACAGGAAAAAGGAGGTACTATTACCTCTATACAAGTCACTGGTGAGGCCGCATCTGGAACACTGTAATCCGTCCCGGAGTCCTCGCCAAAGGAAGGACAGAGACAGGTTGGAGACGGTGCAACGCAGGGTGACCAAGATGATTCAGGGCGAACAGGGCAGGCCTTATGAAAATCATCCGAAGGCACTGAACATGTACTTACTGGAGATCAGGCAAGAGAGGGGGGATACGATAGAGACCGTCAAGTTACTGAAGGGCTAAACAAGATGGACTGTGGAAAACTATTTAGCAGGAGTATAAAGTCAATAACCCAAGGCCACGAGTGTAAACTGGAGAGGGGAGGGTTTAAGAAGAAGTTCTGTTTTATGGAAAGGGTGGTGGAGTCATGGAAAAGTCTGCCAGTGGAGGTGGTGGGTGCCAAGACCATAAACCATTTCAAGCGTAGACCGTAAACCATTTCAACCGTGGCTGGGACAGAGTGAAGGGTTTGGAGGTTGTTCAGGTCGGTAGCAGTAGGGAGGATGTAGGGGACTTGCTTGGGAAGGGAAAAAAACTTGTATGGACAATAGGTCCTGGGACAGTGAGGGAATTCTGGGAAAATTAGATGGACCTTTGTCTTTTTCTGCCATCACTGTCTATGATTCTGTTTTAAATATTTAGGACGCTATCTTGCCAGGGCATTGTCCTTAGAACATCACACAGAAACTGTAATTAAAGCAGCAATATTTGTTAGCGGGGAAAAAAAAGTATTTCATGTTTTAGTAATAAAACATTCCTTGCACAAACATTAATATAGTAATTTTTGTTTTCATTGTATTTCACTCTTGAACTGAGGTACGGGGTTTTAAAGTTTTTCAAAGTCTCTGCTCTCTGACCACACCCACTATGAATAAATTAACCACTTCTGTGTGGTGCTGTTACCATCAACAATATGTGCTGGCAACCACCTAATACAGTACACCCACAGTATGAATCCAGTATGTAAAAGTCAAAAAGTAACCTCAAGGAAAGGAATTTTTTTTTTCAAGTGGTTTGTGTCATTAATTATAAAACTGATAAAAAAAATCTTAAAGAAATAACAATGCACTAATGATGAATCTAAATTTATGTGGGAAAGATTTATTGCTAAAAAAAACTATGATGAGATTTTTTTTGCTGACTAACAAATACTGCTTTTTTAAAATAGTTCATCAGCTAGTCGGCATATCAGGTAAGCAAATTTTTGTTACCTTAATCAAGGCTGCTCATACACCACCTTAGTATGAACCTCATGGTTTACCGTTAGATGTTATTGTGAATCGAGACAAAAAGGAAGTTAAAATAAGTAAGGATTAACCCATGCCAGAGCGTGTGACTGGGGAATTAATCCATGCGGGGTAGTCTTCCTGTAATCCATACCTGTCATGGCTTAAATCTCACTTTTATAAAAGCAACATTGCACACTCTTCCGATATCGCTGCTGTAATTTCTTATATTGCATGCTGCTAGATAATTGTTGGTTTGGTCAGTAAACATTGCATTCACAGTCGCACATCTCTCCCATCTGTGCCTGTCTGATTCTCCAGCTTGCATTTTTCCTAGCCATGTTATAAGTCTATTAACCCACTCCAGAGCATGGGATACATGGGAAATTAATCCACGCCTGGGTGGTTGCCAGCACTCGGCCTGCAGCCTTGTGCAACAACCCCAACCCCCTGGCGTGGATTAATTCCCCAGTAACATCCTTACATAAGTATATGAGTGAAGTGACTGACATATACCACTGAAATATTGAGGAGCAGTATTTACAGGCAATCCTAGTCTTTCTGCTCATACACCACCTTAGTATAAGGAGGACTTTGACACAAACGCTTCTTTTCTGTTTTGGAATGTGGTTTGCCAGTTTATTTTTTCCGGTTATGGACAGTGCACTGTCAAGACTGAAAGTCCCTTACAACAGCATCATGAGATTTGCCCTGTAAGAATCTCTCCAGGACTCATTAGTGTGTTCCATGAGATGGCCTTATTTGGCTTTCCTTTGCTACTAAATTAAAAAATGTGTCGGCTTATCGGAAAAAAAAAAAAAAAAATTGCCTTCAAATTGGTTCCACCAAGTGTCGCGGCACTTTTCCAATTGGGCAGGTTTGACCACTGAAAAGCACCTCAAAAAATGGGGCCTTCTGTAGAAACATTTATGAGAACAGCTCAGCATCAACATTCTTTTCTCTATATGGCCATTAGTATTCTAACCTTTATCAAGTTTTACAAGTTATATAAGTTTTTTAAAGTGGCATCTGTTTCTTGAAGCCAACTGTACATAGTTTAGTTGATTGCGATACATTTATGCTTGTACTGTTGCATTTTCTGGTGTCTTTACCTCTGCCTGCCCATGAAAAATGGCAAATTTTCACTCACAAGTCTTCCAGTTCACCAAATAAAATTAAATGAAATGCAGAAACAGTAGTAACTTAGCAAAATATTACGTTACATACAGAAGGGACTTCTTGTCCGCCCCCACCACACGGCAGTGAAGACACCTTAATAATGTCAGTTTTTCTTTTGCGTAGCATTGATGTAATTCCAAATGTGTTCCAAATGTGTTTATGACTCTTCAGCTTTATGTAGGACTGATGACTCACTCACATTGTGTAATCTTGATTTCTATTCTCCAGCAGGGATTTGTAAGTCCCACTTTGAATGTTTAGACCCACTTTGAATGTCTAAACACTGTTAGTTTCCATCGCCTCACCGGACAGGCTGTTCCACAGGTAACACCGTTTGTGTGAACTTAGGTTTCCTGATGTTTCCCCTTAATTCAACCCTTCCCCCTCAACTTGCATACATGCCCTCTGATTCTGCTTATACTCATCAGATCAAGCAGCCATGTATGTTCTACTCTGTCAGGCCCTTTCCTTTTTTTTATCATTTAATATTTTTCTCACCTGCAGCCACAGTCCTGCTTTACATCCAGCCACCACTCCTCCGCTCCACCACCGACCCTGAAGCTCCGCATGCCCAGCTGGCAGACGCATCTATACCTGCGAAGAGGGGCCCCCCAATGCCCGACGAGGAACCATTACTGGCACATGCCTTCCGGGCATCATCGGCCGGTGAAACTGGAAGAACGTAAAAAATCTCATTGGGGGATCGGCCAAGGAGCAAGTCACTGACATGATCATCGGGGAAGCCAACTGCAATAACTCCCTAACCATTGCCACCTCCTTTAACCGCATCTTCACGGACCTTCTGGCTGCCACCCCTCCACAGTCCTCTGCCCCAGCACCCGCTTGTGGGCCTCCACCCCCTCGTCTGCCTTTCTACCTGAAAAGGATCACTGTTGGTGAGACCCAGGCACTCCTTGCTGGTCTCTCTCACCACACAGGAGCAGGACAGGACAGCCTGGAACCCAAGCTACTTAGCCTGGGGGCTTCTCTCATCGCCCGACCTCTTGCCCGCATCTTCAACGCCTTGCTTATCTCAGGGATCATCCCTGACATATGGAAAGTTGCCAGGGTTGTCCCTGTCCTGAAAAATGGCGACCCTAAAGATGTCAACAATTATTGCCCTATTGCCATACTATCGGCTGCCTGCAAGCTCCTGGAAAAAGCTGTTGCCTCACAACTATCCCACTACCTACAGGGATACGATGTCCTTTCCTCATCTCAGCATGGCTTCTGAAAAGGCCACAGCACCTCGACAGCTCTTGCTGAGGTCACCACCAGGATCAGGGCCGCAACCGACAGGGCAAGTTGACGGGGGCTATATTTGTTGATCTTTCTAAAGCATTCGATCGTGTGGACCACCCCCTCCTCCTCTCCACTCTACAGACCCTTGGCTTCTCCCTCCGTGCCCTCGACTGGTTCTCCAACTCCTCGGGGCAGGCAGCAACTCACCTGCTTCAACTGAACCCTCTCAACCTCTTACCTGTGAACAGTGGGTACCACAAGGGTCCGTCCTTGGATCCATCCTGTTCTCCCTGTTCATCAACGATTTACCCTTTGTCGCCACAAAAGGGCACCTAACCCTTTACGCAGATGACCTGGTCATCTTAGCCAGCTCGCCCGATGCCACCAGCATCAACACCCAGCTCAACTCAGACTTCTCCTGTCTCAGGGCATGGCTTGATGGGCACAAACTCACAGTCAACTTGAAGAAAACACAGGCCATGCTCTTTGGCTCAGCGGCCAAAATCTCCTCCTGTACAACGCCCCTCAAAATCAATGGGTCCAGTGACTCCCTCCTGCTGACAATTGACTCTGCCAAGTACCTTGGAATTACCCTCGATCCTCACTTAGATGTCTCCGGACACATCAGAAACATATGTAACGCTACAAACGGCAAGCTTGGCCTAGCATACAGGGCAAAAGACTGCCTTACCACCCCGCTTTACCCGGCTGGCGGCGTAGCTGGGGATACTGCTCCTACCTCTCCCTATGGTCTCGATGCCTTTGCCCTGTCCCGTGCCCCTCGTTCGCAAAGCGGGACACCACGACAACAACATCTGCTGCTTCGCACTCTCGGCCCCGTTCACACACACCGCTGTACGCTCTACTTCGCTGAATGGCTCCCTGAAAAACACCGGACCTACATCCTTGAAACTTCGTTGACAATATAGTTTGTCATGGCCACTCCTGCTTCGCCGCCTCCCCTGAAACACGCCTCCCGTCACACCTCAGGTCTTGCGTGTCCCAGACTCGCCTGGTCCCTAAGACCCACACCCTCACAGGCGATCGAGCGTTCACTGCTCACGTGCCAAAATTGTGGAATTCCCTTCCAGCACAAGTTCGTGCCTCCCCCTCCCATTCCACCTTCAAAATTTCCTTCTGAAATTTCCTAAAAGCTGTTGCGACCTGCCTGTGTGCCACTTAATGCCCAGTCCCACAGCCCTCCTACCCTCAACGGTACCCCAGCTAGGCACTTACTGCCCCTCTATTTTTGTGGTGCATTTATTCTAATGGCTATGCTATGTACTGTTTCTCTAAATGCCTAGGGCATGTCTTGTTGTCTTATAACCCCCCATGATGCCCCTTGGGCCTGTATGTACCCTATGCTGTGTGACCCACTGTTGGTGCATTTATTCTAATTCCTATGCTATGTACTATTGTTTTAAAAGTCTTGTTGTTTTACGCCCCCCAAGATGCTTCTCTGAGCCTGTATGTACCTTACGCAGTTTTTTACCCACTGTTGGAGCATGTTACTCTGGTTTGTAATGTTGACTATGTATTTGTCTCATGGATACCTTGTAATTCTCCCGGGTTGCACCTGAAAATAGGCACTAGCTGTCTAATGTGCTTACCCGGGTACCAAAAGCAAATAAATAAATAAAATCAAGCTGCTGCAGACCTGCGCTGCCAATTTTCCCCACTTATCTTCTCAATGGAAGCATGGACGTGCAATGATGTCTGAGCACTAGCGTGCAGATGTCTACTGTGCCCCCCACTATGCACCCGCACCGCTGCAGTACCTCCGGGCATCCCCAGGGACCAGCAGAGCACGGTGTGCATCCACCCCTTCTCCCCAGGACTAGGAGAGCTGTCGTCAGATGCTCAATCCTAGTCCTCCCCTGCTGACCCCCGACAACCCAGGCTCGTTCCCGAACCCAGGTCACCGGCATGGAGCGAGGTGTGGTGTCCAGTGCCTCAGCCCTCGGCAGCACCGGGCCAGCTGTGTCAGGCCCTTTCAGTAGTTGGACTTCTCTAATCATCTCATCTCTCAGTCATCTCTTCTCCAGTCTAAATCATTTTAAGCAACAAGGCATGCCCGCACATGTATCCTGCTGGGATAATGTTATCGCTCAGTTGGGTTGGGAAGCACAAGGCCACTGGCTGAGTACCTTCAACCACCCAAGATGTGATGTTATCCCAGCAACAAGTGGTGCCTTATTATGATTATAAAATAGATCCAGTTATGTGTTTACAGACATAGGTAGGCTGTTTTTTGGGTACTAGCTTCAACTACGAGGTTGAGCTGGGATAATATCATGGGTGAAACTGACTTTCCACCAATCAGCTTTCAGCAATTTTTCTGTCCATTTTATAATTGAGCATACCCAGCATTGCCTTATAGTTACATACATGAATAAGGACAGAAGAAGATTATGGGATGTATTTTCAGACATGATGCCACAGGCGCAAAGTCCCGATTTTGGCCTGCACCATCAAAAATGCGGAAAAGCACAGAATGCTATTTTCAAACGTTTAGAGTCCAGTTACAGCAAGTCCGACCACTTTACAGTAACATAATGACACATGCATCACATACTAACACATGCGCCATTATAAGGCTCCTGTTTTGCCACTAGTTGTGGCAGACGGCCACAATAGTTAGACCATCTTTTAGGTGCTTTTACATGTTGGCACAACTGTTGGGGATGCAGCATGATCATGCTGCAAGTCCCCAACACAGAGCTGAAAATGCAGCCCTATGAGTCCACTGCATCTGCCCTGATGCCCTACTTTGAATTACTCTGCCTCTCCAGAATGCTTCCTGCTGCCCTCTTGTTACTACTGACCTCTTTAAAAAAAATGTCCCACTGTGTTTTGAACCATGTTATAGTCCCAGCATTGATCACATTGCAGAGTAGACTGTTCCACCTGACCAACACCCAAACTTTCAGTTGTCTTTTTTTGAATCACACCTTCCAAATTGACGTTGTGCCCCCTAGTGGTTGTACTGTTCATATCTTGAGCAACTCTGTGGAGTCCACCCTATTAAATCCCAGTATGTACTTTTATGTTTCTGATTCTATCATGACCCCTTTCCCGCCTGTCTTCCAGAAACTGTACATTGAGACTATCCAGTTTCCCCCACATACTTTTTTAGTTGCAGGCTCCAGTACTACTGCATATGCAATACTCCCAGTGTGGCTGAACCAATAACCTACTCATAGACGCTTTTGCCACCATGATATAAATTAGCTTGGTGACCAAGCGTTCCACCCAGTAAACCTCCTCAATGACCTTCTGGTACTACACGATACAGTACTCCCCTTTACTTATGCTTTAGTCCTTCCCCGACACATTTTAGCATCCTGTTTGCTCTTATGACACCAGCAGCACATTACATAGAAACATAGAGAGTGTCAGCAGAAAAAAGACCTGGAGGTCCATCCAGTCTACCCATTTCCCTACCTTGCTCCATGCATGGCCCAACACTGGACTGGATTTAGAGATCTGACTGCCCTCGTTGCTGATAGTCACTTCCTTCCACAATCCTCCATTCACCTCTTCGGCCTGTGTGTCTCAGTTTTCACTTATATCTGCCCTACCCAAATTTAAATCCCGACACAGTTCTGTTTTCAACCACCTCTTTGGCTAGTCTATTCCATTCATCAACCACACACTCTGTGAAGAACTTCCTCACGTCCCTCCTGAATTCATCACCCACCACCAGTCTCCACCTGTGTCCTCTAGTTACTTACTGGCCTAACTTCATCTTACTGTCTATAGTTAAACTGATCTGCCAGGATCAGTGCATGTCTTACATTTTTTTGCAGCTTGTACTAGCGAATGTTCATCTCTGTAATGTTTATAATATTTTGAACCATCACTGTGGAAGTGGAAGGGATCATATTTTGGCACTGCCAAGGTAGCCAGCTGATCCCTTCCACTGCCTGGTGACCCATCCTCCCCCTACCTCCAGACGCGTAATGATGTGTGCCCAGGGAGAGCACGGGGCCGTGCTCCTATAAAGTTTACGGGAGCAGTTTTAAGAATGTTTCTATATATAATAATGGCCATTTGATGATTAATCAAGGGCACTGGTCAACTACCAAGGTCCTCAGCTCAGATTCTCGTTCCTTCTGTCTCCCCTCCTTACATTCACTGTGTAACTCAAACTTCTATTCCTTCTAGCTCCTATCCTCACTCTCACTATGTAACTCTGACTCCTGTACCTTTTCTGTCCCCACCTCACACTGACTGCATAACTCTGGCTCCTGTTTGTCTCTCTCCATTCCTCACTCACTGTGTAACTCTGACACCCATTCTTCCTGTCTCCCCTCCTCACACTAACAGTGTAACTCTAACTCCCATTCCTTCTTTCTCCACTCCTCACACTCGCTACGTAACTGACTCATGCTCCTTCTCTCTCTTTTTCTCCTGATCACCCGAACTGCGTAAACTTCATGACTCCCTGATGAAGACTTGTGAGAGTTGAAGTGCTAGGGCAGCCTAGTGGCAGTTAGCTGGAGTCACTGTTGGTGAGGACACCTGGATTGCAGAATAAAGCACTGAATTTTCATGGTATGAAATGGAGTCCATTTGTTGCTGTCTGAGTGCAGTTATGCATCTTGGAGCTTTCGTTGTGTAAACCTCACTCCTGCTTCCTCTCTCTCCACTCCTCCCATTCACCGTGTAACTCTGATTCCCACGCTCTCTCCCCTGCTTACACTTACCTGGTTTACATGTACCATGAGACCGAGGAATGGGGATCGGTGTTGACAGTTCCAGTTTCAACACTGTTCAGTATACATGAACAGCTCATTCTGGTTCCAGAGACACAACTGAGTTAACATGCACATCTCTGGAATACCGGCATGGATGTAAACTTGAGGTGAGCATGCTCAGTACATGCAGTTTTAGGTTGAAAAAAGAAGATGCATTAAAAGCGCATGCCTCCAGGAACGATCTGGCAACACAATCGGGTTCTACAGGCATCGATTCCTGCAAACCCAATACATTCAACCCAGTTTCAAAAGCAACCGGGTTAGTGCATTGGTCTGGTTTACATGTATCTGTAAACCATGATTTTTTCCTCGACCCTCGTTTTTTCAGTGTTTGAACTGGGCTGACATACACATGTTAACGAGGTAACTGTGTAACTCTGACTCCTGCTCCTTTTCAACCCTCCTCACACTCACTGTGTAACTCTGAGTCCCACATCTTCTCTCTCCCTCCTCATACTCACTGCGTAACTCTGACTCCTGCAGCTTCTCTCTCCCCCGTTTACAAACTCACTGTTTGACCCTGACTCCCATTCCTTCTCTCCCCTCCTCACACTGACTGTGTAAACCTCACTCCCATTCCTTCCCTGACTCCTATTCCTTCTCTCCCCTCCTCACACTGACTGTGTAAACCTCACTCCCATTCCTTCCCTGACTCCCATTCCTTCTCTCCCCTCTTCACACTGACTGTGTAAACCTCACTCCCATGCCTTCTCTTTCCCCTCCTTGCACTCACTGTGTAACTCTGGCTTTTGTTCCTACTCTCCCCTCCTTGCATTCACTGTGTAGCTCTGACTTTTGTTCCTACTCTCCCCTCCTTGCATTCACTGTGTAACTCTGGCTTTTCTTCCTACTCTCCCCTCCTCACACTCACTGTGTAACTCTGGCTTTTCTTCCTACTCTCCCCTCCTCACACTCACTGTGTAACTCTGGCTTTTGTTCCTACTCTCCCCTACTCACACTCACTGTGTAACTCTGGCTTTTGTTCCTACTCTCCCCTCCTTGCACTCACTGTGTAACTCTGAGTGCCATACCATGTCTCTCCCCTCCTCACACTCACTGCATAACTCCGACTCCCATTCCTTCTCTCGCTCCCCTCCTCTCACTCACTATATAACTCTGACTACTGTTACTTCTCTCTCCCTTCGGCACACTCACTACATAACTCTGACTCCAATTCCTTCTCTCCCCTCCTCACACTCACTGTGCAAAACTGACGCCCGCTCCTTCACACATGACATATCATAACTTCTGCCCAGTACAGTATACTGCTCTGTGACACTGCTTTTTGCATTGTTTGTTTGTACAGTTTGTACTATTACTATTACTATCATACTGTGTTTCACATTTACCTCTGTACTCCCCCCCACCCCCACCCGGATGCATCTGGAAGCGAGCTGTTTTCAGCTCAGTAGCCTTTTCTGCTGAAATCTTTATAAGTAAATGAAATAAGTAAATTTATGGTCTGCAATACAAAGGGCATCTCCAAGGATGGCCCTTACTGCCTAGGGCCTGCAGCAGAAAGGCCATCTCACAGATCAGTCACCATGTATACGATCTTCAATAGAGAAGCCATTTCCAGTGCTAGGCCTTAATATATAGGGTCTGGAACAGAGAGGCTATCTTCTGGGTCACCCCTCAATGTATAGGGTATGTATCTGAGAGTTCATTTCCTGGGGTGGCCTGAAATATTCATGGTCAGCAATCAAGAGGGCATCTGTAGGGCAGGTCCTCAATATACAGCCTACAGTACAGAAGATATCTCCAGAGATGGCCCTTGATAGATAGAATCTGCAACAGCAGGCCATCTCCAGGACCTGACCTCAACTGACATGGTCAACAACAGTGATGCCATCTCCAGGACTTGACCTCAATTTATAGGGTCAGCAATACAAAGGGCTTCTGCAGAGCTGGCCTTCAATATATAGAGACTACTATAGAGAGGCCATCTCCATGGATGGCCCTTAATGTATAGAGTCTGCAACAACAAGGCCACTGCCAAGACCTGAACTCAGTTTCTAGTGTTAGCAACAGAGAGGCGATCTCCAGGGCTTCACCTTGATGTACAGGTTTAGCAACAGAGTAGGCATCTGCAGAGCCGACCCTCCATACATAGAGTCTACACTTGACAGGACATCCCCAGGGATGGTACTCAATGTACAGGGTCTACAACAGAAAGGTCATCTGCAGACCCTGACCTCAATGTATAGGGTCTGCAACAGAGAGGAAATCTCACAGGCCAGACACCATGTACAGGGGCTGCAATGCAGAAGGCATCTCAAGGCCCAGTAATCAAAATATAGGGCCTGCAACAGAAAGACCAGGTCTGGGGCCTAACCTCAAGCTACAGGATCTGCAATAGAGAGGCTATCTTCAGAGTCACCCTTCAACACATAGGATCTGCAATACAGACAGCATCTCCAGGGCCAACACTCAGTGTACTGAGTCTGAAACAGAAGCCATCTCGGGGAACCAGGTTCTAGCAACTCACCTCCTCATCTGCCCCCTTACAACAGGGTTCTCTGTTTTTAAGTTTACTCTTCAAACCCTTTCAAAGGTAACCACAGGAATCACTGTAAGAACCATCTCTTCTCAGCTTTTCAGACAAATCTGTGGCTAAGGACTTCCAGTTAGTCAAAGAGACACTCTAGTGTCTTGGGAAACTACTAAAACATAATATTCAGCCACAAATTATTACAAATATTGTCTCTATTTACCAACCCTTGTTATTACAAGGAACTGGAAGGGGACAGGATCAGTTGTGTTCCCGGACAGTAGCTGCTTCTTGTTGTTTTTACAGGATTTCTTGTGGATTTTACTTGGTAGAAGGTTATTTCTTTTCTTTCTTTCTTCTAAGGGGCTAGCAGGGTATTGTTTTGGGGGCTACTGGAAGTTTGAAAACTGGTTTGGTGGCTGTAAGTGGGCTCATTTGTTGGATGTTTCACTCTGTAACAGGCTGCGCTGGTGGAGGCCTATTTCTTCTGATTTAAAACCTATTTGGTGGGATTTGCTTGGGGCTGGTTCTTTGGCTGCCAGGCTTGGAGGGGCAGACACAGGGCTGATACACTCTCGAGAGAGTCAGGTGCAGGCCCAAGACCCACCCTCCCCACCCGTCCCTCCCAGAGCTCTGCTAATTTATAGGGGAACACCTGCCCTGCAATTGAGGAAATGCTGCAGGTGCTGCTCATGTAGTTCTGGCCACTGGTGGTTGGATTTAAAGGCTGGGAGACAGGAGCTTAGGGAGTTGTTCACTTCCCTTATAAGTTTAAGTTTACTGTGTTGTACTGCACCTAGTAACAGGTTTACCGGTTTACTGTGGGACTGTATCTAGGATTAGTGGGTGACCTGATTAGGCAGTAGGGGGTATCTTGGACTAGTGGGATCCTGGTGGCTCACCCAAAGGAAACCTACTTGGAAGGGGATGGGACCACACGTCATTAGGGCCGGCATCTTTGGGAGGTGGTGGGGTGCACAGGGTGTGGAGCAGCCATGATACTGGACTGGGCTTGGAGTTCGGGTGGTTGCCCAGTGTGCTACCAGCTAGCACAGCTTAGGGAGGAGGTTGTGGGGATTAGGAGACAGCTGGGGGAAGGGGGAGGTATGGTTGGGGAAGGGGGCAGGGGATCTCCCACGGGGTTGCACCAAGCACTAGGGACGGGGGCATAGGAAAAGGAGTGCAGGAGAATTATCGGGGGTCACATAGGGACCCTGGCAGAGGGGGCCCAAAAGGAGAACTCTGCCAAGGAAGCAGGCAGGTAACTGCGGACCCTCACAAAGGGGGGCCAGAGGGATAACATTCTCAGGGAAGTAGGCAGATGAGTGGGGCTGGACAGAAGGAAGCAAGGCGGGGAGGTGGATCAGACCTTACGCTCAGTAATCGCTTCAATTCTCTTCTTCTGCTTGAGCATGAGGGGGGTGATGTAGCCACGACAGGGTGGTTAGAGTTGGAAAGGAGTGGGGGCAGGAGGGGGTCGGATAGCAAGAGGAAAAGGGGGAACCTGGAATGAAGGAAAATGGGGAGCAGTGAATCAGAGGAGGAGGGGCAGGGGGAAGAAGGAGGAAAGTGCAAGGAGAAGGACCAGTTGGGAGGAAAGGGCAAGGAGAAGGACCAGAAGTACAAGGAGGATACAGTAAAGGGAGCTGAGGGTTTAGGCCAGGGGAGCACGACAAGCAGGAGGGACTAAATGGAGACAGGAAGGAAGGAGGGCCAGCCAGGCTAGTTTAGCGGATGGGGAGAAGGACCAGTCACGAGCAGTGAGGGGAGTTAGCAAGGTACAGAAGGATACTTGGGAGGAGGAGGGCATAGGATCGGAGGGAGGGGTGGCCAGGGTAAATAAGGAGGGGCGGCATGTGACACCCAGATAGGGGGAGCAACAAGGAGCCGGCTGGGTGGAGGGGCCAGTAGAAAGGATGAGGGACATGGAAGGGAATGGAGGAAAAGGAGCGGTCAGAGTGCTCCTGTTGGGGGATTCTATGATCAGGGGTATCAAATGGGATAGGGAGGGAGAAGCCTGGCCAGTTAGAACAAAATGCTTCCCTGGATTAACAGTGCACAGGGCCAAGCACGAGGTATATCAGCTGGCAAAGGATTGTGGGGGTTCCAGACATACTGGTCCACCTGGGTACAAATGACATTGAGGAATAGCGAGCTAGAGATACAGGCAAGATTCAGGGAGCTTGCCAGGGTCTGTCATGACATAGGATGCACAGTTTCCTTCTCAGAAATCCCTGCCGGTGCCAAGGGCTAGTGGAGAGCAAAAAGGAAGATTAGGGAGATAAACCAGTGGCTCAGGGGTGGTGTGAGGCCAGAGGGTATGGGTTGATGGGGGACTGGGAGACCTGGGAGGATAAGGAGCTGTATGCTAGAGATAGACTCCATCTCAATTTGGAGGGAGGGAATCCTTAAGTTGAAAATAGAGGGGTTCATTGGTGAAAAGTGGGGTTTAAACTTGTGAAGGGGGGAGGGATGGGAGAAAAGGCTGTCGAGGGGGTGCCAATAAAGGAGGGACTCTGTCTCCACCCCCCTGGGGAGCTGGAGGAATGCGGGAAAAGGTCGACTGGTAAAGTGCAGACCAGGGGAAAACAGAATCCCCATGGGAACATGAGGAGGGGAAATGGAAGTATAGGGAAAGGGTGGAAGGTAGTCCTGCTAAATGCCAGAAGCTTGGGCAATAAAATGCCTGAGCTCCAGGCGATGCTAACTGAGGGAGCGGTGGATGTGGCAGCGGTCACTGAGACCTGGGCCACTGCAGGACACGACTGGGACCTGAACCTGGAGGGTTACATTATGTTCAGGAAGGGAAGGGGAGGAGGGGTAGCAATGATAGTCAAAAACTGCATTGGCATAGGGGGAGTAGAAGAGGCAGAGGGAACCGTGGAAGCGATTTGGGTCACCTTGATAACAAGGGGGGGCAAGAGAGTAAAAATAGGAGTGGTGTATAGACCCCCTGCACTGGCGGAGGAGCTGGAGGAGAGTTTGGTGGCAGATGTTGGGAGACACTGCAGACTGGGCAGGGGAAGGGTGGTGGTGTTGGGGGACTTAAACATGCCAGGAACAGACTGGGAGACTATGACATCCTCGGTGGCCAGGAACAGAGGTTGTTGGATGTCTTTCAAGATGCTCCTAACTCAGCAGGTGGGGAACCGACCAGGAGGCATGGGTACTGGATGTGGTCCTGGCAGACAGTGACCAGATTGGGGTCTGGGTAAGGGACCCGTTGGCGGGGAGTGACCATGCCACGGTCTGGTTCTGCCTGGACCTAGGAGGGTAGAAGGCTGCACAAAGATGGAGGTAACTGACTTCAGGGGGGCGGATTTTAAGGAAACGGGAAGGATCCTTAAGATGGGATTGGGTCAGACATGGACGCTGATAGTAGGTGGGAAATCATCGGGAGAGGGGTGCAGGATGCTACCAGCACCTGTGCAAGAGTAAGACGAAAATGTGGTAGGGCCCAAAACCCTGCTGGTGGACCAGGGAGGTCCAGGAGGTGGTGGGAAAGAAGGCAGCCTATAGGCAATTCAAGTGCTCAAGGAGTGAAAGGGATCGAGGGGAGTACGAGCTGATGGCTAGAAGGGCCACTAAGGTGGTGAGGGCGGCTAAGGCAAGGAAGGAGAAGAACCTGGCCAGGGAAATTAGGAGAGGGAACAAGGGGTTCTTTAGATACACTGGGGAAAAAACGAAGGGTGAAGGGGCAGATTAGCAGGATTAAAACAGGGGAGAGATGGGCACAAGACCCGGGGGAGCAGGCTGAGGTACTGAGCACTTCACCTCAGTTTTCACCAAGGAAAATGGGGTGTTGCATCATACATGGGAGGAGACAGTGATACTGAGGAAGGGGACCCTTACCGATCGTGGGTCTGGGGAGAGGAGGCATCACTGGCAGGAGGGGGAGGCTAAGCAAGGAGAAGAGTAGAAGTGGAAATAACAGCAGAGAGAGTGAGGGAAGCCCTCAGGTCCCTTAAGACGGAGAAAGCACCGGGGCCGGATAAATTACATCCCAGAGTGCTGAAGGAACTTACGGATGTCCTGGCGAAACCCCTGGCGGAGCTTTTCGCCATCTCTCTGAGGACAGGGTGGGTGCCCCAGGGCTGGAAGGTGGCGCATATAGTGCCTATCCACAAGGGGGGATCAAGGGAGGTGGCAGGGAACTACAGGCCTGTCAGCCTGGCACCGGTGGTGGGCAAGGTGATGGAGGGCATTGTCAAGGAGAGGCTAGGGAGGGACCTGGAAAAGTCAGGGTGCCTAGATGACAGACAGCATGGATTTGTCCTGGGGAAATTGTGTCAGACAAATCTTGTGGAGTTCTATGACTGGGTGACGAGTGCCTTGGACCTGGGTAGACCAGTGGACGTCCTCTTTCTAGACTTCAGCAAGGCATTTGACTCTGTTCCTCACGTGGGCCTGTTGGATAAGCTGGGAGAAATGGGGATGGAGAACCAGATGATCAGATGGATAGGCAATTGGCTCCAGGACCGGACCCAGAGGGTCATAGTTGGCGGGATAGTCTCATCCCCAAGGAGGGTCATTAGTGGGGTCCCACAGGGATCAGTCCTTGGGCCCCTCCTGTTCAACGCCTATGTCTCTGACATAAGGACAGGTATCAGGAGTGAGATGAGTCTCTTTGAGGATGACTCAAAACTGGGGGCGGTGGTGGATGGGGAGGAGGAGAGTGGCCCTACAGGGGGACCTGGAGGCTCTGGAAAGATGGTCTAGAAAGTGAAGCTGAGGTTCAATGCAAAATGCAAGGTACTGCACCTGGGGGCCAGAAACCCGGGCCAAGTGTACACCCTCGGGGGGCAAATGCTGCAAGTCTCGGCTGAGAGGGACCTGGGGGTGGTGGTGGATGTCAAGATGAACAACTCAGAGACTTGCAGGAGGGCAGCAGCCAAGGCCAACAGGATGCTGGGATGCATCGCTAGTGGGATCACCTCCAGAAGGAGGGAAGTGATAGTCCCTCTGTATAACTGCTTGGTGAGGCCGCACCTCGAGTACTGTGTGCAGTTTTGTAGGCCACACTTAAAGAGGGACATTAAACTCCTGGAGAGGGTCCAGAGGAGGGCAACCAAAATGATTTGGGGCTTGGGGGACAGGACCTATAAGGAGAAGCTCGAAGAGTTAAATATGTACACATTGGAAAAGACAGAAGGGACCGGGGGGACATGATAGAGGTCTTCAGGTACATGAAGGGGGTAAATAGGGGAGGAACAGTCAGGGTGCTTGGAAGGAAGGAGGAGGGGTCCACTAGAGGGCATGGGTGGATGCTGGAGGGGGGAAGATTCAGGGGAGAAAGGAGGAGGTGCTACTTCACTGAGAGGGTGGTGGAGCCATGGAATGTGCTGCCTAAGGGGCTGGTGGAGGCAGAGACGGTGGAGGGGTTCAAGAGGGGGTGGGACAGGTACAGGGGAAAGGTTCTGGAAGCAAAATGCAATGCAACGAGAATATCCGGAACTGGGAAGGGAGAAGCCATAGAAGTCGAGGGGGGCAGCAAGGTCAGCTCCCAGGGTGGAGGCTGACCAAACGAGCAGACGCGAAAGACCGTTAGGCCTATTCTGCTGGCATTTTAGTATGTTAGTATTACTCAAATATTTGCATGAAAACAGCATCAAACTTCCTCTTATGCTCCTGCTTTTTTCCTCCACTGAAGTCATAATCTTCCATTTATGAAATCCTAATCTGTTCCACTGCAACAGATTGTTATATCCCAAACAGAGGATTGGGACTTCAGCTGAAGAAAGAATTGGATGGGAAGACAAAGTTGGAGGGAAAGAAATCCTGATTTTATATAAATATCCTTACTAATAGAGAACAAGAGTTAGGTCTGCAAGTTACAGCAACTTTAGCACACAAGATCTCGCTGTCATCCTTTGCTACTTCACTCGCCCTCCTTCTCATTTTCAAAAACTGAGCAGGTTGGCCTTCGGGAGCGCTTGGTTCTCTGCATGTCTGCTCCCAGTGAATGGGCTGCTGCATGGGTACTCTGTTCACATGGAAGTGATGCTGTGGGGGAGCTCCACTCCCACAGGGAGTCTTTACATAAGGGAGCTCACTCACTCTATAGCAGAACTCCCCACTCTCAGGAAAAGTCAGGCACAGGGAATCTCTACTTCCTCTGAAAGCACTGCCTGGGGGTGAAACATGGCTGAAACCCCACAACAAGGACACCGAATTCTCTATCCCTGGCTACTCCATCATTAGGCATGACTGCCCTGGCAAAAAAAGGGAGGGGGTATTGCCATGTTCATCTCCTCTAAACTCCAGTTCACCCCACTCATGCTTTCCGTGTCCATGCCGTCCACAGACTCCCTACTAATCAATATTGCACTCCCACACTATATTCCTGTATATATAGATGGGTCCTATTGCTCCCCAGATACCCCACTGCCCCTCGTCCTCGATCACCTCGGCACCCTAAAATCCTAGTGATTGATGGTGAACTACATATCCTTGGGGACTTTAACCAGAACTGGCTCTCCAATGCTAGCACCAAACTCCGGAGCCAAGTGAATGCGCTAAACCTGTCCCAACAAATAGCAGAACCCACTTACCTGAACCACAAATCTCAGAACCACTCACTCTTAGACTAGGCCCTTACCTCCCACCCCCATCATGTACTTGATGCTGGACTCCTACCGGACTCTCTCAGTGATCACCACATGATTTTATATGGTAAGGAAAGTATTCAGACCTAAGGCTCCTCCCCTTCGCACAATTCGTACCAGGTCCTACAAATGCCTTGACCTCTCACCGCTCTTAACAGACCTGACTAATGCTGACTGGTCTCTCATACCACGGGCATCCTCCATCGACTCCGCCCTACAATCTTTCAAGTCCACATTCCTTGCTGTCTGGGACCACTATGCGCCACTCAGGATAACTCGGGAAAGGGGTGCCCACCTGCCTTGGGTCACCGCCGATCTTGCAGATCAACTTCATGCCAGGGACTGGGACTGGAAAACTCATAAAGTTTCAGGTACCCAAGCAGCACTCCATAACTACCGCTCACTCCAGAATGCATGCACTAGGCTTACCCGTCAGGCAAAATTGAACTACTTCAAGGCCTCCTTCCACTCCACCCTTAACCACCCAAGTAAGTTCTGGAAGACAATCAAATCTCTTTTCTCTCCCCCACCCGGCCCAACCCCCTACATAGAAACATAGAATTTGACGGCAGATAAGGACCACTTGGCCCACCTAGTCTGCCCATTTTCCTACCTAACAGATAAGCTGCAGATCCTAGTTAACCAACAGCTTACTTCCTCCTACCCCAACCCCCACTAGGACTGCCTTTTGTCTGTCCCATGCATTCTTGAATTCCCCCACTGTTCTTGACTCCACGACCTCCTCAGGAAGGCTGTTCCATGCATCCACAACCCTCTCCATGAAAAAATACTTCCTCACATTACCTCTGAGCCATCCCCCCTCTATCTTCAAATTGTGCCCCCTTGTTCTTGCACATCTCTTTTTCTGAAAGATGCTACCCTCTTGGACTTTGTTGATTCCCTTGAGGTACTTGAAAGTTTCTATCATGTCCCTCTCCTTCTTTCCTCAAGGGTATACTTATTAAGCTCCTTTAGTCTTTCTTCAGATAGTCTTCTGGTGCAGACCCTGCACCATTTTGGTTGCCCTCCTCTGGACAGCCTCCACTCTGTCTATGTCTTTGCTGAGATGGGGTCTCCAGAACTGCACACAGAACTCCAGATGGGGTCTCACCAACTGTCTGTACAGAGGGATAACAACTTCCTGTTTTCTACTACTGATGCCTCTTCCTGTGCATCCCAGTATCCCCCCAGTCTTCCTTACTGCCTTCTCACATTGCTTGCCCACCTTTAGGTCATCTGATATAATTACCCCAGGTCCTTTCCATTTTACTGTTGTCAGTATCTCACCCCCACTGTGTACCTCCCCTGGGTTTTGTTTCCCATGTGCATTACCTTGCACTTCTTTGCATTGAATCTGAGCTGCCATACATTTGACCATTCGTCCCACCTTGCAAGTCCCTTCTCATCCTTTCCACTCCATCTTGTGTATCAACCCTGTTGCAGATCTTTGTGTCGCCTGCAAAGAGACATACTTTTCCTTCCAGTTCCTCTGCAATGTCCCTTATAAAGACATTAAAAAGTACCGTCCCAGTGTTGAGCCCTGTGTACCCGCTAGTAACCTCCTTTCTTCACTGTGCACTCCATTTACTACTACCCTTGCATCCTGTTGTCTAGCCAATTTTTATCCAGGCTACCACCTTGGGGCCCACTCCAAGGCTGGCTAACTTGTGTATTAATCTTTGTGTGGACTGTATCAAATGCCTTGCTAAAAATATAGGTAGGCCATGTCCACAGCCCCTCCCTGGTCTACTACTTTGGTCACCCAGTCAAAGAAATCTATTAGATTCGTCTGACACGACCTTCCCATCGTGAATCTATGCTGCCTTGGGTCCGGTACCCCACTGGCCTCTAGGTACTCAACAGTTCTTTCCTTCAGAAGTGATTCCATCATTTTCCCTACCACTGAGGTCAAACTAACTGGTCTGTAGTTTCCTGCCTCTGTCCTGCTCCCACTTTTGTGAAGAGGACTCACATCTGCCCTCCTCCAGTCCTCAGGTACCAACCCATCCTCCCATGATTTGTTAAAGAGAGTAGTCAGCGGTGTCACTAGTTCTACCCTTAGTTCTTTTAGAATTCTTTGGTGAATCCCATCAGACCCCATTGCTTTGTCCACCTTCAATTTTATTAGTTCATTCAGAACCCTTTCTTCTGTAAATGGACTAGTATCGACCCCCATCTTTAGAGTGTTTCTCTTGTTTAGTTTAGGTACCTCCCTCTCCTCTTCCTTTGTGAATACTGAGCAGAAATATTCGTTCAGTATCCCTGCTTTTTCACTGTCACCCTCTACCCACATTCCCTCCCCTTTATTAAGCCTCAGTATCCCTCCTTTGGTCTTTCTTCGCTCCATAGTGTACCTATAAAAGGTCTTATCCCCCTTCTTAACAGAACTGGTTATCCTTTCCTCGGTTTGGGCCTTTGCTATTCTGGCTGCCTTCCCAGCCTCTTTCTGCTTTAACTGATAAAGTTCTCTGTCCTGCTCCTTCTGTGTTTCCTTATATTTCCTGAATGCTATCCTTTTCTCCTTAACCTTCCCTGCCACCTCTTTTGAGAACCATAGTGTTTTTTTCCTTCGTTGTGTTTATTGATTTGCTTTACACAAAGGCTTGTTGCCTCTGTGATGGCTGTTTTGATTACTCCCATTGTTCCTCCACCCTCCTTCTTGCCTGTTTGCTAGTGCTTTTCTAAGGCACTCTCTCATTTTCCCAAAGTCAGCCCTCCTAAAGTCCAATACTCTTGCTTTGTATGGCTTGATTGTATGGCTGTGTTTATCGTGAACCACACTGCTTGGTGGTCGCTTGTTCCCAGTTGGCTACCCACCTCTAAATCTGAGATTCTTTCTCCATCCCCATTTGAGAGTACCAGGTCTAAGATTGCTCCTCCCAGTGGGTTCCAATACTAGCTGTCTGGAGCATGCCCCTGTAGGGCATCAAGAATGACCCTGCTCTTGGATGTGCCTGCAGCAAAGGTGCTCCAGTTAACATCTGGCATATTCAGGTCCCCCATCAACAATATCTCCCCTTTTTCTGCCATTCTAAGGAAGCCTTCTAGCATTTCATTGTCCATTCCCTCCCCCTGAGATGGGGGTCTGTATACAACCCCCGTGCGGACTGTGGTGCCATTTCCTGTCTCCAGGGTGACCCAGAGTGCCTCATCTGCTCCCTGTTTACTCTTTAGTTCTGTTGCTTTGATCCCTTCCTTTACATAGAGAGCTACTCCTCCTCCTCTTTTACCCTCCCTGTCCCTCCTGTAGATTGTGTATCCTGGTATGTTGACATCCCAGTCATGGTTCTCTGTGTACCATGTTTCTCTGACTGCCACAATATCCAGGCAACCTCTTCCATCAAGGCCACTATTTCAGGGAGTTGTTACACAGACTACGGGCATTGGTACTCATCACCCTCCACTTTTTGATAGCCTTACCCCTTTTAGCCCCATTCCTGTCCTTACTGCCTTTGCCTTTTTTTACATTTACCTCTGTCCTGCTCCCTAATAACTTCTCTACCTTGGTGTTTACCTCACTAATTACCATGTTTTGTGGGGGGAGGCTGGGATTTCCCTGCTCCTTTTCAGTGCCTCCCCCCTTGGCTAGTTTAAATGCTTGCCAATGAAGCATTTAAACCTCTCACCTAGGATCCTTGTTCCCCCCCCGGACAGATGCAGACCATCGCACCAGTATAGGTCTGTATCCCTCCAGGTCGCTCCCCAGTCCCCATGAAGCCAAAACCTTGAGCTCCACACCAGTTTTTCAAACACTCATTGAATTCCCTGGTGAAGAGTGCCCTAGCATCACCCTTCCCATAGACAGGCAGCACCTCCGAGAAGGTTACCGTATGCGCTACTTGTCTAAGGCCCCTCCCCAACTCTACAAACTCCTCTTACACTGCTCTGATCCCATTCCTAGCCAGGTCATTTGTCCCTAGGTGGACAATGACATCCAGCTCCCTCCCTCATGCAGTTCCTCCCACAATCCTGAGGATTCGCTTCCTTTCCTCCAAGCCGTGGCACCAGGAGGCACTTACCTCCTTCTCCTTCCTCCCCATTCTACCCCCTAATGATTAAGTTCCCCACCAGGAGTTGTTTCCTTCCCCTGTGGGGTCCCATGCCCTACTGTGGGTCTCCTTTGTGAGGGTTCCCAGCATCCTCCTTGGTCTCCACTACAGGTGCCTCCATAGAGGAACCACTATCCACCAGAAGAGTGAATGAATTGTGAGAAGTACAGCTGGAGGATACAACTCTGTTCCACCACCCTCTCTCCCTGAGCCCACCCTGGTCCAGCTCTCCTCTTTCTTGGCAACCTCTGAGGTAGTGGCATTGGCCCTGGTGGTCCCTGGGTGGGGGAGGAGGTTTCACGAATCCTAGCCAGGTCAGCCTGGACATGGGCAACCTCCTCTCTCAGACCAGAGAGATGCCTGCAAATAGGGCAGCATCGCAGCCTCCGGAATGTCTCCCGGAACACTGCCGCCCCACAGCCATTGCACTGCACCACTCCTATCATGTCTTATTTTGTGTCCCCTCTCCTGTTTCTCTGTATGCTTACTCTCTCCTCTCATTACAACTCTCACCCTTCCTGTTCTGGGACAGCAACTTCCTATCTTCTTTAGTAACCTCCTTCTTCCTTGCTCAATGTCAGACCACCAGCAGCTGGGGGGGAGAGTGAGCTATTTTTTTCCTTTAGGGTTGACAAAACCTGCCCTGAATGTAGCAGGCTCCACTGTCACTGACCCAAGTGCAGTGACCACTGAGTTTAGCACCTTTTTTACAAGTTGCACGTCCTCCCTCTTATCCACTCTTCCACAACACCCTAAGCAGTTTCTACCCTCCATTCCACCCCCCTCAGCCTCCTGTTTCTCCTTTCACCTAGTTACCCCTACTGAAGTACAAAAAGCCCTACAGCTCTCAGTCCCTCTAAAGGTAAATGCCCCTCGGGACTGGACTCCAAAATGCTCCTCCTCTCTGCCCCAGCCACTGCCAGCCCTCTGGCTGCCCCCTTTAACCTCTTCTTTACTCTATCATCAATCCCATCTGACTGGAAACATGCCACTGTCATCCCCCTCCCTAAAGGTGGTGATCCCACCTCCCCAGGCAACTACCGCCCTATCTCCCTTCTCCCCATTCTAGCCAAAATCCAGGAGTGCCTCGTTCTCTCCCAGCTCTCCTCCTTTTTAGACTCCTCCTCCTCCTTCTTCACTCCTCACCAGGCGGGATTTAGGAAATTACACTCTACCATCACCTCCCTACTAAGACTCACCGACACCATCCTCTCAGGAATGAATAATGGGCACACCACCTCAGCTATCTTTGTTGACCTTGCAAAGGCTTTTGACATGGTCTCACATGCCCTGCTACTCTCTAAACTCTCCCACGCTGGACTGCCTGGAGCTGCCACCAGCTGGTTCCGCTCCTACCTGGGAGGCAGGTCCAAAACTGTCAGAATTGGCTCTTCCATGTCAGCCACCCTCCCTGTCACTACAGGGGTCCCCCAAGGTTCAGTCCTTGGCCCAATACTGTTTTCCATCTTCCTCAATGAACTGCCTTCGGCCTGCCCACACTCTTCCATCCACATGTATGCGGACGATACAGTACTGTATGCCTCTGGCCCATCCTCCTCTGAGGTGGTTAACAGACTTCGGCGAGATTTCAACAGTGTACAGAACTGGTTTTGTTCAACTCAGCTTTTCCTCAACCCTACGAAAACTGTCTCTCTAACGTTTGGTATGCTGCAAAAACTCTCCCTTCTTCCCTCCGCTCCCATATTCCACACTACTGATGGCACCACCCTGGAGGCCTGTACCTCTTGCAGATACCTTGGGGTTTGGTTAGGTCAGCATCTTAGCTTCAGTGAGCACATGGATGCTACCCTCAAGAAACTGCACCCCAGGCTGGGCGCTTTATACCGTAACAGAAGTTGCATCCCCCTGCCAACCCGCAAGGTAATTCTACAAAAAATGATCCTCCCTATACTGGACTATGGGGACGTAGTCTATAGTGCCACTCCCAAGTCCTCCCTAGCCAGGCTAGATCCACTCTTTCACTCTTTCTGTTGCTTCGCCCTCGACTGCCCTCCTACAACCCATCACTGTGACCTCTACAGGACCTTAGCACTCCTATCACTCCAGGATCGGAGACTGCCCCACTGTGCCAGAATTACAGCAAAATTCTGGGCACAGGCCCTCCCCATTACCTCGCGGCAACCCTGGCAGCTTTACCCCCACCCGCATACTCGCTCCGGAACATTGGCACCTGGCTTCTCCATGTCCCACACATGTCCACTGCTACAGGCCAGGCTGCTTTTAGATACCGCATGCCTAAACTATGGAACTCCCTGCCGGCTGACATTAGGCACACCACCTGTACTCAGCATCTAAACTCCATCCTCAACACTCATCTCTCGTCCACCTGCATCTAGCACCACGGAAGACCCAGTATCTCGGTGCGATCCAATTCTGCCCATCTCCAGTGTGATGGACTAAGGCACTTTACTTGTGGCCCCAGACCCCTACCCATCTGTTATAAGTTGAAGGTCATGCTAATTTGGACCCACTGCGTCCCATGACGCAGGCTATATGTTTATACTGTATATTTTTGTATTGTTTATTCTAGGTATGGCTAATGCTGTTGTAAATACCACTGTATATTCTTTGTATAGTCTATTGTATGGAGTGCTACGTGTATATTACACTGTACTCTACTGTATATTTTGCATTGCTTATTCTAGGTATGGCTAATGCTGTTGTAAATACCACTGTATATTCTTTGTATAGTCTATTGTATGGAGTGCTACGTGTATATTACACTGTACTTCCTACTGTATATTTTTGCATTGCTTATTCTAGGTATGGCTAATGCTGTTGTAAATACCACTGTATATTCTTTGTATAGTCTATTGTATGGAGTGCTACGTGTATATTACACTGTACTTCCTACTGTATATTTTTGCATTGCTTATTCTAGGTATGGCTAATGCTGTTGTAAATACCACTGTATATTCTTTGTATAGTCTATTGTATGGAGTGCTACGGTATATTACACTGTACTTCCTACTGTATATTTTTGCATTGCTTATTCTAGGTATGGCTAATGCTGTTGTAAATACCACTGTATATTCTTTGTATAGTCTATTGTATGGAGTGCTACGTGTATATTACACTGTACTTCCTACTGTATATTTTTGCATTGCTTATTCTAGGTATGGCTAATGCTGTTGTAAATACCACTGTATATTCTTTGTATAGTCTATTGTATGGAGTGCTACGTGTATATTACACTGTACTTCCTACTGTATATTTTTGCATTGCTTATTCTAGGTATGGCTAATGCTGTTGTAAATACCACTGTATATTCTTTGTATAGTCTATTGTATGGAGTGCTACGGTATATTACACTGTACTTCCTACTGTATATTTTGCATTGCTTATTCTAGGTATGGCTAATGCTGTTGTAAATACCACTGTATATTCTTTGTATAGCCTATTGTATGGAGTGCTACGTGTATATTACACTGTACTTCCTACTGTATATTTTTGTATTGTTTATTCTAGGTATGGCTAATGCTGTTGTAAATACCACTGTATATTCTTTGTATAGTCTATTGTATGGAGTGCTACGTGTATATTTACTGTACTTCCTACTGTATATTTTTGTATTGTTTATTCTAGGTATGGCTAATGCTGTTGTAAATACCACTGTATATTCTTTGTATAGTCTATTGTATGGAGTGCTCATGTATATTACACTGTACTTCCTACTGTATATTTTGTATTGTTTATTCTAGGTATGGCTAATGCTGTTGTAAATACCACTGTATATTCTTTGTATAGTCTATTGTATGGAGTGCTACGTGTATATTACACTGTACTTCCTACTGTATATTTTTGCATTGCTTATTCTAGGTATGGCTAATGCTGTTGTAAATACCACTGTATATTCTTTGTATAGTCTATTGTATGGAGTGCTACGTGTATATTACACTGTACTTCCTACTGTATATTTTTGCATTGCTTATTCTAGGTATGGCTAATGCTGTTGTAAATACCACTGTATATTCTTTGTATAGTCTATTGTATGGAGTGCTACGTGTATATTACACTGTACTTCCTACTGTATATTTTTGTATTGTTTATTCTAGGTATGGCTAATGCTGTTGTAAATACCACTGTATATTCTTTGTATAGTCTATTGTATGGAGTGCTACGTGTATATTACACTGTACTTCCTACTGTATATTTTTGCATTGCTTATTCTAGGTATGGCTAATGCTGTTGTAAATACCACTGTATATTCTTTGTATAGTCTATTGTATGGAGTGCTACGTGTATATTACACTGTACTTCCTACTGTATATTTTGTATTGTTTATTCTAGGTATGGCTAATGCTGTTGTAAATACCACTGTATATTCTTTGTATAGTCTATTGTATGGAGTGCTACGTGTATATTACACTGTACTTCCTACTGTATATTTTTGTATTGTTTATTCTAGGTATGGCTAATGCTGTTGTAAATACCACTGTATATTCTTTGTATAGTCTATTGTATGGAGTGCTACGTGTATATTACACTGTACTTCCTACTGTATATTTTTGCATTGCTTATTCTAGGTATGGCTAATGCTGTTGTAAATACCACTGTATATTCTTTGTATAGCCTATTGTATGCTCGTGTATATTACACTGTACTTCCTACTGTATATTTTTGCATTGCTTATTCTAGGTATGGCTAATGCTGTTGTAAATACCACTGTATATTCTTTGTATAGCCTATTGTATGGAGTGCTACGTGTATATTACACTGTACTTCCTACTGTATATTTTTGCATTGCTTATTCTAGGTATGGCTAATGCTGTTGTAAATACCACTGTATATTCTTTGTATAGTCTATTGTATGGAGTGCTACGTGTATATTACACTGTACTTCCTACTGTATATTTTTGTATTGTTTATTCTAGGTATGGCTAATGCTGTTGTAAATACCACTGTATATTCTTTGTATAGTCTATTGTATGGAGTGCTACGTGTATATTACACTGTACTTCCTACTGTATATTTTTGTATTGTTTATTCTAGGTATGGCTAATGCTGTTGTAAATACCACTGTATATTCTTTGTATAGTCTATTGTATGGAGTGCTACGTGTATATTACACTGTACTTCCTACTGTATATTTTTGTATTGCTTATTCTAGGTATGGCTAATGCTGTTGTAAATACCACTGTATATTCTTTGTATAGTCTATTGTATGGAGTGCTACGTGTATATTACACTGTACTTCCTACTGTATATTTTTGTATTGTTTATTCTAGGTATGGCTAATGCTGTTGTAAATACCACTGTATATTCTTTGTATAGCCTATTGTATGGAGGCTACGTATATATTACACTGTACTTCCTACTGTATATTTTGCATTGCTTATTCTAGGTATGGCTAATGCTGTTGTAAATACCACTGTATATTCTTTGTATAGCCTATTGTATGGAGTGCTACGTGTATATTACACTGTACTTCCTACTGTATATTTTTGTATTGCTTATTCTAGGTATGGCTAATGCTGTTGTAAATACCACTGTATATTCTTTGTATAGCCTATTGTATGGAGTGCTACGTGTATATTACACTGTACTTCCTACTGTATATCCTCTCCCCACTCCCTCAGGTCGCACCTGGAATCGAGTGGTACTCCGTTCGGCATACCTGCCTGGTAAAACCCTTAAATAAACAAATAAATATCAGCTTGAGGATAATCTTTTGGCAAAGCTCAAGTGGGAGACAAAATTTCTCCTGGAGGACTCCCCACCCCTTGACTGAGGATCTGTGCAATAGGAGCTCAGCTCTGCTGAGGATTGCTCCCCTCCCCCCGACAACCAGTGACTGCGAATTTGGAGCCACGGTCTGCAAGTATACTCTCAGCACACACACACACACACACACCCTTTGGCACAAGTAGCTGTGTGCCTTTTGCACTGGATGCTCTGTCCTCCAGAGAAGACCCCCCCCCCCAAACCAGATATGACTTTAAATGTTTACACTGCGAGCCCAGTCCTGCTGTAAAGAACTACCCAAACACAAACACACACCATGACCAGTGATTGTGAATCCCTGCACCACCAGAAGCCTAACTCTGCAAAGACTGCACCCCAGCAACAACAGAGAGCAGCGCATTATGACAGAACAGGGACTGGATGCTTTTTCCCAGGCAGCTAGGAAGTCAGTCGGGTTCATTTCTGCATCACCCTTACTAGCAGCGAAACTTGTCTGCAGCAGGTTTCATAAAATGGAATTCAGACAGCAGAGCAGCAAAAATTGATTAGGGTTGTTTCCAGGTGTGAGAGTGGAGGGTGGATGGGGAATGGTTGCAAAAGGAAGGTGCATACAGTAAAAAGCAGTGCAAGTGCAAAAGAATACAACTGCTTGTTTATGCAACACAACCATTATATATGCAGAAATTCTAAGTTAAGAATCAAGTCAAGTATACCTATAAAAAGTGAGGGCAGTCAAATTAAGGATGTACTGGGGGAGCACTGGGAGGGTTGAAGTTCACTGGGACAACCCAGAAGGATGTATGGATACTTGTGCAGTTTGGCATTCTGCTTGCACGTTTCCACCCTGGCGAGGTGCCCAGGTATGTGAACCTAAGCTTAAGGAACCCAGACAGCTAATATCCCCCCCTCCCCGCAAAGAGGAGGAGATGTGGAAGTGGAGGGCCAAAAAGAAGTAACCAACCCAGAGGGTATGTTAACCGGCCGCTTTTGTAGTGGTCATGCTAGGTGAAGCCTCTTACAGGCAACCCCACTGAACCACAGGCCTCAGTCTTGCTACTGAAGTAGGAGTACAGGGAGGGAGGGAGTATGAAGCATCACACAGAATCAACAAAAATGGATGCAGCATGGCCAGAGTGGATTTGAGGGCAGCACTATAAACCATGTCTGCATAGTCAAAACATTGGGGGGGGGAGGTCAGTTTCTGGTCTGGTGCACCCACCACTCGACTGTGGACCTGTGTGTCAGGAGCTCAGTAGGACTCCCCGGTGACTGTGAACTTGGATCCCAGGTGTACAGCCCC
This sequence comes from Neoceratodus forsteri, assembly GCA_016271365.2. Taxonomy (NCBI): domain Eukaryota; kingdom Metazoa; phylum Chordata; order Ceratodontiformes; family Ceratodontidae; genus Neoceratodus; species Neoceratodus forsteri. Next base: position 125,849,822 of record JADMNL010000032.1, on the reverse strand, counting down.
CTCCGCGTTCAGTACAAGCAGCTGTGGGAGTTTAAAACTGGATGCTGTGTCCTCCAGAGAAGACCCTCCCCAGCCAGCTAGGAAGTCGGTCGTTTTGCTTTTTGCATCGCACTTGCTAGCAGCAGCAGCAAAACTTGTCTGCGACAGGTTTCGGGAAACGGAAATCGGGCAGCAAAGCAGCAAAAATAGATCAAGGGCTCGAACTGCAAACAGACGCGTCACGTGGGCTGCCCAAGCGGCTGGGGACTTCAAACCCCACACATCTGTACACAAAACCTCACAGACTAAACTCCCACCCTAGGCGCAATGGAGTCGGGACTCCACTCAAGCTCGTTCTTGCAAACACAGACAGATAACTAAAGCAGAAGGAAACCGACCCGCAAACTAAACTAATAAATGAATAGCCCTCAGAATACTACAGCGACAACAGGCTGCGGGGCTATTTCACGGAAAGATGATAACCCAGGAAGTAAAGCGTCCCCCCATTCTGTGACAAACACGTTCGAAAGTGTTATCGACAGGCGTTTAACCCAAGTGCACAGACGATACGTGTTGGGAATCGTTATGTAAACTACAGCACAGAAATCAGCAATTCTCTAAAATGTAGAGCAATAATACAGTATATTGTGTTTTATACACACTGTGCACGAACACATATATTGGCACATGTCTAATCCATGTTCAGTACTCTCTACCAGTCCAGCCGTTAATTGGACTCTTTCAGTACGGGGGCACACGCCTCATACACCACATCAATAGTTATGATGTAGCAGGTAAAGCAGTTGGCGAGGGGCACGGCACTGAGTAAACAGATCCACGTTGCCCCGCGGTGGCGTCAAAATATACAGTGGTACCCACGCTTTTCTGCACTTCTGGAATATACCCCGTGCCACTCCCTGTTTATTTATTGATTCTAATCTGAAACACCCCATTTTGTTATTCAACGGATAAGGAGAGGGTACCTCTCGTTACTTTCCAACAAGGACCAACACATGCCACGACATGCTCAATGGAGCACTCTTGACTCCGTCTAGACTCTGTTCCCTCTGACAATACCACCGCCCTCGCCCCCGCAGGCGCGCTGAGCGCAAATTGCGTGTGCTTCCAGCGCAAAGTGTAGCGCTATTCACGCGGGTCCATCTGCTCTATGTCGCATGCGACCTTGGAAAAGGTGACCCGGGTGCACTGATTCGGGCTTCAAGAAATCTGCCTGTGCTGGCAAGACACCGGCAAGGACAAACGCCCGGCGCTGAATTATTTGGAAATAAAGTTTTTGTCTGACGCTAAAATAACTTTTCTATAAAGGGACAATAAATAAATGAAATAAATACAGGGGCATTCGATTTTCATACTCAATAATATTTAACACATTCACGCACACGTCCAAAATTGTCGGCTTTATGGATTCCCCGTATCCTCCGACAGACAGGATTGGCAGTGATGCTTTCTTGGTGGACCAGAGTCACTTTCAACCTTATTAATATTACTACGTTTTGTCCCTCTTTGCGAATGCAATATTACATTGGCAAAATTTAGGATGACCATTGATAAAGAAAAAGAAGAAGAACACGGTTTGTGGAGAAGATTTGCATGTGGATTATGTACCATACGAGTAGAGCTGAAATGGGTTTGTTTTGCCCTGCAAGCTATGCCCTCACCGACTCAGTCAAAGCCCCATAGTCACTGTCCGGGGCAATTCAGGGGTGAGTGGGACTTTATCCCCGAATTTTACTGCCCAAAACCAACACTCACTTCTACACACTTCGCTTCTTGCCTTCACTGCCATAACTCTCCTTTTTTCTCTCTCTAGTGCTGTGACTGTGAACCTACAAACACTTCTCCCCATGTGGTGCTAAGTAATCAATTATCCCCCTTTTTGTGTGGTGCTATACATAACCCATTGCACCATGCGCGTCATTATCGGTTGCACCCTCCCAGGTGGTGCTGTATAAAACCCATTAGCCCATATGCATATACTGCACCACATATGTGTCTTGCTTTCTAACCCACTGCACCACATCCCGGTGGTGCACATGGCACAGACTAAATGATTATCTGAAGGAAGCTTTGCAGAGCTCTGAGATTATTACAGATCGGCAAAACCTCATCACAGAACTGAATGCCTGTGGTTAGATTTAACTGTATATTTCTCATTTAAAAAAAATGCAACATCCCCCTAAATCAAACAGTAAACTGTCTGTTTTGAAGCTTCTAATCCACCCGCAGAATCATGTTTATAACTATAAAGCAACAATATACATGTTTCCCAATACTGTATTTGTATGTTATCATTTATTTAAAATGTAGTGAAAATTAAAAAGTAAAATATATATGAAGAAGGCCTCTGCAGTGCTACTGGGCCCCAAAATTCTCTGGCACCAGTCAAGGATGCTGGTGACCCGACCTCAATCATAACCCACACATGCACGTGGTTTTCTGCTAGATTTGAAAGTTTACTATGAAAAACTGAACAGCCACCTTCAGCCACAGGCACCAACTGGTAACCTGACCCTAAAAACAACTTTTCCTACACAGAGTAAGAGGACTCAGGCTTGTGCAGCAACTGTTGCCAGACTAATACGTACTAAAAAACAGCTGCATATAAATTTGAAAACACTATTTTTGGCGAAACAATAATGCCTTCCCCAGTCCCCCAGATAGACTGTATAGGTAAGTGACAGATGGTGTGACTTGCATCAGCTATAATGACGAGTCCCGGCAGACTGGGTAAGCATTTGGATTGGGGTGGGTATCATGTTTGAAACAAGTAAACAGTCAACTTTTAGAGTCTAATTTGGCCACCCATATAACTCATCCTTTTTTCGTGTCACTGTCATCAGAGCTATAACTTGGATTATTCTAAAATCATATTGTAATTAAAAAGAAATAAACCAGTCAACATCCAGTAAACCTTAAGCATGCCAACTTTCCAGTTTTTTATCTTGTTCCCAACATAAAATAGATGTGTTTATGACATTTTTAAAAGCAGAAGTTCCCTTGTGCCCAGCCATCCCTGATTGGTGCAATCACACATGTGCTTGCACCACATAATCCACTTTATGAATAGCACTTTTTAACTAACAGACCTCAGTGAACTATTTTTTTTTTGAACTGCTGGAGCTTCCATCTTTATTCTGTAGCTCCACTAATTACAAAATGAATAATTCAAACCTGTACATGAAAATTTTCAGAAGCAAACAAATTATGTATAGAAATGCCATCTTATATTTCACAGACTCTCCTTTTTTATTACTGAGTCCATTTGCAAGAAAACCATATTTATTCCTTGAAAGTCCCTTTACTCTGCTCCTGGTACTTATTTCCCAACCCCAAGTCATAATCCTCAATGTGACGCACAATCATTCCCATGGTAACAGATGAAAATGTCACAATTTAGAATTGTGAACTGGGGTGAGGGTGGGGGTAAAATAACCCTAATACTATCAAATGAACTCTAATGGATGAGGATGGCGTTAGTGCAAATTTATTCAGCAATAGATAATAGGGAGAAGAAATCTACAGACAATAGATGAAATAAAATCTTAAACTGTGTCAAATGCTGTATTATGTTTTTCAAAGTTTGCCCAGAGGCCTCAGCGTGCCGCACACTGCGAGAAATATTGCTGTAGAGAATCCATGTATGGAATATGTTAAAATTATATGGTAAAGAATGTTCCCAGCTAACACAAACTGCTGCTTTTTGCAACCAGGCTTACTGAACACAGAGGAGGCCTTCCTCTTTCAGAAGTCCCGAAGTTAGCGAGTGCAACCAGCTGTCTCCGAATTGCTGGTACACAGGGGGACCAGCGGTCTTGAAAGTCATCCACACAGAAAAACTGGTACCAGTTCTGACCAACTTTAATCTAAACAGGCAACACTGACTGTTTGTCTGTGTCTGCCTATCTCTATCTCTTTGTCAGTGTATTTTGAAGTATTGCAAGGCAGTCTTCAACCGACATTTGCATTTAAATGAGATTATGAAAAAATACATAACTAAATAAAAAACATTTAAAGGAAATTGTGCTTTGGTTCGGAATTATGCTGGCCCGTCTTCACTTCAACCACTTCCAAATACAGACGGGTATTTCTTCAGACAATTTCCGAACAAAGATATATTGATTGAAACCTCCAGTCTAATAGCTTCTGTTTCAGTCTGCATTTAATGAGTGTCTTCCTGTTATATTTCATTTACTATGGCAATTCGTTATAGAATTGCTCATGCAATGAACACAATATTACATGCTGCACTACAAGGCCGGTGAATATAAACAAACAGCTTTCATATTTCAGCATATTAATTTTAAACCCATGGCCAACTGGAAGTGTGTGTGTGTGTGTGTGTGTGTGTGTGTGTGTGTCTCTGACAACTTCGAAATCATGTCTGCTAATATGCGTCATGCAATAAACTGGCACCAAGCCTGCAGACTACTGCCAACACAGCTCTCCCTGCGGTTCCAGGCTTTGCCTCCACCGCTCCAGTTCCCCACAACTGCCCTCCCTAACGCACAACATTTCACATCCTCCTCAGCACCTCACCTTTTTACATAAAGTAAGATTTCGAAACAAAAGACCACAAACTGAAAAAAAAAGCTCTTTAAGATTCCGAAACAAAAGACCACAAACTGAAAACAGCTCTTTGTCCATGCTCCCCTACGTCAAAATTCTGAAGTCTGAGTTGACCTTTGTTGACAGCAAACCAGGCACCGTGTTGTACTAGAGATTATTGCCTGACATCTAATGCCACCCACCCCATTAGATATGTATCGGAACCAAGAACCTGCGCCCTCCCCCACCCAGTTCTCAATGTGAAACACAACAGTTGGAAAACAGTACGCGGTCTGGCAATGTATTATGGAAAAGCACGAAGAGAAAATAAGCGCCCCCGCCCACCGCCAGATACACACACTATGTTCACATCAGAAGAGGTACAAATACACTGTTGTTTGGTAATACAGTATAAACAGAAAGCCAGTACATAAGTCCATGCTACAACACAAGTTTAGGTATATACATTGAAGGTATACGCCAATGCAAGCCTATATAAACATGGTTATGAAATATATACGTTTATAATTCAGACTGCATCTACCACAAAGTCAGAAAGGCTCCTTAATATACTCTTACACTAAATTATGTCTTGCATCACTGTGGGGGACAGTGGGCATTTTATATATTTAAAAATGCCTCTGGTATCTGAAGACGGGCCTGTTCGAACCGAAACATACATGATGGCGAATAGCACTGTACTAATAAATGGAAAGAGATACACAATAGTGGGCAATATATATGACACACAGGGGGTTCTGTGTTTTGCTCCAAACATATATCTCTCTCTCGCTCTCAGTGATATATTGATAGCCATCAGACTGATAAACGTTTTTTATTCCTCCCATTAATCCAAACTACTTCGACCATTTGTGCCATAATGCAACCACGGGATTGCAAAAGAGGTTCTAAACGTTAACTGCAGACTGTCGTATATGCTGGGCGCGTTTTGTTTTTGTTCACATTTTATCCCCTGCCCTAAACTCAGATAGCTCATAATATATGAATTCAGACAAAACACGCGGTAGTTTGTTTGTTGTCTTTTTGTTTGGTGGGAGGGTAGAAAATTACCAAGTCGCAACTTCCTTAAGCACAGAAAAGTGGACAATACATAAATAAACTGATGGGTCTTTAAACAGAAGTGGTCGACACTTCCACGCTGTCTTATGTGCAAAAGCTTTTCAATGAGTTATATATATATATATATATTTGTTTTGCACTTAAAGGTGACATTTTTTCAGCTAACATCGTCATAATAGCATAAGGTTGAACATGGTCTACCTTGGCAAAACAAGTTCCAAAAATCAACAGATTACAGTCTAGCTCGGATCTAGTCAGCTGAATCTCTTCAAGAAAATGTGGAGGTTCGAAATCTATAATTTGAGGCTGTTTGGGGGCCTGCAGGGGGTTTTAGTGGCTTTTTCCTACGCTGCGCACAGCCGCCGTTTGCGCAGATAGCCTGTTTGCCTCACAAATGTCCCTCTTTACAGCGCTACAGGGAGCCCCCCACGGGGGCTGGTGGTCAGAGATGGACACAGAGGGACAGGGTCGATTTTAAGCTTCCGATCGGTACCACCCTCGAGGCCGTCAGCCGGACCCGCCACCGGTGGCGAACCAAAGTTGGCGAGCAGGTAAAAGCCCGACAATTGGCGAGCGGAGCAGGGATCTGGGGGCTGCAGCAGCGGGCAGGGAGCTCGCCGTACGTGGCAAAAGGAGCGAAAAGATGCAAGGCAACCAGGTGATAGGGCAAGGGGTAGGAAAGGGTCTGAAACGCGCCCCTGGGCTGAATAAGGTGATCGCAGCTTGCAGCCGCCACCAGAGCACAAAGAGAAGCCCAAAAGATCTGAGCAAAAAATTGAATCCGAAGCGGCCATCTTGAAAGCTAGTGAGCAGCAACTCTCGGGTGTCAGACGGGAAGCAAACTAGCGCTCGAACGCGGGGCCCCCCTCTTCTTCCAGGGAACTCGTCGGATCGGAACCGGTACCCACCTGGTTGCTGTGCTGATGAGGAGGCTTGGTGTACAGGAGCGAACGGCGATCCTCTGGATTCACAGACTGCTAGCCGCCTAGACTTTCAGTCTATAGGGGCGCCACAAAATGGCTTTTTTTTTTCTCTGCTCTGAGCTGGCCCGCCCCTTCGCATCACGTGATCTCATTCCTCCAGGGCGTCTGAGACCAGAATAAATATATATGGTGTGTGTGTGTGTGTGTGTGTGTGTGTGTGTGTGTGTGTGTGTGTTGGGGGGGGCACCTATTTGGACCCCCTTGGTGTATGTTAATATGATAGCTGTATTGATGTTGTGGTGGTGTAAGATACCTCGGTCCCTGTCCCCACTTGTCCGAATTACAGTTCATATGCTGCTCTGCTACTGTACTTTGCTCAGTCAGATACCGAAATTAACCAACCAGGGAAGGAGTGTAATAAATCCTTCAACATATCAACGAGTGTGTGTGTGTGTGACGCAGAGCGAGAAAGATAAATTGCTGTAAATATGCTATATTTATGTGTGTATATATATAAATGTATGTGATTTAGTTTTATGTTCAGATATGTATACAGTATATGTGAATACGTGTGTGATATGTCCTGTTATGTGTGAATGTGTATTTAAGGTATGTTTCATATTTGTGTGTAAACTGTATAAAATGTGTAAAATGACAGAATGGGTGTCTGTGTGTGCCTCAGTTTGTGCGCTGTCATTGTCAACTTTTACAGTTTACACACAAATAATGTCAGTTGACAATGACAGCACAAACTGTCAGTTTGCTATCTATGTATTTATATGCAAAAGTGCTACCTTCACTTTGTACGTATACAGCTATATCTCTCTTTATATTATATCTCTGTATAGACAAGTCCAAATTATATTTTCCAAGGTAAGGGGATGACAAACAGAGAACAGACATGTCACTGCCAACAATTATTACAAATTATTTCACGGAAAAGAGGGTACGGAATTAAGCTGATTGAACCAACCAGTGACGTCGCTTTCCAGCCGACCACCGGTGGGAATGAATGTTACAAAGCCCAAACGGGTAGGAGACGTTATCCGCTCCGTGCCCTTTGAAACTTACTTGTGGAGAAAGAGTTGGCGACCAAGAGGCCTGGGGGTTCCCCCTTTTTGTTTCTGAAATGTAGAGGGCATGTAAGACGTGTGTGTGTGTATCATTTCAGCAGATAAAGGGATGATTCACATTTGGATGGAAAACTCTCTCCCACATTTTGCCTTCATCTTTTCCAGACTTTGAACCTTGTCCTTTCTTTTCGTCAACCTTTTCCCTTCTATCAAGTCCATCAACAATGTATGCTGTAGCTCCACCCGTCCGGGGTGGCGGGGGGGGGGGGGTCCAACCGAGACCGTTACACAACCGTCACGTTACACAGTCCTATCCCAGATACAGGTTTCATGATTCCCGGACCTCCTTCTCCCAACTCGTAGACAGACTGAATATCCCGATTAGAAAAGTTTCCAGTTGCTCATGGGGTCCCACTCCGAATGTAACGCCTCCAGTTCCACCCTGACAAGGAGAACTTGTGGAGGAACAGAACATGGACCAGATCACCTGGGTCCCGAACCGCCCCCTTAAAACGTTTGGTTCTGAGTGGAGGCTGGTGTGTTAGGCTTGGTCGTCAATTCCATGTAACTAAAAGCCAACTGGTGTTTTTCATCAATTTTAAATGGCTTACCTCTGAGGGACTCAGCGACCGCAGTTGGCAGCGCCCACGGGTGCAGGAGGGTTTGCGCCGGGCGGATATCCTGCTGCTGGGTTCCGGGACTCGATCTTTCATTTATGGAGCTGTTGTCGGTATATGGTTTTGCATGCGACCTCGGTCGTTTTAAAGGAAGATGCGTACGTTATGTTCGTCCTCACCCGCAGTATTGCTGCTGCTGTTATGTATTAAATAATGTTTGTTTTTATTAACCACCTGCTGAAATACGTTTTTTATTGATGGTTTGTCATTTTTCAACGGGTTTCTTTAAGAAAACGGAAACAACTCTAGTCTGAGTTGTCCTTTATATCCTGTTTCTGATTGCTCATAACACACACACACACGCACATCTTCCCCAAGAACATAGAAGTTTACCTCTCAACCGTTGGGACTGAAACGGGGGCACTGGCCCCTTTAGAAAGTGGGACACATCCCGAGATACAAGCTCAGAACTCACTAGAAACCAATGCCTATATACGAACTGTTCAATTTTGATTTAGCTTCTTAGAGTATTATGATTTTCTGCTTCAAAGTCCGATGTACAACTCCTCTACAGGGAAGCGCCTGCACCACGTGAGACAGATCTGGGACATTGCAATTTTGGGGACTAAAATAAGCCGTGCCCCTCATGATACCCTCCATATTCCACCACTGAATAATCTATACAATAGGATGTCCCTTATTCAATTATACTGGAAAAGATGGCTCTTAGCCCTCAGAATGCAGTGGTATTGTTTCATTATTCTGAGACAACCGGAGAGTAGCCTGAATAATGGGATACTGACCTCGCATACTCTTAGGCTACACTGAATAATGGGATAGTAGTTAAACATGGCCCTGTCTACTTTGGGAAGTGAACTGTTTGTAACTGTCATTTAAACATGTTTTCAACTGCTCGACCTGTTATGTAAACTTCTATTTAATGTAAATGTTTTAACTTGCAAGTTCACGCTGATGATGTAGCTCTACAAGAGCCTTTTCACTTGTTCTGGCTGAGCAAGCCCTGTGTACTGCAGCTCTTTTACCGCGAGTACCGAAACAAACTGAAAGTATGGAAAAACAGAAAACTGAAAACCGTTAACGCTGTGAAGCCATTATTATATTCCCTGCTATCAACTGTTCTAAGTGGATTGTGAACAAAGTTTTGACTTTTAAAAAGATTTTACTGTTGGAAAATGTTCTGTTGTCTTCTTTTCAGTCTTATCTGCATACGGTGCAGTAAAATGAATTTTAAACTGCAACATCCCTTGTCTTTTCTGCTCACACTTTTCCAGTATAATAGCGATAACAACATATTGTGCTGGGTTTCCTAGGCAGTAACCTGACCGGGATGAATGTGTTGGCCCCTGGTCCGGTTATTACCTCGTAAACCTGTAGCGATAACACCACAGTGTGTTGGCAACACACTACGGTGTTATTTCTACAGTATATGTAATATATAAGAATCTGCAAATGCTTGTTCAGCAATATCTGTACCGATGACACCCAACAGTTTTCTGCCGACGACATAAAATCCGCTTCTGGGAAATTGTATAACACGCAACCCCACAAAAAGCAGTTTCCATAAACAAATTGCAGGAACTAAGGAGAAACTTACTCCTGAAGGCAAAGCTGAAACCAGTCAAAGGATGTCTTTTCACTCTGGCCATGCAAAAATGTAACCAGTGAAAGAAAACATTATATTCAATCGCATTTTCAATCAATCAGATTCATATAATAACTGCCCCTGCTTGGTGCGGCGCACTGATCACGTATATGAGCGCCTCTTGGTAAAATGTACACAATTTACAGAAACCGTATTAACACTTCACGTGTCTTTCTTTCTTTCTTCCTTTCTGAGGGTTTACCCCGTATCACCCCCTGATTATACTATTTCACTCAAGGCACGGGATTTAAGTGTAGGCATGCACTGACAAGGGTCACCAATACAGACCACCGGGATTACATTTGTTTATTTGAATTTTGCTTTGTGCTACTGGCGGGGACCGCCCAGTCAGATGCATCTCCTTTTCATGTTTGGAATTCATATTTTTAGTTTTGAGGATGAAAACAGGAGCACCATATGACGGAGACTGACTCACAAGGAAATTGTATTTTGTGTCAAGAAGAAAAGCAACACAACTTTGCTGTCGGCAGGGATGCTCTGCCTGTCTATCGATAGGCATACATACAATACTTATAATTACATCACATATTATTCGGCGAGGCCATTGCCAAACAATCTCAGTTTATGAAGATATTTGCGTACTATATTATATTGCCTGCCCCATGTTTCCCCCTTGGCTGCATCGTGTCCCAGACGGATACACAAACACAAACTATTTTTTTGCATTCGTCTTTTTGGGAGGCGTGGACAGCGATCGTCTCTCGGAAACCTTCTTCTTACTATGTGCACGCAACGTCCTGCTCTCATTGGTTTGGTTCTCCCCACTCTGTCCCCGCAACTCCTCTGACATACTTTGGTCCCGGTTGTGGCAACTGGACTCGGCATGGCTCAGCTCGGCTTAGCGCAGTTCAGCCCGGCTCACTTCGGCTCACTTTGTTCGGTTCAGCCCGGCCCGGCCCGGCTCGGCTCAGCTCAGTTCAACTCGGCTCGGCTTTGATCGACTCAGCCAGATTTGGCTCAGCTCTCTTTAGCTGGGATTGGATAACCTACTTCTCAGTACCCGCCTCCCTCAGGAGGCTTCCAGCTGCAGATAGCAGCCTGTCTGACCCGTCTGATCAGAACGTAAAGCAGCAGGTTCCAGTCAGTCCTTAAAGGGACAGCAACACCCATCACGCATACAGACATGCCCATAGACATGGGTGCATCCCCAAATTGGCATCCGAGTAGTCATTTTTGAACCCAGGAAGGCTATAAATTAAGAATTTGACCTGGACTTATTTTCAGTTGTGCCCCTACACACACACACATACATTTTACTGACATTAAAGGGACACTGTCAACCCTCTTAGGCCTCTGATTGTCCCTAAATAAAAAAAAAATGTATGTTTGCTCACATTCTGCAGAGACTGCTGATGTAGTGGTAGTTTGATTCTAATTTCTTTTTTCTTTTTAAATGTAAAAAAAAAAACAAAAACAGACTGTCCACCATACAGGTGTTACCATGCAAACGTGTGTGTTTACATTCTTTGATCAACTTCCACAGCATCTTTCCTGGATTTGGGAATGCTCCTAACCCAATCTAGCCACTCATAATGCTGTGGGAGGAGAGAAAAATATTGCTTCATCAGTGGCTGCACTGTTTGTGGGTGTTACTAATGTTAAGGATGTATGCAATAAGAGTAGCTCAAGGATTTAAAGCAAAACAAGGTTTTGTATAATTGCACCATTCCCATGCATTTCAGTTCTACTAAGAAAGAAAGCAGCTAAAAGAACTATTAACTTCCATGAGGTTTAGAGAAGGTAAGCAATCATAAAATGTCGGGGTTCAACTAGAAATGATATGATGCAAAAGGAGTTAACAGTGTTCCTTTAAGTCCCTGCCATGATTGCATGCAAGGTAGCAGGTTAGATCCCATTATTGCCCAGCCTAGGTGGGCACAGCAGTGCTGCCAGCGGGCTCCAGTTTCTGTCGTGCCCGTCATTTCACCTCCCCCCCCCCCCACACACACACACACCAGCCCTCGGAAAAACAAAGCATTATGTAAAGTGTGCACCAATGTGTATAATTTCCAGAACTGCAGGAAGCAGTAACTGTGTGCAAAAACCCTAAGGTGTGTGTGTGTGGGGTGACAATGTTTCTTCATCTGCTCATCTCCTTTTTCCATAGCTATGCTATGATCCTTGTCCCCCCATACGTTGCAAGACATAGTACTTATTTGCCCCGAGTTGCCTCTGTGAGTGTTTCTCAAGTTACACTGCAGATCGTTTGAGAATGTGTCCTCCATGAGGATGGAGCACACATTTGCCTACATTTAATAATTTTTCCCACTTCTTTGTTCCCAAATGCATTATCTTCTTTTTATTTCTTTATTCCAGCGTTTATCCGTTTATCCTAGTGTAAAGAATGACGCTAGATAAAACGAATGAAATGCAATCGAGTCCACAGGCGCCCAGCATCTTCAGCTCTCAGCCATCATCTGTTGCTGGGGTCTCACCTGAAATTGACGACCATTTTGTAGCATCATTTCCATGGCAACCGCGGGATGTGATGTCATCTGCACATGAGGGTGACGTCAGTTGCAGACACTGAGCTGCATGAAATGGACGGGGCAGTGCACTTGGCTATGCAAACAGTAAACTAACACATTTAAGGTCCATCTGCCCCCGGGCTGAATCAGTGTGCTGTGGAAACATCGATTTACTGGGACTCCCAAACAAAGTCGGGAAGGCAAAAACTAATACAAGCAAAAACAAACCAAAAAAAATACAAGGGAAAGGGAAGTGGTAGCTGTGGCCACGTCTGACAACAGGATATACAACACTCAAGGTCGTTAGCTTTCATAATTGCATGACAGCTTTCTTAAGGGGACCCTACGCCCCCACGCCACCCTCCCCAAAATGTATTGATACAAGGCCAGCCCTGCTGAGGGTATAAAGCACATTTCAGCAACATTGAAATGTCACACTCCACAGTGTCCATTCAGAGCTGAAAATGAAAAACACAGGCATGCAGCTCTGAAACTGGAGTCACCAATTTTTTTTGGGGGGGGGCACTGCTATCCCATATAAACCTCCAACTTACTGCACCCTACAAAACACACTGAATTAACCCAAAATGTGTCTCATTCACATGATTCTTAAACCACGCGGGCGGGAGGAGGGAGGTGGCATCCTCAGCGTTTCTCTCGGCCGTTAGGGAGCTTGGAAATGCAACTGGCTTGTGGTGTTTTGCTTTGAATTGTTGTGCTATGTTATTTTTGTTTCCCTGCATAATTTTGTTGTGTTGTATTGTATTATTCTGTTGTATTATGGTATTCTGTTTTGGTGTATTTGGCTTTTTTGTTATGCTGGCTTATTTTGTTGTGTTAAGTTATTGCATTCTGTTTTGGTGTAGTGTGCTTTTTTTGGTACGCTGGGTTATTTTGTTGTGTTGGGTTATTTTGTTGCTTTTTTGTGTTGTGCAATTCTGTAGTGTTGTTTTGTTATATTGGACTATTTTTGTTGTGTTGTTTTACAGTTACCCACATGTTTTATTTTCTGTTTTTGTTATGTAAGAAGACTGAGCGAGGAGATGGAGCGTGGGAGAACATGGGTCCACTAGAAAGAAGATAATGCAATGACATACAGACTGACTTAATAAAGGCGAGAAATTCACGAGGGTTACCCACCACCACCACCAGTAAAAGCCAGTTACATATGCAGTGAGGTAAAACAAGCACTGCAGTTTTTGCCTGTTTTAAAATATTATTCAAGGACAATCGCTGTTTTAGACAGATGCGGGGGGGGGGGGCGCAAAACAAATATATTCCTATAACTATCTGATAGTTTATTGTTCTAATCATTATAAATCTCATAAATACCGTCAGATTCAAAACACACTGGAGTTATATATTCTGCCTACAATAATTAAATTTTTTTACATAACTTTTAAGGACTTAAAATAGACAATTATTGATCCTTACAACATTTCAGTACAGCACTGCTTCCATACATTTTATGTTCCAAGTGCATTGTATAGGCACACGTTCCACTTATTATATTGTTAATATTTCTGCACTGAACTGAAAACGTGATCCCCATGACAATAGTAGCTGAGATTTGTTGTTGATATCAATCCTTGAATGCAAGATTCAGATACATCATATACCAAAGGTGATTAATTTATTGTTCCATATTATTTCAAATGGGGTCGTTTCAACCATCCGGTCTTTGTGTAGTATAGTCTGTTTTGTGTTTGTTCCTGAATCTATGGTCAGTCCTCCGTGAAATGAGAAATATTATGCATGTTTTTTCTTGTCAGACAAATAAAGAAATTAATAACATTTTTGTTACACAGAAACATAGAATTTGACAGCAGATAAGGACCGCTAGGCCTAACCAATCTGCCAATGTCTCCCTACATCAGACCATGCTGGACAGATTTTTCTCCCTTCCCCCTTCCTTTTCACTGTGATTCCTTTGTGCTTATCCCATGCATTCTTGAACCCCACCACTGTTTTGGCCCCCACCACCTCCTCTGAAAGGCTGTTCCAGGAATCCACCACTCTTTCTGTGAAGCACTTCCTCACATCTCTCCTAAATCTAGCCCCCCCCCACACACACACAGTATGCCCCTTGTTCTTGAGCACCTTTTCTTCTGAAAGACGCTCCCTCCTTTATCTTATTTACCCCGGTGCGGTATTGCTGTGCTTTAACATGCTGTCTGCTTACAGCTTTCTTAACTTGCAACAGCTGCTGTTACTGGTTCAGGCAGAACCTATCTTTAGTTCTCAGATGCCGGTTGGGTGACGGTGGGCCTATATTTACTAGAGGGTGCTCGGTAGCGGAACAATGAGCTGGGCACACCTGCACAGATGAAGGCAGAGCAGGCAATGGACAGCTAATGTGGCCAGAGGACAGTGTACACATCATGAGACTCATAGTCAATGGCCAGATAAGAGCAGCAAGTAATGAACGGATCATAGGGTCTGTACCCAAGGGACAGCTCGTGCGTGACTGAGGGGCGATGAGCAGCTCAGACGGGATTGGCAGGCAATGGAGATGATCAGGTGAAAGGCAGGCATCTCTAATCAGGTGACAAGCAGACAATGTAATCATGTGACAGGTAGACAATGGGTATCAGGCGGCAGGCAAGACAGTGGTCAGGTGGCAGGCAAGCAATAGCATTCAGGTGACAAGCAGGTAATGTTAATTAGCTGACAAATGCATGCATCGCTTTAGCACTATTGCCGTTCTAACTTTAGGGTGACATCACAAGTCAATCCTTAGCTATAGGTGTGAGGGACAGAAAATAGACAGATCAGGTGACCGATGGGCAAAGGCATGGATAGATCGCACGTGACTAATAGGTATTTGACAGGCAATGCCAGGGACCGAAAGACAGTTGATGGATCACGTGATAGCAATGGAC
The DNA here is from genome assembly GCA_016271365.2 of Neoceratodus forsteri. Classification (NCBI taxonomy): domain Eukaryota; kingdom Metazoa; phylum Chordata; order Ceratodontiformes; family Ceratodontidae; genus Neoceratodus; species Neoceratodus forsteri. Next base: position 125,834,550 of record JADMNL010000032.1, on the reverse strand, counting down.
TGGTGATACCAAACGACGAGCAGAGCATGTGACAGGCAGGTAATGGGCAGGTCATGTGATCACGACAGAGCCTTGATATGAATGAAGACTACAGCCAGCAGTAGGGGCTTGCAGGTTGGCTATTGATGTCAGCGTTATTCGTTCTACTCCCACACCAGCAGCAGCCTGCAGCACACTCCCGCACTGAGCTCGTTTGTTGCAGAGATTCCCCGTTGGCTTCTGCGGGTGTCGTGTATTCTGGAGTGGGAAAAGGATGATGCACTACTTATGTGCCATTCTTTTTTACAAACAAAATGAGCTCTTTGTTGTGTTCCGAATCCTATCTCCTGGCATGCTTCCACCACGATGTAAAAGACAGGATGCTGCACGGTACTGCGCAGGAGTCATGTACCGTAAGCTGCCTGGTGGTTGTCATTTCTCCCACATACAGAATTGTCGATCATTATAGAATAGATAGAAACGTTGAAAGCTTATTGGTGGAGAGTCAGTTTCACCTGCGATGTTATCCCAGCACAACCATATACTGTAGGTAAGTGAAACTAGTCCTCGCAAAACATCTTACAACTGTAAATACAGAAGTAGATCCGTTTTATAATCGCACTAGGGCACTTCAGGGTATGTTACTGGGATAATGTCAGGTCTTGGGTGGTTGAAGGCTCCTCCCCGAATTGTGGACATTATCACTGCAGGACCCGTCCTGGCCTGCCCTATTGCAAAATTACATTAAAACCCTTGCAGTCACTCATATCTGTTATTTGTAGGGCACTGTGTGCAGAAATGCCCTCTAAATAAGCAGGAGAAACAAGTAAGGCATTTCAAATATGCTAATTAGTGAGTAAACGTCTTTAGAATATGCAAATAAGGTAATACATGCATTTCAAAGACGCAAATGAGCGCAGTGATGCACTTCGAACATTCAAATGAGTTTCTGACATAAAGTTCACCTTCTGACGCATCTGTCAGAAACCCAGCTTCAAACAGAACTGACTTCAGCTGCATGTTACTGTGTGGTAAAATAATGCTCTTCTAAAGTACTCAGTTTTTCTCTCCTAGTTTTTTTCCTTGGTGTAATAGTGACAACGGGAAGCATCTGAGGGTCAATCCATAGGAATAATGGCACTGGGCACAATAGACAGTGACCTCAGTCTTCGGCCTTGGTCTTTGTCTGTACTGGTATGTTATAATAAATACCTTGTTATTTTGACTTTTCCTGTATGTTGAACTTTCTCCGGAACCCGTGTGCCTCCTATACTCAACAGGACTTGAATAGGAACAACCAGATGGCCATTATAGGAGGGAGCTGAGGTTTCTCCCTGAAGTCCACACTTCTTTATCAAACAGATTTGGGGAAATTACTCTCCCAATAAAATAGAATGATAAAGCCCTCAATTAAAACATCACCCTGTACTGGTTCCCAGTCTGCACACTGGCACCACCTTTCACTACTGCCATATCCCAGTTAATCAAACCAGAAATAGTGAACATCTTATATGAATTCCTGCAGATTTGCAACAATCCACAAAGAGCAGCACAAATTACCTTCAGCACCAAAACAGAGTCTTAGTAACCCCTATTTCTGCGCATCCTCCCTGGTCTGTCTCAATGTGGGAGGGGGGACAGATACTTTTCTGTAAGATACACTCTTAGAAAAACCACAGTTTTCAACAAATAGATGTACTTCTCTTTTTTTGTAGCCTCATACTATTAGGCAATCTCTCTCTCAACAATATCTATGTCTCTGTCTGTCTGTCTGTCTATATCTATCTATCTATCTATCTATCTATCTATCTATCTATCTATCTAGTCTATATGTCTATCTAGCTACCTAGCTAGCTATCATCTATGTGGGATATGCAATGGAATATGCCATTTATATTCAAGTGTGAGAAGGCAGGACTGCCACTCATGATTTATGAAAGTCCTGCCCTCTCACAAGTAATGATAAACAACATATTTTGAGTCAGACGACCACTGAACATTACATTTATACATCAATTTACTAGTTATAACTTTTAAATCTTCTGTTTGAATATCTGACTGATTCTCTTTGATTTCAAAGGCTTCAGTAATGTGCTAGGCATATCTGGTGATGTCACCAACATTGTGAAATCTGCTCTCTGTTTAGTTCATTGTTCCACTGTAACAAATTGGTGGGGATAGCTCAGTGGTAGAGCACTTGAATGCTGACCAACAGACCCCTAGTTCAAATCTGGGTGCCTCCCTCATGTCTTGTCTCACAGAGGAAAGGGACTTAGGCATCATCATTAGTGATGGTCTCAAGCAACTGGACCAGTGCACCAGGGCACCCAGGAAAGGCAAACAAGATGCTGTGATATATATAGGGAGGTGGATCTCCAGTAGGAGAAAGGAGGTACTGTTGCCACTCTGTTGGTCCTTGGTGACACCACACCTGTAGGACTGTGTCCAGTTCTGGAGTATACATCTATAGAATATGGTCTGTAAAGGGTCTTTCCAAAGGTGAGATAAAGGTAGTAAAAGTCAACAGGGGAAAACATACAAGAGGTGCCAAGTCAGTCTGAATGTGACTCATTGGAGGCCAAGAGGAAGGAAGGGGACATGATGTAGAAAATAGTGCTTGGGCAACCAGCCTATTGTGCCACAGAGCGGTTCTGATTACCTTAGACCTTGAGAGCAAAGCTTGAGAGGTCTGAAGTAATCAGAACCCTGAGGTGGCACAATAGGCAGGTTGGGCATCTGGTTACCCATCAATTATTTTTTATAGTGTATAGTCCCCCCCAAGAGAGTTGCCAATGTGGTCTTACCACTTTTTATTTTTAAAATACAGAAAAAATGTTTATGGCCACATCATATTCTGGGAGTTAGGGCTGGTTGCTAGGGTATGTTGTGTGGTTGCTAGGAAGTAGACATCCCTACATTTGTAGCACAGCCTTCTGTTGGTTGTCTATTGGGTGTGAGATGGATTAAAAAAAATAATGGCTGTATCTCTCACTTAGAGAGAGGACATGGGCTGTGAGGAATAGACTTTTGTTCTGTGAATAAATTAAAATATCTGGCTGATCCTGTTTTTCATTTACTGATTATTTTGTGCCATTCTTCTGTTTTCCTACTCTTCTATAAAATTTTCCTCTCATCAGCCACTTTCAAAAATAGCGCCGCCACCATTGTGCCAGTTGCATTTTGCTAACTGCTTGAGGAGCGAGTGGTGGTGCTGTGACTGAATGCAGGTGTTTTGTTTACAAGATAGCGAGTGGAACCCCTAGAGGTTTTCAAAATGTTGTTGTACCACAGTAGGGTAAAATCATGTTTATGACATTTTTAAATGTGGTGCAACAACATTTTGAAAGTCACTGATTTCCATACACAACAAGGGCTGACTATACACTATAGAAACCTTTAAATACTTGAGAGGAATAAACAGAGGGGTCAGCAACCAGGGGCACAACCATAAGCTGGCTGGGGTAGATTCAGGAAGAACACAAGAAAATGCTATACTTCTTCATGGAAAAAGTGGTGGACTGAGTAGCAGTTTGCCCAGCTAGATGGTAAATGCTGAGAAAATGATATGTTTCTTTGAATTCAGTGTACTTCATTTGATTTTCATATGAAAGACAACACACGACAAAACACTATAACATGAACACTACAACACATCAATATCCCTGACATGTACCCACCCGGCTACGGAGCAAATTCACGTACAACACAGTAGTAATGAAACAAGTGTGATTTCACAGGCACCCACAAATTCATCAAAGTTAGCCAGTGGTGTGTGTAAATTATAGCTTTACAGACAATTATATGTTTCTAGAGAGCATGGGATTGTTCTAAGAGACCGATGAAAGCAAAGGAAAGGAAGGGGTTGGGAATGGTGGGAAGGGATTTATCTGCCACTAGGGCATTGGCCAAGGCACGTACAATGATTATATAACACTAAGGAATATACAACATTAGTGGTGATAAAAAAAGAAAAAAAAAACAGATAGCAAGTAAAATCTTCTACTTAGCATAAAATACTGGTATATAAAGATAACACTTGTAAAGATAGCACAGTCAAAAGATATCACTTGTGAGCCAGCCCATCAGTGCAGTGGTAGCGGTGGTCCAAGTCTGGAAATGAACTCAAGTCACTGGGGACCAGCCAGAGGGAGGAGGATTGAGCATCCCAGAGGACGCTCTCCCCCTCCAGGGAGGGAGGGTTGTAGCTGCTGCCTCATGATTGCCACCTGGGTGACTGCAGGTGGTGATGCAGGCTAGGGCACAGAATCAGGGAGTGTAGGCACCAGTGGACTTGAATGCATGGCATACATCTGGTGTGTGTGTGACATGCAGCTCATAGCCAGTCGACATCAAAAAAAGAATGAAAGATCCTCTTGCTGGCAGAATGACACCACTCCCCAGGCCCCATGCCACGCCACGCCACTGGCCTTGGTACCCTGACTCTGAACCGAGCATTGACCTACAGCGGGGGTAAGGCCTGCACCATCAACCCTGGCCTGGGGGATAAGCTAGGGAGAAACAAGGAGTCAGAAGGTAACTCCAGGAGAAGACAGGGGATGGGGCTGGGAGTGGGAGACAGCTGAAGAGGGCAGGCTGGGGAGGGGGAGCAAAAAATAAAATATATTACTTGTTAATGATGTCACAGTCAAAAGATGTTACAAGTTAATGTCACACTTGGAAGACGTCGCTAGTTAATGATGTCACACTCAGATGATATCACTATTTCACAAGTTAAAGATGTCATACTCACTATTGCTGATTAGCCAGTTACACTTGACATTCTTAATGGCATTTCCTCATGCCAAAAATGCTGAAATGCTGCTTGGGATTTGACTGTACGTGAAATGCAACACAGTGTTGTATACATCCAGTATTTGATGGCCTAATAGAAGATACCAGAACTAAATCTACATTTTTTTGTACTTGACCCCTATGGACTTCACTCATGGCTTTGCAATTTGTGAGGTTAGAGGTCAAGTACAACTTATGACGATAGTTGTGATATCTGATTTCTTCTATTGTCACCACATATCCCATATTCATACAATGTATGCTAGAGTTAAACTTAACAGATAATTGATTTATTTGAGCTGCTTAAGCATTCTAACTATAAATAATTTATCCTCACTTTGACCATTTATTCTCACTTTAGACTGGTCACAAAGGAACCCTAAACCAATGGGAGAGCAACTTGGTAAATTCCTGATGCCATCACAATGACCTTTATGCACTCAAAACAGAGTAGTGAAAACAGAAACAGTTAAATCTTCATAGAACATAAATTTACAAGTTTTATAGTTTAAAAATAAATTGTATAAATTATACATGCACTAGCCTAACTCAGAATAAGTCATTTATTGCCACATGTGAGGGGGAGGAATTACAAAACTCACTTGAGTTATTGTTCTGAATCCTCACATGTGATGATGAATGGCATATTCTGAACCAGCCCATTGCATATTCCATGTCTGTGTCTGCCTGTCTGCCTGCCTGCCTATCTATCTATCTATCTATCTATCTTCTACCTACCGACAGCTTCTATCTATCTATCTATCTATCTATCTATCTATCTATCTATCTATCTATCTATCTATCTATCTATCTAACTAACAGTACATACCTATTCATCTATCTATCTATCTATCTATCTATCTATCTATCTATCTATCTATATACAGTATCTATCACCTTTAATTAGATGGGGTGAGAAACTATTACATTACAATATGTAAGTTCTATAAATAAATAAAACAATTTATGTTTTATTAAGCAGTTGTGAAGACATGGTCTACTTTCTATTGTTTTCTGGGAGAAAAATAAATAAAAATAATTATGTTTGTAAAGAAGATATTTTCTCTGTTGAAGAGAGATGCAGAATTGCAACATAAAGGATGAATGACGGGGTTAAACATTAATGATGACATGTATCTATCCCAGGCTAGATGTGTATCACGTTTCTCAAACAAGTGCTTTTACTCTTGAACTAAAAACCTTTTGCATTCCATAGGAGAGAAGCATTTTTAAAAGTACAAATAAATATTTGCAGAAGGAATATTTTAGGGAATGTTCATAGCCTGTTTTATATTTATGCAATTATTGTGTTATTCTACATTCCTTTAAGGACTTGTCTGTATTTCAGGGTGTCTTCAGAAGAAGAGCTATTCTTTGCAAAATACAAAGTGGGGGCATGATTGAGTCCTGTAAGTACCTCACGGGGAGGGTGAACAAGGTGCAGGAGGAGAGTCCCTTTCACAGAAGGAGGAGGAGCACCAGAACATAGGGAGATGCTATGAAGCTTGGGGTGGTTGTTTAAGAGGCATGTGAGGAAATACTTCAACACAGGAAGGGTGATAGACACCTGGAACAGCCTGTCAGGAGAGATGGTGGAGGCAAAGACAGTCAGGAGCTTAAAGCATGTGTGGGATGGGCACATGGGTATAATGGATGGAGGAAAGGGAGGAGGGAGGGACGCCTGTGACCAAACAGAGTCCAGGATGTAATAATAGGCAAGGAAAAATAGGCAGACTATTCATGGGCTTACCGATCCATTTCTGCTGACACATTCTATGTTTCTATGTTTCTAATAACTAAAACTTGTATTGAAACACATAACTGTCACAGTGACTGCAGCAACCTCGGAGATAATCCCACATTCTCAGCATCATGCCACATCCCCCATGCTGTTCTGGCACAGAGGGGGAATTTTCCAAAGGAATTTATACAAAAAAGGTTAAGAAAAGGGTGACCCGGTACACAACAGTACCACTACCACTCCTTATACCTGCGACCATGGTTTAGGAATGGACTCAGGTCATAATGGCACTGGCCGGAGGAGGGAGGAATGAGCATAGCAAAGGACAGCTCTCCTCCCTCTGGGAGGGGGGCATGCTGCACCCTACTGCTTGACTCCCACCTAGTGGAGGACAGGTGGTAGTACAGCAGGCACACATTACAGAGGAAAGGACTATCGCTGGATGCCAACGTGTGGCACATATGTGTAAGCATCACTGAACATCAACACCCTGAAGAGGAAACATTAGGGAAAAACTTGATCTGCCAGAGTCAATGCCACCATCTTCCCAGGTCCATGCACAACTGACATTGCTGGCCACCATTCACCACAGTGGTCTGGGGTAAGTGGTGGTTAACCTGTAAATCCACAAGAACATTGGTGATGGAGCTGGCAGGTGGCGCCATCGGGAAAAGGGTAAAGTAGGGGCTGAGAAGCAGAAAAAAACAAAACAATGGAAAAAATGTGAAAATTCCTCATTAACCCAGTGTGGGGCTCTGATTTCAGTGTAGTGTTTCATTCTATTTCATGTGGCTCTTTTCCTCCTCTGTTCCTCTCTTTTGTCCCCTTTGGTTTACCTGCTTTCGTTTGAAGAAAATGCCATTGATAGCATCACTGGTAAAGCCTTTAAAAGGCTAGTGAGACATAGAAACACAATTCTAAACTTCTTTTGAACACTCAGAATAGTTAATTATTTTTGTTATCATTATCTGACATTTCAACTCTTTCAACAGTTAGTACACCCAAAGAGAAGAAAAGTGAATAGTCACTAAGCACGTCAACTTTCCATCACATGAATGCACACTGATTCTCACATTGTGGAAGAAAAATGAGGCAAAATGCAGGACATGTCATCAAATCTTAGAGAAGGAATCACGGCACATGGTGGACATTTGCGATTTTATGTTCCTGAAGTTTTGTTCTCAAAGTTTGCTGCTCATTACTTATTGTTTGTTTGTAATGTTTGACCAGGAAAGGCACACTAAGCTGTGACAGGTTGTTTCCAGGTGCACACTGTGCATCCTGAGGCGTGGGTTGTATGGACCTGTTTTATTAATGGGGGAACTTTGGCCCTGACACCAGGGGGAAATCCCCCTGCTCTTCATCAGTAAGTGCCATGGGATCTCTTTCTCCCACCTGGACAGTGGCCAGAGATGGGCAGAAGGGACCTCAATTTAACATCTCATCCAAAGGACAGCACCTCACCAGTGCTGCACCCCCCTCATATTGCACTGCAGTGTCAGTTACGGGTATTACCCCAAGTGCCAGGTGTGAGGCTAGAACCCACAACCTTCTGATCTTCTGGCCAAAATGGTGAGCATACTACCCACTGAGCTACTGGTACTAACCATCATATATGAATTTCTTTCCATTCTGTGTTTTTTCTCCTCCATCTCCTGGCCCTATGGCACCCCCAGCCCCATCACTGACCTTCTCGTGGACTTACCACTTATCCATCACTTACCCAGGACCCCACATGGTGGTGGTGGTGGTTGGCCTGCCATGTCAGTCATGTGGTGCCTGCAGGGGATGCTGGATCAGACTGGGATATTTTACACCAGTTATATCCCAGGGTGCTGGTGTAGAGTGATGTGCATGTAAGTGCACAATGGCACACAAGTGTTACGGCACCTAACTGTAGTCCATTCCCCTGTTGATGTATTTACATGTGCTGCCACCTGGCCTGCACCAGAGGGCAATCATGCAGTGAGAAGAGGCATGGAGTCCCCTTCCCTGAGAGATGAGTACTGTTCCTGGAATGCTCAATCCTCCCTCCCCAGGCTGGTCCCAGATGGCCCATGATCATTCCCAAACATGGTTCACCAGCATCACAAGTGGCAGCCTTACTGCTCCCTGTTGGGCTGGCTAATATGACTTTTTACAATAAAAAAATCATAGTGTAGGATATGATGCTTTCTAATCAGTTTGACATTATGTCCCTGTAACTCCTGGGTGATTTTCTGGTTCATTGCACTACTTTATAAAATGACACAGAGAATTCCTGTAGTGTGATGGGTGGAATAAGATTACATGATGGTGCAGTAATTCTGCTTACTTCATGTCTTTTAAACCAACATAGTAATACAACACTTTAAAAGTGGAGTGAACTCTAGGTCCATGGAAACACAGATTCTGGGGGCAAGAAAAGACCCAGAGGTTCATGCAGTCTGCCCATTTCCCTGCCTTGCTCCACACACAGCTTAATGCCAGTCTGGATTTAGAGATCCAGTATCCCTAGCAACAGGTGGGACCCCATTTCCCCAGGTATCTCTACCCCTCGTCTATCTGTTGTCCCACTATTCTCCAATATCTTTCCCACCAACATTTAAATCCTGTCACAGTCTGTTCTTTTTTGGGATCTACTACAGAATCCCAACAAACACCTGCCCGACTTCACAATCTCAACAATCAATAAATCGACAACAACAATATCCCGACAAACAAGTGGTTGTGGGGGGGGGGGCAGAGTCCCCCCCGCCCCCCCCGGACTAAATCTAGCAAACTCCTGGTCACTGACATTCTGGAGAATTGTCGGGATTGTAAACCTGTCAGGCAACTGCATGTCGGCAAACTATGTCAGCCAGTCGCCTGTCAGGCAAGTGTTTGTCAGCAAACGATGTCAGGCTGTCGCCTGTCGGCAAGTGTTTGTCGGGCTGTTGTAGGACTCCTCCCCCCCTTTTTTTTTTTCAAATATAGTTTATAGGTTTGCCAAATACAACAAATAAGACAATCATTTATAATGCACTTTAACAGCTGCATGTCAGATCGGCAAATCACATTGTAAATGAAACTAAATAAAATTAACAGTGGCTGTTAAAAACTGTACAAAATGAACAATAAGAGATAGAATTATGTGCTGCTTGAAAGCAGTATAGTGCTGTGGTTTAGGGGCACTAAGCTGCAAACATAGAGACCTGGGTTTGAATCTCACAGCTCCCACTTGCATACTGTGTGACCCTGTGCAAGTCATTTAACTTCCTTGTGCTTGCAGGTCGCACCTGTAAACAAGCTTTGACTTGGTGTGCCTTTACTGGTTAAGCAATTCCCCCAATTTATCATGTCTTTGTAGGGAATTTTATATTTCAGTTGAGAAACTATAGTTGAGTGCTAGCTGTTTTTACAATTCCATGAGTGTACATTATGTTAGAGCCCCCTGAAGGTGAATTTGGGAGGGATGATTTTGTGTTTACTCCTCAAGAGCTGACCATACCCTAATGAATATGTGCATACATTCACGTGTTCTATATATAGTTGTGTCATAGGACATACATTCCATCAGGGTCCTTATCCAGGCCATCACTGAGGGTGGGCCAGCACTCTTCCTATTTTTGAGGATACCCAATTTAGCAACTTTGATGGCCAGAGATATCAATTTAATATTTGCTGCTGTCATGTCTTCTTCAGACCAGTCTCCCAGTATGACTGCCCTGGGTGAAATTTGTACTTGTATACCTAAAATGTCTGATAATCTTTTTTCTCTAAATTTGTCCAATACTTTGCTAACTGAGGACAGGTGTACATCATATGTAGCGTAAGTACATGCCCTTGTGCACAGTAGGGACATTTGCCATCATATATTGTGGAGAATGTCTTTAATCTGGCTGGTGTGTAATACACTTTCCACAAGATCATGAACTGTATTAGTTTAAGCTTGCTCTGTATAGGCTTGCACCAGTCACCCTCCTGTATTTCTTCCCAGTCCTCTAGGGATATCTCAATGCTCAGCAGTTCCTCTCACTTTTTCCTGTTATGATCACTGTTGGCTACCATAGAGCTCGTAAGATTTTTATATAGCACAGTGACAAACCAGTTTGTATCCCCTGAACTAGCCAGTATACATGCCACCCCAGAGAGCTCCTGTAACTTATATGAAACTCCCAGCCTACCAGCCAGGAAGTGTTTCACTTGCATATACATAAATCTGTGGCGGGAAAGTATTCCAAACTTCCTGAAGAGCTTCAAATGTCAGCAGTGAGCCCCCTTCATAGATGTGGCCAGCATAGCTATACCTTTTTCCTCCCATATCTTGAAACTAGGGTCATTTAAGAATTTCAGGAATAATGGATTGTTCCCGAGTAGGGCAAGAACTGTATTCTTTGCCTGCACTTCCTTATATCCGTGTACTTCATGCCATAACTGACTAATGACCTGGTTGTCCTTAACACCACTTCTGTTATTTCGTGATATGCAGTATAAGAGGTGTGTGAATCTTTGTCTGACTGTCCATTCCCTTTACAGCATGATGCCTTTGTTCAGACAGTGCACATCATGCCATCCCCCAAGACTGCCCACCTGTGCAGCCACAGTCTGTTCTTTAACCACCTCTCTGGTCAGCCTATTCCATTCGTCCACCACCCACTCCGTGAAGAAGTACTTCTTCACATCCCTCCTGAATCTCTACTTACCAGTCTCCACCCATATCCTTTAGTCACTGTGTTCTCATTCCTCAAGAATAAGTCTTTATAATCCAGCAGGTTAATTCCGTGCAAGGACTTGTGTTTCATTTATATCCCTCTTTTCCCCCCCCCCGGCCTCCAGTGTACACATGTTAAGGTCTACTGATCTTTCCATATATAGTCTCCCTACTGCCTCTGGATCATCTTCATGGCCTCCTTTGTACAGTCTCTATCTAGTCCCCATCCTTCTTGAGGTGTGAACTGCAGAAGTGCACACAGTACTCCTGGTGTGGCCTTACCAGCGATCTGTACAGAGGCAGTGTCACCTCCTCCCTCCTACTTTCAAATCCTCTTCCTATATGTCCCAGTATCCAGTTTGCCTTCCCATTTGCTTTGCTGCACTGTGAAGTGGACCTGAGGCTGTCACTAATGATGACCCCCAGGTCTCTTTCCTCAGTTGTCTGCACCACCTTTACTCCCCCCCCTACCATCCAGTAGTCTGTTTTGGGGTTCTTTCTACCGTGTGAATCACTTTTTACTTTTTTGAATTGAACTTTGGTTGCCATAATCTGGACCAGTTTTCCAGTTTTTCTGGGTCTCTTTTTTGTGGGATGCAGACAGGGAGTTCCAGTCCCTCATCCTCCGACCCTATAATTGGGGCATCATGGTCCCTGTTGGCTCCTGATTTTTTTGCTGTTTTTCCCCGAGCCCACAACCATGAAATGGGTGAAGCAGCTGGCTATGCCTCCGCAGAGGCAGCCTAACACCCTGGACATGGGCCCTCCCCATTCTTGGTGTCGTGCCTGTGCTAACAGCCAGTCACCACTGGGTGTCAGTCTGCAGCATGCTGTGTGATCCCCCCTCCCCCGAGGAAGGAGAGCTGTCTACGGATGTTCAATCCTTCCTCACTCCGCTGACCCCCTGAACAACCCAAGTCCATTCCCGAACTCAGGTCGCCGGCATGGTGTGAAGTATGGCATCCAGCACCTCAACCCTCAGCACCCCTGGGCCAGCTATCCAGGTCTCTTTTCATTTGTCTCCTTCCTCAGTGCTCACTCTCCCACGTATTTTTGTATCATCAGCAAAGAGACTTGCCTTTATTCTGGATTCTATCACCTCTATCACAAATAAAGATGTTAAAGAGCACCAGTCCCTGAACCAGTCCCTAAGGTACCCTGCTCATGACTCCCCTGGGCACTGGGTGCACCCTATTCATGATCACCCTCTGCATGCTGCCCCCTGGCCAGTTCTCTTTGCACCAGGTCAGTTTGTTCTCTATCCCAGGTCACCCACCTTTTCTACTAGCCTTCTGCAGGGGTTGAAATTGACACTGGCACACTAGCCAAACACTGGTAGATTTTGTATCGGACTAGTTACATTTGACTTTACAAGCCCTGCTGATGGGTATTGCAGAAGGTAACATTTCAGTAAGTATAGCAGTTGATCCAGTGGATAAGTCTATGGGACCAGTGGATTTTCCCAGTCACTAGCCCTGCTGGTCAGTGACTACAAAACAATTTAATTTTGACCCACTGCTTCTGTGTGGAACAACTGAAAGTCATGCTAAAGACAAGGTACAACACATCCACTGCTTGACCCCTGGCCACTGCCTTTGTGACACAACTAAAGAAGTCAGTCAGGTCAATTTGGCAAGATTACTGTGCTACAGACCTGTGCTACCTTCTGTCCAGCTACCCATTTGCTTCTAAGAATTTCACTATCTGTTCCTTAACTATACTGAGGTTGGACTGACCCATCTCTAAATTCCTGGGTCATACCTATTCTCACAGTTTGGGGGGGTCCTGGATGCTCACCCTGGCCTGCCAACTGACCAGTTAAACAATGGAGGAGTCTTACTTCCGTAGCACTAAAAAGGTCAAGGAAGACTCAGACTCCTTTATAGTACTGGTAATAATTTATTAATGACATAGGGTAAATGTGCCACCTCTTTTCCACAAAAAGCCATTGTTTTGTGGCCATTGGCTGCTTCCTCCGTGTCCATGGTGGTCACAGTGCTATATGCTCTCAGGCTGTCAAACCTTATATGTTGGTATATTCCTTAAAGCATCCTGAGTTCTCAGAAAGGTTTGCTTAGCCACATCAGTATTTCAATATTTTTCAGCTTGAGATATCTCCCACTGCTGCCTGTAGAAATACAGAATTTGTCACCAGAGAAGGACCACTTGGCTCACCCAGTCTGCCCATTTTTCCCTGCCTGCAGTATCACCGCAGACCCTATCTGATCTCCAGCTCTTCCTCCTTCCCCCCTTCCTTTCTACCAAAATTCCATTATTCCTATCCCATGCATTCTAGAATCCCACCACTGTTTTTGCCCCCACCGCCTCCACTGGAAGGCTGTTCCAGGAATCCACAACACTTTCTGGGAAGAAGCAGTTCCTCACATCTCTCCTGAATCTACCCCCTTCCAGCTTCACAGCATGTCCTCTTGTTCTTGAGTTCCTTTTTTTCTGAAAAATACTTCCTTATTGTGCCTTATTTACCCTTGTGAGGTATTTAAAGGTCTCTATCATATCTCCCTGCTCCCTCCTGTCTTCCTGAGTGTACATATTGAGGTCCTTTAGTCTCCCCTCATAGGGTTTTTGGTGCAGACCCTGTGCCATTTTAGTTGCCCTCTTCTGGACCACCTCCACTCTGTCTGTGTCCTTCTGGAGATGTGGTGCTCAATTTTCAAAGCCCCCAAGAATGCCGCCAGCCCCTTGTGTGCCGATCGTTTGGCACGCAGGGTTTGCAGTATTTTCCCACCCGGTGATTGGGATTTTCAATCCCAAAAGCCAAATGCTGCAAGTCAGACCAGTGTTTCCCTGGTCTAACTTGTGCTATTTGGGGACCCTTTTTATGGGGCTTGTGCCAAATCTTTGGCGCAAGCTGCTTTAAAATAAGGAAACTGTCACGACTGCATCCAGTGTGCTAAAATTAGGTGCATCTGCGTCAAAGGAGTTTGGCACAGCTGCAATAAAAAACTGGTGTGACACAAGCCCTGCATCACTCTTTGAAAATTGAGCCTCTGATCTCCAGAGCTGAACACAGTACTATAGGTGGGGTCTTACCAGTGATTTATACAGGGGCAACACCACCTCCCTCTTTCTGCTGGTGATGCCCCTCACTATGTACCACAGCATCCCGCTAGCACTTCTAACTGGCTTGTTTCACTGCCTGGCCACATTTAGGTTGTCCAGTATGATTATCTCAGATCTTGTTCCTGCTTGGTGGTCGTCGATACCACTCCACCTATTTTTTACTCTTCCCCCAGGGTTTCTGTGCCGTAAGAGCATTATTTTACATGTACTACCCCCCCACTACTTTACTCAGTTAGCACCCCTAGCCCCCATACCGTGCACACACTCAAACATTTAGAAATGGTACCACTCCTAGCTTTGGGAATGTATAGCAGGCTTATTCTTCTAGAGATCAAGGGGCGTGGGGTATACAAAAACATAACCATTAATATTTACAAACCAGGTCCTGCTGAGAGATTTTTTGCTAGACATATGCTAGAGCTATCTTCTGGAGGGGTATCCAGTAAATCCAAACACAGGAAGCAATAACATGACTGTCCAGACCATAGTTGGGGTTCTAGAGTGGGACTTTATTCGAAAGATGTTCTTTAAAGCAAGGGAGGACCCCCAAGGTTTACACATCTTGGCACTTAGACTTGCAGAACACAAAAATTGAGCTGTATCTGACAGAAACTCTTTGTATTCCCACTGCAGTAGGACATAGGACACTTGCACTTGGTGTTCCCACATGTCGTAGGACACAGAACAACTTGGATTTGTATTCCCACTTGTCGTAGGACATAGAACACTTGCACTTGGTATTCCCACATGTTGTTGGACATAGAACATTAGTTTCAGTGGCATATTGGCAACAACTGAAACCACACTTGGCTAGAACTAGCACCATTCTTCCATATCCAGAGAAGAAACTGTAACCCACTCAAGGGGGTAAAAATCCTGTTCAGACATTTGGCCATTTGTCTAAAGTAACCAGGCGCCCTTACTGAACCTGTTAGTCCTGAACTGGTTACTCCATATGGGGGTCTTCCCACCCTTTGCTCCCAAATTCATACTCAGCCATTCTTTCAGAGTTTCACCTTAAACATTTGAAATGCCTTTTGAATTGTTTTTGAATAAAACTTGACATTCAGCATTCAAATTCACTACCTCGGTAGAGTAAAGGTAAAAGTCTCGAATAGTGTGATATAGTCATACCTCTGGACATCACATACCTCAGCCAACTTTACTTCAAAACACAGATTTGCATGTCTGCACTTACAGGAAAAATGTTGTGCCTTCCCTTTAGGCATGGAACACAACAGAACAGGTACTTGTTTCCTCTAGCAAAAGTCAGAATTCACCAACTGTTAGACATTTCAGGCAGCTTCAAAACATCCTGGACCAAACAGGGGATTGCCCCTTGGATCCACCAACTAGCAGTCCTTTTCACCCCTCCAGGGATGATAATCAGGAAATCCTGCTGTAGAAAAGGTCTCCACCACTTCACGTGACAAGCTGGAGAGTACCAGAACTAGGGTGAGAATTCAGGGCTCTCAACTCAGAGCCCATCGGCAGAGCAGCTCTCTCTCCCTCACTCCAACTCTAAACACTGACTCTAACTGATTCCCTTCTCAACATTCTATCTCCTACCTCAACAGCTGACACAAGAGTTATGCTGCTGCGAGAGTTCCAGATGAGCTCATAACTTCAGTCTCAGCTGGAGCCAAGTAAACAGAAGGGTGAGCAGGTGAACAAACATTTAACTAGTTAATCACCAGCTGCCTCTCCCTGCCTAGCACTGTTACTGAGGGGATTCTAGTAAACCCAGGGGACTGGGTGGTTACATACACTTTTTCAAACTGAAACCCAGCTGCCATACCCTTGACCACTCCTCTAGGTTTCTCAGGTCTCTGCTTATCCTTTCCACACCCACCCACCCCGAAGTGTCCTTCCTATTGCAGATTTTGGTGTCATCTGCAAAGAGGAAGACCTTCCCTTCCAGCTTCTCTGCAATATCACTTAGAAAGACATTAAATTCTCAAGGCTTTTGGTGGCCCACTCACCAATCTGCCCTGGCTAGTAGTGACCCAGGGCAGAGTGGTTAGTGGGCCATCAGAAATGCCATGAAATGTTGGCTTTTGTGGAAAAGAGGTGGCACATTTAACCTATGTCATTAATAAAATAATTTGCCAGTACAATATAGGGGTCTGGCTCATACTTGTTCCCACTTTTGTGAAGGACCACCACATTAGCCAGCCTCCAGTCTTCTAAAACCACCTTCAGTCTCCAGGGAACAATTAAACAGATTTACCAACAGTGCTACCAGTGTCTGCCCCACCTCCTTCAGCCCTCTAGGGTGCAGACCGTCAGAGCATAGTACATTGTCCACTTTCAGGGTTTCGAGGGCTCTAAGCACCTGTTCTTCTGAGACTGATCCTAATTCCAGTCCTCTCACTCCCTTCTGTTTGACCTGCACTCCACACTACAGCAGTGCCCTCCCCCCAACCACTCCGTGCTAGTCAGTGTGATTGTCGGTGCTTGTCAGTGTACCTGCAAAAGCAACAGAAAGCATCAGGACCTGAGCAAGGGAACTTTGCAGTCTTTTTTGTGATTGTTGATGGGTTTACTCACATTAATCTTCTGGCTGACTGTAGTGCACTGGTGCAGGGTGAAACCCCACCTGGACATTAATCATTCCACCCGCTCCTGGCTGACCTGAAAATCACTAGTGGAAATTAGTAATGTGGCTTTTAAAATAATTGCTTTTTGGGTGACTTGTAGATACTGCTCTTGCTGGTCCGCAACCTAGGCAGTTAGATTGTTTTTCTCTGTTTTGATAGGTTGTAGTGTTGTTCGGATAGCGCCACCGTGGATCCGCCAGTGATCCGGTGGGTGGCGACACTATTTGAGTGGGATCTGGCCTGGGATCTGGCCGATAGAGGTCAGATCCTGGGTCAGATCCTGCATTATTCAGTCATCGGATCCCAGTGCCGGATCCAGGGATCCGATACTGGATACCTGGATCCAGCACCGGATCCCTGGATCTGACCATCGGATAATGTGGGATCTGACCATGGATCTGACAGCTGGATCCACAGGTAGATAGGGGTGGGATCCAGCAGATCCACTGTCCTACTGCAAAGGGCAGGTATTTGGTGGATCCGGATCGGTGCGGATCCATCTGAGCACCACTAGTAGGTTGCCTTTCTACCAGCACCATCAAGACATCTTGGGATTGATTTTCAAAGGGCCGAGAATGACACAAGGTGCTTGCACCAGAAAAGAATGACACAAGGTGCAAGCTGCATCAAAATTTGCATCAATTCTGATTTTCTAACACTGCTTGCTTCAAAAGCAGAACTGCCTGCACCAAAGTGGCTTGCATCAGGCTTGTGTCAAAAAAATGGATGTACCACGTTGCAGTGGGGCTTGCATCAAAAAAATGATGCACCATCCCCTTGTTTTTTTGTTTTTCAAAGGTGGAAGCTGTTGACAATGTGCGGAAGATGTATGCTGCTGTTAGATTAGCCAGAGCTGGTCTAACTGACTCTGGAGCATATAAAGGTGAGGGTAGATTATGTAGGGGGTTGGTTACAAAGCCAATATTCCCTTGCAAGACTAGTTGGCAGTGTTCTGCGGGCATACCATGCCATTATCTTGGCCATTTCGTCTGTGGTAATTTTTGACTCAGCTTGCGTCATTTTTGTTCCATGCACCATTTTTTGACTCTGCTTCATTTTTTGACTCAACTTGCATCATTGCTAAACTCTGCTTTGCATCACTTTTCTCCATGCATGTGGTTTTTGACTCAGTTTGCTTCATATTTTTGACTCAGTTTGCTTCATTTTTTGACTCAACCTGCTTCATGTTTTTGGCTCAACTTGCAGTCTTTTTTGCTACATCTCACTCCACGGGCCTGATTCACAAAACTTCAGATTTGACGCAAGGTGCCTTTGTCAAACAGAACTGATGCAAGGGACACCTTGTGTCACAATGTGCAGAGTTCCTGATCAGGAAGCTCCCCTGCGCCAAAGCGGAGACCCTGTGCACCAGACCGGCCCTATGCCAGGTCTTCACCAAGCTTATGGTTGCACCAGGGTGCTAGGGTGCTTGCAGCAGACACAAGCTGCCATATCTCCAACAGGGAAATTCAGGAAACCCTCCCAGAAGGTACAAGGTCCAGGACAGTTAGACCAGCCAAGAGCTGGTCTAATGATCCATGTGCCACCTCCAGAGCCCTCCCTGGGTTGGAGGGAACATGTGCCACCACCAACCCAATGGCCTCCCATGACCCCACAATATACAAAGCCCTTTGTGGTGTGGTGCCTGCGGTGGTCCCCCTATGGTGCCCAGCATGCAGGTGCCCCCCCCAACAGACTGGCACAGCAGTGGCCCTTCTAAAGCCTCATTGGAGAGCTGGTGAAACACCTCCCATCATTAATCTGTGTCCCACAAGCCCTCCCCATGCACTGCCTCGTCCTCCATGACCCTGGCAGCCTCTCAGTAGGTCTCTGTGCCTGAGTGAAGACGCCGCATGACCACTGCAGACCTTGCGGCGAACCTCTCACTTGCACCATCTTTTTATCACAAGCTGTGGGACTTTTGCACTGGGACCCTACCTGATTGTGAATTGGGTGTAGAGTTCCTGGTGCACCCAGTGATTGGCACAAGCTGCCATTTGCCAGAGCTTGTGATGATCTTTCAGAATAGGGCCCTGTGCATTGTATTTTTGCCTTAGCTTTGTCCCATTCCCAGCTTGCGTCATTCTCACTCTGTGTGTTATATGTTGGATGCAGTGGGCCGCTTGTGTTATTTTGGGGGACTTTGCCACAGAGATTGCATTTCTTGCAAAATAGGGCGCACAGTGTTTGGTGCACCTAGACTGGATGCAAGGTGGATGTTTGACGCACCTTGCATTATTCTAAGGGCCCTTTGAAAATCCAGCCCCTTGTTTTTCTGTTGTGTTCAACCCAGTCAGCCTCAGAGACTTTGTCCTCCAGTTTTGCCAGCTTTTTCCTCCTTTCATATATTTGCTTCTCATCAGTTTTGAGGGGAATTGGAAACAGGGTGATTACTCTCAATGACAGCCTCCTTAGCAACCATGATTTAAACATAGAAACATAGACTTTGACGGCAGATAAGGACCGCTAGGCCCATCTAGTCTGCCCATTTCCCTACCTACAGGATAGGCTGCAGATCCTAGTTAACCAACAGCCTATTTCTTCCTACCCCCCACAAGAATTGCCTTATGTCTGTCCCATGCATTCTTGAATTCTCCCACAGTTTTAGACCCCACAAAGTCCACGACAAATTGCTTACACTTTGGTATTCTCATGTGCAGCTTTATGACCTGCAACCAATGGTAGTTTACTCACCTGGTAAAGGTGATTGTGGGGAATACACCTCTGAGACACTCCCCATTCATGACATCATGGGTTGTGTACACGTGATAGGTTGCTTGATGCACATGTGACTTGAAGAAAGTCCATCCCCCACCTGAGAGGGGGGTCTGCTCTCCTAAGGTCAGTTCGATGTATTCCAAATCTGTATCTGTAATAATAATCTGTTAATACCTTTTGCTGTTAATGAGTGTAGATATGTAATGACCACTTAGCGGTAGAAAATTGTTGTGTAACTTTATTTTGTTATTACACTATACATATAGACATCGATGACGTCCAAACCTGCTAATTTGTAATAGCAAGTATCATACATTCATATAATGTATGAAAACTTGTTGAGTATTTCACACGTCTGTTGGGCAGGATGTGGGGTACCTCAGAGATGTATCCCCCCACAATCACCTTTACAAGGTGAGTAAACTACCATTGTGGGGGATAATCTCTGAGGCACTCCCCATTCATGACATCTTGGGTCATTAAAAAGCAGTAATCCTCTGCTAGGGTGGGTCAGACATGCTGTCTTGTACCTAGTCCTTACATGCTGCTAAAGATTTCCTCTGCAGTATTTCCATTTTTCTTTGCCCAGGAAGTTGTGATTGCTCTGATTAGGGTTACCACCTGTCCTGATTTTCGCAGGACAGTCCTGATTTGGAGAGCTGTGTCCTGCAAAAAAACATGAAAAATACTACATGTCCTGACTTTATAGTAGAAAAAATATTTTCTAACTTTACATTAAATGTTACAAAAAACTATAATACCTTAACTAAATACCTTAAAATGATAAGAAACAATAGAAGCCACTAGGAAACTACAATACTTAGCCTTAATTCTGATTATATAGAGAAAACAAGTCTGTTGCATTGGCCGAGGTTACGTACTGTCCTGTGAAAAATCATGTTTCAGTAAGAAATGTCCCACTTTGGGCTTCTTAAAAGGTGGTAACCCTAGCTCTGATAGAGTGAGCCTTCAGATCTCTTGGTGCAGTTGAGTTATTCACCCTGTATGGTTCTGTGATTGCTGTTTTAAGGTACATGGTAATCAAAGATTTTGAAGCTGGTTTTCCTTTTCCATGCAGCATTACGAACAGTCTGTTTTGTATATTTCCTCTGTCCTTGATAGGAATGTGCTAAGTATCCTTTTCATACCCCGTATTTTAATCTGAGGGTTGTTTTGTATTTCCCACTGAGGGGTTCTGCAGATATTTCAATAGTTTGGTTGATGTGGACTGTCAATTATACTATTGGTCAGAATGACATTATAGGTCTAAGGGATATTCTGTCAGTGTAGCATGTTAGGAAAGGTAAAGGGAATTTCAGTTTACAGCTTAGTGCTTTAACCACTAGGCTACACAGTCTGCATGGGTCTGCATGAGTGTGCCTGTAGTTCTCCTCCATGTATGGCAGATGCTAGTGCCATCAGGGAGGGGAAAGTGTTAATGTCTGAGCCAAGCCTATGTCATGCACAGGGCCCTGTTTGCTCAAGAATGGTATGAGAGGTCTCATGTTGTACTTGGCCCATGGCACTATGTCTATCAATGATGACATTACTCCCAGTACTTGTGAAACTGCTTGAAGTTCTGGATTTCTGTGTTTCTGTAATTGTGTAGTCTGTGCAAAAATTGAGTGGACTTGGGCATTTAATGGGTTGCCGAGACCCAGATTTGTGTCGATCAGTGACCGTAGACTATCTATAGACTGGCTGGGGATGATGGGTAGGTTTCTGATAGGTTATTACACAGCTGTGATTTTGTAGGCAGTGTACTACTACATTTGTTCTCGAAAGGACTGTTGCACTGTTCTGGTCTTGATCAGCCGGTCATTCAATAGGGTATTACTTGTATGCCCTTAACTCTTTTACCATCGTGAACACGCTTGGGGTTGATGGTAGGTTGAATGGTAACACTTGTATTAGTATCATTTTCCCAATATGTGAAATCGACGGACTTTGTAGTGTGATGTATGTGTCCTACAAATGTAGTGAAGTTAGGTAATCTCCTGAGCTCATAACCATGAGGGTGGGCTCGATTGTTTCTATTTCTAGGGTTTGAATTGTACAGAATTGTTAAGGTCCAGAACTGGGCGTAGCCCTCTGGTCCCTTTTTGGGTACCTTGTCAAATATGGAGGATCCTCCTTTTCCCTGTTTTGCAATGTGTTACCCTGTCTATGGTCTTGTTGTACAGTAAGTCTAACAGTACTGTTTGGACTTGTGTCGGGGTAACGTGTTTTTTGGCACAGAAAATAGGACTAGAATGTTCCTTGTTGGTATGCGAGAAAGTTGTATCACATATCCTAGTCTTATTACTTGTAGGACCCACCTGCCTTGTGTGGTTTGCTCCCATGCTTGCATGAAGAGTAGTAGTTGGTCACCGACTGGAATGTTTTGGTATTGCTTGTAGCAATAGTAGCTGTTGTTTCATCTGGGTTCTGCGGGGGGAGTAGTTTCATCTACCTTGCTTGGGAACCCTTCTAGCTCGATATCTGATGCAAATATTTTTTGTGTGGGAATGGCTGCCTGTAGTAGTGTAGCCTGTAGTTGTAATTGCCCCGTCTTGTCTCGAAAGGACTGAGAATAGTATGTTTGTGTAACTGGCAGATAAGTGGATCTGTTTGACTGGTCTTTGGTATCTTATCCTCTTTTCCCTTGAGGTATCTTTCTAGACCTTAACCGAACAGTCTGTTTGACTCCTGTTTGCACTTGGTGGAGTTGAAATGTTGCTGTATTTCAGTGAGCTGGGGGCATAGGCGGTAGTTATCGCGGGATCTCCGTGATGGTGAGATCCCACTGTTTTGCCCCTCAGAAAGATGGCAGCCGAGGTCTCGCCAGCATTGGGAGTCAGTCAAAGGGCTGCTCCCATGTTGAGTGAGATCTCAGACCAGAAGAGATGAGGGGAAGAGAACGAGTCATTTGGGTATTTCTATGGACATGGGGGCCATAAAAAAACATTTTGGTTGGCTCCATGTTGGTCCACAGCCTTAAATACCCTGTACAGGGTACACTAGTAGCGTTGAGGTCGCGGAAAGCCGCATTTCAGTCAGGTTCCACCATGGAGCTAGATGCCGTTTGAATGGTGACATGCCACAGAGACTGGGATACCTGGAATGGAAGTAGGGCCACTGTCCTGCACTGAGACACTGCTCTAAGTGGTGCCAGGTTGATATTTGCCTTGCTCTCCTTGTACAGGTCATTTGATGAGCCTTTTTTTTTTTGGAAGCATTTGCTCCTGTAACTACTAGCAGGGGTATCCAGTTAGTCAATCTCCTTACATTATAAGGGCCAGTGGATACTTTATGGACATTTGCACCTGGAACCGCTAGCAGGGGTATACAGGGTGTCAAATCTCCTTACATTATAAGGCCCAGTGGATACTTTATGGATATTTGTACCTGGAACCACTAGCAGGGGTATCTAGGGTGCCAAATCTCCTTACATTATAAGGCCCAGTGGATATTTTATGGATGTTTGCACCTGGAACTGCTAGCATGGGTATTCAGGGTGTCAAATCTCCTTACATTATAAGGCCTAGTGAATACTTTATGAAAGTTTGCTCCTGGAACCGCTAGCAGGGGTATCCAGGGTGTCAGATCTTCTTACATTATAAGGTCCAGTGGATACTTTATGGACGTTTGCTCCAGGAACCGCTAGCAGGTGTACCAGGTAGCCATTTTCCTTACATTATAAGGCCCAGTGTATACTTTATGGTGGTTTGCTCCTGGAACTGCTAGCAGGGGCTTCCAGGTGGTCAGTCTCCTTACTTGTAACTTGCACTGTTCTACTTAAAAGCCTTGTAAACCAATGTTGTGATATACTCAGAAGCTATACATCATGCATTAGTTTTCTGTACTTTTTGCCTGGTATTTTCTAGTGGTATAAGCACAAACTGATAACCAGAATACTGGATCTTGATAGCATCCTGTATTTAGTGACAATTGTCCTATAATTTTTGTATGTATGGCTTATACTGAAATATTCTGAGTCTTACTTTTGCCTCTAGATTTGGTTAAATATGCTGGAGATGTACAGCAGGGTATGCTGCAACCTTGGTTCAGCTGCGGCTCTTTGTTTTGGCCCTGCAGTAAGCTGAGAAGGTACCATGAGAGGGTTTTTGTTTTTCATTCTTCCCCTGTGCAGTAATCAATAATGTTCTGCACTGTGCAGGCTATTGCTGAGCCTGTGCATTAAAGTGTGCACTGTCCCTTTAAATGTGATTAGAGTGAGTGAGGGGCTCAGTGTTATGCTGCCTTGCCCACAGCTGTGGTAATGGTGCTGCCCCCAATACATTTTCCCCATTGTTAATTGATTTGCAAATCATTGCCCTTACATTTAATTATTCACATTGTGGTCTGCTGTTGCAAATTGGTTGGTGCTTTTAACAAATGTGCTCTGTGCTGGTTGAACATTTATGAGCGTAGTTACGCTCTCTGCAAGATGGCAGCAGCAACTCTCAGTCACTCTCCTGTCTGGCAGCCACCTACACCCTTAATCCTGCATGGGTAAGGGGTCAGTGGAGAGCTTTTCCGAGATTGCAGCAGCAAGTCTCGCAATATTCTTTCTTGTGGCTGCCAATCTGGATAGGCAAGTTAGGTTAGTTTCTCAATGCTCCTCCTCCTCATGAGACCAACTTGTTTATGGTGTTTTGGTCAGGTAGATGGTAGAGGAGTTTCCTCTACCTTTTGATAGAAGAAGGAGGTGAGTTTAAAAGACATGATGTGTCATAAAAAGGTCTAGAGAACATGTCATTTTGAGGTGAGACACAGAGGGACTGAGAAATTGCTTCAGAGACTGTTGTGTAGTGATGTCTTGAGTGAGCACTTCAGGTGCTACTATGCTTGTAATGGTGAACTGTGGCACATTACTTAGTATTTTAGCATCTTTTAAATTTAGCATCCCTTAAATTTTAAAAATGTGTTAAATTATCTTGTTCCAGCCCTTTCTTTTTAAATTAATAGGACCAAGTCATGCATTCACATTGGTATGTATTACTTTTGTCACACACAGTATAGTAGCAGCTCCTTAATTAATATGTGATTGTGCCTTTAAGAGAGAAAAAGCAACTGAATATTAGTGAAAGAAATGACTATTAAAGTTCACTATTTCCCAAATAGTTATTTTAATCAAACCTCCTTGTATGTTCATCCAATACAGAACAGTGCTGTGTATCATTTTTGGCCATTTTTGTATGCCTTGGTTATCTCTGGGATAAAGTAAGCATGTGCCTTTGTGGGGGGGGGTGGCAGGCTACTTTAGCTAAAACTTGCCTTGGCTGTAGTAAACTGAGTGAGGGATATCTGCATTGCTGGCTGCTATTGTAATAGGATACAGTTTGGGGCAGAAGCATTTTTTGTTCTGTAAAACATGTTTCTTCAGTTCTCTCTCATGGTCAGTAAGTTAGGGGACTTTGCCTTGAGAAGCTGTAGCAATTGCTAGCTCCAGTCTCCACTGCAAGATATGTTGGATTTAGTCAAATCTAGTTTGTTTATCCTCATCTAAGATGGTGGCCGAAATCTCAGGAGATCTGAGAGCCAGTCAGCTTGCAGCTCTCATGTAGCAGGAGATTTGTAAACTGGAAAGAAGCGGGGAGGGGGGGTCATGCTGATAGGAATTGTTTGAGAAACTGGGGCCATAAAGAAACATTTGGATGGTTCCATTTTGATCCATAGAACTTCCTTTTCTCTGTGGGACTGTTTTTGCTGTGGAAAATAGCACAAGGTGGTTGCGGGTGCTTTGATTTAGCGCCACTGAACTCCAGTAATGTCTGAATCCAGCTCAGGCATTTTAAACATTTTCCAGTGCAAGGAAGCTTTTCTGGGTGAGTTTGAGAGCACCCTTTTTACAAGTTAGTGGGGCTAGCAGGGTCACCAGATTCTTGTTGGTGATTAATACAACTCAGGAACCAGGTTGATTATTTATTATATTACCTCATATAAATCACTGCATAGATTATGTGTTCAATTATGTGGGTCAGATATTATTTTAGTTCCTGGCAGCACTAGCAGGGGTGTTCAGATAGCTAATAATCTCTATAGTTGCACAATGCGATAATGTTCATAATTTGAATACTGTGCTGGCAATTTCTTAGCTAACATTTTCCTAGACAACCACGCTAGTAGAAGCTGAAAAGTACATTTCTCAAGACTGCCAGTTTTGTAATTTTAAACAGTTGCATATCTGCAGAAACATACTCTTGTGGTCTTGTTTGATCTTTGTTGTAGGATATTAATAAATAAAGCATGCCAGTGGCTTCTTACCTTAGTAATGAAGTTGTTCTTTATAATAAACATTTGTTCTTTACAAAAACACACTGGAGCTCTAGGGTGAGCTGCAGCCTGTTTTTGATGCACATAAGAACTGACCTTAGGAGAGCAGACCCCCCCTCAGGTGGGGGATGGACTTTCTTCAAGTCACATGTGCATCAAGCAACCTATCAGGTGTACACAACCCATGATGTCATGAATGGGGAGTGCCTCAGAGATTGTCCCCCACAATGACCTCTTCAGCCTGAATGAACAGCTCCACACCTTACTGATCTCAAAAGTTAACTGCACAGCCAGACCGTTTAGCAACTGAAGCCATGCTTGAATTAAAGTCATCCCCAATTAAAAGCTGCATCTAGAATGAAAATATTTTAATTGAAGCTGTGACATAAAAACAAGTATATGTGGTATTTACTACTAAATATGATGGGTATCGAGGAGGGGATACTGTCAGTCTGCTGCTCAGTACCTGGCTAGGGGAATCTGGTGATCATGCACCACTGTGTTTATTTATAAGGGCATGGTTTTGGAATTGGTAAAACCACTGCCACAGTGGCCTTTTAGTGCTTCCCATACCAAACAAATATACCAATGCAACCTGTATGCAAGGGAGTTCTCTCATTTGTGTGGGCACAGTGATGTATTCTGCGCGTTCATGCTATCCTCTGAGCACCACACACAGAGAAACTCTGAATCCGGCCCCCTCCTCATCTCACCATGCACAATCATGTTTTTGTGTTTACAATTTACATGTGTTCCCGAGGATGGATGGATGCAGGCTCAGAGATGAAGGGGACTTAAAATAGCAAGTGAAAAAAAACTAAAATGTGTTACGAATTATTTTCTACCTTTATAATACAATGCTTGTTTATGCAGTAAAGTAAATGGCTTTTCACCTTTACGTTTCAAACTACTAGTAGGAAGAATTCAGTAGAATTGGGGGATAGTGATATAAGAAAATCCCGACTACTTAAGAGCCCAATGTATTTCATTCAGAATCTATAGTTACTGCTATCTTTTTCAAAAAATAGACACTTCTTTTAGCAACAAATTGTGCCTTTTGTATGTTAGCAATATTGTGGCCTATCTGAATGATTTGCAACTTTTAAAAACAGTAATTGGCTTCTGTTTTCTTCTTCCCAAGTAAAATCTGATTGCAGAGAAAATATCACCTACTAACTAAAGCAAAAGCTCGTAAATTGTCAGAAATCCCATATGTTTATTACATCTAAAATACTTTTGTGCAAGAAAGCTGTATTTTTGCTATAAAGTCTATTTAGCATGCTCCCCAGTGAGTATGTAAATAGAATGGCTTAAAATGATTTGTTCCTCTGAGCAGCATTTTTTGGAGTGGGGGATACAATGGTTACTGGCTGTTTCTGATATTGATCACACACCGATACTACCCCAAGAAATTAAAACAATGTATAAGCAGTGTGATTATTACTCAGCCAGACTAGAGATTGTTATGCGTGTAAGTATCAAATGATCAGGAGAGGTGTGGCTATCTCCTATTCACGCTCCCCACTGGCCAGCTGTGAGCTCCCTGTGGGCCAGCACTCTGTTTAGAGAATAAAGTTAAACAGTGGTCTTCACACTGGGCAGATAGAGAAGGCAATGGGATAACAGCTCATATTGCCATGTTAAAATTGAAAGAGTAGGTATGTGACCTATGAGGGGGTCACCCTGTCAGTGGTAGTATGGCTTATCACAACTCAGACTATTTATGAAACCAAGAGCTCCCCCTTTTAAAATCACAGAATAAAGTAAGTAAGTAGGAAAATGGAATAACTTCAAAATGGTTTGAATGCTCCTTAGAGCAGCTTGGTGGGGGGGGGGGGCACCGGATACAGTCTGTGACTATAAAATCTGCAAACAGGTTTGGAGTTTACCACATAAATACACTGTCAGCCTTGCCAGTTAATATTTTCTGACTTCATAATACAAGGATTCTGCGGTTTTTTTTTTTTACCAATGGTTGGCAAGATAAAATTAAAATAATGTCTCTCATTAGCAAAGTAATGGTACTCAAAAACTGCACCAACAGCAATAAGCGTATGTACAACAAATGGCATGGGTGATGGGGTCTGGGTCTGGGGCAAACATTTCAGCACCACCCACCAAAGCATAAGACACAAAAATTGCAATGAAAAAAGTTTATTTTATTGCTCACATAAGTGCAAGTTACCTCTTGAAAGGGGTACCAGAGGACCCACAGTGATGGGGCAGGGGCATTCGCCCAAAAGAGGACCATCTAGAAAAGCGGAAAAATAGAAACAAAAAAAATCTATACTAAAAGATGGGGGGGGGGATAAAAGTTTTGCAAACAGAGATTTGAATGACCTGAAAACAAACTTGGTAGATGGCATGCCTACATTTAATAACGATGTCTGAGACTTCCGGTGACGTCACTCACCTAATGGCAGCCTAGTTTGATCGGCTCCCGAACCTCCCCAAGAGAATACCTCCAGAATCACAGCGGTAATGACTGAATTTTTTGGAATCAGCTCGGAGGCAACTGGAAATGCCTAAGAAAGGGGATTTAGCCAACACGAAACTGGACGACGAGCGGGATGACTGCGGATTGTCAGATGGAGACTCGGGTAGTGAAGGCTCGCAGGCCTCGGTCTCATCACGGCGCAGTAGATCCCAAGCTAGACAACCTCCCTTAACAATGATTCAAAGACAGATGTCTCTAATGCTCACAGAGTTAAGGGACTTTAGAAAAGAGATGAGGTCCAAGGCAACAGCTCTCCATATAGACATTTTGAAATTGGAAAAACAACACGAGGTGCTGGAGAGGCAGGCCACAGAAGTCGACTAGAGGGTAGATGCACTGAATATGCAGTCGTACAGCTACACCAAGAGGTACAGGGTCTGCAGGCGAGGGCGGAGGATGCAGAAAGCTGTAACCACTGAAATAATATCCAGATAGCGGGGGTCCCTGAAGGGATGGAGGGCCCTGACATGCTAGCCTTCACCCAGCAGTTGATTCGAGAGGCAGTAAAGATACCAGAAACACTCACCCTGGAGCTAGAGAGGGCGCACCGAACTCTAGGCCCCAAGCCTGCCCCTGGGGCTCACCCCCGCACTGTGCTGGTGCATTTTCTCTGTTTCCAGGAAAAGGAGATGGTTTTGCATTCTGCATGGAAACAAGGGACTGTGTTATACTGCTCACACCAGCTCTATTTAGAGAATGATTATGCCCCAGAAGTCATGACCAGGTGTAAGCAGTACATCCCAATCATGCGGGCCATAAAAGCAGCCAGATTTAGATTCCGTACACCATACCTGGCCAAGCTGGTAATTCAGTTTCCAGAAGGGGCCCAGTCATTTGAAACAGCAGCGGAGGTGGCAGTGGAGCTCAAAAAAAGGAACCATGAGGTAGTGCCGATCCAGGTTGCCCAAAGACCAACAATAGCTTCCAAGCTCTCACAACGAGTATGGAACTCTGGCCAAAGGGGCACTCATAGACAACAAGGGAAGGAAGTGATCCTACAGATGGCCAATACCCTTCATGGCCAGCCAAAGAATGCTTCTCCTGGTTACACCCTTCAAAGATGACCGGCCCTGGAACCCCACGCTGAGGACCACAGGATTAATATATGAATGGGGAAAAACTTTCTCTCCTAGGCACACCTAGGATTTCAGGACTGTACTGAATAAAGTCCGTGTAAAGGAGAAGAGCTGAACACTGGATGTTACCTCCCTCTTTCTAACTCTGCTCCGATGAACTTCAGAGACAGACAGACCTGCCTTACCCCAAAGATACAGATAAGTCCCAGTCTTACTAATTTTTCACTTTCTGCTCTAAATTAATCAACCCATGCTTAATACATCCATATTAACAAAGATCCCTAATACTAATGACTTTGACCCCCCCAAGTGTAAAGCAACACATTTTCAAAACTCATACAAATTTCCCCTCCTTGACCCCAGTATGCCTTTACACGGAGTACCAGCTTACACAGTAATGGAGGCATAACGGTGGGGCATCTTTCACTTTGCTTTACTGAATTAGACTGGGACAGCTGCATGTCAGCAAATGCTTACTAACAACTACCTTTCTGGAGGGGTGACTGGACTATAAACAGTCAAATGGCCATCCAACCCAATCCTAGCACAAGTTGGTAGAGTATATGGGGATAGGGGATGCACAGGGCAGACAGCCCTAGGTTTAAAGAGACCTGAAAGAAATAACACAACCCCTTCCCCCTCTTCCCTCATTAAAGGGGAAATAAGGATGGAGATGGCTGCGCCTATGGTTGCCCACCCATATCTGGCTGACTTAGGATGGTTTCACTCAGCGATGCATTTAATCAAACGGCCCCTATAACTATAGAGAGAGTCCAAAGGGGAGGAACAGGGAAGCCAGTGATGTCCTCAACCCTCTTTCTACCTTTCCCAACTTGCACCTTAATGTACTTGAAGGGTCCCTAACTCCATCAGGGGCACACAGTTACATGCATTGCGCTCGTAACAAGGCCAGGATGTCTGGGCACACTGATGGAAATTTCACAATCCGGTGGATGTTCAGGCTTCTTCTGTTGGCCCAGTTGGCACAAAGGTTTTCCTGGACTCACCAGATCGAGGAGGGAAACCCCCTCCCTGGTTTACTAGTTAGTTCTCAGGTTATGAATCAGTTCATTGTTGTCAACTTATATGTTAAGTGCCGAATGGCAACTGTTGTTCGATTTAGGATCCTCCCTATCCTCAACCCCAAAGGGTTGCATGTCCGGGATTCAGTAGACAGTCACAGGTTTCCATTAAATCAGATAAAAATGATAATAAAATGTACAGTTATTTGGAGGCTTGTAACACCCTCCCTGACGAGTTATGAATATGGCTGGGCAGCATTTAACATTATGTTCGCTGAATGTGAATGGCTTGGGGAGCCCCATTAAGAGGTCCAGAATTATTACTTTATCTTAAAAAAATGAAGGCAGATGTGGTCTATATGCAGGAGACACATATGACACAAATTGAGCATAAAACATTAAAGGGGAGGGGCTTCATGCAGATTTTCTCAGCAGTAATGGGGAAAGGGGGAAGGAAGCGAGGGGTCATACTGATCACAGCCCACACCCCATTCCGATTGACAAAGGAATGGGCAGACCTGGAGGGATGGTTAATAATTGTGCAGGGCAAGCTGCAAGAACAAGAGGTGACAATGGCTAATATCTATCTCTCCCCAGGTTCCAATACACTAACAATAACATTTTTACTTGATAAGGTGGTAACCATATCCAAAGGAACACTATTGTTAGCAGGAGACTTCGATATTGCTCCTAACCCCTCTCTAGATACCACTAGGACCCCTAAGGGCAAACAATCAGCCCCACACAAATTTTTTAAACATTTTGTTCGGGAGATAGGCTGGCTAGATGTGTGGCGGTCCCTCCATCCTAGGGTTAGGGGGTATTCATATTATTCTGCAATTCATGGTACCTATACCCTCATAGATCAATGCTACACACAAAAAGAAAACCTGGGAAAGTTGGTAGATACCAAAATGGGTGCCATAGCCCATGTGGATCATGCCTCGGTAGTGACCTCCTGACTTCTGGGGCCGGAGACACGTGGCACTAGATGGAGATTCAACCCGGCCCATCTCAAAAATGAACCCTTTCAAGAATTCCTGAGTGAAAAGATAGAGGAGGTCATGGGGATAACGTTGACCCAGATATTCCTGTAACCATTAGGTGGGACACCCTGAAAACATAGATACATAGATACATACATAGACAGTGTCGGCAGATAACAGTCCTTAGGGGTCACCTCATCAAACACACAGCCACATTGGCCAAAGCTAGGTAAGAGAGACAATCACAGCTTGAAAAGACTCTGCAATTTCTTCAGCATGCACACCAACAGGGGGATGATTCGGTACTGGCCCAGATTAAACAAACCAAAAAGGACCTAGATGCATTATGCACTCAACAGGCGGAAATGGCCTTGGCTTACCTGAGGCAAAGATACGGTGAGATTGGTCCAAGGGCCTCACACCTGCTGACTTACAGGCTATGCAAACAGCACAAACAGTCTATGATTGCAGTTATAAGAGACCCAAATACAGGGATCCATCTAACTAAACAAAGACATTACCCAGATCTTTACTCAATATTATAAGGATCTATACACCCCAGAACAGCAAGCAGACCCCAATTATACCAACAACTTTCTGGCCACACTTGACCTCCCCCAACTCACTGATGACCAACAGACCTCCCTAGTGGCGCCTATCTCCCAAATGGAGCTAAGTGTTGCTATAGCTAGATTCAAGGCACAGAAGACTTCAGGGCCTGATGGATATGGGGCAGAGTTTTATAAATGCATGGCCCAGCCTATATGTCACCTTTTGCTATCTGCCTTGAATGAGGTTGTACAGGGGGGTGCCCCCCCAAGCTGGTCATATGCTACAATTTCCCTCATCCCCAAACCAGATAAAGACCCCCTCCACTGTAGTTCCTATAGACCGATGTCGGTCCTCAATATGGACTACAAATATCTTACATCCATATTGGCCCGAAGACTGGTTGTTGTCCTGCTATCCCTGATAAATTTAGACCAAACAGGCTTTGTGAGTGCCAGATCCACTACAGACAACACCCTCAGAGCCCTACACCTGGTACACAAGATGCAGACTCGGGGGCTCCAACCACCCTTCTCAGCCTTGATGCCAAGAAGGCATTCGACCGAGTGTCATGGCCCTTTCTTCTCACCACCATGGCCAGAATGAACTTCCGCCCTCTTTTCATAGCCATAATCCGGGCTCTATACTCTTCCCCTCAAGCTTGCATAAAGGTCTCCGGCCACCACTCTGAGTATTTCCCTCTTCACAGAGAGACAAGACAGGGCTGTCCATTGTCACCGGGCCTTTTTGCTATCTTTATTGAACCCCTGGCATAGGCCATACGACTGGACCCAGGGGTGTCGGGGGTGCAGGTGGTGGGCACTGAGCATTGAATATGCTGTATGCTGATGATGTCCTGCTCTTTCTCTCTAACCCTACCCAATCTATCCCAGTGGTTTTCCATGTCCTGAAGGAGTACAGAACCTGCTCAGGATATAGGTTTAACATGAACAAAACGGATGCCCTTGTCTTTCATCTCGACCCCCCTGGCTGGATTAGAGAGAGGTACCCCTTTCAGTGGAACCTGGACAGACTGAAATATCTAGGCATCCACCTTTCACATAGGCCAGAGGATTCCTTGTGTTATAATTATGCCCCCTTCTACATGCAAATGAAGCAGGACCTGGAAAGATGGAGTCTCCTCCCCCTGAACTTGGTGCAGAGGGTTGAGATGTTACGACTGGTGGTCCTCCCGAGGGCCTTGTACCTATTTCAAAATGTACCCAACTTTCCGGTACAACTATTCCGAGAATGAAATGGAACCACCTCCAGATTCATATGGGCAGGCAAACGCCCAAGAATTAAATTCAACATGCTCACCCTGCCCAAATCTCAGGGGGGACTGGTGCTCCCGAATCTCAAACTATATTACTGGGCTTCCCACTCGACGTTTCTACTTAGACGCAGTATGGGTGCCACTCCAGCCCACTGGAGGGAAATAAAAGCAGATATACTCCCTCAGCTGGAGTGGGAAAGATTGATGTTTTACAGAACCCCCCCCCTTTGGGGCAATACTCCCCAAACCCCTGGATTAAACACCATGTACGAGTCTGGCACATCATTTATAAGTCCCTACAGCTCACCCCATACTTAATATGGCTATTCCCATTAGGATTCTTAGAGAATTTTTCCCCAGCACTGACTGACCACATATTTAGGGGCTGGAGGCATTTACATCTTACGAGTCTCACACAATTCATTAAAGGATCCCAGTTTAAAATGTTTTACGAGATTCGACAAGAATTTAACCTACGACAATCGGACTTCTTCCAGTTTTTACAAATCTGTCACTACTATGAAACCCTTCCAGTAGTAGTCCGTAACCCTGAGGGGCAACCTTAACTGATAAAATTGCTACAACAGGGTCTTCGAACAAATGGGCTACCACACGCCATTTCGATACTCTATAAATCCATAGTGGAAACAACTGGGGAAAACACCCGCACAATAATGGAGAGACGGAAATCAGAACTGGATCTCCGCCTTACCCAAGAAACATGGAGCATAACCTGTCTTGCATCCTCCAAACTCACTTGTTCCCATGCATGGCGGTTGTTCTCCTGACAACTCCTCATAAGATTTTTCCATACCCCAGCTGTAACCTCACACTTCAGTAGTACTAAGATTGCAGCATGTTGGCGCCTGTGTGGAGAAACCAGTGCCCACCACACACACATACTGTGGTCATGCCCTAAGCTGCAACCTTTCCTGGAGGACCTCCAAGGAGAGCTGGAGGAGGAGTTGTGGGGGTAAGGGTCACTCTGACCGGGGAGTTATTTATATTGCATGTCTTCCCAATGGAGCTGAGAGGCTCGTACAATGGTCACTTACTGGGGATTGTACTACTTGCCACGAAAAAGGCCATCACTATGTGCTGGCTCACCAGATCAGCACCCTCCATCGAAAATTGGAGGGCCCTGATTAACTGTATCTATAGGGCAGAGAGAATTACATACACCCTGAATGACAAAACAACACTTTGCTCTATGAAATGGAGTAGGTGGATAGTATATATAATGTCCAAGGATCCCGACTTTGTCCCCTAAAACAAAGTGACACACACCTCATGGCAACACCCTGGATGTGTCTGCACTCTTTCCCACTCAAGATATTAATATAGGTGGCTCTCACCTGAGGGAGATGGACTTACCCAGTATCAGGGAAGCCAGAGGGACCTAGGGGCTGCCCAGGGTGAAAGGAGGGAAAGGTCGGGAAGGATACTCAAATGATTGGAGACCTACATAGCCAATGAGATGACAGATGGGATGACCAGGACATAAAAATATGATCATAGAAAAACTGAAAGGAAATAAAAAATGAACTCTGTGTATAGTTATGATGGCACTCTTACAAATACTGGACCAATACATGTACTAGAATCCTATTAACATAGTAACAACTGCTTTTTAGTAATGTATGAAACTGACTGTGATAAAATGAAAATAATCAATAAAAAATATATTTACAAAAAAAAATGATTTCTACATTTAAAGGGACACTTTCGACCCTTTTTACATCGTATTATTTCTAGCTGAAAATACACTTTTTCTGATTGCTTACTTTCTCTAAATGTCATTGGTAATGCTGGTTGCTTTATTGGCTTCTTTTCTTAGTAGAACTGACATGCATGCTAATGAAATAATTATACCCAACCTTGTTGTGTTTCAAACCTTGAGCTACTCTTATTGCACACTTTCTGAACATTAGGAACACCCCTAAACAGTGCAGCCACTCAGGATCCTTTAGGCTCTTCTCCCCAACACCCCCCTCCATCATGAGTCACTAGACTGTATTGAGGGTGTTCCCAAGTCCAGGAAAGATGCAGTGGGTGTTAATCAAGGAATCTAAACAAATATTTTTTTTGTGTGGTAACACCAGTATGGTGGGCAGTCTGTTTTTAAAAAGTAAAAATGAATCCGAGTCGAACTACCAGTTACATCAGCAATCTCTACAGAATGTGGCTGACCATAACATGTATTTTTTTAGACTAGAGACACTTTGAGGTCTAAGGGAACTGATAGTGAGTGACCCTCTAATAGATGCATATAATTATAAAAAACATTCTAGACCAGAAATCTATATAAAAAGATAAGTTGCTTGTATGTTATAGCAATATTTTCTTGTGCACAGATACGTAAGATTAGGTGGGTAACTAAGAATTAGTAAATGCAAGTTGCAAATGTATGCCAAATCAATTTATATGTTTATAGTTAAAGTCAATTCACCTGTATTTATTTATTTTTTATATTTATGTTAAGCCTCTCTCAGCCCTGGCACTGTCACCCAACTGACCACCTAGCACTGCAAGCTCAGAGGGACCCCCATGAAGCCGTGGCTTAGCCCCTAGGTGGGGACAGAGTGGGAACAGGCAGCCAGCTCCCTTAGTCACCCCTTCTGGTACCTCTTGATCTCATCGGGGTCCTCTCTTGAGCTGCTGCACTGGTGGTGAGGGCCTATCTGACCCTCTTGTAGGTGTTGCACTGGGCCGAGTGTTTTTCCTGGTGTATGCCCCCCCGGAGACACGATATGTGCTGATGCCCTGGGTGTAAGCCTGCATCCATCATGCTCCACCCCTACATGCAGTGTATGTGGGCATGCCAATCCTCCAGCCAGCACTAGATGTTGGTCATGCACCAAACCATGACTCCTCCCACTCCCAGAGAAGATGAGTAGTCCCTAGGATGCTCAAGCCTCATCTCCCTGGCCAGCCCTCTGACAACCTGCGTCCATTCCTGAACTCGAGTCACCAGCATCATTAGCGATAGCACTACCACTGCACTGGCAGGCCAGCTGCATCTGTATTTATTTATTAAATGTTATTTGATTTTTATTATTTATTGTTGATATATCTGTATCATTATTTATTATTATTTATTGTTGCTATATCACCTGTATTTATTTATTAAATGTTGTATATTTGTTATTATTTATTGTTGATATGTTATCTATATTTAGCTGCATTTATTTATTAAATATGTATTTATTATATATTGTTGCTATATTACCTGTGTTTATTAAATGTTGTTTATTTGTTAATATTTATTGTTGCTATATTACCTGCATTTATCTAGTAAATGTTGTTTATTTATTATTATTTATTGTTGATATAACAGTATTTATTTTTTACTTGTTATTATTTATTGATACATCACCTGTATGTGTTTATTAAATGTTGTTTATTTATTATATATTGTTGATATAGTATCTGCATTTATTTATTAAATGCTATTTATTTGTTATTATTTATTCTTGACACATTACCTGTATTTATTTATTAAATGGTGTTTCCTTGTTATTATTTATTGTTGATACATTGTAAATAACATTTTGAAAATTTACTAATAAAATATTCTTTGGAAAAAAATAACAAAAAGAGTAAGTAAGTAAATAAACACACAAAAACAAAGAAAATGATTACCAAGGCATCTAAATGCCTCAAACCTTTATTCTTTAAGATGCATCCTTAGTAGGCATATGCTCTGTTTGTCACACTGAATGAACTTGTAAGAGTGTCTGAAAAAAACTAATAGTTATTAGCATTAGTTATTCTTTCTACAGAATCCTTGGACTAGTTGCCATTAAATAAGACAAAGTCTGAATTTGTTTCTTCAAGGAGGAATCTTAACATTGCATGTGTGTGTGTGTGTGTGTGTGTGTGTGTGTGTGTGGTCTCAATCCTTGCTTCTCCTAGCCTTGTTCTGGGCTGTTCAGTAGGGAGCAATCAATCAGATGGCAGGAGAGATACTTTACACAAAAACATGTACATACTGTATATATAAATACCACACCGGTGGTGGATAAATTGAGTAAATCAATCCTGCTATTTTTGAAACAGTTGTTATTTTCACTTGGTGCACAATGTTATTTCAAGTTTGAATGTGTTATTCCTGATGAGAACGAGGCATTCGAATACACTGAACAATGAGCCAGGTAGAAATTTACATGAAAATGCAGTTTTAATGTAAAACAGGCTAAACTACTAATAAAAACATTCAAAAATAGTGTGGCATATTACATTTAACATTTAATTATACATTTATCTACAAACATAAATGGTAACACCTTAATAACTAACTCATGACTTTGCCCTCATGAGTTATTTGGTCTTACCACTCACTGAGATAAATGTGTTCTTTCACTGCAGTGTTATGTATTCCATATGGAAAAGTAGAAGAAGGCTTGGCACACACCAGTAGAACTTTGAGTGGAAACTTTTTTTTTATTTCAAATAAAAAGCATGGCAAAACACAAGGCTATTACCCCATACGCAAGTCTTCCTCACGGGGTGGAGCTGGCCAACATTTCCATCGTCCTTAAATACTCAGTTGCATCATTAATTACATAACAAATACTGAAAATGTAAACAAAAGTGCAAATGTGATACGTGAATAAGATCAATAAAGTGCAAGTGAAAATATTAAAAACAATTGCCATATATATCTTCATAATAAATATTCAAGTATTTCTATTCATAAATGCAGATACATATTTGCACAGACATTTAAAATAGTCAATAATGTAATACTCTCCATTTCTGTTAGTTCCTATCAGCAAATAGACAAAAATATCTCAGATTATATTTAGAGTATGAATTAAGCATGGCAATAAAACTAACCATCGTGCAAGTTTGTGCAACACTCAATTAACCTCTTCAGTGCATGTTGTGATCAAAATCAATGGCAAGATTAGGAGATCCAAAAATCATGCAAGTGTCAAAGGATGAGGAATGACTCTTTGCGCAAGTGCAGCAATTAGTAATGGCAAGGATATGTGCCCAGCCTTTTTCTACTTTTTCTGTTGGCACCTTATGTTTGGTTGGTGCACCTTTGTGAGGGCTGATGTGCACTTCGTCCTTGCCTGTTGCTATGTATCCCATGTGTATACCATGAAAGTGCAAATACATTTTGCATATACAAAGTGTTATCTTGACTCAACACGAGTAAAAAAAAAAAAAAATAAGTGGGTCACTGAGCATTGTCAGAAATTTACCTCATTCATTTTGGCCACACCGAGCATGCTCAGAAATTTATTCTTGCATGTAAGATGTCATATAGCTTTTGATCATTAAGGATTAGCATTCCTCATGCTGAACCATTGAACAGAAGGGAAGACTTTATATTTTGTACTTTTGTAACTTCTTACCATTTCTAATTTCTATCACAAAAAGGCCTCAAAATCCTATAGTTTACATAGGATATCCCAAGAGGTAGCTCAAAAAATATATGTTTGTTACTTGATGCAAAATGTTGGTGTGATTGTTCTTCTGCACTAGTGGTGTCGCTTCTCTCAGCCACTTACGCAAGGGAATGTTATCACCAACATTCCACACCAAATAATCATATTTTGAGTTACTTCATGGGATATTCCCTATTTATACAATGCATTTGTGAAATAAAACACAGAAAAAAAAGTTATTATTTGCTTGTGACATCACCAAAATGAAACACTTTGGACAGGTCAATAGCATTTATTTCCATTTTTGGTAGGTCACAAAGGAACACTTAACAAATAGGAGATCAACTAGAACAATGCCTGAGTACATCACAAAGGCCTGTATGTGCTCGAAACAGAGCAGTGCAATGAAACAGAAACCATCCAATCTTTATAGAAAAGAACAAATTGTAAACAGCAGTGCATGTTATGGTGAAAATCAGGACTTTTTTACCGTTATGTTCCAATTTAGCTCACCCTTTTCTCTTGTCTTGCAAGATACCCTTCCCCCCATTTTGAGTTTTTGCTTTAGCAGTTGTTTTTCTATTTGAAATAATTTAAAAAAATGCACCTTTAAATGTGGCTCTTCCTAGGTTTTTATCAGTATTCTCAGCTGTTGTTGAACACCCATTGTTTAATATCACTTTTCTTGTCACTAGGGTGAGCCAGCATGTAAGAGACACTGCTCACTGACTTTACAGGAATATTGCAGGTCAAATACATCTGAGAATACTGTTCCACTGCTGATGCCGAGTACCTAGGTTTTGAAACTAGCCCTGGGATGTCCGAGGCTGGCAGGGGAGGAGGAACAAGCATGCCACTGGATGCTGTCCTCTGGGGAGGGAGGTTGCCAGGCCTCTGCTGTGTCACTGCCAACTTGGGGGCTGATCTAACATTTCATTTATAGATTTTGCATAAAAATGCACAAAGCTAATGCCCTGAAGTAAATTTCAGTTCTAGCATACAGAATCCGCTAATACAGTACATAATTTTTCATATCATCAGACTTCACAAGTGTCACAACCTATGAGATGTCTATATCTTAATAATTAATCAAGTGGTGTGACGCCTGAAGCCGTGTGCTATACACAGCCTTATCTGGCAAAAATGACATCATTAGACGTCCTATGATTTAAACAGCTATCTTGCTGTATTGTGTCCAATCAACCTATTTGAGTTGTTTAAGAGATAAGCTTAGGGCTTCTAAAGCTCCACTTGTCAACAACATTCCAGGCCATAATGGCCACACAAATAAATTAATACTGTCCACCAAACTTTATCAGTGAGTAAGCTTAATTTTAACAGCAACCAATAACGTAGGAAAGATAGGAAAAAACGGTCAGTTACAACATACATAAGTAAAGACCAGATTACCTTGTACACCCCCACCCATTTGGACTTCCTGCCCCAGAATCCAGGGAGCTCAAGTGTAGCAGCACATGTAAGGAGAGCCACCAGCTTCACCCCCCACCGAGTCTGCCTTTTCATGCTACAAGGCACTCACAATGTCGTTGGTACCATTTTACTGTCCCTTGTGCCAGTCACTCATAATCCCTCTACATGGCAGCAAGGAAAACAAGCCCGCACCATGCAAGGTGCCTGATCCAATGAGCATGGTTGCTGCAGTCAGTACCAATAAACTGGACCTGTACAGGAGGAATAAACAAAATGGGCAGAACACCTTGACTTAAAAACATCCCATGCCTCCCCAGCACTTCACTCCACCCACCCGCCCTACCAAGGAGGGGATACTCTACACCCAAACAAAGTCTATTTTAACTAACAGTAGCTAATGACATGCAAATGGCCCCATTTGTGCCTTGCATGCATAATGGCATAATTTGTATGCCCAGTGCTGAATATTGCGGTTGATGCACCCAGCTCAACAGCACTTGCGCTGGCGCATCCCCCTGCTCCCTTCTGCCACTTGTGCTGGCGCAGTGCGTGCGCCCTCAGTGCCATATTTAATGGTGCTGAGCCATGGCACAGCACCATTGAATATCGCCTGGTCCCTGCCCTGGCGCAACCCAGTTGCGCTGTGCCCAGGCTTGCGCCGCTGCCCGGTGCAGTCTTTATATCCAGGCCCTTGTATTTATTATTGTATGTCTGTATTAATGTATTTTATATGGCATACTCACCAACACTTTAGTCATTGCATACAATTTATTTACTGTTTTTATTGTTTGCCTATATTGTTTGTACTAATTTCTTTTTTGTAACCTCTTCCCCAGGTCACACCTGGAAACAAGCCTTGGCCCAGTGTGCCTCTCTTGGTCACCAAGTTTCAAATAAAGCAAATATACCTGTTGTGCTACCAAGCTGGACTCAAGTTTGAATGGCATTCGCCATGACTTAAGGCACCTAGGAAGCAGGAAATCTGAGGGACTTGTCTTCAAATCTAGGGCAGTCCCCTTGAGTGAAGCTATCAGAGAAAATCTAGTTAACCCAGGGGCAGCACTGGTTGGATATTCCTGCCATTACCATGGCCAGTTAGGCTTGGGCAGTGGAAGACATCATGTGGAGTACTGAGCCAGCATTTCCTTTTCTCCCAGACTTCCTGCACTCTGCCCCAGTAGGAGACCCCCACCAGTGCACTATCCATGTGGGGGGGGGGTCAGTGCTGTGAAAAGTATTGCGAAGTTTTCCTGTCAGGGACATTTCCCAAAAGAAACATTTTCTCCTCACATAAACTGTTTTTCATAACTAAGTTTCTTTCCTAAAAATGTACTATTCCAACATTCCTTTATTAAAATGTTCATTAATACGGCACAGAAGCACTCCAGCAAATGACACAGTAGTAATTCATACATCAGGCAGAAGACGGTGCCCTAAACGGGCACTGATCCCCGAGCAAAGGCGATAGACCTTAGGGCCTACTCTGCTGGCTTCTTAGTAGGTTAGTGTAACAATAAATGAATCTTGACAACAGTGAGATTAAGAAAAATACCAACATCATTATAACAGAACTCTGACTATAAAAGAAACAGAGATGTGTAGTAATGATAATTATTTCAGTGCCCTTTAAATTCCAGAAAGGGATTCTAGATCTCTCTAAATAGGTCTGTTATTGGCAATGGTACAGCTGATTCTTTCACTGTTGGCAACTGACCCCATCCAGTCAGTCCAGACCCTTAATATTGGTATCCTTAGAGAGTTCCCATTTTTAAGCAGGAGTCTCTCAAATGTCAGAGCTGCAGAAAGTAGCCAGATTTGTTGATATTTGGTCAGGACAAAACAGATAAGACACATCACCTAAAATTAAGAGGTTAGGTAGGCATGGAACTGTATGTGTAACCACCCAGTCCCTGGGGTTACTAGAATCCTATCAGTATTATTGTTAGGACAGCAGCAGGTGGCTAGTAGGGAGTTCATTAGGGGCTCCTTACATAATGACATCATTGTTTACTCAGCTAGCCTGAGGGAGGAATGATTAGGTCATTTAGAACTCTCGCAGCAGCATAAACCACACTCTGTGGATAGCTGCTCTGGGGAGCTTAGAATGCTCAGTCTTGAGTGAGTAGAACTTGAGTGAGGAGGTGAGAGTGGCAGTAGGACTGCCAGTGGGCTCTGAGAGAGGGCCCAGGATTTCTCACCCTAGTGGAGTGTCATTTCCAGCTTCCAGTTGAAGTGGTGAAGACAAGGTTACAGCAGGATTTCCTGATTTTCTACTCCCTGTGAAGTGGAAGGATCTGCTTGTTTTCAGTGGCCTCAAGGGGCAATCCCTTGAATGTTCTGTGGTGTTTTCAGCTGCTTTGGATAGGACCTGAAATAGACTGGCTACTCAGGACAGTGCCTTTTCCTTTTTCGTTGTTCCAAGCCTTGTGGATGGAACAACTCCTGTGAGTACTGTCTAGGAGACTAGATCTCCACAATATCTTTGGGGATTGGAAAGTATGGGGGGTGGGTGCCCATAGATAAGGCTGGATAGCACCTGTCCGTGCCCCTAGTCTCACCAGTGTGAGTGAAGTAAAGTTAAACTGTACCCCAGTGAGTGCAGTTTATTGTCTGGTCACTCCAGTTTGTGATAAGTTATAGTGTGGGACATCTAGCATTTCAGTGGGGAACAGGGATTTCAATGGTGTAACCCTAAAGAAAAGCAGAGACTGTCGATTGGGGACAAGGGTGGGAGGAACACCTTCTAAGCGCTTACAAGGCAGTGCTTCCTGGTTCATAAAGGGCACCGGTATGTTTACCTAAGCAAGGGCCAAGCTGAA
This sequence comes from Neoceratodus forsteri, assembly GCA_016271365.2. Classification (NCBI taxonomy): domain Eukaryota; kingdom Metazoa; phylum Chordata; order Ceratodontiformes; family Ceratodontidae; genus Neoceratodus; species Neoceratodus forsteri. The sequence continues at coordinate 125,791,655 of JADMNL010000032.1, read as the reverse complement.
GGTTAAGGTGTGTGGCTGAGTTTCACATACTGCACCTATGTCCGAGAAGAGTTCTGAGTGCGTGGCTGAGATTCACTAATTAACACTCATGAGAAGTGAAATGTTCATGTGCATGGCCCGGTGTCCACAAATGCATCTTTGGGAATTTGGGAAGAAGATTGTTCTGTTGTCATTCCTGAACTGTACTGCATGCAAGGAGAGTTCTTGAATTTGTGCCTGTGCAGCCTGGACTGACCCTTGGGGGTCCACTCCTTCTTTTACTTTCCATCTGTTGAATAAAGCCATACTGCACAATCCCAGTCACTGTTATGGACATTCTGATTATTGCTTCTGGTTGTTTGGATCTACTGGGACCCCCTCCGCAGGTTAGATCAAGCATATGCCTAGCTGCCTCCACCCAGGACCTGGGTTGCGTTATTTACACAAGGTTTAAGTTGTTTTGTTTCTGTACCCCCCCCCCTTTTCCTCTAGAAAATGAGCCAGGTATACATCCTAACGCCAAGGGTGGTACCTACCTTTTAGCAAAGTAAATTGATATGCCAGTATATGGGCACCAGTGTTTCTCCATATATTTAATGGGGGGTGTGCACACTAGTTAAAGAAGTGGCCTGGGGGTTACATATGTTTTATAAGAGTTTGGCGTATTGAATGAATCTGTTTCCACATAGAATAAACCTTAGGGCAAAATGAAAATATATGACCGAGATCTGGTTTCTGCAGTTCCAGCAAAAATTCAAATTAGTGAGGCCCATCTTTTTAAGTTGTAAAGAGGAACAGTGAAAATGCTGCAATATTTTAAGTTGAACCAACCTACACTGGACATCTTTGCTACTGTGGTAGGCATCATCCCATAGTTTAGACCAAGAATCTGACTCAAATTGTATCTGCAGTTCTCTTTCCCATTTAGTTTTGGCTGGTAAGGTTAGGGAGTCAGTCTCATTCAGGATAATTTTATAAAGTAGGCTAGCTTAGGGTTGGACTGGGGTATAGAGGGCCCACCTGGAAAGGGTAGCACATCATTTCAACGAATGGAAAACGGTGACCATGAAAACGGCACCGGCTTTATGACGAGTGGAATTAAGGTGACTTTCATGTTTCCCCCTCCCTGAGGTGCTAAGACCTCGGAGTTCATATCATTAGAAAGGGGGTACGGCGGGAGCAGTCCCCCCAAAAACAAAATGTCACCTTAATTCTGCTCGCTGTAAAGCTGGTGCTGTTTTCACAGTCACCATTTTCCATTTGCCAAAAATGACATGGAACCCCTGGAAAGTTGACAGAGGGGCCCATCTGGAAAATCAGTAGGGGAGGGCCCATGTTGACACATTCATACCAGTATTCCACTTCAATATGATACACTAACTCTATGTCTGCATCTTGTATTTATTTATAGAGCCCATTTAATAAAAAAAATAGATGATAAAACCAGAGATTCTCAGAGTTTAAAGGGCTATAGTAAGAATCCCCAAATACCTTTTTCCCATAGTATGACATTGCCAGCCATGCTTCAGGTGTTGAAGCTACAATTCGTTCTGTAAAAAAATCTGTCATAGTCATTTTATATTGTGTTTTATCAGTACTTTTTTCTGCCTGCCCCCCAATTTTTTGTGTGTGGCCACACCCCCAGAATGATGTCATGCAAGGGATGTTTTACATACAGCAACAAGGAATTCTGGGTAAATTATAAAGGTGACTTAAATGTTCATTACTCAGAGGTGCAGACCCTTCTTTTGGTAGTGGCCACTGCAGTACAGCGCCTAATAGGTAGATGTATTTATTTATGTTTTTATTTAAAGGTTTCACCTGGAAAGACATACTGAGAAGACAAGCTAGTTTCCAGATGCATCCTGGGGTAGAGGGGAAAGGGGCACACAGTAGGTACATATGTAGCAAGGCATTGTGGGTACACTACATAGCTGATTTTTCTGTCTCCCTACTCCTATTTTGCTAAAATACCAAGACTGACCAAAAGAGGTCTCTGTTCCAGCATGGCTCAGTTGGTAGCACATCTGCCTCTGGACCAGAAGGTCATGCATTCTCATCCCACACTGGGATTGTACTTGCACCTAAAAATTGCTGGCATCTGAGTGCAGTATTGGGGGGTGCTGTACTGCTGGGGTGTGCCGTCCTTCGGATGAGACGGTAAACCGAGGTCCCTTCTGCCTATCCTGGTATTGTCCTGGTGGGTGTCCAGGTGGAAGTAAAAGAACCCAGGGCACTCTTCGCAAAGAGCAGGGAGCATTCCCGGTGTCCTGGCCAACATTCCCCTTCCCATAAACCAGTTCATGCAATTATCCAGGCTGTGTGTGGGTGATGATGTGCGATATGGCCACCACCACACATTCAGTCACTTCACTACCAGTCTAGCATTGCTTGTAAAGCGCTTTGGGATACTGTGTATGAAAAGCGCTATATAAATGCCGATTCTTCTTTTTTTTCTTCTTCAAACCAGCAGGTGTTTACTTCTAATAAAGAGAATACAACTGTATTTATTGTATTTTTGATGTGTTAGTAATTACTTTTTACTTTAATGATAAAATATCTGTTAGTGCAGTGACGCAAGTGGATTTTCACCTTTGTTTTTCACACTGCTAGTAAAAAAGAATTCAGCAGACTTCTGGTATTGTCATGTCAGAAACTACCAGCTAGCAATCCCACCAACACCGCCCAACTAGCCATTTTTCTTGACACCGAAAAGGCTTTCGATTGTGTCAATTGGACATATTTAATGTCAGTACTAGCACATTTTGGTATCAAGGGGAATTTTTTGAAATGGGTAACGTTATGCTATGGTCAGCCAAGGGCCAGCATTAAGATCAATGGCATCATTTCAAAGAGTTTTAACGTAGAGAGGGGTTCCAGACAAGGGTGCCCCCTGTCACCCCTATTACTTGCATTGAGCCTGGAGCCCCCTGCTGCGGCCATCAGGGAATCCTCTATGATTCAAGGAATAGCAATTGGTTCTACTGTGTGCAAGGCACCCCTTTATGCAGATGATGCCCTGATTTATATGGGTTACCTGGGCAAATCACTTCCACCTTTTCTGGAGCTATTAGAGATGTCTGAAAAAATCTCAGGGTTTAAAATTAATTAAAAGAAGTGTAAGGTCCTGCTTATAGAGGGCACTTTGTCTATGGACTTGAAGAAACAAGTTCCATTTAGGTGGATTTCAGACAGGGTGCATTACTTGGGAATATGGATTCCAAAGCATCTTTCACACCTGTATAAATACAATTACACCCCTTTATTAACACAAATTTCTTCCCATCTCAAAAGATGGAATAGACTTCCCTTGACCCTATTTAATAGAATAGAAACAATTAAAATGAATATATTGCCCAAGAGCATCTTTCTTTTCTCAACCTGCCCCCCATCTATACCGGCTAAAGATTGGAAAAACCTAAGAAGAGGACTGTCACAGTTTGTTTGGGCAGGCAAAAAAAACAAGAATCAGATGGACAGTACTTCAAGAGACTAAAAAATCAGGGGGTTGGGGCTTGCCTAACCTCTTTAACTGCTACTTGGCAGCCCAAATGCAAACAGTGGTCAAAATGATAAACCCTAGACAGAGAGGAGGGTCGTACACATTGGAAGAAAGAGCTCATCCCGACATTCCTCTCTGTTTTCTTCCTTGGATTGTGCTACCATCAGAGTTCCGAGGTATTAAGAATTGTTGGACAAAGCCATTTGGCTGAAAGCAAGACAGGTTTGGGAATATTCCATAAGGATTTGGCCATTTATACCCCTAAAGTACCTACCAGATTTTCCAACAAAACCATCAGATAGCGGTTTCGCTTGCTGGGAGAAACAGGGTCTCAGATTTTTACATCAGATGATAGAGGGGGAAATGATTAGATATTTCTCTTCATTACAAAAGAATTTGGGATCTTAACACAAGATTTTTATCATTATTTACAGTGTAGACATACAGACAAGACCAGGTATTCCTCCATTAATAACGGACCCAGAACCAGGAGTGAAGCTAATTCATGATAGGGGTCGTCAATCAACCACAAAACACTTGATTTCCCAGCTGTATATATTGCTACAAGAGGGGAACGGAACATTGGCTGTTCAGAAAATTCAGAATAAATGGGAAATGGAACGTGGCCAACCGCTGGGAGAGGGAGAGTGGGAAAAATATGGAAAGAGGTACATAAAACCATGACCTTGGCAAACTGGAGGGAATTTAGATGGAAAATATGTGCACAGTACTTTATTACTCCCACAGTATCAAAGTATTGTAGTTCCAAGTGTAACCCCTAGATGGCGCTATCCCAGGGGCTACTACCCCTGCCTGATTTGCCACTAACAGGTTGAGGGGCCTGGATCCAATGGCGGGTGCCTCCACCCAGAGGTCAGGGTTTGCAATAGTTAAACTAACTTGGTCACAGCCCTCTGGGACACTGCAACCCCCCTTTCTTCCCACTAGTGGCCCACACAATATATCAGAATTACCTTCACAGTATACACTTACCCCAGGTCTGGTTCCGGCACTGGGACCTCCTGTGAAATGAGATACAGTGCAACAATCACAGTACAGTACTTTAACATAGACAAATACCTCAGGCAGTATAACTTTGCTGAAACAAGCAGCTCTGATTTATTTAGGGATATAACAAGGACAGGAAATCAGGTTAATTAGCTTATCACTCTAATAATCTACCTATGGCTCTGTGCACAGGCCTATCCCTATCAGTTACTGTCCTGGGTACCCAAGCCCTAGTGGCTAGTCCAAACCGTGGCAGCTGGTAGGGCCCTTTCACACAGAGAAAGGAGAATTAAACAGTCAGCAGTACAGTAATTCCATTTGGATTTAATGTGGCAATTCAACAGGAGCAACCCTGAATTAGTACTCACGACCTCCAAATAAGATAGGGTCCTTCAATGTCAGCAGGGCTCACTTGAGGTACACAAACCTCTTCACACATCCATATAAAAGAAAGTACTATACCAGGCAGGCTGCATCTGTATCCGATGCAATTACTGCACAATACCGGGGAGAACACACAGCAGATTCAGTTCCTGACAGACCCAGGAATGCAATTTTTCAGCAATTCTTCCAGTCTTCTACAGGGTGAGCCTGGTTTCTACTCTTCAGAGATCCTTTGATTCTTTTCACAGGGCCCAGTTCAGTCCTAACAAGCTGTTACACAAGCTGCAGACCCGGAACTCTGGGCCTTACACCGTTTTTGACTAAAACTGCACACTAAAAAGCACAGGGCTCCTTCCTTCTTCACTGCCAAAGCTCAACTGAAGCTCCAACCGACAAAAACGGGCACTTCCTTTGAGTTCCTCCAGTTCTTGACTGGATTGGCTGTCACTCACAATAGACTGCTGCTGTTGGTCCAAGAAGGCACTGAAGTCTAAACTACATCTCCCAGAGTCACTGCCCATACAATCCTCTTGTGGCTGGCTCAGATTATGAGTCCAAGTTCTGATTCGTCCAAGGCACCATTTTAGAGCTAGCTTACCCACACTGATTGGTCCAGTTCAGCAGTTCAAAACTAGAATGGGAACTAGCAGACACAGTTCTGACTGCAAAGAAAGCAGGTTAGACAAACTGTAATTTCATTATTACTCTAAATAATTTCTGGTAAACAGTTACATCTTTCAGATAGGTTCCCTTTGCACTCCTAGTGACTGCAAAAATTAAGTGAATTGGCAGCAGCTCGAGTGGTACTCAGAGAAGCACACAGTCCCCCATACAAACTAATTATGTCTGCAAGCAGACAGCTCTTAAAGAGACAGTACCAGAGGCTCTAAAAACACTCACTGATAAATGGCTTAAATGCCAAACACCATTCAGGCTTGGAGCATTCAAGCAAGCTCCTGGAAGTCTTTTGGGAACCCCCATTTGCAGGGGGGTTACACCCTTCCTGGCCTGGGAAAGCTGGACGTCCGCGTCAAGCAAGTACCCCCATAAGTTTCAACTGCAACCATATACATTTGCATTAGGCTCGCACATGTAATCATCAGTCAATATATCATTTTACCAAGAACACATTTCTGAAACATTGCAGTACGTCCTCTTTACACAGTATTACATACACATTGTACCATAACTCAAGTTATTACCTCTTGTACATGAAACCTGAAGAGAGGGCCCTTCCCTATCAGTTACCTTGGGGCTGGATGGGGCAAGGGCACCATACTTAGAGAGCAACACAAGTAACTTGGAGTTAGCACTGATGCTCAGTTTGGGCAGTGAGCTCGGGGACACATACACTCCTTTATGGACAACATTGAGGAGGCAAATCCACAGGCCTCCCAAGGGAATCATAACTGAGGTGCACCACAGGCTTTACAGCTCGACCAGTCTTTCTAGGGGAACTGTTACAGTCTCTGCACTCTGAGCCTCATTTTCAGCATTGTCCACACTTGTCAGGGGAGTCTCCATGGGGTGGAGAGGCTAGAACTTGGGGCACTTTCAGCTCCAGGAGTTACAGTTTCTGAGTCCACAACATTTGGCTGCATGGAGAGCTTTCGGACACTGGCAGTGGACTGTCAGGGCACTCAAAATACTCTTCTTGTTCGGTGTATCACCAGTCTGCCCCAATCTATCATTTTCCTCCTGAAGCTCAAACAGTTCAACCATGCACAATGATTCCATTTCATCTGATCTGATGCTTTGCACTTCACTTTCTGGGAGCATTGGCTCCAGGGATGAAGCTGGGGCTTAAACAGTCCAGAAGGCCCAGCTTTGTCTCCAGTATTGACTAGGGATTGCCCCGAAACAATTGACTCAGTTACGTAAGAAGGATAGTATTCAAAGTCACTCTCACTTTCTTCCGATATGGACTGACAGTCATGCTCAACTGGGACTTGTGGAGGAACACTTTAACTTTGCTTCTGTAGGTGCAGACTTTCTTGATCTTTTCTTAGCAGCAGCTCTAGTCACTGGTCCAGAGGGGCATCTTCTAGGGGCTCAGACTCAATTAAGATTTGTCAATGGGCAGTAAATGATTTCTATGCATTGTTTTACATCTTTTGAATTATTCTCAGGCCTTACTTTGTACACTGGCAGATCATCTAGTTTGCCCACTACAATGTGAGGGAGATGAGTGCCATCTGTCAGCAATCTTGTGCTTGCCATGCAATCCCAGATTTCTTAGCAATACCCGATCTCCCTCCCGGAGTTCCTGTGCTTTCACCTTTTTATCATACCTTTCTTTGTTGGCCAGATTTCTTTTGGCAGCCATGGTTTGAGCCAGTTGGTACGCATGAGTTAGCTGGGCCTTAACTTTGCACATACTGTAAATAGTTGTCAGCCTGAACCCCATCAGGAGAGACCCCAAAACACACATCTACTGGTAGTCGAGCTTCTCTTCCAAACATCAGGCGGTGGGGAGAATCCAGTGGCATCACTTTTGGTGCAGTTATAAGCATGTACCAGGGTGCTAATTTGTTGGCTCCATCTAGGCTTGTCCTTTGGGTGCAGGGTGCCTAGCATATCTAGCAAAGTGCGGTTGAAACGTTCAGGCTGTGGGTCCCCTGGGGTGGTAAGGAGTGGTTCTGGACTTTGCACTCCCCACAGAGAAAGCATCTCTTTGATCAGGCGACTCTCAAAGTCTCTCCCTTGATCAGAATGGATTCTTTGTGGAGCCCCATAGTGAACAAAAAGTTTTCTACAAGTACTTTGGCCACAGTGGATGCTTTCTGGTCTTTGGTGGGAAAGCTTGGGCATATCTCGTGAAATGGTCAGTGACCACCAGCACATTACTGATATTTCTTTGATCTGACTCCAAACTTAGAAAATCAATACAGACCAGCTCCATGGGTGCACTGGTGGTGATGTTAACAAGGGGCAGCCCTCTGGGGCAAAGCTTTCCTCTGTAAGCAGCGACTACAAGTTGAATGTGTTGCTCCACATCAGCCCCCATCTTAGGCCAATAGAATCTGGATCTCACCAAGTCAAGTGTTCTGTCTATACCAAGGTGCCCCATGTGGTTGTGCAAGGACCTCAGTACTGAGTCTCGAAAGGCAGTGGGCAGCACTAGTTGTTGTTTGTCTACTTGTCCCCTCTGTCTACTGTTTCTCTGTATAACAGTTTATTGATCAGTTTCAACTTAGGACCTTCTTTGTATAACAGTGCAGTTCTCAAATCAGTGGAGCGTAATTTGGACACATCTTTTCCTGCATAGAGGGCTTCTAAAGCTGCTTTGATCATGGGATCGCGGGATTGAGCCCTCCGAATACTGTCATTGTCCAGCTGAGGCAGTGCACCAATGTCTATTGCAGAAAAGTGGCAATAAGCAGCAGGTATGCAATTCTCAGAGGCTCCCAAGCAATCCACCATGCAGTCCACTGCGTCCGTGGACATTTGTTCCTCCCTGTCAAACTTCCGGCAGAGTGCCCGAATGTCAGGTTCTGCCAATCGGACCCAATCATTCTGGGGAACAGGCCTCCGGGAGAGAGCATCAGCATCTATGTGGTTCAGACCTGCTCGGTATTCGAGAGCATAGTCATATGTAGATAATGCAGAAAGCCACCTATGGCCAGTGGCATCCAACTTAGCTGAGGTCTGCACATAGGTCAAAGGATTATTGTCAGTTTTACTAGTATTTTAGCCCCATACAAGTACTCATGGAATTGGTCAACAATAGCCCACTTCAAAGCTAGGAACTCTAACTTATGTACAGGATAGTTCTTTTCGGATGGGGTCAGGCTTCTACTGGCAAGGCCACTGGTCTCAGGCCATTCTCGTGCTCTTGGTACAACACAGCCCCAACCCTTGCAAGCTAGCATCAGTGTGCAGGACGTAAGGTTTTCTTGGATCGGCATAGGCCAGCACTGGAGCATGGGTAAGTTGATATATGATCTCATGAAAAGCAGTCTCACAATCAGGAGTCCAGCGGGCCCCAAATACTTCACTCGGATGAAAATACACTCTTTCAGTCTTGAGGGACGCTGACTTTTGGTATTTTTTGTGGGTTGGGGGATACCCTTGAGTAAGGTTAAGTAAAGGGCGGATCACTCTTGAATAGTCCTTGATGAAGCGCCGATAATAACCACAGAATCCCAGGAATCTTTGCAGTTCTTTTAGATTTTTGGGCTGTGGCCAGGTGGTCAAGGCCTCAACTTTACTTGGTTAGGTCTCTATTCCTCGGTGGATACTATGTGTCCCACATACTTTACTGATGTTTGAAAGAATTGACACTTATCAATGGACAGTTTAAGGCCAAAGTCCTCCAGTCGGTCCAATACCTTAAATAATCTGCTCTCATGTTCCTCCAGTGAGCTGCCAAATACAATAACATCATCTAGGTATACCAGGCACTCTAGTAAGTTCATGTCCCCACTGCACGCTCCATCAATCGTTGAAAAGTGGCTGGGGCACCTGAAATCCTTGAGGCATCCTCATGAATTCATAGAAGCCAAGCGGACAGATAAAGGCTGTCTTTTCACGGTCCTCTGGGGCCATCGGGATCTGATAGTACCCACTGCGGAGATCCAGCACAGAACCACTTGCTCCCGTTTAGGCAGTCCAAAGCATCCTGAATGCGGGGCATTGTGTACTGATCAGGGATAGTCCGCCGGTTTAAGGTGCGATAATCCACACACATCCTTACTGTTCCATTCTTTTTCCTCACTACCACAATGGGGGAAGCATAAGGACTTCTGGATTCTTGTATTACACCAGCAGCTAACATCTCTTGCAGATGCCGTCTCACATCATCTATGTCAGCAGGTGCCAGGCGTCGAGACCTCTCACGAAATGGTCTTCCGTCATGCAGCGGATATTGTGCTCAGCTCTTGCACGCATCCTACATCCCATTCCTTTAAAGAAAACACCTGGTCTCTCTGGGCAAGCTTCTCACTGATCTTCACTTTCCATTCAGCTGGCAGCGGGAGTCGCGAAATCAAACAAGTCAGGCGTTACTCTGTCATTCTTCCTTGAACTCTTGCTGCTGGGTAGCACTGCAGTGTCTGCACAATGCACATTAGCCAGGATGCAACCTCTGTTTACTCGAATGTCTCTTTCAGACACATTATGAACTTGGACCATTACCCTTCTGGCATAAGCATGGGCTCTAGCGGGCAAAATACTAGGCTTGACCAGCAGTCCCTCTGGCAATTTTCCATCGCCTGGTGCATCCAACATTAATATTTTATTCTTAACATCCTTTCTGATACGGACCTCTCCCTGTAAGGTACACTGGGCATTTGGCGCCAGGATCAGAGACTCAGGATCCTTCTTCCATACAATTCCGACCGGTTCCTCTGGTTCTGTTTTTCAGCATCTCTCTGCCTCATAGGCCTTCTTAATTAAAGCCGGAACTCTTAAAGCTCTACTAGTCTTTGACCCCTGTTTTCATAACACAACTGTGCCAGCCTTCCGAACATATGAGCATTGTTCCAATCAACAAAGGGACACCATCATACAGTCCAGTAGGGGGGACACACTAAGGCTAGGGTCTCTACTTGTTCGGCCACTCCAGCCACGGAGGTGGGAAAGACAGCCAAATTCGGATATACCGGAATAGGGTAGGCCTTCTCCCTTAACCCCATACATGCAGTCCTTCTAATGGTTGTAAGGGTACGTCTGACAAATGCTTCTGATACCAATCTTGGAACATAATTGTCACTAGGGAGCCACTGTCTAATATAGCTCTTTGTAGACACTCCGTTCACCTTTACAGTGGTCTCCATGGAGGGACCCACTATTCGGACCAGTCTGGAGAGCAGTAGTGGGGCCTGGGCAACTGACCTTGCCACAAAAGGGCGTGAATTAGCATTTTTGGTGCCCTCACTGGGGATCATGTCGTGCACCTCTTAACCACTGATTTCTTCTCCGAGCTCTCCTTGTAGCCTATATGCAACTTTGTCAGTGTCTTTTGGGGACTGGCATTCCCTTTTCATGTGCCCATCTTTCCCACAATTATAGCAAAACATACTTTTGGGTTGAGCTGGCGGCGCCACACTGGGAGCCAGGGCGGGGTATTACTAACTGGAAACCTTGGTGCCATCTCTGTCTCGCGGTGATAAGCATTTGGAGACATCTTGTCAGTTTCTCCACTTCCATGGTCAAGGAATCGAGTTCGGAGCTGTTATCAGCAGGAGATACATGGTGGTACCCCCACCCCATAGCAGATGCAGTCGGATATAGGTCAGGGCCCGTACTTGCAGGCGTGGCCTTCATAAAGGGACTGTTTTGAATTCCCGGATCTCTCTCAACAGTTAGCCCCATTGTGACATATCTTTTCCTTGTCAGAGCACTCATTGACTGCCAACCTCTGCCCCTGAACTTCACTTGATGGGTCACCCTCAGTCACTCGGTCGTAGCCGCAGCTATTGGTGCAGTCCTCGAGTGGAAATCTTTCTCAACTCCTCATTTCTCTCATTAACTCATCATAGGAGGGTGGGGATTCCAGTCGATCTGCCAGGTGTAACTGAACAACAGCAGTTCTGAGAAGGGGCAGACTTAGGATCCTGTCCAGCCTGGTTGGTCCAGTTCAATCGCTGGCAAACTACCTTTTCTGAGGCATTCTTGCAACAATTTTTCCAACCGAGATACATACACAGACAACAACTCCCTTGGTACTGTTGTGCTTCTCTTACTCTCCACCATAGGTCCTCATCAGAATCTGGGCTCCCATACACATTCTCCAAGGCCTCAAGATAGGCCTGTGCAGTCGCTTCAGGGTTACTGGCCCGTTTAGCACGGATGGTAGCCAGGGCAGGACCTGGAGGCTCTCACTAACCCTCTTTAGCTTTTCACCTTCCGAGCATTGCCATTCTAGCACTTGGGGCAACATAGTCTATCCAGGTCTCCCAGTCATCCTCCCCTTGGGGGTGGGGAGGGTGCCAGAGAAGATCCTCAACCTGGTAGAGTCGTGACTAATGGCAGGTGCAGAAATAGGAGTCTGCATTGGTTCAGCCACCATTACGGGCACTGGAGCAGGAGAGGGTGTTGGGGGAGGAACACTCCCAGGTGGCAAGAATAGTTTCTTCAAGTCCTCCACAGTTTTCCCCTCTCCCAGCAACCATTCAGCAAATTTCTCCTCAAAAGTTTCAGATAGTGGTGGGGGCTGATTCCCCCCCGGGTCTTTACTGTCCTTAGTTATCACTCTCCAAGCAGTGAGGGCTCCCTCTGGGGTAATGGTCTGTGGCACTTTGGAGCTATCTATGGGATCCTTAAACTCTACTAGGGCCAGGAAAGTGTGGGTGAGCAGATTAGCATGCCGACCCACCACCACAGGGTTTTGTAAACCTTCCACCTTGGAAAGTACTCCCTGCACAGTGTCCGTATTGATACCCAGGGGGATGTCCAGGATAAGCATAGCATTTTGGGGGTCGATCTCCTCCCCAGTACACCACTCCACCAGCCGGTGCACAGCCACTTCTGTCGGGGTACCCATTTTTTTCTTAACAGTGGTTCAGTAATATGGCCACTAGAGGACACACAATCCCAGCGGTGAGCCTCCAAGATGTAACCCCTAGATGGCGCTATCCCAGGGCTACTACCCCTGCCTGATTTGCCACTAACAGGTTGAGGGCCTGGATCAATAGCGGGTGCCTCCACCCAGAGGTCAGGGTTGCAATAGTTAAACTAACTTGGTCACAGCCCTCTGGGACACTGCAACCCCTTTCTTCCCACTAGTGGCCCACACAATATATCAGAATTACCTTCACAGTATACACTTACCCCCAGGTCTGGTTCGGCACTGGGACCTCCTGTGAAATGAGATACAGTGCAACAATCACAGTACAGTACTTTAACATAGAACAAATACCTCAGGCAGTATAACTTTGCTGAAACAAGCAGCTCTGATTTATTTAAGGGGGGATATAACAAGGACAGGGAAATCAGGTTAATTAGCTTATCACTCTAATAATCTACCCTATGGCTCTGTGCACAAACCTATCCCTATCAGTTACTGTCCTGGGTACCCAAGCCCTAGTGGCTAGTCCAAACCGTGGCAGCTGGTGGGGCCCTTTCACACAGAGAAAAGGAGAATTAAACAGTCAGCAGTACAGTAATTCCATTTGGATTTAATGTGGCAATTCAACAGGGAGCAATCCTGAATTAGTACTCACGACCTCCAAATAAGATAGGGTCCTTCAATGTCAGCAGGGCTCACTTGAGGTACACAAACCTCTTCACACATCCATATAAAAGCACTATACCAGGCAGGCTGCATCTGTATCCGATCGCAATTACTGCACAATACCGGAGGACACACAGCAGATTCAGTTCTGACAGACCGAGTGCAATTTTCAGCAATTCCTCCAGTCTTCTACAGGGTGAGCCTGGTTTCTACTCTTCAGAGATCCTTTGATTCTTTTCACAGGACGGATTCAGTCTAACAAACTGTTACACAAGCTGCAGACCGGAACTCTGGGCCTTACACACGTTTTTGACTAAAACTGCACACTGAAAAGCACAGGGCTCCTTCCTTCTTCACTGCCAAAGCTCAACTGAAACTCCAACCGACAAAACCGGCACTTCCTTTGAGTTCCTCCCAGTTCTTGACTGGATTGGCTGTCACTCACAATAGACTGCTGCTGTTGGTCCAAAAGGCACTGAAGTCTAAACTACATCTCCCAGAGTCACTGCCCATACAATCCTCTTGTGGCTGGCTCAGATTATGAGTCCAAGTTCTGATTCGTCCAAGGCACCATTTTAGAGCTAGCTTACCCCACACTGATTGGTCCAGTTCAGCAGTTCAAAACTAGAATGGGAACTAGCAGACACAGTTCTGACTGCAAAGAAAGCAGGTTAGACAAACTGTAATTTCATTATTACTCTAAATAATTTCTGTAAACAGTTACATCTTTCAGATAGGTTCCTTTGCACCCTAGTGACTGCAAAATTAAGTGAATTGGCAGCAGCTCGAGTGGTACTCAGAGAAGCACACAGTCCCCCCATACAAACTAATTATGTCTGCAAGCAGACAGCTCTTAAAGAGACAGTACCAGAGGCTCTAAAAACACTCACTGATAAATGGCTTAAATGCCAAACACCATTCAGGCTTGGAGCATTCAAGCAAGCTCCTGGAAGTCTTTTGGGAACCCCCATTTGCAGGGGGGTTACACAAGTATTCAGAAGCCTGCTGGAGGGGGTGTGGGCAGAGGGGGTCGCACTATCATATCTTTTGGGAATACCCTTTTGCCTATGCCTTTTGGTCACAGATAGGGCCTGTCATTCAAAGGATCCTGGATGTGCCACATTCCTTAACTTTCCCAAATCTGGTTCTGGGTCTGCCGCCAGATGAACTTAAGTCTGTGGCCTCTAGATATCTGTTTTACGTTCTGGTGGTGGTGGCCTCTAAAGTCATAACACAGAATTGGCTGACCTGTAAGGTTTTAACAATGAGCCAATGGAACACTAACATTACCACTATAAAGAATATGGAGGCAATCACGGCTAGAATCAGGTTACAGGTTAGGGTTTTAAATAATTGATTAGCATTATTTTTTCTTGGGACAATACTAACTGTACAGAAAGTATTTATATAGGTTTTCTAGAAATGTTATGTTTGTTAAACACAGTGAGGCAAGTGCTATGCATTTTCACAATGTTTTAGCACTTTTATGAGCAAAATGCTAATCAATATTTAGAGTTAAATAAAACCCTGCAGGTGGATAAATTAAATGCCAGATGGATGCCATATGACATTTATATGAGGAGGGAGGCTAGTAGGACTTTTTTAAGCCATACACCCATCTGGAATTTAAATATTAAGATCTAAATATCCGAAGTAATGATAACACTCTTTTTCTCTTTCACAAAAGCTTTATTTATTGTTATTTACAATTTTGTTTTCTTCTCTCATTCTTAGAAGTTAGAACTGATTCTTGTATTAGCTTTTAAAATCATTGTATAAAAATAGCAGTTAGAGTGACTAAACGGGCCAGGAAAATTAATATAGAATAGAAGGAGGTATTGGGAGTCAAAAGACAAGGACAGTCACATGAACCTTTCTCTTTAAGTTCTTGTCAGACTGGACTGCAGGAATCTGTAAAAAGAGAAGATGACAAGTTGTTTTAAGTATTATATAAACTATCCAGGTCACTAAACCAACTTTTAGTTAAAACTTTATCAAGTTTATATAACTTACACTGTTGCTACATGTACTGACATCGGATACACTGGATGATTCTGACTTATTCTTGTGATGAATATGTAATAGATTGGTACCATTAATTGCTGAATAAAATTTAAGTGAAAAAAAACTGCCAGCTACTCAATTTGATTATTTTCTCACCAGCAATTGGTGACATACAAATAAGATTTTGGAAAAGTAAGTAAAGAAACAAATAAAAGAAAACTGAATGACTGCAGAGGTATCTAAAAGCAGCAAACCTTCATTCTCTCTTACTATGCATTAGCTCTTTAGAAGCTTTGTTTACCTGGCATGATGTCACAGTTGGGGGCTGCGGCAGAGAGGAAAAAAAAGGGGCTTGTCATGCAAATGAAGCAGAGCACAGAAATAAAAGCATTTTTTCATGGAAAACAGCACTTTTGGGCAGTTTGAATGTTAGGAGATTAAATCACAACTCTTACAGGTTACTATTGCCATTTGTTATGGTACATGTTGGTAGATCCTTTTAAAAGGTGACCAGGTACCCAACAGAGGGGGCCCACCTGGAAATTTCCAGGCATCCTGGTGAGACAGTCTGACTCTGGACTAGCTAAATATTCAGAAACTCAGAGCATCCAGGAAATTCAAAGGTTTGGACTCCCATGGTGGCAAGGATACTACTGGGCATTTTTACTAAAGCAGGCTTCTAACTGGTTCTGTGAACCAACTCCCCAGTCACAATCTCTGTGGGTCCACACTGAGAATGTATTACTTAAATCTTCCAAAGTTCTAGATAATTTGTTTTACCCTCTTCTAAGTAACCCTAAACGTCACCCTACCATACACTATACAAGTATGCAAACAGATTACTAACTATTGAATTTTAAAGTTCTTCCCCTTCAATGTTACCATATGGAATAACCCCATCCTAGCTACCCAAAATAACCCCCTAAACAGTGCCCATTAGAGAAAGCAAGATATTTTTATACTGGAACATCTGTCAAACAATACTGATAATGTATCTCTTTCATTTGATTAACTCAAAGACAAATACAGACTCCAAAAGTTTCAACGTTGGCAATACTTGCAAATCAAAGATTTATTACAGAAACAGGGCGTACTTACAAAAGTTTCCCTTCAAAAGGAAACAGGCTGGGACCAAATCCTGAACATGTACTAAATCAACACCAATCCATCACCGATCACCACCCAAGTGAAATTTGAGCAGCCAAAAAAAAAAAAAAAGCTAAAGTTCCTGTTGGGATTGAAACCGTCAGTTCTTGCTTAAAGCAGCAGTGCATGTTACAGTGAAAATTCTAGACCTATATCTTTTTATTTGATTTTGGATCACCCCTTCCTTTTCTCCTGCCTTGTAAGATGTCCTTTCCTCCCATTTTGAATCTGGTTTAGCAATTATTTTCAGATTTGAAATCACTAAAAAAAAAAAAACATTCCTTTTAGTATAGATATTTCCAAGTTTTCCTCAGTATTTTCAGCTGTTTTTGAGCTCCAATTGTCCCAAAAGGTCAAGGAGGAGTGCCTGTTCTATGCCACTTTTTCCTCACCACATAAAAAATGATGTTAAGCTGTGGGTGTTCAAAACCCAGCTGAGAGGTACTGATAAAAACCTGGGAGTAGCCACATTAAAAGGAATGCTCCCTTAGATATTTCATATCTAAAAAAAATGCAGACACAGACAAAATATGGAAATGGGGCATCATACAAGGCAGGAGACAAAGGGCAGTCTACAATAACAATACATACAATTTCAATATAGCCATTACACATTTCAAGGTGCTAAACAAACAAGGATACAAGCAGATAGAAACCAAGGGGTGTTAAAAGCTAATTGACAGAGGTAAATTTTTAGTTTACTTTTAAATAGTTTAGGATCAAAACTTTTTTTTCCCTTTTGATAACCAGGTAAGGCCCACTGGGCATAAGGCCTGTATTCAGGGGCAACTAGAGAGATTAAGTGACTTGCTCAGGGTCACACAGTGTGCAACTGGAGGTTATGGGAATCAAACCCATGTTTGCTGGTGGTACCAAGCTCATTCACAGCTCATTACTGTAACCTCTTGGCTATACTGCCAGCCCTGACATGACCAGATTTCTGATGGAAATCCATTCCAGAGATAAGGGCCACTGACCGAAAAGACTTGGCCACCAAATGTAGCCAGTCTGATGGTAGGCCGGTTAAGGAGACATACATCAGAGGATCGAGGTCGATGAGCTGCAAATGATGGTGAAGTAATTATGGTAGTTATGAGGAAGCAATACCATTTGGCATTTAAATATGAGCAAAAGTACTTTGTAGTTGAATCTGTGCTGGATTGGAAAACAATACATTTTGGCCAATAACATCAGACTCAGACTTCCTAGAACCAATGAGGACTCAGGCAGAAGAATTTTGAATAAGCTGGAGACGATGCAGAGTTCAGGCTGGGAGAGCAGATAAGAGCGAAGTGCAGTAATCTAAACAACAGAAGAAAAAACAATGGGCAAGTGTAGCGGTAACGCCATGACTTAGGTAGGGAAGAAACTTGTCAGTGGTGCAAAGGTGACAGACAGCAGAGCTAACAACACTACTGGCATGACAGGAGAAAAAGGGCATTCTACAAAGAGAATAAGAAACATAGAAACAGATTTTTTTAAACTTTATTTTTGTTTTAATAAAAATAGTACATGGCAATCCACATTTGTTTAGATTATTATTTGCACACAATATTTCCACTATTAATTAAAAATACAATGTCAATAACAGTGGATAGTTTGTTATGTAATACATTTAGTTAAAACAGCCTATCAAGCATAACTTTTTGGGTGTCAACCCTGTCTGAATGTACAATAAAGTGTCTCTCTACTTATAAATTACCATCTTACAGTGCTTACAGCACAAACTCATTGAAACAAATTTTGTCAGCTCAAAAGGACCTTAAGGCCTATCCGGTCTGCCTCTTGTCCCTGCCTGTTCCATCACCATTGACCCTAATTGGTCATAGGTCATAAAGGCATTCTATGAAACAGTGCAAATGAGCAGCCTACAGGTCAGGAGAAAAGGATGTCCTACAAGACAGGAGAAAAGGATACCCTACAAAACAGGGGAAAAAGGATATCCAGTAAGACAGGAGAAAAGGATACTGTACAAAACAGGAGGAAAAAGGATATCCAGTAAGGCAGGAGAAAAGGATACTGTACAAAACAGGAGAAAAAGGATATCCAGTAAGACAGGAGAAAAGGATACTCTACAAAACAGGAGAAAAAGGATATCCAGTAAGACAGAAGAAAAGGACGTCCTACAAGACAGGAGAAAAAGGATATCCAGTAAGACAGGAGAAAGGATGTCCTACAAGACAGGAGAAAAATAATATTCTATAAAACAGGAGAAAATGATATCCTACAAGACAGGAGAAAACTGATAGATATCCTGTATTACAGAAGAAGATGGATATCCTACAAGACAGGATAAAAAAAGATACCCTACAAGACAGGAGAAAAGGGGTATCCTAATAGACAGGAGAAAAAGGATATCCAGTAAGACAGGAGAAAAGGATAGGTTTGGACAGCAGTAGGGGACTGTGAATCTGAGCAGTCTCTCAGAGCTGCACCTTGTTATATTTTAAACTTTTAGCAGTATAAACTGTGTGTACCACTGGAGCCCTACTGTCCGACCAGAAGTAGGAAAAGAAGGGTATAGTTTGCTTGGCATTCGAGCAAACTACTGACTAGGAGGGCTCTTTCAATTTTCTGAATTGTTGCAGTCCACACTAAAGAAAGAGTGCCAAAGCCATGCATGAGTGACTTTCGCCCGATTTCTAGTTAAATTTAAAGGCTAATTTACAACTACCCTCTGACCCCGACAAGATACTTCTGGGTCCTTTAACAATATTTCACTAGCCCTGCTGTGAGCAGGGTGAGCGAGTAGGGCAATTGCAGCACAGCACATGCAAAGACACACTCATCTGTGTGCGTGTCTTGCATGTCTGGCAGAGAGGGCAGAGAAGGAAGCAGCAAGCAAACAGAACTTAGCCTTAAAAAGTAAGACTGTGACCGCTGCATTCCACCCACTGATACTTTCATAAACTAAGCACCTACCACCTCAATAATTGCTACCCATAACCCTAAACAGAAAGAAACACAGACTAGGAAAATAATAAGGGAAGACGCAGTTACAGAGGGCTCCGATAAGGATTGGTTCTTAGTCCAGAATTCCAAAGTTGCCAAAAGGGGACGCAAGGCTGATCAATTTAGTATACCAACTTCAAACTAATTTGATCCCCTATACCTATTAACCATAGATAATGAAAATGTTCCATAAACTTCTGGACAGCAAAAAGGTTTATTAAACTTGTCCCAGAGTCAAACTAGGGTGAAGCCAATTACTAGAACTATTAGCCCAAGCCCTGAAGCCCTGAAGCCAATCACCTCCAGGAATCAAACACGGGTACATCTATCCTAATAATAATGACACTGTCCTATACACTTCTAGTCACCAGGAAGAGTTAATAAACTTGTCCCAAAGTCAAATTAGGGTGGAGCAAACTACTAGAATTATTAGCCTGCAGGAAACAAACGTGGGCACTGAGCCATCTAATGTAACATCTAATACCTCTACCTTCAATGAAAGAACCAGTATAATCGACAGTGAAGTCCCCATGGAGACAGAAGATAATAATAATCCCAGACAAATTTATGTCCTGGGAGATTCCATTACTGAACACTTGGATAGAGTCATTTGTAACCCAGATAAAGCCAACAGAACATTATCAAGTTACAGCAGAGCCAGAATCTCTGAGATTACTATTATGCTAAACGACATTTTAGCAAACGGTGGGGAAAACCCATTGGTCATTATGCATGCAGGAGTAATGGCAGTGATATGTGAGCTACCAGTGCTCACTTCAGAGCTACTGGGGCAGAGCCCTGGCAAGCCACCCTGTAATTCCAACACTGTGGGAGGACTTCACAGAAAGGATTGAATATTTTTGTTGGGACGGATTACATTTAAGTAAGAGGGGGTGCAATGTGCTAGGAAAGAATATCTTAGCCCATATTACCCACTGTTTAAACTAAGTAATGGGGGGAGAGAGACTCAACTCTATGACCTCTCTAGAACTAGGCCTGAGTACCTCTAATAGGAATACTTTAAACATAAAGGCTAACAAACATAATCAAACAAAGAAACACAAAACCATCACGAATAACAATAAACTCAAAATGTTCCTCTTAAATGCAAGAAGCTTAATAAATAAGATTGATAAGCTAAATGATATTCTAGTCACAAAAAAATAGCTTTTTGTGGTGTCACAGAAGCCTGGTCTCAGGACGACGACTGGAATACAGAAATACCCGATTATATAAAAATATGGAAAAAATCGTACTGACAAAAGAGGAGGTGGAATGGCATTATACACTGATGAAAGATATAAAGCACACAAAATCAGTCCAACTTATATGGGCTCAAATAAACCTACCTAACAAAAAACTAACACTTGGATTGGGCTATCGTTCATCTAGTTTGAACTCTGATGAAACCAACAAATTCCTAACAGGTATTGAAAATATGGCTACTAACAGGGAATACATATTGATGGGAGATTTTAATTTCCCATCAATTAACTGGGATAAACTTGAAGGAACAGGTGCCAATGAAAACAGATTCAAAGATATCACAATTTTATACAATATGGAGCAATTAGTTAAGGTGGCTACAAGAGAAAATAGAACTCTTAACTTGATACTAACAAATATAGCAACAGGAATATCTGACCCAAAGCACTCCCCCCACTTGGTGACAGTGACCACAGAATGTTAGAACTCGAAACAGAGTCGAAAGGTAGAGGTATTAAAGGCATAACCAAAGTTAAAGATTTTTATAAAGCAGATTACAAATAGAATAAAGTATGGTATGGTGTGTTTAACGAGAAGTTTACATGCACCCAAGGGGTTAGATGCTACATAAACACCGAGAGTGAAGCTCGAGGGGTTTATGAAAGCATCTAACCCATGGGTATGTGTAAACTTAAAGTTTCACACACCACACCATATTTTATTTTATATAATTGCTGGGTTTTCCTTTTTTCGCCTCAGCAACTATATAAAATAAAATGAAGTTGCTGTGCAGTTGTGGTCTGGTCCAGTCAAAGCGCACAATCCGAGGTCATGTTCGGCGTTTCTTTTTTTTTTTTTAATTGGCATCCAAAAAAAAAAACAACTTGTGGTCATTTTTTTTAAAAGAAACTTACCGCCGAGTCCGAGTGGCGGTTCAGTATTTCCTGACTGTTTTGGGAGATGACAAGCGAAGAGTCAGTGAGCCAAAGAACTTGAGCGGTCGGGAACTGGGGGAAGTGCTGTGGCGTCTGCGTAGATTGAGGGAAACCGTGCTCATGTTTGCTGTAATAAACACTCCTTTATTACGGCAAATTATACCAAGTTTTCCCTATGGGAAAAAAGGGAGACCATTAATTATAACAGGATTAGGGAATGGCTAACTGAATGGAATTGGGAAGGAGAATGAATGAATCTCTCCTTAGATAGTATCTGGAGAAAAATAAACGAGAAAGTGAATTACTGCATTGATAACTGGGTACCAGAACAGGTAAAATACTCCAGTAACTGTAGGATTCCACCATGGTGGAACAAGAACATTAAGCAACTCATTAACAAAAAGAAGAAACTCTATAACAAATACAAGAAAATCCTACAGAAAGTATTTGGAACCTGTATAAAAAGATTGTCAACAGAACTAAGAACACTATTAGGAGGACAAAAAAGCCCATGGGTGAAAACTTGCTACTCTAACCAAAGACAACAAAAAACAATTTTACAATTACGTAGGCGCAATGAAAGGAAACAATAACAGAGTAGGCCCTTTGGAGATAATAAATGGCATTGTGAGTAATGAAATAGAAATTGCTACAGAACTCAACAACTACTTCCTTAGGGTATACGAACAAAGGGAACAAACAAGTAATATCAATATGGTCAATACAGGCAACATTATTCCTTTCTCATTAAAGGAAGTAGCAGAGGTTATTGGATCTATTAAACCAAACAGTTCAGTAGGGCCTGATGGAGTTCCCCCCAGATTTCTAAAAGAACTATCTGCTGTTTTACTTGGACCACTTACACAACTGCTCAATGCTTCCCTTAAAGAAGGGACGGCTTTACCAGAATGGAGGGAAGCTGTTGTAACACCTATATTTAAAAGTGGTAACAAAACTGAAGTAAGCAACTGCAGGCCAATTAGCCAAACCTCAGTTATTGGGAAGTTACTAGAGAGATTACTTCAGCAACGAATAATCAATCACATAAACCAAAAAGGGTTAACAGATATAACTCAACATGGGTTCTCCAAGGGTAGATCCTGCCTTACTAACCTCCTTCAGTTTTTCGAGCCTGTGAGCGCAGCACTTGACAAAAGAATGCCTGTGGATGTACTCTTCTTACATTACTCCAAAGCCTTCAACACAGTGTCGCATAGAATTCTTGTTGAACACCTTATTAATATTCAGCTTCAGCCAAACATAATACATTGGATTATTTCTTGGCTTGACAACAGAACACAAAGGGCTGCAATAAGGGGGTACTTATCGGCTTGGGGACCAGAGATGAGCGGAGTCCAGCAGGGATTGATCTTGGGACTGACCCTTTTTAATATCCTAGTATCATCCATGCAGATAGCCAATACTGCATGGATGTGCAAATATGCGGACGATTGCAAAATTGGTGCAATAGTGACTGATCAGAACTCTAGAAAGGAATTTCAGGAAAATATAAATCACCTTGGAAAGTGGGCAAAACAAAACAACATGAACTTTAATGAAAACGAATGTAAGGTCATGCATTTAGGATATAACAACCCCAAGTTTTCATACACTTTAAATGGCCACCTTCTTCAGACCACAACAAATGAAAAAGACCTGGGAGTTCAAGTAACTGATGATCTATCATTTGATACACATCTAGATTCAATGTAAAAAAAATCACAAAATACTGGGCTGCACATTAAGTAACATTAAAAGTTGAGAGCCGGAGGTTGTTGTTCCCCTGTACTCCAGTCTGGTGAGACCACACCTGGAGTATTGTTCACAGTTTTGTTCGCCACAAACAATAAGCGGCAAAAAAATTATAGAGAAAGTTCAGAGAAAGGCAACAAAAAAAATCAAAAACGTGCATAATCTTAGTTACTAGGCAAGATTAAATACATTAGGCCTTTACTCAATGGAATACAGATGAATCAGAGGTGATCTTTGTCTTGTATATAAAGCCAGTAATGAACCCTCTCTTATGGAAATGATAGAGCTAGTCAATCATACCACAGAAAAAACAAAAACAACAAGATCACACAAAAGCAAGTTGATAGGAGAAAAGAATAGAACAATAAGGAGAGGTAAATGGTACACTCAGAGAATAATAACAATCTGGAATACTTTACTTCAGCACGTAGTTGAAAATAACAATATTACCACCTTTAAAAATAGACTAGATACCAGCTGACCCTGTGGTGCTGAGGGTTGAGGCACTGGATGCCACACCTCGCGCCACGCCGGCAACCCGGGTTCGGGAATGGACCTGGATCATCGGGGGTCGGCAGGGGAGGAGAAGGATTTAGCATCCGCTGGACTGCTCTCCTTCTCCAGGGAGCGGGGTGTGCAGCCATCGGTGCAGTGGCGGCCCCTTGCAGAGGCTGGGGGTGATGCAGTGCACAGGCAGTATGGGGGAGACATGTTGGGGCAGATGCCAGGAAGGAGTGCATGCGGAAACGCATGCGCTCCTGTCCATGGGCGTCATTGCACGTCGGGGGCAAAAACCAGAACAGGGAAAACAGGTACCAGTCATGGCAACATGATGGCCATCTCTATGGGGGAGTTCTCGGCTCCGACGGGAGCGTGGTAACATCGGATCTGGTCCTGGTGGACAAGTGCAGGGGGGGGCTCTCCATCTCCCCACCGCAGGGGGCAAGCCACGAGGGTGAGGCCACGTGGACCAAAACGAGAGCTGGGAGATCCTTGGGACTGTGGCCGGAGACCTTGGAGGATGCTGGGACACGAGTGGAGGTAAGACAGACTGGTGGCCGGGAGAGAAAAATCACCAAGAAAAAAAAAAATAGACTAGATACCTATATGGGAACCAAAAATATGAATGCCACCTTTAAAGACCTGAAGATGGCAAGTTCCAAAAAGGTGCAAGCCTACTGAACTTGAAACCAACCTATGAACCTATAAAAGGATATCATACAAGACAGGAGAAAACAGATACTCTACAAGACAGAAGGATATCCTACAAGGCAGAAGAAAGAAAAACACCCTGCAAAAAAGGAGAAATGGGATATTCTACAAGACAGAAAAAAAGGGACAACCTTCAAGACAAAAGAAAAAAGAAGCATACAAGAACAAGAATATAAGCAGGATAAAAATCACTTATCCCCCTCTGAAGACCTGCCGAAGCTACTGCATGTTTTCAGGATGTCCAGACTCAGCTACTGTAATGTCCTATACTAAGGGATAAGTGGAGGTGTCCAATGAGAGAATGCAGCTGAATGCGGCAGCCAGGTTGTTGAAGGGCTTTCCTAGGTCATGCCACATGACCCAGGTCCTGCATGAACTGCACTGATTGCCAGTAAGGTGGCCAGTCATCTTCGAGGTTAGGTTACTGACCTATAAAGCCCTACACGGGATGGGCCCTGGCTACCGGGTCTAACTCCTGTCACTCCACTTGTCCTCATGCCCTCTCCATTCCACTGATATGGGTCTCCTGGACATTCCCAGGGCCAGGCTGAAATCCTCAGGTGACTGGGCTTTTGATAGTCCCACCCCAGTGATTTGGAATACCTTCCCCAGAACCCTCAAGGAGGCCCCATAGGTTGAGGCCATTAAGAGGGGCCTAAAATTCCACCACTTTAAGCAGCAATAAAAGGTATCAAACCATTTGTTCTGGATTACCTCTTTAAGGAGGGATTTGGGACCTGTGAATAATCCCTGATACGGATTTATTTCTGCTACTGATATTTTTCTACTTGTATTTATGTAATTATTCATTTATTGATAACTACGTATACAGTATACAGTTAATATTAAGTTTTATTGTCTTCTGTGCATTTACTGTATTGTACAGTATGTATTGTAAGGTGCCCTGAGCCTCTGGGGAAGGGTGCCATACTAAAGTAACTCTACCACTCTGACTGCTACTACTTCTCCAACATGGGAGAAAATGGATATCCTGTAAGACAGGAGAAAAGGAATGTACAACAAGACAGGATAAACAGCACTGGACAAGAGAAAAAGGATATATTCTACAAGACAGGAGAAAAAGAATATTCTACAAGACAAGAGAAAAAGGATATCATACAAGACAGGAAGAAAAGGATATCCTACATATAACCTCCTCTCCGGCATCGTCCGGGAGAGGGTCATTGCCTCTACCTTGCTGGCCAGACCAAGACCAAGGGGTCTGGGTTCCCAGAGCTGACCTACGGGGGTCCTTTCCCAAAAGTTAAAATACAATGGTGGTGCCTCCGCCCACAGTACAGTTTCAGTGGGTCTGCTAACCTGCGGTACAACCCCCTGGGATGTTGTACAAACCCACCTCCCCAACAGTTACCCCAGACAAGGACTTACCAGGATTCAAACCTCCCGACATTCAGTTACCACATTTACGTTTTCATCTCATCAATACACAAGCTCACTAAAATCATGCTCTGGATTCATTTTCTGCTGCAAAACAATAACTCCAGGTTTATTTACAGGGGGAGGGTTTCGAATTTGGGTAGTGGAATAGAGGTCAAGTAAGCAATTTCAATTTGCAATTCCCAAATCACATTCCCTTTGATTCATTCCCATGTTTCAATCCATGCAGCCATCAGTATCTATCTATCTAGCTAACTGCTGCAATGTAACCCAAGCCCAGACCCACAGGTCCTAGTCCATTTACCCCTAAGTCCTTCACTGGGTACCCAGATTTAGATGCAGGCCTGAGGTGCAGCTGGTAGTCAGCATTGGCGTGCTTACTTGAATTAAACTTTAAACCTTTTTACATTTCCCTTGGTTTTTGCTCCAGCCCTAATGTGCTTGCTTAACTATTTACAGTCCCCAGGTGCAGGGCAATTCCTGCATTTTACTCACGGTTCTGCAGATTCAGTCCTTGGGTGGTACCGTTTTCAGGAATCCTGGGGAGTGATGGCACAGGCAGAACTGGGCACAATTTCTTTAACAGGGGGCACAGAGGCTGCAGCTTGCTCTTCCGTCATCTCTTGCTCATGGATCTTGCAGCTTGTCCCCTTCGGCTCATTACAGGCCCCAGTGCAGAGCATGTGCACAAGGCCTGCCACCACAGGGGACCCAGATCGGGGAGTGGCCCCATGGCCCAGCTCCCTGATCAGAGGGCCCTAGCACTTGGGTATGAGACCCGTGGCCCCCTGCAGCAACAGACCCCACTCGACAGGGGTTAACAAGTTCCCCACCTGGCCCTGGGTGCCAGCAGAAACATTCAGCACATTTTCTTCTGCTGTTCTCTTTTACTCTCTCTTTACTCGCCACAGTGTGTAGCCACAGCCATCCATTTCTCTCTTGACTGTACCTCAGGAGCAGATGACAGGCACTTGGTCCAGAAAGCACCTGTCCATCCTTCCACTTTCACAGTCTCCCAATGTTAACACGGCCACACTATTCGCTCTAGCTCACACACCATCCCTTGCACACAAAGTCCCTTTTCTCACTGTGCAGGTACTGGCAATTCTCTGACTTGAAGAGGTTCACTCTCCCTCTTCTTATCTCAGCACATTTACATGCCCTTATTCCTCATGTAATTTGGCAAAAAATACATATGTATGAGGCTCCCTCGATGCCTCATTGGCTGTTCAAAAAGGTGCCTAAACATTCCGTGGTATTTCCCCCCCAAGAGTCTGTTCTCAAGCCCCAGAATCCTCCTGGCTAGTTCTGGCTTGATGGTTCACTGGCTGGTGTCACATGGCTGCAAATATGGTGGCCGATTGTAAATAGTGTCCACACATTAACACAGAGTCCCAGGTTTCAAGCATTCTTGCAGCTAGACTGTAAGCTTTTAATTAAACATTTCCCCAGCATTAAGTAGCCACCCTATGCCCTGTGTAGCGACTGCATTTATTTACACATTAACTCATCCCTTACTCAGTCGCTGCTGCCATTATACCTTGCCCCTAGGCAGCACACACATTGCCCCAGTGTACTGGCTGCAGTCCGTGAATCTTTATTTATTTATTCCCCCCACAGATTGACTGCCTTCACTTCTCCCAGGTACACATATTTATTTATACATGTATTCCTTTTCCTCTGCCTATCCTAGCACTATACTTTATTTCCCAGTGCTAGACAGGTTCTCCACTACTTCAAAGGGATGCTGCCTCATTAATATTCATGAGGCGGCTTCCGATCCCTACAGCGTGGTTGGTGCTTACACAAACTCATTTTTCCTTTTACCTGGTTGCCTCTCCACTTGAGCTAGGGTCCCTGACTCCCTGGTCCCTGTCTCATTTCCCAACGGGACTGGGACCACCAAAGAGGTGCACCAAAACCGACCGAAAATGGCTGCATGATAATGCGCTTGTGCACATGCACAGAGCTCACTGGCACCAGAGTGCCTTTTCAAAAGACAGTGGTTCCACGAAACGTGCTCCTCAAGCCCTGCTCTCCCACTAAATTCAACACAGGGACCGGCAGGAGATCAGAAAACACAGGGGGCAAGCCAGGAAAATGGGACCCAGGGATGAAAAAGAATGGGGGTGGAACTAAAACCCCCCGGGGAAACAAGCCTTTTTCAGGGGCTCACAGGTAAGCCTCCAATGGGGGGTTACATACAAGACAAGAGAAAAAGGATATCCTACAAGACAGGAGAAAAAGGATATCCTACGAGACAGGAGAAAAAAAGGTGATCTAAAATAGAATAAAAAGGAATAGGTTCCAAATTTGCACCATAGCATGCACTTAAGACAAAATCCTGTGATAAGCCTGAGAAACATTTTTGTTATTAAACATGGGGGGGGGGGAGATTTCTAGAAGGGCTGAATGCAGACCTGAAAGCTTGCTTTGCCCACATCTGCATCCACCAAAATACTTATGAGCAGCCTTACTGCTATTGTCTTTTTTCCCACAGAGATGTTGATCCACCTTGGCAGGACAGGCAGCTATGCTCAGCCCTGTCCCCATCAGCTGCAGCCGTCTCAAGTCACATCCAGTACTGGGGATCTAATCCCCCACAGATTGTCCCCCGTGGCAGGGCCGGGAAGGAAGGGAGGGCCATCCTCCCCCACCCGAATACAAAACCTGACTGTCCCCTGATCCAGAGACCAAGTGGGCCACAGGGTTTTAAATAGCCGGTATCGCATCGCACCTTGCGATGCAACCCAGCTGGTCACGCTAATCAATCTGCTGGATGGATCGCAAAAAGTGCGATCCATTTAGAAGTGCCTATGAATGATTTTTTCCCCTCAGCAATGCTGATTCCTGCAAGCTCTGCTCACTTTACAATTCTATTGGCTGGCCATAAGTGCACGGGAGAAGCTGCAAGAAGATCTCAAACACATTTTGTCACTATCGCACCACCGGGAGTCAAGATATGGCCGCGCCATTTTTCAAATCCTGATTTCTGAACTGGCGGGAAGTAGTGTCAGTAGATCCTGAGTCCAGGCAGCCCGAGCCACGGCGGAGCACTTGATTGTCCGGTCACACTTTAATAATAAAAAACAGTCGGGCCTGTCACCGAGTCACCACTCTCACACTGGCGCAGCTGCGATTCAAGTCTTCAGAGCATCATCGGTGGGTGATCACTGCAGGACTAGGAGTGGACTAGAGTAGTGTCATTTGGGCGCGTATCTCCCAACGATGGATCCAGACGGCATCTCTCTCTCTGCAGGTGAGGGGATGGGGTGTGACATGAATGGTGATGCTCTGGCTGGGGCAGTGGGTATTTAACACTTCGGGGGCGGGGGGTCTGACAGGTGTGCACTGATACTGTGACCCGATCCCAAGAAACACTCAAAAGGGCACTAAAGTCACAGTGATCAGAGGATATGTTGCAGCTCTAGTCTAGCAGTGGTCGTGCTGCAGGCAGAGATGGAGATAGTACCAGCTTTGAGGAGATCCAGGCCCAGGCCAGCCCGAGTGACAGTCACGGCAGAGTGCTATTAGCTATCCAGAGTGGAGCGATTGTGTCCTGTCACAAATTAAATTAAAACTGCTTGAACCGCCAGTCGGGTCACCAGTCTGGCACTGTCAGTCTTCAGAGCAGCAGCGAGTTGAGCATCTTCATGACTTGGGGAGCAGAGGAGTGGAGTAACTGTCAATGAATCAACCCACTACACAACATCTCTCCCAATGGATTCATCTCTCTGCAGGTGACGGGACTCAGAGGGACGGGGTCAGCAGGGTGTGAGAAATTATTCTGCCGTGGGTTGGGTTGAGGTTGAGTACTGTCAAGTGATGCTGATTGCTGATGCTCTGCTGGGTGGCTGGGTTGACACTTGGGGGCAGGGGTTCTTCTGCCATGTTTTCGGGGTGGGGGGTTTGTTTTAACTTCTGCCAGGCAGGATGATTTTCTAAAGGACAGCCAGGGGGGTTGTTCTGTCACTGAAGGACTGTTTGCTAAGGTGCTGTAATAACAATGAACAAGAAATGCATTGCAATGCACTAGCTACGTTAGTCTGTGTCAGCTGACCATGGGGGAACGGCAAGAACAAATTACACGCAGTTGTCCTGCCCTTATCCAATCTTCTCCGAGGTGGTGCTGTCTACACAGAGAATGTGCTGTAAAGTCCTTCACATTTTAAGCTAAATTCATACTACCCTAGGTTAAGATGTTAAATAAAAAATAAACTTTCCTTTTGATTCCTAACTGTAATGTTTCATCCAGTACTTTAAAATGTTGAATTGCTCCTTGAAATAACCAGTGTGCCATAATACAAATCAAATTTTGTATAAGCCACTTAACACCCCCCCCAACATGGATCATCCATAAGTCAGATCTTGTGCCCCCCAACTCGTGCTCTGAACTGGTAGTCTGGTCTTTACTGGGTCCTCATGTAAATCCGATCGGGTATGTTATCGATAATATAAATTATAGCCCTGAAGTGGTCAAAATAATGATTTAGTGAGTGTTTTAACAATACAAGGGAGGTGGGAGTGTAAAACATTGGATGGTATTTTTCGAATTAGTACACTACGGTACTGTATTGTAAGGGAGGTCTGGGTGGGTGTGTTTTTTGGGGGTGGTATAAAATGCTGGATGCCAGGAAAACTTATTTATAGCTTGGTGAGGTGTGGGTGGGTACCATTGCTGGATGCCAAGGTGTGTGGGGAATATATTGTGCCATTGGACAACAGGGATTTTATTTGTAACTTGTGAGGTGTGGATGGGTACCACTGCTGGATGTCAGGGAAGGGGGGTGTGTGTGTGTGTGTGTAGGGGCGATATCACTAGATGCTAGGGATGTTAATTGCTAGTGGGTGAATACCATTGCCGGATGCCAGAGGAGGTGTGTGTGTGTGTGTGTGTGTGTGTGTGTGTATTGTGTGTTGGGGGGGGGGGTTGAAACAGAAACATTAAGCAAACACAAAGATAACATTAATAAAATATTTTATTTAGGTTAAAATGTGTGCGTGTGTGTGTGTTTGTTGAGGTACTGATGAAATGGATGATGAAGCCAAGACAGAACTGATTTTTAATTAAAAAAAAAAAAAACTTTCTTTAGGTTACAATATTTAAGCATTTTTGATTTTGCTAATCAAATCGAAGCATGCGCTATTCATTTTCACAATTGATTAGCACTTTCATGTGCAAAACTGCTAATCAATTTTCCGAGCTTATTTAAAACCCTGGGGCCATCAACGTGATGGGTGGGGCTTCATGAAGCATGTCCTCCATTTTTCCTCCTGGTTTTCTCCCCTGGGCGGCATGAACATGCAATGAGCACGTTGTGCAAGCTCCAACTCCATTGAGACACCCCCACTGCTCTGAACATGCACCTTTCCACTTGTTGTGGCTCATATTCACCACCTCCTGGACTCCTTCAGGTGGCAGTCAAGCGGCAAGGCATGATATCGCCCCTGCGCAAGGAGGAGAGCAGTCCTATGAGTCCTATGGATGCTCAATCCTTCCTCTCCCAGCCGACCCTCAAGTGACCCGTGTCTGTTCTTGAACCTGGGTCACCGGCGTTGGAAGAGATAAGGCATTCCTGTCGCCTCAGCCTTCTGCACCTCCAGGCTGGCTCCTGCTGCTGTTTTCAAAAGATGCTTCCATTTATGACAAAAAGGTCACTGTTTGTGGCAAAAAAGATTTACATACATTTTTGCTGCAATTACATCTCTGCACATAAAATATGGATGCATTTAGACCATCTTCTTGATGGTCTAAAAGTTTGCATATATTTTGCTTTTAAAAAATAGCAAAAAGTCACAACAAAGCCGTGGCACAGAACCTCCAAAGTTTGCACTGCTCATAACGAAAGACAAGGATGGGAAAAAAGCACGCAAGCAAGAGTCACATATATCAAAAGGCTTATTGGCAAAAGGTGCAAAGGTGCATTTACCATATAATTGCATGCTGTTCATACTAGTCCCTGTGTGCATTTGGAGTGCTCTTTCTCTTTCCTCAGGAGGTGGAACCAGCCATTTTTACAGAGGTATTGCACATGATACCTAGTCATTAATGTTAATTTATTAAACCCCATCTCTCCTTTAAAGAGGCACTGCACATTATTTTTTGGTTATACAGAAGTAAACCACAGCACTCAAACTATTCTGCACCCCTCTTACGTGGCACTGTAGCCTGATCTACTATGCAAGTGTTCCAGTTAAACTATGTGAATTAAAATCTGGACAAAGGTCCATAAGAAGACTGGCTGAACAGACAATTATGTTTAACATCATTGTACAGTATATATCTATTTTATGAAATATTCAAATAGCAGAAAACACCAACAATAGAAAGTTTAGAAACCAGGGATTAAGAATTTTTATAAATATCCATGAGCTCACTGATAAATTAAGAGCTTTAAAATGTGTTCACAAATATTAATTCTCGTGCTCAAATAGCAACAATATAACATCCCCAGAGACAGATTCGAAAGTCATGCAATTGTCCATATTCAAGATCAGAAACTGCTTCAAAGTTCACTCAGTTAATTTCTCATTCAAGGCAGTCTGAACATATTCCCTTTTCAGGAATTAATCTTCTATTTGATGTTGCAAGAATAATCAAAACTATTGCATAGTTCTACAGTTCAAATTTAAAGAAAGAATAACATTATAAATATGGCATACAATCATGTAACTCATTCAAGCCTTGAGGTGACAAACATTTTAGACGGAAATCCAGCATGTCTCCGTCTTCAGCAAAATTTAAGTCTGTCCACTCCCCTTTTCATTTTTTGCACACGTTCCAGTGCCAAACATTTACAGCATTTGGAATCGTCTTTATGGTTCTCCCTATAACGTGCCTCAAGTGCACTTCTCTCAGCCCCATTTTTAATTTCCCTAATATGTTCAAGAATTCTAACTTTGAGCTGCCTGGTGGTCCTGCTAACATAAATCTTCAGGCAGGAGCACCAGGCAGCATAAATTACAAAGTATGTGAAACAGCTGGCAAACTGTCTCACCTCCACTTGTCTCTCAGTTGCAACCACATTCAGAAACTTCCCCTGTACATTCTCCTGCCTCCTCAGCTCTGGTAGGCTGCTACATCAGGCACAGGGCGGCACATGTGAGGGTTATGCAAATGCTGGGCAACTGCCTGCCACTCCCATCCCTCATTAAAAGGGAGAGGTGTGTGCAGCGGTTTCAGTTTTTGCCTGGGCTGAGTTGTGAGCCTCAGCTCAGAGGAGAGAAGACATCCTGGCGAGAGAGAGAGAGAGAGAGAGAGAGATATTGAGAGAGAGAGAGAGATTGAGATTTTTGTCTAGAGGCAGCAAGGAAGCAGAAAGAGAGACCTGGACAATAAAATGAGAAGATGTCTGAAAACAGAGTAACTGAGAAACAGTAAAAGAGATCTCAGACCCAACGTGTGCTTAGTACTACTCCTTTTTATAGAATTATTGTATTTTTTTATTACACTCTCTAGTAATTGCATGGCATGATAATTTATTTGTAATAACTTCAACTTGATAGGCCAGTTGCAATACAATAAAATCAAATTAACTTAGAGTGTGAATGAGACTGAAAGCAAAACTAAGAAAGAGAGCATCAGTAAACACAACTGATAATCCTGAGGCCCCACGATCTTGAGAAGAAGAGGCAGCTACAGTGGAGAAGGGGGGAGTCTCCCCTCATGGGATTCTCCAAGTGGTTTGTGAGAACGCACTTCAGGTTTCAAGGTAGAGGTGGATAGTATCTGAGGCCATAAGAGAGAACTGTGAGGAGTCTAGGAGAAATCCTCCAGCTACAGCCATTGAGTCACTTCAAATATTAGAGGTCACACATGGGTGCCAGGTGTGGCTTGTCTGGTATTAGTCTGTTTCCCAGGAGATGCAGGAAAGTTCACTGTGCATACGTGAGTGCATCACTGAATCCTGGATGTCAGGGTCCTGCAGACGGGGAGAACAGACAGTGCCACACCATGAAATCCGGTACTGTCTGGCCCCACGATGCCAACTGTCCACCCCCAATAACGACTTACCTGTCTGGCAGGGGTAGGTTGGGCCCCCAATGGACACACCACAGAAGGGTAAGTATGTGGTAATAAGTGGTGAGGGAAAGTAGCAGAGATGGTGGGATGAGGCTGGGAGTTTACCAGGGGTTCTGTGGGCGGCCTTGGCAAAACAAAAAAAAGGGTGAAAGTTCACCACAGAAGGAGAAGGAGAAGGAGTTTAGGGTAGGGTGTAGATAAGGCTTCCCAAGAGAGAGAGAGAGAGAGAGAGAAACATTAGCCCAAGAGGGTATCCCAGAGGTAGAAGTGCTAGGAAATGTGTAAGAGCTGTGGGCATATAGGATGGTAAATGATCTGTATAGCCTTATTTGGCAGCTATATCCTCCAGTGTTTGGGGCCATTGTTAAATATAATCAGTCACCTGGGGTGTTATCTTCTATGAGAGGGGATGGTAGTTACACCAACTTAGATGGAGTTAGTACCAGGCGATCACTGGGAGGAAATGGAACTAATAGTTGTAGGAGTCCCTGGAGCTCCAGCTGAAGTCCCTTTGATACTTGGTTACAGATATAGACATTTTAAGTGTTGAGAGCTTCACAACAGAAGTGATGGAGCTCTTGTGGACCTGGCATAGCACCTGGGGTGAGAGTCCCAGTTTCTGCTGAAGGTGGCAGCTTCAACAGACAGATTTGCATCTCTCTTTAACTCAGTTTTGCCAAGGTGGCCATTTTGTACCAGAGTTGTGCAATCAAATGTTGGGACTCCTAAATCCACTATAAGAAATAAGTTTATAGGTGGCCCAATATGGCAGAAGACAGGAGCGAGTGTATTGTATAACACCATACCCACTCCAACTGTACATCGTCCTGGGCAGAAGGTATCTTTAGACAAAAATGAGAGCAGCAGGAGGAAGGAGGCAGCTGCTAGAACTCTTCTACTGGGACTGAAGAACTAGAACTCTACTTCTGGGACCTTCAATTAGGATAAAGAAAAACAAGAGTTGGTGTGCTTGTCTAAGTTGGGGGAAGGGAACTGTTATCTGTGCTGCTAGCTAGGTGAAGAGAAGAGCTGTAAATTGGGAGAGGGGGCTGACTTAGACAACAGAAAGCCAAGTGTCTTTATTTAAAACTTCTCTAGTTAGCTTTTGGCAGAGAGCAACAAGAGGAAGGAGGCAGCTGCTAGAACTCCTCTACTGGGACTATATAGCCCTCACTCCCTCCCCAACTCTTAGCCAGTTCCACTTTTATAGGCACTGGCTTTGATTGACAACAGGAACTTCCTGTTTGGGAGAAGGAAGGGAGTGATCACAGAGGCACAAAAGACTCACCATCCTAGAAGGAAAAGAACAGCTCTCCCTTACCCTCTAGCTGCTGGAGGTCTGTCTCTGAACAAGTAAGAAGGAGACTACTGAGGAATACAGGAACTTCCTGTCCCAGAACAGGAATGGCAGGAGCTGTAAAGGCACTGAGGCAGTAGGACAGTAGGGAGAAAAAAAAAGTAAACGGAGAGAGGAAACAGTACACATGCAAAACAACAGTCATGGGGCCACAAATAAGACATGATGGGAGAGGTACAGTACAGTGGCTATGGAGTGTCAGTCTTCTGGGAGACATTCTGGAGGATGTTGTGTTGTCCCATCTGCAGGCATCTCTCTGGGCTGAGGGAGGAGGTTGCTCATCTCCAGGCTGAGTTGACCAGGATTTGGGGAACCTCCTCTCCCACCCAGGACCACCAGGGCCAACGCTGCTGCCTCAGAGGCTGTCAAGAAAGAGGAGCAGTTGGACCATGGTGGGCTCAGGTTGGGTAAGAGTAGAGGAACAGAGGCACATCCCTCCAGTTGTACCTCCCCACAATTCGTATGCCATTCTGGCAGAACATGGTTCCTCTATGGAGGCACTCACATGGGAGACCATGGAGGATGCTGGGAACCTCCACAAAGAAGACCCACAGGAGGGTGGCACAGGACCCCACTGGGGAAGGAAACAACTCCTGGTTGGGGACTCAATTGTTAGGGGGGTAGAACTGGGGGAGGGAGGTAAGGTGCCTGCCTGGCACCATGGCTTGGAGGGACAGGGAGCAAATCCTCAGGATCGCAGGAGCAGCTGCATGGAAGAGGGAGCTGGACATCATTGTCTACCTAGGGACAAAGGACCTGGCTGGGAATGGGATCAGAGCAGTGCAGGAGGAGTTTGTGGAGTTGAGGAGGGGCCTTAGACAAGTAGTACACACGGTAATCTTCTAGGAGGTGTTGCCTGTCTATGGCATGGGTGAAGCTAGGGTGCTCCACACCATGGGATTCAATCAGTGGTTGAAAAACTGGTGCAGAGCTCAGGGTTTTGGCTTCATTGGGGACTGGGGTCCACCTCGAGGGATACAGGCCTATACTGGCATGATGGTCTGCATCTGTGCAGGAGGGGAACCAGACTCTTAGGTGATAGGTTTAAATGCTTCATTGGCAAGCATTTAAACTAGCCAAGGGGGAGGCACTGAAAAGGAGAAGGGAAATCCCAGCCCCCCCCCAAAAGAACAGAGTAGTTAGTGAGGTAAACACCAAGATAGAGATGTCGATAGGGAGAAGGGCAGGGGTAAGTGGAGAAATAGGCAAAGACAGTAAGAACAGAGATGGGGCTAAAAAGGGTAAGGCCATCAAAAAGTGGAGGCCAATGAATACCAGCACCCGTAGTCTGGGTAACAAGCTCCGTGAACTAGTGGCCTTGATGGAAGAGGGACGCCTTGATATTGTGACAGTCACAGAAACATGGTACACAGAGAACCATGACTGGGACATCAACATACCAAGTTGCACAGTCTACAGGAGGGACAGGGAGGGTATAAGAGGAGGAGCAGTAGCTCTCTACATAAGGGAAGGGATCAAAGCAATGGAACTAAAAAGGAGAGAAGGCACTGTAGATCACCCTGGAGACAGAAAATGGCAACACAAACCACATGGGGGATGTATACAGACCCCCATCTCAGGGGGAGGAAATGGACAAGGAAATTATAGAAGGTATCCTTAGAATGAAAGAAATGGGGAGATATTGTTGATGGGGGATCTGAATATTCCAGATGTTAACTGGCGCACCTTTGTTGCAGCCATATCCAAAAGCAGGGTCATTCTCGATGCCCTACAGGGGGCATGCCTCAGACAGCTAGTGTTAGATACCACTTGGGAGGGAGCAATCTTAGAACTGGTACTCTCAAACAGGGATGGAGAGAGGAGCTCAAATTTAGAAGTGGGTAGCCATCTGGGAACAAGTGACCACCAAACAGTGTGGTTCACGATAAACACAGTCATAGAGTCAAGCCATACAAAAGTGAGGGTACTGGACTTCAGGAGGGCTGACTTTGTCAAAATGGGAGAGTGTCTCGGAAAAGCACTACCAAATGGGCAAGACGGAGGGGTGGCGGAACAGTGGGGAAAAATCAAAACCGCCATCACAGAGGCAACAAGTCATTGTGTGAGGCAAATAAATCAAAATGAAGGAAAAAACACTATGGTTCTCAAAAGAGGTGGCAGGGAAGGTTAGGGAGAAAAAGATAGCATTCAGGAAGTGTAAGGAAACACAGAAGGAGCAGGACAGAGAACTGTACCAGTTAAAGCAGAAGGAAGCGGGGAAGGCAGTCAGAATAGCAAAGGCTCAAACCGAGGAAAAGATAGCCAACTCGATTAAGAAGGGGGCTAAAACCTTTCATAGGTACATTAGGGAGTAAAGAAAGACCAAGGGAGGGATAGTAAGGCTTAATAAAGAAGAGGGTGGGTGGGTGAGCAGATGGTGACAGGGGAAAAAGCAGGGATACTAAACGAATACCTCTGCTCAGTATTCCCTAAAGAAGAGGAGGGGAGGTACCTAATCCAATCAATAGAAGCACTCTGGATAGGGGGGTTGATACCAGTCCATTCACAGAAGAAAGGGTTCTGAAAGAACTCCTAAAACTGAAGGTGGACAAAGCAATGGGCCCTGATGGGATTCACCCCAGAATTCTAAATGAACTAAGGGGAGAACTAGTGACACCACTGATTACCCTTTTTAACAAATCATGGGAGGATGGTGTGGTACCTAAGGACTGGAGGGGGGTGGATGTGATCCCCCTTCACAAAGGTGGGAGCAAATCAGAGGCAGAAAACTATAGACCTGTTAGTTTGACCTCAGTGGTAGGGAAAATGATGGAATCACTTCTGAAAGAAAGAATTGCTGAGTACCTGGAGGCCAGTGGGGCACAGGACACAAAGCAGCATGGATTCACAGCAGGAAGGTCATGTCAGAAGAATATAATCGATTTAATCTAATCTAATTGATCTAATAGATTTCTTTGACTGGGTGACCAAAGTAGTAGACCAGGTAGGGGTTGTGGACATGGCCTACCTAGACTTTAGGAACTTTTTCACTTCAAGAAGGGCTCCAGGACCAGGGGACAAGACCTCAGGCTGCAAGGAGGGAGGTCCTCTACCAACACCAGGAAGTTTTTCTTCACAGAAAGTGGTGGACACCTGGAACAGACTGCCCCAAGAGGTTGTGGGGGTCAACACTGTGGGGGAGTCAAGAATGCATGGAGCAGACACAAGGGAGCCCTGACTACAAAGGGCAACTAGAGTGTCAAAATAGGTCTAAAACAAATAGGCAGACTAGATGGACCTAGCAGTCTCTTTCTGCCGTCAACTTCTATGTTTCTATGTGTAATCCCCCTACAAATGGGGGTTCCCGAAAAGTCTTCCTTGAGCTTGTCTAAATGCTCACTGCCAGGCTGGCGTCCTGCGTTTTAACAGTTTAAATGTATTGCCAGAGAGTACCTGTATAGCCTCTGTGTACTGTCTCTTTAAGAGCTGCCTGGATTGCAGTCATAATTAATCTGAGAGGGAGCTCTGTTACTTGTTTGCTGATCATTTGTTAGAGTACTAATAATATTGCAGTTTGTTCTAACCTGTCTTCTTTGCAGCATGGACAGTTCTGATTGTTTCCATCATTTTGGTCCTGGACTGCAGAATGGGCCAATCAGTACATTTGGTACTCTAAAATGGAGCCTGCCTACAGGGGCTTCATGGGGCCAAAACTTGTAGGAATTGTAGTTTTGGGCTTTTGGCGCCTAAAGTAACCTGGAGGGGGAGCCCTTGTGACTGACAGACAGATCAGCCAACCGTACCTTTTGGATCTTGGGGAAAGTCCCACACTGCTTGCAGTTTCAGTTAGATCTGAGTTGGGAAGTGAAGAAGTAACAGCTCAAGATAGTTCGAGCAGCAATCCATAGTGGATTTGCATGGGAGAACTGTGGAAAGGCCTGAGTTTGGCCTGCATGCCTGCCTACTGTTACTGAGAGGGAACTTGTGCTTTTTTTTCAGACTGAATCCGAATTTGGAGAGCGAATTAAGCCACTGAATTGTGACCAGGCTTTAACCTGAAGAAGACAGAAAATTTGTTGAATGTGATCAGCCTGTCAGGACTTCCAGCTACCTCTGAACTCCCGAATTGTGTAGAGACACTGTAATTGCGACCGGAGAACCATTTGCCTGGTACAGTGGAATTTCCTTACATATGAATGTGCTTTGTGCTTATAGTGGGTCATAATTTGGTTCCCCACTGTGTGTCTGAACTGTGTTTTGCTTGCTGGAGGCTGTATCCAGCTCCACAGACTGAATCCGTATCCATTTCTGTTTGCCTGGTCCCTGCTACTCTCGCCCAGCCAGAATACCAGCTGCGCAGAGAAGATCGTCGATGAGAGACCGGCCTGGGGATCAGCCCCCTGCTCAACGCCTTGAACAGGAACGATGCCTCAGTGATTTGTGTGGGCCCTGCTTCTCTGGGCACTCCAGCTCAACAGTCTGCAGTTTCAATTTCATCCTGCCTGTGTCCAGTATTGGGTATCATGAGTAAACATCAGGGTAGCTCCCTG
This sequence comes from Neoceratodus forsteri, assembly GCA_016271365.2. NCBI lineage: Eukaryota > Metazoa > Chordata > Ceratodontiformes > Ceratodontidae > Neoceratodus > Neoceratodus forsteri. Next base: position 125,752,131 of record JADMNL010000032.1, on the reverse strand, counting down.
CAACAACATCTAAATCTAAAAGTGTTGCCATCTGATTGTCTTGTTGCCTTTTCTTTCACGAACTGAGCCCTCCGGCTCTGGATTACAAATAGTGTGTGTTATACATGTTGCTTTCTTCCATCACAGGGCCCCAACCAGCTGTAACGTTCCTGGCTAGCCCACCGTTTTCTTACCTGGGCGCCCAGAGTGTGTGACTGTGTAGGGACTCTGAACTGCATGCATAACTGTCTGATTAATATAGCTTTTAAGCAAATCAACCTGATTACACCGCTCCCTTGTTCAAGTCCCCTGAATAAATCAGATTTAACTTTGTTTGCATTTAACCTGACTGTGGTTCCAGTTTGTGCCAAAAGTATTGTACTGTTGCTATTTGTTGTGCTTAATCTTGTTTTACAGGGGGTCCCCAGGGTCAAGCTAGAGGAACCAGCCCTGGTGGTAAGTGCAAACAGTGTGGGTAATTGCCTGGTGAATAAGGGTCATTGTGAAAGTAATTATTGTATATTGTATCAGGCCACTAGAAGGGAAAGGGGGGGTTACAGTGTCCGGAGGGCTGTGCCCAGGTTAGCTTGACCACAAACAACCCTGACCTCTGGGTGGAGGCACCCGTTTAATTACCCAGGCCCCTTAACCTGCTACTAGCCTAGCAGGCAGGGGCAATAGCCTTTAGGATAGCACCACCTGGGGGTTACATATGTTCAGGAAGGCATTTGACACAGTCCCACACAAAAGATTAATAAACAAGTTGGCCAGTCTAGGAGTGGGTCCCAGGGTGGTAGCCTGGGTAAATAATTGGCTGGACAACAGGACACAGAGGGTAATAGTATCCATTCCAAAGAAAGGAGGGTTACTAGTGGGGTACCGCAGGGTTCAGTACTGGGTCTGCTCCTTTTTAATGTCTTTATAAGTGATATTGCAGAGGGATTGGAAGGAAAAGTATGCTTCTTTGCAGACGACACAGGGTTGATACACAAGGGGAGTAGAAAGGATGAGAAGGGACTTGACAAGGTTGGAGGAATGGTCAAAAGTATGGCAGCTTAGATTCACTGCAAGGAAATGCAAAGTAATGCACCTGGGAAACAAAAACCCAGGGGAAGAGTACACCATGGGGGGGGAGGTACTAACAACAACAAAAATGGAAAGGGACCTGGGGTAGTCATATCAGATGACCTAAATGTAAATGTGACTTGGTCAGGCAGGAAGCGGAGTCACCCTTGGAGTCTCGTCCCTTTTGGGCAGTGCTAAGCAATGCGAGGTCTATTAGAAACAAGACTGCTTTAGTGGCAGATCTTGTTGCATCTGTGGACTTAGCTTGCATCACCGAGACCTGGCTTGATGAAAATGCGGGCCCCATTTTGGGGTCCGCGGTTCCGGACAGGTTCCCGGTGATTCACCGCCTGAGAGTGGACCGTAGGGGTGGGGGAGTTGCAGTCTGTTTTAGACAGGAACTGGACCTCAGGGAGGTACCGGTGGGGCATACCAACTCCTTTGAATGTATTGTGGGTGCAGGTGCAGGCTTCAGGATACTTCTCATTTATCGTCCACCAGGTGATGGGAGAGAATTCCTGAGGGAGGCGGTGGATTTCATCGCCGAGAGGGTTTTGGAATCCCCCCGATGGTTAATTCTGGGGGATTTCAATGCCTGGGTTGACAATGAACTCACGCTTTTTGGACAAAACCTCCTCCAACTGACTGAATCGTTGGGCCTGACACGGGTTATTACCACTGCAACCCACTAGAGGGGACATTCATTGGACTTGATATTCCATCTGGGGATGGAAGTCTGATGTGGAGGTGGAGCCCATCAGTTGGTCTGACCATCATGCCCTGAGGTTCAGTTTCGTGGCCCCCCAAAAGAGGCCTGTCCCTAGGGAGATGGTACAGTTCCGTCCTTTGAGAGGAGTTACCTCAGAAGGCCTAATGATGGAGCTTGACTTCACGGGATTTCCAATGGATAGCATGGATCCAGGGTCTTTAGTGCTGGCCTATAATAGGGCAATTGTGGGGGCCCTGGATGTCATTGCTCCTTTCCGTGTTCGCCCCTGTACTCTTCACCCTAGGGCCCCGTGGTCTACCATGGAGATCCGTGAGTTGAAGAGACCGGGTCGAAGATTGGAGAGATGTTGGCGGAAGACTCACCTGGAGGTTGACAGGCTTAGATTGCTAGATTATTATAAAATATATCAGTTAGCAATCTCCCATAAGAAGGCAGAGTTCCTGTCCAGGGAGATTGCTACAGCAAAGAATAGACCAGCCCAGCTCTTCCGGACTTTGGACAGACTGTGCAATCCAGTCTGTCTTCATGCCGGTCGAGCACTGTCACAGTTACAGTGTGAGGAGTTTGCAACATTCTTTACTGATAAGGTGTCTGCTATCAGAGATGAGATCAGCCAGGGCCTCCCCATTGGGTCTTGCAGTGATCAATGGAGGGACACAAATACCCATTTGACCTGGTTCACGTTCAGTCAACCTGTAGTCATGGATATAGTGAGAATAGTCCAGACTTTGCATCCAACTTGCTGTGGTTTAGATCCGGGCCCTACTCACCAACTTGTGAGGTGTGTAGAGGTTATAGGCCGATCCTTACTGGGATAGTAGTGGCATCATTGGAGAGAGGGATCTTTCCTGATCCTTTGAAGGAGGCAATAGTATGTCCCCTCCTGAAAAAGCCCTCTCTTGATCCTGACTGCCCAGGAAACTACAGACCGATCTCAAATCTTCCCTTTTTGGGGAAGATTATTAAGAAGGTAGTCACCTTGCAGCTGGAAGATCATTTAAACATCCACAATATCTATGACCCTCTCCAGTCTGGCTTCAGGAAACGGCATAGTACTGAGACGGCTCTTGTTCGGGTACTGAATGATCTCCTAATGGCAAGAGATCAGAGAACTCGTTCTATCTTGGTTCTCCTCGATCTTTCAGCAGCATTTGACACCATGGATCATGGGGTGCTGCTCGAACGCCTGTGGTTTCTTTGTGGACTAAGGGGGTGGTCCACAGTTGGTTTAAATCTTTTCTGCAGGGTAGGATTCAGAGAGTAGTGTCGGGGATTTATTCCTCGACCTCTCACTGCCTACACTGTGGAGTGCCACAGGGTTCGGTGTTGTCCCCATGTTATTTGCGGTGTACATGCTTCCATTAGGGGACATTATAAGACATTATGGTTTGAGTTTTCATTGCTATGCTGATGGTTCTCAACTCTACATGTCTTTTGTGCCCGAGCAGGAGTCTGACTCAAGTACATTGTTTAACAACTGCCTCCTGGAGATACAGAACTGGATGAGTACCAATTGGCTGAGGTTGAACCCGGGAAAAACAGAGGTATTGGTGGTGGAACCGGGGGCGAGGATATCAAGTCCATGGGTGGGAAAACCCTCAGGTTTATTTCTGGGAGGAATCCCGCTCATGGCATCTGGTCAGGTGCGTAACCTTGGTGTTATATTTGATGAGGGATTGACCCTGAGGGCGCAGGTGTCAGCCGTAGTCAAATCATCCTTTATTCATCCAAGGAATATAGCACAGGTGAAACACTTGATTCCATCAGAGGATCTTCCTACCCTGGTCCACGCCTTTGTTGCCAGTCATCTTGATTACTGCAATGCCCTTAATCTAGGGCTGCCAGTAGTGGATATCCGCCGCTTACAGCTGGTGCAAAACGCAGCAGCTAGGTTGTTGACTGGAAGCCCGAGGTCCAACCATATAACACCTGTGCTTCGCGAATTGCACTGGCTGCCTGTACAGTGGCGGATCACTTTCAAGGTCATGTTGATGACCTATAAAGCTCTACACGGTTTGGGACCTCGCTACCTGAAAGAACTCCTGATTTTTTACTGTCCTTCCCGCTCCTTCTGATCCTCTGGTGAGGGATTGCTGGAGATTCCTAGGGTAACCTTAAAAAAATCTGTTGGAAGAACATTTGCCTTTATGGCCCCTACCCTATGGAATTCTCTACCTTACCAGATATGTAATAGCCTGACTGTGGAGTGCTTTAAAAAAGCTTTAAAAACCTTCCTTTTTAACCAAGCATTTTTAGTGACTTGAATTGTGTTGGATTGTGTTTTGAATTAAAATATTGTTTATAATTATGGTTTTGATATTGTAAAGGCGCCCTGAGCTTTGGAAGGGCGCCTTATAGAAATAAATATTTACTTACTTACTTACTAAGTAAGCATTGTGAGTAGGCAGTAAGGAGGACTGGGGGGATACTGGGGTTGTATAGATAGAGACATCACCAGTAGAAAACAGGAAGTTGTTTTCCCTCTGTAAAGACAGTTGGTGAGACCCCATCTGAAGTAGTGCTTGCAGTTTTGGAGACCCCATCTCTGCAAGGACATAGACAGGATGGAGGCAATCCAGAGGAGGGCAACTAAAATGGTGCTGGGTCTGCACCAGAAACTATACAAAGAGAGACTAAAGGAGCTTAATATGTATACCCTCGAGGAAAGGAGGGAGAGTGGGGACATGATAGAAACTTTCAAGTACCTCAAGGAAATCAACAAAGTCCAGGAGGGTAGCATCTTTCAGAAAAAGAGATGTGCAAGAACAAGGGGGCACAATTTGAAGATGGGGGGGGATGGCTCAGGGGCAATGCGAGGAAGTATTTTTTCATGGATAGGGTGGTAGATGCATGGAACGGCCTTCCTGAGGAGGTCATGGGGTCAAAAACAGTGGTGGAATTTAAGAATGCTTTGGGACAGACATAAGGCAATTCTGATGGAGGTAGGAAGAAGTAGGCTGTTGGTTAACTAGGATCTGCAGCTTGCCAAGGTTCTTCTTTCACTTCTACAATTTGACGCAAAACTCCCTGCTCACCACCTGCCCATGTCTGGCCACCTGCCTGCTCACCTTTCTCCTCTCACACTCTCCCTGACAAACCTTCACCCGCTGACCTCCTTACACCACCCATCTTTGAGCCTACCGTCATCCTCCTCCTCTCCTACCTAATCCTGATTGGTTCCCTCCACCCTTTCTGACTGCTATGCCTAGGCTGACTCCTCTGGCTATAGCCTAGTAACCTTTAGGTATCAGTTCTGATGAACAGCTCCATCTCCTCTTTCCTGCCAATACAAGATCCTGCCTAGCTTCCACCTCTGATTTTTTCTCAAACTAGCACCTAACTCTGACTTAAGCACTTAATTGTATGGCATGACGTGTGAACCCAACCCCATTGACTATATACCCATGTTTGGTTATGTGTTGTTATTTGCCTATGTTATTCTACATTGTTATGCTATTGTCATTGTTTACTGATTTCTCCTGTTCACATTTTTCCTACTATTAGATGTTCTTGACAGTGGCTATTAAGCTGCTACTGACTCCAAACTTAGGTACCCTCCTCAACCCTTGTGACGATGATCCTTTGTAAATGAGCTTTTAGCTCAAAGGTTGTAATTCTGATTACTAAATAAATAAATAAAATGGGTAGACTGAGGGGGCCAAGTGGTCCTTATCTGCCATCAAAGCTTATGTTTCTACGTTATATGTAGTGGGCAAAGAAGGACTGTGTTGAGGGCTCTCAGTACATCAGATATCCTGTGTTGAAGCCCAAAGAGAGATCTTTATTGTCTGTAAATTTGTGCGCTCCCCTTGGGGAATAACATTGCTATGTGTAGAGTTTAATAATCGTTACAGTACTTACACTTGCCTCATCTGCCCTGTGTAGACAATAGTTAGCTGCTGCATTTAATACCAGCATTAAGGGACCTCTCTGTTAGCCCCCAAGGGCTTTGATATTTATAAGAACCCTGGCCAGTTCTTCACCTTGTGATGTGGGGCCACAGTACCCAGCATCCTGGGGAGGAGCTACACAACTACGTTTTAAATGTTCCAAAGATCTTTAAGTGGAACTACCTTGCAGCCAACTGACCATAAGAAGGATTCGGGGGTTACAATGCAAAGTACATTGAAAATAGCAACCCATTGTTTTGCTGTAGTTAAAAGATAGCTGTGGTACTTGGTTGCAAATGTAAGTGGAATGCAATACACATCCAGATAAGTGCAGTGGCGCAGTACAAGTACCTGAGGTCACGCTAGAGAAGGGACTGAAGCAAGACAAGCAGAGTGTAGCCACTGTTAAGAAGACTGCAAGAATGGTGGGGTGCTACAGGGGAGGGTGACCAGCACAGTAGGAGATGTGTAGGCAATAAGACATGATAGGATGTGCGTTAGATAGTTCTTATGCATGGCTAGGGGGCATAGTGAGGCATAAGGTTGCAGGCTGAGTGCATTTACTCACCTAGCCTTGCATTAGAACTGTCTAACTCAGTGGGGCGTGGCTAGCTGCTGACTGAGAAAGACGCCTAACCCAGGAGCTCCCCTTTACGGGCTTAATTTTAACAATTTAAAACTCCAGAACTTCATTTTCAGCACCCCACAAGGCTTATTTTATCTCTCCTGGTGACCTACCGCTGGAAAATATAACTATAGTGAGGTAAACAACAATTTCGCCAGCTGTATTGGAGGCAATATGGGGAGACCTAAGAAATTCAAGAACAGGGCCTAGCACATGGCTCTGACAACGAACCTTCCAATGCGGCTGTCCTAAAAGCAGTTAAGGATCTGGAGCCCTTCGTTAAGGAGCTTGATAATAAAATGGATGGCTTTACTTCGAGGGTAACCACTGTGGAAACTAAATTGGACATGGTAGCCACACAAAGTAAACAATCGCACTCAATGGCCGAAAAAGCATCACAGCCACTGCAGGTTTGGTGAGTGAAAACCATTTACTGCGCCAACGTTTGGAGAACCTAGAAAATGGAGCCCACCTAGCAAACATGTGGGTATTAGGGGTCCCAGAGAATCTTGAAGGCCATAACCTGCTGGACTATATGGTTTCCTTGGTGAAGTCTATACTTGGCATCTCTGTGGATGGGACTATCATACAGGTTTACCAGATTACTCGGCACCGACCCTTGCAGGAAGGAACTCCACGGACTATTCTCATGGTCACGGCAGGTCTGACCATTAAAGAACTCATTCTGCAGGCTGCCAAAGAGAAGGGTCAGATTCATGTTAGATGGGCCCAGAATATTTTTTTTCCCCGACCTCTCCTATGCAACATGCCAGAGACACATGGCGTTTGATGCGGCACGATCGGAGCTGTGTCAGCTGGGGATTGCTAATGTCCTGTTATATCCTGCGAAGCTGCGTATACAATATGCAGGTAAAACTTTCATTTTCAGTGATCCAGCAGAAGCGGGGAAAAGAGTGGACAAAATTAAATTGGACTTTGAAAGGCACAAGGAAGCTGAAGACTCAGAGACTGAGGGGGACTGAGGGGGCTAAATCCTAAACATAAATATGGACCAGTTGCCTGTTTCAGGGCTACAAGAGCAACATAGTTAAATGTTGGGACTGGTAATGTACTCTACCTTTGGATATAGTGGAGCTAATTTGTGCTGTTACAATAGCCCACAGCTAATTTCTTGCTTTCTTTGCTCATCCAATGTTTAGTAAGTTAAAGTTGTAATCTTATTCTCTGTAACTACTGTTAAAGGAGCGAATGTGTGATTAGAAGTCTCCATTACATCTTGGGACAATTATTGATTTTACACGGACTTGTGAACGGTCATATAGACCACTTCTAGAGTGTTTCACTCAGGGAATTTTCGAGTACAGATGTTTAGTGCAAGGTCCATGGTCTTGGCACGGAAAGCCATTTTCAGAACATACTTAGCATTTATATGTTTACAAATTGAAACATAGTCTTATACATGTTAACCCTCCTGTGTTATAACAAAGGGTGATATTGTGAGCATCCTTTGTAGAAGGCATGTATGCTGTAACTTTCTAAAACATGGAACCAAGTATTTGTATATTGAATGTGTACTTTGACATACTCAATAAATAAACAGTATAAAACAAAAAGAACTGTCTAACTCGTCCTCGGGGTGGCTTATTGCGCTTATAAAACGGGTCTTTGTATTCTACATGGGGTTTCTAGTTTTAGCTATGCATTAGACAGTTGCAATGCATGGCTAACAACCAATCAGATTGCTTGAAATCCTTTGCCCATTTTATAAAATCATTTATCTGTTTCTGCTCCTCCCTCACACCCACCCACCCCAGTCCCATCACCAACCTTCTCATGGACTTACTGGTTATCCGCCACGTACCCAGGAGCACACATGGTGTTGGGTGGCCTGCCGTATCAGTTATGCAGTGCCTTTAGGGGGGGTGCAGGACAGGGCCAGGACATTTTCCTCTGTTTTCCCTCCCAGCACACCAATCTCCGATGATGCGCACACCCGTGGGCGGTGGCATGCATATGTGCTGGCATCTGTTAGCAGTCCTTCCTCTTCTGGTGCATTTGCATATGCTATGTGACCTCTGCCCAGTGACTGTCCCACAGCAATTTGCACAGTCCTCCCACCTCCAGGGAGGAGAGTTGTCCCTGGGATGCCATATCCTCCATCTCCCAGCCAGTCCTCAGTGACCTGAGCTACTTCCCAGTCTCAGGTCATCAGCATCCCAAGTGGTAGCCTTACCACTGCATTGACAGGCTAGTCTGAATCATGGCACATTATAAGGCCCTGCTCAGGCCTCAACTAGAGTGCTGTGTGCATGGAACAGATTTATGGTTTGTGTGCAGTTTGGGTTCCAGCATAAGAAAGGGCAATCAGCAATCAGATAGTCTCCTTTCTTCTTCCGTTCACTACTCTTGGGTTCTTACGTAGTACCTGCTTTCATTTCATAACTTCCTTTTATCTTATTAACTTAACACACATTTTTCTTTTCTTCTCATTTCTTTTTGGAAATTTTGCATGAACCCTTGAAATGGGTCATTTAGAAGTCAGCTGGTATTTATTCACCTTTTAATTTGTCAAACAAATTATTTTCATTTGACTATTGTCTTTATACATTCCATATGTAGCATTACTTGATGTATTATAATTTTGAAAATCAGTAAAACATTTATTATAAAAAGAGTATTGAGGGTGCAACACAGGGTCACAGAATGATCAGGGGAATGCAGAATGGAAGATATGAGAAGCGACCAGAGGCCCTTAACATGTTCATCCTGGAGAGCAGGAGGCTGATGGGGGGGGGGACATGATCTCAGTTTCTACATAAACAATGTCAAACTGTAAAAGCAAGGAACATTATAGTGTTACTAGACTGGATACTGAAATACATGTTGTGGGATTAGACATATTAGGCAGCACGGAATGACTTTCAAAATGGGCCAGCTATTAAAGAAAAATACTGGATAACCTGGAGAGTGCAGCAGCTGCTGCACAAATGCCCAGTTTGGGCTTTTATCAATAAAATATACCTGTAAGATATTTTATTTTATTTCAAAAGAACCACACCAACCGTCATATTGGCTGACTTACCCGTGGCCATCTCACGGTCACCAAGTGGCTTCTGGCACTTGCGTTATGCTAATGAGGGCTACCAACTCTGCTATCAGTTGGTAGCTCCATTAGCACAATCTGAACAGTGGAAGCTGCTTGGTGACGGTAAAATGGCCGTGGTCGAGTATGCTGAAATAAAATGAAACACCTTACAGTTATGGTATTTTTCAAAATTTATTTTATTGATGAAAGACCTAATTCAGCATTTCTGCAGCAGGTGATGTGCTTTTCCAGATTAACCAGTGTTTTCCTTTAAAGATATGATGTAAAGGGATAATGGAAATGTTTATTTTATGAAAAAGCTAATTTTACTAGAAATTAAAAAAAAAACTGCCTCTGTATAAATGTCAAGTAATCAATAAAATTAAAATAAAATTATGAATTTAAAAACTAAGTAAAGCATAGTTATTTATTTATTGAAAATCGATAACCAGGAAAGGCAAATTCAGCCAAAGCTTGTTTCCAGGTGCGACTCGGGGGGGAGAGAGAACAAGTACTTTTAAAGGGCTAGTACAGTCAATATAAAAAGCAGAAATCAGGCATATGTGAATTATCAAGATATTAAACAGCAGTAAACAGGCAATATCAAAGGGAATTAAGAGTCAATCAGGCATTTCCAACTGACCCAGTGGTGTGGAGGGCTGAGATGTTGGGCACCTTATCTGCTGACATGCTGGTGACCCGGGTTTGGGAACAGACCAGGGTCACTTGGGCTCCAGCCAGGGGATGGAGGATCGGACATCCACAGACGGCTCTCCTCCTTTGAGGAGGGGAGACAGCATGGGTGGCACAGCAGGCAGACACCTCTCAAAGGGCCGGTTGTAGGCATTCAGAAACATGCAGCACCTTCATGCCACACGCCCATTACACTGCATGCATGCCAACTTCCGGGGCATGGGCCAGAAAATGGAAAAAACTGGGGCTATGCAGTGAGGAAGCCCCACTCACCTGCCTCAACTGGTGTCATTGCCCTAGGCCCTGCCAACCAAATTTGGACTGTGGGAGAGGATATCCCTTCCACCAAACCCAACCATGGGGGAAAAGCCATGGAGGAACAAGGCTGGTAACACCAGTGAGCTGGTCAGGAGGGTAGGGGTTGAAGAGCCAGTTAGCACCCCAGAGCATGAAAAAGCTTTGTAGAAAAAAAAAATCCGGAATTTACATAATTATGCAACATAACAAAGAATAAAATAACTAGATATATCTAAAGAAGGGCCAAACCTGGGCATACAGTAAAATAACAAATAGAGGTACAAAAATAGGAGAGGGAAAGGGGAAATAGGAATAACATACTGGAACAGAGAAGATGGCAGAAAGAATAAATTAGGTAAGTGGAAGGACAAGGGAAACACTTCTAGAGGCATCACTTTATATAAAACATACACAGCAGGTATATTTATGAGAAACATTTGTGTTTTAAAAAGATTTATAAATATGTTAAAGCTCTTTTATTGTAAAAATCAATAAAATTATGATTCATCAATAAAACTGGAGGAAAAAAAGTCTCCCCATGTGAAAAATAAGATATTGATAAACATATATCGACATTAACATAACTGTATATCCACATACATCCTCAGTGAGCTATTCCATTGATAATTGTAATTACTATATAATAAAACATGGATGGGACTTTCTTCCATCCCCATAGAACACATTTCCCTGCATGCTCTTTCCGTGAATACGTAATGATGATCAAAACAAACAGTAACAATCCAAATATATTTATATAAAAGGAAAGATGGACAGGTCCGCTATACTCAGAAATAAATCCATTTAGTTATTTATTTAGACAGCAGTTTGGAAAACCTTTGAGCCATAGGCTCATTTACAAAGGTACCTTGTCACAGTAAGACGAACGAAAATACACAGTATAGCAGTACAACACAGTATAACAGTAACTTAAGACATAGATACAAACAAGCTTGTACAGGTAGGGTTGATGCAAACAATACCAGAGTTATGTTGTCCTTAGCAGCTTAGTAGTAAGCTTTGTCATAAGTATTGAGTATGGCTTTGATTAGTGGCAATTACAGCTTGGTGTTAACAAGGTGGTTCCGTGAGGACGTTTGAAACACGATATAGTTGGAGCTCGGAGATGAGGGGGCAGTGTGTTGAACCAGGAGGTGGCCCCTAAAGCTGAAGGCTCTTGGCCGTGAGAGGTCCTAGTTCTAGGGATAACAAGAGAGGTTTTCCTGAGGTCCCGAGTATGAACTAGTGGGACAGAGCGTGGATGGTGGTGGTCAATCCTGGCAGGGATAGCCCAAGGAGGGTCTTTTTGTAAGGGTACAGGTCAGATATTTGAGGCACTCATCAAGATCAAGTACCAGCGCTTTAGCGTACAGTAGACAGGTGTGTGTTAGCCTAGGTGCCCCAGTAATTAACCTGCAGGCCTTATTCAGAGTAGTGTGAATTTTATGGAGTGCGGTCGGATTAGCAGCACCATACACCGGCAGTCCATAGTCCACTAGGGACAGGATAGAGGAGGTGACTGAGTCGTCAAGAGCTCTGGGGAAGCAGTGTTTATAATTCGGCGTAAGATGCCCAATCGGATATTAGTGTGCAGTGGCTAGGACAGCGATGTGTCCATGGAAGGAGAGGGAGGGGTCAAAATGGATCCCTAGGTATTTATAGGAGCAAACTTGTTCGAGTGGGAAAGAGGACTCAGAGTGAATGAGGAGTTTGAAGTTGCAGGACTTGTTTTGAGGATGAGTGAAGAACATGGTTTTTGTTTTTTTAAGATTTATCACCAATCTATGTTCTTTGAACCAGCCCTCGGCTTCGGTGAAGGACTTCTGCAGCGAGTCCTGGAGGGCAATAGGGTTACGACTTGAGGCAAAGATGACTGCATCATCAGCGTGAGTAATAGAATGTTCCCCGAGCAAGAGCGTGAAGGGTGTTAAGGTAAAGGGAGAATAGTAGGGCCCAGAATGGAGCCCTGGGGAACCCCAGAAAAGATGGGACAGATGTCTGAGTAGATCCCATTAATTTTTACACGCTAGGAGCGGTCAGACAGATAACTGGTGCACCAGGAGATAGCCCAGCAGCAAAACCAGAGAGACTAAGGGCATCAAGAAGGAGGGGTGGAGACAGTGTCGAAAGCTTTAGAGAGGTCAATGAAGACCGCACCAGCCAGAGAACCAAGTGTCTAAGGAGGAGGAGAAAGTTGGAGAACCTAGGAGGGCTGTGTTGGTACTGTGGCCCACTCGGAAGCCATGCTGCTCAGGACATAGGACATTGTAGGTGGAGAGGTAGTCAAAGATTTGAGAGTACACCACTTTTTCCAAGGCCTTGGAAAGAGGAGGGAGAATGGAGATTGGCCGATAGTTTCCAGCCACAGTCCTATCACCACCTTTAAAGAGAGGGGTGACAGTGGCGACTTTCCAGGCAGTTGGGACCTTCCCCAGGCAAAGAGAGTGGTTGATGAGGCACGTGATCGGGGTAAGCACTGTGTCTAAGACCAGCCATAGGATACACGGATCCAGGGTGTCACTGCCCGTACTATTACTCTTGAGGGCAGTGACAAGGTGCGCCTAAGTTCTTGGGCAGAAACACGGCAGAGGAGAAAATAAGGCGAAAAGATTTACGGGCAGGTGCTGGGGGAGGAGGGTCAAAAAATTTGTAGGGAGGATAGGCTAAGGTCAGTGAATGAGGTGTTGAGGTGGTTGGCTATGAGGGCTGGGTCTGAGGAGATCACGCCATTAATGTTGATATGGAGGGTGGGGAGGTGTACTCCCATTTAACTGTTTAATGTTATCCCAGAAGGTTCTGGGGTTCCCCATGAGGCAGTGAGTGAGGACCGATAGTGCTCAGACTTGGCCTTTCTGATGGCTCGAGTTCACTTGTTTCAGGCGGCAGCATATAACTGCCTGTCACTGGGCCGGCCAGTCTCAATGGCACAGTGCCATAGGTTGTCCCTATGTTTGAGTTGGTGGATCAAAGCTGGGGTTACCCAGGGGGCATTCTGCCTTTTAGAACGGCGGGTCGACATTGGGGCAAAGCTATCACAGGCATTATTAAAAGTTCGGGTAAAGAAGGAGAGAGCTGTGTTGATGTCAGGAGTTGCCTGTATAGGAGACCAGTCAATTTGGGACAGAAGTCCTTAAGTTTTATCAGTCCACCAGGTATTAGACGCCTGCCGCATGTGGACTGTGCTATGGGTTTGGGGACTGAGGATGACCAGTGGAATAGAATGGGGGAGTGATCACTGAGAGAGTCTGGGAGGACTTGTACATTGGGGATCCGATTAGGGCGGTTGGTGAGTACCACATCAAGCAGGGTACTGGAGCCTCTCTTGGGGTTAGTCCTGGTAGGGTGGGTAACTAGTTGCGTTAGGTCTATTGCAGAAAAGGAGTCACGGGTAGAGGATGAGGAGGAGCTGAGCCAGTTGACATTTAAGTCACCCACCAGAATTTGATCAGCGGAAGGAGGTAGTGAGCAAAGGTATTCTGTAAGCGAGGCAATGGCCTGCATTTGGTCCCTGGGGTGGCACGTATGCAGTAGTCAGATAAAGGGGTCCCTTTAAAGGGTCGGGGGTTAGTTTCAGCATTAGCGCCTGGGCCCTGGAGTCAAGGATGGGAGCAGGCAGGGCTAGTACGGGGAGAGATTTCTTGACATAAATAGCGCAGCCGCCGCCTCGTCTCCCAACACGGTCGGACCGGAAGAGGATGAAACCAGGAAGGGAGACTAGGGAGTCAGGGGAGGATTTCGACAGCCAAGTCTCAACCAGAGCGATGACATCAGGGTTAATTGATGTGACCAGGCATTGTAGTGAGTCAAACTTTTAGGAGGCTACAGATATTCATGGAGACCATGCATAGCCTGTGGTGCTAGTCAGGGAGCTCCTGGGAACGGGCCAGGATTTGGATGAATGTTCCTGACAGGAGTAGTAGCATGACTAACACCCTGGCTGGGAGATGGTGAGAGGTTTTCCTACGATTGACATGAGGGGGGAGGTAGGGAGCAGGGGTGGGCAGGGTGGTACAGGAAGGGAAGGCAAGAATAAGAAGACACCCAGATGTGCCTGAGGTGACGAGGAAGCTAGGGGAGGGCAGGAGGACCGACACACAGAGGTCCCAAGGGGCAAGAGAGCAGGTTCAGGAGCAAGGGAGGGAGGGAGGGGTGCCAGGGCACAGTGCAGAATAGCAGATGGGTAAGTGGGCAAGTGCACTGCTAGTAGGGATAGGCACAGGCAGAGCATGAGGCAGGGACAATACATTGTGGTCAGCAAGATCCAAGGGAAGTAGTACTGTACAGGTAGGAGTAGGAAGTAGCGAGGGAGCATATGTCCCTCTAGTGGCCAGCAGGTATAACCTGCAAATGGGAAAGTGGGGAGATAGGTTCTGGGCAACAGGACGTGATGTCACCGGATGTGATGTCACGGGGGTGGATCCTTAAATTGACAGCTGCCCCTGGGTGGGTGGGTGGTTAGGTGGGCGGGGCAGACGATGCGAAGCGTCGTCAGGCTAGCACCCCCCTGCAGGCATCCAGACGAAGAGAAGAGGCTCTCTTTACCTCGAAAGTAATCAGGCTGGAAATTCGGCTTCCTCAGCTCCTCAGGTGAGCTGCTTGTGTTGCTTGTTTGTACCGAGTGCCTGCCGCGGTCGGCAGTGAGCTTGGGGGTGGGGGCTGCCTATGTAGTGGAGAAAACAAAGCCTCTCATTACTATGTAGCGGGAGAAAATGTTGTGACTTACACAAAGGGGCTCCACTCTAAGCAAACAGGGCTATTCCAAAATGAGGTCACACTAGGACCCAGCTATCCTAATACCTTCAGTTACAAGCACAATTACATCCAATACCACAATATTAAACAAGTCTGCTTTATATTAAATGCTTAGTATATCTGGCTTTAAGGTATAATCAGCAATTAGATCCAATACCACAATATTAAACAAGTCTGCTCTATATTAGCTGCTTAGTATATCTGACTTTAAGGTATAATCAGCAAGGCAACTCTAGGGCACCCAGTGAATCCCTAGCTTTACACTTCAGCATTAGTAGCACAAAGAAAAGCAAATAACAAGCCCACCCAGCGGTGAACAGGGAACAAAGTTCATAAAATATAAGTGTTCATCAGGTAGCACCCCCTGCAGGCGTCCAGAGCGAAGAGAAGAGCTCTCTTACTCCCGAAAGTAATCAGGCTGGAAATTCGGCTTCCTCAGCTCCTCAGGTGAGCTGCTTGTGTTGCTTGTTTGTCCCGAGTGCCTGCCGCAGTCGAAGGCAGTGAAGCAGGGGGGCTACCTCAGTAATCAGGCTGGAAATTGGCTTCCTCAGCTCCTCAGGTGAGCTGCTTGTGTTGCTTGTTTGTCTCGAGTGCCTTCCGCGGTCGGCAGTGAGCTTGGGGGGGGCTGCCTCGAAAGTAATCAGGCTGGAAATTCGGCTTCCTCAGCTCCTCAGGTGAGCTGCTTGTGTTGCTTGTTTGTCCCGAGTGCCTGCCGCGGTTATAAGCTGGTTATCCCCCTCTATGGGTTTATTTCTTTGTATACCACACTCACCCTTCATTTGCAGTATAGCCTAGAGGTCAGAGTAATGAGCTGTGAAGGAGCTTGATACATCTAATTGCCCTGGGTTTGATCCCCTCAAGCTCCAATTGCATACTGTATGATTCTGAGCAAGTCACTTAACCACCTGGTGTTCCCAGGTTGCTGCTGAAAACAGGCACTTGTGTCTAGTGGGTGTTACATAAAAATGTATTCTATTTGTATATTTTGTGATGCATCGGATTCTTGTATTACTGTAATATCTTGTATTTTGCTGTTTTACATTTGCTGTTTTGTAAAGTGCTTTGTGATATACTGTATGAACGATGCTATATAAAGACAGAACTGAACTTTGAGGTGTTGTAGTTTTGCATGGAGAAGTTGGGTCAACGTGAGCACAAATAATTCCAAGTGAATAAACAGTCATGTACTCAAAGGCATGCTGCTCTGTTCCCACTGTGTTGTGCAGAGTATTGAAATTTTCAATGTGGGGGCCCCAAATTGTTTCCATATCTTAGGGAAGACACATTATGACAAAGTTAGAGAACTTATTCAGATCCTTGGGACTGCAAAACATTAAACGTTAACCACTGTGTAATTTACAGGCCACTTATGCTACACCCCCCTCATCTTATTCATTCCTGTTCTCCCTACCATTTTTTGCACTCTACCACCTCTGAGAAGATTTTGAATCTTTGTCTCTTAGTACTTTTACTAGCCAAAGGCATTAGCTTTATTCACTGGACCATTCAGTCAAACAGGAACTGTCTTCACATTGCAGGTGTTATTCTGGAGGGCCTGGTGGACACCAGTGGTATTATCTAGTGCCATTACCTACTGTGCACAATTGGGATTTATCTCCCCTCATTGCCATTGGTTTTGTTATTGTTATGAGGACAAACCACCAGGGGCATCTCTCAGTTGAGCTCCTGCTCATCTAGCCTACACTATTGATCTGACATAGTAATGCCAAATGTGTATTGTAGCTCTCAGAAGGAGATGGTGGTTACACCCCTTCTGAAGAAAGCTTCTTTGGACCCTGACTGCCATGTTAACTACAGACTGATCTCTAATCTCCCCTTTTTAGGGAAGATGATTGAGAAAGTAGTAGCCATTCAGCTGGAGAACCATTTGACCATCCATGACATCTATGAACCCCTCCAGTCCGGTTTCCAAAAGAGGCATAGTACCAAGACAGTGCTGGTTCGGGTGCTCAATGATCTCCTGATGGCTAGAGATCAGAAGAGCCATTCCATCTTGGTTCTTCTAGATCTCTCATCAGCATTTGACACTGTGGACCATGGGGTATTGCTGAACCTTCTGAGGTGCATCTGTGGACTATCTGGTGTAGTCCTCAGGTGGCTTACATCTTATCTCACTGGAAGAACACAGAGAGTGGTATCTGGGGTTTATTCCTCAGGTCCAGTTTCTCTGTCATGTGGGGTTCCTCAGGGTTCGGTATTGTCCCCCATGTTGTTCGCAGTGTACATGCTGCCCCATGGAGACATTGTAAGAAGGTATGGGCTTAGGTTTCACTGCTATGCTGATGATACCCAGCTCTACCTTTCTTTTGCACCTGACCAGGATGGAGCTCTCTCGGTCTTTAATAACTGCCTCACTGAAATCCAGGAGTGGATGGATGAGAGTTGGTTGAAGTTGAACTCTGATAAGACTGAGGTGCTGGGTGTGGATCCAGCATGTCAGATTGGGGGGTTCGGGGTAGGTTTGCCCTCTGGGTTATTCCTTGGGAGCATATCTCTCCCGACCTCCGAACAGGTGCGGAAACTGGGGGTAATTTTTGATGAAGGGCTTACCCTGCACTTGCAGGTGTCTGCCGTCGTCAAATCCTCTTTCTATCATCTGAGGAATATCTCCAGGATTAAGCACCTTGCTCCCCCTGGTGATCTTCCTATGTTGGTCCATGCCTTGGTGTCCACATGCTTGGACTATTGCAATTCCCTATGCCTAGGGCTATCTGGGGTGGAAATCCGCCACTTGCAGCTGGTGCAGAGTGCTGCGGCCCGGCTTTTGACGGAAACATCTCAGTTTAGTCATATTTCACCGGTGCTACGTGGACTGCACTGGCTGCCTGTACAGTGGCGGATTACCTTTAAAGTCATTTTATTGACTTTTAAAGCCCTACTCGGACAGGGACCAGACTATCTGAAAGAGCCCCTGGTTCCCTACCACCAATGTTCCCTCTAATTTTTAGTCTTTGTGGGTGGGTGACTGATATGTGTGTGCGGCACTTTGTGCAAAAAAATTGATTCATGTGCACAAATTGGGTGTCCCAAACAAGTGATATATTTTATTACCAGTAAACAGTAGAAAATATAACCAAACTCTCAAATACTCAATGCAAAGTATAAATATACATTCTGACACAGTCCGAAGCTTGGATGTGCATTGTGCGCCATAACAGTATGAACTGGAAATATGTGTAAACTATGTACATTTTAAAGAGTCTTGCATACATTTAAAAGGGGTGCTGCTGATGATGCATTGCTAAGAAATCAACATTTACTGTTTTTCTCTCCTGTCTTTCCCATTCTTCTAGTGGACTTATATTTTATTAAGATCCATTTTTCCACCAGATGTTAAAACAATTTTGTTCGCATCAGCTATCTAAATGAAGCTTTCTTCAAAGCGGTTCTTTGTTTGCTCTTAATGCATTTCATGAAGCTGAAGCCTCTTCCATGGTCAGCACTAGAAGCTTGGAATGTAGTAGTAGTAGTACAATTTATTGTTCCCATAAAGCAGTTACAATATTCTAAAATCAGGACAAAATACATAGTAAATATAAATCGACAATAAATAAATCAACAAGGAACTTAAATATCTTTACAGTGCAATTCAATTTAACAGAGTATCTTTTCACATAAAAAACCTCCACAGAACTTCAAGTCCCCCTAATAAACTTTACAAATGAGTTGAGATGAAGAATCTTGCAAAGATCTCTTCTATGTTCTTCTCTTTCATAGTAAGCAAATATTCCAAAAGATCCTCCGGGGGAGGCCGAGATCCCCCAGCAGGTTTTTTCTAGTTGATTCGTACCTAGGACACAAGAGTACCACATGTTTGAGATCATCTGTGGTCCCCACTCCACATTTACAATATGGAAAAAGTACCCCCCTCCTCTCTTTTGTCTAAAATGAATGTATTGAGTTTTCAGTTCCAAATCTTGTATAGATTCTTCTTTGTTTAGGACAGGTTAAAAAAAGAGAGATATGGCTCATGTCCCCATGAAATCTTTACTTTTTTATAAAAATCCATATAGCTTAAGCTTGGAGAGTTGAACACAGAAATAATTTATGTCTTAAGTCAATAAGCCTCAATATGACATCCTACCTAATCTCCTCAAATGGTCTCGTGTAAATTTTATATAAGAGGTGGCCCAATCTGGACGGCATTATTGTTTCCTTAATAAGTTGAATAAACGGATGTACATATCCCATGCTGGCCAATTTGATGGCTTCCTACACACATTCTGGGATATCTTTGTAGGGGCAAAAGAAAAGTTTCAACAGAAAGAGAATCTGTCGTTCACAGATGAGAGAAGTCAAGGAACGTTGTCCTACCTCCAAGGCAAGAATACAGCTTGGAGTTCCATTTAAAAATATTAAGATGTATCCATAGAGTTTATTCAGAATTATTTCTAATTCTCTAACCTTAGTATAACCTCAGATTTCAGAGGCATATAACATGATCGTTCTTATTTTGGCATTAACAGCTCTTAATACCCCGCTCACCGATGACTTCCCCATCTTGCTGTTAAAATTTTTAGGGCATTTACAGAAGATCCCATTTTAAATTGAATAGCCTCCAAATGTTTGGTCCAAGATAGGCTATAGGCAAAATGGCCACCTAAATAGTTTTAACACTTAACAGTGTCTATATGGTTACCGTTTAGCCTAAAGCCTACCGTATTCTTGGTTTGAGAGCCAAAAACTACATTGTTGGTCTTGCTGAGAATAACTTTTAGTTTCCTTTGAGAACAGAGAGATTCAAAGTGAGCCAGTTTTCTTTTAAGACCTAGGACTGAAGTAGAGAGCAAGACTAAATTGTCTGCACATGCTAAACATTCAATCCTTTGATCATTAATTTTTGCAGTATGGAAATCTGGGTTACCTAGCTGATCCAAGACTATATTAATGTAGATGTTAGAGTGGGGGCCAAAATACACCCTGCCTGTCCCCACATTTGTCTCAAATCTATCAGTTAGATGACCATATTGCTTATACTGGACCCTTGCCCACATATTTTCATAGTCTATTAATAACATCAAGTGAGGCCTCCAACTTCAGATCCTTAATGTAGCCCAAAGGATTTTCTACTAATGTTGTCGAAGGCAGAAGTCCACAAAACAGCAATATAATCTGTTTTTTCTCACTTTAATATCCTTCCAGATCAGGTGCTGAAGCACATAATAGTGTTGTACTGTAGAACAGTCCTTCCAGAAACCATTCTGTGCCTCATTTGATACTGAGTTCTCCTTGACCCATGACAGCAATCTGCCCAAAATTATCCTAGACAAAATCTTCTGTGAAACATCTATCAAACTAATAGGCCTATACATCCTTGGGTCATTTGGATCCTCTTTTTTAAAAATTGGGAAGATAACACTACCTGCCGAACTGGCAGCGTAAGAGTACCCCTGAACCATGCCATTAAACTGTAAAAGAAGAAAAGGAATCCATCAGTTGGTAAAACCTTATAGAGAGTGCCATCCAGTTTAGTCCTCTGTGATCAAGATAGGTCTTGGAAAACAATTTCACCCTCCTGTATTTTGAAAGCATCAGGTATCTCCTGCTCTTCATGAGAATAATAGAGCTTGGAGAAATGAGATGCCTAGACTTCAGGTGTAATATAGGCTTCAATCTTATTGGCATATCTATTATATCACTGGGCAACAATATTCCAAAATTGCCTTCCATCCCTATCCAAAACAGCCTGCCTCAGTTTTTCCCAAAGTCCCTGAGTATGTTTATGTCTCTCCCATTCAATAATTTTCCTATATTTTTCTCTTCCAGTCTTTAGCAATTTAAAATCTGCTGCAGACTTATTTATTTTCTTCTTATGCTGTCTTAGTTTTCCTCCAAACTCTTTCTTTGCCTGTAGGCATACCAAATTAAACTAAGACTTTTTATAAAGGGACCTAGGATGGTACGTTGTTTTATATCTAGGTCCAAGTAAAGAATGAATAGTTTCCCAATTCTCCAAAATATTAAAGGCCTTACTTTTGTCCAGGACCAACTCGTGAATATTACCTAAGATTCCTGTACTAATAATTTCTTTGAAACTATCTTGATGAATTGACTCCCATCCAGTCCTTCTCTAGTTTATGACTTCCAGACTCTCTTCCTGTTGTGCCTCACTCCCTAAAGTTCCAAAAGGGCATTTGATGTTAATTACAATAGCACAGTGTGCTGATTCCAATCTATCCATGACCTCTAACTTTTGGATCAGCTTTACTGCTTCCAAATTGGTCCAAACCTAATCAGGGATTAAAGAGCCAGTAGGTCCTCTGCACAGTAAGGATCCAACTAGATCGACCCGAGTTCTACCATTTAAAATACAGAAATTTCTACTGGCTAAGCCCTCTAGCAATTCCTTGCCTCTAAGGTTAGATTTTAGATCCTCAGCAGTCCTAGCATATGATATATTTGGATTAATTATAGATATTGTATGGATCATATCTGAATATACATCCTCCAAGAAATTAGAAGGAATTCTGGCATTAAAGTCTCCCAAAATAATTATAGGACAACGTATACCCTTATCTGACAATTCGTCAAGTGCCATTTTCAGATCCTGTATGAAAAGGTCAGCGGGATCAGTAGCTCTATTGCAAGGGGGCGAGTATATATTGCAGAGAATGATCTTCTCTTGTCCCTTGCCAATCATTAGAGCCAAAATACCCTCTGACTTAATAGAAATGTTAGTGATCTGAAAATTTAGCAAAGTTTTGATAAAAAAGGAAATACCCCCTTTAAACCTTCCAAACTTTTTATCTTTAGTTGCTGTGAAGTAAAGATAGAATATCCAACAGTTTTGGAGTTACATGTTCTGTACACCATGTTTCTTGCAGTCCAATAATATCAAAATGATCCAGAAATCTCACTATTTCAGGGTCAATTATTTTAAGATGGTGCCTTCAGTATTCCATGAAAGTATAGAAAGGGCATCCACATCTAGATCCCCAGCTCCCTTATCCAAATCTTGCTGGCATTCAGAGTTCATTGTTTGATATTATCTACAGGCTGCATTTGTCAGGCTGAATCAATAACTGTCAGCGGAGAGTAGGTATTAGGGTCAATTAGGTTTCCAAAGTCAGTCGGGGGTTATCTGTCTCTAAGATTGATTCTGGACTATCCTTAGTCTGTTTAAACCATGAAAAGACTTCACCCAAGTTTAACTTGTTAACTAAATGTATTTCCAAACAATCCAGCTTGCTGGCCAGAGAAAGCAAGCTGCTAGCTGTATGAGGATTTTTAAATGTAATATCAATCTGTGTTGTGGGCTCAGGGTCTCCATATAACTTTACAGACTCCGCCATGTTTCTGGAGATATAAAATCCTAATGCTCTTTCCAAGAGCAGCAACAAATCTTCCCTAACTTTCCTATGAGAATCCTTGAGTGAAACCTTCCACCCAAAGACAGTTATGGTCTTACTCAGCCATACTTCTCTCTGCTTCAGTACATGATCCTCTGTCACCAAGGGTGTAGACAGCCATACTCACTGTACACATTTGTGTACAGTTTTGTTGAGTGCCTGTCACAAACCATATGCCTTTCTGTTAACATTTTCATTCTAATCTGTAGTATTTAGGTTAGTGTAGGCCACTGAGGAGTATATCTGTTTAAATTTCTGTTGTTTAGGAGACAGATACATGTATAACCTCTTTATAGAGTACAGGAATCATCTGACAACAATCTGACTTGTTTGGAAGGGGTGCCATTTGGAAGGATATGTACATTTTTAATGGAGGATATAACTGCTGGAGACTGTGTACAAAGCGGAAATTTCTGGCTACACCCTGTCTGTCACTCCCAAGATTTTCTCTGTGCTATCATAGCCTTCTCACTCTGCACCTCCCTATGGAGAATCTCTTCTGGGAATAAGACTGTATAGGAACCTCTATACATGATAGCTTCATGTTTAGCTTGGAATGTAGTACATACATCAGTAAGTTTAGCCACCATGCTGTACTGCACATTAGTCAAAGCAAAGTGGATCATGTCAGTAAAGGATATTAATGATCCTCCTTTATTTTTTCAGCAACTATAAATCTGAAGTCATTGTACTGGCTAACAATTTCTGCCTGGTCCACTGATGAAAATAAATAGTCCTGATATTTGCTGTACAGTCTCTCAATATTTGATAAGCCAAACTCAAAGCTGCAATATGGCATTGCTGCAAAATCAAAGGCAGATCAGTCAGAAAGTTCACCTGCAGGAAATCAGCTGTCCAGATGGTCACATAACAGGCCAATGAATTGCAAAATTGCTGTTGTGCTTACTTCAGCTGTGCAATTAGTGAAAAGCAGTTTTACTGGTGGGCTCAGTAGAACAGTTTCACCCAGGTACTGGCTTCTGAACTTTTTATTTTTGCCCTAGCAATCTGTGCAGCTTTAACTTGTTAGACCACTTTCTGAAACATCTTAGACAACTCTGCCAACTCAAAAGTACATCATAATACTGTTATGGCAATGTGGTATTCAGGGTTGGACAGCTTCTTAAAGCAGTACTTAGCAATGCGATCTTTGATGGATGCATGCAAAACTGTGTGTGATGTCATTTACCCTAGGTATGGTTTACAATAACTATGCTGGGTATTGTCAAGCTCAGTGGGGGTTTTAAAATGTATTTTTGCAATGTAGTGAGTGAGTCAGTGTGATATGAGAGAGGAGATGCATTTAGGAGACTGTAATTCTCTTCCATTCTGGATCCATACTAAGAGCAGTCTGAATTTATGAAATTAAATGAAAAGGACATTTGTTGCACTGCTATTTCTTGTCCATTTACAATTACTATCCCCATAGCCAACATGGGCAACCTTTACAAACACTGATTCACTGAATCTCAAATGTGTATAATGTGAGACCCTGTTTTAAAGACAAAGCGCAATCTCATCTCTCTAAACATATGTAGAGTCTTGTACTGAAAAAAATGAACACGCTTTCAATGGTGAGGCTTTTAAATCCATTCTAAACACATTCTGTATGTGAGAGCTGCTTGGGAGGAGGCAGATTACACTGAAGTTGTGCAACTTTAAAACTGAAATAATATAATATACACCCTATGTCCGAGAATCTCGCATTGCTTTGTTGGGGAATCTACTAAACAAATAAAACATGCCATTTCTGTGAACAGCAGGGGAATACTGTTCATTATCAAGTACTGTCTTACTGAAAAGAGGTGTCAAGCCAAAAACATTGCTGTAACTGCAAAGCTGATTGGTTAGAATTTTGCCGATCGGTTCCATTGTTCAATAAGTGGAGCAAGAGCGAGACTGCTGGCTTGTTAAAGTTAATGGGTTGTGGCCTCAGGGATGGGCATACAATGTTTCTTTCCCATTCACTTTCATGTCCTGCTGTCCAAGTCTTAAATCTGAGTGATGACTGTAGTCACTACTTCATGAACATGAGGATCCCTGTCAGCTGCTTTTGTGCGCTACTACTAAAGCTGTGTGCGGTTGCTTATCACAGGGTGACATGCGCAAGACACCTTAGGGGGAACAGGCTCACCACCCAGGGCAATCGCTTCGCTCAGCTGACGAGGGGTTGCTAGAGATACCGAGGGTGCGCTTAAGATCTGCTGGGGCCTGGGCATTTATGTTTGCAGCCCCTACCCTCTGGAATTCTCTACCCCATCAGTTACGGGAGTGCCCGACCATGGAGGGATTTACACAGGCCTTGAAAACTCATTTATGGAGACAAGTGTTTGGTGATTTGAAGTTTTTCTGATTGTAGAAGTGGTTTTATGATTGTTTATATTTTAATGAGATTGTGATGCATGGTGTGTTTAATTTGTTCGGCGCCTTGGTTTTGGAAAGGCGCCTTAAAAATAAAGCTTATTATTATTATTAGTCCATTAAGAATCTGTGTGCATCCCCTAGTCAGTAGTGGAATTCCCTCAGCGGAGTTCAAGGTAAAGTGCATTTATACTCTCCACAATTATCTACAAGCCTGTTGATTTTTGCTTATACTATGTTGACTACTCCCCCTCTCCCAGTTTTACTTTCCTGCTCCTTCACTATCAGTGCAACTTCCCTCTTTCCCCTCTTCCCCATTGCACTGTAATGGTAGCCATCTCCTCAAAACTCATCTATTATCTACCATTTACCTTCCTCTCTCCTCATTTGTTCCAGCCTCTTCCTACCCACCTCCCTGCACCCCATTATGCATCTCTCTAATCTCCTTCCATCTGTCCTTCTATTATCCTTCTGTATGTTTCCTAATATCCCACTCCCTCCTGCCTCAGTCCCAACTCTCTCTATCCAACCATCTCCCCCCTTCCCTATCTGCATCCTCTACCCTCTCCACCTCCTGTCTCCCACCTCTTTCCCACTCCCCTTGGTTCCCAGGTGCCTCTCTCTTCCCATTTGTCTCCTCCTGGCTTCATCTTATGCATTTCAGACTCTCCCTTCATCCACACCCTCCTACCCCTCCCTTCATATCTCCCCACCACCTTCGGCAACCCATTTTCTCAATCAAGCACCTGCTTCCTCTCCTACTCCTTATGGCCGGTGATGTTGAGCCCAGCCCTGGCTCAGTCCATGCCCTTCCCTCCAATCTTCCCAAAGGGCTATGGGTGGCCCATATCAACATTCACAGCTTCCTTTCCAAAACTGACCTGCATCAACCTCTCATCACCTCCCTCCGACCAGATGTCCTCATTGTTTCAGAATCCTGACTGTCCCCCAAAATTCCCAACTCGGCCATCACAATCCTAGGTTTCACTCTCACCCATCAAGACCGCCCCCAAAAGGGTGGCGGCATTGCTATTTACCTCTTCTCCTCTATTCAGTTTGCCACAGTGCTTTCAGTGTCCACCACTGCAGCCTATGAACTTCTCGCACTCAAACTCTCCCTCCCTTACTCTCTCCCAATCTATGTGTCGGGCATTTACTGTTGCCCAAGCCTATCTCCTACTCTGATCGCTGAGCTCTTGACTACTATAACTGCTCTCGCCCCCTCTCGTGATCTTATCATTCTGGTTGACTTCAGTATTAATTGGCTCTCTCCACCCAACTCAAAATTCTGCCAAAACATAAAGTCACTGCATCTTAGCCAACTTATCTCCACCCTGACCCGACTTAACCTGAAATCTCAAAACCACTCTCTCCTTGACTGGGTCCTCACCAACCACCCTCACCTCATCACTGATGCTGGTACCCTACCCGATGCCCTCAGTGACCACCCCATGGTATACTGCATGCGCAAAATTCACCGCCCCAAAGCTCCCCCTGAAACTATCCAAATCCATTCCTTCCAGTCATTAGACCCATCCTCCCTTCATGTTGACCTCCTGTCTACTGACTGGTCCCCAGTCTTCAGTGTCACTGACATTAATGCAGCCCTTGATTACTTTCACTCCAAATTTATACAGATATGAGATCAGCATGCCCCCCTACGCAAAACCAGAGTCAGAGGCTCCCACTTATCCTGGGTCTGTGCAGAACATCTGGCCTGGTAACGTGCTCGTGACCTGGCATGGAAATCCTATAAGGTCTCAGGTTCCCATGCAGAATTGCACAGGTATTGCTCCCTGAGAAATTCTTGCACAAGGGCCATTAGGTTGACCAAAGCTGAGTGTTTCTTATCGTCTTTCCAGAGGAACTTAAATCACCCTTCAAAGTTCTGGAAAGTCATTCAAGCCCTTTTCTCCCCTCCAACCTAGTCAGCCCCCCCTTCTAAATTTTGGGGCCTCCTCAGCCTCTGACCCTCCATCTGTGGCCACTGCATTCAACACTTATTTCACCACCTGTGCGTCTACCCTCCTGTCTTCCCTCCCTCCTTCGATCTCCCTCTCCATCCCCTTCCCCCCACTTCTTCTCCTCCTTTCTTCCTTTCACCTGTTTCCCTATCCTCCTCTCTAAAAGCCCTTCTAGTCCTCAACCCTTTTCAAAACAGTAGCCATGACAGGCTTGACCCAAAGCTTCTGCACCTCTCTGCCCCTGCAATTGCCTCTCCTATTGCCTCCTTACTAAGCATCTCCTTCTCTCTAGCCTCTGTTCCTGCATCTTGGAAGCACTTTACTGTCATCCCCCTCCAAAAAGGTGGTGACTCCTCCTCTCCTGGGAACTTCTGCCCTATATCCCTCCTCCCTACCCTCTCCAAACTCCAAGAACACATAGTTCTATCCCAACTCTCTCCCTTCCTTGACTCCTCATCCTTTTTCACCCCATTCCAGTCTGGCTTTTGCAAACTCCGCTCCACCACTTCCTCCTTCCTTCGACTAACAGAGTTCATCCACACAACTATGGATTAGGGTTTTCTCACTACCACCTTCTTCATCGATCTAGCAAAACTAGCAAAAGCATTCGACACTGTTTCTCATCCACTCCTACTTCGCAAACGCAGCTCAGCTGGTCTTTCTGCCCCAGCCACCTCTTGGTTCAGCTCCTACCTCACAGGTAGATTTCAATCTGTGAAGCTTGGAGGTGCCATATCCCCTTCCCTCCCCATTTCCTCCAGTGTATCCCAAGGTTCTGTACTTGGACCACTCTTATTTTCCATATTTCTAAGTGACCTCCCATCTATCTGCTCATCTGCATCCATAAACATGTACCCCCTCTCTGTTTCATCACCAGCCAAGCTGATGTCCAAGTTCCAACCTGATTTTGGCTCAGTCCATCAATGGTTTCAGTCTAATCAATTATCTCTTAATGCCAAGAGACAGTCTGTATGTGCTTTGGCACTAGAACTATGCTTTCCAAATTCACGGCCCTTCCTTCCTTCCTCACCTTAGATGGAGTCCCCATTGACGATGTGCCTATCTTCAAGTACGTAGGTGTCCGGCTTGACCATCACCTCCATTTCTCCCAGCACATAGATGCCATTCACAAAAAGCTCTATCCTGAACTTGGTACCCTCTATAGGCATAAAAGCTGCATCCCCTCTCTGCTCGCTGAGACATCCTTACCCAGATGAGTCTCCCTATCTTTGATTACGGCAATTTAGTCTGTGGTGCTGCCCTGCTAGACTGGATCCCCTCTTCCACTCCTTCTGCTGCTTTGCTCTCAACTGCCCTACCCATACCCACCAATGTACTCTCTACTTTGCTCTTTCCCTCCCTTCGCTGGAGGATCGCCGTCTGTTCCACTGTGCCTCATTCACCTCAAAATTCTGGCTATCCTCTCAACCCCCTTGTCTCGACTCCCTACTCTCTCCTTCCACCCCTTCTCTTACTCCCTCCAAAACTCTGTGTTTTGCTTCCTTCCTGTAAAACTCTTACTGGCCAATCTGTCTTCTCCTTCCACTTTCCAAAACTCTAGAATTCTCTCCCCTAAACATTCTCTCTGCTCCCGCTAAACCCTCCCTTATTTCTCTTCTCCGCTCCTACACCTCCCCCTCCTGCCACTGTCTTTAATGTGCCTGGCCTTGCTTTCCCTCCACCATCTTCCATTGTCTGCTATACACCCGTCACCTCCCCTGTCTTCCTGCTCCTTCCTCTGCACACCTGCATACTGCCTTCTTTTGCCCTGCTCCAATTCCTCCCTTATTGCTCTCTTTACCGGCTAATTTTTGCTCCCTGTTCACGTTCCCATTTGCATTATAAGGTGTATTCTACCTCTCCTTTTTCTTCCCCAGGTACCTAACTGCTTCCATTGTATATTGCACTTATTGTCTATACCTAACTGCTGACACTGTTTGTTGCACTTATTGTGTTGCCTCCCTATACATTGTAGGTACACAGGTTCCTATCCGCTGCTATTGTATATTGCATATATTGTTTGTTACCTTTTTATTTTTTTCTGCTGAATTCTGTATATTGTATCCAATATGTACTCTTTGTATGTTTACATTTGTCCTACTATATATATATATTTTTTTTTTTTTTCACCCCTCTCCCCTTCCCCCCAGGACACATCTGGAAACAAGCTAGTTGAGCTCAGTATGCTTTTCCTAGTGAAACGCTTTAATAAATAAATAAAAGAAAACATAAAAACATAGAAGTTGACAGCAGATAAGGACTGCAAGGCCCATCCAGTCTGCCCATTTTTTTCTGTCTTATGAATGTGCCATCGGCCTTTGCTCTGTCAATGGCCTATCAATTCATACTCATCTGTATTGCTTCCTTATGCCTATCCCTTGCCTGTTTGAAGCCCTGCACTGTATTCCTATAAACCGTTTCCTGAGGTAGGCCATTCCATGCTTCCACCACCCTTTCTATGAAAAAGAACTTCAGCACATTACCCCTTAATCGGCCTCCCTCTAATCTCTTGCTGTGTCCTCGTGTCCTGCTATTTTTCTTATATTAAAACATGTTAGATTCTTTCACCTTGTTAATGCCCTTAAGATGTTTGAATGTTTTCGATCATATCACCTCTCTCCCTCCTTTGCTCTAGGGTATACATATTGAGCTCCGCTAATCTGTCGTCATATGTTTTCTGATGCAGTCCCTGCACCATTTTGGTTGCCCTTCTCTGGACTGCCTCCATTTTGTTAATGTCTTTGTGCAGGTGTGACCTCCAGTACTGCACGCAGTACTCCAGATAGGGCCTAACCAGTGTCTTGTAAAGAGGGATCATTACCTCACTCTTACAACTTGTGATACCCCTACTAATACACCCCAACATCCCCCTAGCCTTACCTACTGCTTTAGTGGTCTGCTTGGGGATTTCAGGTCATCTGTGATGATGATGATGATGCCCAAGTCTCTTTCTTTCCTTGTGATTGCCAGCAACTCCCCTCCCAACCTATAGGTAGCTTCAGGGTTTCTCTTCCCTCTGTGCATGATCTTGCACTTTTTTGCATTAAACCCCAGTTGCCACTCTTCCAACCATTTTGCCAGTTTATCCGGAGCTCTTCTCATTCTGCCCACCCCATCTGGATCATCTACTCTGTTGCAGATCTTGGTGTCAGCTGCAAACAGACTAACCTTACCCTCCAGTCCATCTGCAGTGTCACTGATCAAGATATTGCAGAGGACTGGCCGCAGGACTGATCCCTGAGGTACACTCCACTTGTGACTTGCATCTCTTCTGACTGTATACCGTTTACCACCACTCTCTGTTTTCTGCCCACCAACCAGTTTGCTACCCAATTGACCAACCTCTGACCCACCCTGAGTCTACCCAGCTTATTAATCAATCTTCTATGTGGAACAGTATCGAAAGCTTTGCTGAAGTTAAGGTAGGCAACATCAACTGCACCCCCTTGGTCCACCACTCTGGTTACCCAGTCAAAGAAATCTATGAGATTAGTTTGACAGGACCTTCCTGTTGTAAACCCATGCTGTCTTGGATTCTGCACTCCTATGGATTCTGGGTGTTGCACTATCCTTTCCTTAAGGAGTGCCTCCATAATCTTGGCCACTACTGCGGTAAGACTGACTGGTCTGTAGTTCCCTGCTTCCTCCCTGCTGCCACTCTTGTGGAGTGGGATCACATGGGCCCCTCTCCAGTCTTCTGGGACCTCTCCTGTGCTCAGAGACTCACTAAACAGTTCTGCTAATGGCTCTGCTAGTTCCAGTTCTGCTAATGGCTCTGCTTGGGTTTTGTACATCTTTGCTTGCTATTTTCAAAAATTTCACCTAGATGTTAAAGCAGCAGTGCAACAAAATTGGGCAAAAAATATGACCCTACCTTTTTACACTATAAAATATTTCAGGCAACTTCCATTTTTATTTGGTGGTAAAATTTGTATTTCCACCAAAACATGAGTATTTTATAAATATTTTAATCTAGTTTTTTTCCTCAGGAACAATGATGGCTGTCACATTTAGCTTAGAAATATCATTGTAGGTCTGGTAAGGGTTAGGATCCAGAAAAAAATGATGGTGCACAGCATAGGAGGTACCTTGAAAAGTACATCTGAAATGCATGCTAATATTTTTATCAACTGTAACTGAAACTAGCTTTTTAGCAAATTGAGCTGCTCCTGTGGCTAGGAGTGCTGGGTCACTGAGTAGCTCAGCTAGCACCATTGGAGACCAGGGTTCTAATCCTGGTCTCCAGGACTTTGAGGAGGCAGTATAGCGCAGTAGTTTAAGGCACTGAGCTGCAAATCTGGAGACCTGGGTTTGAACCCCACAGGCCCCACTTGTGTACTGTGTGACCTTGAACAAGTCACTTAATTTCCTTGTGCTCCCAGGTTGCACCCGTAAAAAAGCTTTCAGCTTAGTGCATCTCTCCTGGTAAAATAAAAAAGAAAAACATTTGTTGTTGTACCACAGTTTTAACGTCCTGTTGCTTGGAAATTGATGGATGCAGACAACCTTAAATGACATCCCTCAAATATCACGAAGTTTAAGTTCTAGACTTGATTTATGGGGCTGCAAACAACAAGGAAGCATTTATTTTCAAGAGAAAGGCCGGTGTAATAATGTATTCTGTGCACAGCACAGCCTGGCTCTTGCTTATTGCAAAGATTACTTTTTTACATTTGAAATTAATTTAAAGCAGCGCTGCATGTTAGTGGTGAAAATTTTGACGTAGACATTTTTATTTTCCTTAGATTGGCCTTTTTTCTATCTTGTATGATACCTTTTTTCCCATTTTGTCTATATCGTAGCACTTTTTTCACATTTGAAATGATAAAAGGAGCACTCCTTTTAATTTGACTCAGTTCATATTTGTTTCCAGTATTTTCTGTTGTTTTTGAGCACCCATTTGTTTGATATCCCTTTTCCTGTGACTAAAATGAACTTGCATGCAGAAGACACTGCTCACTAATCTGATGTTACAATAGGTGTAGAAAAACAATTAAAAATACTGTTGAAATCCCTGGATCAAGCCATATTAAAAGGAGCTCTCCTTTTATTATTTCAAATGTAAACAAAAGGTACTAATGCAGCCACAAAAAGTAAAAGATGGGTATCATTCAAGACAGGAGGTAAAGGGCATAACAAAATGGCAATAAAAATTACTGGGCTCTGATTGGTCAGTGCTGACCTTCAACAGTGATGTTATCCCAGTACAATATAACGCCTATTCAAAAAGTCACTAAAAATGTATTTTAAAAATTTATATTTTCACCTTTTTCTTTTTTTTTTTTTATATAAGCAAGTCGTTTAATAACTGCAGTAATGCATTCAAGGGCATGTGCCATGGGGATAATGTCACTTCTGGCGTGCTGGATGCACTCAGCCTGCAGCCTTGTGCCCAACCTCCCAAGGTGTGACGTTATCCCATCACAACACATGCCCTGTCATGCATTATTGCTTAACCCTAAAATGGAATAAAAATGTTTAAGTCGAAATTTTTACTGTAACATGCATTGCTGTTTTAACAACAGCCCTGTGTTGCAGGAGTCCCTTTTCCCCCTTGGGTCTGACTAGTCTGGTCCAGAAAATAAATTGTTCTTTAACAACTGAAATGCTCCAATTTTGAACCAGTTTGAAGTAAGACACTGAGAGGAAGCTGCGGTAAAATAAAATATGTGTGCTATACTTTTAACAGCTCCACAGCTATGACTGTAATTAGAGCCATTTTGGATGTCCTTTTCTCCCCAGTGCAGACAGAGCGAGTTAAAGAGAAAACCAGGCTGTATGCATCTGCAAGACATGCTTCACACTGGAGGGAAGATGGGGGTTAGAGGGTTTTGTTTTTCTGATTGTTTCTGGGGTTCTATTCCCTATGTCTGTGGTAAGAATTTTTTTTCTTTTCCCTGCCAGTTTTATGGCCACTGGAGGTAGCCATACAAGCTTCCTTTATTGACTTTGATCTGTTGACATTTTCTCAGAAAGTCTCTAGGAATTATGTCAATTAAACCTAAGACCTTAAGCTTTATTATCAGCCAGTGACAGCACCTCACAAAGAAAATTGCCACATATCAAGAATAACAACAGTCGCTGCTTAGAGAAATCTGACTTTGGCTGGGGCGGGAAGGCAAATACTTTTTCAAAGTGGTCAGCTTTCACAAGCAGTTGTAGTTGGATGTTGTGACTAGATTATAGCCTGGATCATGAACTCTTAATTCTAGTCCTAGGTTTAATTGACATAATTTCTGGGTCGCCCCTGAAAAAGGGACCTCTGGTCTCAGTGGGCTTACCCGGTTACCAAAATCCAAATAAAATAAATAAAAATAAAATAAATTTCCAGAGGCATTCTGGGAAAATTCCAACAGAGCAAAGGCAATAAAATAATTCTGTATGGCTACCCTCAGAGGCCATAAAACTGGCAAGTGAAAGTAAAAAAAAAAGATCTTGCCACAAACACAGGAACCAGAACACCAGGTAAAAGCAGAAAACCAATCACAAATGCATATGTGTTTTTATAACTTTTTTGCATGCAGTAACATTTATTCCCAAGTGTTTTGCATAGATTTGACCTGCAGGACCTGCTCAGAGATCAGTTTTGTTCTTGTACTTAATGGTCTTCCTGTATTTCACTCCCTTTAATATAGATTTACCATTCTAACACCATGCTGCCATAGATCATCACTGTAGTGAAATTTAAAGTTAAAAGGAAGTAATATGTATGTAAAACAAAATACATATTAAAAAACAATTTGAGGTTAAAAGGAAATGACATGCATGTAAACTAAGATTTTTATTAAACATTATTTTTTTAATGTGATATTGAGGTTAAAAGGAAGTAATGAAATTTATTGGTAGTCATATCCTTGCAAGAAATTATACCTGCCGGCCCTTCAGCAACCCAGGATCAGAAATGAGCCTGAGTTATTAGGTGCTGACTGAGGAGAGGAGGATCAAGTGCCCCAGAGGGTTCTCTCCTCCTCCATGGAGGGAGGGCAGCCAGCTCCTGTGCATGACTGCCACCTGGGTGACCACAGGTGGTAATACACCCCAGAGCATCTCAGTGGGAGGAAAGACACCGACGCATGCAATGATTGTGTGCATGCTTGCATCACTCCCCGGGCCAGCATCTCGAGGGTGGGGAGAAAAGTGGAGGAAACAGTGGTAGGCCAGGACAGAATGACCAACTGAACCCTCACAGTCCTAACACTGGCAATGTGGCAAGCTTCCCCAGGAACTGGATCCTGTACAGCAGTAGTTGGGGGTCCTGCCACACCCCGCCACAGGGGGCAAGCTGTGAGGGCAGACAGGAGAAAAGCAGGTAAGACCATGAGAAGCCAGGTGACAGGGCTGGGGGGTGTCAGTCCAGATGTGGGGGGGGGCTATAGCCCTACCAGGAGGAGGTAAAAAAAAAAAAAAGAAATTGTACCTATTTCCCCCAAGTCCTATTGAACAAGAATATAGAGTTAATGGATGTATGTGGTACAGTACAATCTCGATTATCCAGACTGCTTGGAAGATGTGAAATTAGTTCCAATAATTGGGAGTCTGTAAAACTGGGGATTAAAACACTCAGAGTGTATTCATTCAGGAGACATGCTACCAGTCCATTAGATAGGGGTGTCCAGATGATGGGGGTTCATCAATCCAAGACTGCACTGCATATACAAACATATGAAATCATCGGCAGAAAAAGGCCCACAGGTCTATCAAGTCTGCCCAATTGTGCAGCTCTTAGTTTCATATTACTATAGCTGCCCCAGCCCCACTCAAACCCTTCCCTTCCTCCCCTTTCCTGGTCTTTCCCCCCTTTGTGTTCTTGTCTGTACTATTTATTTTTTTATTTTATTTATTTATTGTAAAATTGGAATTACAACCTTTGAGCTAAAGGCTCATTTACAAATGATCCTCGTTGAACAGAGGTTGGGGGAACATCAAGTACATGGACAGTGGAGAAAAACAGAAGCAGCTAGAAGGCATTGTCAGTTACACATCATTAAAAAGGCTAAACAGCATTACAAATAAATGGATGGGGAGAGACAAAATGCATTGCAAAAGCCATCACTTAATTACATAATACAGAGGAACATAGTCCCATAAGAGATTAGGTGAATAAAGTGCAGATTCCAACTATGCACAAAGTATGAGAATTCTCATAATGCAGCTATAGAGCATTAAAATCATCTGCTAATATGACTTTATCTGTCTGTAGTACCTGTAAAGCTTCCACTATTTTAGCCATAAAATCAACATAGTTTTCAAAAGGAGCGTAGAGGGACACAATAGACAGGACTACACCATTTATACTTATTTTTAATATTAATATTCTGCCCATCGTATCTTTAAATTGTTCCAAAATTGAAATATTACAACCCTTTTTTATTAAGATGGCAGCCAATCTACTTTTCCTGGTTCCTATTGAATAGTATATATCAGAAATCCATTTTCTTCTGAGTTTCTGAGTTTCACCTTCAAGAAGATGCATTTCTTGTAACATTAAGATATGAGCATTTATCTTCTTTAAATATGTCAATAAGCAATTCCTTTTTATAGGGGAGTTAATCCCGTTAACATTCATGGAAATACATTTTAGTTCATTATGCATAATATAACTTAACCATCATAACATATATTGACAATCTCCACATACCTAACCATTGTCTCTTCCTCCCTATTAAAAGTATCTCTTGTGTACTTTTCTTGAGTAAATGCGCATTCTTAGCTGGCTTCCCTATAATTGAAGACAATCCCCTAACCTTCTTATATACATTCCACAACAAAATCCTATATGCGGATATTCCCGTATCATGTTGTACTGCAGAAATTAAATGCTCACCTTCCTGCTCCCCCCATGCCTTAATTATCTTATTTTCTTCTGATCGTGATGCAATCAAAGTGAAGCCCTGTTATAGCATTTCTATTTTTCCTGATGTTAACAATATTATTTCATATTGGGAATTCTAATTGCTAGATATGTCCAAGCATCCTGCACATTTTCATAAGTATACCGTTTCCCATTTATAGTCACTCGTAATTTTGCAGGATATTGCATAGTTGCTTTGATACCCAGAGTCCATAATTTACTTCGTAAAGAGCCAAATTTCTTTCTTTCTTGAATAATTTCTTGGGGTAGGTCATTGTAAACAGAGATGCTGGCACCTAGAACACTGACTTTCTTTTTTTTTTTATATATATACACTGGTCATGAGAGTTTCTTTTTCTTTATAATTGAGCAACTTTACAATAACTGGTCTGGGAGGTGCAGTTCCTTCTACTTTGGATCTCAGTCCTCTATGGATCCTTTCAATTGTGTAGTTAAGATTCATGGGATCAGTATCCAAATATGCAGCCATGATAATTTTAAAGGAATCCTGCAGCCGGCCCGGTGGCGCTGAGGGTTGAGGCGCTGGATGCCACACCTCGTGCCACACTGGTGACCTGGGTTTGGACATGAGCCCAGGTCGCTAGGGTCTGGCAGGGGAGGGATGGGATCAAGTGTCCGGAGGACTGCTCTCCCATCCCAGGGATTCGGGGTTTCACTGCTCTGTAGCAGCCCCTGGTGATGACTGGAGCACTACCAGAGTGGTGACAGTATGGATCGGAGCGTGACAGACTTCAGCATGTAGTGCCTGGATGTCATTGCATGTCCACACTCTGAGGGGAAGTTAATGGTGGAAAAACATCAGGGGTGATCTCAGTGGCTGATGGACATGCCCCACGCCCCTGGACCTGAGAGAGGTGCCTCTCCAGGGTACAGCGCGATGCCCATCCCTGGTTCTGTGGGTCCATGTGGCCCATGCACACGACCGGGTCGGGGTGTGTGGGCGACAGCAGCCAGAGATCGCGGGGGTTGGCTCCACCAAAGGCGGAAAAAGTGTTAAATGATAAAAAAAAAAAAAAGCAATCCTGCAGTGATCTTATATTGTCTCAGTCTTCAGGTATGCCAAAAAATCTCACATTATTACATCTGGCTCAAGCTTCTTGAGCTACTAATTTTATTTTAAGTTCACGATTTGCCAATTCTAAAGATTTCAATTGTCTGGCCAATGGTGCTGTTTCATCCATTAATGTAGTTAAATGCTCATGAATTTCTGTAACCTCTTTTTTCAAACTTTTTATTTTCTTCTATCAGGTCTGTGTTATTTTAAAATATTGTTCCATCTTAGATTGCTGCTTTGCCATTTTGTTCGAATGTGTCAGAAATGGTACTGATTTTAGAGAAAATAAGCTGTGCCCATGGGGGGAGAGTCCCCTCTACTTAATTCTGATCCCAACTCTTCTTGTTCATCTTCTGAAGATAACATGTTACACTGTTCAGAAGTTGTATTATTCGAGGGTAGTTCACAAGATTTGGTATTGTTAACAGATACTACATCAGACTGTTGTTTATTTATTTTAACCTTCTTAAATATATCTACCTGAGTTCCAATATTGCTTTATTGTTAATGCAGTTCTTTATTGGGATATTTTGGTACATTCTTATTAAGTTCTCCAATATGTAGTTCATTTGGCTTACCTTTTTGGTTACTGAATTGTACCTGTTGTGAAGTGTCAGGTATTTGAGTCAGTTCATCATCTGGATTCTGTTCTGGAGATGTAGCTTCAGTTATATACGCTAACTCAGGGTTGGAAATTGGCCTTGTTACTGCAGCAGGCTTGAATATTCTCTGGACATCGAGGGGCTTTAGGTGGTTCCTTTTCGGACATTTCCACTTCTTTTTGCCTTCTCTCATGGAGTTTTTCACCAGCCAGTTCGCTCACCTCACCCATTTCAGCCATACCGCCAAAGTGGTCATTTAGGACTGCATCCCTTCCCAGTTGCACCTGCGTGACCTGCATGGACACAACATTCACCTCTCCATTTTCAGTTAAGGTGACAGTTCTTCAGTTTTCACCTATCTCAGGTAAGCTCGTTTGTGGACCATTGGTATTACTCATCATTTCATTTTGCTGCTTAAACAGAGGAAAAAGAGGTTTATGGTTGATAGATGGTACATTCTGGACCACATTATTGTCTAAAGCATTTGCTGTTCCAGTATCCATTTTAGTCGCTTGAGCTCTTCTAGTAACTCTAGCCAGATTGCAATATTTCTGGACTTTACTTTTACCATTTACCGTGGCTTTTTTCATTTCTCTCCCATTAACATGTATTCTGTAAGTGGAAAAAAGTTTGAATTCTTTTTTAATAGCTTCTTCTTTTTGCCCGGCACTTTCAGAATTCATACCGTTTGAAAAACTGGAGATGGGGAGCGGAGGTCTTAAGCATCGTTCAGCAGTGACTGCCTACATGCCAACGAGTGTTTGCCATGTTGCACGGAAGGTCCTTGGATAAAACATCCATGGTAACCAGAGGAAATATATTGATTTCTAAAAAAATCTAACAAATTTTTACAATCTGAACAATTATATGATGTATGGAGGGATAGGAACACAACTAATAAGATGTATACTCATTTTGATAAAAAAACTAAAAGTTTCTCTAGGATAGATTATTTCTTTATAACAAAAAATATCTCACAGATGGTATTAAGAATGTCAATTGATTCATTATGCCTCTCAGATCATACCTCAATATCATTAGATATAAAGATCCCAAATAAAGAAAGAAAACATACAAAATCATGGACATTTAATAATTCTTTGTTGAACAATCCTGATTTTGTCCAATTAAAAAAAAGTTTCATAAAAGAATTTTGTTTTTTTAACTACTCTGGCCAAACTACAATTCTAGCTATATGGGACACAATGAATGCCACTCTGAGAGGTATAATTATCTCCTATCAAATAAAAATAAATAAAATAAAAAATAAAGAAAAAGAATTAAAAGATCAGAGATTACAACAACTAGATAAATTAGTTGCAATGGATTATTCATTGTATCAACATGAATGGCATGAATTACAAACAAAAAAACAAGATTTAATTCATCAGGAAACTTTAAAAACTAGTATATACATTAAGAAAATTAGATATCAACCATATGGACAAAACAGGCAAGTTAATGGCCAATTTACTCAAAGCCAAGAAACAGAGAAATATTATCTTAAAAATTACTGATGGAAAAGGTAATATGCAAACAACAGATGACAGAATAGTAAATTGTTTTTGCCAGGCATATACAAAGATATATCATAACATTTTTGTTCTAGAGGTAGAAAAAGTAAGGGAGTTTTTTGATTTAGCAAAAATAAAAGCAAGACCCATCCAGTTAAGCCCAATTACCTAACAAGATATCCAGGAGACAATTAAAACACTTCCTAGGGATAAATCACCTGGCCTCAATGGATTTACCAATGAGTTTTACCAAGTTTTTGTAGATGACTTGAAAATATGGTTGAAACAAATGCTAGACGAATTACTAGATGAAAAAAATAATTATAATATACTAGTTTCAATGCAGACAAACAGCCAGAATAGTTTTAATTCTAAAAGAGGGAAAAGTACATGAATTAACAGATAGCTACAGACCAATAGTCTTCTTACAGACAAATTACAAAGTACTTGCAAAAATAATCAATAATCAAATACAAGAACAACTAAATAATTATAGCCATAAAGATCAGTATGGATTTATGAAAGGACGAAATCTATTTCAGGCAAATAAAAAATTCAAGCAATAATACATTTAATAAACAATTATGTTAATTATCAAAAAGACATATATTACGTGGTGGCCATAAATGCAAGTAAAGCTTTTGACTTGGTAAATAGAAATTATATTTATTTGACCAAAAAAAAAATGGGGTATCCCCAATTTGTTAATCAACTTAATTAAAAAACTTTACCATAATACACAGATTAGGTTCCAAATAAATAACTACTTAACTGACAAATTCAAAATGCTAAATGGTGTTAGGCAGGGATAAAGAACCTCTGTGTATAAACACTGAGGCAAGGGTTACCCCAAAGGGCATTTGGCTGGGAAGCCAAGTTTCAAGAAAATACAAAATCACATATGCCCCCACAATGCAAAGCATCATGGGCTGCATATGCAAATCACCACAGAATGTTATGTTGGTCCAACTTTAAGCAGAATTGCATGGTGCCGAAAGGCCTCTCACACAGTTTGCAAAGGGTGCTAACAGAAGACATAGACACGTGTTTCATCCTACCAGGACTCATCAGTATACCTCGTCTGTTTGACACCCCAGTGGAATGGACCAGCTACCCCTAAGGCAGTGTGCCTGGGATATATTGTGGTGAACCCATTAAAATAAAAAACTATTTAAAAGACAAAGAACTTCTGTGCATAAACACTGAGGCAAGGGTTACCCCAAAGGGCATTTGGCTGGGAAGCCAAGTTTCAAGAAAATACAAAATCACACATGCCCCCACAATGCAAAGCATCATGGGCTGCATATGCAAATCACCACAGAATGTTACGCTGGTCCAACTTTAAGCAGAATTGCATGGTGCCGAAAGCCCTCTCACACAGTTTGCAAAGGGTGCTAACAGAAGACATAGACACGTGTTTCATCCTACCGGGACTCATCAGTATGCCTCATCTGTTTGACACCCCAGTGGGATGGAACAGCTACCCCTAAGGCAGTGTGCCTGGGATGACCCCAAAATACAAGGCTTTTTCATAAATAAAGTGCAGACAAAAATAATCATCTTTGCAGATGATGTATTGTTAATCTTAAAGAATATGAATACTTCATTTGATAATTTTCATTTGATAATTTTCTCCACCTAACTAAATTATACTCTGCTATATCTGGGTATCAGTTAAACAAAACAAAAACCATCATAATGAAATTATCAAGAAAAAATGATCCGGTACCCAATACTATTAGTGAAGGATTTCTACAACAAAAGTCTATTAAATATCTTGGAATACATTTAACTAATAATCAAGAACAGAATATCAGAATACATTTTGAAAATGCTAAACAAAAGATTGGTAACTTGTTGGAAAACTGGCAAAATCTATCATTATCTCTCGGGAAAAATAGTATTAAAATGATGGCAATGCCCTATTATATTTTTGTATTAAAAAATATTCTAGGAGCACCTGGAATTAAATAGTTCCAAGATGTTAAAATAATTATATCCAAGTTTTTGTGGTGGAGAGGAAAACCTTGTATTGCATGGAATATTCTGATCACACCTCGTAAGCTGGGGGTTTGGGATGCCCACATTTTGAAAAGTATATGGAAGTGAATATCGCAGCAAATTATTATGAATGGATCAATTTATTAGAGGATGATTTGGAATTGTTTCAATCCTATGTTTACCCTTCAGATTCAAAAAGCCAGATTCATAACATCTTTATGGATAAGGATTTACATAAAAACAAGAGTAATCACCCACTTAATACATGGTTTCCGTTTGTTAAAAAAATATATAGATCTGTCAAGATCTACAATAAGGAAACACAGAAGGAGCAGGAAAGAGAACTTTATCAGTTAAAGCAGAAAGAGGCA
Organism: Neoceratodus forsteri; assembly: GCA_016271365.2. Taxonomy (NCBI): domain Eukaryota; kingdom Metazoa; phylum Chordata; order Ceratodontiformes; family Ceratodontidae; genus Neoceratodus; species Neoceratodus forsteri. Next base: position 125,710,945 of record JADMNL010000032.1, on the reverse strand, counting down.
GGGAAGGCAGTCAGAATAGCAAAGGCTCAAACCGAGGAAAGAATAGCCAACTCTTTTAAGAAGGGGGATAAGACCTTTTATAGGTACATTAGGGAGCGAAGAAAGACCAAGGGAGGGATACTGAGGCTTAATAAAGGGGAGGGAATGTGGGCAGAGGTTGACAGTGAAAAAGCAGGGATACCAAACAAATATTTCTGCTCAGCATTCACAAAGCAAGAGGAGGGGGAGGTACCTAAACCAAACTAGAGAAACACTCTGGAGATGGGGGTCAATACCAGTCCATTTACAGAAGAAAGGGTTCTGAAACAACTAGTAAAATTGAAGATGGACAAAGCAATGGGGCCTGATGGGATTCACCCAAGAATTCTAAAAGAACTAAGGGTAGAACTAGTGACACCTCTGACTACTCTCTTTAACAAATCATGGGAGGATGGGGTGGTACCTGAGGACTGGAGAAGGGCAGATGTGATTCCCCTTCACAAAAGTGGGAGCAGGGTAGAGGCAGGAAACAACAGACCAGTTAGTTTGACCTCAGTGGTAGGGAAAATGATGGAATCATTTCTGAAGGAAAGAACTGTTGAGTACCTAGAGGCCAGTGGGGCAGAGGACCCAAGGCAGCATGGATTCACAGTGGGAAGGTCATGTCAGATGAATCTAATAGATTTCTTTGACTGGGTGACCAAAGTAGTAGACCAGGGAGGGGCTGTGGACATGGCCTACTTAGATTTTAGCAAGGCATTTGATGCAGTCCCACATAAAAGTATAGCGCAATGGTCTAAGGCTCTGAGCTGCAAATCTGGTGACATCCAGCAGACCAGACCTGGGTTTGAATCCCACAGCTTCCACTTGCATACTGTGTGACCCTGAGCAAGTCACTTAACCTCCTTGTGCTCCCAGGTCGCTCCTGTAAAAAGCTTTCAGCTTAGTGTGCTATACCTGGTTAAACAACTAAAATAAATAAATAATAAAGATTAATAAACAAGTTAGCCAGCCTTGGAGTGGGTCCCAAGGTGGTAGCCTGGATAAAAAATTGGCTGGACAACAGGACACAAAGGGTAGTAGTAAACGGAGTCCACAGTGAAGAAAGGAGGGTTACTAGTGGGGTACCGCAGGTTTCAGTACTGGGACCAGTCCTTTTTAATGTCTTTATAAGTGACATTGCAGAGGAACTGGAAGGAAAAATATGTCACTTTGCAGATGACACAAGTATCTGCAACAGGGTTGATACACAAGATGGAGTGGAAAGGATGAGAACGGACTTGGCAAGGTTGGAGGAATGGTCAAATGTATGGCAGCTTAGATTCAATGCAAAGAAGTGCAAGGTAATGCACCTGGGAAACAAAAACCCAGGGGAAGAGTACACAATGGAGGGTGAGATACTGACAACAGTAAAAATGGAAAAGAACCTGGAGGTAATTATATCAGATGACCTAAAGATGGGTAAGCAATGTGAGAAGGCAGTAAGGAAGGCTGGGGGGAAACTGGGATGCATAGGGAGAGGCATCAACAGTAGAAAACAGGAAGTTGTTATCCCTCTGTACAGACAGTTGGTGAGACCGCATCTGGAGTACTGTGTGCAGTTCTGGAGACCCCATCTCCGCAAAGACATAGACAGAGTGGAGGCTGTCCAGAGGAGGGCAACCAAAATGGTGCAGAGTCTGCACCAGAAGACATACAAAGAGAGAGACTAAAGGAGCTCAATATGTATACCCTTGAAGAAAGAAGGGGGGAGGGGCATGATAGAAACTTTTAAGTACCTTATGGGAATCAACAAAGTCCAAGAGGGTAGTATCTTTCAGAAAAAGAAATGTGCAAGAACAAGGGGGCACAATTTGAAGATAGAGAGGGGACGTCTCAAAGGTAATGTGAGGAAGTATTTTTTTCACTGAGAGGGTTGTGGATGCATGGAACAGCCTTCCTGAGGAGGTCAGGGAGTCAAGAACAGTGGGGGAATTCAAGAATGCATGGGACAGACATAAGGCAGTCCTATTGGGGGCTAGGAGGAAGTAGGCTGTTGGTTAACTAGGATCTGCAGCTTATCTGTTAGGTAGGAAAATGTGCAGACTAAGTGGGCCAGGCGGTCCTTATCTGCCATCAAATTCTATGTTGCTATGTTTCTATGTTACCAGCTAAGTTGAAGATCCCATGGTTATATTTGCCAATTACCTACAATAAAAGAATTTGGGGGGGGGGCACAACAATTTCTGCTTTCAATACTTACAGAACAACACATTTTATAAATGGAAGGATCTTATCCCTATTGGGGAAATTTTATCATATGTGGATTGTGGTAAATTATGGGAAGGTGAAGGGTGGAGTTTTCTAACATATTGTACTTTAAAAGCCAAACTCCATAAACTAGCCAGCATTTTTGGAACTAATCTTAAGTGCTTGAAAGCAAAAATGAAACAAGAAGGGATGATTCAAAACAGAACACGGAAGATACTATCTAGATTTTATAATAACATTTTGAGTTCCCCTAAAAATATATTTAAAGGGAAGAATCAACGCTGGAACAAAGAAACAACCCTGCACTTAAATGATCAACAGTGGGAGAATATTTGAAAATGGTATAATAAATGTTATGTTTCTGCAAAAAATAAATCTATTAAAAGATTTTGAATCATGCATATATTACACCAGTAGAAATAAATAAGATTAATAAGGAATATACTCCCCTATGCTGGCATATGTGGTCAGAAAGCAACATTGCTACACTGTCTATGGCAATGCCTCAAAATAAATCAATGGTGGAAGTCCATATATGATATCATAACAAAACAAATGGGAATTGGTATACCTTTTGAAATTGATGTACTACTTTTTAACAATATTGAGTATAGTATAGAAGAACCATCCATGAAAAAAGTTTTCATGTTAGCCACTATGGCATTGAAACGGATATTAGAAAATTGGAAATCCAATATATTAACGGACTTCAACTATTACAAATGGTGGCTTATATTTTTGGAAACTTCGAAATATGAGGAGCTAATATATACTGTTGATCCTAATTTAGATACACCTGAAGGAACTGTAAGGAAAAATATATTAAATAATATACCTTCAATATTTCGAATATGATATATTCATAGTATCTATACTCTAAGTTCTTGGATATTATTAAAGTAGCACATTATCATTATAGTTTAAAGAACTTCCTCTTACTCTGCTCCTATTTACTATTTTCATTATGAATTTGATGGAATGGCTAAATCTTGATGTACTTTGTATTTTATAAAAGGGTATATCCCGATACATATAATAAAGAGTTGCAGACAGTAGGGTGGGGGTGGGGGCCGAGGGATAAAAAATGAATTAAATAGAATGAAATGTATTACAAATAATGGAAAAAGATGAAGAAATTCATATTGTTACACTGTACTATGTAAAACATGTTTTGTATACTAATAGTCAAACAATAAATATTACTTATTAAAACAAAGAAAGCAGCTATAGAGCTTAGATAGGTTCCCGGAGGGAACAATTAATGTGACCACCGACAAGTACAGCCATTACGGGAGAGTAGGCTACAGGCTAGACGGGTGAGGGGGAGAACACAATGGTGGGCGATAGCTTAAGGGTCAGGGGGGCAAGCGGGTGTGGAGGTGGGGCTATGGAGGGTCAGGAGGGCTAAGTGGGTGAGGGGGTGGGCGGAATGGGGGACCTAGGAGTGGGTAGGTGGGGATTAGAGGGAGATTCTTAGGAGTCATGGGTCACTGCAGCCAAGCCATATTGTGTCAGGGGGCACCGGGAGGGCTAGAAATGGCTGGGGTGTTCTTTACAGCAACATTGTACTGGAGGGGAGATAGACTTCTGAATTTCAGATTTGAACTGGCCAAGGTGAGTGAGGCTAGTAGTGGCCTGGGGGAGCTCATTTAGCCAGGTGGGAGCCCTTACTGCAAAGGCTCACCTCCCCAAGGCAGTTCTTCTGAAAGGTCCTGCTAGGGTGTGTCTTGTAACACTTCTCGTGGAGTGCTCGGCAGGGACTGGACGGAATAAGGCTTGTAGGGAGGGGGAGTGCAAGACCTAGAAGGCAGGAGTGGAGCTTGATTCGGTCCATGAGAGAAAGCCAGCGTGTCCCAATATAAAGGTTGCATGTGTGCATAAGGTGATCTGCACCTATAACAAAGTGGTATGCTTTGTTGAGGGTAGTATGGATCCTATGCAGGCTGGTTTCGGAGGCTGCACCATATACTACATTACCATAGTCCAGGATGGGTAGAACTGTCCCTCTTACTGTCTGGACCTTAACCTCAGGTATGAGGCAGAACCGAAGCCTATATAGGGCCCCTAACTTCCTATCGGCAGCAGTGGTAATATTTCATATATGTTCACTGAAGAAGAGGGACTCATCGATTGTAATCCCTAAGTACTGGAACAAGGGCACCTGCTCAAGGGCGGAGTGGGAGTTGCACAAAATTGAGAAGGGAGTGGTATAGCTCACCTTTTGGCTTCCAGCAAAGAACATTGACTTGTTTTTTGTGCCGTTAAGCACAAGCAGGCTATCTTTGAACCAATCCTGTAGGAGGTCAAAGTTGTACTGCATGTCCTTAGTGAGTGCATCTTGGTAAGAGCCTCGAGAGAACACCACCGTGTCATCTGCATAGAGCAATACCTTGGAAGAGGGGCACACTTCTGGAAGGTTGTTCACAAAGAGGCTGAACAGGAGTGAGCCCAGGATGGACCCCTGCAGGACTCCCACTGTGACTTCACTGGTCTCGGAGATGGCTCTGTTGATTTTCACCTGCTGAGAGCGCTCAGACAAGTAGCTGGAGAACCAACTGACCATGTCGGGGGATAGTCCAAGGCAGCTTAGTCTGTGCAGCAGCAGTTGATGATTCACAAGGTCGAAAGCCTTGGTTAGGTCTATGAAGATTGTTCTGACCAGTTGGCCCTGGTCAAATGCCTCATGCACATAGTCTGTGAAGGCAATTAGGGCAGTATTAGTGTTATGCATTTTGCGGAAGCCATGCTGTTGGGGGAAGAGGAGTTAATATTTATGCAGGTAGTCAGTGAGTTGGTCAGCTATGATTCTCTCCAATGCTTTGGAGAGCAGAGACAGAATTGAGATAGGTCAGTAGTTGGATACTAGTGCCCGGTCATCTCCTTTGTGCACAGGAGTGACCAGAGAGGATCCAGGTAGAGGGGAAAGCAGACAGGTGAGAGACAGGTTAAACAGCTTAGTGATGGGAAAGACAACCTCTTGTAAGGCAGTGGAAATCAATTTCATATTGATTCCATCACCCCTCATCCTTGTTTTTCCCAGGACACTTGCAAGGTATTTTCTTGTTTCCTTTACAGTCACCTGTCTGAAGTAAAAGCTTGGACTGGGCTTGGCAGTGGTAGAGGAGGGCAATTGACTGGAGGCTGGCATTCCATCAGGATGTGTGGCAGGCCTGGGAGGCAGGACTGCGCTGTAGTCAAAGAAAGCCTTATTAAAGATATTGGCCATACCAGCATCATCAAGTATGATTTCATCATTGTGGCGGAGCATGGTGGGGGGGGGGGGTCCTGTTATCAGACCTGAGGAGGTTTTTAATTGAGTCCCAGAACTTCTTCCCGCTACTCTAGCAGTGAGATTCATGGTTCTTGTAGAATGATGCCTTGGTCTGTCGTATTGCCAGGTGCACCTGTTTCTGGCTGCTTTGTAGTTTTGGATATCTGTAGTTATCCCTGTTGCCCTGGCCCGATGCCAAAGGAGATCCTGTTGCCGCATCATACCGAGAAGTTCAGGGGTGACCCAGTCCATACTACAACCTTTTATCATCTTCTTACAGTACGGTGCGAACTTGTCCACAGCTGCATTGAAATGAGTGAGGAAGAGTTGGAGGGCAGTGTCAACAGAAGGGCATAAGTCAGGAAAGTTCCAGTTGATGCCTGAAAGGTGATTCCTGAAGTCGGTCATAGTGCTATTTTTTATAACTCTGTTCCTCACAAATTTGGGTGGGGGGTGGCCTGTTTTGTTGACCACTCACAGTGGATAGGTGAGGGATCACTCAGAATATCCGAGAGTACCTTGACATCAGTTAGTCTTTCTGGGTGAGTTGTTAGTACCCTGTTGATCAGACTGCTTGTACCAGTGCGGTAGTTTGTTCTGGTGCAGCTCTTGACAGTCTGCATTTGCCCCTCACATCCAAAGTCCACTCTCAACAGGTACTCCTGACTCGTATAAAGCCCAGGAACAGACTGAATAAATCCCAGAAAGTCCACACGGGTGCAGCCAAAAACCCAGCTTCCTGATTGGCTGATGGAGCCTATCGATATTCCATATTCATAGAGATCAATATTTCCTGCTTGTTTATTGGGGCATGATCTAGGCACCAGAATTAGTCCCCTCCTTTTCCCAGGAGTCCCTTTGTCCAAGTTTTGGGCACCTAGATCACAGGTTGGCTGTAAGGGGGGGTGTTAAATGTCACAAACATGTCAGCTCCCATCAAGTTCTGTGGAGTCCAGACATCTCCCATAGATACATAGATACATAGACAGTGTCGGCAGATAAGGGCCTATGGCCCACCCAGTCTGCCCATTTGAGCTTGTAAGTTCAGTTTGTTTTCCTAGAAGTCTGTTGCCCCTTATCCCTGACCTCCAGAATTCCTTTATGTCTATCCCATGCATTCTTAAATCCCGTGATTGTTTCAGCCCCCACCACTTCCTCTGGCAGGGTGTTCACTTGTCCACCACCCGTTCTATGAAGAAATTCTTTCTCATGTTTCCTCTGAACGTCCTCCTCCAACTTCATCCCATGCCTCTAGTCCTGGAACATATTTTTCACTTAAAATAGTGTTTTCCTGCACCCTGTTCCTCCCTGTAAGATACTTGTATGTCTCTATCATATCCTCTCTCCTCCTCTCCTCCAGGGAGTACATGTTCAGTTCCTTCAACCTGTCTTCATAGGACTTGTGATGCAATCCATGCACCATCTTTGTTGCCCTCCTCTGAACCTTCTCTACCCTGTCTATGTCCTTACGTAGGTATGGTCTCCAGAACTGTACACTGTACTCCAGGTGGGGCCTCACTAGTGTCTTGTATAGCGGAATTATGACCTCCCTTTTCCTGCTGGTGATGCCCCTGCCTATACATCCCAGCATCCTATTTGCTTTACCTGCTGCCTTGTCACACTGTTTCCCTACCTTGAGGTCATCAGAGATGACAACCCCAAGATCCCTTTCCTGCTTGGTGCATGCTATATCCTCACCCAACTGATATATTGTGCCAGGGTTTTTGTGCCCCATATGCATTATCTTGCACTTCTTTGCATTGAATTTCAACTGCCAAACCCCTGACCATTTTTCAAGTTTCTGCAAGTCCCTTCTCATTCTGTCTACACCCTCTGGTGTGTCTACTCTGTTACAGAGCTTTGTGTCATCAGCGAACAGTGAAATTCTGCCTTCTAGGTCCTGCGCAATGTCACTGATGAAGATGTTGAATAGGATTGGTCCCAGCACTGATCCTGTGGTACCCCACTGGTCACTCTTCCCTCTGTGGAGTGACAGCCATTTACCACCACCCTCTGTGTCCTGCCACCCAGCCAGTTACCTACCCACCACACTACTGTCCTGCCCACACCCATATTCCTCAGTTTGTGTAATAGTCTTCTATGTGCCACAGTGTCAAAGGCCTTGCTGAAGTCCAGATAGGCCATGTCCACTGCCCTCCCCTGATCCACCTCCCTAGTCACCCAGTCAAAAAATTCAACGAGGTTGGTCTGACATGACCTCCCCCTGGTGAAACCATGCTGCCTTGGGTCCTGTAGTCCATTGACAACCAGATGTTCCACCAATCTCTCCTTCAGTAGTGCTTCCATGTCTTCCCACTACCGAGGTGAGGCTGACTGGTCTGTAGTTCCTGCTTCCTCTTTGTTCCCACTTTGTATAAGGGGACTACATCTGCTGTCCTCCAGTCTTTGGGTACCTCCCTGTTTCCAGTGATCGGCTAAACAGGATAGCCAGAGGTTCAGCCACCACCTCTCTTAGTTCTTTAAGGACCCTGGGGTGCACCCCATCTGGCCCCATTGCTTTATCAACTCTTATTACTTCCAGTTCCTTCAGGACCCTTTCTTGTAAAGGAACTTATGTCCATTTCTGCACCATTCTCACCCTTTGTACTCCTTCAGACCCATTACCCTCCTCTTCCTCAGTAAAGACTGAGCAGAAATACCTGTTCAAAATGTCAGCTTTACTGTTGTCATCCTCCACGCGGCCCCCATCCTCCCCCTTCAGTCTCACTATCCCTCCCTTTGTCTTTCTTTTTTCACTTATGTACCTGTAAAAGGTTTTGTCCCCTCTACCCACTGATTTTGCAATGTGTTCTTCTGTCTGAGCTTTGGCTTTCCTTACTGACCTCCCTGCCTCCCTTTGCTTCTCCTGGTACTTCTCCCTATCCCCTTCTGCCTGTGTCTTTTTGTATTGCCTGAATGCAATCTTTTTGGCTTTCACTTTCTTTGCTACCTCTTTGGAAAACCATAATGGTCTCCTCTTCCTTTTCCTCTTGCTAACCTGCTTAATGCATAATTCTGTTGCTCTTGTAATCCCCATTTTAAATACCTCCACTGTTCCTCAACCCCTGATTCCTGTCCCATTCCCCTTAATGCCTCTTTCAAGTATCTCCTCATTTTCCCAAAGTCTGCCCCCCTAAAATCCAGGATATGTGTTTTTGTGTGGTTTGGTTCTGCTCTTTCTGTGATTTCAAACCACAATGACTGGTGGTCACTGTTTCCCAGGTGCTCCCCCACTGTTACCCCCATTGCACTGTCCCTGTTTGTGAGCACAAGGTCAGTATTGCCTTCTGCCGAGTTGGTTCCATGACCAGTTGCTTGAGAAGGCACCTGAAGGAGTCCAGGATAAATCTGCTCTAGTTGATGCTGCTGCTGGGTGCTCCAGTCCACGTCTGGAATATTGAAGTCTCCAACCAGTACTACCTCACCCTTGTCTGCCATCCTTTGGATGGCTAGCATCAGCTCCCTATCTGTTTCTTCCTCCTGGGCTGGTGGTCTATAGACCACACCTGTGTGGATGGCTGTCCCCATTTTCCTTTCCAGCTTAACCCACAGTATCTCTCCCCCATTTTGTTCCTCCTGGATCTCTGTGGCCCTTATGTCATTTTCACATACAGTGCCACTCCTCCTCCCTTCCTGCCTGCTCTGTCTCTTCTGAATATGTTGTAGCCAAATATGGTCATCTCCCAGTCATGGTTATCATTACACCAGGTTTCAGTGATGGCCACAATGTCCAGGTCTGACTGTACCATGACAGCCTCCAGATCTTCCATCTTGTTGCTAAGGCTCCTGGCATTTGCACACATGGCTTTCCATGATTTGACCTCCCTAGACTGTTTCACTGTTCTACTCCAGCCCCTTCCTTGGTTGTCATTTATCCCTGGTTCTCCTTGCTGTCTGCCCTTCTGCTGAATTTTGCCCCTTTTCTGCTTATCCACCCCTTGGGCACTAATCTCCATCTTTTGCACACTGCTTTGCAGAGATAGCCACTCCTCTGGTTCACTGGTTCCACTGCTAGCTGTGGGGGTGAGCAAGTAGGTACCCTCCTTGCTGGCCTGTCACCCTTTGCTAGTTTAAATGCTTGTCAATGTAGCATTTAAACTTATCATTGAGTGCTTGGATTCCCCTCCAGGATGGATGCAGGCCATCAGGCTTGAGCAAACCTCCATCCCTCCAGGTGGGTCCCCAGTCACCAATGAATCCAAACCCTTCCTCACAGCACCAGTTCTTCAACCATGAGTTAAAGTTCCTGGTGCATGCACTCCTATGCTCTCCCTTGCCTCTCACAGGTAGTACTTCTGAGAAAGTGACAGAAGTAGCTACTTGCTTGAAACCCCTCCCCAGTTTCCTAAACTCCTCCTGAACTTCCTTTGGCTCCCCATTTGCCATGTCATTAGTACCTAGGTGGATAATGACATCCAGCTCACCCTCCCGTATTGCCTTCCCAGTGATCCCCAGGATCTTCCTTCCATCCCTCCATGCCGTGGCACCTGGTAGGCACCTCACCTCCCTGTCCTCCCCCTCCTGTGTTCCTAGCTGGATCCCTCTTATGATGGAGTCCCCCACCAGGATTTGCTTCCTCCTCCTCTGGGGTCCACTGCTTTCCCCGCTGAGGTCACCTCCTTGGCTAACCTCCACATCCTTTCCTTCCACTTCTCTGGGTACCTCTATTTGGTTGTCCTCATTTGCCAGTGTGGCATATGAGTTCTTGAGTGGAATAGGATCTGGGATGTGCCTCTGCCTAACTGCTCTTACCCTCCCTGAGCCCACTGTCATCCAAGTGCTCCTCATTCTCGGCATCCTTTGAGGCAGTGGCATTGAACTGGGTGGTCCCTGGATAGGGGTGATGGTACTCCTGACCCAGTTTACTTCTGCCCTGAGTCTGGCTACCTCATCCCGCAGTCCAGAGAGATGCATGCAGATAGGGCAGCACCTCAGTGTCCAGAAGGTCTGCCTGAATATGGCTGCCCCACAGCCACTGCATTGCACCACTCCCCACATTATACTGCAATTCCACTACTTGTCTGCTACTGAAGCTCTCCTAGTTCCCTTTTTATTAATTTGCTGTACTAAAAATCCTGCCACTGATACTCAGATAATTTTTTTTTTTAAAGAAAAAGAAACCAATAAACAAATGAGTCAAAACACTTGTGCTGAGGGTGGGCTTCTTCCCCCTTATTCCCCTCCTACTTCACACCCCTTACTATACCCTGTGTTTAGCTCCTGTCAATCAGATTTAACAGGGCATATAATTAAGAGTTGGGGAAGGGAGGAGGGGGACGAAATTTGCAGCAATTAAAGACAGCACAGAATTACACCACCACTATGTTTTAAATTTTCAACAGCCCAAAAACAATTATAAGTAAAGACAACAAAGAAAGTATAGTGTCACTAAAAGCCCACAATCTAAGTTTAAAAGAAAAATAGCAATTACCAGTTACTCTAAAGCACTGAATTGAATATGTTTCCTTCCTTCCCCTTCTGGCTTCTTCTCTCTCTCCCCCAGTTTCACAATATGACTGCAGCCCAACACTGTACTTTATTTTTACAAACCCCACACGGCTTGTAGCCCCAACTGGCCCCTTTTAAATGAGCCCACTAACAAACGCATAACCCCCACACAGACCTGGGTTTGAATCCCACAGCTTCCACTTGCATACTGTGTGACCCTGAGCAAGTCACTTAACCTCCTTGTGCTCCCAGGTTGCTCCTGTAAAAAAGCTTTCAGCTTAGTGTGCTATACCTGGTTAAACAACTAAATAAAAAAAAAAAAAACATAGCTTTTGCTCCGGCCAAAACTCTGTCCCCCTCAGGCAGTGGGCAGCAACCTCATTAATATTCATGAGGGCTCATGAATAATTCATGACCCCTTGCTCATGCCCCAATTCAAACTTCAGTGTCTAAAATGGATGGGGCATCTTTGACCAACTCCTTCAGGTCTCCAGTGCCCATTTTATACACTAGGGGCACCGGGACTGACAAACACACCTCCCGTTTTGACCGCAACGGTGGTCGGAGACATCAAAGTGCTTCCTAGTGCATACGCGACCGTCGGTGGCTCAGGAGAATGCCAGCGACTTGCAACTGTTGCCCCGTGCGCCCAAATGGGCTGCAATGAAGTATGGGGTGGTACGGGGGGAATTTAGAGGGCACCAGGAGCAACTGGGGGAAACGGGGATGCCAGCAGGCAAACAGGAGGTTGGGACAACGTGGGGCAATTCAGGTAAGCCCCCAATGTAGAAGGGTAAGGAGAGTTGCAAGTGGAGGTATAAACGTCACAAAGAAGAGACTTCAGGGAGAAAGCAGAAGTGGCAGAAAGGATTGACAGGGGAAGGGTGGACCAGAGTTTAGGGAAGTGATATGAGAAGGAAGCTTGGCCTGCAGTAGATTTCCTAGATGGAATAGAAAGGAAATGAGAAACCTTGCTGCAGAAAGGGTAGGAGGAAGGAGGGGGGGAGAGGATATGAGGGAGGGAGGTAAGGTTTGAGAAAGGGAACCAAACCATATTTGGGATACAAAGGAGGCATAATGGGAAAGGCACCTGGCATCAAGAGAGGGAAGGGAAAGGGCAGAATAGAGCGAGCAGTGGTGGGTATGAGGGGGACAGTCTAAGACAAAATGATAAAAAGAGTGAAAGTGGGGGTCCAGTCTGGTAAGAGAAGATTTGGGAATAAAATATTTGCTCTATAAAAAATGTTTCCTGCTGGTCTGGTGGCACTGAGGGTTGAGGCACTGGATGCCACAACTCATGCTATGCTGGTGACCCGGGTTCAGGAACGAGCCTGGGTTGTCAGCGGTCAGCCGGGGGGAGGGCAGGAGCTGGACTGAGGTGCCACAAGGCAGCTCTCCTCTCCCGGGAAGGGATCTGGTCGCTCCTGTGGCACTGCTACCCCCAGGTGGAGGCCTGGGGCTAGTGTAGGTGGGGAGCGGCAAGAATAAAAAGGGCGCTGCAGATTGTGGCATGCTCATGCCTCCACATGTGTGCGCATGACCGCAGCAAGGGGAAGGGAGAAAAATCGGAGCTGGCAGGCTCCATGAAGGTTTCAGCGGTGATCCTGGTGATGGGGACATCGGCTGAGAAAAGATGCAAACTCCCTAAGAGGGGGGTGGGAGCCTGCCTGCCAGCTCTGCCAAATAGCAGGGGCATAAAATGTAGATAAAAAAAAATGTTTCCTGAAGCACTTTCCAAATTATTCCATTCTTCATTAGTTGAACTGGAGTTGTGAAGCAATCTGATGGTATATCTCATAACATATGCCCTATGGTATTCCAAGAGCCATGGTAAGTTCCACCCACACTTTTACCAAGGAAGAGATTGTAATTTCCATTTACTCAGTCAAAGGTGGTCTCCCAGGGGTCATTTTTAATAGCATCCTTTGGATACACAGCAAAATGTTTAACAGTACAACAGATATAAAAGTACTGTAGCAAGATACAATAAATTTATAGACTAGACTGCACAGATATAAATTATCTATGTTATAGCATTGCATGCATCAATTATTCTCTAGACAAGAAATTCAAGACTTTACTTCAGTTTCAATGAGCCATCTAAAAATCCTTTTGAATGGGGTAACAGGACTTTAATGCATATGGAATTATGTGGGCAGTGACTTCCGCAGTTTGGGGCCACAGATGGCAAATACCTGGTTGCCTAATGCATGCTGGGTCCTGGGGACTACAGATTCTTGGCCAGTGATCACTCGTAGAATTGTCTTTATCTCACAAGGGTTTAGGAGCTCCAAGATATACTCTGGAACCTTGCTCATCACACATTTCTGGACAAACTTTAATAAGTGACCCTGTCAGGCCCACCTGGTGGCACAGAGGACAGAGGCGCTGATCTCTCACCTCTCCCACACTGGCAACCTGTGTTCGGGAATGAGCTTGAATCGCCGGGAGTTAGCCGGGGGGGGAGCTGAAGTGGTTGAAGCGGACGTCAGGCAGCTCTCCTCTCCTGGACTGGGGAGGTAGGCCTTTCCAGCCCTTGACTGCCACCGAGTGGAGACTCGATGGTAGTGTCGGCAAATGGGGGGGACCTGGCCCTAGGCCGGGTGGGTGGATCGAAGTCAGTGCTGGATCCGGCGCGCATGTGCAACCATGTCACCAGGTCCTTGGGTTGTAAGAGGAGAAAAATTGATGAAAAATACCCCAGTAGGCTAGATGACGACCGACTGCTCGCAGACTCCGCACCAGGTGGCCAGGCACATGCCACAAGTCCTGTGGTGAAGGTGACAGTGGAAAGTAAGTCCCGGAGGAGCCGGGTGATGGGGCTGGTGGGTCAGTCCAAACAAGGATCTACAGGGGAGAGTAGCAGAAACAGACCATGGAAAAAAAAATAAGCAACCCTGTCTCCTGACCTTAAGGGGGATGCCAGTATAACAGTTCATACCCCCCATACACTTCCTTAGTCTGCACCCACTTTCAAGCAATTTCTGGAGTGGAAGCATGGTTTACGTGAAATTCTCTGATCCTTAAGTTGATTAAAACATTGGTTAAAACAACATATTGTTATGACATATGGATAAATAAATAGCTACCATAAATATATAGCATGCATCCATAGGTGCCGGAACGGGGGGGGGCCACTAGGGCCATGGCCCTACCACTTTCATAAGTGGTCCTATCAGTTTTTGCAATCATGTTAATGTATTTAATAAGGGAGAATTTACCTCTTACATCTTTGGCCCACTGCTTTTCAAAAGTTCCGGCACCAATGCATGCATCATGCAGTAAGATCCTTTAGTAAGAGGATAATGTAAGGAAAGGGGAAATTGTTTAACCAGGAAAGGCACACTAAGTCAAAGCTTGTTTCCAGGTGCAGTCTGGGAGCACAAGGAAATTAAGTGGCTTGCTTAGGGTCACAGAGTACACAAGTGGGGACTGCGGGATTTAAACCCCAGTCTAGTCTGCTATATATAATCACCAAATGTGCAGCTCAGAGCCTTAAACCACTGCACTATACTGCCTCCTGTAGTACAAGTAAGTAAATATTCACACAGTATGAATCCAGATGTGGAAGATGATACCATGCAGCATGCCTGTCAAACTAAAGTCTATCTTCCAGCCATCAAATAGCCTGCAGCATGCATATGGCAAAAGCCTGACTAGGGGACACTTGCCCATCCTTTAAAGGGAAGAACAACGCTAAAACAACACTGAATATTGGGTTGGCAGTATAGCCTCAAGGTTTGAGTAAAGCTGTGACTGAGCTTGGTACACCCAACAGGCCTGGGTTTGATTCCCACAACCTCTACTTTCATACTGTGTGGCCCTGAGCAAATCATTTAACATCCCCAGTACTCCCGGATCACCCCTGAATACAGGCCTTTGGCCTAGTTGGCCTTACCCAGTTACCAAAGAATAAAGAAAAAAAAAACATGATTACCGACTTCCCAAGCAAGGCTGGCTGTACCCCAATAAAATACTTCAGCATCTGGTTGGGTTTATCATTAATGAACAGCAAGTATGGAGATTACATCCTGAACATTGATAGGCAAAAACCTGGGATACCCTATGTAGCAAGATATTGATTAATTGAACAAATAATGTAATAATTCTGGCTGGCTGTCATGGATTATGGGAACCTAATTTATCACTCCATTTTTCAAATCAGTTCTCCAGACCATGGATGTCCTTAACAATAAACTTTGCTGGTGAGTTCTCTTCTGTGACAGCTTAACCCACATCTGTAACTTCTACAGTCAACTAGCAGTGCACAGGAAATCCTACTGGTGTGCACAGCTCTGCAAATGTACCAATAATATAGCACTGTACTGCCTGCTGTCCTTCCTGTCTCTTGCAAAGGTGAGTTTCTCTCATCCGCTGTCTCAAGAATATGGAAGAGATTATAAAAAAGTGCCTGCTATCATGTGTAGCCTTTAGAGATGGAACATTGCCTACTAAGACAGGTAAACTTGTTTTAGTAAGACAGAGGTGCTGCCAGTTTAATCAGGTTCCATGGGTCACCAGTGATTCACAGAAACATAGACGAGGTTGGCAGAAAAAGACCATTGGTTCATCCAGTCTGTCCAGTTTTACTCTACTGTACCCCATGATCCATTGTCCAGACAGGGTTTTCACCCTCCTTCCCCTGCCACTACCTGCCTTACTGCAACCCCCCTAAGAAATTATTAAACCCTTTACTATGTCCCACCTGTGCTTGAATCCATCAGTGTTTTTGCACCCATCACCTCTGCTCGTAGGCTGTTCCACGGCGCAGCCATTTGCTAGGTAAAGTCAAAAATGGAAGGGGGGACTGTACAGAGGTGGACCAGAAAAAGGCAGACATCCTGAACAAATACTTTTGTTCTGTGTTCACAGAAGAAGGGGAAGGGCCACAAAAAAGTAATAGGAGCATGGGAGGGAGGGAGGTGAACACTAGTTCATTCTCAGAAGAGAAAGTCTTGAAGGGACTCACTAATCCAAAAGTGGACAAGGCAATGGGTGCAGATGGGGTGCATCCCAGAGTATTGCTGGAGCTCAGGGGTAATGGCTGCAGCTCTGACAGTCCTGTTTAACAGCGCATTGGAAGCAGCAGTGGTTCCGGAGGACTGGAGGAGGGTGGATGTAGGCCCACTACACAAAAAAGTGGTAGCAGGGAAGAGGCTGGCAATTATAGGCCAGTCAGCTTGACATCGGTGGTGGGAAAGTTAATGGAATCACTGCTGAAGGAAAGGATTGTCGAATATCTTGAATCCAGTGGTTTACCGGACCCAAGGCGGCATGGATTCATGGGTGGGAGGTCATGTCAATCAAATCTGATAAACTTATTTGACTGGGTGACCAAGGAACTAGATCAGGGTGGAGCGGTGGATGTAGCCTACCTAGATTTCAGTACGGCTTTCGACACCGTTTCACATAGGAGACTCTTAAGCTAGCCGGACAGCTTAGGGGTAGGTCAAAAGGTGGCAAACTGGGTAAGAAAATGGTTAGGTGATAGGCAGCAGAGGATGGTGGCAAACAGAGTAGACTCCGAGGAAGGGAGGGTGACCAGCAGGGTATCTCAGGGATCAGTGCTAGGACCAGTTCTCTTTAATATCTTTTATAAGTGTTTTACATGAAATATATTTGCTGGTTATGGTCAGTTAACCACCACTGGCAGTGCTCTTCAAACTCTGTAATTCACACGTGTGAATAATGGAGTTCTGTAAACCATGGTTGAAAAAATAGCCTCAAGCGGAAACACTGTCCTCATACTGGCTGTTTGTTTGTGCTCCCTCAGAAATCCCACCAGTGCAAGTGACAGGATTCTCAGCTAATTAAATGAAAGGAAAGCCGGACACAGTTTCTTCTCTCACAATGGCTTTCTTCTAATCCCGGACATTTTCAATGGAGTTTGCAAGATGGGCTGAGTGGTGGAGACAGCAGCAATGTCTCGCACGGGCACAGTAGCCCCACTGGGATCAGCCAACGGAGCAGCTGCAGCAGTGAGCTGAAAAGCAGTAGCGTCTCACTCAGTGCCAGCTTTCTTGGGATCTCAGGGAATACCTGAGCGCTGATGCTTCCCAGGAGGTCAGTCCTTTTTGGGGAGGAAGACACACAACACAAAAAATAGCCTTCTTCTCACTCTTGCTATACTAATCAATGGGCACAGAAACGGAAATGTCACTACTCCTGCCCAGAGACTCAAACTTCACTGCTGCTTCCCTTAGCATGACCATAACCAGCAAATACAAAAAAATAAAACATGGGGAAGTGTCAAAACTCTGATTTTATGCACATCATCGGTGTGTGATGCCCAGATAAGTTTATGGGGCATCATACACCTCGGGTGTGCATAAAATCCTCGTTAACCACACTTCCACATTAATTACTCTATATGTTATTCAGGAAACCATGGAAGATGACTCTTGACTCAGTTGGTTATATACCTCCTTTTATTCGGTTCTTAAATAAAAATCATGAAGTATTGAAAAATTTAATAAATAATACCAAGGTTATCCACGCAAGAAATGTAAAGAAAATGTAAAGGTTAATAAAAGAATACTGACCAAATGTATCATATTTAATTTGTGATGTAAATGTTATAAAACAGAATGTACTTGGTATGTGTAAAAATATGAGAGCTATATATATAATGCACTGGATATTGTCAGACCGCGGTACGTGGAGCCCACCTGGAAAATCATTAGGGAAGTGCCCAGGGTGACACACTCATATTAATATTCCACTTTAATGTGCTATTATAGCACTGTGTTTGCATATTTTACTTGCAGTGCCAAAAATACCACCATTTAATTAGAAAATAGATGATAAATGCAAATATTTTTAGAGTTTAAAAGGAGGCTAAGTACCTTACGGAGGGAGAGGCTCACCTTGAAATTTCCAGGTATCCTGGTGGGCCAGTCCAACTCTGAGAAAATCAATGGCAAGGCTGTGTTTCTATTCAGGGCTTCTGATGACATCATAGCGCAGTCTCTAATGTCATACAACCCCAAAGTGGAAACATATGACCTGTCTGTGCACAGTTTTCCATCCGTTCATTTTTATAGTAGATGGTTCCTAAAAATAAATTAAAATATTTCAACGGTAATTGGTGGATTTTTGATTTTCATGTATGTATCTTGTGTTTTGAAAATACAATAAAATTTTGAACTTTAAAAAATGATTTCAATGACTGACCCATAATACAAATGTTTATAAATGAAAGAAAATGGAGAATTTGTGTTTCCGGTGGGGTGGGGGAGGTCAACAGAGCAGCACAACTTGAAATGATACATCATTGAAACGTTTTACCATAGTTTGATGCCATTACTGTGGTACAGTAACTTTTGTGACCTTTGAACTGGGGTACAACAAATCTTTTGACCTGTGAACTGTGGTGGAACACCATTTTGGAATCCATTTATTTCCATATACAACAACCATACACCATATACTATAAAAAGTTAGTAGAACAGAATACACTGTATTTGTAAATATAGAAGCTTCTACCAAATGACAGTGCTGTCATTAACGCCACATTCGCTATTATAGAAAAAGTTTCAATTAGCCCAAATTTATTTTCACACTAATGGGTGCTTCAGTGAAAATAGTGAACATTTGACAGTGAAAATTTCAAGTTTTACAGTAGACACATAGATTGTGGCAACAGAAAAAGACATAAAGGTTCATCCAGTTTGCCGATTTCCCCTGCCTTGCTCCATGCCCAGCCTAATGCTGGACAGAATTTTGGAAATTTGATAGCCCAATTGGGTGATCATCACTCTTTCCCCAGGTACCCCTTCCCATCTTTTGCCTGCAGATTTCACTATTCCTACATATCTGTCCCACCCAGGATTAAACCCCATCACAGTCTTGGCTTCAACCACCTCTCTGGGCAGTCTATTCATAACTTTTCCACCATCCACTGCATGAAGCACTTCCTCATGTCCTTCCTGAATCAGGTCACACTGGTCTACATGCATGTCCTCAAGTCACTGTGTCCTGATTCCTTGAGAACAAGTTCTTACAATCCACTCTGTTGATTCTTCACAAGAACTTGTATGTCTCACTTATATCCCCATTTTCCTCATATTCTGGAGGCCACATCTTTGTAAGGACATTGACAGAGTGGAGGCGGTCCAGAGAAGGGTGACAAAGATGGTACAGGGCTTGCACCAGAAAACATATGAGAAGAGAGATTGAAGGACCTCAATATGCACTCGCTGGAGGAGAGGAGGGATCGGGGTGACATGATAGAAATATTCAAGTACCTTAAAGGCATAAACAAGGTACGGGGGGGTGACATCTTCCAATATAGGAGGAAGAATGCAAGAATGAGGGGGCATGATATGAAATTGGAGGGTGGCAGGTTAAGGGGAAATGTGAGGAAGTTTTTCTTCACGGAGAGGGTGGTGGATGCATGGAATAGTCTGCCATGGGAGGTGGTGAGAGTGAGCACAGTGGAGGGATTTAAACATGCCTGGGACAGACATAAGGGAACCCTAGAAGTGGAAAGGTGAGGAGAAAGCCGTTGATCTAGCAGGCTCAGAGGCCGCAAATAAAGGGGAGGGCTTATGGGCTGACTGGATGGGCTTAGCAGTCCTTATCTGCCGGCAATTTCTGTGTTTCTATATGACCTTCCCTTCTGCTCCTGGGTCATCTTCCTGACCCTCCTTTGTACGATCTATATGCCGTCCCTATCTTTCTTGAGGTGTTGATTCCAGAACTCATAAAGTATTGTAGGTGCAGCCTTACCAGGGGCTGTACAGGAGCATTATCACTTCCTTCTAATTTCAAATCCCCTTGCTATACATCTCAGCATCCTGTTTGTCTTACTGTAAGCTTTGTTGCACTGACTGATGTTCTTACTAATGATGACCCCTAAGTCTCTCTTCTCAGATGTCTGCACCACCCTTACTCCCTGCATTCAGTAGTCCATTTTAAGGTCCTTTCTACCAAACTCTTTCCCTTTGCACTTTTTTGCATTAAACTTTACTTATCCTAATCTGGATCATTTTTACAATTTTTTCCAGGTTTCTGTTCATTGCTCTGTCTCCCTACTCAGTGTCCACTCTGCCGGAGATCATTGGTTCATCGACAAAGAGACATACCTTATTCTGGATTTTCTCTCCTATATTGCAAATGAAGACTTTGAAGAGCACTGGTCCCAGAACTGATTTTTGAGTCGCCCTGCTTGTGACTATCTGAGGTTTGAGTGAACCCCATTGATGACTACCCCGTGTTCTGCCCCCCAAGTCAGTTCCCTATCCATCTGGTCAATTCTCCACTAACTCCAGGTCACCCGGCTTTTTTATGAGCCACAGAAACGTGTATATCTCGGTCATGTCCCCTTCCCCTCCTGACCTCCAGTGTATATACATGTCAAGGTATGTCAAGCTTTCCTCATACAATCTCCTGCGCTGCTTCATTGCCCTCCTTTCTATGGTCTCTATGCAGTCCCTGCCTTTCTTGAAGTGTGGACTCCAGAACTACATGCAGTACTTTAGGTTTGGCCTCACCAGAGACCTGTACTGAGGCAGCATCATTTCCTTCCTCCTACTATCCAACCCCTTCATGCATGTATGTCTCAGCGTCTTCTTTGCCTTCCCACATACCTTGTTGCACCGAGCAGTGAACCTGAGGCTGTCACTAATGATGACCCCGGGTCTCTCTCCTCAGTTGTCTGCATCACCCTTACTCCCTCTCCTCCTGCACCCATCCAGTAGTCCATTTTAGGGTTCTTTCTCCTGATGTGCTTCACTTAGCACTATTTTGCATTGAACTTTAAATTGCCATCATCTGGACAACTTTACCAATTTTTTTTAGGTCGCTTTTCATTTCTCAAGCTCCCTGCTTGGTGTTCACTCTATTGTAGATTGCAGTTGCATCAGCTAAATGACATACCTTTTGCTCAAGTCCTTCTCCAGTACTGCAAATGAAGATATTGAAAAGCACTGGTCTCAGAACTGATCCCTGCAGTTCTCCACTCATGACTCCCCTAGGCTCTGAGTGTGCCCCATTGACAACCACCCTCTACATCCTGCCCCCTTCCCCTAGCCAGTTCCCTATCGACCTGGTCAATGTTTCCCCTACTCCCAGGTCACCAGCTTTTTTATTAGCCTTCTGTGTAGAACAGAAATGAAGACAGTACATCTACTGCTTGGCCCCTATCCACATCTTTGTGAGAATCAAAATGTTGTTCAGATTAGTTTGATTAAATCTTCCTGCTACAAACCTGTGCTGCCTTTTGTCCTGCAACCCATTTGCTTTCAAGACTGTCACTGTCTGTTCTTTAAAGAACAACTCCGCACTTCAGCATTAGCTTTCACAAAGAAGACATTTCAGCTGTTACAATTTACAAGAGAGTGCATTTTTTTATTTACAATGTCCCTTCCCCAAATGTACAGCACATCTTGGTAGTCCAGCTAAAAAGTCTGCGTAGAAAACATTTCCCTCACCCCATTAGCCTCATAACACCAATTATTTTACCAGGTGAGACACTAAGCTGAAAGCTTGTTTGCAGGTGCAACCTGGGAGCACAAGTGACTTGGTCAGGGTCACACAGTAAGCACCTAGGGGGCTGTGGGATTCAAACCCAGGTCTCAGGTTTGCAGCTCAGAGCCTTAGCCCACTGTACCATACTGCCTCCTTAATCATAGTGCCTTGGTTTTATGACAACAGATTGTGATGTCACAAACAGCAATCATGTGGTGAGCAGGGAAGTGTCAGATACATTTTGAAAGACTCAGAGAAATAATTGCTGCATTATCTACAATATTTAGTAGACCAACAGTAGGGGAAAGTAAAGAAAATAAATAACTGGAAAATAAGGTTAAAAAATAATTGGTATAAATCTAGTGTTTTAAAGTTTTTACTATAATAAAGAGTTGCTCTTTCATGATTATTTCTAGCAGTTTGCCTACAATTGAGGTTAGGTTAACTGGTCTGTAATTTCTTGGATCCTACCTGTCCCCTGCTGTTGTGAAGTGGCACCCTGTTAGCCATTCTCCAGTCTGCTGGAACCAACCCCCGTCTCCGGAAAACAATTAAACAGATTTGTCAATGACACTGCCAGTGTCTGCCCCGTCTCTTTCTGCGCTCTAGGGAGCAGCCCAACAGGACCAGCTGCTTTGTCCACCTTCAGGGTTTTGAGGCTCCTGAGCACCCTTTCTCCTGAGACTAGTTCCAACTCTAGTCCTCCCCCCACCCCTTTGGCCTGCACTCAGTACTCCAGCAGTGCCCCCTCCACATGCTGTGAAAGCAGATGTTGCCCTCAGAGTATCTCGATGTGCATGGTCAGAGCAGTGACACAGAAAAGGAACTCCCCAAATGAAACTGATTTCAGCCAGCAGCACCACCCCTTCCCCAAAGGGCACAGTGAGTCTATGGGAAATACAGTTATATGACAAAGGACAGGCCAGCACCAGACTGGTTGTGGAATTTGTTGAAGGAATGCCAAGTACTGCAGTATTCAGAAAATATCCCATCTTACTTTTACCCCATCCGTATTCTGTTAATATTACATCTCACTCCTATCAGTTCCATATTGTTAATATCGCATCTCACCTCTACCCCTTCTGTATTCTGTTAATATCACGTCTCACCCCTGCCCATTGTGCATTCATTTAATATTGCATCTCACATCTCACCCCTACCCATTCTGTATTCGATTTCATCTCATTCCTACCCCTTCTATATTCAGTTAATATTCCATCTCACTCCTACCCATTCTGTATTCCATTAATATTGCATATTGTGTCTATCTCATTTGGTAGTCAGTTAATATCACATCTAACCCCTGCTCATTGGGTATACTGTTAATATTGCATTTCACCCTTATCCCTTCTACATTTTGTTAATATGACATTTCACTCCTACCCATTCTGTATGAAGTTAATATTCATCTCTCTTCTACCCATTCTGCATTCTGGTAATATAGTATCTTCTCTTACCCCTACATATTCTGTATTCAGTTAATATCCAATCTCACGCATATCCATTCTGTTTTCTGTTAACATCCCATATTACTTCTGTACCATTCTGTATTTGTAATATTTCATCTCACCCCTACAATTTTTGCATTCTGTTAATATCACATTTCCCCCTACCTGTTCTGTATCCTGTTAATATCATATCTCACCCCTACCCATTCTGTAGTCAGTTAGGCTCTTGTCTCACTCCTGTCAATTCTGTATCTGATTAATATTGCATAGCTCACTCCGCTCCGTCGGCGAGGGATTGCTAGAGGTTCCCAGGGTTCGCTTGAAAACATCAGGAGCACGAGCGTTTTCTTATGCTGCTCCTACCCTGTGGAATTCTCTATCTGGTCGAGTATTAAACTGTTTGACCATGCTGAAAGTTTTAAGTCAGGAACTGAAAACTTATTTATTTCAAAGGCGTATGGGGAATGATTTATTGTGTTTTATTGTAACTATTTTTATTGTTGTTGTGTTATATGAATGTGTTTTATATGTATTTAAATTGTTTTGTACAGTGCTTTGATATTGAAAAGCGCTTAAAAATAAATTTTTACTTACTTACTTACCATGCCTATACCCATTATGTACTCAGTTTACATCACATCTAACCCCTACTCATTCTGTATACTGTTAATATCACATCTCACCCCACCCCACCCCTTCTCTGTTCTGTTAATATTACATCTCATCCATACCCTTTTTTGCATTTTGTTAATATCACATCTCACTCCGTCATTTTGTATCTTTCTACCCATTCTGTACTCTGTTTATACCTTATCTTACCTCTATCTATTCTGTATTCAGTTAAAAATCACATCTCCTTCCCACCATTCTATATTCTGTTACTATCCCATCTTACTTCTGCCTATTTTTTGGCTAACATCTCGTCTCCCCTTCTATATTCTGTTAACATCACATCTCACCTCTACCCATTTTGTATTCAGTTAGGATTTCATCTCACTCCTACCCATTCTGTATTACAATAACACTGCATCTTGTGCTTATACCCATTCTATATTCAGTTATTATCATATCTCACCTCTACTCATTCTGTATTCTATTAATATCCCATCTCACTCCTACCCATTTTGTATTCACTTAATATCCCAGTTCACCCCATCCCTTCTATATTCTGTTACTATCACATCTCACTCCTACCCATTCTGTATTCTGTTACTAGCATATCTCATGCCTACCCATTCTGTAGTCTGTTACTATCACATCTCATTCCTACCCATTCTGTATTCTGTTACTATCACATCTCACTCCTACCCATTCTGCATTCTGTTACTATCACATCTCACTATTACCCATCCTGTATTCTGTTATTATCACATCTCACTCTTACCCATTCTGTAGTCTATTACTATCACATCTCATTCCTACCAATTCTGTATTCTGTTACTATCACATCTCACTCCTACCCATTCTGTATTCTATTACTATGACATCTCACTCCTACCCATTCTGTATTATGTTACTATCACATCTCACTCCTACCTATTCTGCATTCTGTTACTATCACATCTCACTCCTACCCATTCTGTATTCTGTTACTATCATATCTCACTCCTACCATTCTGCATTCTGTTACTATCACATCTCACTATTACCCATTCTGCATTCTGTTACTATCACATCTCACTCCTACCCATTCTGTATTCTGTTACTACCACATCTCACTCCTACCTTTGATTTATTCAGTTAATATAATGTCTCACTCCTACCCCTTCTGTATTCTGTTACTATCACATCTCATTATTACCCATTCTGTATTCTGTTACTATCACATCTCACTCCTACCATTCTGCATTCTGTTACTATCACATCTCACTCCTACCATTCTGCATTCTGTTACTATCACATCTCACTCCTACCCTTGATTTATTCTGTTAATATAATGTCTCACTCCTGTCTCTTTTGTAATGAGTTATTATAAACTAAGTAGGGAAGATCCTGCATCCTGATTATTTGACATCTATACCATAAATCTATCTAATGCACAGGTGAAAAAGTGCTGGCAATCAGGACACAGCACACTAACAATATCAATACAGTTTTCAAAAACACTAGATTATCAATACGACCTTAGCTGACATCTTTGCCCACTAAAAAACTCATCTAGGCCCTACAAATAAAACACCCTCAAAATGAAAAGAACAAAAAATTAATTAAATGTTATTTTATAATAATTAATGGTCTCCGTTTTCTCCCATTGTCAAAACCGTGTGTTAAATGCCGTAACACCTGAGTAGGTGTTACGGCATTCACGCGCTCCCTTTGAACAACAAAGTGCTCGAGACAACTAAGTAAACATAGCGCGACGTTCAAATTGTCCCTGTCACCTCAAGCGGCACTGACTGAAATACACACTTCTCGGGGGTTACCTCCATACCAAATAGCCTCCAGCAGCCTCACATCGCCTAGAAGTTAAAAAAAAAAAAAAAAAAAAGTTAACCCGATTCCAAACAGCGAACGAAACCGAAAGACAAAAGTTCATTGAAGAGCAGGAAAACCGCAACACAATTCAAAAAACAAAAAGCGACCTCAGACTTTTCAAACGGAGACCTTCAATTATATAAAATAAAATATGGGGAAAAGTGTGTTAAACTCGAATTTAACACACACCCTCGTTGTTGGATGGCATTCATAAACCCTAGGGCTTCGCCCTTGGGGTTTATGTGCCATCCAACAACTCGGGTGTGTGTTAAATTCTCGTAACACACTTCTCCCCATGCTTTATCCTATATTTCTCTTCCTTTACACACATACAGAAATTAAAAAAAATGAAGTACTACTCAGAGTCTAATTTTTTGGGAGTGTCTTTTCTGACATGCCATGCCCCCATCCCACCTGCCTACCAGGGAAATCTTTGCCACTTTCCTGTCACAAATAAAACTGAATCCTTGGCTTTACTGAGGCCTTCTATTGTGTGCATTTGTGTGGAGAGAGTTGAACATTCTGCAAGCTAAATTCAGCAGAAGTTTGAATTCCTGATTTCATGATAAACAAACATTCCATCTATTGAATGGGTGGGTAAACAGAGGTTTGACAGCTGGGGATGGACTACTTTTTACTAGTTACTTTTAACAAAAGAAAATACAGTACCTGTTTTTATTTTTTTTTTTAAATGGAGTTTTTACGGTTTTCTCAGTTTATCCATTTTTTGAGCACAGTACGACATTTCAGGGGGTGCATTATGCTGACCTAATAGCACTTCCAGGGGCTGAAGGCACTCCAGCTGTGGTGTCAGCCCTCACTATGCCCCTGGACCTGCAGTTAGATTAGCATAATGCACACCCAGTCATGTTTTATTGCTTCCATATCACATCTCACTCCTATATCCAGCTGTATTCTGTTGATATCACATTTCACTTCTATGCTTTTGCATTCTGTCCATATCACATCTCACATCTGTATACTGCAATACCACATCTCACCCCAACCCCTTCTGTATTCTAATATCACATTTTACTCATAGCCATACTGTATTTAGTTAATGTCCCATCTCACTTCTAACATTCTGTTTACAGTTAATATCACATTTCCCCTTATCTTCTGAATTATTTTATCTCATGTCTTAGTCCTACTCATTTTGTATTGTTAATATTCCAGCTAATGTCTTGTCATACTGTATTCCCTTACTATTATATCTCACCTTTACCTATTCTGTATTCTGTTAATATCAAGTCTCACTTCTACCCATGGTGTACTCTGTTGCTATGTCATCCCACACCTACCTATTCTGTATTTCCTTCATATTGCATCTCACCCCTACCTATTCTGCATTCAGTTAAAAATTGCATCTCACTTCTTCGCATTCTGTATTCTTTTACTGTATCATATCATCCATA
The DNA here is from genome assembly GCA_016271365.2 of Neoceratodus forsteri. Classification (NCBI taxonomy): domain Eukaryota; kingdom Metazoa; phylum Chordata; order Ceratodontiformes; family Ceratodontidae; genus Neoceratodus; species Neoceratodus forsteri. Next base: position 125,684,189 of record JADMNL010000032.1, on the reverse strand, counting down.
CATATTCTGTATTCAGTTAATATCCAGTCTCACCCCTTCTCATTCTAGTATTAAAGTAAATGTTGAAGGTTCCCACAACAAATGGGAATAGTAACCTGCAGGTGCTGTGAATCAATCTCCTACCATTCAAACTGCTAAATAGTGCTGTTTTCCATGAAAGAAAATCCTTTTATTTTGGTACTCTGCTTCATTTGCATAACCTGCCCCTTTTGTTATCAGTGCTGCAGACATAATACCTGGGGAAACAAAGTTACTGTACCTATAATGCCTCACTAAGTAAATTAGTATACATGGTATTATATTTCTGAAGAAGTAGGAGCCAACATCTTTCAGTAGTATAGAAGTCTCCTAGCTAGATATGGTATGTACAATGCATTGTTGTGAACATAAACAAAAGTTTATATTATTGACACCACCACACACATATGAGACAGCATCTCAGATTAAGAAAATTGTAAAACAGGTTCATATTTTACTGCCAATTCCTTGCTATAGTTATTTACATATTACTGCTCACCACCAGCAACATAAGGGACCCTAGGTCTGACTAAGGCATATTTAAGGCAACATTATAAATTACCCAGAATTCCTTGTTGCTGTATGTAAAACAATGACAACTCCCTGGTATGACGGCATTTTGAGGGGGTGGCCACACACAGGACACTGGAGAACAAAACGCAGACAAAACATAATATAAAATGACTATGCCAGATTTTTTTACAGAATAAATTGCAGCTTCAACATCTGAAGCATGTCTGGCAATGGCATACTATAAGTAAAAGGAATTTGGGGAACCTTACACATTTACTTTAAGTCAAATATTGCATCTCACAACCCACCTTCTGTATACTGTTGATATTCAATTAATCTCACTCCCATCCATTCTCTTAATATCCCATCTCACTTTTTGATATTCTGTATTCAGTTAATGTCGCATTTCATCACTACCCTTTTGTATTCCATTAATAACATGCCTCGCCCCAACCCAATATGTATTCTGTTAATATTTCATTTCACCCCTAATTATTCTGTATTTTGTTAATAGCATCTCACTTCTAAGCATTCTGTATTCGGTTAATATCTCATCCTACACCTACCCATTTTCAATAGCGCATCTTACGCCTGCCCATTTTGCACGTCAATGTGGCATCCCCCCTTACCTATTCTGTATTCAGTTAAAATCGCATCATCTCAGTTGTGCCCCTCTCGTATTTAATTCCCGTTTACCCCTACCCATTCTGTACTTAGTTCATTTCGCATCTCCTTACTCCATCTGTATTCTGTTTACTCGTGTATTCTCTCAGAATGTTTGAGACAAGATACTATGTCAGTCTGAAGCGCATTTGAAAATGTGTGACAGATACGAAATATTGGTAACAGCCAGGTTGAAGTGTCTCTTGTCTTAAACATAATTAAAACCTGCAGGCGGACCTGTTTACTATGCCAGCTAATGTGGGGCCAGTATCGGGATATATCAGGGCAGTCCGAGACAAGCATCTCGCACCGATTTCGCCAGGGAATTCCTATCTAAATGCTGTTGCTTGCAATTTCGGAGTGCTGCACATAGAGAATACGTAACAGAATGGTACCGAACCGACAAAGAACATGTTTATTTCTGGAACTGCAAAACATTCAGATCCTACGACAGTTATCAGAAGCCGTCGAAGTTCCGAATGCGTTATAACTGCCCCCAAACGGGGTATCGGCGTTTACGTTGTTGTCCTTCCCTCGGTCCATAATCTTTTACGTATTACACCCTCACATCCCTTTAGGGAGTATCTAAATGTTGGGTTTGTCGCAGGATCGCCTTATGTTCCAAAAGGACGGTCATTGCGGCCAACCTGCCACAGTCAGCACGCCTTTGGTAGATTATATATATGAATTATAATTGTTTCATGGGTTATAGGGTTTGGTCAGGAGCCAAAATGAGCAGGAACTGACCTGGGCCGCCTGCCAAATGTGCTGGGGGGACGAGGAGGCTGCCTCAGCGGCTGAAACGTCCGGTGTCACTAGTATCGATGTGTCATGTTTTGTCATTTATGTAGTTTTAGATAGATTTTTAATGAGCAATCTCTTTTTAGCCGCAGTGGACTGCAAGTAATCGGAATTATTTATATCCGTCACGCAGGACATATTGTTTCAGGGCGTTAGATAAAAACAAAAAAAACGATGCAATGTGTCCTGAGCATTGTATCACATATCCGTATACTGAGCCAGTTGGGGAGAGGCTGCGGGATGGGTGCTACAGCTGAAACGGCGGCTATAGGGAGGGCCAGGCAATACAGCCTTTGACAGAAAGGTGCCGGAACGGGTGGAGGGGGCAAGGGGGCATGGCCCTATCACTTTTTCATTATTACCATAGGAAAATTGACCCAGTACATCCTTGGCCCTGCCACTTTTTAGCCGCAGTGGAGTGCAAGTAATCGGAATTATTTATATCCGTCACGCAGGACATATTGTTTCAGGGCGTTAGATAAAACCAAAAAAAAAAAACAAAAAAAAAACACGATGCAATGTGTCCTGAACATTGTATCACATATCCGTATACTGAGCCAGTTGGGGAGAGGCTGCGGGATGGGTGCTACAGCTGAAACTGCAGCTATTGGGAGGGCCAGGCAATACATCCCTTGACGGAAAGGTGCCGGAACCGGGGGCTGGGGCAAGGGGCCATGGCCCTACCACTTTTATAAGTGACCATATCACTTTTTGCATTATTGCCATAGGAAAATTGACCCAGTACATCCTTGCCCCTACCACTTTTCAGCCCGCTCCGGCACCAATGCCTTGACGGGAGGTCATAGGGACTGCGCAGGCGATACATCCCAAAATGGGCGACTATATGAAGGGAGGGGCTAGCGATACACCCCGAAGCGAGTGGCTATAGGGAATATCAGGCGCTATACGCCAGACGGGCGCCTTTAAGAAGGGGCAGGCGATACACTCCGAGGCGGGCGGCTATATGGAGAGGCAGACGATACACCCCAAGACGGGAGGCTGTAGGAACAGGCAGGCGATACCAATACACTCCGAGAGAGACAGGTGATACACCCCGAGACGGGCAAATACAGGAAAGGGTAAGCGATACACCCCTGACGGGCGAATATAAGGAGGGGCAGCAGGCGATACTGCCTGAGACTGGCGAACATGGAGAGGGACAAGCAATAAAGGTGGGCGAATGCAAGGACAGGCGGGCGAAACACTGGCATACCTCCCAAGTGTCCCTCATTACGAGGGACATCCCTCATTTGGCCCCTTAAAATTGCTCTGTCCCTCGTCCCTCCCTCCTGGAAAAGGTGCTGCCCACACTGCGAATGTGCTGTAAATTCAGACTTTAAAGCAGACACACTCAATATTCTAAAATACTAAATCCAAATCAAACTTAGTACAAGTAAACACTATGGTTTTCACAGTGTTCTGAGCTTGTATGTCCATGTTTGAGGATGTGTCCCTCATTTTGAGTGTCCCAAACTGTCCATATCCCTGATTTCAATGACAAAAGGTTGGGAGGTATGGAGACGGGCTCTAGGACGAAGCATGAGATGCACCCCGAGATGGGTGGCAGTAGGGAGGGGGCATGGAATGCACCTTGTTGCAAGTGTCTGCATGACTGGGTTCCAGTTAGAAAGTGCGACTCACTGCTGCAACTGGGGAGAATATCGAGAGAAGAGAAGATCGCTAATCGCCGCCCTCCTCCCTGCACAGCCCCAGCACACCATCCCTCTTTGCCTCTATCTCTAATACCAGCAGAGTACATAAATTATTCCAGTTTTGTGCGTCAGGGCAGCGATGGGGGAGCAGACATATGGGAGCCGGTGCAGATTATGCCGATGCGTAAAATACGAGCGTTGCACTTTGCAATCCTTAGTTTGTAGAAACACACCGCTTTATCCGAATGAAACGAGACAGCGGCAGTGCGCATGCTTGTACATGTATGTACGTCCAAATACAGCACTGACGTGGAGAAGGCAGTGCAGCGCATGCTTAGCATGAGGTACTGTATCAGCAACAATGATTTGGAAAAGACAGTATGTAGCGTATGCGCGGTACTTCGTACGGCGCTTATTATCAAATGAGTATACTATTCAGAAACCTTCGTGCAAGGTTGTCTCTGTGGCGCAATCGGTTAGCGCGTTCGGCTGTTAACCGAAAGGTTGGTGGTTCGAGCCCACCCAGGGACGGAAGTTTTTATTCGTTCAATTGGTACTGTATTAATTTTTACTTGAGGGCTATTGGAATGATAACAATTTCTTTCTTGACTGTTGATTCTACAGCGTAACTTTGACTGACCCCCACATTAACAGTGACATTCTTTTACCTTTCAGGGAGGTGACCAGGTGCAGGGCAGTGGAAGTAATAAGTAAAGGCCTTGGATACTGTGGCACATGACTAATAGATGGGCAAGTCAGGAATTTTTCACTGCCAGAACCGAGCCAGGGGTCTGCCTTGACTCTGCAGGCCAAAACATGAGCTGAGCCATGGCTACTATAGGCTGTTCTCTACATAAGAGTGGAACGTTTCAGACACTTCATTAACTGCTCAGGCTGACAAAATGCTTACTTTGACCATAAGTGGCCTGGTTTGACCTTGACTCTCAATTGCTTACAGAGGTCAAGCTGAGCCAAGCAGTAAGCTAGAGCCAGGCTCTGGCTTGCCCACTTCAACACATGACAAGCTTCAGGGTAAAAGTAACCAGTAAGGTATATGTGAGCAGGGGTGTAGCCAGGAATTTTAAACTTGTACTCAAAACTGATGCACTGTTGCCCCTGCCCCCCCATTATGTAAACATAAACCAAAATATGTGCTGCTACGCCACACCATTGCCCCTTCCCCCTCTGTTTGCCATGTCTGGGTTCAAGTACAGTAATCAGTTTCCTCCTGTAATCCTCCTTCTTTTGTTTTTCTGCCTGCCTGGTAAGTTGTTCTTGTTTGTGTGTTTGGCTGGTGGCATCAGTGCTCCATAGCAAGCAACAACAAAACAAAAGGAGCTCAGCGTGACACAACACAGTGTTACACTAATATCCTTGTTTTCCCTCTTTTGTTGCCCTGCTTGATTTGCTGCCCTGCCAGATTGTTTTTACTGTACTCTGCCATGTGAGCAAAAGTGTATGCTCAGCCACACCCCCTGTATGTGAGACATTCTCTATAGCAGCTCCTCTGTGGCACTTTTAGACTGTTTCAGAATACCCCCAAGGAAGGGAAGGGATTGTAATTTGCCCCCAAGAGGTCAGCCTCCTGATCCCTTTCCACTTCCTTATTGCTGGCTCCGCCCCCATGCTCTGACGTTTTGTGATGTTACTATAGGGGGAGGGGGTGACAGATGGGGAAATCATGGAGGGCAGAGTTCGGTACGGTGTGAAGGCACTGAGGGTGGACAAGGCGCCAGGCCCAGATGGCATCCACCCCAGGGTACTAAAGGAGCTGACAGAGGTCCTTGTGGGACCTTTGGCAGACCTGTTTAATGCCTTACTACATTTGGGGTGTGTGCCTCAGGACTGGAGGATGGCCCATGTGGTGCCCCTCCACAAGCGTGGCCCCAAGGATGAACTGGGAAACTACAGACCAATGAGCCTCACATACATCATGGGTAAGCTAATGGAGGCTATCCTAAAGGAGAGGCTGGTGGCCTCCTAGAGGCCAAAGGACTACAGGACAGCAGACAACATGGCTTCATACGTGGCAGATCCTGCCAAACCAACCTGGAGGAGTTCTATGACTGGGTAACTAGGCAACTGGACAGGGGCCATGCAGTGGATGTCCTGTATCTGGACTTCAGTAAGGCATTCAACTCGGTGCTGCATGGAAGGTTGGGAAGTAAGTTAGAAGGCACAGGGGCTGGTGCAAAGCTGGTGAGATGGGTAGGGAAATGGCTTCAGGGAAGACAACAGAGGGGGGTGGTGGTGGGTGGGGAAATCTCACACCCAAGGGTAGTGACGAGCGGTGTTCCACAGGGCTCAATGTTGGGACCAGTGTTGTTTGGGATATTCATTGCAGACATATCATTGGACATCAAGAGCAAGGACAGTCTGTTTGCTGATGATACCAAGGTAGGAGCGGTGGTGGATGACCTAGGGGAATGGCAGGGGTTGCAGGATGATCTGGCAAAGCTTGAAACCTGGTCAGACACCTGGCAACTGGGGTTTAATGCCAAAAAGTGCAAGGTGATGCATTTTGGGATGAAGAACCCAAGGAGGAGTTACCAGCTGGGGAGAGTGCAGCTAGCCCAGACAGAGGAGGAGAAGGATCTGGGGGTGCTCATTATAGGGTCAGTGAACAACTCGGCACAATGTAGGAAGGCAGCTGCAAAGGCCAACAAAATGCTGGGTTGTATTGCAAGGGGTATAGCCTCGAGGAGGGAGGAGGTGATTCTGCCACTGTATAGGTCGTTAGTTAGACCGCACCTGGAGTACTGCGTGCAGTACTGTCACCCTTATCTGAAGAGGGACTTTAAGTTACTGGAGAGGGTGCAGCGCAGGGCGACAAAGATGATCAAGGGGCAGGGGGACTTATCATACGAGAGGAGGCTGAGGGAGTTGAACATGTAATCACTGGAGGAGAGAAGGGATGGGGGGATATGATTGAAACCTTTAAGTACATGAAAGGAATAAACAAGACAGGTAAAGAGGGTCTGTTCAAAGTAAGGAAGGGGAGGGACACCAGGGGCCATGATATAAGACTGGAGGGAGGAAGGTTCAGGAGGGAGATGAGGAGACGCTTTTTTACAGAGAGGGCGGTGGCTGGGTGGAATGCGTTACCTACAGAAGTGGTGTCCAGTAGAACAGTGGACTGCTTCAAAAGGGGATGGGACAGGACAAGGGGGAGGGTCAATGAAGGGGAAGGGTGGAAGGGAGGGACAGCTGCAGAATAAGGAGTGCTAGCTGCACATTCGAGCAGACTTAATAGACCTCTAGGCCTTTATCTGCTGCCAAATTTCATATGTTCGTATAGGGAGAGCATGGGGGCATGATACATGCAAGTCTATGGAGCGTGGTTTTCAAAAGCTGTTTTAAAACATTTAGACGTTTTGTAAAATCAGAGCCAGGGTTCAACTAACGAGGCCCTTGTTGCTTGAACCCTGGCTTTGATTTTTACAAAAAGTTTAGTTGAACATTTGAAAACAGCTTTTGAAAATGGGCATGCCCCTGCACTCTCCCTAAAGTTTCATCACAAAACGTTGGCGTGCAGGGGTGGAGCCGGCAATAAGGAAGTGGAAAGGGATCATGCAACTAGCCCCTCAGGGGCAAATTACAATCCCTTCCCTTCCTTTCCTTGAGGGGTATTCTGAAAAAGTATAGAAGTGGCACTGAGGAACTCCTAAGGGCTAAGGGAGTGTCCTCATTTTAATTTGCAGCACTGAGACAGGTGCTCTTTAATACTAGATAAAACAACATACAACGCATATAATGATAAACACATTCCTTATTACATAAAAAAGCACACAAACAGGAGGGTGACATACAGTGACAGCTGAAAACAAATCTAGGGACTGAGTACTTCAAGGTTATTCTAAATGCCTGCTCAAAAAGATGGGCTTTTAGCCCCTCTTTAAATGCTTTCATCAAGGGAACATTCCGTAGGCCAGTGGATGGTCATTCCAAAATAACTGATCAGCTACTGAGATGGCACTAAGCTGACCAGGATGGTGGGCTCCCTTGAGGATGGGGACACAGTTAAGGAGGATCTTAACAAGCTGGGTGATTGGTCTGGCTCCTGGGGTCTCATATGCATTGTTGCCATGGGCAAGGTGCTACGCTTGGGGATGAAAAACAGAGGTAGTAACTACACTCTGTGTGGGGCTCCTCTTGCTACAGCTAAGGAGGAGAAGAACCTGGTGGTCATAACAGCCAAGGGGCTGAAGCAGGACAAGCAGAGGGCAGTCACCAGAGGACCAACAGAATGCTCGGGTGCATCAAAAGGGGGCTGACCAGCAGAGGAGGGGAAGTAATCCTGCCACTTTACAAGGCCCTGGTCAGGTCCCACCTATGCTACTTCATGCAGTTCTGGTCTCCTAAATACAAAAAGGACACTAAGGCAGTCGAGACAGTGCAACGTGGCTCCAACAAAATTATCAGGGGTAAGGGGCCAAAAGTTATGAGGAGAGGCTCAAGGTCCTTAACATGTTCACCCTGGGGAAAAGGAGGCAGAAGTGGGACATGATCTCAATCTTTTGCATATTCAGGGGCATCGACATGCTTGAACAGTCAGATACATTTCATGTGGTGTCTTGCAGCAGAACACAGGGACATACCCTGAAGCTCAGGGGGGGTAAATTTATGGGTAACATCTGGAGGCACTTTTTCTGCCAGAGGGTGATAAAGTTATGGAACAGCCTACCAACGAAGACAGTGGGCATGGCAACAATACTAGCCTTTAAAGGGAAATGTCCATGTGTTTTCGCCAGTAGATTACATTTTTTTTAACTTACAGACCTTTAAGTCCTTTAGATTTTATCTGTGTGATCCTGATGTCTGTCCCACTGGCATTTTGTAAGAAGCGCCTCTAGCACCACGTCTCACAAGCTCCCGCAGCTGACATCAGAGCCAGGGAGCAGCCTCAGAAGCATGTATTGTATGTACTAATAGACAAAGCAATTAATAGCTCTGGTTTACTATTACTGATCCCAGTGTTACACCAGACCAAGTAAAGACTGGCAACCGACTGCAGCCCTGATTATAACCCATGTAAAGCACAAGAATCCCTGTAGATCTGGAAACTCTGTAAGAGGCCTACTCTCTCACAAACAGATACGCATACTAACAGAAACAAAACAAACAAACAAAAAAATAAGCAGGCATGTACACCCACAGAAAGCAAGCAACCAAACAGGCATGCATACCCGCAGAAACAAACAGGCATGCACACCCACGGAAACAAACAGGCATGCACAACTACAGAAACAAATTGGCATGCACACGCACAGAAGCAAACCAACAGGCATGCCCACCCACAGAAACAAACAAACAGGCATGCACACACTCACAGAAGCAAATAAGAGAGGCACACACAGAAACACAAAAAAACAAACAGACTTAGCTACAGAAATACACACAGCCTCCACACACTTACACAACTGCAGAGGACTGGGTAAAATCCAGAATTTAACTAGGGATCCAGAACCAGAATAGTTCTGGAAGCAGATTGGCAGAACTATTAGGATTGCAGGAAGGGAACGGGAGATTGTTTAACCAGGCAAGGCACACTCCTGGGAGCACAAGAAAGTTAAGTGACTTGCTCAGGGTCACATCGTATGCAAGTGAGGACTGATGGGATTCAGACCCAGGTCTCCAGGTTTGCAGCTCAGTGCCCTTAACCACTACTCTATACTGCCTCCAGTGGAATGGTTTAGGAATTTATCAGGTTCCAGGCCCAGAATGCACCCAGAACTGAGGTTCTATACTTAGAATCCGTCCAGAACACTGCAACCAGTACAAATAAATGACAAAATATGAGTTTTTTTGCTGATTCAGCTAGAGTGAGAATAACTCTGAAAATCTCACTCTAGATGAAACATCACTTGATAGTATCACAGAAGACCTGTCACAGTGGAATATTTAACCAATGGAAGAACAGGTTTAACAATGGCTGATGACATCACAGTGATCCTGTACAACAGTCAGACCAGTTTTTGAACTCGTATAGAAACAGTTTATTCTCATAAAAACAGTTAATGTAAAGCAGCAGTATTTGTAAGGTGGAAAAGGAGTTCATCATATCATTTTTTTGCATTTTATGTTTATTATATTTCTTAAAGATACAAGATTAATTTGTGTACTCCAGTCCTCCTCGCATGCACGGGGAGACAAGCAACTGGTTTGTTAAGTGTGCCTTTCCTGGTGAAACTTTTCAATAAATAAATAAACAAGAAACAGTACATTCACATATGTCAGGCATCACCACTTACAATAGATCCATCCAATGGTGCAGCATTACGTAGTCTAACACATAGGTTACGGATATAGAAACATAGAAACATAGACTTTGATGGCAGATAAGGACCGCTTGGCCCATCTAGTCTGCCTATTTCCCTACCTAGAGGATAAGTTGCAGATCCATTTAACCAACAGCCTATTTCTTCCTACCCCACCCAACAAAAATTGCCTTATGTCTGTCCCATGCATTCTTGAATTCTCCCACAGTTTTAGACCCCACAACCTCCTCAGGAAGGCTGTTCCATGCATCCACCACCCTCTCTGTGAAAAAATACTTCCTCACATTGCCCCTGAGCCGTCCCCCCTCTATCTTCAAATTGTGTCCCCTTGTTCTTGCACATCTCTTTTTCTGAAAGATGCTACCCTCTTGGACTTTGTTGATTCCACTGAGGTACTTAAACGTTTTTATCATGTTCCCCCCCCCTCCTTTCCTCAAGGGTATACATATTAAGTTCCTTTAGTCTCTCCTCGTATGGCTTCTCTTGCAGACCCTGCACCATTTTAGTTGCCCTCCTCTGAACTGCCTCCATCCTGTCTATGTTCTTGCGGAGATGGGGTCTCCAGAACTGGAAGCAGTACTGCAGATGTGGTCTCACCAACTGTCTGTACAGGGGGATAACAACTTCCTGTTTTCTGCTGCTGATGCCTTTCCCTATAAATCCCAGTATCCCCCCAGCCCTCCCTACCGCCTTCTCACATTGCTTGCCAACCTTAAGGTCATCTGATATGATTACCCCCAGGTCCCTTTCCATTTTTGTTGTTGTTACTACCTCCCCATTGTGTAATCTTCCCCTGGGTTTTTGTTTCCCAGGTGCATTATTTGCACTTCTTTGCATTGAATCCAAGCTGCCATACTTCTGACCATTCCTCCAACCTTGAAAAGTCCCTTCTCATCCTTTCCACGCCTCCTTGTGTATCAACCCTGTTGCAGATCTTTGTGTCATCTGCAAAGTGGCATACTTTTCCTTCCAGTCCCGCTGCAATGTCACTTATAAAGACATTAAAAAGGACTGGAACCAGTACTGAACCCTGCGGTACCCCACTAGTACCCCCTCTTTCTTCAGAGTGGACTCCATTTACAATTACTTTCTTTGTCCTGTTGTCCAGCCAATGTTTTACCCAGGCTACCACCCTGGGACCCACTCCCAGGCTGGTTAATTTGACTATTAATCTTTTGTGTGGGACTATGTCAAATGCCTTGCTAAAGTCTAGGTAGGCCATGTCCACAGCCCCTCCCTTATCTACTACTTTGATCACCCAGTCAAAAAAATCAATTAGATTCATCTGACATGACCTTCCCGCTGTGAACCCATGCTGCCTTGGGTCCCGTGCCCCACTGGCCTCTAGGTACTCAACAATTCTTTCCTTCAGAAGTGATTCCATCACTTTCCCTACCACAGCGGTCAAACTGACAGGTCTGTAGTTTCCTGCCTCTGTCTTGGTCCCTCTTTTGTGAAGGGGAATCACATCTGCCTTCCTCCAGTCCTCAGGTACCACACCATCCTCCCATGATTTGTTAAAAAAGATAGTCAGTGGTGTGACTAATTCACTGCTTAATTCTCTTAGAATTCTGGGGTGAATTCCATCTGGCCCCATTGCTTTGTCCACCTTCAGTTTTAGGAGTTCTTTCAGGACCCTGTCTTCTGTGAAAGGACTGGGATCGACCCCCCCTATCCAGAGTGCTTCTATTAATTGGATTAGGCACCTCCCCCACCTCCTCTTTTGTGAATACTGAACTTTTGTGAATCTTTCAGCATCCCTGCTTTTTCACTGTTCCTCTCTGCCCACCCACATCCATTCTATTCAGCCTCACTATCTCTCCCTTTGTCTTTCTAAGCTCCCTGGTATACCTATAAAAGGTTTTATCCCCCTTCTTAACTGAGTTAGCTATCTTTTCCTCAGTTTGTACCTTTGCTATTCTGACTACCCTCCCTGCTTCCTTCTGCCTTAACTGGTACAGTTCTCTGTCCTGCTCTTTCTGTGTTTCCTTATACTTCCTAAATGCTATCTTTTTCTCCCTAACCTTCACAGCCACCTCTTTTGAGAACCATAGTGGCTTTTTCTTTCATTTTGATTTGTTTATTTGCTTCACACAAAGGCTTGTTGCCTCTGTAATGACAGTTGTGATATTTCCCCATTGTTGCTCCAACCCTCCTTCTAGCCTGTTTGCTAGTGCTTTTCTAAGGCACTCTCGCATCTTGCCAAAGTCAGCCCTCCTGAAGTCCAGAACCCTTACTTTTGTGTGGCTTGACTCTGTAGCTGAGTTTATCTTGAACCACAATGTTTGGTGGTCACTTGTTCCCAAATGGCTACCCACTTCTAGAGCTGAGATCCTCTCACTGTCCCTATTTGAGAGTAAGAGGTCTAAGATTGCTCCCTCATGAGTAGGTCCAAAACTAGCTGTCTGAGGCATACCACCTGAAGGGCATCAAGAATGGCCCTGCTTTTGGATGTGGCTGCAGCAAAGGTGCTCCAGTTGACATCTGGCATATTAAGGTCCCCCATCAACAGTATCTCCCCTTTCTCTGCCATCCTAAGAATGCCTTCTATCATATCCGTGTCCATTCCCTCCCCCTGACATGGGGGTCTGTATACGACCCCTATGCAGATTGTGGTGCCATTTCCAGTCTCTAAGGTGACCCACAGTGCCTCCTCTCCTCCCTGTTTACTCTTTTGTTCAGTTGCTTTTATCCCTTCCTTTACATAGAGATCTACTCCCCCCCCTTCTGCCCTCCCTGCCTCTCCTGTAGGTTGTGTACCCTGGTATGTTAACATCCCAGTCATGGTTCTCTGTGTGACCATGTTTCTGTGACTGCTACGATATCCAGGCATCCCTCTTCCATCAAGGCCACCAGTTCAGGGAGCTTGTTGCCCAGACTACGGGTGTTGGTACTCATTACCCTCCATTTCTTGATGGCCTTACCCCCTTTTGCCCCATCCCTGTCCTTATTGCATTAGTCACTTTCTCCATTTACCCCTGCCCTTCTCCCTATTGACATCTCTATGTTGGTGTCTACCTCACTTAGTACCCTGATTTTTTGGGGGGGCTAGGATTTCCCTGCTTCTTTCCAGTGCCTCCCCCCCTTGGCTAGTTTAAATGCTTGCCAATGAAGCATTTAAACCTATCACCTAGGATCCTGGTTTCCCTCCTGGACAGATGCAGACCATCATACCAGCATAGGCCTGCATCCCTCCAGGTGGACCCCCAGTCCCCAATGAAGCCAAATCCCTGAGCTCTGCACCAGTTTTTCAACCACTGATTGAATCCCATGGTGTGGAGCACCCTAGCCTCACCCGTGCCATACACAGGCAGCACCTTCAAGAAGGTTACCGTGCGTGCTATTTGTCTATGGCCCCTCCCCATCTCCACAAACGCTTCTTGGACTGCTCTGATCCCTTTCTTAGCTAGGTCCTTTGTCCCTAGGTGGACAATGATATCCAGCTCCCTCCCCTGTGCAGCTGCTCCTGTGATCCTGAGGATTCGCTCCCTGTCCCTCCAAGCCATGGCACCAGGCAGGCACCTTACCTCCCTCTCCCCTTCCTCCCCAGTTCTACCTTCCTAACAATGGAGTCCCCCACCAGGAGTTGTTTCCTTCCCCTGTGGGGTCCCATGCCACCCTCCTGTGGGTCTCCTTTGTGGAGGTTCCCAGCATCCTCCTTGGTGTCCACTGTGGGTGCCTTCATAGAGGAACCACACTTTTCCAGAACGGCGTAAAAATTGTGGAGAGGTACAACTGGAGGGATGCGCCTCTGTTCCACCACCCCCACCCTCCCTGAGCCCACTGTGGTCCAACCGCTCCTCTTTCTTGGCAACCTCTGAGGCAACAGCAGTGACCCTGGTGGTCCCTTGGTAGGAGAGGAGGTCCGACAAATCCTGACCAACTCAGCCTGGAGATGAGCAACCTCCTCCCTCAGCCCAGAGAGGTGCCTGCAGATGGGACAACACCACATCCTCCAGAACGTCTCCCGGAAGACTGCTGCGCCACTGTCACTGCACTGCACCTCTCCGATCATGTCTTATTTCTGGACCCCTAATTGTTGTTTGGAATACTTACTCTTTCCTCTGTTTGTTTATTTCTTTTTTCTTTTCTTTTCTGTCCCTACTTACGTACTGCCTCTGTGTCCTTTTAGCTCCTGAGCTTCCTGTTCTGAGACAAGAAGTTCCTATATTTCTCAGTAGTCTCCTTACTTGCTCAGAGTCAGACCTCCAGCAGCTAGGGGGGGATGGAGAGCTACTCTTGCCCTTTTAGGATGGTGAGTCTTTGGTGGCTCTGCGATCACTCACTTCCTGCTCCCAAACAGGAAGTTCCTCTTGTCAGTTAAATTCTGTGCCTATAAAAGTAGAACTGCCTTTAGGTGGGGGGGAGCAGGGAAGGAGGGCAATATAGTCTCAGTAGAGAAGTTTAGTTATACCAGCAGCTCCTTCCTCCTGGTGCTCTGCTTGTTCTCTGGCAGAAGTTATCTAGGGCAGGGTTTAAATCTGGTTTTAACCTGGCTCCTTCTAGCTAAGCCACTCCCCCTACTTTGCTGATCTTTCTACACTTAGTTAATTTCACAGATAATTCCCTTCAGCCACCTGTGACAAGCACCTAGATAACTACACAGATAACACAGGTAACAGATAACAATTTACTTCGGCTAACTCTGACAAACACAGTAACTTTTTTTTTTACCCTAAATTGAAAGTCCCAGTACAAGAGTTCTAGTTCTAGTCCCAGTAGATAAGTTTAGTTGTACCAGCAGCTCTTTCCTCCTGGTGCTCTGCTTGTTCTCTGGCAGAAGTTATCTAGGGCAGTGTTTAAATCTAGTTTTAACCTGGCTCCTTCTAGCTAAGCCAGTCCCCCTACTTTGCAAATCTCTCTACACTTAGTTAATTTCACAGATAATTCCCTTCAGCCACCTGTGACAAGCACCTAGATAACTACACAGATAACACTTCACTTCAACTAACTCTGACAAACGCACTTTTTTTTTTACCCTTAATTGAAGGTCCCAGTACAAGAGTTCTAGTGGGGGTATACCTATATAAATTAAACTAATGAGAGATTTAGACCAAATAGCTTCACCTTACAAGAGTATAGAGGTCAGTCCAAATATAATGAGTCCCATCATAGAGCAAAATTCGGCCAATATAGCTGATATGGCCTCTCTCCAAAGATGTGAACAATCCCCAATCACGTTTAGCAGTCCAGAACATATGCATTTGGTATTATAAATATTGAGTAACGATATAATGGCTATATATTTGTTGTTTTTATATGTTTTTAATTGATATTTTATATTGTGGCTTCTGATATGTAAAGCGACTTGATATTCTGAAAGGCGCTTTAAAAATAAAGTTATTATTATTTTGTTATATCTGCTGCATGAAACTAAATAAGTAACTGCACATACGAACAGGGCAAACATTGACTGAACTGAACTGAAGGGATCTAAACAGCAACAGGTTAGAATAAATGAGATTTAGTGTATTAATGAATAAGTTCATCCTAAGAGAATCCCGTCAAATCCTCATCAGTCACTTAGCTGCATTTAAAATACACAGGAAATGCCCTATTAGTCCAAACTAAACTAGCAAGAATGATACAGGGCCTCTCACCACTTCAGGTCTCCTCCTCTGCAGAATCGGGTTCTGATACCTCCTCCCTGTGGGCAGCAGCAAACTCTTACTTGATCTGTTGGGCCCGATGCCCAGCCTCCTCTGGATCCGTGAACTGGTAGGTGCGGCCCCCATAGTAGATTCGGAGGTGAGCCGGCATTAACAAGGAGTGGGATGCCCCCAAGTTTCGGAGCTTAGCTCTGACCCCATCGAACGTTTTCCAGCGAGACCGCGTAGCAAAAGATAGATTGGGGAACAGAGGGATTGTACATCTCTGAAAGTTCAGGCTGTTCGCCGATCTTGCCGTTTGCAGGATGGTAATCTCAGGAATTGATTCTGTCTGTCACCTGCAAAACAGTCCTAGGAAGATCCTGCTGAGTCGTCGCCATCTGTGGGGAAATCCTATAGGCTCTGCAGAGATGATTAGCCAGCTCTGGGGCCAGATGAAGGGCACCATGCAGCCACTGTTTCAGAAACTGAGGAGGGTCCGCTTCTTCAAGGCCCTCCAGTAAACCCACCAGACATATGGAGGCTCTGCTGGCATTTTCAAGAGCCTCTAGCCTATAGTGCAGGTGCGTATTCTCTTGCACCAGCTTTGTGGATGTTGTTAGTGCTCTGGTGGCTTGTGATTCTGCCGCTGCCACAGTCTTAGTGGCTGCTTCAATTTTATCATCCTTCTCCCCGATTCTTTGAAGGATTGTTTCGATCTTCATGTCAGTGGCCTGCATTGACAGTTGCAAGGCCTTCCATGGCGGTTCCTGCATTATACATTCAGGCGTGGAGGCTGAGGCCTGTGATTCCATCAATGGCTGTGACTTCAAGCCCCCAGGACCTCCTTTGTTTGTCCTCCCCATCGCTATGTCTGACACCAATCTGCTCCGCTGGATGTGCACTTTCAAGTTCTGCAGGCATTTCCAGCTATTTATATACTTTAAAATCATTTTTTTTAATACAAAGTACTTTCAAATGCAGAACTGCTCTGAACCACTTCTGCTCAGTAAGGTGCCCCATGGCGCCCCCACCATCATATAATTGTTTTAGGCAAAAAATTTATTTTTGACATCCTTAAATTCATCACAAGTATATTTTTTTAATTATCTCAGATGGTTGTAAAATAGCCTTTATAACTAATTTTGCAATTACTGACAACAACAGCAGTGACTCCAGTTGTTAAAAACAGTGAAACGCAACTTGTTACCAACTACAGACCCATTTCTGTTTGGTCTTAGTAAACATTTTCGGAAAAATGGCATTTAAACAGTTGATTATGTTTAGCAACATGGATTTGGAAAGCAATGTAGTACAGCAACAGCTCTGGTATGTTTCATGTAAGCAATAAGACACGACAGAGTGTGTGTTGAACAGATATCACCGCACACCCAGGGGCGTAGTAAGGCACGAGGCCCGGCCGAGTGCCTTCAGCCCCTGGAAGTGCGGTAATATCTGTTCAACACACACCCTGGAGTGTTTTATTGCTCTTATAAAATGGGTTTCTTTTTTTAAATATTATTCTCACCTTAAAAAATATTACTGAACTGAAAAAAGCTGAAATCATTGTGTTAATTTGGTATAAAATAGTCCTTCCACCTACTAGGTGATGACCTCATTGCCTCTAGCATGTATACTGTTATCCATGCCAGACCCCCCCCCCCATGGAGAGATAATTGCAGCTGAGCTTTGTGGTTAGAAGGAGAGGTTTGTGAGGTTCTCCCCCAACAGGCTGAGCCAGTTTTGCAATAAAAATAACAAATGCAGATTTTTTTTGTTTTACTTAAATGTAGTGGGATGGAAGCCAGATTTACCATGAGACAGTGGAGGCGTCATGGTGCGGGATTATGAATGGGAGTAGGCAAGCTCCGGAAGCAGCTCCATGATTACTGCATCTAAACCAGTCAGTATCTTTTTTTTTTATTCATTTAATGGTTCCGTTAGCGAGCGGCACCAAGGTTTCCCGATCGGCCGTGAGTCCGAGATGAGCTGGTTAGCAGGGAAAAAAATAATGGCGGAATTTCAAACGCGAACGTTCTAATTGCACATTGATTTACTTGCCAGAACTTTTTTTTTAGTATGTGTAAAATCCATTTGACACTTTCTTTCCAGCCAATTGGAATGTTCAATTTTCCTTACCCATTTTATAAAGATGATTTATACAAGTCTTCGGATTGGGTCAAGTCACTGTTGCTGTACACCTCAGTTTGCCTACAGCATTTGATATGGTTGATCATCAATTACTGATTGAAAAAGTTATAATAATTTAGAAATAGCTAATTATACTTTACATTGGTTTTGAAATTACCTTTCAGATAGGGCACAATATACAAAAATCGAAATACTAAATCTGGTTCTTTAAAGATAACAACAGTGGTTCCTTAGGGCTCTGTCCTTAGATCTCTGCTGTTCTCAAAATGTAATGAAATTCCTACTATCTGCCTGAAGGCAAAAACTTTAACGTACATGGATGATACCATGATTTGCTGTTCACATGCAACTGCAGCGTAGAGATTGGATACATAGAAACTAGAAGGAGCATCATGTGGAAAGATGGGGGGGGGCTTTCATGCTGCCATATGCAAGTGGCATATACTTGCCTATGGGGGCTATTATGCAAATGATTGGAGGGATCACATGATGATCCCTCTAGTTTTTATGTCTACTGTCTCTATGAACCACTGCCAAAGTGCAATGAAATTGTCAGAAGAACTTTGTAAGTTTACATAACTGGTACTAGATCTAATAATCTTGTATTGAATGAAAACAAAAACAAAGAGAATGTTATTTGGATCAGCCCAAAATATGTGTAAAATAAAAACAAATAATAACAGTAAGTCAAACTGGAGTCACCTTGGAACAGGTTGTGATTTTCATATAATGGGGAGGAGGGGTGTAACTGGCCAGTAAGTGAGCTGTGACAATCATTTATCATACATTTCCCCAAAAAGTACATAAAAATGGACTTTTCTTGCATAATATGGGTTGCATTACAACCGATATAAGGGTTATTTTGGGTAAGCAGGTTTTGAAGCCTACTTTAGAGCATGGAAGTCATATATTTTTTTAAATTTGTTTACACCCTCTCAGTGTGGCTTCCCCCATCCTGCTAGTTGGCCCAGCCCTGTCTGGTCATGTCCCCAGTACTTATCCCCTCACCCTGACCCCACGGCTTATCTTGAGGCTTCTCCTTCCTGGAGATTGAATTCTTCCTTTTAATGGAGACATGGTTTAATGTCATGTTGTGAGTAAATCTGTCCCAGACTACACAGGCCTTTATCCATGATAATCACCAAAATGATCGGGGACGCAGAGAACAAACACTATGAGGAGTGTCAGGAGGCCCTTAACATGTTTGCATGGGAGAAAAGGAGGTTGAGAGGGGACATGATCTCAGTATTTCACATATTTAAATGTATCAGCAAGGTTGAACGGATGGAGATGTTTGATCTGGTGTCCTCCAGCAGGACAGAACGGCATTCAATAAAGATCCAAGGTTTTTAATTCTGGAGTAATGTTAAGAGGCCCTTTTCTCCCAGAGGGTGGTGAGCATTTGAAACAGCATGTCAGTGGAGACAGTGGGCATGAAAACAGTTCCACAGGAGCTGGGGGGGGGGAATCACTCATCCCACATGACACTCTCCTCTTCCAGGGAGGGAGGGTGTCATGTCCCGGTGCTTTACCACCACCTGGGTGACAACAGGTGGTGGTGCAGGGGATAAGCAACTGGAAGGAGGGGACTACTGGAGTGCATCCACAGGTTGGATGCATCAAGCCTCACTGGCAGCCAAGCCTGACATGTGCTCCTGGTAGGAGGGCGGGGAGAACAGTGAAAAAAGGTGCAGCACTGAGAGGATGAAACCTCTGCTGGCCCATCACATCCCACACTGGACTTACACCACCATCCCCTGGGGACACCATCAGTCTTCATCTCCACCGTGGGTGACCAGATTGATGCAGGGAAGAAATGCTGTGGAGCTGAAGGTATACCTAGCCCTGGGGGCAAAGCCAGGGGGCAGTACAGCAATGTGTTGTAGGTAGGCTAATGGTCCCGGAAGGATAGGTAGCAAAGTATCAGCCGGACAGGAACCGGGCATTGGGTGGCAGGTGGATGGAGCTTCTGCCTGTGACTGCTAAGATTACACAAATTAAAAAAACAAAACAACAAGCCGGCCCGGTGGCACTGAGGGCTGAGGTGCTGGATGCCACACCTCGCGCCACACCGGGGACCCAGGTTTGGGAATGGACTCGAGTCATTCAGGGGTCAGCTGGGGAGGTAAGAATTGAGCGTCCAGAGGACTGCTCTCCTTCCTCAGGGTGGGGGGGTTTGTGTGCTGCAAGCGTCAGCACAAGAGGGATTCGACCCACGCCCAGGTGTGCTTGGCTGCCTCCGTGGAGGCGGAGACAGCTGCTGCACCCATTGCACAGGGGCAGGGGAGAAAAATGGAGGAAAATACCAGGACCCGGCAGGACCCATGATGGCCCCGATGGGCCAGAGGATGCACCCCTTCGGGGGGGGGGGTCGTAGCCCCTGCCGGGTCCGCGGAGGAGCACACAAGTAATGTGATATAAAAAAAAAACAACAAACAAACACAGTCACAAAGAATCCAGTACTTAGAGTATCCTTATTCTGGAAATGCACTTCAAGCATTGGTCATTAAGGTGCAATGTGCAAAATACTTGTGAAGTGCTGAAGTGCGTGTGCAAAAGGCACAATCTGTGCAGCACACAACGCCAGCTGTAATAACCTCCAACCTAGATCACCAACCTAAGCAGCTGGTGTACAAGTACTTCAGTATTCAAAGCCAGTTGAATGATTGTTTTGAAAGGCTTCCCACCTCTCAGTACCCCATTCCACCTCCACCCCCCACCTCCCCCCCCATGAAATCCCTTGTATCTATAAGCGATTCCAAAATGACCTGTCTATTCAATATGGTATATTTTTTGGAGTAATACCACAGAGAAGTGCTCAGATGCAGTGTGGTGTAATAATTAGAGAACAGGCTTGTGAACCAGGAGATTCAGGTTCAAATCCTGCCTGAGTCTCTGACTTACTCTGTGCCCAGAGCAATTCATGAATCCTCCCTGTACTTCAGTGCTGTAAAACAGAGGTAGAAGCAGAACCTGACTTAAATGAGATGCTGCATCTCAGCTGGGCTGGCCGGAGGAAATAAATGATGATAAAACATAAACAGAGCATGATTTGCAAATATTTGATTCTATCTGCCACCACAAGGGGGAGGAGTTGCTCAACATATGAACCAGTTTTAGTCTGGCCCATTACAAGTATTTTGCAGCTTGAAAAGAAAAAAAAAAGTCTGGCAGCCCTACTGAGACCACCGAATGAGGTTGGTTCTGATTGTTTTCTGTGAGCCTATCTGGATGCCTTGCCACCCCATGTAAAAGTCTTTATTAAAGAGTTATGTTTAGTGAACCACTAGTTTTAGAAAGGAGTGATGAGGTTGTGTTAAAGCAGCAGTATTTGTTAATCATCATTTTTTTTGTAACAATAATTTCTGGCAAAAACATCACTATACCAACTTTTCTTTTCATTTCTGAACTGTTACATGATTTTGAAGTTTTTAATAGTTCTTGTTCTCTTGCTTGTTGTTATGGTGTGGCACAGTTCTATTTACCATTAGAAACGTGTGCTAGTCCCATCATAATACATTTACAATATATGTCCAGTACTTACACAAGAAAGGTGCCCCCAAGGGGAGAGATTTCTAAATACTGTGAGTGGTGGCCATCTTTAAGACCTGAGTCATTAATTACAAAAAAATAGTTATAAAAGCTTTCTTTTTTAATATCTGAGGAAATTAAAAAGATACTGATTAAGAATAGTAATTCCTAGAGCATAGCTTGACAGAAAATTGTTGATGTCATGAAGGACTCAGAGGCAGAGACTATAGGCTGCACTCTTCTTTTATTAGCCCACAGCAACAAAGAAAGAATACGATACAGTCAATGATCTGACCAACTCTGATCCTAACACAAGTATGCTAGGCACTACAATCCCCAAAGTCCTT
Organism: Neoceratodus forsteri; assembly: GCA_016271365.2. Classification (NCBI taxonomy): domain Eukaryota; kingdom Metazoa; phylum Chordata; order Ceratodontiformes; family Ceratodontidae; genus Neoceratodus; species Neoceratodus forsteri. The sequence continues at coordinate 125,662,647 of JADMNL010000032.1, read as the reverse complement.
AGCAGCTCCCACAGTCCATCACTTCACGCTGCGACCTGAGCTCAATAAGAGCTCAAAGCCTGCCAAAATCACCCTCTTCTCTGCCAACTTGCTTCAACTGTTCTCCATTTTGGAACTCCAGAGTTCATCCACAACTTGTCAAACATCAAACTTCAAACCATAATGATAGGAATTTCAGACTACTCTTCTTCGGTCCCTCCTCTTGGGCTGTCCTTTACACCAGACCTATTGGAAAATAAACACAGGGAGGGTGAGGCAGGACTGTAATCTCCACTTCCGAGTCCCTCATAAAATCATACTTTTCTGTCAAGCTATGCTCTAGGAAAATTGCTATTTTATATCAGGAATCATAGGTTCCAATTATAGGCTTGTTCAAAGCCCTTCTTAAAATCACACTCACAATATCTTGACCCAGTGGCTTGTGATGGAATGTTCTGAACTCTGTATCCTTGACCAGTCTGCTGTCTTTAGGATATCCTCAAGACAAATTCTGCACCTAAAGGCCTGGCTTGCCATTGCCCAGCAGGTGGAGTGAGCTCTGAATTGTGACAAATCTACGACTGCTTCCACCATAACCCCGTGTATCCATCGGACTATGATGACTGCCGACACCGGACTCTGTGGTTTTGCCAGAGCAATAAGGAGTTGTTCCTGCCCCTGGGAACGCCAGTCTGCTCTTCTTTCTATATAAGAAAGGATGCACCTGACCACACACAGTTTGGGCTCCAAGTCGAACTTAGGGTAAGACACCCCTGGGGTGGATGTGTTAGTATGGCTGGTAATCTCGAAGTGAACTCCATCCACTGTTTGAGACATTCTGGAAATTTTGAGGGCTCTGATGTCCAATACTCTCTTGCTAGAGATCAAGCAGAGTAGTGTTGCCAGTTTACTAGACAATTGTTTCATGCTGAGGTCTTCGTTCTCAGCCCAGTCCTGGAACAGTCAAAACACCCTGGCCACATCCCAAGTACATCTATACCTGGGTTGCGGAGGTCATGCCCATTTGATTGCTTTCAAAAATCAACAGACTAATGGGTTTTGGCCTACAAACCTGCCTTCGACTGGGTCATGACCCGCAGAGATCATTGATGTCAGTACGTTGATGTAACGATAGGACTTACTAGTGGAGAAAATATTGCATTAAATTCTATGACCTTGGTTATAGGTGCAGAAATAGGATCCCGGTGTCTTGAAAGATACCACCTAACCCAGCCGCCCAGGCAGAGCTGTGTGCTTTTTGAGTGCCCCCAGCCTAAGATTGGCAGAGAAGTTCGACAGCTCCATCTGAAAGACCCGAGACTGCCCAGGAGCCCCTGAAAGAGTCCATGCCACTAGTTGGAGGGACTCTTCCTGGTCTAGGGGATGATGGCACCCTGTAGAGTCTAGCAGGAGATTGGACAGTTGGGGAAAGAGTAGAAGAATGTTGATTGAGAGTTCCAGGAGAACTGAGTACCATGGCTGGGCTTGCCAGACCGAGGTCACCAGGACCACTGTCATCTGATTTGAGTCAATGTCCTGCATATTATGGAAAAAGGGGAAAGGTGAATCCGCTTTTCCCCTTCCAGTTTTGGGTAAACGCATCCATGGCCTCTGCCTCTGGATCTGGTCTCCAACTGAAGAACCTGCGAAATTGGCGAATTAGTCTCAATGCAGATGGGTCTGTGCTTAGTGGACCCTTTCTGAGGTTGATTTTCCTGAAAATCTGAGGGAGGAGATGGAAATTGCCGGGGTCTTGCAAGTGTCTTGCGTGCCAGTCTGCCACCCCATTGGCCAAGCCAGGTATGTGGATCACCTGAACCTTGACTGATTGCTGGAGGCAGAATTCCCAAAAGACCTTTGCCGCCGCTGTCAGTGACAGGGATCTGGTTCCCTCCAGGCAGCTGATGTACCTCACCACCACCACATTGTCCATGTGAAGAAGGACCGCAATCCCTGGCTTGTCCTTTGCAAAGCTGTGGATGGCAAAGTTGGCTGCCATCAGCTCCAATACACTGATGTCAATAGTGGCCTCCGCTGGGGACCATTTGCCTCCAGTGAAGACTCCTTCTTACCATGCTCCCCAACTAAAGGTACTTGCATTGGAATCTATTATTAATTCTGGGTGCATGCCAAATATTGCTCTTCTGTTCCAGTTGTCAAGTTTTGCTCAGCCACCCAATAAGTTACAAACTGACTGGTCCAGGGAGTGGGAGTTTGGAATTGAAGGATCCCATCTGTTTGAGGGACCGGATTTTGAAATCTTGCAAGGTCCTGTAGTGGAGAGGGGCTGGGAAGATGGCCTCAACCGAGGATGATAGCAGTCCTATCTCCCTGGCCAGGTCTGTTAAGGAGGGGGCTGTGGATTTCGAGAATCTCCCTATCTCTCTTTTTGTATTCGTCACCTTTTTAGAAGGAAGATAGAGAGAAGTGGAGCAAGAGTCCACTTTGAAGCCCAGAAAGTAGGTGATCCGGACGGGGTCAGAAATGACTTTTTTCCATTTATCACAAAACCCAGAGCCTCCAAAAGGGAGGTAGTGAAGTGAAGGTGATGCAGGAGCCAAGCTCGATCCTGAGCCATAATCAGCCAATTATCTAGATAGACAATTAGCCTGATCCCCATAGCCCTGAGCAACGCAACTACCAGGTTCACTACTGTTGTGAGACACCAGGGAGCTGAGGTTAATCAGAAGGGAAGACAGTTGAACTGCAACTTCCCCCTTCCAGATGAACCCAAGCCAGCTCCTGTCTAGGGGTGGATAGGGATCAAGAGATAGGGGTCCATAAGGTCCAGACAGACAATCCAGCCCCCCAGAGTAGAGTGTCTCTTAGGAGAAGGACCCTTTCCATCTTGAAATGACGGTATACAATGAACAGATTCAAGCCCCTGAGATTAATCACTAGGCCTGAACCCCCATCCTTCTTTGGGACTAGGAAAATGGAGCTTAGCCATGTTACATTGTGTCCCCCCTTTGAGATGGTTCCCTTGGACAGCAGAGAGTCCAGCTTTTTGTCTATAAGATCTTGTTCCCCTGGGGAAAAGTGGGGCAAGTGTGGGAAAAGCCGTGGAGAGGCGGGGTTTGAATTCTAGGTGATAACCTCTTATAGTCACCAGCACCCATGGGTCTTGGGTGATTTCTTTCCCAGTTGGCTGTGAACAGCGTCAGTCTTCTGCCCAGTTGCAATGGGCCTGGGACTGTTTGGAAAGAGGGGAGTAAGGACGGTTGACTTACCTGCTAGGGGAAGGGTTGTTTGTTGAGCTCCTCTAGCTCTCCTGGAGCAGCCTCTGCCACAGAAACCTTTGCCAGCCCAGGATCTGAAGGTTTCATATCCACTAAAGCCATTGTCTGGGGCCTGTCGGAAACCTTGTTGTTTTCCGGCCTGGCCAAAAGGGCAGCCCTACCCTTTCCAGCCCTTGGAAAAAGGGGTCTCACCCATCTGAAGGCGGTCTGCATTTTTCTTGTAGAAAAGAAACCTTCTCCCAGCTTTTTGAGTTCTTATGGGAGTGGTACACCATAAAGGCAGCCCTCAGCCTCTGCCTGTGTCCTTGTAAGCCAGCTCAGTTGTCTCAAGGTGAACAGGGAGGACAGCAAATAGCTCTCTGAATGATGTCTTGAAGGTAAATCAGTCCATGGGGCTTGCTGTCATCCAGCACCTCCTGAACCACGCCCCCCCCCCCCAACAGACCTAAGGGACCCATCAGGTCCAATAACTTATCCTGCACCAGCCTAAGGCTCTTGTCTAGCCCCTTCTTGGGGTCCTTACCCCCTTTCTCCAGATACACCGAGAACTGTTTGTCAAATTCCAGTACCAAAACTCTTTTGTGAGGGAGGGAAGGTTTAGGACAGTCTTGTTGGAGCCTGCAATGAGCTTTCCTATCTAGTGGATTTCGCAGTCTTACCACCAAGTACTCTGACACCTCGGGTCGAGGAACTCATTTGAAGTGAGAGTCACCCGGAGTACCCAGACTGAATGGCTACCTGTCCATCCCGGAGTCTAACCCTCCATCAGTGTGTTCATTAGGGGTGTGACTGAAGACTCAGGGCCATCTCCAACCAGCAGTTGCATGGTGGGGACCTGTCTGAACTGGCTTCTGCATCAGAGACCCCCCTCCTTGGAAGAATTGGAGTCAGAGGCAGAAAGGAAGAAGAACCGTGTGGTGGTCGGAATGATTTGAAGCCCCTGTTGCCATTTTTTTTTAATTTCTTCAGGGCTTTGTGTTTTAGGGGAGCCCTCAGGTCCAGGCTGCGCCTCCAGCTTTCTCTTCCCAGAATTCTTATTCCCGCTGGGTTCACGATCAAGTCTGCCTCCTTCTGAGGTAGAGTCCCAAGAAACCCACTTTGCACTCATGGGCTGAGGTATTTCTGGACTCTGATTGAGTCCACTTCCTTCCCTTCAAGGACCTACTCATACAGCATCGCTTTGGTGTACTAGCTCTGCCTCTTTCTATGGTGGGAAGGGTCTCTGCCCTCTTTTTATCTGGGGATTGTCTTTTTGTCCCTCTATATCTCATATGGCCAACAAATTTTTTCTTCCCCACTGAGGATAGATACTCTTTTATTCTGACTGAGGGAGGATTTTAACCTTTGTCCTGAGGTGCTTTCTCAGGTTGCTGCTGGTTCCCTATCATTACTGGAGTCAGTAACAGACAGATTCAGGGGGAATCACTCTCTGATCCACACTCCTGAGCCTCCAACAGTAAAGATCTCATTTAAGAGCAGCCCAGGCTCGAAGATGCTTGGGATATGTTTCCAGTGTCCACCGAGGCCCCAGACGGCAAGTTTAAAGAGGACAGGAATTGATTACTTATGTGCAGCTGTTTGAAATGTCTCTATTTTCATAAATTATATTCATACCTCTAAGTGATTCCTGTTTAACTGTGCCTGAAGAAAAGCTGAAACTGTCAGTTGTTTTGTATTGTTTTCCTCATATGCATAACATTTGTGAAGTTCCTTTCATGGAACCAAGAATTTGGAGTTTTGACTATGTCACTTCATGGTTTCAGAACCGTGGGCACTGTACTGATAAGTTCATGTTCACATTTCTGAAACCATGAAGTGACATAGTCAAAACTCCAAATTCTTGGTTCCATTAAAGGAACTGCACAGAATGTTGTCCATACAAAGAAAACAATACAAAACACAACTGACAGCTTCAGTTTTTTTTTCAGGCACAGTTAAATAGGGATCCTTTACAGGTATGACTATAATTTATGAAAACAGAGACATTTCAAACAGCTTCACATAAGTATTCAGTTCCTGTCCCCTTTAACTGAGATACTTAAATCCATTACTCAACCGCTGATTCTATAAGTGGGGTGAGTCATGCCGTGGTAATTGTAGGGCCTTCCACGGAGGTCTCGATGAGCCGCTCCTAGTGCGCCATTTCTTGTTGCTTGCACTGAAAGCAGCAAGGAAGAGTGTGATTTTGGCAGGCTTTGAGCTCTTATAGGGCTCAGGATGCAGCGTGAAACGATGGACTGTATGAGCCGCTAAGGACTTTGGGGGTTGTAGTGCCTAACATACTTCTGTTAGGACCAGAGTTGGTCAGATCGTTGGCTGTATCATTTTATTCTTTATTTGCTCCTGTGGGCTAATAAAAGAAGAGTGCAACCTATAATTGGAGCCTCCGAATCTTGATGTAAAATCTAAGAATGGGCCAGTCCACTGGCACACGCTGTAGCACTACCACTTGTAGCACCGATGACCCAGGTTCGGGAACGAGCCTAGAGGGTCGGCCGGGGGAGGAGGATGTGCATCAAATGAACTGTTCTCATCCTCTTGGCTGGGTGGGTTGAAGCAGTCGGCAACCATCTGACACTTGACAGTAGCCAGGAGTAGATGCAGCTGAATCCTTATGCGCATGCAAGTCTGAGACCCAATGAGCGATGGCACAGTCATACACAGGAGCATGTGTGACATGTATAGGATACCATTACATGTCTGAGACTCCAGAAGGAAAGCACTAAGAGAAGAAAACCCTCTATCCAGAGCAGAATGACGTCCTGGGCCACGGCTTCAGCACTCAGCCAAAATGACACTGGCATAAGACTCGGAAGGTAAGTTTTGGTCCCTCCCTTTCTGGGAGCCCTAATCAGAAGTAAAATCACAGGCCTTCCATCTAGGCAGCCAGGGTGATTGCCAGGTGGTGCGGGGGGGGTCGAAGGACTGATATGGGGTATATCTGCATCTGGCCAGAGTGCCCATAAAAAGAGTTGGGGGGAATCTAGGATGTTATAAATACGCTTGCTAAAGAACTATATGAAGAAAATTTTACCAGCTTACAGATACTGCTGCTTTAAGTAGATAACGTATTCTGGGAAGGATTTTATTTATTTATTGAAACTATTGAAACTATTTGGCGAGCAGGGCACATTCAGCCGAGAACAAGTTATTTCCTGGTGCATCCTGGGGACAGGTAATATAGCAATACAGATATTCATAATATTATAAATACAAGAATAAAAGTAATTGTGAAAAGATGACACCAGGTGAGACAAAGAGTTGGAGTATGGAAAGCCATGGACTGAATCCATGGAGCAAAAATACAGTAGAAAAACAACATCAGGGCTGGCATGTCAGTGAAGCGGCAGGGCTACTGCTTGTGGTGCCAGCGACCCTGGTCCAGGAACGAGCCATGGACATTGACGGTATGCCAGGAAGAGGAAGAGGATGAAGCATCCCAGTGGACACTCTCATCCTCCAGGTAGGAAGGGAAGTAATACCTTGCGTCACTGTTGCCACCTGTGGGTGTGCAGGTGGTAGTGCAGCAGTGGTGTGGGGGTGGGGAGGATGTCATTAGGTGCTAGGTTGGGTGTGCTCATGCACACGGCAGCCTGGGTTTCGGTTCTTGTGCTGATGTCCTTGTTAGGGGTGGGGAAGAGGAAAATAGGAGGTAGGAGGTAACTCCCCTCCACCGCAACAGCATGATGGCTGAAAATAGCCAGAAGGTGGTCAGATCCGTCTGCACTCCTCCTACCTGGAGCAGGTGAACATGAAGAGTTCGGGCACACCCAATCCATAAGCAGAAGACACACTCGATCCCAGAGACCTTGATACACAGGGGTAATGGACTGTGGAAGTAGGAATGGAGGTGAAGAAGGGAAGTGCAGGAGGAAAAGTAGGAGAGGATGATGAAGGAAGGGGGCCTACAGGAAGGGGAAGGGTTTAGATGCATGAGCAGATGCATGCAAATTGCTCACAGAGCAGTGCTACCGGCGCGGGGGAGGGAGGTGCAGCAGTTATGCCAGAGAAGAGAGAGCCTGTGGGAAAAAGCTATCACAGTAAAGTAATTTCAATATTGCTTTGAGCAGAGTTAACTGCTCTTTGACTTTTTTTTGTTTGTTTGTTTGTTTTACCATTTCTTTACTCCAGATAGCCCAGCTGAGATGCAACCTTTAATTTCCAGTGGGCTATTGCTTCTACCCATTTCTGCAGTTGAGTGGACTAGAGCACTGGGAGGTTAAGTGACTTGCCCAAGGTCACAGAGTGAGTAATTGACTCTGGTTGGGTTTACTAAAACTTTGCATAAATGAGACGGCTTTGAAAACAGGGCATTTGATGTCCTAACAGCTTTTTAAGGTCAAAAATTAAAGTTTACTAACTAAAGTGGCTTGGCCAGCCAAGGTTTTAGAGTGAGAATGAGAGAAGAACAGTTTGCAGAAGGGGTGAGCAGTTAAGGGGAAAGAGAAAGTTCTGGTAGCTGGGGAGGGAGCCATACCAGAATTTAGAAATAAGAGAGGAAATGCCATGGAAGGGAAACCTGTCAGGGGTGAGAAAGAAAGTTCTGAGTAAATGAAATGGACAGGGGTTTGGGGAGGGTGTTATTTAAGGGCAAAACGACAGAATGCGTAAAAGGTGGAGAACCAGTCTGGCCAGGGTGGAATTGGGGAAGAAGCACTGTTTACTCCCCTCATGTCAAACACTGAGATGGTCATTCTGACAAAAATCTCATGGTGGGCAGGGAGAGTTATGTACTGTAGGCCTAGTTGTAATAGAGTGCACCTGATTTGGGGAGAGGTATCCTGTGGATGGCATTAGAATAGCATGAAAAGGTAGGAGAACAATCCAGCCACACGTCAGGGTACCTGAAAGAAGGACCCTCCTACAGGATGCAGGGTTGTGAAGGGTGGGCTGGGGTGGACTGGAGCTTGGCCAGCCACTGCTTGAAGTTCAAGTTAATTTATATCAATCAATCAATCATAATCTTTATTTATCCAGGCGGGCACCATTGAGCAGGGCTCATTTGCAAGATGGACCTGGTCATACAAAAATGATAGTACAGTAACATGGTAAAACATAATGCAATATTATACAAAGATGAAAAATATACATATGTACATCAACATTTGAGTGAGAGGGCCTTTACAACAGATGGGCTCATAACTGGGTACAGCCGGAATGTTCACTTAAAAGGAGAGAGAAAGGCAAGAAGAGGGATACCAGCTTAGTAAGAAACGTTGAGGTTGGAATAGTTAGCTGGCATACTTCAGGGAAGGGGGTGGAACTTGGCCATGGCTAAACAGGATGTGGCTGCTAGGCAAAGTCTATTTTCCGGACCATCGTGATTGGTGCCAGAGGCCACAGAAAAGATTTTTGTTAGCATCGAGAAAGCTGATTTGCTCAGAACAAGTGTTGAATGTTGTCAAAGTTCTGCTGAAGAAAGGTTACCGGCTCAGCGGCTAAGGGTCAGCAGGCAGAGAACATTGTGTCATCAGCATACATATGAATGTATGAGGACACATGGCTTGGGGAGATCACTGAGGAATATCAAGAACAAGACTGACACCCATGATGGAGCCCTGGGGAACACCCGAAGCGATGGAGCGGGAAGGGGGGCCATCTCCTATAAAGGCTGCTTGGGATCTATGTGTAAGTAGGAGCAGAACAACTTAACTGAGGGTCCAGAGAGCAGCCCTACCAAGCCTTTCAAGGAGAATGGTGTGTGCAACAGTGTCATAGGCTTAAGCAAGGTCAACAAAGATTACTGAGGTGATCATGTCCTTACCCATCCCTTTCACAGTGAAGTCATTAAGCCTTCCTATGGGGGACTTCCGGTGACGTCATGCTCTGGGTAACAGCCTGAGTCAGAGCGCTCCGTCGTGATCCGCCAACAAAACCTCTCATTTACTCTTAAAACCAGGTTAAAATTGAGAAAAAGTGTTGAGAGAGGTTTCAACATGGGAAAAAAGAATGATAGAGTGAAATCTAAAGTCCCCGAATTGACAGATGCGGAGAGATTAATTGATGATGGCTCGGAGAGCAAGGGTTCGCAGGCCTCGCTTGATCCTCCCATGAAGTTGTGGAAGGAACCAACTCCCATCACGTCACTGCAAACAAATGACTCAGATGTTATCTGAGTTACGGATTTCAGGAAAGAAATAAGAGGAACACCGCAGCCTTACGACAGATATTGGGAAGCTGGAGAAGCGGCAAGAGTAGATGGAGTCCCAGGCCCACGAGTCGGATCAACGATCACGGAGACTGAGAAGGCAATTGTACAACTACACAGTACGATCACTGCCTTGCAAAATCGGGCGGAAGATGCAGAGAGCCGGAGCAGAAGGAATAACATCAGATCTCCGGGATACCTGAAGGGCGGAAGGCAACGAGATCGGAGCTTTATTCCAAAAACGCTGAGAGACCTATTATCACTCCCACCTCTGTCTCGCTAGAGATAGATAGAGCACATCGGACCTGGGCCCAGGCCTCCTTCGGCCGCAGGCCTAGAACAATCCTTATCCCGTTCCTGAGGCTTCAGGAGAAAGAATTAGTGCTCCACACGGCGCGGAAGGCTCGGTGGTAACGTGAGCAGGGCAACAGGCTGTATTTTGAAAATGACTTTTCTCCAGAGATTATGGCTAAAGCGTAAGCCTACATCCCACTTATGAGGACACCTACATGGCGAGGAATACGCTTTAGAATTACCATGACCCGCTAAACTTGAGGTTTTTAAGAGGGCCTCAGTAACGTTTGAGAACCAGCCGCAGCACAAGAACTGCAATCGAGGAATTGACACTCCTACAGCGAGCTAACCCAGAGACTTCTTATCTGCTAAATTATCCCAAAAGATGTGGCAAGGACAACGAGAGGCCAGGAGACGACAAGGAGCTGAAGCAATTCAGAATATTGTATGCCTCTTAATAAGCAAGCTGCTCCAGGACTGTCGGGATCAGAACGGAAGGGAGCGGAGGGCTGAAAACTGCAAGTAGATGTATAGTGGCTGGACAATAATATACTTGTATAGGTTGGGAGAGAAACTCGTTTGAAGTTTGGTCTGGGTCAACGCTGTAAGCTCCAGACACAGAGAGACTTGGGGGAAGAGGGGAAACTAATTAAGAATCTGTATGCAGTTGATAATTAACTGTTCTTCTAAAAGTGGGGAATACAAGGTGTTACTGGGCGGAGATGGATAGGGCACTAATATGGGCTACACGGACAGACTAATTGAGACTACGACGGGGATGGGGTTATATAATATAGTAGTTTATAACAAGTGGTCCACAATTGAAACCTGGATGCCTGGATGGTTCTCACTTCGGGAGGATAGATATAGCGGGGGGGGATAGGGAGGAGAACGTCGCGGGTGGTGGATGGGGATGGCTGGAGATTTCTATGAGGCCCGGGTCAGTGGTTGGCCTGACATGAGGTCCGGGCTGGGAGGCGAGGGAGTATGGGGAAGGGGGTCCTTCGTGGGCCGGATGGTTGTGCCCCTGGAGACGAGCTAAGGGTAATGCGGAGTGAGGGACTTTGGAGAGGGAGAGTGGAGGGTGCGGGGGGCTGGTCGACCATAGAGGTGTTGGTCGGATGGGCTAGACAGCCCAGGTACTACAGCGGGGAGGGGGAATGTAAGCGATCACCTGGAAATGGTCAGAGATGGGTGGGGTGCTCACCCTGATGAAATCAGTATAGGCTAGAGTCGGGTAGGGTAACCCAGAAAGGGGGAAGGGAGGGGAGAGAGCACATAAAAAAGGAGGGAAGGGGGAGATAGGGAAGGGCCTTCACAACTTCAATGCTAGCATTCGGAGGCAATGAACTGAGCAATACCGATGCTATGAATATACAAGGGAATCAGTTGATGTGAATTAGAAATAGCAAGGACCCCTGCTGCGCCCCTCACTGTGGGCCCGGACTCCAGCGGGAATCGCTTCGGCTGCTCTCCTGGAAGGCTACATGCCGGCGCCTCATGGAGGGAGGCTGGACGGGTGGGAGCGCGGAGTGGGGCAGTGACAGAGTGGCGAGAAGAGATACGGCCTGATGGGCCTATTTTGATTAACAACCCCACACACAACTGGCTGGAGGGATATTCTCGGAATCCAAGATTCAGGACTGCAAGATATTTCAGACACTGCATGCTTGACTGGTTATGCTGGGACGCCTCTGGGAATCCCATTTGCTCGGAGGATGGGCGGGTCATATGGGACCGCTGCTGCAGCCCACAGGAAGGACTACCCTGGCTTTGGATTGGTGGGGGCATAGGGTCTCCTCCTGACGATACTGGGAGCCCCGAGGAGTGAGGTTGTCACGGGACTGGTGGGGTGTTCTAGTAAGGAGCAGTAAAGGCTAGCACGTGGCCTCATCGGAATGGAGGAGATGGGCCTATGCATACACTTAATATCAGAACAAATAGTACACAGAGGGATTGGAAAGACAGTCAAATATTCACGGCGGGTTATAACAGGGCATTACTACACCCCCAGACTCAGGAGAACCTAAAGTAACGACTAAGTGGGAGGGATTTAGGACCTTAAGGGTTAGAGGGGAGACACAACAGGGAAGGGAACCAATGGGGGCCTAGCTGGAGGGGGGTAAGCAGGAGTAAAGAGGATATGGATAATTCAGCTGACATTACCCAAGTATGGCGGCTGTTAGAAGGGTAAAATAATACCACGACGAGGCTACCCGAGCGTTACAAGGAGATCAGGAAGGCTTGGGGGAAAGGGGGAATTGGGGGTTGGACGGAGGAGAAAGGGAGGGCGCACCCAGGGTTAATCGATACTATAGAAGGTAATAGAGATTAAATAGCTGTGAGGTTAAACAGGGAGCTCTGATTCTGACTCACAATGCTCAAGAGAGATGACAGTCACAGCAGAGGCGGAGGGAGGCAGGGAGCATCGAGGCCTACCTTGAGGCTCCACTTGCTGAACCCTAAGGCAGAATTCCCAGTTAGGATTGAAGGAAGGGGTGAAAGGACTGAAGCGAGGTCAGTCTACGCCAGGCATTGAGGATGTAATAAGCAACAGAGGAGAGCTCTCCATGTCTCTCCTGAAGAGGGAGGACTTCGGAGACCGAGCGGTGCAGAAAGAGAGGGTTAGGCAGGCACATATGACAATATAGGAACACCACACTCATCGTTCCAGGAAGGAGTTAAAAGAGGTGGATCAGACGTAATGGTGCAGAGGATTCGCCACCTTTTTCCCTATTCCTAAATTGACACTTAGGGTGTCAAGAGGCATCTCCTTGGATGATGAAGCCTCAAGGTGAGGTCTTTCCCTCACCAAGGGAACTGACGCAGTTCCCTATAGTTGGAAGTACCAGTTCTGTATATAGTTGGTCAATGTCTGAATTGAATGTCTGTTCTATGTATATAAGTTGGTTGAATGGTTATGAGTTGGGAAAGGCAGGTAAGTGAACCTAACGATTACAAACAGGGTCCGATTGATGATTGGGGAGAACCTCCTCCAGCGGGCCACCTTTGAAAAGCAATGGGTAATCCTCCAGTTAAATTGTTGTCCCTGAACATAAACGGTATAACCTCCCCAGTTAAGAGGTCACGGGTACTGACATACCTCCGCAGAAGCAAGGCAGACCTGGTGTACCTACAGGAAACACACCTGGGTGCTGAGGAACACCTCAAGCTGGCTAAGCTCAGTAGGGGAACTATGTTTAGCTCATCGGCTGGGTCGGGAAGAAGGAGAGGGGTGGCAATAATTATCCCGGCTGGGACCCCATTTCAACAGCAAAGAACTATCAGTGACCCAGAGGGCAGGTTAGTAATGGTGCAAGGCACTCTAAATGGAGTTCAGGTCACTCTAGCGAATGCATATTTCCCCCCAGCAACACCGGTCCCACAGCTGAGAATGCTCCTCGACAAAATCCTGCAAAACACGAAGGGCATGCTCCTTCTAGCAGGAGATTTCAACCTGACACAACACCCCACGATGGATACTACTAACTTAAGAGTCCATAGGCAATCACCAGCTAGAAGTTTTTAGGAGATTTACTAAAGAGGTAGGATGGATTGATGTCTGAGGCATTTACATCCTCGGGCAAGGAACTACACACATTACTCAGCAGCCCACCGACATACACACGTATAGATTACACATACACCCAGACGGAATATCTGGGTCAACTGGGAATGCATGGATGAGGACATTTCCTTGTCGGATCACGCTCGGTGAGTTCGACATGGGAGCTTGGGTTTGTGTAAAAACACACAATGGAGACTTAACTCTATTATTTGCAGCCGAGGATTCCGTGAATTTATCAATCAGATAAACTGGCTGAGATACTGGAATTCAATCCTCCCGCGGACACCACACCGGCGTTACACTGGGACACTGTAAAGGCGGTCCTTAGAGGGCATATTATACAACATACAACAGAACTGAACCGCAAAAGAAGGGAGTATAGGAACTCACTGGAGGAGAATTTACACTTCCTCCAAATGGCACATAAGATGGGAGACTCGACAGTGCTCCCCAGACTTCAGGAGGTTAAGTCGGAAATGGACCGGTTAGCATTACAACAGACTGAGATAGCATTAACATTTCTGAGACAGAAATACTATGAGGTGGGACCTCGAGCATCTCGCTTACTAGCGTATCAGGTAAGGCGACAAAACAGGGTTTCGACGATTACGTCACTTAGACACCCCACGGGAGGCCAACCCTTAACTAAAATAAATGAAATTGCTGAAGCATTTGCAAATTACTATTCTAATCTGTACTCACCAGAAAGCTCTCCTTCCAAGAACTTGATCACGGAATATTTGAATGGGATAACGCTGCCACAACTCGCGGCAGATCAGAGTGAAGCTCTAGGGGCCGGCATAACGGAGAGAGAAATAATGGAGGCGATATCTAGTGCAAAAACCCTAAAATCTCCAGGCCCTGATGGGTACGGAAATGAGTTCTATAAGGCAATGAGGCAACAAATAACCAAACGGCTCTTACCCTTGTACAACACTATCCTGGAGGGAACCCCACCACCATCCTGGGCATTCAAATATTTCAGTAACCAAACCTGGGAAAAATCCCCAGCTTTGTAGCTCGTACAGACCCATTTCGTCCTTAATTGTGATTATAAGATATTCATGCACATACTAGCACAACGCTTAGATAAAATAATGCCCCAGTTAATAGATCAAGATCAGACGGGTTTCATTAGACAGCGAGCTACAACGGATAACATCAAGCGACTCTGCATATCTCTCATAAAATGCGAACGAGCAATACCCTCTCGGTTCTTGTAAGCTCTTGACGCCGAAGGCGTTTGACAGGGTCTCATGGCCTTTCTCTATAAAGTTCTGGCTAAATTGGGTATTCCTAGGACTCTAATGTGGTCCTACAAAACATTTATGCAGCCCCTCGAGCACGTGTTAAGGTGGGAGGCCATCATTCTGGATACTTCCCTTTGAGGCGGGGGACGAGGCAGGGATGCCCGCTGTCACCCTACTCTTGTGCATTTATTGAACCATTAGCTCAGTCAGTAAGAGAAGCAAGAAACATCACTGGGGTGAACCTTGGGGAATGGAACACCGCGATTGCTTGCACGCTGATCTATCGTACGACATTCTTCTAATCCTGAAACAGTCCATGCCGCAATCCAGTTACTCCTGGACCGATTTAGTCAGGTCTCTGGCTATAAGCTGAACTTAGCAAAACAGAAATTCTCACATTTCATTATACACCTCATCACATGTCGCCTCCTTTTTCCACATGCAATTGGGGTCTCACCAAATTAAAATACCTGGGAGTATATATCTCTCAAAGATATGAGGACTTCTTCAAAAACAACTATGATCCCTTCCATCACAACCGTCGACATGGGATCGTGGGTACACTGCCACTTTCGCTGGGCCGCAGGATAGAAGTAATAAGAATGATCACCCTTCCTCGGGCCCTACATCTATTCCGGAATATCCCTCTACACATCCCAAAGAAAACCTTCAGGGATTGGAATCGGTGCATCTCCAGGTTTGTCTGGATGGGCAGCAGACCCCGAGTCAGGATGAGGATCTTGACACTTCCTCAGGACGGGGGGCTCGCACTACCTGACTTACAGTTATACTATCAAGCGGCGATGATGACACATATAATGGCGAGGCAAAACGGGGTGGGTCAACCACACTGGCTGCAGATAGAACAAACTTTGGTACCGGACGGAGATTATTTTCAAAACATTTATAATACGGAGATGAGGATGGGAACCCCAGCCTCAGACGATCCATGGTTGATTGCACGTTGTAGGGTTTGGCAGCAAATTAAAAAAAAACAGAGGTTAGAACCCTTGTTAAGTCTGCTCTGCCCCATAGCGAATCTAGTGGACTTCCCTCCTAACAGGCTGGACCATGGATTCGGAACCTGGGAGAGATATGGGCTGAAGTACCTTCCCCAAATAATGACTCAAGGTAGGATGTGGCCCTTCAGTAAAGTGCGGAAACAGTTCAATATACCAAATAGGGATTTTTATCGGTACCTGCAGCTTCGGCACTATCTCCAGGGGCTTCCAGAAGTGGTCTCTCTTCCTGAGAGATACCCCTCGTTGTTAGAGGCCCAACTTCAATTGAATAAAGGTGGGATGGGAACAAGAAGATTACTTTCCCTTTACTACAGGGCCCAAAATATACAGGGAGAAGCATACACAGAAGGGATTAGAGCACAGTGGCAGAAGGAACTGGGAAACCCCTCACACAAGAGGACTGGCAGAGGGCCTGTGAGTCGCCTTCGAGTCACATGCTCCCATCAATGGCGAGAATATGCATGGAAGAACAATTAGATCTTTAAGACACCGTAATCACCAGGCACTATTCTCCGGAGGCCTCGGCTGAGTGCTGGAGACAGTGCGGGGAACTCAGGGCCACACACACGCATATTATGTGGTCGTGTGGAACTCTGGATCCATTTAGGGATCTCTTACAAGAGCACCTGAGGAAGATATTTGGTCCCCGACTCCACTTGACCAGGGAGATGTTTCTTTTCTTAGACACCCCACAGGAATTAAGGAACCCGAATAGCAGATACCTTTTACATCTACTGATAACTGCAGCCAAAAAAACTATCACCAGGCTGTGGTTGACGGATAAAAAACCCACAATACCAGATTGGTGGGACATAACCAAACAGATTTACCGGTTAGAACAAATCACACATAGCCTGAATGAGAGGAAGGAGAAGTTTGCTGAAAGGTGGTCCCGCTGGATGTTATACTATATGCCCATGGATGACTCTTTTGTACCATAAGAGGCTGTTATAGACAGGTAGGGAACAGAGCAGAAGTTGCTGGGACTGCTCTGTGGAGGCCGAGGCTGGCGGGCCGCTGAGTGGAAACAGCCCATAATAAGGGTCAGGCATGACTGACTTAATGGAATATCGCTTCAAAGAGGTTATGAGCACATTAATGGATAATTTAAGGGACGGTGCTGAGACATTTATGGGGAGATCCTACAGGAGGCCAGAGGGACAACTGGAAAAATAAGGCCTAGGAATAGAAGTTTTGTACTCTCTAGCTAACTGATGATTTGTATGAATTAGAACGTAGCATTTAATGTGACTATCATATATCAGATCCAATCAATTTTGTAAGTAAGCGAACCTGTCAATGTTGTACCTGTGGATATGTATGTACTTGTCTGTCAAAAAGTTAAAAAATCTGTGTTCCTTTTTTAATAAAAATGAGATTTACAAAAAAAAAGCCTTCCTATGGATGAGAGAGTGTGTTGGGCGTTCTAGAAGCTGAACTGGAAGGGGCTGAACTAAGGAAGGAAGTGGAGTCTACAAAGAAGGAGAGCACAAATTGTTCTTGAACCTTACCCAGTGCAGGACTAAGGTAGATTGGGCATTAGTTCCCAGGAGCAGAGGACCTACTGGTTTTAATGGCACCTTGGAGGAACAGACCTGCCGCTGTTCAATGTGTCAGTGGTGCGATCAGTCAGGGAGCCGGCTCTCGTGGCATCTCGGATACATGAACACAACAACAGATGGTTGGCCTCAATTCTCCTGGTGGGATACACCTATAGGTGTCCAGTAAGTGCTTCACAGGAGGGTTTCATGTCAAAAGGTGAAAAGTTAGAATGATAAAAAAAAAAAAATTGTTCATGGAATACAGTAGTTTAAAAATTTACACAGCACCAGGCTTCACCCTGACACTGAAACCTGCAAAACAGAGGTGAAGTAAGCAATAAGACATGACAGGGCATTGGTAGTGTTGTGACACCAAGGGGCATAGTAAGGCATAAGGCCACAGGCCAAGTGACTTCAATCCCTGAACATGCAGTTGTCACAGTACCACCAATGCCCTGGAGTGTCTTATTGTGCTTATAAAATGGGTTTATGAGGAACATTTTAAATATAAAACATAGAAACATAGAATTTGACAGCAGATAAGGACCGCTTGGCCCACCTAGTCTGCCCATTTCCCTACCTACAGGATAGACCGCAGATCCTAGTTAACAAACAGCCTATTTCTTCCTACCCCCCACAAGAATTGCCTTATGTCTGTCCCATGCATTCTTGAATTCTCCCACAGTTTTAGACCCCACAATCTCCTCAGGAAGGCTGTTCCATGCATCCACTACCCTCTCTGTGAAAAAATACTTCCTCACATTGCCCCGGAACCACCCCCATCTTTAAATTGTGTCCCCTTGTTCTTGCACGTCTCTTTTTCTGAAAGATGCTACCCTCTTGGACTTTGTTGATTCCACTGAGGTACTTAAAAGTTTCTATCATGTCCCCCCTCTCCTTCTTTCCTCAAGGGTATACATATTAAGCTCCTTTAGTCTCTCCTCGTATGGCTTCTCTTGCAAACCCTGCACCATTTTAGTTGCCCTCCTCTGACTGCTCTATCCTGTCTATGTCCTTGCGTGATGGGGTCTCCAGAACTGGACGCAGCACTCCAGATGGGGTCTCACCAACTGTCTGTACAGGGGATAACAACTTCCTGTTTTCTGCTGGTGATGCCTCTCCCTATGCATCCCAGTATACCCCCAGCCCTCCCTACTGCCTTCTCACATTGCTTGCTAACCTTAAGGTCATCTGATATGATTACCCCCAGGTCCCTTTCCTTTTTTGTTGTTGTTACTACCTCCTCCCCATTGTGTAATCTTCCCCTGGGTTCTTGTTTCCCAGGTGCATTATTTTGCACTTCTTTGCATTGAATCCTAGCTGCCATACTTCTGACCATTCCTCCAACCTTGCCAAGTCCCTTCTCATCCTTTCCACACCTCCTTGTGTATCAACCCTGTTGCAGATCTTTGTGTCATCTGCAAAGAGGCATACTTTTCCTTCCAGTCCCTCTGCAATGTCACTTATAAAGACATTAAAAAGGACTGGACTCAATACTGAACCTGCGGTACCCACTAGTAACCCTCTTTCTTCAGAGTGGACTCCATTTACAATTACCTTCTGTGTCCTGTTGTCCAGCCAATGTTTTACTTAGGCTACCACCCTGGGACCCACTCCCAGGCTGGTTAATTTGACTATTAATTTTTTGTGTGGGACTGTGTTAAATGCCTTGCTAAAGTCTAGGTAGGCCATGCCCACAGCCCCTCCCTGTCTGATTACTTGGTCATCCAGTCAAAGAAATCTATTAGATCTACTCTGACATGACCTTCCTGCTAGAACCCATGTGCTGCCTTGGGTCCTGTGCCCCATTGGCCTCTAGGTACTCAACAATTCTTTCCTTCAGAAGTGACTCCATCACTTTCCCTACCACAGAGGTCAAACTGACAGGTCTGTAGTTTCCTGCCTCTGTCTTGGTCCCACTTTTGTGAAGGGGAATCACATCCGCCTTCCTCCAGTCCTTGGGTACCACACCATCCTCCCATGATTTATTAAAAAGAGTAGTCAGTGGTTTCACTACTTCCCCCCTTAATTCTTTTAGAATTCTGGGGTGAATTCCATCAGGCCCCATTGCTTTGTCCACCTTCAGTTTTAGGAGTTCTTGCAGAACCCTTTCTTCTGTGAAAGGGCTGGGATCGACCTCCCTATCAAGAGTGTTCTGTTAATTGGATTAGGCACTTCCTCCTCTTTTGTGAATACTGAGCAGAAATATTCGTTCAGTATCCTGCTTTTTCACTGTCCCCTCTGCCCACTCACCATTCATTCTATTCAGCCTCACTATCCTCCCTTTGTTTTTCACGCTCTCTGATGTACCTATAAAAGGTTTTATCCCCTTCTCTAACAGAGTTGGCTATCTTTTCCTCAGTTTGGGCCTTTGCTATTCTGACTTCCCTCCTGCTTCTTCTGCCTTAACTGGTACAGCTCTCTGTCCTGCTCCTTCTGTGTTTCCTTATACTTCCTGAATGCTATCTTTTTCTCCGGACTTTCCCAGCCACCTCTTTTGAGAACCATAGTGGCTTTTTCTTTCCTTTGATTTGTTTATTTGCTTCACACAAAGGCTTGTTGCCTCTGTGATGGCAGTTTTGATGATTCCCCATTGTTGCTCCACCCTCCTTCTAGCCTGTTTGCTAGTGCTTTTCTGAGGCACTCTCCCATTTTGCAAAAGTCAGCCCTCCTGAAGTCCAGTACCTTCACTTTTGTATGGCTTGACTCTGTAGCTGAGTTTAACGTGAACCACACTGTTGGATGGTCACTTGTTCCCAGATGGCAACCCATTTCTAGATCTGAGATCTTCTCACTGCCCCCATTTGAGAGTACGAGGTCTAAGATTGCTCCCTCACAAGTGGGTTCCAAAACTAGCTATCTGAGGCCTGCCACCTGTAGGGCATCGAGAATGGCCCTGCTCTTGGATGTGGCTGCAGCAAATGTGCTCCAGTTAACATCTGGCATATTCAGGTCTCCCATCAACAGTATCTTCCTTTCTCTGCCATCCTAAAATGTCTTCTATCATATCCTTGTCCATTCCCTCCCCTGACATGGGGGTCTCGTACAACCCCTGTGCGGATTGTGGTGCCCTTTCCAGTCTCCAAGGTGACCCACAGTGCCTCCTCTCCTCCCTGTTTACTGTTTTGTTCAGTTGCTTTTATCCCTTCCTTTACATAGAGAGCTACCCTTCCCCCTCTTCTCCCCTGCCTGTCCCTCCTGTAGGTTATGTACCCTGGTATGTTGACATCCCAGTCATGGTTCTGTGTGTACCATGTTTCTGTGACTGCTATGATATCCAGGCATCCCTCTTCCATCAAGGCCACCAGCTTAGGGAGCTTGTTGTCCAGACTATGGACATTTAGAAGAAAAATATTGACCCATTGGTGGTACTATTACCATGCATGGGTCCTGGCTAATCAGGATGCTGGGATTTACCTAACCATTTTAGAAGACACAAACACCGCTCCATATAATCATGTGTTGTGAGGAATACGGAAGTACTGCATACTGTGCAATTTATTGGGGCCCATTAAAACAGGCCGTCTAGCTTCTTTTGGGGGAACAATATATGCATTATGGAGGGGAAAGTCTATAGTACATATATTTATTCCCCATTAGTTGCCACAGAAGAGATAGACAGTTTGTGTTTTTAACCAACATTCTGTTTTTTAAATTATTCTAGACCCACCCACCTCCCGCAGTCCTTACCTGCACCAGAGAAGATCATGCCAACACCCCAAAGGACCCTCTCTCCGCTTGTTTAGTCCGTCCAACCCAAAATATGGCCTCACACACTGAACTCCTCTGACTGTTTCCCCCTCCCCCACACAAAGCACTGTTTCTGTTTTTTGTACAGAACAGCTCTGCACCCAGGAAAGGGGCTGCTCCCCAGAGTCTGTACAAGACGGGCAACGACAGTTTTCCTACTAATGTAAAAATAAGGCAGGATCCATGAAGAACAATCCAAGTCATATTTTATTTGAATACAGCATTTCGTAAATGTTTACCTCAAAGCATTTCAAATCCCTACAAGACAAATACAGAGGCTGCACACTGTTCCTAACTTGGGCCTCATTCAATAAATAGCAAGGCTTCCATTCATGATGCTGGTGACCCAGGTTCACGTCCCAAGCCTGGATCGTCAGGGGGCCTGTGGGGAAGGAGGATTGAGCATCCAAGAGGATGTTGTCCTCCTCTGGGGAGGGTGGTGAGCATCCCACTGCACTACTGCCACCTGGGAGACCACAGTGTTGTGCAGTCTTGAGAGACTGGGATGTGCCCTGGGAGGGGAGTGCACATGTACTGGTGCATCAGGCATGCTGGCACCTGATGACACATGACAGACTTTCAGTAGGTGGGATAAAAAAGGGGAGAGTCCAGCCACCAATTCAGCAGGTGATGCTCTGTTTTCCCCCCCCCACACACATCTGCATGGGCTCCTACCTCCAGCCCTCTGGGGATGGCCTCAGGGGGACTCCAAGGTGACTGGATTCCATGAGGGAAGCTGCCAAGCAGCTGATATCAGGACCTCACCCTGGGGGGCAAACATAGTAATGCAGTGGTGTGTCATGGGTGCCTGGCAGTCCCAGGGGAGATGAGGGAAGGAGAAGCTCCGAGGATGAGTAGGTGGCACTGCTGGTAGTCAAAGGAGTTCATGGTTGGTGGGCCATGTGGAGATAACAAAGCTAAAAACAAAATATAGTACAAGGCTGGTCCCATGGTGCTAAATGATAGGGGACCACTCCAGCATGCTTTTGTCCTAAGTTCACACTCTGAGCATGAGACTTCCAGAGCAGAGGCTGGCAGGGAAGGTTTCAGAGCCTGAGAGGTAGGGATGGACCTGAAGATGGCTTGGTGGTGATATCCTTGGCAGCGTGAGTACTGCCAAACATGCACCCCCCCCCCAATGCTGCTGAGTGCATGATCTAATTAGGAACTGGATGGACATCTAGAACAGGGGGAAATTATCTCCTGCAAATCGGGATGAAGGCCCCCAGGGTCCCTTCGACATCAACCACTTGGCCTTTGTCTCAAGATTGAAGATACCCTGGTGGCAGATATGCCGGACGTTATGAGACTACTGAAGATCTGAGGGAGCCTGGCGATGGTTCACAGTAGCAGATGTTGAGCCCGATGGGCAGTGGGGACCTCCCTAGAGAAGGCTTGAAGGAGTGGACTGGTGAAGCCACAGAAGGACATAGTAATTTAAAGTTGGAAGGGACCATCATGTCCCCCCCCACTTCATAAACAGGGAAGAAAGATCCTTTTCCTCATCAACTACAGCAAGAGGAACCACACACACTGTGTAGTTCTTCCCATTGTTTTCCCTCCCTAAGTGTAGTACCTTGTATTTGGCTACACTGAATCTGAGGCTCCAGTCCATCCAGTCTGCCCATATTCCATATAATCCCTGGAACCTTACCTGGAGCCTATTTTTCCTCCAGGGTACTAACCCTCCCTGTCCTATCCCCATTCTTCTCTCTGATCTTGTCACCCCAAGTAACCACTATTCCCTTCATTCTAGCCCATGCCTGCTTGAATCCCCTGACTGTGTTTGCACCCACCACCTCGACCGACAGACTGTTCCAAGGTTCCACCACCCTTTCCATAAAGAAGTACTTCCTAACGTCCTTCCTGAATATCCCTCCTGTTGATTTCCACTCATGACCACGTGACCTCGAGTCGGTATTCAGGGTAAATAGCTCCCCACAGTTTACCTTGTTAATTCCGTTAAGGAACTTGAAGGTCTATATCATATCTCCCCTCTCCCTTCTGTTCTCCAGTGAGTACATATTTAGTGCTTTGAGATGCTTCTCATAGGATCTGCCCTGCTGGCTCTGAATCGTTTTTGTTACTCTGTGCTGCACTGTTTCCAACCTATCCCTGTCCTTTCTGAGGTGAGGACTCCAGAACTGGATGCAGTACTCCAGATGAAGCCTCACCAGGTATCTGTAGAGGGGAAGTATTACCTGTTTTCTTCTGCTATCGATACCCCTCCCAATACATCCCACCATCCTGTTAGCCTTGATATAGGCCTTGTTGCACTGGCTTGCTTGTTTAAGGGAGCTACTGATGATCAGCCAGTCATCCAGCTTGTCCAGGTCTTTCCTGATGTTTATCCCCATCTTCATGGCAGTCCACCTCCCTGGCCAGCTTAGTGTCACATGCGGACTTAAGCCGCCTGCTGGAGACTCCGGTTTCCACATCGTTGATGAAGATGTTGAAGAGCAGTGACCCATGCACTAATCTCTGAGGGATGCTGCTTAGTACTCCTCTCCACTCAGACCAGCAGCCATCCACCACTACCCTCATCTTCTTTCCACAAAACCAGTTAGCAATCTACCTTGTGTCTGTCTCATGTATATCGCACTGGTTTACTTTGCCCAGCAGCTTGTCATGTGGCACAGTATCAAAGCCTTGCTTAAGTCCAGATGGGCCACGTCCATGGCCCTGACCCTCTCCACATACATGGTCACCCCTGTGAAGAAGGTGGTCAGGTTGGTTTGGACTGATCTACCCCTCATAAAGCCATGCTGGGGGGGGGGTTAAGAACCCTGGCCTCAACAAAGTGTTCCATAATTCTGTCTGTGATAATGGCCTCCAGGACCTTGCCCAGCACTAATGGCAGGGTGACCTCCCTGTAGTTGCCCAGGTCTTGACCTTGTCCCATTCTTCTTTTTTTGTCACCTTCCCACGACTGCCACAGTCCCACTCCTTCAGGTTGTCATACTGGACCCTCATCTGTCCACCCAGACAGCTTCAGCTCCGCCGCAGATCGCCTATCAGACCCCGCTCAGGTCTGACCCATCAGGCTCACCCGATGTGTCTGACTGATACCCACTGGAAGCTGATCTGGGGACGTTGGTCAGGAGGGAGAGGAACAGCTCTGTGCTACATGGCCTGGGACGGCATGAGGAAAGCCTACCAGACAGCACGTCATCTGGGGCTGTGGTAGCCATTTTTCCTGTTTTCTGGAGCCACACCTGCCTCCCACAGCAGCGTCCTGGGGCGGGGGTGTTCAGCATGTGGTCACCCACACCAAGAACACCTCCACAGTTCCACCACCAGAAGCCACCACTGAAGGGGTGTACACCAACCGACCCACACTGAGAGGGAAGCATCCAGAGGACACTCTGAACTCCCTCCCTGCCAGCCTCCGCTCCTGGCATACAGGATTGGGGTGCAATCCTGGGTTACCAGCATGCCAGAGCAATGCCTCATTGCTCAGTGCCACAGACTTGTTCCCTTTTTGAAGACAACAACCACACTGGCCATGGTCTAGCCTCCTGGAACCTGTATGGACAGGATTCTGAAAGAGTACTGCAGGGTGCCACCAATTGTTTCTTTAGCTCCCCTATGTTCCTGGGATGTCCGCCATCCGCTAGATGGGACTTACCCAACTTGCTCTTTCCCTGGTAGTCAGCTACCAGGGCAGGCATGATGTTCAGTGGCTGCATTGTGGCCAACCCTAAAGTTATGGGTGCTCCCAGTGAGCCCCTCCCCCATCAGGGACCCTAAAGTGAACACTGAAGCGATGTACCAATTAAGGATCTCAGCCATCACCTCTGGCTCTCTCACAGTTTCTCCTCAGAAGTGCTTTTTGTTTATTTTATTAAAAATATTTCACCAGAAAAATCTGACTGGCATGAACTATGTTGTTTACAGCAGTGTGCTGGGTGGATCAGTTGTTGTGGTTACAGACTACGGAGTTGTAGAGCAGGAGCTCAAGGAACATAACCTGCTTCCTTCTTGAAGTCTTATGTTCCTGTACCAGTGAGACAGGGAATCCGGCAATAGTGTGGATCCTATAGCAGGCAGGGCACCTATCATATTTTATGAGTCTGGATCATTTTACATTTTTTGTTTATTAGAAGCAACCAGACTAAGCAGGTATATCTGCAAAGAAGTAAATAGCTCACAATTACTGTATGGCAGGTTGAATTAGCATCTGTTTTATTTAGCGGGAGTCAACCTTCTACACATATTCACGTCTGACAGAATTAGCGCGGACAGCTTACTCTTCAGCACAGTACTATTAAAAATCAGCTGTCCATTATTTGTTACTATCCGTTTATTTTCAATGATTGTCAGCAATAGCGAATATAGCGAAAATAGACAGTGAAGATAACCTTCTATACAGTAAGTTGAGTGTGATAAAACCCAATTTTATTTGGAAAAAAACAACAAAAGCTACAGCAGAAGCAACCGTTACCCAGCCTGACATTTTGGCACAAATACCTTGCGCTTTTTCAAAGGCTATTGTCAGCTTCTCTCTGAATATTGTTTTAATGCGCACTGTTAATTGTATTTATTATGTGTTATATACACTTTTAATATAGAACACAGAAACATAGAAATTTGATGGCAGATAAGGACCGCTTGGACCACCTAGTCTGCCTATGTTCCCTACCTACAGTCACACCGTAGACTCTACTTAATCTCCAGCTTTTCTGCCCCTTTCCTTGCTTCTAAGATTCCCTTATGCCTACCCAATGTCTTCTTAAATCCCATTACAGGTTTTGCTCCCACCACCTCCTCAGGGAGGCTGTTCCAGGCATCCACCGCCCTTTCTGTGAAGAAGTGTTTCCTTACATTTTCCCTGATTCTACCCCCCCACCCCAGCTTCATCGCATGACCTCTTGTTCTTGTGCATCCTTTTCTCTGAAAAGGCTTCCCTCTTGAACCTTATTTATACCCTTGAAGTATTTGAAAGTCTCTATCATATCCCCCCTCTCCCTCCTTTCCTCCAGTCTGTACATATTGAGGTCCTTCAGTCTCTTCTCATAGGGCTTTTGATGCAGATCCTGCACCATTTTAGTTGCCCTCCTCTGGACTGCCTCAACACTGTCTATGTCCTTTTGGAGACAAGGACTCCAAAACATGGAAACATAGAAATTGTCAGCACATGAGGACCACCAGGCCCATCCAGTCTGCCCAAAAGCTCTACACTAGTTTGTGGCCTCTGACCCTACCTGGTCAATGGCTTTTCACCCCTCCTACCCACCTCTAAGGTACCCTTATGCCTGTCCCATGCAGGCTTAAAACCCTCCACTGTGTTCGCCCCACCACCTCCTGTGGCAGTCTATTCCACATGTCCACCACCCTCTCTGTGAAGAAAAACTTCCTCACATTTCCCCTCAGCCTGCCACTTTCCAATTTCATATCATGCCCCCTCATTCTTGTACATCTCTTATATTGGAAGATGTCCCCCCTACACCTTGTTAATGCCCTTAAGGTACTTGAATGTTTCTATCATGTCCCCCCAACCCTCCTCTCCTCCAGCAAGTACATATTGAGGTCCTTTAGTCTCTCCTCATATGCTTTCTGGTGCAAGCCCTGTACCATCTTAGTCGCCCTTCTCTGGACCACCTCCACCCTGTCAATGTTCTTATGAAGATGCAGCCTCCAGAACTGTACACAGTACTCTGGGTGAGGCCTCACTAGTGTTTTGTAAAATGGCATCACCACCTCCCGCCTTCTGTTAGCGATACCTCTGCCTATGCACCCCAGCATGCTACTGGCCCTTCCTGCAGCCTTTGTACTCTGCGTAGACACCTTTAGGTCATCAGAAATGATAACTGCCAGGTCCCTTTCTTCCTTGGTGACAGTCAACAACAGCCCCCCATCCCGTAGGTCTCCCCAGGGTTTACTCTTCTCAGGTGCATTATTTTGCGCTTCTTGGAATTGAACCTTAGTTGCCACACTTCAGACCATTTTTCAAGCTTCTCCAGGTCCCTCCTCATTCTCTCCACCCTGTCTGGAGTATCCACGCTGTTGCAGATTTTGGTGTCATCTGCAGACCAGCTGACCTTTCCCTCCGGTCCTACTGCAATGTCACTAAGGAAGATATTAAACAGGACTGACCCAAGGACTGATCCCTGTGGTACCCCGCTGGTCACCCCCCTCTCCCCTGATTGGATCCCATTTACCACCACCCTCTGCTTCCTGTCCATTAGCCAGTTCATAACCCAGTTTACCACCTTGTGCCTTATGCCCAGACTACTCATTTTGTTGACCAACCTTTTATGTAGGACGGTGTTGAAGGCTTTGCTGAAATCGAGGTAGGCAACATCTATGGCCCCCCTCAAAAAAATCTCAGATTCATCTGACACGACCTTCCTGCTGTGAATCCATGTTGCCTTAGATCCTGGGGACTGCTGGATTCCAAGTGTGCCACTATTCTTTCTTTCAGCAGTGCCTCCATGATCTTACCCACTACTGAGGTGAGGCTGACCAGCCTATAAGTTCCCTGCCTCATCTCTACTGCCACTTTTGTGTAGAGGGACTACATGTGCCCTCTTCCAGTCCTCTGGAACCACTCCTGTGTTGAGTGACTCCATGAACAGTGCCACCAGAGGCACCGCTAGCTGTCTTCACAGCTCTCTTAATATCCTCGGGTGTACGCCATCTGGCCCCCTTGCTTTGTTCACCTGCAGTTTTGTGTGCTCCTCCAGGACTCCTCTCTCCACTGTGAATGGACTTGTGTTTACCCCCCCCCCCCCCGTGTCTGTTACCCAGCTGTGGTCCCTGACTCTCCACCTCTTTAGTGAATACTGAACAGAAGTATTTGTTCAGTATTTCTGCCTTTTCCATATCTCCCTCCATACACTCCCCTGTATCCCCTTTGAGCCTTACAATCCCCACCCACCCCCAGTCTTCCTTTTTTCGCTAATGTACCTATAGAATGCCTTGTCCCCTTTCTTCACTGTCTGTGCTAATCTTTCTTCAGTCTGCACCTTTGCTCTCCTAAAAGCTTTCCCTGCTTCCCTTAGATCCCTTAGGTACACCTCCCTGTCTTCCTCCCTTTGAGTCGACTTATATTTCCTGAAACCTGCCCTTTTGGCCCTTACCTTGTCTGCCACCTCTTGAGAACCACAGTGGTTTCCTTCTTCTCTTGCCCTTATTTACCAACCTGATGCATTGGCTCGTCACTCACCTCAGCTAAGGCAGACACTGTTTGGCCAGTCAGCCAGTGGTGCTAAGGCAGACACTGATTGGCTTAGTCAGCCAGTGGTAAAGTGCAGGGAGTGACAGATCCAGGTCCAGGGGAAAAGGTTTATCTTTAGGCAGCAGGAGCAGCAGTGGACACACACGCAGAGGAGCAGCTCCAGGCAGAGTTAGAGATTCAAAGTCAGTGGGCAGATTGAGTCCTTACCGAGGCTGCAGTGCTGAACATAGGGAACCGTCATCAGGAAAGGTCTGTCAAGGAGACATGGTCACAGACAGTGATACTAAAGTTAAAAAAAAGTTACATGGGACTAGGCGGTGGGAAGGGTAAAGTCTTTTCACCTTCATCAGTGACATTGCAGATGGACTGGAGGGTAAGGTTTGTCTATTTGCAAATGACACCAAGACCTGCAACAGAGTAGATGATCCAGATGGAGTGGGCAGAATGAGAAGAGATCTGGATAAACTGGCAAAATGGTCTGAAAGGTGGCAACTGGGGTTTAACGCAAAGAAGTGCAAGATCATGCACAGAGGGAAGAGAAACCCTGAAGCCACCTATACTTTGGGAGGGGAGCTGCTGACAATCACAAGGGGAGAAAGAGACTTGGGCATCATCATCACAGATGGCCTGAAATCATCCAAGCAGACCACTAAAGCAGTAGGTAAGGCTAGGGGGATGTTGGGGTGTACTAGTAGGGGTATCACAAGTTGTAAGAGGGAGGTATTAATCCCTCTTTACAAGACACTGGTTAGGCCCCATCTGGAGTACTGCCTGCAGTACTGAAGGCCATACCTTCACAAAGACATTAACAAAATGGAGGCAGTCCAGAGAAGGGCAACCAAAATGGTACAGGGACTGCATCAGTAAACATATGAGGACAGATTAATGGAGCTCAATATGTATACCTTAGAGCAAAGGAGGGAAAGCGGTAATATGATCGAAACATTCAAACATCTTAAGGGCATTAGCAAGGTGAAAGAATCTAACATGGTTCAATATAAGAAAAACAGCAGGACAAGAGGACACAGCATGAGATTAGAGGGAGGCCGATTAAGGGGTAATGTGAAAAAGTTCTTTTTCACAGAAAGGGTGGTGGATGCATGAAACGGCCTACCTCAGGAAGTGGTGAATATGAATACAGTGCAGGGCTTCAAACAGGCATGGGACAGGCATAAGGGAGCAATACAGATGAGTATGAATAGATAGGCCATTGACAGAGTAAAGGCCTATGGCACATTCATAAGGTAGAAAAAAATGGGCAGACTGGATGGACCTTGCGGTCCTTATCTGCCGTCAACTTCTATGTTTCTATCCTGTGGTGTTCTCCAGCAGGGGTATGTATTATTTTAATGTAGTACCGTATGACGGAGTTCTAACCACTGAAGAACCAGAATTGAGCAATACCCATTTTATAAATGGATCCAATTTAGACTTTACTCTGGTTTGGACACTGGGGACTGTTGTGTTGCTAATCTCCTTTAATTGCAGCCCTGTCACCACCCCGAGAGCAGTTGAGTACCTCGGAGGCCATCTCATTCCCAGAAGGTCAAGTAAGTGGCAGTTTGTTTGTACGCTCCCCTCCCCAGAGATTTCCACTGGTATACCCCTAGACACAGGGAGGGGGCTACACATTTTTCAGGAGGAAAAACAAATCAGTGGAAAGGTCTATCAATTGCAGCTTCTATTCCAGCTGCATCTGCATGCTTTAGTTCTTCTAGTTTTGATAATTTTGTCACTGGAATACAATCTTCTTACAGCTTTACATCTATAGTCTCTTTCTTTACTGTGCTTTTATTTGCAAACCTATCTGAGAGGATCATTTCAACTGTCCAAACTTTTTCAGGAAACCCCGATTTTCATGGTTCGGTCCCGATTGTCCCGACTCAGTGCCGGAAAGTCCCAACTCAGTGGTGGCTGCCACCCGCCATTAAGCACTTGGAGTAGTCAGCATGCTTCTTTTTGTTTCTTATTATTTTTCCTCTCCAAGTTTCTTGTTTGCAGGAGAGACGCAAGCGTGTGACTGACATCATGAGCGCACCTCAGCCAATCGGGTGCACTCACTTTCAGCTTGGTCCATCTCAATGTTTCTCATCTCCTCCCTCCACAGTCTACTAGTATTCTGGTCCCCCTCAGGTTCACAGGATGGAGAAAAATGTAACTTTGTATAGTCAGTTTTTAAGTTTGGGAGAATTCTGGAAGACCTATGTAATGGATGAAATCACGAGCAGCGTTGTCAGTATGATACGTTCGTCCTATTTTTGTTGCTCCATTTTTATATGACACGCCAACATGCTGGTAAGGAACGGAATGGAAAGATATTAGCGAATATGCCTGATAGGGTGGTGCTGGATAATATCCCACCGGTGGTTGGCGCCCAACACCCAGAAGGGATGTTATCCCAGCATAACACCCACCCTGGAGGGTACTATTCCTATTATACAATGGCTTATTGTTTTATACAGAAAAATAATTTAAAGAATTTTTTTAGTGTTTACAAATATTTTTTAAAGAGAAGATGCAAACAATCATCAATCTCAATCCCATCATCAGTAGGGCTGTTATGCCAGGATAACATCCCTGCTGTGATGGCCAACTGACCAATCAGAAGCCAGGATTCTTTCTTGCCATTGTATAATAACAGATACATATGCAGTGTTAAAAAGTGCACACTTTTTTGTTTGATGTTCCTCATCCATGTGTCTGAAACTCTTGGCTAGTGCTCATTGTTCCATGGGCTTCTTATTTGCAGCATATTTCTGGCAGGAATATTTGTGTTCATCACTCCAATGATGCACATTGACTATTTTTTTTTACAGTGGCAGTTCCTGATACAAAATTGGATGACTTTTCACAAACCTGGTGCTCTAAGGAAGCATCATCAATCTGCGGGGCAAACATCAGCAGATCCAATACGAAAGGGGGTTAGAGATTCATTATCAAAAGTATCATTGTTGGACTCAGAGTCCCTCTGGTTATTATTAACAGCATTATGTTCAGTACTTTTGCTGCCTCAAGTGTTCCTGACACCGGTGGTCTGCCACTGCCAGTGCTTGCTGCTGTGCCTGCTACTTACGTCTTTGCCTTTTTTTTTGCTGCAGCTGCACATGAAGAGGTGAAGGAGGTCATCCTAGATGTAAATGCATTGGTGTCTAAATTCTGATAATTGCCATTTGTGTTATACTGGGTTTGTGACAGCTGCTGTTCCTGTGGAACACTAGTGGGTGTGTTCCTTTTGAAGAAGCCAAGACCAAATAACTTTTTTTTTTTTTTTGGTCCATCGTGTTGTTCAGCATTTTCATTCACTTTAGCATGTCTTTTCAGAGGCAGGATAAAAAAAAATCAGATGGGTGGAGTTGGATGGCTGTTGAATCAGATGTCAGTCACACCTGCCTGAGCCTCGTCTGTCTCTAGTTTCTTAGTCTGTCTTGTCTCAAGTGTCACTACACGTGTGCAGAGTGGGTCAAGTGTGGCTCTCACAACAGAGTCAGATTTCCACTCAGAATCTGGAAATGGAGCATTGAGAACAATGGATCAGGCAGAGTATACAATGGGGAGAGTCCATTTTAAAGGAACACTGTCAACCTTTTTTGCGTCATATTATTTCTAGTTGAAAACCCAAATGTTATGATTGCTTACCTTCTCTAAAACATGATAACATTGCTGGTTGTTTTATCTGCTTCCTTTCTTAGAAGAACTGAGATGCATGCTAGTGGTGTATTATTACCCAGCCTTGTTTTATTTCAAATCCTTAATCTGCTCTTATTGTACACTTCCCGAACGTTAGGGACACCCCCAAACAGTGCAGCCACTCATGATGCAATAGTCTCCTCTGCTCCCACTGCATCATGAGCATCTAAACTGTGTTGGGTATATTCCCAAGTCCAGGAAAGATGCAGTGGGAGTTGATCAAGGACTGTAAACAAACATGTTTTTGTGTAGTAACACCAGTATAATGTGGGGAATCTGTTTTATACTTTTAGAAAGAAAAGAGGAACCTGAATCAAACTACCAGCTACATCAGCAATCTCAACAGAATGAGATAGATCATAAAATGTGTGTTTTTTTTAACTACGGGCAATTTAAGGCCTACGGGAGATGACAATGTCCCGTTAAATTAAAACAAAGTAAAACAGTAATAAAAACATTATAACTAGTGTGGTATATATAAAATACATAATGAGCTGCAGTGGAACAACACGTTTATCTCCACACATTTATTTATTTATTTTATGTTATTTTGGTAACCGGGAAAGGCACATTGAGCCGAGGCTCGTTTCCAGGTGTGATATAGGGGAGGAGGGATAGGGGAGTACAATATAAAAGTATGTCACTTTACAACATAGAATTCACTTGAAAAAATACATTAGTAAATAAGGTACAGTAAAGGAAAACCTATAAGCAGGGAATTATGGTACAATAGCATAGTTGAATCAAATAAGAAAAAGTACGGAAAATTAATATATAGGACATGAGCAGAGCAAAGTGCAGTTGGGAGAGCAAGTGGCACATTGGTTCTTTCTTGCAATAGATGCGTTCATTAACTTATGCGGGGGGAGTCAGTGAAGGAGCCATGTTAAAGTGGGATAGGTGCTAAATGGGGCCGGGTGGTGAAGTAACGACACAAATTGGGGGGAGGGGAAATTAAGGGGGAGTTTTAGTGGCTACTGGAAGAGGATATGGCAGGAGCAGGGTGGGGGGTTAGATTGGAAAAGTGCTTGCTTCAAACACAACTGGGAGGCGATAACTTAAGGGAATTAGGGAGAGAGTTCCAGAGAGAGGGAAGGCAGTACACATGAGCCGTAAGACCTTCATCACTAACGCGTGGCTTTGCCACTCATGAATTATGAGTCTTACCACTCACTAGTGGAGATACTATAAATGTATAGTGTATGAGAGAGGGTTATTATTCACCAAAATCAATCATTTCCCAGTGTTGTCGTACCATCGTTCTGACGTCAAGATGTTGTTGTACTTTCTTGAGTACATCACATCAATGGTACAACAACATGGAACACCAGTGTACGCGTCGCTGCTGCCAACTCCATCACAGCAACGCTGATGAAACACGCCAAAGCCCTGCTTGTGGGCGCAGTATCAGGAGAACCGTGGCAACAAAGACAGGCATAGACACCGCAGACTTCTCGATACAACAGTAGGCACTTTATGATTTATTTTTTAAAAAGAAATGGTTGAGTCTGTGAGAGCAGACGACCGGGGACTGAGGTGGAGCTTGTTCCAGGCAAGGGGGCAAAGTCTGAAACAGCGGCACAATGCTCAAGAAGAGCTCTGTTATTGTTTAATTGTTGCCCATGCACTATAAAAGACAATGGATGGGCAACAGTGAACAACGCTGAGTTCACTTCTCGAGGTTTCATAAAAGTGGTAAACCTCTCAAGCTTCGCCCTCGGGGTTTACTAGGTTGTCTTGCCAACCTCTTGAAGTGAACACAGTGTTATTGTTCTGTTGCCCATCCATTATCCTCTATGTTATTCCACTGCAACCTATTATGTATTCCATATTTATGTGCAGCCTCCACCCATCCATCCACATCCTGGTCTGGCCACAATCAAGACACACTGTACCTTTTACTAGGTTACCTGCTGGCACTGCATGCCTCTATAGTTTTAATTTCTTATTGCCCTTGCCTGTTAAGTTGCCCACCTACCTGTCAGTCAGTGCCTTTGTTACCTCTGGAACACCTGCTATTCTCCAGAAGCTGACCATGCCTCTGAGGAAGACTCGTGAGGAGTCGAAGCGCCGGGTGGTCAGGAAGGAATACCTGCTGTTAGTCCTTCCATTTACTACACAGCATTAAATTTTTACTTTGAAACAGCTACTAGCTTGTTGTTTGGAATTTATTGAGGAGGACTTGAGTGACACCGAAACCAAGGTTTTGTTTATTCTCTAGAAATGTCACATTGTAGGCGGCGCCAACCATGACAGCAGCTGCAGCATTAAGTAAGCATTAGTTATACTTGATTCTGATACTCTTTAAGTCTAGCTGTGTCATTTTTCTTTTAATTGAAAGGAAAGTACTTAACTGTCCTTTTTATCCTTTTCCTTTAGGCTGTCTGGGTCCTCGGTTGATGCTGCACATGCCGTCTGTGTCGCAGCCATCTTCCCCTTTCACTAGGCTGGCCTGTACCTCTGAATTGTTGCTACGTCACTCACTGCTACTACTTTCAATTGGATGCCGCTTGTCTGTTTCTTTCCTTGGCTCTTTGCCACCTGCTGTCCACCAAAATGACAATGTCATCCTTCCCCAACAATTTCACTCGACGCAACTTTGATCACAATTTTATTTTTCATTTTTATTGCATTTTGTTGACCGGATAAACCCACTGGGTCTCAGAGAGTCCCTTTTTCAAGGGCAACCCGGAGTTAATTACATAAATTGTTCAAACATGAATACAGTTACAGAGAAGGTGCTGTACTTCTGTTTATTTGTATTTATTTGTTTTTTTGTTGATTTTACTGTTGTTTGTGCATATGTCTCTCCTCAGCTTGCGACCATCCACAGCCATGAAGACCTTATTGAAGATATTGAAGAGGACTGACCCCAGGACTGATCCCTGAGGTACCCCACTTGTGACTTGCAGCGGTTCTGACTGTATACCGTTTACCACCACTCTCTGTTTTCTGCCCGCCAACCAGTTTGCCACCCAGTTGACCAACTTCTGACCCACCCCAAGCCTACCCAGCTTATTAATCAATCTTCTATGTGGAACAGTATCAAACGCTTTGCTGAAGTCAAGGTAGGTGACATCAACTTCATCCCCTTGGTCCACCACTGTGGTTACCCAGTCAAAGAAATCTATGAGATTAGTTTGACAGGACCTTCCTGTTGTAAACCCATGCTGTCTTGGATCCTGTGCTCCTATGGATTCCAGGTGTTGCATTACCCTTTCCTTAAGGAGTGCCTCCATAATCTTGCCCACTATTGAGGTAAGACTGACTGGTCTGTAGTTCCCTGCCTCCTCCCTGCTACCACTCTTGTGGAGCGGGATCACATGAGCCCTTCTCCACTCTTTTGGTACCTCTCCTGTGCTCAGAGACTCACTAAACAGTTCTGCTAATAGCTCTAGTTCCACCCTTAGCTTGTTTAGTACCCTGGGATGTATGCCATTTAGTCCCATTGCCTTGTCCACCCTGAGTTTAGCGAGCTCTTGTAGGACCCTTTCTTTTGTGAAGGAACTTGTGCACACCTCCCTCCCCTCTGTGTCCATGGTGCTGAGCTGTGGCCTGCCCTACCTTCTCCTCAGTAAATACTGTGCAGAAGTATCTATTTAGGATAGATGCTTTTCCTTGGTCCTCCTCCACACACTCCCCCTTATCCCCTTTGATCTTAGCAATACCCACTCTGGACTTTCTCCTTTCACTAATGTATCTACAGAAAGTATTGTCCCCTTCTTTTACTGTTCATGCTAGTGTTTCCTCAGTTTGGGCCTTTGCCTGCCTTACTGCCTTCCCTGCTTCCCTTAGGGAAGTTTGGTATGCCTCTCTATCTTTGTCCTGCTGCGTTCCCTTATATTTCCTGAAGGCCAGCCTTTTGGCTCTGACCTTTTCTGCTACTGTTTTTGAGAACCAAAGTGGTTTCCTCCTTCTTTTGCTCTTGCTTTTCTCCCTAACACAATGGGATGTTGCTTCAAGTATTGCTTCCTTAATGCTTGTCCACTTTGTCTGTACCCCCTCGTCTGTATTTCTTCTTGCCAGGGCTAGCTTAACTCTGTTGGCCACCTTATCAAAGTCAGCTCCTCTGAAGTCCCATATTTTTGCATTGGAATGGGATGATTTAGTTCTAGCGGCCAAATTTAACCATACCATGTGATGGTCACTGGCCCCCAGGTGACCGTCTACCAGGAGTTCTGTGATCCTTTCCCTGTTAGTCATTACTAGAGCTAAGATAGCCCTGTCTCTTGTGGGTTGTTGTACCAGTTGTTTGAGGCCCTCCCCCAGCAGGGAATCCACTATGTGTCTAGTTCTGGTGGATGTTCCTGCTGGTATTGGCCAATCTGTATCTGGCATGTTGAAGTCTCCCATTATCAGAACCTCCCCTTTAGCTGTCATGTTTTGTATATCTTCTAACAGTAATGTGTCTGTGTCCTCTCCCTGGTCTGGAGGCCTGTAGACAACCCAGTTCGTATGGCTGTTCCATTTCCTGTTTCTTGGGTGACCCACAGTTCTTCTAGCTCCTTATGTGTATTCTGAATTTCTGTAGCTTTAATATTTTTCTTGACATAAAGGGCTACTCCCCCACCCCTTTTTTTGCACCTCTGTCTCTTTTGAACAGTACATAGCTGGGTACTGAAGTCTCCCAAGTGTGATTACTGGTGAATCATGTCTCGCTAATGGTTACTATGTCCAGTTTAGCCTCTGTCATTGTTACCTGCAGGTCTGGGATCTTGTTTCCCAGACTGTGGGCATTTGTGTACATGATTTTCCATTGGCCAGATTTCGGTGCGTTAGTTGCTGGGCGAGGTCCGGCGTTTCCTGCAAGTCAGTAGGGGAGCCAGACCTTTTTCCTTACCTGGTGATGCAAATGAAACAAACATGCTGAACTCCTGTTTGATCACTAGCTGAGGGGAAGGGGTGTTCTTCCCATTTGATGTATCAGGTGCTGCACCCCTCTCCCCATTGGCTAGTTTAAATATTCTGCAAAGACTTCAAACTTCTGCCCCAATGTACTGACTCCCTCCTTAGTCAGATGCAGTTCATCAAATTTAGAGAACTTTCACTCGCAAAACTGTTGCCAGTTACCTACAAATTTGTGTCCTTTTTCCTGGCACCAGCCCTTGAGTCACATGTTTAGCTCCCCTATCTCCCCTTCTCTGACCTTCCATCCACCTGCCCCCCCTCTCCCACACTGGCTGGATCTCAGAGAAAGAGATGCCAGATGAAATGGATGACAGTTTGTCTCCCATCCTGATTAGGTGTTCCTTGGTCTCCACAACTGACCGGCTGGAGAGATCGTTAGTCCCTATGTGTACCAGGACATCAATGTTTTCTCCTGCTTCCTGTATGATTTTAGCAATGCAGTCAGTGCCTCTCCACGCTGATGTACCTGGGAAACATCTGACCATTACCCCCGGCTGGTGGTAGGTATCAACTCCCCGAATCATGGAGTCTCCTATGATCAGACATGTTTTGAATTTACTTTTTGCTTTTTTTTTTTGTTTTGGTCCCTATTTTGGGTGAGTTTTGTTGTGCTAGCTTCTGTGCTGCAGTGTCCTGCTCTGCAGTGTCCTCTGCCCCTTTGTTTGATTTTGGAGATAGAGGCAGATACCTGTTTGTAGTTTTTATATGGTTTGTGGGGGTGTTACGTTGGAGAGCATTGAGTGATGAGGCACCCAATTTGCCCCTCCTAACCACCTGCCAACCTCCCGGACCAATTACCCTCTGCAGTCGAGGTGCTTCAGTTGGATGTTGGGGAAATGGCAGGTGGTTGTTATAATATATTTCCTCCTGAATATGCGATTTGAGGCACGCAATCTCTGCCCATGCTACCTGGAGCTGAGCCCTTAGATCTCCAATGGTCCAGCATGTAGGACAGCGTCCTAAATCCTGTATAACTGCCTTTTTGAAAAGTGTCCCACAGTGCCTGCAGTTAATAATATCCATTCCACTTGAGTTGCTGAGTTTATAACCTGGTCTGAAAAGTTAGAAGGAGGAAAATGAAAGCAAAATTTAGATTTTTTTTTTGTATAACTTGTTATAACAAGTTAAATTATTTGTGCCCTGTAAGTGAGGTCACTGTGTGGATACCCCTCTAATCCTCCACTTCCTGCTTTGCTACAGGAAATATCACAACTGTGCTACTCTATAAAAGGAGTGTAGCATGGGGTGGTTGGAGATGGGGGTGGGTGGTGGGCCCTTCCCCTGCTGAAAAAGAAGAACCACGGACGAAAAAAACAAGGAGGTAAGAGCAGAAACAATCAATCAACAGCAAATGCAGTAGCCCTGAAAGCTTAGCCTAATGATAGATCAAAATGAAAACCTGTAAGCACCACCTGTAACAATTTCACATAAGATATATCCTGCAAAAAACACTTTGCTACAGAGAAAAATAAAGCAGTAACAGAAGATATACCTTGCAAAAAACAGTTTGAATCAGGGAAGATTACAGCAATAATCTGTAAGCACAAAACAGTAACAAACCTGTAGGCACACCCTGTAATAATGCAGCAGAAGGTATACCCCGCAACAGCAATTTGAATCAGAGAAGATAACAGCAATAAAATGTAAGCAAAAAACAGTATCAAATCTTGTGAGCACAAAAGAAAATAACATCACACAGTAAATCTGCCTAGCAGAAAGAAGCCTTCATCTTTTTCCTTGCTCTGATAATGCTGTTCTTTGCTCTGTCCTTACAAGCAAACCTAGAAGAAAAGAACTCAGGTTACGCTAGGTGCCTTTGCCAACAAACCTAGAGACTCACCATATAGCCCTATGCACCACACAGTTCGGTGCCTTCCCACCATGAACTGCTTCTGATCCATACTGGCCATAAAAATATCCAACAGTTAAGTAGTAAAATTGCTGAGCCAGGGACACAGGCACTTCCCAGTGTGTAACTCTGCCCCCGCGCTGCCCCGCACTCAGCCAACTTTATGACGTGATCACAGGGAGAACACGGGGACGTGCTACATTATAGTCTATGGAGGATAACTTTAAAACAATTCTATATATACAGTGATCATGTGGCGATTAAACGAGGGCACCGGGTGACTAACATGGGCCTTGTTATTCGCCCAGTGCCCTCGTTTAATCACCACATGATCACTGTTGTATATAAAATTGTTTTAAAGTTACCCTCCATAGATTATAATGTAGTGCATCCTCACGCTCTCCCTGTGATCACATCATGAAGTTGGCTAGGCGCGGGGTGTCGCGGGGGCAGAGTTACACAAAGGAAAGTGCCTTTGTCCCTGGCACAGCAATTTTATGAGCAATTTTACTACTTAACTGTTGGATATTTTTATGGCCAATATGGATCAGAAGCAGTTCGTGGAGGGAAGCCACCGAACTGTGTGGTATAAATCTACCTCCATTTAACTTGGTGAGTCTCTTTAACTGAGAGCACAACCAGTCAGGGTCAGAAAGGTTGCCATTCAAATTCCCATTGGGACCGCCACCCCAAGCCTTTACCTGGTGGCTAAAATACCTGCAACCACATGCAGCAAATTAGCGGACACGTTGGGCATGCACTACCAGAAGTAAACCCCACCCCCAGCAACACATCAGGAAATGCCTCAGAGGGGATTGGCACATAATAATCCCCAACAATAATGAAAGTCCAAACCACAGTAAAATCTAAATTGGATCCATCTAAAAAAGGGGTATTGCCTGGTTCTGGTTCTCCATTGATTAGAACCCCATCACATGGTACTACATTACAAGTGTACAAATCCCTGCTGGAGAACACCACAGGGGTGCATTAACTGAGAGCACGACCAGTCGGGATAAAAAAGATCACCATTCAAAGTCCCATTAGGACCGCCACCTCAAGCCTTCACTCAGTGGTTAAAGTACTCGCAACCACACGTGACTAGCGCAGAGCTAGCAGGACACTTAAACCCTGCAACACTGCTTTCTTGTGAGTCACCAGCCTACCAGTGAATCACCAGACACATTGGGCAGCACTCCCTACCAGATGTACCCCACCCCCACCCAGGCAGCACATCAGGAAATACCTCCAAGGAGCTGAAAGCGAGTGTGGGAGAGCAAGAAAGTCAGTGGGGAATGCAGCATTACAGGAGCTGGGAGCAAGCATGGAGGGGGGCAGCAGCTTGGGGGTGGGAGAGAGAGAGCCAGTGACTAAAGACACGCCAGGACAGGGAGCAACAGCTGTAGCAGTGAGTTCTTTTTTCTGAGACTGAGTGGGAAAGAGAGAGAGACCACAGTAGGTGGGGGTTGAGAGAGACAGCTGGGGGTTGGGGGGCCAGAGAGAGAGAGAGAGTGTGAGATAGAGATGGCAGGTAGGGTACAGCAGGGAGTTTGCAACCCATTTGATGAGTGGAATAAGGCAGTTCCA
The DNA here is from genome assembly GCA_016271365.2 of Neoceratodus forsteri. Classification (NCBI taxonomy): domain Eukaryota; kingdom Metazoa; phylum Chordata; order Ceratodontiformes; family Ceratodontidae; genus Neoceratodus; species Neoceratodus forsteri. The sequence goes on along the minus strand of JADMNL010000032.1, from coordinate 125,622,645 downwards.
TTGGGGAGATTATGCTAGTTAATGTACCTCAGGGTGGTTGAAGTCCCTTGCCCTTCGGGCTCAGACCTCCAACCCACCCCTTGGTACATTAATGTAGCATAATCCTCACTCTGTCATGCCTTATTCCTTAATTAATTCACATGGCTCATGAACATATTATTATAGAGGACTAAGAATCATTCTACACAGCTGTAAAGTCCATTCTCCAAATCCATTATCCCATGGGGAATGTAAAGTTCAATGTCTCTAATTATATGATCCGCTTTTAGCACTTCTTAAAAGTCCAAAATTAATTTAGGGGCTGCATGCAACCCAGTAGGGTACAAACACAAAGTCTACTTATCAACACATATAGGGATAATCCGGCTCACTGATGCAGCAGTAGCACTACAACTCACAATGCCGGCGACCCGGGTTCAGGAACAGACCAGGGTCGCTGGAGGGCCGGCCAGGGGGAGGTAGATTGGGCACCTTGGACACTCTCCACCTCCGGGGGGAGGGTGGGTAGTGTCTCCAGTGCAGTGCCCCTGAGTGACCACAGGAGGTACTGTCATCGGGAGGCCTAGTTAAATAGGGTGGACCTCGGCGCAGGAGCGAGTGCGTCATGACACACCTAGCCCACCTACTGTGGGCTGGAGATGTAACTGGGGGGAAAAAAAACATTTTCCAAGGACTCAGGATGGTGCCCACCTCGTGCCGCAGGCCCTGCACTGCCGACCATGGTGCCGTCCCTGCTCACTGAAGCTGAAGTTCAGCTGGGGGAATTAGGGGAACCCCGCTGGCTCCAACTGGGGCAGAAGCCAGGACAGAACTTGCACGGAAAGGTAAGTCGCAGGGAAGGTGGGTGATGGGGCTGGGTCCAAGGGCGAGCCTAGGAAAAATGCAGAAAAAGTAAAAAAATAAATAAAAACACATACAGGGCTAAACCTTTGACTTCCCAGAGCAGATTTCCCTGGTTCTGCCACGGTACTAATGACTGAGTTCTACAGGGGCTAGGCTATAACACAACTGTGACTACTTAGTATGTCCCACAGGGGGTCTCCTGAGGGGCAAAGTACTTAAACCACTGTCCCAGTGACTTCCAACCAAGAAAGCATACTGACACAGCATGGTGTATAGGGCTCTGTAGAGCTGCCCGGGGACTCCAATCTTCCTTTCGTTCCCTAGACCCGCTACCCCTCATCTAACTGCTTGTCAACGGAGGGTTCACAGCAGCCCCAGATTGAGTTCCTGTGCATCCACCTCCATGTGGGCTTATGACAGCCAACTACGAGCCCTTGGAGCCACTAGATGCTCCACCACTTTATCCTGCTCCGACCCAGAAGGGCTGAAACTTGTGGGGATTGGCCTACAGTTTAAAGTGGGTAAGAAGGCAGTCACTCCCTGGGGGTCACAGTTACAACAGCTTCTACCTCCCACCCTCTCCCAAACAGGGACCCCCCCGCCCCCCATCATGGGCAGAAGGTCTTGTAATAAAATCTCACTTACAGGGCCAAAGACATTCCTCTCCTGCCTAGCTGCAGGGAAGGAAGGCACAGAAAAGGCGCCTAAACAGTCACTCAGTTCTGGAAAAATACAGTTCACCTCAGAAATAACAGATCAGTTTCCAACCCTCTTTTTCTCTCTCAGAAACAATTTTCTCTCTCAGGAACATATTTCTCTCTCTTTCAAGGTGGTACCCCCACTGGGGCTGTTAAGCAATGGCAAGCGACACAATTCCCAAGAAATTTGGGTTATATTCTCTGGAGCCAGGAACAAGTGACTCACAGGGTTCCCCAACACCAAGGACTAGGATGACAGCTTCCTTCAAACTGATGGAATTGCTGCAGCTCTCCAGTTACAGTCAGTGGGCTCCTCCCCTTTAGAACTATGGGGCAGACCAGCTGACCCAGTCTCTCAAGGGATTAAGGAGTCAGAGCTCCTTATGGGGGCTACAAATGGAAAAGGCACTTTGTTGGGTATGGGAGCGATGGGGCATCTGTTATGATTTTAGCTCAAGAACACTTTAGACAGGCCATGCAGTGGTCATGCAGCACATCTGGCACCTAGTACAGCCAAGAAAAAGATCCAAGCCTCAGACATCCATTGGACCTGAGAATATCAGGAGAGGGAGTTGAACCTGTGGCCCTAGTGGGATGGGGTAGAGGATTCCCAAGAAGGGCAGGGTACACCTTCAAGGGGTACTTCCTGATGAAACTAGGAACACACGAACACGTCCCTGTTCCTGCATAAAGGAGAAGTGTGAACTAGTCATTTTAATTATTTGCAAGGGGCTGCTAGCGAGCTGAAACATAGAAATATAGAAGTTGAGGCCGGATAAAGACCGCAAGGTCCATCCAGTCTGCCCATTTCTTTTTCTACCTTCTGAATGTGCCATCGGCTTTTGCTCTGTCAATGGCCTATCTATTCATACTCATTTGTATTGCTCCCTTATGCCTATCCCATGCCTGTTTGAAGCCCTGTACTGTATTCATATCCACCACTTCCTGAGGTAAGCCGTTCCATGCATCCACCACCCTTGCTGTGAAAAAGAGCTTCCTCACATTACCCCTTAATCGGCTTCCCTCTAATCTCATGCTGTGTCCTCTCGTCCTGCTATTTTTCTTATATTGAAACATGTTAGACTCTTTCACCTTGTTAATGCCCTTAAGATGTTTGAATGTTTCAGTCATATCACCTCTCTCCCTTCTTTGCTCTAGGGTATACATATTGAGCTCCGTTAATCTGTCCTCATAAGTTTTCTGATGCAGTCCCTGCACCATTTTGGTTGCCCTTCTCTGGACTGCCTCAATTTGGTTAATGTCCTTGTGAAGGAGTGTCCTCCAGTACTGCACGAAGTACTCCAGATGGGGCCTAACCAGTGTCTTGTAAAGAGGGATTATTACCTCCCTCATACGACTTGTGATACCCTTACTAATACATCCAAACATCCCCTAGCCTTACCTACTGCTTTAGTGGTCTGCTTGGATGATTTCAGGTCATCTGTAATGATGATGCCCAAGACTCTTTCTTCCCTTGTGACTGCCAGCAACTCCTCTCCCAACCTATAGGTGGCTTCAGGGTTTCGCTTCCCTATATGCATGATCTTGCACTTCTTTGCGTTAAACCCCAGTTGCCACTCTTCCGACCATTTTGCCAGTTTATCCAGATCTCTTCTCATTCTGCCCACCCCATCTGGATCATCTACTCTGTTGCAGATCTTGATGTCATCTGTAAACAGACATCCCTTACCCTCCAAATCATCAGGATTCTCCTAGACACGGTAGTACCCTGCCCCCTCCCCGTCTAGCACAGTCACTTCTGTTGGTAAGCCAAGTGAGAGGAGGAGGGGTTGAAAAGTTGGGTCCTGTTTGGGATTTGGATGCAGATTTTGCAAACATGGAGTCTGGAGTTGTGGATGCGTGAAAACATCGGATTTTTTTTTTGCATCTTAGGAGAGGCTGAGGTTTATAACATGACTAGTATATGGGAATGGCTGTGAGACTGTGCAGGAGGGCAATAAAGGCAGGAGATAAAAGGTCTTTCTGGACTGGAAGGAATGGAGTGGTGTCAATTTGCTGGACTGTATTTGAGTGTGTGTGCATTTTCTGCATGGTGACAAAAAATCATACACAAGGTAGTCACTGATGGCAGTGCTCGATTTAACTGGGGGGGGGCTGAAGTGGCCCCTTTGGTGGGAAAAGAAAGCAATTGGTTGTTTTACTGTGCTGTCAGCCACAAGTATGTACAGGTGAGATGTCTGGCACAAAAAGACCTGCACAGGGGACTCATGATCATTCAGCCTGCATGCTAGTACCTAGTCCTGTCATAAGAGGAAAAGCAAATGACTGGATACTGTAGACCACAGTGAGGAAGCTGTTTGGATCCCATGTGCCTTGACAGGGAGTATGTGGTTGCAGTGCGTCAGTCAGCTTCTGAGTGGAAAAGGAAAAGTGCCAGTAGCGAATCAAAATCTGCGTCACTATGTCAAAAGTCGAAAAAAAAACGTTCAGGGGGTCACAAATTATCATGTCCACTGCAGTGGGAGCAGAAAGAGAGAGAGATCATCCACTGTGTCTGGGATACTCCACAGGGTTGGAATGGGGTATGGGGAGCCCACCTGGAACATGGATATAGGGGCTCACCTGTAAAACCAATAGGAGAGGGGCAAGGGTGACACACTCATAGCAGTAGTCCCCTTAAATCTGATACACTAGCTTTGTGCTTGCATCTTACATTTACCTACAGTGTCCCAAATACCCCCATTTAATTAGAAAGATGATAAATGCAAACATTTTAGAGTTCAGGAAAGGGGCAGGTACCCAACAGAGGAGGGCCCACCTGGAAATTTCCAGGTATCCTGGTGGGCCAGTCTGACTCTGGACACTGGGAGCTAGAAGGTGCCATCACCAGGAAGCCCGAGGGTGATGAATGCATAACATTTCCATGTGTAAGCAGTGTGTATACAAAGTGCTGAAGTGCAGCCATGGCCTGGGCAACTTATTATTTGGGCCTGAGATACCCATGTCCTGGATACGGGTACAGGAGCAAGAGCTGGATGCCCACACAGTGATGTCAGTGCCTCTCAAAAGTATTACAGGAAAAACACGCCCACTCCCCTGCATCGGATGGCATCGTCCCAATGGGCCCACCATCTGGATTGTAACAAGAACAAAACCCCTCAGACACTGAGAAGGAACCGAAGAAGGACACACCCAAGGCATTGACTGTGCCACCAGAAGTGGATCCTGCAGAATTGCCAAAAACACCTCCTTGCAAGATCTTCGGGGAGGGGTTGCTGGAGAAGCTTTGAAGAGCAGGAGGCTGACAAAGCTCTAGGACAACCACAGTATCACAGGGCATACTGTGGGTGGCTTGAAAGGTATCACCTATCACCTGTGGATGATTCACCATTGTCAGAGCTCAGATACAGTCCACCACTAGCAGAAGTCAGAGCCAGCTTGCTGCCATTGAGGATGCAGGAGGAAATCTCTGGCTGATGGGGGTATCAATTTTCTTATATAAAGTGGCTTTGGGAAATGGTTGAGGCCCACCTTTCTGAATGGCTAAGAGAAGAGGCAGAGGGCAAGCTGGGGGATATTCAGTTCCTGGGTGAGGTTTAGTGGGAGGCAAAGATAAGAGACGTACTGTAATGGACTTGCAGAAAACTGGGCACAGTATCTGCCAGCACCATTTAGTTTACGTTGCCCCAAACAGAGAAGTATCTCGATGCCAACTAGCGTCCTAGAATAGATGCAAGGAAGGGAGCACAAATAGGTCTGCCATCTTACCAGCCCTGTCAACACCTCAGTGAACAGTAATTGCCTGTGTGCAGTAGTGTCCTGTGGTCTGTGATCACAGTGTGTAAACACTGCTGCACACCATGCCCTGGAACAGCAAGCCATGCTGGGAGGAGAATTTGGGCTGAGACCCTCTTGATAGGACTGGTTCAGACTTATACTGTCTATTGAGATACAACTTGTTGACTTTATTGACTACATCCCTTTTCTGTGTGGCTACATGATGCAAATGGCAGCAATACTGCAACACTGAGGGATCATGGTTCAGGAGGACTGCACCAGAACTGCTTCGGATTTCTGCAGCCTTCTGAAGTGCTCCAGTTAATGATGGGCTGATTAGTGCACGCTGCTGGTTTATGGACTGCGGGTTCAGTTTGGTGAGTGTTCTCTTTCTTTCCCTTCTTTAATCTACTTAGGAAGTTACAGGAATTGCTCTGAATGTGTGGGGCTTTACTGATTTGGGGGGGGGATTCTAGCAACCAATGCTGCAACGAGCAGTGTAACTGGTGTAGTGGCTACTATTGCACTGCACACAGCCAAAAACCGTACATTGAAGGTTATTGCAAAAAAGTATTGACTGGAGAATGCAAAACAGATACTGTCCCTTAAGGACACACTGCCATACTGGGCGGTTTGGGGTGGGGGGTAAGGAACCACTGAGGATGAACTCCTTGGAAGTTTTCTCTGCTGTCTACTGTGTATTGGTTTTTACTCTGTATTCCACCTGCTGCCACAGTAGCCAGGTTAAGGAGGCCAGGACATGTGGGGGGAGGTGAGACTTTTTAATTCAGTCCTTGCAGCCACACTCCCTGACTTGGGGTAGCCTCCAATAAGAGGGTGAGTTCCTCCTTGCATCCCATTGGAAGCCTGTTAGCACACTATTGAACCTCTTCAGAGGATAGTTTGACCTTTTGCTACATTAGATTAAATATTTTGTATTATGCTATTTTCGGTTGTGCTGTGTACATAGAATGGATTGATCACCTGCATTTTTTTCAGCTTTACTAGATGGGGTGTGGTGTGCCTGAGACCAACATGTATGCCAGACACCATACGTTTGTATGAAGGAGGTTGTGGGGGACTAGTTATGTCATTTTGAAGAGTTATATTCTTAGGTGCAATGGGTAGTCTCACTATTGTGTCATACAATGTGAAAGGGGACTCTGTTGTAGTAACAAGAGTCGGGATCCCAACCCAGCTTAACTATGATTTGACCCTCATACAAGAAACCCACCTCTCACAGGTGGAACACGCGAAGTTGCATAGGGAATGGCTGGGGCAGGTGATGTCCTCATGTTCCTCCTAGAAGAAAGTGTGAGTAGCCATTTTAGTTAAAAAGTCACTTCCCTTAAGGATCCTGGACATTTACTTTGACAAGGAAGGGAGGCTAACAATTCTATCAGTTGAATTGGGGGGCACCACAGTTTATGTGGGTGGTGTTTACAGTCCAGCTCCTCTGACAGCAGAATGTTTCACCCAGACCTTTTACAAATTGGCAGATCTGCCCCTGGGAGTGATAGTGGTAGGGGTAGACTAGAATGCAGTCGACAACCCTGTTCTAGACAGGACCCCTAGAGATTTAGGTCCTCAACCCCGGGCAGTGAAATGCCCAATTTATCCTCGTTGTGAAGCAGGATTAGTGGATGTCTGGAGAGAAGCCAATCTGGCTAATAAGGATTTTACATTCTATTCACCCCCATACAACAGCTATTCCCATACAGATAGAGTCTATCTTACCATGCAACACCTACATTCAGTCAGAGGCAGTACAACTGGTCCCCATACACTCTCTGACCATGCCTCTATTACTCTTACTTTGGATTTAGGTCCCTGGACTAGATTTTCAGTTTGGCGTTTAAGTGTAAATTTATTAGCTGATGAGGTCCTCAAAACTCCAGAATGAAATCCAGGCCAATCTATGAGTGAATGTAGAGCAAGTTACGCAGCCTCGGTTCATATGGGATAAACTGAAGGCTGTGTTAAGGGGTCACCAAATTTCACATGCATCATTTAAAAATAATTATAAAATGACAAGAAAAAAAACTAGAAATTTCATTGGCCAAGAGACCTCACCTGGCCATGTATTACATCTCTATAAACACATGGTCAGGTGCCAGATCTCATTTTCTCCCTCCCTCCAAACCTACTTAGAGCCACCTTATAAGTGCAATAAGCCCCTCCAGGGTGTATACTGCAAGATTTTAATGGGCATTTGACCCTCGTGCCTTACTACACCTCTGGGAGCATGCATTAAAATCCTATAATGCATACCCTGTCGTGGCTTATTACTTATGCAAAGGTTATCGTCTGTATTCAACAGCAACTACAGTCTCAGTTTTTGAAGCTTGCAACAGATCACAAAGAGAAAAGGGAGGAGAGGGCATTTAGGGGGTCAAAAAAAAGCTTGATGAACTTATTGGTAGGAAAATCGAAAGTCATCTTTGTTTCAGCAACCAAAAAGTCAATGAACATGGAAGCAAGACTAAGCACTTGCTAGCCAATTGGCTGCATAAACAGGTTGCTGACTGATACATTCCTAAAATCAGAAAAGCACAGGACCCCACAGTGTGGACCACCGTGCCAGATGGGGTGGCAGAGTAGTTTTGCCACTTCAACACAAAGCTCTACGCTAGGGATGATCACATTGGTCTGAGAACTGCATTTGGGATTTCATAGAGGAACTTGAACTTTCTGAAGTAATTTCAGACCAAGTACAGGAAGCAGAGGGGGAATTCATGGTGGGAGAGGTAATGAAATAATTACAAAACAACAACTCAACAGGGCCTGATGGTTTTGTGGCCAGATGTTATAAAAAATTCAGTGGAGATCTGGTGCACTGCTTACCAAGGTATTTAACAAGGTTCACAAATGGGGAGACATGCCACCCTCCTGGGCAGAGTCCATGATTGCAATCCTACCAAAACCTTGTAAGAAGAGTTTGCAATGTGGTGCCTTTAGACTGATCTCCTTCCTAAATCAGAACATCAAGATATCTGCCAAAACCATTACAAACATACTCCAGAGTGGTTGGTCATCTAGTCCATAATGATAAAATGGGCTTTGTATCTGTCATATACAAGACAATGTGCGGAGGTTATTAAACATCATCTCAGGAGTGGAGGGCAGTAAGGATACAAAGTTGTTACCATTATAGACTCAGAAAAAGCATTTGTTCACATAGACTGGGGCTTTTTGGTAGCTGCCCTAGAAAATGGTGTTAGGTGGAAAAGTTAGGACCTAGATTCCATTCTTGGACCTCTACTTTTTTCCATCTTCATAAATAACATCACCTCTAACCTCCTTAAGTCAGCCTCCCTGTTATATGCTGATGACATTGTGCTTTACACTAGTGCAAAGAGCATCAATTACATAAATCTGCGACTCTCTATTGATTTCCAGCAAATCCAACAGTAGCTTTCTAGTCACAAGCTAGTCCTAAACAAGGCCAAAACCCAAGCTATGATCTTTGGATCACAGGCAAAACTCAAACTTTCCCGCCCAAATTTCAGTCTCCTCCATGAATGGTTCAACAGTTGAGGTGGTAAACTCTTAAATATCTGGGTGTCACACTTGACCCATCACTAAATTTTGATCTTCACATCAAACAGACCTGTAAGCTGGTCAGTTCCAAACTGGGTATAGCCTACCAAACCAGCTATGCACTCATGCCCTCAGCTAGGCTTGCCATTGCCCATGGCATACTCCTGCCCACACTTACTTATGGTGTTGCTACGTTTACCTCTGCATGCAAATCTAGTTTTCAGAAGTGGGATGTCACATGTAACAACATATGTTGATATGTATCCTCCTTTCATCGACTAAAACGCAGCTGTCTTCTATATTCAGACCTTGGATGGCTTCCACCCTTTGAGGCCAGGCTTTATGCTTATGGCTCTGTCATTGACAATATTATCCGACAACAAATTCCCAAACCCTTGGCCGACCTCTTCCAAAATCTGACACCTTGCTATGGGCTGCGGTCTGCTGACAATGCTTCCAGTAGTCGTCCCCAGACATAACACCTCCAAAGGAGCATGCGCTTTTGCCTGTCATGCCCCGCTTTACTGGAACACCCTCCCACTAGTCCTACGCCAATCCACGTCCCATGCGTCCTTTAAGAAAGGGTTGCGTAATCATCTCATCACTTCTTGCAAGTGCTCCTGTTTCAAACCACCCTAGCTCACAGGTACCCTTCTAGCGTTACCTTTCCTGCCTCTTATTTTACCATGCCATATGCTAAGCACTTTTTTCTACCTGTTTTGACCTACCTCCTCATCTTGCCTCATCCTAAACCCCATTTCATTTCCCCACCGCTGAAGTAAGACAGGTAACGAATGCCTGAGCCAGGCAAACACTCCGGATGTGGCTCAAAGCAATAGAGTCAGTGGGGGAAATGGAGGGATATGCACCTTAACCCCTATTAGAGCTTGTATATCCTTCACTCCAGAACAAGTCAACCCCATGTTCACCAGATGGGCTCAAAGAGGCTCCTTATGGATTGGTCAAGTTACAGTCTTATTCAACAGCTCACTGGAAACAGGCGTGGTTCCAGTGGACTGGAGGAGAGCAGATGTGGTCCCATTCCAAAGAGCAGCAACTATAGGCCAGTCTGTCTTACTTCAGCGGTGGGGGAAATGAATGGAAACCCTGTTAAAGGAAAGGTTGGTAGAATATATTGAATCCAGTGGGCTATAACACCAAAGGCAGCATGGATTCACAGGTGGAGGTGCATGCCAGACAAATCTGATTTCTTTGACTGGATGACCAGGGAAATAGATCAGGGGAGGGCAGTGGAAATGGCCTATCTGGACCTTACAGATAAACATTCAGCAAGGTGGCTTCCTTTCATGTACTACCTGAAGTCATGAACCAGTCAGCCAGTATTAGATCAGCTAGCCGATGCAGGGGATGGCTAGAGTGTTAAGAACTAAGGGGACCAGGTGACTCCTGGGGAGGGAATATTGATGGTGCATTATCCAACACACCTCTATATGATGTACCTCCAACGCCTACTGGTGGGGTGAGCCCATGGAGACTTACTGGAGAAGATGGTGTGCCCACAGAGGGGGAATACTTTGAATTAAAATTTTATTTATTCGGAAACAACCTTTGAGGAAGAGCTCTTTTGCAAAGGTTCCATGTCATGAAACACAGTACAACGCACAGACATAAAATAACACAGATCTACATTAGACTTAATTAAAATATACATCAGACTTAATTATTTACAGCTATCCATTGTTGAAAGGAACATTAAAGCAGCTGAAATTAGGAGAACCCCCCAGTAAAGGGGGGGGAGAAGAAGGGTAATTAACAGGGAGCAGCCTTGTGCCTAAGGCCTTGTCTTCAGAGAGGGAGGAGGGGTAAGAAGCAGGGAAGGCAGAACGTGAGTGGGATTGGGGCAGGTGGGCCTCAGAAGTAGATGGTAGGGGAGACAGGGAGGGAGGGAGGGTTTAGAGGGGCGCAAGGAGAAGTGGGGGATGGTGTGGAACAAGGAAAGGTGTGGAGTGAGTGAGGAGACCTGGGTAGAGATCAAAGAATAGAATACACAGCCCTGGCCAAAGAGAGGCATCCTGTGATGGAGGGCAGGGCGCAACAGGGAGAGAATGTCAGGTGCTCAGCATACAATCACATGCACTACTGGAGACAAGGTAATGCCTGAGTTCGGACTTGAAGGTGCAAAGCCCTGCGGTATTGTGCGAGACCTCCGGTATCTCGTTGAGCCAGAAGAGGGGCTCTGTAGGAGAATGAACATTGCACTTCCCCTTCATGTGTGTGACCCACACTACAAAAGCATTTTCGTACTTATCAAAGTCTGTCAGAATGATCAATTATATAACTATGATTAACTGAACATGTTCTTCCTTTTTTGCATGCATGTACTGTTCCTTTTTTTCTTCCCATAAAGCTTTTTGTCTTATGGTCACTGCAGGTGGGTTCTGAGCCCTGTCCTTGCCTCCCCTGTTTGGCACCCACCTCCCCTGGACTCACATGACACAGAGACCCCATGGATCACCCCCATGGTGGGGCCAGTAAGGGGAGGACTGTCCAGGTGGTGGTGCGGGCCGGGGATAGGTAGTCAGGGCTTTCTGCCCTGGTTCCCCTGCTGTGGCAGCACATACGCATATGGAGGCACACACTTGCTACAGAACCACGGCTCCTCCCGTCTATGTCGTTCGAGCACCAGTGCTATCCCCAGACCTCCAGCTGGTGGCAGTCAAGGGTCAAGTCTGCATGCCTCCCCACCCAGGGAGAGGAGCGCTGTCTGTCAGATGCTCGATCCTGTCTCCCTGGTCGGCTCCCAATGACCCGAGCTCATTCCTGAACACAGGTCACCAGCGTGGTGGGAAGTAAAGTGCCCAGCACTTCAGCCCAATGCACCACTGGGTCGGCTTTTACTGCCCCTTTTTATGGGTTTCTTTTCTCTGTTTATATTTGATGTTGTTACAAGAAAAACTTCTTTCTTTTTCTTTTTTTTTTTTTTATATTTTCCCACCCCGCACACTGGCCAATCCTTCATTCGGACCTCTCAAGGACCGATTCTCACCAGGGCTGCTCCCCATCCCCACCGCCCACATTGCAGCTACCACAGGGTACCCGATGTATCCCTTCATCGGGCGGGTCCCCTTCCTTTATAGGGTATGAGCCTTACTGGCCTTCCAATGGTAATGGGTGCTGCTGAGGTGGCTGATCGAGGTCCGGGAGCTCTGGTGGTGAGGATCCAGGAGGCCGTCACCCAATCGACCAGTGCACCATTTTCCATTTTTCTCCTGCAGGAGCATGACGTGCAGGATGCAAGGCAGACGCCAGCATCTCCACGCTCCTGAGATAGCAGGACCATGTGCTCTGCTGTGCCCTGGCTTCGCCAGGGGCAATAATCACCGGTTCTTCAACCCATTCTTCCCCCGAGAGAAGGTGAGCAGTCAGACGACGCTCAAGCCTTCTCTCCCCCGGCCAGCCCTCCAACGCCCGAGTCCATTCCCGAACCCAGGTCACCTGTGTCGCAGCTGTGAATCTTTCTGCTGTGCTGGTGGGCTAGCAAAAACTTCTTTCAATAAAAACTTTTATTAAAAAAAAACACAGAATGGATGCAAAATGGTGGTGAAGCCTCATCCCACTACTGGGGCCCAGACTTTCACTGGCCTTAAGTAGCAGTGACAAACAACTTTGCTTAGCCTGCAGGATATGCAGGCTGAGAACACCGGAACTGCACACCTGAATGACTATTTGCCACATTGGCACATTGTTGCTTGCATTTAGAGGACTTACTAGACATTTGCACATTGGGACTCCGTTACTATACATTCTACCTCACTTTGCTTATCCTTAGTTAGGCAGTAAAAATGTTGTAGTGTTTAAAAATGTAAAATGTATGTGGCATGCATATTCTGTCTCTCATTTCCTCCACAGGAATCATGGGAGAATTTTGTTAGCTGCCAAAGATGCTGGAGTATCCTGCGAGCAAATAGATCCTGCAGTTGGGACAGAGTGAAGCTCCAAACTGACTTTAGTAAATATGCTGCTATTTAAGGGAATTCTGTCTCCCATTATGTTATGGTATCAAACGTTACTGCAATAAACTATCTTATGCTAAATATTGCGGCACACCAGTGATGTAATGATATGTAAACACCATGGGAATATGATGCATTTTTTTAAACTTTCTATTTTTCCATATAGGTTTTTATCCCTTTCAATGTGGCAGGTTGGGAAGCTGTGTCAGCCCTGTCCCATTTACACTGTGGCCATCCCGAGTCTCTGTCCACCCTTCCTGAGACCAGGCGGGCTGTCGGTGCCAGCGGGGAGGGCTTCGTGAAGCCCAACCCCCATTTTTCCTCCAATTTTCACTCTGGGGCATAGGGTACATGCAATGCGTGTGCAAGCACCACTACCTCCGAGGAGATGCTCCAAGCTCACTGTATGCCCGCCCTTCTCCTAGTTACAGGACTCACATGCACCACCACCTGTCTTCCGCCAGATGGCAGTTGGATGGCAAGTCACTTGATCCCCCCCCACCCTGAGGAAAGAGAGCTGTTCTACAGATGCTCAATCTTTCCTCTCCCCGTCAGGCTCCCGAGTGACTCGAGTCCGTTCCCAAACCTGGGTCACTGGCGTGGCAGCAGGGAGGCATGGATGCCTCAACCCACCATGTCACTGGGCTGGCCCTTTAAACTTTCTTTTTATTTTGGCCCCAAACATCCACCAAAAATGCACAGAAAACCATACAGATGTATCAGAAGGTGACACAAAACTACGACAGATCAGAAATACAACATAGCATAGTGCACATTATTACAAAAATGAAATCTATACATCAGAGAACAGCTGGAGGTGTTGAGGAATAAGCGAGACTCCCCACATTCAAACAGTGCTAGCTATGCTGTAATCGTCTGTGCAAAAATATCAGTTAGTCAATGAGCCCCAACCCTCTTACAGATTAATGAGGGTTCTTAGGCCCTACACACTACACAGGCAAAGCAGGTCATCTACCATTCAGATTCCATCATATGTAAATATACTAGTACAAGACTCCAGGTATTATCCAGCTGGGTTACTTAAAAAAATCCCAGGCACTGAAAGGATTGCATACATACATACAGGAGGGCCATCAATTCTAACGTCAGATGGTTCAAGAAACCAATCCAACGAACATACAAACATATGAAATTGCTAGCAGATACAGGCCATTCGATCTATCTAGTCTGCTCGAGTGTGCAGCACTTCAGTCCATTAGACTGCAGCTGCCCCCCCTCATATGCCCTCCCCCCATCTCATGCCTCCTCCTGGTTTGTACCCTCCTCTTGAATCTGCCTCGCCCCCTCTTGAAGCCCCCAACACTCTGCAGTGATACGACTTCCTCTGGCAGAGCGTGCCACCCTGCCACCACCCTTTCTGTGAAATAGTGCCTCCTCAGTTCCCTCTTGAACCGACCCCCTTCCAACTTCATAGAGTGTCCCCTGGTTTCCCTTCTACCCTTCAGATTGAACATACACCTGGTGTCTACTCTGTTCAAATCCTTCAGGTACTTGAAGGTCTCAATCATATCGCCTCCTCCCTCCCTTCTTTCCTCCAGGATATACATATTGAGCTCTCTCAGTCTCTCCTCATATGGTCTGTCCCCAACTCCAGGACCATTTTTGTTGCCCTGCACTGTACCCCCTCCAGTAGTTTGATGTCCCTTTTTAAGTAGTGGTGCCAGACTTGCACGCAGTACTCTAGGTGCAGTCTCACCAGGGACCTGTAAAGGGGCAAGATGACCTCTCCACTCCTAGAAGTAATCCCCCTTCCTATGCACCCTAGCATCCTTTTTGCCTTCGCTACTGCCTTCCTGCACTGAGCAGAGTGGTTCATCTCCTTGGTTACCAGCACTCCCAGATCCTTCTCCTCCTTGGATTTGGTTAACGGGACACCCTCCAGGGAGTAATTATGTCCTGGGTTCTTGCCTCCTAAATGCATCACTTTGCACTTCTTGGCATTGAAACCAAGCTGCCAAGTGTGAGACCATTCCTCCAATTTTGCCAAATCCTCCTGAAGTACTTTTTCTCCCTCCCCCCCCAATCTACCTTGGCACAAATCTTTGTGTCATCTGCAAAGAGACTGATCTTGCTCTTAATCCCTACTGCAATGTCTGCTATGAAAATGTTAAACAGAACTGATCCCAGCACCAAGCCCTGTGGTACACCACTTGTTACTGCTCTGGGTTCAGATGCCCCCCACTACTACCTTCTGCTGTCTATCCTGCAGCCAGTTCTCGACCCATCTGATCAGTTTCTTCCCTGCTCCCAGGCTCTTCAACTTGCAGGTCAGCCTACCATGTGGTACCGAGTCAAAGGCCTTGCTGAAATCCAGGTAGAGGATATCCACCATGTCCCCTGTCCAGTGCCCTCGTAACCCAGTCATAAAAATCAACCAAGTGCATCTGGCAGGATCTGCCTGAGACAAACTCATGCTGCCTGCTGTCCTGGAGGCTGTTATCCTCAAGAAATTGTACCAGCCTTTCCTTGAAGATTGTCTCCATCAGTTTTCACACAATTCCAGTAAGGCTCACCGGTCTGTAGTTTACCAGTTTATCCTTGGGACCACTCTTATGGAGAGGTACCACATGTGCTTCCCTCCAGTCCCTGGGCATGCATCCCGAGTTCAGAGAGGTATTGAACAGGTCTGCCAATGGCCCTGCCAGTACCTCTGCCAACTCTCTTAGCACCCTGGGGTGCACTCTGTCTGGGCCAGGTGCCTTGTCCACCTTCAGGGACTTAAGGCCCTCCCTCACCCTTTCCACCGTGATTTCCCCATCTGTGGTTGCTTCCTCCCCACCCTCTCCCACCTCGCCCTTCCTCTCAGGTATGGGCATATCCCTCTCCTTGGTGAAGACTGAACAGAAGTATTCATTAAGTACTTCTGCCTGCTCAGCCCCCTTTTCTACCCATCCACTTCCCCTCCTGATCCTAACAATTTAATCCTTGCTCTTCCTCTTTTTTCTGATATATCTGAAGAAATTCTTTTCTCCTCCTTTGATCCCCTGCGTTAACCTCCGTTCCCTAGACGTCTTTGCTGCCCTTACCACTCTGCTCACTTCTCTGGATTTCTTCACATATTCTTCTTTGTCTTCTGCCCTGTTGGATCGCTTGTAGGTCCAAAATGCATTCCTCTTCCCCTCACCTTCTCCGTTACCTCTCTACTCATCCAACTAGGTTTCTTGGTCCTGGCTTTCTTGATCTGGCTCTTGACACAAGGTTTAGTGGCTTCAGCCAGTCCTGTCTTGATTACTGCCCATTTTTGTTCCGTGTCCATTTCTGGGTGGATGCTTGCCAAATGACTTTCCAGTATGTTTCCCATCGTGCCAAAGTCCAACCTTTTGAAGTCCAGGACCCTAGTTTTTGTAATGGCTACTTCCCTACCTAAGTTGATTGAAAACCACACTGTGTGGTGGTCACTGCTTGCCAGAGGCTCCTCCACCCTTACATCCCTGACCTGTTCCCCATCTTCCAGTACCAGATCTAGTATATTCCCTTCCCTGGTTGGCTCCATTACCCTCTGGGTAAGGAAGCCATCCAGGAATGCTTCCAGGAGGATCTGCTCCCTGGTACAATTGGTTGCTGGGATGCTCCAATCCACCCTGGTAGATTAAAGTGCCCCACCACAACTGTGCTCCCTTTGCCACTATGCCTCCTTATCTGCTCTCCCAGTTCCCTGTCAATGTCCTCCTTCTGGGCCGGAGGTCTATAAACAGCCCCCAGACAGATCTTCGTCCCTTTCTGGCTGTGTAGTTGCAGCCAGATTACTTCCGACCTGCCCTCCTCCTCTTCCTCCCTATTGCATCTGATCCCTTCTCTTACGTAAATGGCAACCCCTCCAGCCTTCCCTTTATCTCTATCCCTCTGGAAAAGTTTGCACCCTGGGATGGTTAGGTCCTAGTCATGGTGCTTGGTTGCCCAAGTCTCAGTAATGGCAGCTATGTCCACCTCTCCCTCTGCCATCAATGCCTGCAACTCTGCCAACTTGTTCCCCAGGCTCCTAGCATTCAGTGAACCATTCTCCATGCTACACCTATCCTTCCTGCTTCCTTACCCTTCACTCCAACCCTATTTCACCTAAGGTCATATCTATCCCTGTGGTGGGTGGGGTCCATGGGACCCCCTCTCCTGGTGATTTCCAGCTCCAATGCCTCCCCCCTACCTAGTTTAAATGATACCTCTTGTTGATGAAATCCCCCAGCTTCTGCTTCAACACCTGTGAATCTGCCCTGCTGATGTGTAACCTATCCCCAGCATAAAGATCTGTGTTATCCTATGTGCTACCCCACTCCCCAACCAATCCATACCTCTTGGTCACACACCATTCCCTCAGCCACTTGTTGAAGTCGCTGATTCTTCTCTTCCTGTCTGTACTGGCCCTTGGCACTGGTAGAACATCTGAGAGGGCTACCGTTGTTCCCTCTTTGCTGCAGTTTTCCCACTTCCCTGAAGCTGTCTTGTACTTCCTCTAGTCTTCTCCCTTCCAGATAATTTGTTCCCAGGTGCACCACAATGCGCAGCTCCCCCCCACCCCCACACATCTGTGGACTTTCAATGCAAGACCAACCAACTGGTCTTGCATTGAAAGTCCTTCTGATGACATAGAAAAGTACAAAAATGGAAGACAAACCCCTTTACATTGGTCAGTCTGTAAATGTAACGGGGCTGTTATTCTTTCCATGATTTGTATGTTTCTGCATTTGACGATCCAATCTTTTTTTTGTAAGTATATGACATGTGAGCCATTTTGACAGTAAACATTTACATGCAGCTGCAATACATTGTTAGAAAGCCTCCTGTGCAGTTTATTTTTCACCTCTGGTAGTGGTACCTCCAGTATGTATGTTTCATCTGGAGATCATGCATTACTGCATAGATGAGCTTTAAATCCTGCACGGTATATGGACCGTTTTGGACATAACCAGAAGATGTGTTCGTGACTTAATTCCTACCTTTCCTACCTGCTAATAGAGCCTTCAGCACAAGTTAGTGGAAGTTGATTTAGAAGGACAGGTTACACAGTTGGGGTTCAGAAAATACCTAGACACAATTCTCTAGTGGAATTTTCTCCAAGTTGCCACTGCAGTATTCTGATAAATTTCTTAACATACAAGGGCCTATTCATTTATTGTGAGATAATAAGATAATTCTTGATGTAATTTTTGTTGAATTGCATCAGTTCTGTCTGGCGTTAGAGCCTACAGAATACCACACAAAAATATAACCTCTATCAGAATTGGGAAGAACAGACACAAAATTGTAAGACACCGAAGGGGATTCTAACAGCCAGAATTTACATGGGGAGAGGTCAGAAAGCTATGTATCTGGAGATATCTATAGAAATGGACATGTGGTAGATCTAATTCCCATTGTAGATCTGAAAAAGACCAGAAGATCGAGTCTTGATATGATTGTCCCAGCCAACTTAAGCCTTTGGAGCTCCATAATTTATAAGCAGGGCCAACTGCAGCTGGTGGAGAGATAGACACTGAACAATACATTCAGCCTTTTCCGAAGTCCTCCCTGTGTGTGGCAGGGAAAGGAGGTAGGATAGGATAAGGAGTGCTGAAGTAGAGGAGTTTAATAGTTGGCTTAAGAGTTGGTGTTGAAACATGGGATACCACTTTGTAGGAGACTGGGAAGACTTCTGGGACAGAAGACTCTTCAAGGGTGATGGTCTTCACCTATATCAGACATTTAAACTGACTGCGGGGGAGTCTGGGTCTAGGGTAACCATGGTGGATGGTGAGCAGAAGGGGATCATAGACAGTACTCCCCCACATCCAGTACTCCCCCACATCCAGGGGACTCTAGCAACAAAGAGGGTACAAAGATAGCAGTAGTGTTTACGGGACCAAGGGAATGAGCAGTAGTGACAGATAAAACAAAGGGCAAAAGCCTCAATATGGGTGGGAGAAAACATGGAAAACAGAAGCACAATAAGTAAGAGCAGGGGTCAGATGGAAGGGGTATGCCTTAATGCCATGAGCCTAGGTAAAAAACTCAGTGAGTTTGAGGCACTGATAGCAGACACTGAGGTGGACATTGTGGACCTCACGGAAACGTGGGCCACAAATAATAATGACTGGGAGATGACGGTCCCTGGGTATTCACTGCTCAGGATGGATAGAGGAACTGTTAGGTGGGGAGGAGTTGCCCTTTTTGTAAAGGAAGGCATACAGGTAGTAGAAGATGGGTGCATTAGAGGTAGCAGCGGTGAGGCTGAGTCAATATGGGTGCAACTCACAGCAGCCTCAGGCAGGAAAGTACACCTGGGGTGATATACAGGCCTCCAGGGCAAGGGGAGGAAAGGGACAGAGAACTCATAGAGGAACTTTTTTTGGACATTCTTTTTCACTCTGGTCACCAGTGGTGGGGCATCTCTCTGGCGGGGCCCACTCAGCCGCTCCTCTACTGCCCCGCCTGAACTCCTTCCCCCAACCGAGGAATTAGATGCTGGGTCCCCCGCAGACCCCAGACGGGGAGACAGGGACTGCAAAGAGTCAAGTCAGGGGTCGGAGCCAGCACTGGTGCATGTGGGAGTGGCTCTGGAGCATCCCCACCAACTGGCGTTATCCACCTTGTGTGTGTGTGTTGCTCCTGATATGCTAGATGTGCAGTGACAACTATGTGAGGGATGTGCCCTCACTGACATCTGCCGGTGCCTCCCCCGAAACAGCACGCTCCTTGCAGTACTCCAAGTCTCCACCAGGTGTCACTGCAGAGCGAGGCATCCCCACAAACCCACCCCAGGGGAGGAGAGCAGTCCTCCAGACGCTAAATGCTCTCCTCCCCCTGCCGATACCCAGCAACCAGAGTCCGTCCCCGAACCCCAGTCACCAGCGTGGCGCAAGGTGTGTGGCCAGTGCCTCAACCCTCAGTGCCACCGGGTTGACCTCATAGAGGAACTTATTTTTTTCCTTGGCAGGGCCACTGTCAGTCTTCAGCCCTGGTCACGGCCCCCGGGACTTCCACCGTCATCTATTGCCACTTACTCCCCCGGTTATCCCCGGCTTAGCCCCCCGAAGGGTGGGGCCGCGGCAAAGGTCCCCAGTCAGCACTATGGAACTAGTGACTGGTCGGGGGATGCGGCAATGATGGCTAATCGAAGCCCCAAGGAGGGCTTCACTTAGACAGTGGCCTCCACCCACCTACTCCTTTTTCCTGTGTTCTTGGAGGTGGGGACATGCAATGATGCCAGTGTCTGCCCCGCCTCCCATGAGATGAGCACCGGTGGCATGAGTATCTTCCAGCCTCTGCCAGGAGTCCTCAGTGCGCTGGGCTCTTCCTCACCCTCCCCCCCTGGAGAAAGAGAGCCATCCATGGGAAGCTCCATCCTTCTTCCCCCGGCCAGCCCTCCGACGACTCGGGTCCATTCCTGAACCCGGGTCACCGGCATCGCAAGCGGAAATCCAACCACTGTGCCAGTGGGTCGGCCTCCTAGAGGAACTTAAAAGAGGGGGTAGCAAAGGGGGAAGTAGTGGTGTTAGAAGACCTGAACCAGCCAGACATTGATTGGGAGGTCCCAGTGGCCAAGACCACCAGGAGTCAGGTCTTGCTGGATGCCTTCCAAGATTGTCTACTGGTGCAGCTAGTTAAGGAACCTCCCCTTCCCCTCAAATTGCTCCGCCTTACTGGCCTCCCTTGATCTCTCACAGAATGCAAGGGACCCCAAATGCTCTCCATGGGTCTCTCTCCTACCCCCCAGGGCTTTGTATCCCTCATCTACTCCCTTTCCCCTACCATCCCTCCACTTCACCCTTCCCTCTCCTTCCCCCTTTTCTTTCACATTAAGCACTTGTTTACTTATAAACCCGACACTTATTATTGTTCACTCTTCCTACATATTATGCGCAACACTGTTTTAACACTGTTTGTAACACCTGACTTACAACTGCATGTTAATATTGATCTTGTAACTTGAATGTAACTTGAACCCGACTCTTCCCCCTCCCCACACTTCATCCCTCCCTCTCCTTTGCCCCGTTTCTTTCACATAAGCACTTGTTTACTTATTAACCCAGCACTTATTATTGTCCACTCTTTCTACCTATTATGTGCAACAGTGTTGTAACACTGCTTGTAACACCTGCCTTACAACTGTATGTTACTCCTCATCTCACCTAACATTTAAGCATGCCCTATTTTCCCACCTCTTTGCTATTGATAACTGTGATTGCACTTAACTTCTGCTCTGTCTCTTTACCTAGACTATGTCTCTCTACTTTGACTAGCAGCTTGTGACCTGCCCATCCTTCGGGCTTTGCCTTTTGTAACTAGTGTCTCTAACTGTCTGCTTCTCCCACTCCTAGTCCTGGAGGCAGTATAGCGCAGTGGGTTTAGGCTCTGAGTTGCAGATCTAGAGACCTGGGTTTAAATCCCACAGTCGCCTAGGTGCATACTGTGTGATCCTGAGCAAGTCACTTAACTTCCTTGTGCTCCCAGGTCGCATCTGGAAACAAGCTTTGGCTTAGTGTGCTACTCCTGGTTAAACAATGTTCCCTTTAATGTCTGTTAGGGTGCCTACCTGCATGTTTCTCACAGCTAGGCCTGTCAGACTGGCCAATGCTGCTTGTTTTTGTTTGAATGTATGTTGCAATAACTTGACTACTGTTGGTGTTTTCCAGTAGGTGAATGCTATTCGGTGGCTGTCCTCTGTCATGGTATTTGTTGGACCGTTCTCCTGCACTATGTATCGGATTGTGTATCATTGCTGTATTGGATATTGTACTCTTACTGTATTGTTATATTGTACTCTCTCGGGTCGTGCCTGAAAATAGGCAGGATGTTTTGCCTAGTGCACTTACCCGGTTACCAAAAGCTAATAAATAAATACATTTTGATCTTGTAACTTGAATGTTTAATGTTTCACTCCTATTCTACCCCTTCCCCCCAGGTCACATCGGGAGATTTATTTATTTATTTATTTATTTTATTTATTTTATTTAGCTTTTGTTGACCGGGTAAGTGCACTAGACAAATCCTGACTATTTTCAGGCACGACCCGGGGGAGGGGGATACAGATGAATGCCAACTGACTTTGAACCAGATTAAGCTGTTGGTAGTATTTTTAGTGAATGAGGGAAATTTGGCCAGGACACCGGGGAAATTCCCCTACTCTTTTTTCGATAAGTGCCATGGGATCTTTAACATCCACCTGAATTACCACCAGTCCAGGCAGATGGGACCTCGGTTTAACGTCTCATCCGAAAGACGGCACCTCAGAGATGATCGACTCGGAGATTAGCAACTTATCGCTCAGTGTGCCTTCCTGGTGAAACATTTCAATAAATAAACAAATAAAGGAACCCACCAGGCAGACCACAGTCCTTGATGTGGTGCTCACTAACTCAGAGATGGTGGGAGCGGTGGGAGTAGGGAAGTCACTGGGGAACAGCAACCATAACTCTGGTTTGAATTGGCCCTTGGGGCCAGCAAGCCACAATTGAGAACTGAAGTCCTTTATTTTAGAAGGCCTGACTTTGATAGGTTGAGGGAACTGGTCAAGAATAAGTTAGTAGGGGTGCAGGACATAGGTTGGGTGGAGGAGAGATGAGGGGTAATTAAGGGGGCCATCCTCAAGGCATCTAAAGTATGCCTAAGAAAAGTAACAAAGTAAAGTTTAAGAGACCACTATGGTTCTCAGCAAGGGTTAGGGAAGTGGTAAGGGCCAAAAAGAAGGCCTTCTATAAATACAAGAAAAAGCAGTGGAAGGTAGAATGGGAGGATTATCTGCAGAAAAATAGGGATGCAAAGAGGGCTGTTAGATAGGCCAAAGCAGACACAGAGCTGTATATTGTGGAGGGGGTCAGGAATGGAGAAAAACAGCTTCTCAGACATATTAGTGAAAAAAGGTGGGGGAATCGTAAGGTTAGTTGGGGGGGGTAGGGTGATAGAGGAGGATGGGCAAAAGACCGCCATCCTAAATGACTATGTTTGCTCAGTTTTCACTAAGGAGGACAGCGGGTCCATGCCAGAGAGTGGCATCAAAGCGCCACTAAGGGAATCCCGAAAATGAGACAGTCATTGTTCACTAGTGAAAGGGTTCTTAAAGGGCTGGCTGCCCTTAAGATAGACCAGATGAGGATACTCAGGGAATTAGCAGTGGAGCTGGTGGAACCACTGGTATGTCTATTCAACAATTCACTTAGGTCTGGGGAAGTTCCAAGGCATTGAAATGGTGGCAGACATTGTACCACTTCATAAGGAGGGGTAAGGAGCAATCAGGGAACTACAGGTCTGTCAGTCTAACCTCTATCGTGGGGAAGCTGATGGAGTCACTGATCAAAGAGGAGCTCATGGACTACCTGGAGAGCAACAGGCTCCAGGATAGTAAACAGCACGGGTTTCGTCACAGGAAGATCTTGTCAGACTAACCTGATAGTTTTCTTTGATTGAGTGACAAAGAATTAGACAAAGGCCACGCTGTGGATCTGGTCTACTTTGACTTCAGCAAGGCTTTTGACTTGGTACCTTACAAACAATTGCTCAAGAAGATGGAAGACCTGGGTGCAGCTATACCCATAGTGAACTGGGTGGGTAACTGGCTAGAAGGAAGGAAGCAGAGGGTGGTGATCAGTGGGGTTAAATCAGAGCAGAGGGAGGTTATGAGCGGGGTCCCACAGGGATCGGTCCTGGGTCCTCTTCAACATGTTCGTTAGTGACATTGGAGAAGGAATCCAGGAAGGGTTGCGTCCCTTCGCAGATGACACAAAACTATGTGGCAGGGTGGATAGTGACAAGGGAATTAGGGAAACTCAGAGAGACCTACAAAAGCTAGAGGGGTGGTCAAAGGTCTGGCAGTTAAAATTCAATGCTAGAAAGTGCAAGGTAATGCACTTAGGGGGAAAAGGAACCCCAAGACAGAGTAGTGGATGGGAAGAGAGAAATTCAGCACTACAGCTGAGGAATGGGATCTGGGAGTTATCACTAGCAACTCATTTAAGCAACTGAGTCATTGCAACAAGGCCTACAGCAAGGCTAACAGGATGCTGGGATGTATCGGGAGGGGGACTGATAGCAGAAGACAAGAGGTAATACTTCCCCTCTACAAATCCCTGGTGAGGCCTCACCTAGACTACTGCACCCAGTTCTGGAGTCCTCACCTCAGAAAGGATAAGGATAGGTTGGAGACAGTGCAGCACAGAGTAACAAAAATGATTCAGGGTCAGCAGGGCAGATCCTATGAGGACCACCTCAAGGCACTAAATATGTACTCACTGGAGACCAGAAGGAAGAGGGGAGATATGATAGAGACCTTCAAGTTCCTTAAAGGAATTAACAAAGTGAACTGCAGGGAACCATTTAGCCTGAATACCAATTCACGGTCATGTGGACACGACTAGAAATTAACAGGAGGTAGGTTCAGGAGGGATGTAAGGAAGTATAATTCTATGGAAAGGGTGGTGGAACCTTGGAACAGTCTGTCAGCTGAGGTGGTGGGTACGAAAACATTCAAGCAGGACTGGGACATAATGAAGGGAATAGTGGCTACCGGGGGTGACAGGACCAGGGAGGAGAATAAAGAGATGATGGAGAGGGTTAGTACCCTGGAGGAACAGTAGGCTTGAAGGATTATAGGGAACTTGGGCAGACTGGATGGAACTCTGGTCTTTTTCTGCTGTCGTTGTCTATGTTTCTATGTAATAACAGTTAACATCAATATTATGTTTTGAAGGCCTTTTTGTCTTTTATTGTTTGAAACCAACTCTGAATCGTTGCTTTAGTCCATGGGGTTGAAATAGAATGCACCATGTGAGATGACAGTGGGACTACTGGTAGAGAAGAGAAGAGAAGAGAAGAAAGCCGGGGAAGGCGAGTGTGCTTCAAGGTCATACTGATCATTATCCATCTCCTGAGTAGGATAGCTGGACTCTCTGTCAAATAGGCAGCATAATATATAGAATAATGGTTGGGTAGGGGGTTATAATGAGAATTGTACCCCCCCGAGGCGTGGGATGCCACATGAACCCCGAGAGTGAAGCTTGAGGGGTTTACTAAGGCATCCCACACTGAGGGTGTGTGTAAAATGTATTTATTTATTTTATTTAAACATTTGTTGTCCAGGATAGGCACACTGAGCCAAAACTTGTTTCCAGGTGCGACCCGGGGGAGGGGGAGAACACACATAAAGTCAGTACATAACACAGAAACAAAATACACATTAGGCAACACAGTGGTTTGAAAATACAAAACAATGGTTTGAGAATACAACCAGTTCCAGTAGAGTTACAAATATTTTCAGGTCATTCGTTGGGACGCTCAATCCTCCGAACCCGGGTTGCCGGCGTGACACGAAGTGTGGTGTCCAGCGCCTCAACCGTCAGTGCCATCAGGCTGGCTCATGTGTTATTTTATATAATTACTGGGGTCACATTTTTTTTGTCCTCAGCAACTATATAAATATGTTTCTATGCTTCGTCAAAGAAAGAGAATATATGAAGCAAAATAAAATGACTCGCATTAAAATATACAAAATGGCAATATAAAAGGATCAACTTTGTAAAATAGCAATCGTTTTCACAGATTGAGTCAATTTTTTTTTTAAAGAAAAATCGTCATAGTTACAGTAACCCCTAACCCATTTACTGAGTGATGGGCTTGTGACCGGCAAAGGGAAAGGCGGAGAGAGAAAGAGGCATTGCGAATGAATGTGTAAAGTCAGTCAGTAAGAAATAAGCCAGCCGAGTACGGAAGTCTCTTCATCGAGAGGGTTGGCAAGAACGGGTAGGAGATTTTATTGTGGTGCTTTCTAGAGACAGCAGCGTAGTGCAAGCCACAGTCTATTTCATGCCTTTCCCATAGGAAGAGCGGCACATGTTCACCATTATAACCAGCTGGTTATAACAGCAAATTATACCCAGCTTTTTCTATGGGAAAACAATGCGACCCACTTATTATAATAATTATAAAATTAGGGCAATCCATTGCACCTGCATTTATAGGGGTACATACAGCTGACTATCATAGTCTGTATTTAGCTTTATTCCATACAAAATGATTAGTGAAAATGTGTCATTTTGACCAAAACCTCTGCCGATAAATAAATTGTTAGAGAATCAAAATGAAAATCCACCATGCCAATTGCCAACATGTTCATGTGAATGCATTCAATATGACTCACAAAGGCCAAGTCCAACTCTGACCATCTATCATAATCTCTCTTTAATATGGTTAAGAAAGAAATGTCGTTATCTGCATACATCGTAAAGATGTGTAAACACCCAGCTACGGTATCTCATTCATTTTGAAGCTCATTGGTATGGGATGAGATGACGTTCCTCTAAAGTATCCTGACCACTATGGTCAAGAACCTTTTTTTTGTATTCATTGGAAATTCTGAACATTTGCCGTATTGCAGAAGAATATCTTGAAGTGCTGGGAATGTCCTGCATGGGTTGTTAATAAAGAGAAAAACATTGTCTATGTACGGTGCAATGTGAGAGTTAACACCCAGAGATAATATACCTTCTATGGTGGAAGTACTAATGAATGAGGGGTGCCAGAGGTTCAACTGAGAGAGTGTAAAAATGAAGGAGACAAGGGACACCCTTGTCTTGTGCCTTGGAAGATTGGGAACTAGGAAGATATAATTTTGCAGTAAAAGTCTATTTTTTGAGAAAGTTCTTGTTCTGTCTGTTTTTTTGGGGGGAGTCACAGGTGAAACAGTGGACCCCTAGACAGTGGGGAATTTTAGGGTCACTAGGCAGG
This sequence comes from Neoceratodus forsteri, assembly GCA_016271365.2. Lineage (NCBI taxonomy): Eukaryota > Metazoa > Chordata > Ceratodontiformes > Ceratodontidae > Neoceratodus > Neoceratodus forsteri. Next base: position 125,596,142 of record JADMNL010000032.1, on the reverse strand, counting down.
TGGTGATACCCGGAAGGAGGGGAGGTGTTGGGAGCAGATTCCCCTAAGGGTAGCTCAGGGCAGCTTGCTGGATGAGGGATCATAGTCAGAATTGAGAAGACTGGAATTGGCTGATCTAACCCCTTGGGATGTGAGGCACTGTCCTGGTCAGGTGACACAGTGACCAGGAGTGGTTCAGGTGGCAAGCCTGATGCAGCCAGGTATGGGGCAGCTGTTAGGCCCCCGAGGGTCCTGGCTAAATGAACTGGAAGGGAGTGTGGTAATCTCCGGTGTGCCAGTCTGTGTGGCTGGGAGTGTGCTTGTAAGCATGAAAGGATACCTGCAGCACCATAGCCCTATGGAAACACGGGGGCGAGTCACAGAATGGGGGTTCATCTCTTGGAAGCACAGAGCAGATTTTGTTTTTTGCGGGGCTTTTTATTTGTTTGGGTAACATTTTGTCCCAAGGTAAGGAGCTGTGATGCAATTGCCTCCACTCGTCAGAGGGTACAAGGAGGAGACATCAAGTCCTGGTGCACTGCAGTGGGGCCCAAGTCATTGGCCCCCTCTTTTTGTTTCTGGGGATGGAAGTATTTAACTGAGGGGAGAATGTAACAACCCCTTTCTTTGATTAAAGTGGACAGTGCTGTTACTACATGGAATGACGCCCATGCATCTCTAAGGGTAGAATGGGAGGAGCACAGTAATATATGAGGCCTGCAAGGCCTAGGATAAGAGTTCTTAAAGTTTGCTTTTTCACAAGAAAGTGAATGGGGAAGAGTGAAGGGCTAGTCTACCCAGCATATAGGGGAGGGCATCACAGCCCAGCAGCTTTGCCAAAAGGCAAGGATTTAGTGCTGTGCCTTAGGCCAGGGTGCTTGCTGGAGGGAAACTTGAAAGTATGCCAGTTTTGCAGCCGGGTACTCAGGGTACTGACATATTCCCATGGGGGCAGGCTAGGAGGTGGCTCATCCGTGCAGCTGTCCTCAGCATCTAGGGCCAGACATACACAGTTCCCAAAGCGGACTCTTGTCTGGAACCGGAGTGCTTGCCACCTTCATGTCGAGGGTGGCATCAAGACCAAACCCAATAGTAAATACAGGGGTTGCATCACAGTACATTTGGTGCCTGGTATGGACATGAAATGGGACCCAAACCTCAGACATCCCTTGGCCTTAAGAATATAAGGAGGAGTTGAACCTGTGACTCTAGCAGGACAGTGTAGAGGGTTCCCAGGGAGGGCAGGAATCCTGGGTGCTATGCCCTCAAGATGTACTGCCTGATAGCTTGAGTGGGACTCTAGAGAAGTAGGGTTCAAGCTGTTGTTACTGGGGTGTGGGAGTCACATAGACCTAGGCAGCCAAGTTCAGAAGCAACTAAAAGAAAGACATGTCCAAAGACCAGAGCTGAACACTGGGTCAGTAAGAAGAAAGTCTCCACAAGCATGGTAGGAGATCATCTCTGAGAATGTGGGGAAGGTCCCTCAGGTAGTACAGGTTAGGGACTCATGGCCACATGAGTGGGAAACTCCCAAGAGGGCAGACTACTAGGTGCCACAATGAAAGGCAGAGCTTCAGCTGCTTTTGGCACCGCCATGAAGGTGGGGGCATCGGACATTTCTGGCATAGCCAAGTTGTATAATGGGATATTGAACATTGGGCTTTGTCACAGCGTGTGGTAATAAACTTCAGACAAGGCAAATTTACAGGTTTAAAACACACCTTGGTGTGATATTTATTTTTCAAAAGTTCGAAAAATAAATGAAAACAAAACAATTGCAAAGAAAATCACTCCTTTACATCAGTAGTTTCTCACACAATACAGTCCTGGATTCTAGAGCTCCTAAGACCCTTCTTATCTGCATTCAACAGCTTGTCTACAGTAGCAGTAGAACATCTCCTCCTCTTTCAGGGCTGAGCCCCACCAGGCTAAACTGAAGTAAACTCACTGAAGAAGTATTTATATATTTTTGGTGGGATCACCTGACTGAGCCCTCTTCTAGTTACAAGTCTGGACATGTTGTTTCAAAACCAAGGGGGGGGGGGTTATTTCAGGGGACTTCCTGGTTCAGTTAAAGGTACAGTGTATTTATCCACAGATATTGACTTTCTATATCTATGATCCACAGTGACTAAGCTCTTTTATGCATAGAACCTTAAACAGTAACAACTTTACAATGTGAATTTATGAAAATACCTTTAGGATTTCTTATAACTGTACTGATCATGACCTTATTATTGTTTTATATGACTTCTGAATCTTTTTATTTAAAAAGGCTTTATTAACTGTATTTATTTCTATTTAGAATAGCCTTCATGTTTTTTTGTACACAGAATGCACTTATGCACTTTACACAACACCTCTCTGGGTGTTTGGCATCATTCCAGGGACTGGATGGATGGAAATGGAAAAAGAATGAAAATAGAGAACTAGTAGGAAGTTTAATAGGGATAGTAAAGAGCTACGCTAGGTGGCCAGCCTAGGGTGGGGGCGGGGGAGAAGAAAAGCAAAGAGAAAAGTGTTAACTATTGCTAGAAAATAAGGAGATAGAAAAGTAGTCCATCAGTCACAGCTGAGGGTGTAGCCTAACTCCTCCACACACCTCCCTCCTTAAGAAAACAACAGTTCTCAAAACTATACTGTTTTTTCATGAACCCCCCTCAGTCATAAATATTCTACCAAAACAGTAGAATGGGGGTTGGTTGAAACTTTCTCTCACCCACTATGAGAGCTTCACCCCGGGTCCCTTAATTCAGCTATTTTTAGTATTGTTCACCATACCAAGTTACTGCACTACGACAATACTTTCACAACATTACCATGGGGCTGTCATACAGTTCAGCACAGTACCCTTCTATGCTGTCAGAGGACTTCACTCTGTAGTGACTTTCTGTCCTCTATTTCACTCTGGTTACTACAACTCAGTCATTTCATATGTAACAGGCGCCCATCAATAGGCATTGTTTCCGCACCCATCACTTAACATCGTTTCAGAATCCATCACTTGGCATCTTTTCAGGACCCATCATTTGGCACCGTTTCAGCACCCATCATTTCAAAACCCTGTGCACTATCGTACCTTCATCAGTACATTAAAAAAGAGGAGGCAATACACAGCAGTTTTATGCTGACTTCCAGCTTCCTCCATACCCATCACTTGTTTCCACTCAAGGGCCCAATCATAGGTTCCACCCCATACCTAGATCCTCCATGACTCTAGGTTCCTCATTTTATATCATACAGCAGGGTTTTAAATAATTGATTAGCAGTTTTTTTACTGGGACAATACTAACCATACAGAAAGTATTTATATAGGTTTTCTAGAAGTGTTATGTTTGTTAAACACAGTGAGGTAAGAGCTATGCATTTTCACAATGTTTTAGCAATTTTATGAGCAAAATGCTAATCAATTTTTAGAATTAAATAAAACCCTGTACAGTATAGACTTTTCTTTTTTTATTTATCTCCCCGAGCTGCGTGCCGCCTGTAACTTCGACTCAGTCACGGACCGCGGGGCTTCCACCCCCACAATGGCCCGACCCTCTGATGCCCCCCAGATTACCCTCGGGCGGGCTGTGGCACCTCGGCTTAGCACCGCAGACTCGGAATTGGTCAGAGGGCTGGCCTGGGTGACTAATTGAAGCCTGTGGTGAGCGTCATCTAGGGCGGTTGGCAGCTCCACCATTTTTCCTGGTTTTCTGGGGGGCGGGGACGTGCAATGACGTCCTGCATCTACCCAACCCCTTGGAGTGCTACTATACACCAGTAGCTGCGGTACCGCCAGCCTCCGCCAGTGATCCGTCAAGCACCAGAAGGAGTCCCAACCCTCCCACCGGAGAAGGAGTGCAGTCCAAGGGATGCTCCATCCTTCTTCCCCCAGCCAGCCCTCCAGCGATCCGAGTCCATTCTCGAACCCGGGTCGCCGGCTTCGGAAGTGGAAATCCCACCGTGCCGACAGGCTGGCAATACAGTACAGATATTTCTTTTATGTTATATATTTCTTGTAATCATTTCATACATCTGATTTATCCATTTCCCTTTCATATATTTTCTGGCAGACAATGAACCGTCTCACGCTGAACATCAACCAGCGAGTTCCTAACTCCAAAACCTTTGGGGTCTCCTTTCCACTCTTATTTGTAACATACAAGGGGTTTACTTCGACCCTTATTCCATTCTGGTACCCTCAACTGACTGTACTCAGTGCCTTAATGCTATATTCATTTTAAACATTACGTGTTTCATACATTTCATACCATGTCACAGGGGGTTCAAAAAATGGGAAAGTCCATTCAACCACCATTGTGTCTTCCCTATTGCTTGTAGTCTTCACCCCAGTATGCAAATGTCCTGAAACAGTCTTACCTGGGGCCTTCATCTCGTCATCCTCCAAGTAGCAGCAGCCCAGAAAAATGGGCAATGGGATTTCAAAAGTGACTGGCAACAAAGGTTCCATCAGGGGGACCTCCTCCTCTAGAACACATGGTTCCTGGTCCTCTGCCTCAGCCATGAAATCCTCTGGTTGGGAACCCTCCATCAGCCCCTGGCAGCGGTGCTCTGCCTCTCTCCTGCGCTGGTCCACCTCCACGTTCCATCAAATTCCAATCCAGTTAATAATTCCCCTCTGGTCCTCCTCACCTGGGCTCTGGTATGCACACCGGGAAGCCCCTCCTCCTCCTTCAACAGATCCTTGGCATCAGCGAGATCCTGGAGGTGTGCCATCCTGCTGTTTGCTCCCTATGTCTGGATACCAGGGTTGGTATCTGGGACTGGTCTCCCCCTTGTTTCTCTGGACAACCAGTACTATCCCACTTCTACCACCAAGTTTGTTACAGCATGTGGTAATAAACTTCAGAAGAGGCAAATTTACAGGTTTAAAACACACCTTGGTGTGATATTTATTTTTCAAAAGTTTGAAAAATAATAAATGAAAACAAAAAAACTGCACAGAAAATCATTTTTTTTTATATTCTATTTATGCTCCGGTTCTCTGAGGCATCCTTCAGAGGTGCCCACACAATCCTACTCCTTCTTCTCCCCGCTGTGGCCATCCACACCGGATCACCCCCCCAGAGGAACTTCCCAGCACTCCGGATCACCCGCCGGAACAGAGCCCACCCTCCCTTGGTGGCTCTATCTGCTATTAGAGGGTTCATCCCTCTGAGAGGTCAGCCATGGATCCCCAGTGTGGCTTGACCCGGCATTGGGGATGAGAGGGAGATCATTGGGGCCCTCGGCATTTCCTTGTCGAGCTGGGGATTTTTGTGCTGTTTGTTGGTCCCCTCCCTCCCTGCAGAGCCCAGCCAGCAAGGCAACAGAGTGCCATGGCTCCGTTCCCAGGCATACACTGCGCCGCTGCAATCAGCGATCCTCCAGCCGCCGCCAGAGGTCGCTCATACAGAGAGTGCTCCCCATACCCTCCCCTGGGAAGAGAGAGCAGTCCAACTGGATGCTCAATCTCTTCCCTCCCCTGTTAACCTGCAGCGGCCCCAGCTCGTTCCTGAACCCGGCTTGCCGGCGTGGTGCGAGGTGTGGCGTCCAGTGCCTCAACCCTCAGCGCCACCGGGCTGGCTAGAAAATCACTACTTAACATCAGTAGTTTCTCACACAATACAGTCCTGGATTCTAGAGCTCCTGAGACCCTTCTTATCTGCATTCAACAGCTTGTCTGCAGGAGCAGTAGAACATCTCCTCCTCTTTCAGGGCTGAGTCCCACTGGGCTGAACTGAAGTAAACTCACTGAAGAGGTATTTATATCTTTTTGGTGGGATCACCTGACTGAGCCCTCTTCTAGTTACAAGTCTGGACATGTTGTTTCATGTCTGAACATGTTGTTTCAAAACCAAGGGGGAGAGGTTATTTCAGAGGACTTCCTGGTTCAGTTAAAGGTACAGTGTATATATCCACAGATATTGACTTTCTATATCTCTGATCCACAGTGACTGAGCTCTTTTATACATAGGACCTTATACAGTAACAAGTTTATAATGTGAATTTATGAAAATACCTTTAGGATTTCTTATAACTGCACTAATCATGACATTATTATTGTTTTATATGACTTCTGAATCCTTTTATTTAAAAGGCTTTATTAACTGTGTTTATTTCTATTTAAAATAGCCTTCGTGTTTTTTGTACACAAAATGCACTTATGCACTTCACACAACACCTCTCCTGGTGTTTGGCATCATTCCAGGGACTGGATGGATGGAAATAGAAAAAGAATGAAAAGAGAGAACTAGTAGGAAGTTTAGTAGGGACAGTAAAGAGCTACGCTAGGTGGCCAACCTAGGGTGGGGAAGAAGAAGAAAAGCAAAGAGAAAAGCGTTAACTGTTGCTAGGAAATAAGGAGATAGAAAAGTGGTCCATCAGTCACAGCCAAGGGTGTAGCCTAACTCTGCCACAGGCTTAAGTGGCTAGTTACCGAAATTTATCTGTGCGCCTTGGTTCTGCATACCATACTCTATGCACTCATAAGCAAATAGTTAAGAATAAAATTGTATGAATTTCAGGAACTAAGTTTCTGGTGCAGGGACTAAGGTGGGACCGGAGAAGTGTCCAACCTTTTGGCTATGCTAGGGAATGATAGGGACCAAGAGAGTCCAGAAATTAAAGTAAGAGGTCAGTCTGCAGTAGTGGAAATGAGGACCACTCATCAGAATAATGTTATTAACTGAACAGATGTTGATGTAATGTGGGTTTGTGTGACCAGCTGAATTAACTGTTGTGCCCCATGTATTATCATGCCTCTAGTAAAGGAGAGTCAAGAACAACATCTTAAATCTGAGTGCTTATTACCACCAAATAGCAAGCCTGTCTCAGCAGTTCCTGCATAAAGGAAAGGGGCCAACCAGGCATTTAGTGACTATGTGCAAGGGGCTCCTGGCACACCTAATTTCCATCAAGTTACATCTAGACGTAGGAGTACAGTGGGCAATGTACTGACGTAGGAGTACAGTGGGCAATGCCAGCCCCCCTTTGGTGCAGTCACGTTGGTCCTTAAACCGAGTGAAAGATGGGTGTGGCATGTATTTGTGCTGAGTAGTATTTGTGCTGCATGGCCCTACTTACAGGATCTGGTGAGGCACAGCCCATTTAAAAATATGGGATTCCTGGTGACGGCCCAGTGGCACATTGGGTGGCGTACTGCGCCCCGGTGCAGGTGACCCGGGTTTGGGAGCAAACTCAAAAGCTGGGTTGGGCTGTCCCAAGGGCTGAGAAGATGCTGCCACATGATAGGGCTCCCAGCATGTAGAGGGAAAGCATTGGGTTTTGCCATTCTGGCAATCCCTGTGATGGGCCAAGGAACGTTCTCCTCTGCAACGGTACACCTGCAGCGTATGAGACCAGCTGCTGGTTCCGCCAGATGTCAGGGAGGTAGGCAAGGTGAAAAACAGAAAATGGAGCCGGTGCATGCAGCCTGGCCTGTGCTGCCACCCAGCCCTGGCAATTTTTGTATGTAGTCACTGGGTAGGGGGAGAACAGACCTCCCTTTCTTGGCCCCACCACATAGGAGATTCAGCGCTGGTAAGTCCTAGGGGAGATATGTGCTGGTTGGTGGTGGGCCAGGGCTGATGTCTGGCTGACTCCGTGGGAGAAAAAGGTGTATGGGGAAAAAAACATGTGATTCCCACTTCAGATAGAGAGGGCTGGCTAAAAATGGGGCAACCCTCCAAACCTTGACAGACTTCCTTGACTATAATTACTAGGGCTGTAAGTTTGGGTCTACAAAAGAATCAAACACCTTGAACTTCAAGTGTTCAAATCTTTCAGATTGTGGCTAAATTTTAGGGGAAATAGGTAGACTTTTGGTTCAGCTGGTTTGTCCTGGTCAGAATGGTGTGGATCAGGTGAACTGTGAACTGCAGTTCACTGCTGAACAAGTAAACTAGGTCCCAGTGTGAGTCACAGCCTCGTTTTGGAGCTGGACTCAGCTCAGCCACACAAGCCAGTAGGAAACTGTACTTGTGCACTCATCTGTTAGGTAGCTCAGGCACAGCTGTGATGCACTTCTAGTAGATTATCTAGGAAAGTCATCAAAGCAAAGAAAATCTTCAAAAGTTTGACCTATACTAGTCCAGTAACAGCAGGACTGCTGATGTGGTATATTTAGGAGGAAAAAGAACGAACAAACAAAACAAAACAAACAAAAAAAAAAAGGCAGACTGAACAGCAGTGTTGCTTGAGAGGGGAGACCCGGAAGAGACTGGATGCTGGAGGAGGAGGAGGAGTGTGGTTAGGGCTTGGCAGTGGGCAGAAGGGACGTGAGGTGGCAGTCTGCCAGTGTCCAGTTGCTGCCTAATCTCAGCAGTGCAGAACACACTTTTTTCATTGCAAACTAGCATTTTTGCAGGGCATTACAAACAGATTTTGATTGAAGCCCCTGGCAGAAGCATGAGATGTGATTTTTCTGGGGAGTTACTTTTATTTACTAATTTTACTGGACAGAAGTGTGTGCTAGCTGGTAGCAGGACAGTGCCTGGCCACTGGTAGTTGGCACCTTGGTGGCATCTCACAAAAATTTTAAATAAGTATTCATTCATGTTCATGACTTCACATTTCTTTTTCTGGTAGCTTCAAACTCTTCACATTTGCTGACGTTGGAGGCTTGCTTGCAGTAGTTGCTTCAGTTCACCCACCTCCCGAGTCCTGAAGCAGCCTTTTGCGGTGTGATCTGGGCAGGGCAGTAAGTGTGTGCTGGTGCCTGGTCCCTGGTATTTGACACCTTTGTGGCATCCCATAAAAAAAAAAATTAAAACAAAAACATAATTTTTTTCTTTTTGTGGCACTTTTCAAATTGAAACTTTCAATTTTCACGTTCCCCCAAGTTGCTGTGGTTCTTTCATCCTGACTCCTGAAGCAGCCTGTGTATGTGTTGCCCTGAGCTGTGCTGTTACAGTATGATCTGGGCAGTGGGCAGCAAGTGTATGCCAGCTGGCGGCCTGCCGGTGCCAGGCTCCTGGTAGCTGGTCCCTTGGCGGAATCCCATAAAAAGAGTAAAGAAATAAGAATAAAATATTTAAAAAAAAAAAAAACACATTCCCTCAAGTTGCTGAAGTTCCTTCCTCCTGCTGAGTCCCTTTTTAAAAACTATTAAATATTTCATTCAAGAGATTATGCATTGGCACATATAAATTCTTCCTCCTGAGTTCTGATGCAGCATGTGTGTGAGTGTGTGTGTCTTCCTGAGCTGCGCTGTTCCGTTGTGATCTGGGCAGTGGGCAGTAAGTATGTGCCAGCGGGCAGCATGCCAGTGCCTGGCCCCCTGGTAGTTGGCACCTTGGTAGCATCCCATAAAAAATAAATAAATAAAATTCTCCACATTCTCTCAAGTTGTTGAATTTCTGTCCCCCTTCTCCTCCTGAATCATGAAGTAGCCTGTGTGTGTCATCCTGAGCTGTGTTGTTGCAATGGGCAGCAAGTGTATGCCAGCTGGCAGCATGCCAGTGCCCAGCCCTTTGTAGCTGGCACCTTGGTGGCACCCCATAAAAAAATTCTCCACATTTCCTCAAGATGCTGAAGTTCCTTCCTCCTCCTCCTCCTCCTGAGTCCTGAAGCAGCCTGGGTGTGTGCTGTCCTGACCTGTGCTGTTGCAGTGTGATTCGGGCAGTGGGCAACAAGTATGTCAGCTGGTATCAAGTTGGTGCCTGGCCTCTGGTAGTCCTTGGTAGCATCCCCGTGATGAAAATAAAAATGACAAAACTGAAATTAAAATAAATAAAAAAAAAAAGACGTACTCTTCATCTTTCATCACCCAAGTGTCTGAGTCCCATAGCAAGCATCAGGAAATGGAGAAATGGACAGGCGAAGGAGATGGTGGCATGGGATCATCTAGTCACACCAAAGGAAAAACAAAGCAGAGTGGCCTTGGTCACAGACCCTCTGCCTCAGTGGGAACTATAAGTGGTTGAACAGTCCATAAAGTATCACACATTGTAGGAACCCGAACTACTCACAGTGGCACAGCAAGGGTTGCAACATGAGCAATCACTGTAGAAAAAGGTAATAAGAAATAAATGTGTCAAGTAGTGACACAGGCAGAGAAGGAGGAGCAAATTAATTTGTCAGAGCCTGGGGACAGAGATACAGATTCTGATTATTATAGGGCCGTGGTAGCTCCACGATATTTAGGGTTGGACAGGGCTTTCTACTGTATGTTAAATGATGAATTTTGAACTTTAATATCTTTGCAACTGTTCAACAGCTTTGCACAAAGTTTTGCCTTTGCGGTCTACTTGGGTAGATCTCATAACATGGCAAGTTTTGTTGCAGTCATCTATGTGGATTCCGAGATGCAGATAGAAATAAAACGTAAAAATCTGCTGTTTTTTTGTCATCGCTTTGTGCCCGGATGGCTTGGAATTTGGGCCTGAAATTTTCGGGGTAGAAAGGGATTGGCCTGCTAATGATTCTTTCGCTTGTTCGGTAAAAAATATTAATCCATTCCAAAGTTATTACATTTTAAAATTTCAGTTTGTGTCAATGGGCAGTATAGTCTTTTGGATAGCTTCCTGGAACGAAAAAAGAATTTGCCTTTTTCATTTGGGGCCAGTCTTTTTTGTGAGGGAAAATTCCTTTTTCATTTTCCATAATCTTGTTTTCTGTTTAAAAAAAAAAATCAATCCTCCAAAAAATGACCTTCTACAGAGAGACCAAAACATGTAGCTTGCTCATCGGGACTCCAGTAGGTGGATTATGCACTTATCTGTTGGAAAAATGACCCCAGGATGTATTTGTTTTATCATTTTAAATCCTTTTTTATGACCTACTTCCACATTTTTCATGAGTCCTTTTTCGTTCGAATGAAAAAGGATCCCATGTCATGAAAAAGGATTTCGGTCTTAGCTTTTGTCCAGCTTTTTTCATGAGTCCTTTTTCATTCAAACAAAAAAAGATCCCTGCTCACAAAAAAGGATTTCGGACTTAGTTTTTTCCCCACCTTTTTTCATGAGTCCTTTTCCGTTCAAACAAAAAAGGATTTAGGACTTAGGTTTTTGCTGATTCTTTTTTCATCTGAAGGAATGCATTTTCATTTCCTTTTTTTGTTTGATATGTAAAAGGATTCCTTCAAATGAAAAAAAGGACTTTAGAACACTTCCTCGTAATCCTGTAAATTTTCCTTGGTGTCTAGTGGTATCCCCCACCCGCCGACTGCCGTATGCCTAATATTTTAATTTCACCCTGGTATCTAGTGATGCTCCCCATCCTCTGATTGGCATCCCTGTACATTTTAGATTTTCCCTGATGTCTAACGGCATCCCCCTCCAAGCGCCGTCTCCATAATTTTTGTTATTTTACCCTGGTGTCTAGTGGCGTCCCCGCCATCCGATAGCCCCCCATAATTATTACCTATTTCCTTATCAATCAATCAATCAATCAAAATCTTTATTTAATCAGGCGAACATCATTGAGCATAGCTCATTTACAAGATGGACCTGAGTGGTCAAGAAGTGCAAGTGTTATTACATTGACAAGGGTAGCATAAACAGTAATACAATGACAGGGGTAACATAAACAGTAATACAATGACATAAGTGCTAATATATAACAATATACATATGTACAAGGCACATTAAAACTTTTAATCTGTGAGACAGAAGGTAATGGGCACATTAGGAGTAATATGTAGATTATAGGGACCTAGCAGCATTTTGAGGGTGAATCTTGGGACTGGAAGCGGGAGTTTTATCAGCATATAGGAACACGGGGGAGGTAGGGTCGGTTTAGGCCTTGTGGAAGTAGTTGCAGAGTTCTGGGAATAGGGTGGTGAATAGTCTTTGAAGGATATTAAGGGTAGGAGGTTATTTAGCTTCATGTTTTTGGAGTGAATTCCAAACAATTGCTAGTGAGTAGCTGATAGCAGCCTCCCAAACTGGGTGCAGACATTGGAGACCTTAAGAATGATAATTTTGCTGATCCTTAGGTTGTATGGCCTAGAAGTAATTTGAGTAAAACAGCCTGAGATATAGGTAGGTAGCTTGCCTGATAAGGCTTTGAATATCCAAATTGCAGCATTCCTATTTCTTCTGTGTTGTAATGATGTCCAGTTAACTGCCTTATAAAGGGAGCAATGATGGGTGCTGAAGGGAAGGTCAGTAATGAATCTGATGGACCTGTGGTATAGGGTGTTCAGTTTATTTAAGAGGGGGAATGAACAATGTCCGTACAGAAAGTCAGCATAGTCAATGAAGGATAGGAATGAAGCCTGGATTAATCTTTTTTTGGAGTCTCTGTTGAGGTAGTGCTTTATTCTAAAAAATAAACCAAGCCTTTGTCTCAGTTTCTTTAGTAGCTCCTCAATATGGACAGAATAGTCAAGCTTGTTATCAATCCAGACTCCAAGGTATTTGAGTTATCAGACGAATTCCAGCTTCTCTCCAAGTAAGGTGGTTAGTTGTAGGGTGGTGGATGGTGGGGTAGTGGCAGAGCAACTCTTTGAGGTAAAGAACATAGCTTTTGTTTTTGGCATTTAGAAGTAGTTTTTATCCAGTAGGTTGTGTTGTAGGATGGAAAATTCAGATTGTAGCAGTTCACAGGCTTTAGATAATGAAGGATTGCTAACATATAATACAGTATCATCAGCAAACAGATGGATGTTGGATTGAGTGAGGTTAGCATCAATATTATTAATATAGATGGCAAAGAGGATGGGGCCAAGAATAGAGCCTCAGGTACACCTCTTAACAGTGGTTTTAAGGTGGATAGGTAGATTCCATTTTTACCAGTTGTGATCTATCTGATAGATAGCACTTGAACCAATTGAGTGAAGGGGAACCAACCCTAGTGAGCCAAGGGAGGTGATTAATGATTCATGATCCACTGTATCAAATGATTTGCTCAAATCCAGGAACACAGCACAGGTACTGTTCTTCTTATCCATAGCAATCTGCCAGTCGTTGGTTACTTTGGCTAGGGCGAAATGGTGCTATGCCTTGATCTAAATCCTGATTGTGCTGTATTTAGGAGGTTATTGTTATCCAGGTAGTCCCTTAATTGTGAGTTTACTAACTTTTCGAGCATCTTGGATAGAACTGATAGGATGGAAATGGGCCTGTAATTATTGAGGTCCATGGGATCACCAGATTTGAGTAAAGGAACTACTTGAGCTGTTTTACAAGTGGAGGAATGGATCCAGTGGTGAGGGAAAGATTGAAGAGATGAGGAGGGGGCAGATAAGACTTGAGATGCAATCTTGAGGAAGTAGGGGTCCAAGGAGTCTGTACCTGCACTTTTGAAGTATCTAAATTGAGAGGAGATCTTCCATCTTTCAAGGATATTGGGTTGAAGGAGAAGGTTGATGTAGCCTTTTGACCCACGGTGGATTGAAGGTTCAAGGAAGATCTCAGGAGATTTGCAGGTGAAGAGTCAAATGCTAGCCAGCTGTGGTGAAGTGGTCATTGAAGGTATTTAGGATTTCTTGTTTGTCCGTAATTTCTGTGTTATTTAGTAGCAGTTTGCAGGTTAAGGCAGGAGTAGAGTTTTGGCCCAAGATACCCTTTATAGTTCCCAGAGCCTGGTTGGGTTATTATAGGAGGCATCAATTCAGCTCTATAATAGGCAGCTTTGGCAGATCTTATTTGTGTTGTACATGAGTTTCTTGCTTTTCTGAAATTTAGCCAGTCTCTGGAATCCTTAGTTTTTCTTGCCTTTTCCACAGTTTGTCTCTGGCTAGCAAGGCTGTTTTAAGATCAGTGGTGAACCAGGGCAGGACCTTGCTTTAGTTCTGATATTGGTGAATGGTGCATGAATATTGAGAGCATTAGTGATAATGTCCTTTAGGATCTGGAGTTGTTTCCACTGAGGTTGTAAGGTAGAAATCTTGCCAATATATTGTGTTACTCAGGTCATGGAGGTATCCTGGTATGTTGAACTTCTTTGACTTTTGAGGACAAATTCAGCAGGGTTGGGTGGTTTGAGGAAGATCTTATGCCAGCTATGGGACAATGGTCACTTACATCATTCGGTAGTACTCCTGCATGGTATATAAGTGAGGCTTGTTTACCAACATAATATCCAGGAGTGAGCTGTTGCTAGAATTTTTTAGGTTAACCCTGGTTGGGTCTTTAATTAGCTGTGTAAAGCCATAGGTGTCACAAAAGGTTACCAATGGAGCAGATGCATTAGATAGCCAGTTTAAATTCAAATCACCAAGGATGATGGTATCTTCAGGGCCTAGATTGGTTATTGTCGCCAGGTGAGATAGTAATTTGAGGCCTGCTGAGGGGCCTATAGCAGCCAATCAATTTAAATGAAGACAAGTTAGGAAGGGATATTTTGATTGACAAACATTCAAATTCCTTTGGTTCAGATGTGTTGATGAGGCAGGTAGCAGAGATGGTGTCCTTAATGTATATGGCCACCACCACCCCTGGAAGGCGATCTGCTCTGAAGAGCTGATGGTTGGTAAGGTTTACAACACTGTCTTTGGTTGAAGGTCTGAGCCAAGATTCAGAAATGACCAGAAAGTCAGGCAGGTATGTGCCACCCAGGCCTGCATTACGGAGAATTTTTAAGAGGCTGCAGGCATTGAAGTGTAGGAAGCTTAGGCCATTTATAGAGGATAGATCAGCAGGGGAAAATAAACGTTCAATGGGGCCAGGATTTATTTCAATGGTACCAAAACAGATCAGAAGGTAGAAGATTAATTTGAGGAGGGCACCAAGGGACAGGGATAGTGAGTGGTCAGAGCGTTTTCTCCTAATCCTGGGTGCCTGCTGTGATATGAGTGATGGTCCTGGTATATAGGTGCGAATTTTATCATAGCATAATAATTTAATGGACAGGCATAGTGGGTTAATAAAAAGCCATGATACAAGTAAGGTGCCAGGGCTGTGCTGAATTGTTAGGGTGGCCTTATGTGGGATATCCCAGAGGTTGCATTGTAAACATGGTTCGGGTGAATAAGGAATCCGTGGTTGGCCATTGTGGATGGCAGAAGTGGGCAGGACGTATTAACTGAGTTATTTATCTTGACACTGGGCATAACATTAATATCATAAGGGATTGGGTGAGATCACGAGGCTCAGGAGCAAAAGGAAGCAAAGTAGCATTGTGGAGGTTAGGTATGGGTTAAGGGAGGAAGGAAAGGGATGTGGCGTGGATTAAGAAATGGCGGAGAAAGTGTATAAAAGAATCAACCAAGAGGGGGAGGGCAAGCAAAATTTTATGGCTTTGCCGTACCTTTCTGCCTACTTCTCGGCCTCCTGGAACCCTTGGTCGGCGGCACAGGCGCCGCCGACCAGCTGGCGGCTCGGAGCCCCTCCGCTCCCTGGACCTCGAGGGCTGCGCCTTCTACAAGGTGGGGGACAGAGGAGAAGGCAGTCAGCAAGGTACCTTTATTGCAGTAATCTGCAATAAGGTGCTAAAGCTTAAGATTCGCACAACAGACTGGGAGGGTATGGGGTTAGGCACCTAAGCGTCTAGCCCACACATTTCAAAAGACTGTAACACTTATTTTAAAATACAGAAAAGCAGCCCATAAATCAGGCACAAAGTAAGAGAAAACAGCACTTTTTTGAGGAATTCAAAATAATTTAAAGAAAAGCAGAAATCCCGGCCAGAATAGTGCAGCAAACCCCAGTTTAAGTCTATGGGGAAGGCGCACCAATCGGAAGCAAGGCACAGACTGCGGTCGCTTTCAAATTGGTTGCGGCTTTGCCCGTGCTAACTTCTACTACTTCTCCCGGCCTCCTGGAACCCTGCATTCGGCTGCACAGGCGCCCGCCGACCGCTGGCCGCTCGGAGCCCCTCCGGCTCCCCGGACCTCGAGGGCTGCGCCTTCTACAAGGTGGGGGACAGAGGAGAAGGCAGTCAGCAAGGTACCTTTATTGCAGTAAGTTGCAATAAGGTGCTAAAGCTTAAGATTTGCACAACAATAGACTGGGAGGGTATGGGGGGGGTTAGGCGCCTAAGCGTCTAGCCCACACAACATTTCAAAAGACTGTAACACTTATTTTAAAATACAGAAAAGCAGCCCATAAATCAGGCACAAAGTAAGAGAAACAGCACTTTTATGAGGAATTCAAAATAATTTAAAGAAAAGCAGAAATCCCGGCCAGAATAGTGCAGCAAACCCCAGTTTAAGTCTATGGGGAAGGCGCACCAATCGGAAGCAAGGCACAGACTGCGGTCGCTTTCCGATTGGTTTGCAACTTTGCCCATACCTTTCTGCCTGCTTCTCCCAGCCTCCTGGAACCCTTGGTTGGCTGCACAAGCGCCGCCGACCCGCTGGCGGCTCGGAGCCCCTCCGCTCCCTGGACCTCGAGGGCTGCGCCTTCTACAAGGTGGGGGACAGAGGAGAAGGCAGTCAGCAAGGTACCTTTATTGCAGTAATCTGCAATAAGGTGCTAAAGCTTAAGATTCGCACAACAATAGACTGGGAGGGTATGGGGGGGTTAGGCGCCTAAGCGTCTAGCCCACACAACATTTCAAAAGACTGTAACACTTATTTTAAAATACAGAAAAGCAGCCCATAAATCAGGCACAAAGTAAGAGAAAACAGCACTTTTTATGAGGAATTCAAAATAATTTAAAGAAAAGCAGAAATCCGGCCAGAATAGTGCAGCAAACCCCAGTTTAAGTCTATGGGAAAGGCGCACAATCGGAAGCAAGGCACAGACTGCGTCGCTTTCGATTGGTCTGGTTTCTGCACTTTCTGCCTGCTTCTCCCAGCCTCCTGGAACCCTTGGTCGGCTGCACAGGCGCCGCCGACCCGCTGGCGGCTCGGAGCCCCTCCGCTCCCTGGACCTCGAGGGCTGCGCCTTCTACAAGGTGGGGGACAGAGGAGAAGGCAGTCAGCAAGGTACCTTTATTGCAGTAATTTGCAATAAGGTGCTAAAACTTAAGATCGCACAACAATAGACTGGGAGGGTAGGGAGTAGGCGCCTAAGCGTCTAGCCCACAAAGCATTTCAAAAGACTGTAACACTTATTTTAAAATACAGAAAAGCAGCCCATAAATCAGGCACAAAGTAAGAGAAACAGCACTTTTATGAGGAATTCAAAATAATTTAAAGAAAAGCGAAATCCCGCCAGAATAGTGCAGCAAACCCCAGTTTAAGTCTATGGGGAAGGCGCGCAATGGAAGCAAAGGCACAGACTACGGTCGCTTTCCGATTGGTTTGCGGCTTCTTATACTGCTTCTGCCTGCTTCTCCCGGCCTCCTGAACCCTTGGTTGGCTGCACAGCGCCACCCGCTGGCGGCTCGAGTCCCTCCGCCCCCGGGACTGAGAGGCTGGCCTTCTACAAGGTGGGGAACAGAGGAGAAGGCAGTCAGCAAGGTACCTTTATTGCAGTAATTTGCAATAAGGTGCTAAAGCTAAGATTCGCACAACAATAGACTGGGAGGGTATGGGGGGGTTAGGCGCCTAAGCGTCTAGCCCACACAACATTTCAAAAGACTGTAACACTTATTTTAAAATACAGAAAAGCAGCCCATAAATCAGGCACAAAGTAAGAGAAAACAGCACTTTTTATGAGGAATTCAAAATAATTTAAAGAAAAGCAGAAATCCTGCCAGAATAGTGCAGCAAACCCCAGTTTAAGTCTATGGAGAGGCGCACCAATCGGAAGCAAGGCACAGACTGAGATTAGCTTTCCGATTGGTTTTATCTGCCCATACCTTCTGCCTGCTTCTCCCGGCCTCCTGGAACCCTTGGTCGGCTGCATGAGCGCCCGACCGACCCTGGCATGCCTGGAGCCCTCCGCCCCTGACTCGAGGGCTGCTCTACAAGGTGGGGACAGAGGAGAAGGCAGTCAGCAAGGTACCTTTATTGCAGTAATCTGCAATAAGGTGCTAAAGCTAAGATTCGCACAACAATAGACTGGGAGGGTATGGGGGGGTTAGGCGCCTAAGCGTCTAGCCCACACAACATTTCAAAAGACTGTAACACTTATTTTAAAATACAGAAAAGCAGCCCATAAATCAGGCACAAAGTAAGAGAAAACAGCACTTTTTATGAGGAATTCAAAATAATTTAAAGAAAAGCAGAAATCCCGGCCAGAATAGTGCAGCAAACCCCAGTTTAAGTCTATGGGAAGGCGCACCAATCGAAAGCAAGGCACAGACTGCGGTCACTTTCCGATTGGTTTGCGGCTTTGCCCGTACCTTTCTGCCTGCTTCTCCTGGCCTCCTGGAACCCTTGGTCGGCTGCACAGGCGCCGCCGACCCGCTGGTGGCTCGGAGCCCCTCCGCTCCCTGGACCTCGAGGGCTGCGCCTTCTACAAGGTGGGGGACAGAGGAGAAGGCAGTCAGCAGGGTACCTTTATTGCAGTAATCTGCAATAAGGTGCTAAAGCTTAAGATTTGCACAATAGACTGGAAGGGTATGGGGGGGTTAGGCGCCTAAGCTTCTAGCCCACACATTTCAAAAGACTGTAACACTTATATCTAGTGGTGCCCCCACACTCCAGTCTCCATTCCCATAATATTTATTTATCCCTGGTGTCCAGAGGCAACCCAACCTCCGACTGCCATCTCCGTGATTTTTTTTAGATTTTCCCTGGTGTCTAGTGGCACCCCCACTCTCCGATGCTGTCCCCATATTTTAGTCCCTGTAATAAAGAAAACCTTCCCTCAATGTCTTCTTTTTCCTGTAAAAAAAAAAAAAGGTCCCTCACAGATCTGACTCCCCCATTCCACACACACTCCACACCCTCATTCACCTGAACAGGTCCTAGGGTGAAGAACCACTCTCTTATCGAAGACACATCTTGCTGCTGGAACTGGTGACTGCAATGTGAAAAACTAAACTGAGAAAAATTGTTTAACGTATTTTAATGGGGTTTTCAACTTTGGTGTATAACTTTGCCATTCTGGCATATTTTGACACCAGATTTTTAGCATGGTCTTTTTGGAGACCCCACCTCATGAACAGTGTCAGTGAAATTACGCAAATCCATCCTGAAAGGCCATTTCACGATTGCTTGGCGAAATCACCTTTTGGGTGGGATTTGAACATTTTAACCACCCTTGTTCATGAGGTGGGGTCATAAGAAGGTTATGTTGAAAATCTGAGGTCAAAATATGTTACAATGACAAAGTTACACACATACGTTGAAATTTTGCTATGCTAGCTTGTAACTTTTGTAAGTTTCAATATTTGCACCCCTAATATTCAACATAGCCATTACTTTACTCTACCTCATAAACGTGACAGCTGTCATTTTTCAAATCTTCACCAAAATGTGTTTTTGGGCCTCTGGAGTAGAATGACACTCTGGTGGCACAGAATGACGTTTTGGCGAGGATATGACAATGTTTAGTGCCGGGTTCATGAGGTGGGTAATAAGAAGGCTGTGTTGACAATCTGGTTGCTGTTCTCCTACAAATGGAAGCTCAGGGCCCAGAGAGCCCTGTATTTCCATATCAACATACATATATGCATCTACAGAGGGATGGGAGCTGCATTCCCACCGGCACCATGCAATTCTGCTTAAAGTTGAGCCAGTCCAAATTCTCTCATGGGGATTTGCATATGTTTCTCATGATGCTTTCCATTATTGGGGTATATGCAATTATGTTTTCTTTAAAATTTGGCTGTATAGCCAGTATCCTCCAGGATAACCCATGCCTCAGGGCATTTGCTCTGGGGTTCTTTTGTAGTTCTTTTCCTTCTTGATTTTGGGCTCCCCATGGCCCAAACAAATAACATCCCCCTTAAGGGGTGGCTGACTCCTGCTCCCTGGGCTACAACACAGATATGGCACACTAATGAGTGCAAATGAAGATGAAACATGTGCATGTGTCTGCTGTTCTTAGCCTTTGCTGATTGCACTATGAGGCCTTCCAGCACCATGCAATTCTGCTTAAAGTTGAGCCAGTCCAGATTATCTTATGGGGATTTGCAAAAGTTTCCCATTATGCTTTGCATTATTGGGGTATGTGCAATTGTGTTTTCTTTAAATAAACACAAGATTACACTATCTGAAAAAGTATGGATGGATGATAGTGCAGGATCTGGAGGCCCTGCACTCCCACAGGCAAATAAACGATTATAGTATCTCAAAAAGTAAGGAAATTCTTTGCAAAAAACTCCATTAATGCAGCATTTAGGGTTCAGGCTAAAGCGATAAAAGTAGGGAAATGTGGTTTTAAGGTTTCCAACCTTAAAACTCCACCCCACACCTAAAACAAATCAGAGACATTGTCTTCCTTGGGGTTGTCAACCCTAAAGCTCACCCCATTGTATCAAGTATATTCTTTGCAAACTACTCTGTTAATGCAACATTTAGGGCTCAGGCTAAAGCCACAAAAGTAGGGAAATGTGGCTTTAAGGTTTCCAACCCTAAAACCCCACCCCCACCTCTAAAACAAATCAGGGGTGCCATCTTCCTTGGGGTTGTCAACCCTAAAACTCACCCAACTCTATACACTCCAGAATCATACACACCTAATGGGGTGAGCTTTAGGGTCGACAACCTCATGGAAGACAGCACCCCTGATTTGTTTTAGGGTTGGGTGGGGTTTTAGGGTTGGAAACCCTAAAGCTACATTTCCTTACTTTTGTCACTTTAGCCTGATTCCTAAATGTTGCATTAACGGAGTTTTTTTGCAAAGAATATACCTTATAAAAGTGATAGCAGTAGCAGCAGTTCTGGGAAGGAAGAGGTGGAACAGGTGGGAGTTCGACTTGGGGCAGATGTATATAAGAGATCAAAAAAGACCAGATGTGGTGGTACAACAAAAAAAAAAGAAAGGCCACAAAAACAACAAAGGGAAACAAAACAACAAGCTTCTGAAATGACAGCAGATAAAGAAGACACAGGCAAAACTGATGGCCCAAGAGGATACATGGTAAAGGAAGAACCATTCCTTGAACCCTGAAGAACTGGTGGAGGAAGAGGAGGAGGGTGACGATGTGGAAGCAGCCCACAGTAGCCCACCCATTAGGCAACAGCTGAGAGTGCCAGGAGGAAAGACCAAACTGGTGATGTAAGTAATGTGGGATTTCTTTTGTGTGGACAAAGAATCATGGACACTGTATCTTTTATGTAAAGACAGGCTGAGTTGGGGTAAGGTGGGAACAAAGCTGGGAACAGCTACCATGAAAAGGCATTTGCTGAAGTTCCACAGATCTCAGTATGAGAAGGCATGCCAATGCACAGCCTCAGCAGCATCGGCACCACCAGCCAGTGAAGATGATGATGATAATGGCTGGGGGAGTAGAACATTAGGAGACCAGGTAGACAGGAAGAGGAAGAAAGTCTTTAAAGTAGTAACGAATGCACAACAGCACCTTTCATTCATCAGTTCGTTAGCCTATTGACTCCCACACCTCCAAGCAGTGCTTAAACTGGAAAAGTTTAGGAGGTGGAACTGTAATCTCTATGTAACCCACCCCAACTGGCCCCCCTTGTCTAACTAGCAGGGCTGCTCCTCTCACCACATGGCACCAAAGAGAAGGGTGGGAGTTGTCACTACAGTTCAGTTTACTAGTACATCTTCTTCTGAGCCTGCCATACACAGACAGGCAAACCAAGTGTGGCAACTACCTGGCGCACACCTGGTGGTACCATTTACCACGGCCATCAACCTAGGTCCCTGGGAGAAACCATTTGCTCACAATTATGCTAGGTTTGCACTTCTGGACAGGGGCACCCAAGTAAATCCAGACACAGTGGAAGCAATAACGGTACTGTCCAAACTAGGTTGGGATTCTAGAGTGTGGCTTTTATTCACATACACAGAGAATAATCACAAAGCGAAGATGGACCCCCACAGGGCTACTCCTACTGGTAATGCAGATTACTGAGGTACAGACTTCCTGAATTCTCATTTAGCATAGGCATACTGAACACACACAGTGAACTTTCAGGTTCTGACTTGAACAGTGAACCCTCTGGTTCTGAATTACACAGCAAACTCTCTGGTTCTGAATTACACAGTGAACTCTCTGGTTCTGAATTACACAGTGAACTCTCTGGTTCTGAATTAAGAGGTTGGCACACATGGCCAGAATTGGCACATTTCCTCTTGACTAGGCACACACGACCAGTATTAGGAGACTTTCCCATATTTCATGAGGAATTATTGGTGGCACTCTCGACCACCACCAAAGAGCACATTCAGGCTCACAGAGAATCCAACCCACATCTGAATAAACTATTTTCTTCAGGCACTGGCCAAATGCACTGAAAGAAAACATAGATGCCCAAACTGAACCCGGAGAGGTAAACTGGTTGCTCGAGATGAGGGGGCTCTAACCCTTTGCTTCCAAATTTATACTTGGCCATTCATATGGTTAATAACACCCTCACAGAAAACTTGCAGATGCTATCTTGAAATGTCTTTCACATTTAACATACTACATTACACACCTCTGAGGTGTCAGAAAGTTAAAAGTTCTGTAACTGGCACTGTCTCTTCACTAGACCCCGACTTTAGCAGACACTTTTAAACAAAAAACAGTCTAGGTGACAGGATCCTTTTGACAGAGAAAATTCACCACAAGGAATGCAGGTGCCCCAGGGCTCTTCCACACAAAAGTCACAGGTACTCACAGAGCAGTTGAATCTCAGGCAGCTTCAACACAGTCCATACTGGGTGAGGAGATTGCCCCTGAACCCTGAAGATCGCCCCCATCCCTCCTGGGATGGGGCAAAGGAAAACCCACTCGGAACGGTTTCCACCACTTCAATCTCTTCCATGTTCTTCTTCTAGGGTGAAAACAAACTACCCAAAACGCAGTGGTAGCTCTCTGTCAGAGCTAAAACTGAGGAGCTGCTGTAGGCTGCAGCCTCCTCCTGGAACTCCTCTCAACAGACTCTCTCACTCTAACTGAACATTCCAAAGCTACCTCCCTGCAGCTAGCTTGAGTGTGGCTTATGCTGCTGTGACAGTTCCATGATTACATCATCCTGCAGCTCAGCTGAGACTGAAACTAGAGAATGACAGTGTGAAATCCATTTAACTGGCATGTCACTAGCTGCCTCTCCCTTCCTGTCACTGATTCTAATGGGATTCAAGTAACCCCTGGGAATAAGGGGGTTACATCTACATTTGTAGAAAGTTGGACTGTCATCCCTATGAGGTGGAACTCTCTAATATTATTCAATAAAGAAAGGTGCCAGAGAAGGTAAAACTGAGTTCTTGCCCAATTTAACCCCTGCCTCTGGGGGGGGGGGCGTAAATCCCCAGTCAACTCCACCCCCAGCGGTGGCAAAACTAGGAGCCAACTGTCACATCTGGGGACACCCAGTTTCCACTGATCCAGTCTTTGGAGATGGGCCAGAAATATAAACCCAAAAAGTTAACAACAGCAATTATGGAAATGCTAGCCACTGACTTGCTGCCCTTCTCCTTTGTGAGCAACATAGGTTTTCTACTGCTAATGCAAATTGCAGTGCCAATGTATCAGGTGCCCGATGATGATGATGATGACGCTAATAATAATATTCATTATTTATAAAGCGCAATTCAAATTTATCAAAGCTCTATACAGATAAAACAATAAAACATTCAAAAATAAAACAGTAAAAACACAGTGAATCCAGCTTTCACATTAATTTACAATAAACAGTTACATCATATAAAATCCCCAAAGGCAAGATAAAACAAATGAGTCTTTAAGGCCTTCTTAAAGCTCTCCATGGTCTGGCACTCTTGGATCCGACGAGGTAGAGAGTTCCACAGGGTAGGGGCCGCATATGTAAAGGCTCACGCCCCTGAAGTTTTCAGTCGTACCCTGGGAACCTCTAGCAATCCCTTATCAGCAGAACGGAGAAGTTGGAGGGGGCAGTAGGGAACCAGGAGCTCTTACAGGTAGCCCGGACCGTGTCCGTGTAGGGCCTTATAGGTCAGTAAACTGACCTTGAAGGTGATCTGCCACTGTACAGGCAGCCAGTGCAGTTCGCGCAGCACAGGCGTGATGTGACTCACCCAGGAGACCCATGTCAGTAGCCTGGCCGCTGTGTTCTGCACCAGCTGCAAGCGGTGGATATCAACCCCCAGAAGCCCTAGGTAGAGGGAGTTGCAGTAGTCAAAGCACAAGGTCACAAAGGCATGGATCAGCGTTGGAAGGTCACTGGACAGAATAAGATGCTTAACCCGGGTGATGTTCCTCAGGTGATAAAAAGAGGACTTGACTACTACCGACATCTGCAAATGCAGTGTCAGCCCATCATCAAGAATCACTCCCAGATTCTGCATCTGATCAGAGGGCAGCAGCTGGTTACCTCCGAGCCAAAGCCCAGGGGCAGGCCCTGCCACCACCCTCTCTATCCTGTGACCCGGATCCACCACCAACACCTCAGTCTTATCGGGATTCAACTTCAACCAGCTGGCCTGCATCCAATTCTGGATTTCTGTGAGGCAGCTATTAAAGACTGAAACCGCACTATCCTGGTCAGGCTCAAAAGACAGGTAGAGCTGGGTGTCATCTGCATAGAAGTGAAACCTCAGCCCATACCGTCTCACAATGTCTCCCAATGGCAGCAAATACACCGCAAACAACATTGGGGACAGCACAGAGCCCTGAGGAACCCCACATAGCAGAGAGAAGGAGGCCGAGGAATAAATACCGGACGCCACCCTCTGAGTCCTGCCAGTGAGGAAAGATCTAAACCATCTGAAGACCATACCTGACAGACCACAGATGTGTCTCAGGCACTCCAGCAGTCCCCCATGGTCCATGGTGTCAAAGGCTGAAGAGACATCAAGACGGACCAAGATGGAGTGTCACTTCTGATCTCTTGCAATCAGTAGATCATTGAACACCCAAACCAGAGTGGTCTCAGTACTATGCCTCTTCCGAAAACCGGACTGGAGGGGATCATAGATGTCATGGATGGTCAAATGATTCTCCAGCTGCAGGGTGACTACTTTCTCAATCACCTTCCCAACAAAGGGAAGGTTAGAGATTGGCCTGTAGTTAGTAGGGCAGTTTGGGTCCAGAGAAGATTTTTTAAGGGGTGGTGTTACCACAACCTCTTTCAGGGAGTCAGGAAACTCACCTGACTCTAAAGAGCACCAAACTATCTCTGCCAGGACAGGGCCAATGGTATCCACATACCCCAAAATGAGGCGTGTAGGGCCCAGGTCCAAACTACAGCAGGTCGGCCACATGCTCCGGACAATCTACACAACTTTTTTTTCCACAGTGGCTCTTCCTGATTTTTATAAGTGTCTACAAGACTGTATCACATGGTCTTAAGCATAATTTGTTCCAGCTGTTCACATCACCACTGACTTGTGGACCAGTCGTCAGACTACTGATTACATGGCAGTTACTGCCCATTGGCCGAGTTTCCCCTTTTCATTCCCTTCATCTTCCTCCTCTAGGTTAAGTGCCAGCAGCAGCAGCAGTAGTAGCTGCAAGTCACTGAGGTTCCTCAACCTCTGCAAACAGGCAGCTTTATGAATTGGTGGCTTTGACCATGACCATCATGCAGAGAACTTGTTACACTTCCTTCAACAGGTATTTTATGTGTGGCTGACACCACACTCATTAACACCAAGTTTTACAGTATCAGATACTGCAAAGAACATTGTAAAGGCAGTCGACGATGGGAGATTATACACGTTCCATGTTTTGCTCGCTGTATAAATCTGGTAGTTCAGGGATTCTTAGATGAAGACAGCACCACTGTGCAGACATGTGTAGGTCTGACCAAAGAAGTCTGTGGTCATTTTAGCCATTCTGTAAAGGCACGGAAGCTGTTATGAAACATTCAGCAGTATAACGACCCTCCCCTCCACCACCTGAAACAAGATGGGTGAACAAAATGGAATTTTACCGATTACACGAGGAAACAGCTGCTAGAAAAACAGAAGGCTTTTCACCAGTATGCCACTGAGCATGGTATTGGCAAGAGAGAGGTAAACAGACTGAATTAGTAGCACCTGATGGGGACACTCTGTGCTGTGCTGAAGCCCTTTGAGGTGGTTACAAAGGTGGCAAGCACTGATGCAGACGGTCTAAGCCAGGTACTCTCCCTCACTGCTCTCATTAACCTGCGGCTTTTTCATATGAAAACTCAGTATCAGGAAAAAGAGGATACCGCTACATTCAGTCTAGTAGAGAGGGTAAGATCATGTTTCTGGAATGACACACACATTTAAAAAATGTGTACAGATTAGCACTACATCATGGCCACTCTCTTGGAACGTTGGTTGAAAGACACATTTGAGATATTCTTTGATGCACAAGAATACAGTAAGGATCAGCAGTCCTATAAAGCCTGATCCATCTGGTCTCTGTACGTATGGCACAGAACAAGAGCAGGAACGCTAATAGAGCAGAAGAACAATACTCATCATCCCTTGCAATCGCACTGACAGGCCAGGTGGCGGAGAAGGAAGGAGGATCCCTGTGTCTTTCCACTGCTTCTGAATATCACAGGAGTTACTCACGTTTGCTTTCAAGTCAACCTGCTGCTACTCTACTCCCCAGAAAGACAGCCACTGATGATGGACCACTACCACACCTGCACCTTATGGGTATCCCCCCGACCCTCGCCTACTCTAGTTACTACCCTCAATCACTTGCATTTACCTCTGGGGCCCTACTGCCCCCACCTACTCCCTTACTTCTCCTCCTCCCTTTCCTTATGACCTTCACCTGTTTCACTCTGTATTAACCTAGTAACTCAGGTATACATTGTACAATGCCTCTGCTGTATGTATGATGTACCTCTGATCACTGTTAGTGTCATTTTCACTTTATTATTTTTATTTAGTCTTTGGTAACTGGGTAAGGCCTACTAGATGCAAGTGCCTGTTTTCAGGGGCGACCTGGGAACACTGGGCAGTTAAGTGACTTGCTCAGAGTCACACAGTATGTAAGTGGAGGTTGTGAGAATCAAACCCAGGTCTGGTGTGCTGGATGTACCAAGCTCATTCACAGCTTGTTACTCTAACCTCTAGGCTATACTGCCAGACCCCAAATCCCCTGCCAGCTCCTATATCTTCATCTACCTTCTGTTTACACATAAATGTATTTAGGCCTGGTGACACTTGTAGTGTAACTACTGCAACTATTTGGATGGCAGTATAGCCTAAAGGTTAGAGTAACGAGTTTGGTACATCCACCAGACCAGACCTTGGTTTGATTCTCACAACCTCCACTTGCATACTGTGTGACTCTAAGCAAGTTACTTAACTGCCCAGTGCTCCCAGGTCACCTCTGAAAACAGGCACCCGTGCCTAGTGGGCCTTACCTGGTTACTAAAATAAACTATTATAAATGTTAAGCTGACTATTTTATCATTCTGACATGGAACCTATGTAAAGAGCCTCTGCTCAAAGGTCTTGAATCCAAGATGTTAATAAATAAATAAGATAAATAAACTATGGGAAAAACTGTCTGACTATTGCTTGATTAGAAATGGCACATCACTTTTTGACACAGTGGTGCCTGGAATGTCAGCAAACAAAATGGTGCAGGAATATCTAGATGAGAACATACCACTAGCAGAAGGAGACACGCTTCTACTGTACTGGTATCAGAAAAGACCATCTGGCTTTATTTGACACAGGTAGCTGTTGAACACCTCAGCTGCCCACCTGCAAGTACATACTCAGAGAGACTATTCAGTGCTGCAGGCAATATTGCCACCAACAGGAGGACATGCCTTTTGACCCACAATGTGGAGATGCTCAATTTATAGAAAAATTAACCTGCCCCCTTTTTTAAAGCTCTTTTTGCCATACTTTATGGATGATGAATCTCCTACACTTCCAGCTGGGCTAAAGACAGAGGAGGAGGAGGTGGATGGGGAGGGTTTCTGTGTCCATTATTTTTTTTTTTGGAACCAGTAGCCTACACACACATGCACGCACGTGCACACACACACACTGTGGGATGCTGCACTGTTGTCGTCACTCAGTCTTCTTCAGACTGTTTTGTGAATTTCTGCCGAGCCAACGCAGGACAAATATGGATACATCATTTTTTGGGCAGTGTTGCCCATAAAACCAGTGTGTACAACACTCATCCACAGCATAAGGACTGGAGGAAAGGAGGGAGGGGGGGACATGATAGAAACTTTCAAGTACCTCAAGGGAATCAACAAAGTCCAAGAGGGTAGCATCTTTCAGAAAAAGAGACATGCAACAACAAGGGGACACAATCTGAAGCTGGGGGAGGGATGGCTCAGAGGCAATGTGAGAAAGTATTTTTTCACAGAGGGTGGTGGACGCATGGAACGGCCTTCCTGATGAGGTTGTGGGGTCAAAAACAGTGGAGGAATTCAAGAATGCATGGGACAAACATAAGGCAATTCTGGTGGAGAGTAGGAAGAAGTAGGCTGTTGGTTAACTAGGATCTGCAGCTTATCCAATAGGTAGGGAAATGGGCAGACTAGGTGGGCCAAGCGGTCCTTGTCTGCCATCAAAGTTTATGTTTCTATGTTTTTATATTGGGAAGCCTTGTCCATGTGTGGCACTGTCCCAATGGGCACACAGTTTTTGGGATCAGTAGCCCACGCTGTGGGATGCTGCACTGTTGTCTTCACTCATATTAACTTGTCCAATGTCCATGTGTGGCACTGTCCCAATAAGCACACAATTTTTGGAACCAGTAGCCCATGCTAGGAGATTCTATACTGATATTTCGTGGGTATACACAGGCCTTACAATTACACACATTTTACTTTGAACATTGTTAGCCACAGAGTCTTGTTGGCACTGACTGAAGGGAGAGTTTTTGGAACCAGTACCTTTCAATGTGGCTCACTCATCATCCTGCTGTTTTGGGTGCTTCATCAACCCCAGTGCAGTGCATTATGTTATTTCATCCTGGGTTCGAATCCCAGTGAGAGTCACACTTTTCCTTTCATTTTTATAATTGGATTATAATTACTGGTAACACCCTTTAATACATGGACTTGATCCAGGTTTCAAATGCTGTAATAACTGGACTCTGCAATAATTGGGTAACCCGATTATTACGGCCCCCCCGCCCCCTCCACCTGTGGGGCATCATCCTATCTGCTGCGGTGTTCCCCTTTTTCTGTTTTCTCCCCTTTATCCCGAGACCCCTGGTACACGGATGCACATGCTTGTGGAGGCACATATGCCCTCCAAGGCTCCAGTGATGGCCTCTTCCTTCCACCTGACCTAGCACCAGGTCCCCACCTAGGCTTGGCACTGCCTCTGATCCTCCACCTGGTAGCAGCCAAGTACCGGGGAAACCCCAAGTTACTCCATGGGAAAGGAGAGCTGCCTAGTGGCAGCTCGATCCAACTTCTCTCCCTCTCCCCCCCGACCCATGCACGTTTCCGAACATGGGTCGCCAGTGTTGGAAGAAGTAAGGTGCCAGTGCCTGAGTCCTCTTCACCACTGGGCCGGCATGCCTTTGCAATTTTTAAACTGTATCTGATTGATCCTGCTGTGCATCGGGTTCAGGAAACCTCAAGTCCAACCCGGCGCGCTCATTAGTGAGACGGTGCTTGACTTCTAAACTGCAACTTAACCATGGTTCAACACTTTTATTTTTTTAAAAGGGAAAAAAAAGTCTGTACTTGGCAGGTAGAGTGTGTGTTTGTGTGTCTGTGAGAGAACTGCATCACTAAATGTCATTCACTCCCTGCATCAGTAATTATAAAAAATAAAGGATAGGTAACTGTGTTTTTATGGAATTTTTTTTTTTTTTTTTTTTTTTTTACACTCTCTGTGTGTGATGACCTCATAAACATCTCAAGCTTCACTCTCGAGGTTTATGGGTCACCACACACCTTGGACACAGTTGCCCATCCATTATTCTATATATAATATTTTTTTTCAATGGAGATGGCCAGCTATTATTTGCCATAATAAATGGCTGGTTATTACTGCATTCACATGCACAGTCAATGCCGTGATTGTGCGCGAGACAGCAACTGTGACTTTCAGTTTCCTTAAAGCTGCGTCATTGAAAACATAAGTAACTCTGCAAAACTTGTAATTTCTGTTAAGGCACATCAAAAAATACAAAAGTGCTTACTTTATTCACTTGCATCCTCTGATTTGAAAGTGGCTGTCTGACCCATAATTAACGTTAGAAACTTGATGGCACTCACAAAAACACGTCAAAGAAACTTGTGTAAAAAAAACTTAGAAGCTCATTTTTCATTGGGGGCATCGGCAGACCATCACTGGGAGAACCACCTCACTACTACCGCGACCTAACAACATAACTCCCCCATGCTTCTGCCATCCAGCCTGACCACAGAATCCCACCCCCCACTGCGGGGGGAAATGGAGTGAGGAAAAAACTGATGGCCTGTAAGAACAAATTTCTCACCGCAGTAATCTTCTTTCTTCTAAGGGGTCCTTTAGCATCAGTAACTTTAGCAGTTAGCTGGCTAGGTGCAACTGCCCTGGAGGTGTGCCTTTAAGAGAAATTTAAATGAGCTTAGGGCCATAGCCAATCAGAAAACAGGAAGGGTAGTGAGCTGAGTGAGAGCTGCTGATAGCTTCAGAATTTTTTGAAGGAAAAATGAGGGCACATGCCCCGAAAAAGAATCAACAGGATTCAAAAAACATGCAAATGTCCACAAAGTGTAAACAGAAACAACAACAACACGAATTAAAAACTCATCAATAAGAAACCCCAAATTTGGTAAGAGATTTGATAAAGAGCCCTTCTCCAACAGGTGAACTGGGGAGGAAGGATGGGAGCTTACTGATGCTAAAGGACCCCTTGGAAGAAAGAAGATTATTGCGGTGAGTAATTTTTTCTTCTTAACCCAGGAATCCTTTAGCATCAGTAACTTTAGCAGACTACCGAGCAGTACCAAGTGGGAGGTGGGCAGAGAACCTACTAGGAAAGAGGCTCTGCAGAATTGCCCTGCCAAATTTGGCATCAGATCTGGTCTGCACATCCAAACTGTAGTGATTCACAAAGGTGTGTACAGATTTCCAGGTAGCTGCTTTTCAGACATCTAGTAGAGGAATGTCCCTTGCTGCTGCAAGCAAGACTGCCGTGTCCCAGGTGTAGTGGGCCCTGAGCCCCACTGGAGGTTGGTGACCAGCTTTTTTATAGCAGAATACAAGAGACCTACCATGGGAAATAGTTCTCTTGGTAGCTGGTCTTCCCCTGTCTACATACCCGTAAGTGGGGAATAACTGAGAGGAAGAGCCTCTGAACTGTCTAGCATGCTTTAGGTAGTAGAAGATGGCTCTAAGACATCCAAGCTGTGGAGCTTTTGCTCGCCAGGAGTGGATTTGGATTTCTCAGAAAAGAAGACAGGCAGAGTAATGGACAGGTCCAAGTGGAACTCTAAACCACCTTTGCAGAAATTCTTATTTGTCCTGAGCCCAACTTTATCACTGTGAGGACAGATGTAAAGTGGCTCAGTGCACAGGGCCTGTAGCTCTGAAAACCTCCTGGCAGAGGAAATAGCTACCAGGAAGCCTGTCTTCCAAGTTACAAACTTGATGTGGGCCGTGGACATAGGCTCGAAGGGTGGCTTCATGTGCCTGTCTATGCAAAGGTTAGGGCTCTTGGGAGGAACAAGCTCCCGGATTGGAGGCTGGGGGTGCAAGAGGCCTTTGAAAAACTGTTTAAAATCGAGTGGGAAAAAATTTATTTTTTCTTTCCCAGTGAAAGGTAGGCCGAAACTGCCACCAGGTGTAGCTTGAGGGAAGATGGTTTCAAGCCTGACGCCTGTAAGAGTACCAGGCAATCTAGCCACTGAGGGTCTGAAACTGAATGGGATTCAACCTTTTTGCTCTTGCACCAGAGGGAAAAACCTTTACATTTGGCTGCATAAGTCTTTTTTTTTTTTACCGGTCTACTTTATGCACTACCCTCGGGAACCTCTCTCAGACATCCACCTTCCCATCAACTCTGCCTCTACC
This sequence comes from Neoceratodus forsteri, assembly GCA_016271365.2. Taxonomy (NCBI): domain Eukaryota; kingdom Metazoa; phylum Chordata; order Ceratodontiformes; family Ceratodontidae; genus Neoceratodus; species Neoceratodus forsteri. The sequence continues at coordinate 125,564,385 of JADMNL010000032.1, read as the reverse complement.
TCCATACCTGAAACTCCTCCTTGTCCTGGCACCAGTTTGGCTATTTCCTCAGCTCTGAGCCCCTCTGGGGTAGGGCCGCCCTATCCGCTCTATCTACAGTTTCAGCCGGACTAGGCTCAGCCCAGGCTAGGAGGGAGTACGGTTGGTGGAGTGTGGCTGGTGGTGGTGCCGTTGCCTATCCCCGACGGCAGGGTTTTTTTTCCTTATTTTCCTCCCTGAGGCTCGGACGTGCAATGACGTCCAGCTCGGCAGATGCATGCTCCCGAAAGACATCCGCTGAGCTACAATCCCCCTGCATTCCGCGGCCGTGCACTGTGGACCCCTAGTCTCCACTAGAGGTCAGCAGCACATCGGCAGGTGGACTCCCCCCTCCCCGGAGAAGGAGAGCTGTCCATAGGACGCTCAATCCTTCCACATCCCTGCCAACCCCCGACTACTCGGGTTTGTTCCCGAACCTGGGTCGTCGGCGTGGCACGAGGTGTGGCATCCAGTGCCTCAACCCTCAGTGCCACCGGGCTGGCTGCATAAGTCTTCTTAATGTTTGATTTTTCAACCACCCTCAGTACCCTAAGGACCTGTTAAGAGTACTATGAGGATGCAGACTCTAACTGTTCCAGTGCCAGGCCTTAAGGGTCTGCCTGGATACTGCACTCCTGTCTGAGGAAGGGTCAGCAGGGAGTGAGTTGTAAGTGGGTGAATGGACTGCTGCAGGGCACTGAGAGAAGGAGAGGTTGCCAGGCTTGCTTGGGCCAATCCAGGGCCACCAGGATCCTGGATGCAGGCTGTTGTAAGCTTTAGAATTATCCTGAGAATCATGGGAAAAGGAGGGAATACATATAAGACCTTCCTGACCAGATCAGGATCAAGACACCCAGAAGAGGTGATCCCAGGACTGAAGCCTGTAGCAGAACTGAGGAAACTGGAAGCTGAGGAGAGAGGCAAACAGATTCACTTCTAGGTGCCCAACCGCCTCAACACTGTGGCTAGTATTTGTTTGTTCAGAGTCCATTAACTCTGACCTTGACTGATACGACTAGAACCTCTGCCAGAGTATTGTGTTTGCCTGGGAGATGAATTGCTGAAAGGCTGACTCCCAGGTAGAAGGCGAGAGACCGATTTTTATAGCGCCTGCGAACACAGTACTCCTGATCTAGCCACTGCAGTAGTGTCTGTTTGACTCTTTAAGTCTGTCTTCTTATGACAGGGGCAAATGCTTTGAGCTAGAAAGATTTCTCTGAAAAGAAATATGATTAATTGTGACTCTTGGAGAGTCTACGTGCCACTTACTAAGGCACTGTCCCAATGTGTTTCCCACCACAGGGGGAAGGCGTCTGTGGAACTGCTCTGTCAGAGTTTTCAGCTTTGAAAATTGTTGCTTTCTGAGACTGTAAGGAGACTTGCGGATGATGCAGTCGGTATCTGAACCCTAGGACCACTGCAGGCACTGAAGCCATGTGTCCCAAAAGCATCAGGAAATGTCAAAGTTATGTGATTTGCTCAGGACTGCATCATATACTGAACCAGTGAGGGCTAATGATTCAAACCTAGTCAAGCGCTTGCTGGTTGGTCTCACTGTCCCTGGATGAAGAAAATTGCCAATGAGGGACATCTTGAATTCTTGCATGCGGAAGGAAGGCATATCCTTGGAAGGCCTGGATGCTGGGGAAGGTTCCAGGTGAGACTTTGTTTAGATTTACCAGGGAACCCCAAGACTATAGATAGCTGACAAGGAGACTTTGGCAGGCTAATTGGCAATTTAGGTGTAGCTAGAGATGCCCAGATTCCTGAGGCGTGTTGCTACCACTGCTCGGCACTTTGTAAAGACTCTTGGGGCTGCGGAAGGCCAAAGGGGCGCAGTGAGCCTGCTCTTGGGTGAGACCTCATTAAAGGTATATGGAAAAAAAGGGGACCTTCTTGGACCAGGGAGGCTAGCCCGTCTCCCTACTGTAAGGGCTGTATTAATAGTAACAGAGTGACCATCTTGAACTTTGGGTTTTAACAGCAAGATGGGAAGCCACTCCCCCAGTTGTCTTGTGTCAGAAATTATGTGGAGAAGAGGCCCTTTCTTCTTTTCATGACCAGGGACCCACTCCACCATTCGCAAAGCTAGAATGTTTTTTGCCTCCCACTCCAACAGAAACATCTGTGTTGGGGATAGAGGCTTAGACACCCAGGTACACATGAGGTCTGCCCACACTAATGTCAGGCTTTAGACTGCAAAAACACCCCTGTACTGAGAGAAGGCTGGGAAAAAAACTCTGCCCCTAATGCCTTCGGGAGGAATTTCCATGGGGCAGGGGGCCTTGTCTGTTTTGATCACAAGGAAAGTCCGCAGCTTTAAACTGGGAGTCTGAGGGTAGACCAGTAGTTCTAGGCCAAAGCACCTCAGAGAGATAGCATAGGCCATGACTCTGGAGGCAGCATCCTTGTTGTCGTCCTGTGGAACTGGTACTACATAGCTTCTGGAGCAGGTTAGCCGTATCCACGGGCTGCTGCACCACAAACCAAGACAGAGTTCGGCAGTGGTTTATTTTATTTATTGATATTTGGCTGAGAGCCAAGTAGGTACAAATTTTGACAAGTATCTGCAGATAACTGATTGACAGGAGCTAAACACAGGGTATAGTAAGGGGTGTGAAGTAGGAGGGGCATAAAGAGGAAGAAGCCCACCCTCAGCATGACAAGTGTTTTGACTCATTTATTTATTTATTGGTTTATTTTCTTTTTTATAAAAAGAAAAGTATCTGAGGATCAGTGGCAGGATTTTTAGGACAGTAAATTAATAAAAAGGGAACTAGGAGAGCTTCAGTAGCAGACGAGTAGTGGAATAGCAGTATAATTGCAGTATAATGTGGGGAGTGCTGCAATGCAGTGGCTGTGGGGCAGCCATATTCAGGTAGACCTTCTGGACACTGAGGTGCTGCCCTATCTGCATGCATCTCTCTCTGGACTGCGGGATGAGTAGCCAGACTCAGGAGCGGAAGTAAACTGGGTCAGGAGTACCATCACCCCTATCCAGAGACCACCCAGTCCAATGCAACTGCCTCAAAGGATGCCGAGAACGAGGAGCACTTGGATGACAGTGGGCTCAGGGCAGGTTAGGAGCGTCAGGCAGAGGCACTTCCCAGATGCTATTCCACTCAAGAACTCTATGCCACACTGGCAAATGGGGACAACCAAATAGAGGTACCCAGAGAAGTGGAAGGAAAGGATGTGGAGGTTAGCCAAGGAGGTGACCTCAGCGGGGAAAGCAGTGGACCCCAGAGGAGGAGGAAGCGAATCCTGGTGGGGGACTCTATCATAAGAGGGATCCAGCTAGGAACACAGGAGGGGGAGGACAGGGAAATGAGGTGCCTTCCAGGTGCCATGGCATGGAGGGATGGAAAGAAGATCCTGGGGATCATTGGGAAGGCAAGACGGGAGGGTGAGCTGGATGTCATTATCCACCTAGGTACTAATGACCTGCGAATGGGGAGCCAAAGGAAGTTCAGGAAGAGTTTAGGAAATGGGGAGGTCTCAAGCAAGTAGCTACTTCTGTCCTTTCTCAAGTACTACCTCGCGAGAGGCAAGGGAGAGCATGGGGTGCATGCACAGGAACTTTAACTCGTGGTTGAAGAACTGGTGCTGCGAGAATAGTTTGGATTCATTGGTGACTGGGACCCACCTAGAGGGATGGAGGTTTGTTCAAGCCTGATGGCCTGCATCCATCCTGGAGGGAATCAAGCACTCAATGATAAGTTTAAATGCTACACTGACAAGCATTTAAACTACCAAAGGGGGGGTGGCAGGCCAAAGGAGGGTACCCATTGCTCACCCCCACAGCTAGCAGTGGAACCAGTGAACCAGAGGAGTTGCTGTCTCTACAAAGCAGTGTGCAAAAGATGGAGATTAGCGCCCAAGAGGTGGATAGGCAGAAAAGGGGCAAAATTCAGCAGAAGGGCAGACAGCAAGGAGAACCAGCGATAAAGGACAACCAAGGAAGGGGCTGGAGTAGAACGGCAAAACAGTCTAGGGAGGTCAAATCATGGAAAGCCATGTGTGCAAATGCCAGGAGCCTCAGCAACAAGATGGAAGATCTGGAGGCTGTCATGGTGCAATCAGACCTGGACAGTGTGGCCATCACTGAAACCTGGTGTAATGATAACCATGACTGGGAGATGGCCATACCTGGCTACAACATATTCAGAAGAGACAGGGCAGGCAGGAAGGTGGAGGAGTGGCACTGTATGTGAAAAATGACATAAGAGCCACAGAGATCCAGGAGGAACAAAATGGGGGAGAGATACTGTGGGTTAAGCTGGAAAGGAAAATGGGCCAGCCATCCGCCAGGTGTGGTCTATAGACCACCAGCCCAGGAAGGAAGAAACAGATAGGGAGCTGATGCTAGCCATCCAAAGGATGGCAGACAAAGGAGTGAGTAGTACTGGTTGGAGACTTCAATATTCCAGATGTGGACTGGAGCATCCGAGCAGCAGCATCAACTAGGAGCAGATTTATCCTGGACTCCTTCAGGGTGCCTTCCTCAAGCAACTGGTCATGGAACCAACTCGGCAGAAGGCAATACTGGACCTTGTGCTCACAAACAAGGACAGTGTGATGGGGGTAACAGTGGGGGAGCACCTGGGGAACAGTGACCACCAGTCATTGTGGTTTGAAATCACAGAAAGAGCAGAACCAAACCACACAAAAACACGTATCCTGGATTTTGGGGGCAGACTTTGGGAAAATGGGAGATACTTGGAAGAGGCATTAAGAGGAGCAGGGCAGGAATCGGGTTGAGGAACAGTGGGCAGTATTTAAAATGGGGTTACAAGAGCAACAAATTATGCATTAAGCAGGTTAGCAAGAGGAAAAGGAAGAGGAGACCATTATGGTTTTCAAAGAGGTAGCAAAGAAAGTGAAAGCCAAAAGATTGCATTCAGGCAATACAAAAGACACAGGCAGAAGGGGATAGGGAGAAGTACCAGGAGAAGCAAAGGGAGGCAGGGAGGTCAGTAAGGAAGCCAAAGCTCAGACAGAAGAACACATTGCAAAATCAGTGGGTAGAGGGACAAAACCTTTACAGGTACATAAGTGAAAAAGAAAGGCAAAGGGAGGATAGTGAGACTGAAGGGGAGGATGGGGGCTGCATGGAGGATGACAACAGTAAAGCTGACATATTGAACAGGTATTTCTGCTCAGTCTTTACTGAGGAAGAGGAGGGTAATGGGTCTGAAGGGAGTACAAGGGTGAGAATGGTACAGAAATGGACATAAGTCCCTTTACACGAAAGGGTCCTGAAGGAACTGGAAGTAATAAGAGTTGATAAAGCAATGGGGCCAGATGGGGTGCACCTCAGGGTCCTTAAAGAACTAAGAGAGGTGGTGGCTGAACCTCTGGCTATCCTGTTTAGCTGATCACTGGAAACAGGGAAGGTACCAAAGACTGGAGGACAGCAGATGTAGTCCCCTTATACAAAAGTGGGAACAAAGAGGAAGGGGAACTGCAGACCAGTCAGCCTCACCTTGGTAGTGGGGAAGATCATGGAAGCACTACTGAAGGAGAGATTGGTGGAACATCTGGTTGCCAATGGACTACAGGACCCAAAGCAGCATGGTTTCACCAGGGGAGGCCGTGTCAGACCAACCTCATTGAATTTTTGACTGGGTGACTAGGGAGGTGGATCAGGGAGGGCAGTGGACATGGCCTATCTGGACTTCAGCAAGGCTTTTGACTTTGTGCCACATAGAAGACTATTACACAAACTGGGGAATATGGGTGTGGGCAGGACAGTAGTGTGGTGGGTAGGTAACTGGCTGGGTGGCAGGACACAGAGTGGTGGTAAATGGCTGTCACTCCACAGAGGGAAGAGTGACCAGTGGGGTACCACAGGGATCAGTGCTGGGACCGGTCCTATTCAACATCCTAATCAGTGACATTGCGCAGGACCTAGAAGGCAGAATTTCACTGTTTGCTGATGACACAAAGCTCTGTAACAGAGTAGACGCATCAGAGGGTGTAGACAGATTGAGAAGGGACCTACAGAAACTTGAAGAATGGTCAGGGGTTTGGCAGTTGAAATTCAATGCAAAGAAGTGCAAGATAATGCATATGGGGCACAAAAACCCTGGCACAAAATATCAGTTGGGGGGTGATGATATAGCATGCACCAAGCAGGAAAAGGATCTTGGGGTTATCATCTCTGATGACCTCAAGGTAGGGAAACAGTGTGACAAGGCAGCAGGTAAAGCAAATAGGATGCTGGGATGCATAGGCAGGGGCATCACCAGCAAGAAAAGGGAGGTCATAATTCCACTATACAAGACACTAGTGAGGCCCCACCTGGAGTACAGTGTACAGTTCTGGAGACCTTACCTACGTAAGGACACAGACAGGGTAAAGAAGGTTCAGAGGAGGGCAACAAAGATGGTGCATGGATTGCATCACAAGTCCTATGAGGACAGGTTGAAGGAACTGAACATGTACTCCCTGGAGGAGAGGAGAAAGAGAGGGGATATGATAGAGACATACAAGTATCTTACAGGGAGGAACAGGGTGCAGGAATACACTATTGTTAAGCAAAAAAGATGTTCCAGGACTAGAGGGCATGGGATGAAGTTGGAGGGAGGACGATTCAGAGGAAACGTGAGGAAGAATTTCTTCATAGAACGCATGGTGGACAAGTGGAACACCCTGCCAGAGGAAGTGGTGGGGGCTGAAACAATCACGGGATTTAAGAATGCATGGGATAGACATAAAGGAATTCTGGAGGTCAGGGGTAAGGGGCAACAGACTTCTAGGAAAACATAAACTGAACTTACAAGCTCAAATGGGCAGACTGAGTGGGCCATAGGCCCTTATCTGCCGACACTGTCTATGAATCTATGTATAACTAAGAGATCTATTTTCTGGAATCCTTATCTGGGGGTAAGAAGGACAAGGAGACCCCAGCTTTCTCGCAAGCTGCCTGATGCACTATACTCACATGGCTGGGATGTATAGCACACACTCAATACTGTTAAAGAATTGATATATTTATGTATTTATTTATTAACACTTCCAGACCGCTTGTAAACCTCTGCCAAAGAATTGGGTGTTTGAAGCAGTTTCATGGTATTTTTATATATATTTTTATTCATTTCATTATATACAGGGCTTTTAGGAGGTGGAACCTTTCATCTCCCTACAATCTTTTCTTATCCTCACCTTGGAAGGGCTCCTAAGAAGGGAGATCCAAGGTATCCAATATGTTTTGGATAAATTAAGGCATAAAGGGAGAACCTCCTTAGACACATAGGGTTCTAGACTCTCCACATCATAAAAATTCTTGTATCATCTGTATCACCCTCACAGTCTGTGGGGCGAGAACTGTAGAAGAGTGTTAGCAGCCTCTGTATGCAGGGGCATCATAAAATTATTTATCATCAACTGTATCATCCTCACAGTCTATGGGAAAGAGAACTGTGGAAGAGTGTTTGCCAGCCCCAGTAAAGAAAGGACCCATCTTTTGTAGGGTAGGGTCTGAAACAGTTGCCATGCCTTTTCCATATTTTGTACAGATAGAATACTGCACAGACTTTGCAAGTACTTTTTTTTCTGTATGCTTTAAGCTGCCTGTTTTCTTGCTATTGGCTTTCCCAGGAGCAATGGGAGCACTTATGTCTAGACAGTTTCTTTTTAGCCACTTCATCAGTAGCTTTACAAAGCTTCCAGCCTTTGTCACTTCTATTATTTTTTTTGTGTTATCTATTTATCTCCCTTGCGACCCCCACCTACCTCTCCTTCAGGCCAATTGCCACAAGGACGCTCTCCTCTCTCGTCTCCGGCAATGATCCCGACTCCATATCGCAACCACCTCAGGGTAACCTGACATAACCCTACATCAGGCGGGTCCTCCTCTTCCAAGGAGAAGTGGCTTAACAGCCTAGGCGTTGGGTGCTGCTGCGTAGGTCAGCTGTTGCAGGCGCTCGAGATCACTGGTCTGGGTGTCATCTCGGTAGGAGAGCGCCATTTTTCTAGTTTTTCCTCCATCTCCCTATGTGTGCCGAACTGAGCTTCCCTAGGTCTCCACTGGGGGCCACTACAGAGCGACGCCATTCCCCAACCCACCCCAGCAGAGAAGAGGAGAGGAGAGCAGTCCTCCGGATGCTCAATCCTACTCCTTCCCCTGCCGACCCTCCAGCGCCCGAGTCCGTTCCCGAACCCAGGTCGCCGGTGTGGTGTGAGCTAAGGTGCCAGTGCCTCAACCCTCTGCACCACCGGGCCAACCTATTATTTTTTAATTTGTGAAGAACTTCATATTTGGAAGCTTTATTTTTGGCTGGGATATGGAGTGTTCCTCAGCACTTCCTTACATTTTAGTACTTCTGGACGACCCCTAGTCGGAAGCCTTTGATATGTCCTCAGCCATAATAAGCAAAGGTCTGTCTGCTACGTTTGCCAATTTAAGCAAAGCAAACCAGTCCTGGACCTTATGAACTGAGTGCAGGTTTCTGTGAAAACGACGCCAGCCAGTCCTGCCCCAGTTAATTAGCTCTGTCTATTGCAAGTGCCTTTTTATTTTGAATTCCAACAGGGTGTCTCGAGTTAAAACCCGCGAGATCTGAGGTAAAAAACAAGGCAACTGTCACTAATTAGACGGTTCCCACAAGAATTTGATCAGAAAAGAGAGGAACCATTGAAATTAAGCATCCACTATAAAATTAACGTTTAAAATGAACAGTCGCTGTAAAAATAGAGTCAAAATAGCGCAGATGCGCTACAAATAAAAAATTAGTGCGGCGCTAACAAATTTGTAAAACTTTCCTCAGCACATTATTAAAAAAGAAATATGAGGAAAACTTTACCCAGATAAGCACTAGGGGGCTGTCAACAAGGAAAGCTGAGAGACACCTCAGGGACAATGTTGCTCAGTCCAGCGGAGAAAAAATTCTGAAGCCATCAGCAGCTCTCGTTGAGCTCACTACCCTTCCTGTTTTCTGACTGGCTATGGCCCTAAGCTCATTTAAATTTCTCTTAAAGGCACACCTCCGGGGCAGTTGCATCTAGCCAGCTAACTGCTAAAGTTACTGATGCTAAAGGACTCCTGGGGTAAGAATTATGAAAAATAAAACATGGGGTGGTGTGCCTCACTTGAATTTAATACACACCCTTGGTGTGCGATGTTCAGATAAACCCATTGAGCTTCGCTCTCGGGGTTTATGTGGCATTACACACGATAGGTGTGTACTAAATTTTGGTAAAACACACTACCCCATGTACACTTTGAGCCTGTTTTTCTGGTGTTTTCAAAACCTTGTTCTTCAAGTTTCAAAATTTAGAACCTGTTATAGTGTATAGTGTAACCCCTAGGTGGTGCTATCCCAAGGACTACTACCCCCGCCTGCTGGGCTAGTGGCAGGTTAAGGGGCCTAGGTTCGGTAACGGGTGCCTCCACCCAGAGGTCAGGGTTGGTAATGGTCAAACTAACCAGGGCACAGCCTTCTGGGACACTGTGACCCCTCCTCTTTCCCCGCTAGTGGCCCACACAAAACACAGTAATTACTTTCACAGTACCCCTGATATGCTTTACACGTATCCACACTTTTAGCACTTACCACCAGGATTGGTTTCTCCAACTCGACCCCTTGGATCCCCTGTAAAATAAGACTAAACAGAGCAAATGGCATGCAACACAATACTTCAGGCATAAACAGGATCCACAGGCTGTTTAAATGCAGAAAAAGTAGATCTGATTTATTCAGGGGGCGTTTGAACAAGGATAGGGGCAATCAGGTTAATTAGCTTACTCTCTCTCTAATAATCATACAGTTGTGCAAGCAATCAGACTCCCTAGCACTGTCACACTTCTGAATACCCAGGTGAATGGGGGGTGGGCTAGCCAGGACCGTTGCCCGGGGTAGGCCAGCGTTGCAGCTGGTAAGGGCCCTGTGATGGAAAAACATTTGCACAACACAGATTTGTAATCTGGAGCCAGATGGCTCAGTTCGTGAAGAAAAGAAACAACAAGTAATTAAGATGACACACTTAGATTTAAAGATAGTTGCAGGGAGCTACCCTGATGGCTACTCACGATACCCCAAACTGGACACAGGAGGGATGAAGATTGAGACAGTAGATGAATTATCTGGTTGGCCAGAAGAAGCAGAAGGCTGACCCCTGGACGGTCTCTCGTCGATGACGCTTCTCTGTGCAGTAGGGTAATCTGGCAAGGCCCTCGTGGCAAGGCCCAACCACATGGACTGGCAATGGATTTAGTTCGTTGGGTGCTGGGTTCAGCTTCCAGCAATCAGCATACAGTTCACACAACAGGGGAACTAAATTGCGACCCCCATTCAGTACACAGGACATTTGTATACCAGAAAATATTACTGTACCAGGCAAAGTGCTCCTCAGTCACGATCGCAAAGTCCCTGCTCAGACTGAGAGCTTGAGAGTAGTTGAGTTCCTGACAGGCCGATTGCGTTCAGTAAAATCTTCAGTCTTCTACAGGTTAAGCCTGGTCCCAATTCAGCAGCTTACTCAAAAGCACGCAGCTCGGATTTAGTCCCGAAACAACTCTATCTCTCTTTTCTCCTCAGGGTAACAGCAGACTTGCAGGCCTCAACTCAAGCCTCTCCACAACTCTCCTGCTCAAACTATGTGGTTTTACTGCTCGGCTACCACGAGCTGCTTCTCTCTCAACTGCCAACACAGATCTGGCTTGCCAGCAGACAGCTCAGGGGACTTCCCTTAGATCCACAAGGTCTGATTCGTCAGGTGAGCTGTCAGTCACAGCAAGAGCTCACCCTTCTGTTGCAAAAAAGGTGCCAACAGTCCAAAACTACAAATCCCACAGCTTTGGGTCCACACAGCCCCTAGGAGCAAGCTCCATTTTAGAGTCCCCAGCTACTGATTGGTCCAATTCGGCAGTTTGGGACCAAAATGGTGGAGTTAAACAGAACAGTCCTCACTGCAAAGAAGGTAGGTTAGAACAAACTACATTATCACTACTCTCTAAATGATTTCAAGCAAGTAGTTACATCTTTCAGCAGGGCTCCATCTGCCCAATTAGTGATGGCAGAAACGGAGCAATTAGTCAGCAGCCCGGGCGGGACCCGAGCATGGAAACACTCAGTCCCCTTCCCAGATTAATTATATCTGCAATCAGGCAGCTTTTAAAAAGACAGTACACAGAGGCCACACAGGCACTCACTGGCAATACATTTAAACGGCAATAATGCCGAACACCAACCGGGCAATGAGCAATTAGGCAAGCTCGAGGAAGACCTTTCGGGAACCCCCATTTGGAGGGGGGTTACAATAGTAGAGCATTGTTCTGGATAGAAGAATTCTATCCCTTTTAAAATGCTGTTGTACCACGGTTCAAAGGTCATGGAATGTAATTATACCCTTCTGTGGTACCACAGCATTCTGAAATGTCTAGACTACACAAGTCAGTTTCCTTATGACAGCAAAAGGACTGCCTAGAGCACATTTCACATAATAGGATGCACTATAAAAAATACAGGACGAACAACTTTATGCACAGCCAGTGTGTTCTGCTACATCGGGGTTCTCATTCCAGAAATCGCAAGTTCTATCACGAAAGCGCGTGCTGAGCCATCAAGAACAACATACAGCATTGCCTGCCGATTCAAAATTGGCAGTTTGAACCTGTTAAACCATATTTTCCTACTGAAAAACAGGCTCAAATAAAAAATAGTATTATAAAAAATAACATACCCTTGTTTAGTTCAGTGACAGCAGGAAGGCACTGTCACTTTGCTGTGGTGCCCTGATGTCATAAACTAAGGAAGGGTTGAGAATCTGCTCGTTCTCAAGGAAGGGGGTTTAATTATTGTATATTTAACCCATTTCACATAACCCAGAGCAAACCAGTTCACTATGACCACTAGTCTACCATTAAGAAAAGTTTGGAGAACTTTCTGTGGTTCGATGGTCGAACTTTGGGAAGTTCAGCTTCGCACAGCCTTAATGATTACCTTCCAACAACACTATAGGTAGGGAAAATAGAGCAGACTAGGTAGGCCATCAGGTCCTTATCTGCCCACAGACTCTACGTAAGTTTCCCTAATCTCTGGACCTGTATAAGGTACTAGTTTCGGGTTAGCAGAGAGAAACAAAGGCTAAAACACCAAACCGACTGCAGAAGCTTCAAGTCAGAAATCATTTATTTCTAAACAGCCTCCCACGTGATACTGTAATTGGAGCTCCCCATCTATCCCATCATGCTCAGCGATACACAGTGACTGTTCATTTTTAGATGCAGTGCCGGGCGCTCAACCTAACCCACTGACATCACCTAGCCCCTCCCAGACTGAATAACAACCTAATTGTCCAATCGTAGTTCAGTATTTGGGCTGCCTTGTTCGCGTTGATCCAGTGAGGGAGGTGGGAGGAGGTACCAAAGAGCAGCAGGCTTAGTTGACCGCGCCAGATACCTGGTGAAGAAGTTGGGTGTTGCACTGTTGGTTTTGGGATTGCTGTGGTCGTTTTAAATTGTTCGCCATGGTAAGTGAACGGTCGCAGAGGAGGATACATAACTGCGAGGGTGAGGGGAGAATGGGGACGCTGAACCACAATCTGTTGCATATAATACTTAGAGGGTGAGGGGGCTACTGTGTGTACTGTATGTGCCTCAGGACCTCCTTGTGAATGAGCTTGCTGAACGGAGTCTTTCCTGCAATAAACTTGAACTACTGACCCTTAGACTGCCTGTTACATGCTTAGAGGGTGAGTGGGCTGGTGACCCGCAGCCTGCCTGTTACTTTCGTAGAGGGTGAAGAAGCTAGCATGATACCTGGCTGTTACAGATGGAGTGAGGGGACTGATATCTCAGCCTGGTAACTGACTGTTACGTACTGAGAGGGTAAGGGGGCTGGTGTCCCTATAGACTGACTGTTACATACTGTGTGGATGAGGGGGTTGATGACCCAAAGTCTGCCTGGGGCTCTTACATCCTTAGAGGGTGAGGGGGCTGGTGTCTCATGGGCTGCTAACTGGCTGTGACCTACTGTGAGGGTGAGGGGGCTGGTGTCCCGCAGACTGGCTGTTGCATGTTGAGAGGGTGAGGGGGCTGGTGTCCCATAGACTAGTTTTTACATGCTGAGAGGGTGAGGGGATTATGTTACCCCAGAGACTTTTAGTGGTGAGAGGACTAGTTTATCATCGCGTGCCTATTAACGTACTGAGAAAGTGAGGGGAGAAGGGGGCCAATACCCTCTGCCTGTCTTTTACAGCGAGACGTGGACTGGTGTTCCATGGCCTGCCTGTTTCATTTAATTTTTCATTTGCTTTGTTATTCAGGGTTAAAACCCACTGAGCAGAGCTCATTTGCAGTGGGGACCCAGTTCACAAGACAGTACACATTACACATAAATTCAGTTTTACAAACATATACAAGTATATGAAATGGACAAAATAAAAACATACAATGTGACAATCATAGTACAGGTAATTCAAGCAACACCAGATAACTTAAAACATTTACAGTTGACCAGAGAAGAAAGGTACAATTTTTTCACGACTGTAATTGAAGGCTGTTTATAGTGGGGAAAGGGGTGGTGTCCCACAACCTGTCTGTTACAAATGGAGAGGGGAGGCATGAAGGGGTCCGGAGATTCGCAGCCTGCCTGTTGAGTAGTGAGTGGGTAAGGGGAGAAAGAGGCTGATATCCCATGCCTACCTGTCACAGTGGGGAGAGGGCTGGTGTCCCACAGTCTGCCTGTTACATATTGATAGGGTGAGGGGGCTGGTGTCTCACTGCCTGCCCGCTGCATGCTTAGGGGGTGAGAAGAGAAGGGGGCTGGCGACCCACAACCTGCCTGTTACATACTAAGTATGTAAGGGGAGAAACATGCAGATATATCCCATGCCTGTTTATCCAGTGGAGAGCAGGCTAGTGCCCTGCCATCTCGCCTCCACTACATAGTAAGATGGTGAGGGGGCTGGTGTCCCAGTCTGTCTGTTACATAATGAAAGGGTGGGGGGGGGGACAGTGTCCCATGGCCTGTCTGTTGCATATGTGTGTGTGTGGGGGTGTTCCACGGTCTGTCTCAACAGTGGGGACAGGGCTGGTGTTCCACAGCCTGCCTGCTACATACAGTGAGGGGGATGGTGTTCCACAGCCTGCATGTTGCATACTAAGTCAGTGTGGGGGAGCAGGGGCAAGTGTCCCTGCAGCTTGCCATTTGTACACTGCCACCTTGACAGGTTTCTTTTTGCTAAGCAGATTAGGGGCCTGGAGGTGAGGGACCCATTGGCAGGGAGTGATCATGCCACGGTCTGGTTCTGTCTGGACCTGGGGGGAGGAAGGCTGCACAAAGATGGTGGTACTTGACTTCAGGGGGGCAGACTTCAAGGGGATGGAAAGAATCCTCAAGGATCATTTGGATGGGATAAGGCCAGACATGGATGCCGACAGTAGGTGGGAAATCATTAGGAGGTGGTGTGCGGGAGGCTACCAAGACCTGTGCAAGAGTGAGGCGCAAATGTGGTAAGGCCAGAAAACCCTGTTGGTGGACCTGGGAGGTCCAGGAGGCGGTGAGGAGAAAAGAAGGCTGCCTATAGGTGCTTCAAACGCTCAAGGAGTGAAAGGGATTGAGAGTATGAGCTGACAGCCAGAAGGGTCACTAGGGTGGTGAGGGCGGCTAAGGCAAGGAAGGAGCAGAACCTGGCCAGGGAAATCAGGAGGGAGAACAAGGGATTCTTTAGATACATTTGGGGAAAAAAAGGAAGGTGAAAGGGCAGATTAACAGGATTAGAACAGGGGAGGGATGGGCACAGGACCCGGGGGAGTAGGCCGAGGTACTAAATGAGTACTTTGCCTCAGTTTTTACCAGGAAGAATTGGGGGGGGCTCCGCCATCCAAGGGAGGAGCTGGTGAAACTGAGATGGAGGTGGGATCCTTACCAATCGTGAGCCCAGACTGGTCTAGGAAGAGGTGGTGACATCACCATCAGGAGGGGGGAATGCAGAACAGGGGGCCAAGGGGGAGGAAGTGGAGGTGGAAATCCTGGTAGAGAGATTGAGGGAAGCCCTCAGGTCCCTTAGGATGGAGAAAGCACCAGGGCCAGATGAATTACGTCCCAGGGTACTGAAAGAACTTGCGGATGTCTTGGTGGAACCCCTGACGGAACTTTTCAGCATCTGTCTGATGACAGGGTGGGTGCCCAGGGCCTGGAGGGTGGCACATATCGTGCCTATCCACAAGGGAGGATCAAGAGAGGAGGTGGGGAACTACAGGCCTGTCAGCCTGACATCAGTGATGGGCAAGGTGATGGAGAGTATTATCAAGGAGAGGCTGGTGGGGGGTACTGGAGAAGTTGGGGTACCTGGACAATAGACAGCATGGCTTTATCCCGGGGAAAATCGTGTCAGACAAACCTTGTGGAGTTCTGTGATTGGATGATGAGTGCCCTGGACCAGGGCAGGCCAGTGGCTGTCCTCTTTCTTGACTTCAGCAAGGCATTTGACTCGGTTCCTAACGGGGGCCTGTTGGATAAGCTGGGGGAAATGGGGGTGGGGAAATGGATGATCAGATGGATAGGAAATTGGCTCTCAGAGCATACCCAGAGGGTCGTGGTTGGGGGGTTAGTCTCATCTTCAAGGAGGGCCATCAGTGGGGTCCCTCAGGGATCGGTCCTAGGGCCTCTCCTTTATAATGCCTATGTCTTTGACATAAGGAAGGGTATCGAGAGTGAAATGGGTCTCTTTGCGGATGACTCAAAGTTGGGAGCGGTGGTGGATGGGGAGGAGGGGAGGGTGACCCTGCAGGAGGACCTAAATGCTCTGGAGAGGTGGTCAAGGAAGTGGAGTCTGAGGTTAAGTGCAGGGAAATGCAGGGTTCTGCACCTGGGCACCAGAAACCCGGGCCAAGTGTATACCCTGGGTGGAGTAATGCTTCAAGTGTCGATGGCTGAGAGGGACCTGTGGGTGGTGGTGGATGTCAAAATGAACAACTCTGAGACATGTAGGAGGGCAGCGGCCAAAACAAATAGGATGCTGGGATGCATCGCTAGGGGGATTACCTCCAGAAGGAGGGAAGTGATAATTCCTCTGTACAACTGCTTGGTTAGACTGCACCTATGTGCAGTTTTGGAGGCTGCATTTAAAGAGAGACATTGCATTCCTGGAAAGGGTCCAGAGGAGGGCAGCCAAAATGATCTGGGGCTTTGGGGGAGAGAACCTATGGGGGAGAGGCTCAAGGACCTCAACATGTACAGTTTGGAGGAGAGGAGGGATGGGGAACATGATAGAAATCTTCAAGTACATGAAGAGATAAATAGGGAGAGCTCAGTTGGAGTGCTCCAAAGGAAAGGGGGACAACTAGAGGACACGGTGGAAGCTAGAAGGGGGAAGACTCAGTGGGGGGGGGAGGAGGTGTTAATTCACTGAGAGGGTGGTGGAACCATGGAATGCACTGCCCAGGGGACTAGTGGAGGCAGAGACTGTGGAGGGGTTGGGACAAGTATAGAGGTAGGGTTGTGATGGCAAATACTAATACAGGGGGAATATTTTGGACTGGGAATGGAGAAGCCCAAGGGGGTTGGGGTGGACAGCAAGGTCAGCTCCCAGGTTAGGGGCTGACCAAACGAGCAGACATGAAAGACCATTAGGCCTACTCTGCTGGCATTAAAGTATGTTAGTTCTGGATTTAGATGACAAATAACTTGGCTCAGACTGCCTGGGCTACGACAGTTTAACAGGTTTTGTGGCTTGAATAAGAGTTATGCCATTTGGTTAAATTTGAAAACGTTTTGGTTTCATTTGGCCACAGCACATCTTTATTTAAAATAGCAGCTCATAGTCTGGTGAAGGTGAAAAGAAATGGTGTCAGTCAAAATAAGACTGTCTGCAGAAGGGAGTCAGTTTTATTGTGTCACTTTGTGTTTTTGAGTGGTGTGGGGATGATTGCTGAATTTGGTGGTATGGTTTTTGAATGGAATGGACACTGCATTTTTGGTCAGTTTGTGAAAAAACACTTCAGTAGAAGTGTATTCCAAGCTGGCAGCGCTTGTTAATCCATTGGCCTGCTTTCACTTTCACTTTGAAGCTGTTGAGGAGGACTGACTTTGTTTTGTGATTTAGAAATAGCACACTGTTTTGTTTTTTTTTTTTCCTTCAGTTGGGCCTCATAGAGGATTTCTCAGCGTTTTGACAGAGCAGGAAAATAATTTTTATTTATCACATTGATTGCTGCTGTTATCCTCTGGAATGTTAAGCCTGGCTTCTGTAATTGGCCTTTTATTAACTGCTCAATGTTGTGTCTGAACAGTTTATGTAGAATGGTGCCCACGTGCTTTTCCAAAACGACTGAATCTTTACCAAGTTAAAGCAGCAGCAGTTGTTAATCTGCAAAACATTTAATTACATAATGTTTTATCAAAATTGCATTTCTGACATCTTAAGATTTATCCTGAGTGTATTTTTGATTTTCTTAGATTTTGTTTTTTAATATGGTTTATATAACAGATTTTCTAATTAATGACTATAGTTTTTAAAGATGACCTTCGCTTGCAGTGTTTAAAAATCTTTTCAGCTAAGATTATGTAACCCCTCCCTTATAAATGGGGGTTCCTAAAGTGTTTTCCTGGGCTTGCCTAATGCCCACTGCCAGGATGGTGTCCTGTGTCTGCAGTAGTTTAAGGCCCCGTCCACACTACACCGCTCAGACCCCATAACTGATAGAAACCGTTCCGGTCCACACTTTAGGAGCCGGGCGACCGTTATGGCAGCACATGATCCCACAGTGCAGCTCACACTGCGCTAGGGGACGAGTGCCACGTGTCCACACTCGCCTGTGCGTTACGAGTGTAACCGGCTTATAACTCGCTGTTGAAACCACCTCATATGTGGTTTCAACAACGGTTACAAAACGCCTTCTGTAATGTTACAGGTGTAAACGCAAACTGTTGCGGTAACGGTTTGGGCACTCTGTAACGTTACAGAGGCGTAGTGTGGACAGGACCTTATTGTCTGCATGTGAGTGCCCTGATTGGCCTCCATGCCTGTCTAAGAGCTGTCTGTTTTTGTAGGACATAATTAGTCTGGGTTGGGGCTGAGTGGTTTAAGGCTCAAGTCCCACCACGGGTGTAGTATTGCTGCTCCATTCTGCTGTTGCTTTATGCGCAGAGGGTGCCCTTATTGGACCTGTGATTGTTTCTTGTTTATCTGCTTTAATAATGGTATAGAAGCTTGTTTAATCTGCCTTCTTTTGCAGCATGGACTTTTTTTGGTTAGAGCCACCAGTTTGGTTCTGGACTGCCAGAGTTGGACCAATCTGAACCTCGGGGAGACTTAAATGGAGACTGTCCCAGAGGTCTTGTGGGATTTAATTTCTGTAGGACTTGTAGTTTTATTGTTTGGCACCTAACTGGACCTGGAGGGGGAGTTCTTTCTGTGACTGGCAGAGTCATCAGCCAACTGAACCTTTTGGATCACTTGGAAATCCCAGAGCTGCCTGCAGCAGTGTGTCAGTCAAGAGTTGGAGTTTGGAGAGTGAACAGCTCGAGCCATTTGAGCAGCGGTTCCTGCATGGTAGCGCGGGGAATCGACGGGAAGGCTGTGTTTGTTCTGCCTGCCACCATCTTCCAGTTTGAAGGACTAAATCCGATAGCTTGCATTGAGATCTGAAGTGGAAATGAAGGAGAGTGAATTTCGCCTGGTGTGGACTGAAGCCTTGCTCCAGAAGCGATCGGCCTGTCAGGTACTGGAGAGAGCCTCAGGACGAAAGGTTTGCACAGAAACCCTGCTAAATTGCAAACAAACTTCACCCGATCTGAGGTGTATTGTTGTGTTGCTTATAAGTGTGCTGAATGTGCTGTGTGGGTTGTGATTTGGTTCCCCACCTTCAAATGTGTTATGCTAGCTGGAAGCTGCTCCAGTACTCGATTGGACTAAATCTGAACTGTCTGCTCTGGTCTGGGCACTGCCATCTTGGCCTAGACTGCTGCTCCCACTGCGGAGACTTTTCCGACGAAAGACCCGCTCGGGGATTCAGCTCCCCGCTCAAATACTATTGAACAGGTATCGACCACCATGGTGAGTCGTGTGGGCCCTGCTTCCCCTGGCAAGCCAGAACATCCAGAGGTCATCTCGTCAGTCCTGCCTCCTGGTCTGGGTAGCGTGAGTACTAAACAGGGTTGCTCCCTGCAACAAAGCTGCAATCATTGTGTGTCATCTGATTATTTGTCTGGGTTTATCACAACAAATTGAGCCATCCAGCTCCAGAATACAAATTCTGGGTTGAAGTGCATGTTAATTGGTGCAGGGCAGAAGGGTATGGGCTGTGGGGGACTGGGAGGATACATGGGAGGACAAGGGGTTATATGCCAGGGATAGGATACGCCTCAACTTGGAGGGGAGGAAGATCTTGAAACTAAAACTCGCTGGATTCATAGTCGAGAGGCAAGATTTAAACTTGTAAAGGGTGAGGGTTAAGTGAAGGAATGGAACCAGGAGGGCTGCTCGAGGTTCCAGGTCTAGGGCACGAAAAGAGGGCAGGTGACTGTGAAGCAAGTCCAGCCAGAGCTGTGCAGGAATGGGCGAATAGGGATTGCGCAGGACCGAGACGATTGGAGAGGGAAGGGGGTATGGGGTGGACGACTGTCCTGATCAACGCAAGGAGCATGGGCAACAAAATGCCAGAGCTCCAGGCGATGCTGGCTGAGGGATCAGCAGATGTGGCGGCGATTACGGAGACATGGGCCACTCAGAAAAATGATTGGGACATAATCTTGGAGGGCTACACAATATTCAGGAGGGACAGAGAAGAGGGAAGAGGAGGGGGTGTAGCGCTGAAGGTCAGAAATGACGACATAGTGATTAGTGGAGTGGAGGAGGCTGTAGGGTGTGTGGAAGCGATCTGGGTAACCCTGCAAACGAGGGCAGGTAAAAGATTGAAAATAGGGGTGATGTACAGACCCCCCACGATGGATGAGGCCCTGGAGGACAAACTAGTTGAGAACACCAAGGGGCACTGTGACCGTGGAAAGGGTAGGGTGGTGGTCATGGGTGACCTTAATATGCCGGGGGCAGACTAGGACACTATGACATCTGCGATGGCCAGGGAACAGAGACCGATGGATGTGTTTCAGGATGCCTTTCTGGTCCAGCAGGTGGGGGAACCTACTAGGGAAGGGAGGATACTGGACGTGTCCTAGCAGACAGTGACCAGATAAGGGGTCTGGAAGTATGCAGCCTGCTGGCAGGTGGTGACCACACCACGATCTGGTTTCTGCTGTATCTACGGGGGAGGATAACCATTCTAATACAGTAGTAGTGGACTTCAGGGGGGCGGACTTTGTGGGCATGGGCAGGATTCTACGGAGGACCTTGGTCAAAATTAGGCCGGACATGGATGCTGGTAGCTTGTGGTAGACCATTAAAAAAGGGGTGCAGGAGGCTGCTAGCTCATGTACAAGGGTAAGGCGAAAGAATGGTCGAGCCAACAAGCCGTGTTGGTGGACCTGGGAGGTGCAAGAGGCGGTGAGGGATAAAATTGCTGCCTATGCACGTTTTAAGCGCTCCAGGGGGAACAGGGAGAGAGGTGAGTACGAATTGACAGCTAGAAGGATCACCAGAGGGGTGAAGGGAGCCAAGTCGAGGATGGAGCTAAACCTGGCTAGGGATATCTGGGGTGGGTGGGGGATTCTATAGATACATAGAGGAGAAGAGAAAAGGGAGGGCACAGATCTCCAGGATTAGGACTGGGGAGGGATGGGCTCAGGAGGTGGGGGATCAGGCAGAGGTGCTAAATGAGTACTTTGCCTTGATATTTACGGAGGGAGACAGGGAATCTATTCAGCCTGACGTGAGTTTAGGGGGGACAGCAGAGCTGAGATGTCAAATGGAGTCTAGAGGACCACAAGAGGCTGGGGTACAGGCTGGGCCAAGCGTAGAAGGGGATGAGTGCTTTAAATGAGGGGGTGGATTGGGAGGGAGAAATCGGTGGATAGGGTGCGGGAGGCCCTTTGGGCGCTAAAAACTGATAAGGCACCGGGATCGGACTGACTACACCCAAGGGTTATGAAGGAACTGGCTGATGAACTAGCAGCTCCACTAGCTGCACTCTTTAATGCCTCTGTGCAGACAGGATGGGTGCCTCAGGACTGGAGGGTGGCTCATGTGGTGCCTATCCACAAAGGGGGGTCTAGAGAGGAGATGGGAAATTACAGGCTTGTCAGCTTAACTTTTGTGGTAGGCAAACTAATGGAAGGCATCACCAAGGAGAAGCTCAGGAGGCAACTAGAAAGGTTGGGGCACCTGGATGACAAACAGTATGGTTTTGCCCTGGGGAGATTGTGTCAGACCAACCTCATAGATTTTTATGACTGGGTGACGGGGACCCTGGACCGACAAAGACCGGTGGACTTCCTATACCTGGATTTCAGTAAGGCATTGGATTCAGTACCCCATATCAGGTTGTTAATCAAGCTGGGGGGATGGGGTGGGAGGACAGTTGCTTAGATGGGTAGAAAATTGGCTAACAGAGCGAACACAGAGGGTTGTGATTGGGATAGTCTCCTTCCCTAGGAAGGTCTTCGGTGGGGTCCCCCAAGGTTCGGTACTGGGGCCACTCCTGTTCAGTGCCTATGTCTCGGATATGGGGAGGGGGGGTTAGGAGTAGGATGAACCTCTTCGCGGATGACTCAAAACTGGGAGCACTGGCAGACGGGGACGAACTGAACATGTACTCCCTGGAGGAGAGGAGGGAGAGAGGGGATATGATAGAGACATACAAGTATCTTACAGGGAGGAACAGGGTGCAGGAATACACTATTTTTAAGCGAAAAAGATGTTCCAGGACTAGAGGGCATGGGATGAAGTTGGAGGGAGGACAATTCAGAGGAAATGTGAGGAAGAATTTCTTCACAGAACGGGTGGTGGACAAGTGGAACACCCTGCCAGAGGAAGTGGTGGGGGCTGAAAAAATCATGGGATTTAAGAATGCATGGGATAGACATAAAGGAATTCTGGAGGTCAGGGGTAAGGGGCAACAGACTTCTTGGAAAACATAAACTGAACTTGCAAGCTCAAATGGGCAGAGTGGGTGGGCCATAGACCCTTATCTGCTGACACTGTCTATGTATCTATGTAACATCTGCATTTATGGTGTTCCGGAGGATTTGGAGGAGGAAGAAACAGACATCTCCTTCATTCAGGCCCTCTTGCGGGATACGCTCAAACTCCTAAAGGAGCTGGATTTGGAGATAGACCGAGCCCATCGATCCCTAGTACCGCATTCCAGAAATCCAGACGCGAGGCCGTGGTCATTTATCGTGCGACTGACCTCATACAAAAGAAAGGAAGACATCCTTAGGAGGGCCTGGCAACAAAAAACCCTCACCTTTATGGGCCACAGATTAGCACTTGACAACGACCATACTTCAGAGGTGCAGGAGGCGCAAAAGACTCTCTGGCCGATAATCAAGCAGCTGAGAACCAAAGGCCTTAAAGCACAAATCCTGCACCCAGCCAAAATCAAAATTGCTACTCAACAAGGTAACAAGGTCTTTAAGGACCTACTTGCTGCAACTCCCTACCTCGAGAGCCTTGGTATCTCCACGCCTCCTCTGATAAAAGAAAAGCTAGAGAAAGACCTCCTCTCTTCAGCTTGGGCTATAGCACAAAAAGGAACGGCAAAAAGAGGCTCCACACAGCGTAACTCTCAAACAACCCTCCGTGCTGACATCGCGCTGATGATCCGAAGATACGGAGATTCTGCCAATGTGGATAAAGCAGCGAGACACCTGCAGACAGCAGATCGGGAGAGGAAGAAGAGTCTCTACTGACTGAAGAAACAGAATCGGAGCAACAACACAGCCCTAGATGATCTGATGTCATTGAAAGATAGCACTAAGCCCTTTCCTGCGCCCGTGTCTCTTGCGGATCCCCTGATGACTCCTCGGCTCCCGGTCTCGGACTGCAGCTGATGGTACTGGTTCCTTCTGTGAGTATGTACAACTGGACCTTGAAGGGACAATAAAGAAGGGCTTCATATTGACACTCTACATGAAAATACTTGTCCCGAACTACTATAGACTATAGATAGTAAAGACGCTGAGGCACCCCAGGCTAGCGGGGAGAGGAATAGAGGAAACTGAGAGATGTTCTGAGCCTCCCCGAGGCACGTCCTATGCCTTGATTGCTTTGCCATGATGCAAGGCAAAACTAGGATAAACATATTAAAGTTACTGAGAATGGATAAAAGGCTTACATCTGATCCCTGAAAACAGAAGAGTTTTAGATTAGATGAAGAGTGACAAACTCACCTGGTGGCCTCGTGGGAGGAGAGGGAATGGGACTGTGCCTGACTTGGGGAGGGGGGGATGATCTGTCAGCCATTCGGTGCAGGGGAGAGGATGTGCGGTGATGCCGGTCCCGCTGCCCCGGATCCCTGCAAAAGAAAAAAGAGAGCTTGCTGCTGTAAATGAAAATGGAGCCTCGCAGGATGGGTTGGGCCATGGGCCTCCAGGCGACTCACTGATTGATCTGGTGTTTATACTGGAGTATCCTTGGGCCGGTGGACTGTCCGTGACACTGACCGGCTTGGGTGGACCCGAGGGGCCTGCCACAAGAGGGGTGGGAAGGCCTGACTAGTAAGGCAAGCTCACAGGCTGCAGAGATTTAGGCATGACCGCCGCTGTATCACTGGTTCACTGGGCCTTCTGTAGCATTTGCTCACCCGATGAGGTCGGGGAGCGATTGGGCATAGGCACGCTCTGCCCTCACTAGAAAACAATAATACTGTGCTCTTCACCCTAGAGAGGTGACCGGGTGGAAGAGGAGGGACGGTTCAATGGATAATCGGATGGGGATGGGTCCAGGCCCTGGTGGGGAGGAGGAGGAGGTAGTAAGTTGAGAGGCCTCCTGCTTGACGAAGAGGTGCTCTGGCGGCTCATTGTGAGACCCTGAGCTGCGGATGCTGGGTTCCCTAGAGAGAGACTGATAGAGTCGGGGCGACGGAGGGAAATACCGGGAAGATGAGAGCTCAGCAGAAGCAGGGGGTCTCACATAACAGACAGAAAATGAGGGAGGCTTAAAATAGTGAGGGAGAGCCCCAGCTGCACTCCATCGCAGGACAAAAATGGTAAATAAAACTTGAAGCAAACCCTTCTCACTTGGAGGGTTCCGGGAGAGCGCTACTCAGAGCAGACCAGACGCCTAGAGTTACAGGAAAGGCATTGGGTTCTCCTCTGCCCTGGATACAAGGGGGGCCCGTGAGTCCAAAAAACAAGGGGAAGGGCCCAGATGATCAATTAAGCAGCTACGATCTTGACAGGGGGACCTGCTGGTGTCGGTCGGCACGAGAAGTCACTGAGCCCCTGGGGGAGAGATGTGCTGCATTGGGAAGAGGCTGAGCTCCACCAGAAAGAAACGTGCTGGCCGACACTTGGAGGGCTCAGATGAGTATCATGGTATTTGAGACAGGGATGAGAGGGGCCCTATACGAGTTGCTCAGGCCATCCTCCTCACCCATATTAAAGTTGAACTAAAAACAACTGATAGATTAAGGGGAGGGAGGGGAGGCAGGGACCTGTGCTGGCCATGAATAGACAGATCATTAGCTGAGAAACCAGGGCGATCATGAGGAATGGCAGACCCCCTCTGTGTGAGAGACCAGAGAAATTTACCTAAAATAGGGGAGTCCGGAGGCGGGATGCCTGGAATTGGGGGGACCGGGGGAACATGGGGGCAGGGGGTAATCTAATGAGTCTTCGAAGGAACTGGAGATGCTATGACAACTTTTACTAGACCTTGAAAGATTTTACTGCATAATCTGAGAACGATCCATCATTTCTTTGTCCTCTTCTCCTTCCCTGGTCCTACGGGGCCGGAGGGACGGGGGAAGACAGGAGCAATATGTGGGGGTGGGGGGGGGGTAATGCTTGCTATGGTGCTATGCCAGAGAGGTGATCTGCAGGAGGATGGCCACTCCAGAGACCTTCTGACAAGGTCAAAGTGAGGTCTCATTGCACTGCTGAGCTCCCTTACAGGTCCAGTAAGGACATTTCCTCCTCCATTGAGGACCAGCACTCAATCACACCTAGGAAGCCCTATAGGGGGAAAGCAAAGACTCTGGCTCCGAAGTCTGGTAGCCATGGGCATTAATTCACTTATATTGCTTAAGGCTAGATATTGGATGAGGCCAAAGCAATGGTTTAATTGTTTTATGCAATTCATGTTGAAATTAATAGAAAAGTTGTTATGCTACGAAGTTGCTTGGTTTAAATTATGGCAAGGTACTCACGATGATCAATATTGTGTTTTTAAATACAGTGTCTCTGTGGTTAGCAGATAAGATAAAAATATACACAAATGATTAACCACTATTCGAAGATAGTCTCCTTCAACATAAATGGATGTTTGAGCCCTATTAAGAGGAAAAGGCTGCAAAGATATCTGAATGCACAAAAATGTGAGGTAGTTTTCTTGTAAGAAACACACCTCACCCCCGTGGAAGTTCAGAAACTGAGGTGTACGGCATTCCCCCATCTGTTTCATTCCTCCCTTGTGGGGGGTGGGAAGAGAGGGGTGGCCGTCCTTCTTTCAGCCACGTTCCCTTTCCAGGTGCAGGAGGTGATTGAGGATCCAGCTGCAAGATATCTTCTGTAATAGGAACAGTACAAGAACAGTTGATTACTCTGGTTAATGTATATGTTCCGCCTGGATCTCCGGTCTCCTCTTATTCAGCTCTGCTACAGTTAGTTGCAGAAAAAGCGAAGGGTATAACGGTAATGGGTGGAGACTGGAACATAATTCTCAACAGAGAGATGGATACCACATCTCAGATACCCAGACCGGAACTTAATAGTGCCAAAGCATTTACATTACTGACCCAACAACTGGGTATGGTGGATATATGGAGGGAAAGATATCCCACCAGTAAAGAGTTCACATGTTACTCCCTGAGGTTTCATATATACTCTAGGTTAGATATGTTCTTTACTTTTACAAGGGACCTCCCTTCCTTCTCCTCGATGTGGGTGGGAACCACGGACTTGTCGGATCACAGCCCGCTCTTTTTAGAAATCAGTCTGGGTCTACAAAAAAAAACTCTGGAGGCTGAACACCTCTCTTCTTCAGAATAAAGAAACTGTTAAAGAGCTTAAACAATTCCTCAAAAGATCATTAGAAGAAAATAGCACAGTCGGAATCTCTCCCCAGACAATATGGGATTCTCTTAAGGCGATGGTCAGAGGTAAACTGATTCAGATAGCCACCCATAGGAAAAAGATGTTAACCCAAAAACAAGAGCTAACCTCCCAGGTTAAAGAATGGGAAAGAAGCCAGAAAATTAAGTGGGACCCTGAAAGAGAGAGAAACTTAACAGAAAGCAAGCAACAATTGCAAAAAAATACAAAAACTAGAAGTGGAGAAAGCCCTATTCTATTTGAAACAAAAATACTATGAAGGAGGTCCTAGGGGGACTAAAATATTAGCCTATAGACTCAGGCAAAATATAGCGAAGGCGACTATTACTAAAATAGTCTCCCCTGGTAATAACCAGAAGACCACCCAGGCCTCACAAATAACGAAGGCCTTCGTGGCTTACTATACTAAATTATATTCACCTCAGGAAATAACTTCCTCTCAAGAGAAAAAGGAATACCTGGATTCCGTCCCCCTTTCTCCCCTGCCCCGACCTGCTGCAAAGACCCTTACCAATCCTATTACGATACAAGAACTCAAACACACAATAAAAAACTTAAAAACAGCTAAATGCCCAGGTCCAGATGGATTTGGTGCAGAATTATATAAAACCTTCGAAGCGGAGATTTCCCCTGTCCTCCTGGAGGTGTTTGCAGCTGTATGGACTGGAGATGAACCTATCCTCCTCATGGCAATACGCACCATTTCGTCATCCATAAGGAAGGGAAGGATCCAACATACTGTGATTCTTACCACCCCATATCCCTATTAAACACTGACTACAAGATCTTCACGGCGATAATAGCTTCCAGACTAAATCTTTTATACTGCCTAAATTAATACATATAGACCAAACGGGCTTCGTCTCAGGCCGCCAAGCCCCTGACAGTGTTAGATCAGCGATAAACTTAATAGACACTCTTCAGAGATCCGATGTGCCAGCATGTCTAATGAGCTTGGACGCTGAAAAAGCCTTTGATAAAGTCTCCTGGAGCTTCCTATTTGCCGTTTT
Organism: Neoceratodus forsteri; assembly: GCA_016271365.2. Taxonomy (NCBI): domain Eukaryota; kingdom Metazoa; phylum Chordata; order Ceratodontiformes; family Ceratodontidae; genus Neoceratodus; species Neoceratodus forsteri. The sequence goes on along the minus strand of JADMNL010000032.1, from coordinate 125,537,237 downwards.
AGAACATGGAGGTTCTCCCCCCCCCCCATTTATAAATGTCATCAGAGCGATTTACTATAACCCACAGGCCTATGTCAGAGTGAATGAGGGCATTTCAGAAAGGTTTGGTCTGGGCAGAGGCACGTGCCAGGGATGTCCCCTGTCCCCGCTACTATTTGCTCCGTATATCGAGCCGTTGGCAGAGGCAGTGAGGAGAGCAGAGGAGGTAACGGGTGTGATAGTGGGTGACCTCCAAAAGAAAATTTCATTGTACGCAGATGATGTCCTATTGAGCTTATACAACCTCACCGGTCCATAAAAAAAGTGTGGACAATATTGACGGAATTTGGCAGGCATGCAGGCTATTCCCTCAATAAAAACAAGACAAGAGGTACTTATCTTCTACTACAAACCTAGTGTAGAGTTGTCTACCCTCTTTCCGCTAAACTGGAAGGCCTGCAAGATGAAATACCTAGGGGCATACATCACAAAACAATACTCCCAACTTTTTGCCGCAAACTACCTTCCCTTAATAAACAACTTACAGAAAGACTTTGAAAGATGGTCCCTGTTAAACTTCCCGATGTATTCCAAGATACACACTCTGAGAATGAATGTACTTCCAAGGTTTTTATATTTGTTTCAATGCATCCCCCTTTATATACACAAATCAATCTTTCAAACCTGGAACAAAATGCTAACTAAATTTATCTGGAGCTCCAAGAAACCCAGAATAAATTTAAGAATCCTCCAGACCCACTGAGAAAGAGATGGTCAGTCCCTTCCGGATCTTGAGGACTATTTCTTGGCGGCCCAATTAAAAAATGCCATGATCTGGTCCGATCCCAACACCTCTACGGGATGGAAGCTCATGGAGGGTGGGGAGGAGAGGGGGACGGGGTCACAATCCCTGGAAGTCTGACTGCTGGTCCCCAATATAAATAGAGGTTCACACCCAAAACTGACCTCAATTAGGGACACAGTTAGATCTGTCCGCAGAATATGGCAGAAATATAAACTCAGAAACTCTGTATGGCCACTGAGGAGGCTGGCATGGGACCCAGATTTTCAACCGGGATGCCTAGACAATAGGTTTCACATATGGGATGGGAAGGGCCTGAGATATCTTTCGCAATTCTGGCAGGGAGAGACTTTTCTAGACTTTGGTTCCCTTAAAAACAAATATGGTTTGCAAAATTCAGACCACTTCAGATACCTGCAGGCCAGAAATTATATCCTCACACTAAAGAAAAAAGACACAGATTCAGGTAGGGCCCAGCAGTTCCTGGGCGCCATACAGGAAACAACAACAGCTGGAAGCCAGAAAGGGATGATTTCCTTCCTTTATAGGGCTTTATCGACATTGAAGGGGGACCCACTTGCCAAAATAAAAATAAAATGGGGCATAGAGGCCCCCCAAGGGTTAGGGGTTTCTGAATGGGACCGAATATTTTCCCTTACTAAAAAAAGACTCAGTCACCGTACTGGCAGGAATTCTCTTGGCGAGTTAAGGTCCGTTATTTCTTAACCCCTCAAATAATCAGTAAAAGAAACCCAGTTGTTTCTACTCAATGTTGGAGGGAGTGTGGCTCATTTGAAGCGGACCATCTACACATCTTTTGGTCCTATGATGCCTTGTTGAACTATTGGGGTGATATCACTAGAGCACTTGTAGAAATATTTTTAGTGCAGAGACCTCTAGAGTGGCCCACAATGATTTTGGGACTCCCGCCCGCAGAGATGCAGGGTACGGATTCATTGTACCTTTGGTCTATATTAATAACAGCAGCACACAAGGCCATCACGAAGAAGTGGCTGTCTCCCAGTCCCCCCCCACTACTCGAGAGTGGATAAAAATAGTAATCACCATAGCAGAACTTAAAGAGCTCACTTATAAAATTAATAATAGAACTCCCATATACCTGAGAAGGTGGACTAGGTGGGAGATGTGCCGATCCTCCAGGGAAACAGACTGGTGATTGACACTCGGCTAAAGAACAGAGAAGAAGAGAACCTTTATTGATGAGGGAAATGTTAAGAATGGCCTGGGGAATGCGGATAGTTTGGGGGGGGGGCGGCTGTGATCTACCAATGTTTGAAGGAGACTCTGATGAATACAGGGAGGGCTTGAAAAATAAAGTCCTTCCTGCTATAGATAATAATAATATAGTAATTAATATTGTACTGAACTGACTGAGACATACTGTATAAAATAAGGTAAGAAACCCATTTTATCAAATGATATGAATGTATATTAACTCATTGTGTAAAAAAGAATGTACCTGAGATGTTAATAAACTTAAATAAAAAAAAAAACAAAAAAACAGTCAAAGTACCTAACCTGCACCATGGCGAAGAAAATGACTATGGGCCTTGCGCCCCCTGGAGTGTGTGCACTCCTGCACCCTAGCAGTAACCCCCGCCTCAACCAGGGGGTCTGAATCACAGCTCATGCAGGTTCCATGTTGTTGTACCTCACAAGGTGAAAGATCTTTTGCCTGCAGGGCGCCCAGCTGGCTAAATGGTCTAAACCGTTACATCTTCACTCCTACCCTTGGTGCATTTAAATCAAGGCTCCACCTCTCTCTCACTTCCTCTAACTCTTGTGACTGCCTCCACTAGCTGACCCCATGAATATTTCCCTAACCTTATGTAGTTCTCTCTTCTATTAGCACTTGGTTACCCCTTAGCATGCACTTCCCCATGTTATGTCTATGACAGTGCCTCTGGCTGCGCTCCTCCAATGTAGCTCTCCGCCCCCTCTACACTTCCTCTCTCTTGTCCTCTATCCTCTCTGCACCTCATCCGCTGTCTCCTCGTAAGCTAGCCTCCAAAACTTGTCTTGTTTCTCAGATGCTTTGTAACTCTGTTATGCTTACACTTTTGTAACCTTGTCCTATGTATTGAATTTGTAATTTAACTTACATGTCTTATGTTTTGAATTGTAACCTGATGTGGAATCTTTGTAAAAGAGCCCTGGCTCAAAGGCATTGTAATCCTAGACCTAATAAAATAAAAATAAAGTGCCCTGAGCCCTAGAGATATGGCACTTTATGACTATTATAAAAAGGGTCTGAGAAATTGAGCTTTCTGATTGGCTGTAAACATTCTAACCACCTTATGTTAATCTTTTATTAACATACATGTGGACCTTAGTCCTATGCTGAACAAGATTTAACACTATTTAAAAAAAACAAAAAAAAAAAACATTTTTATAATAGCAATAAGGCATTGTCAGGGGTTATGTTAATCACCCTCTAGGGGCATGTGGCACTTGGCTATGCCTCGTGCCACATTACGCTCCTAGAGGGTGATTAACAGACCATTAACATAACCCCTGGCAATGCCTTATTGCTTAAAAATTGCCTTGCCTTGTGACGTCATGGTCTGCTATGGTAATGACTATGATGTCACAAACGGGGCACTTTAGAATTCCTCAGCATTTAGCAAAACATTCCAAAAATTATTTGGGAAGTGTAGTTGCCATTAGGAATGTCACAATAACATGATCTGAAGATGTATCGTGACAGTTACCCTTGGCAGTAATTTATTGATGTAACAAAAAAAAAAAATGTGATTATTGAGCAGCACAATATACCACAATAAACCATCCTACTTGCTGCTCCAGCAGCGTGTCCTTCTCTGGGTGCAACCATGATTTCCCAATTCCACACCTTCCACTAATCAGATCTGTACTGTTTTTCTCTAAACTTAGAAATGCTGTAGATTATTGTGCTGAACATATCATGATATTATTTACGCAAATATCATGATACTAAAAATGTGATATTGACATCCCTAATTGCAGTTCCCATCTTAATTCTTCCAACAGATTTCTGCATTACACACAGCTCTACGTGAAATTCATGTACAGTATTGTAACGTTGTGCAACTGAGTTCTGATACCAACTGAGATTGTTTTTTGCTCGTGACTAAATCCCAGCCCTCCACACTTTAATGTATAGACCAGCCAACACTACAGATACTGTGCATAGGGGTACTAAATTAGCACCCAGTTCCTCTGTTACCAAGGCAGGAAGGTATAATTGACAGTAAAGTACATATTTACATCATAGAGCCTGGAAGAGGGAAGAATGTAGCAAACGTCTTGCCCCCAAAAAGGTCTGTCAACCCATGATTTATAGCGACACAGCTTGTACATTTGATTGCTCCCACGTTACAGATTGGAGCACTTGAACAGTAATAATCAGTCAGAGGTATCTATTCAGAGTCTACCACTGTTTTAAAAGTAATAAAATGCTCAAATAGCATTTAAGCTGCAGGTGTAAAAACCCTATAGCATTTTTTTTTTTTTTAAATCAGGCAATTTCTTGTCCCCCAGCTCACCTGATGGCACCCGTCCATCCTTATCACAGACCTTCTCATGGACTTACCCATTATCCACTACTTGCCCAGAACCACAATACTGGTAGAGGGCCTTCCATGTCAGTTCATGTATGGGCTGGCAGACCACGGCTTTGTTCCTCCAGCACCTGTTTTTTATCCCTGAGGGTGCCAGTATGCAGTGCCGTTTATGCATGCTTGGTGCCCATCGGCTATACCTTTCCTCACCTGTGTTCCAATTTTGCTGCTACCTGGTCTCCACATGAGGATTTGAAGCACTACTGGCAATGCATGCTTACAGTCTGCCCACTTCTTGAGGTTGTTCTTTGGTGGGGTTTTTGGAGGCAGCCTGGATGTTGGTCACCAGTCAGTGTTGACTACCTTCTCATAGGCCAGGCCCTGTGTGGTTTGTGCCCTGACAAGGGTGTGTTTCACTGGGGGGGGGTTACTGGCTCCCCAGTGCATGATGGGTCTCTGCAGGCTGCTCATGTCACTGGGTCCACCGTCCAGTGACACCCCCTGCTGCCTCCTCCACCTTCTTCCGAACACTGAAATCTTGGCTTCAGCTGTAGCCTTCCAAGGCCCTGCCACATGGGGAGTTTCCAACAAGATGTAGAGCCAGTGGTCTGAGCTGAAGCTGTTAGTGAGTAGCCACTTAAGCAGGCTGATTGAAGTGAAAGAAAAGGTACAGTCGGGGGCCAATACAAATCAATTTGCTCCAGAGAATTAAAACTGTTGTCATCTTCCTTCTGCTGCTTTTTCGCCAATTGTTCGCCATGTCGATTATGTCATATAACGGTGGGGCTGTGATGGCCATGAGAGGAAAGGACTGTGTCGCCATTGCAGCGGACAGAAGATTTGGTGTACAAGCTCAGATGGTGACAACTGATTTCCAGAAGATTTTCCCCATGGGAGACAGGCTGTATATTGGGTTGGCTGGGCTAGCCACTGATGTTCAAACAGTGTAAGTTTTGTTGGCAGTCACTTAATTTTGTTTGTGCAAAATCAGTGCGGAAAATAACATGGCATCCAAATTGGTTATAACATGGTGAAACACATTACACTGATCAGCTGTCCATAACATGTTGGGCTAGCGATAGCCTTCTGAGGAGCATTACCGATGTCATTCTGAGGTGATCCTCAGACCTTTGAGCACAGTAGTGTGTTCTGTAGCTGATTAGATTACCCAGTGTCAGAACCCTCATGCCTGGGACAGAGCAATGCTTTTTAGTGGTAGCAATTTTTGTGAACATGGTTTTTCCTCTCTACCTGCCCTCGGGTGGGAACTTTTTCCATCCACCTTGGTTGCCTTTCTGCCTGTCCTTGGAGCTTCATCTCACCCCTTTTCTGTGACATTGCTTTATGGAACCTCCTCATATTGCCTCTGAAGTTGGACCTTCCCTTTCTCAGCACCTTGGGAAGAGTTCATCCTTTATCAGGTTGTGGTCTGGCAGTGTGGGGTGCCTGAGACCATTCCAGGGTGTGGTAGCAAAGCCCGGCGTGGCCATTGGGGGGCAGAGCTGGACTTTATCTGTTCACCGGATGGTGCCCTTTTTCAGATTTTTCTACCCTTCACAGAAGCATGCATATGACACACGGGTGCCAGCACACCTGACACACCAGCATCTGCAAGCCGTTTCTTCCCAAAGACACCTTGTGATCCGTGCTGCTCTGTCACCTGTAGTTGCCCAGCTGGCAGTAAAGCAGTGGAAGTTCTAACCCCAGTAATGCTCAGGATATTCATAACTTTATGGAGTAAGCCTGGAGGGTTGGACTGCCCAGAGACGTGGAACACATGCAAATGATGGAATTCTTTGCACATGAGCATCTTTCAAATACTGCCTCTACCAACTGTAGTGTTCTAACCTCTTCAGATTTTTCTCTCTGCCTGAAAGTCTGGTTGCTCGGAGTGGTCATCTTACTCTTTCGCATGAAAGAAGATTCAAAGCTTTAAAAAACTTAAGTATACTTTATTTCTTTTATTGTCTCTACTAATTGTTAGTATAAATCTTGTTTATTGCTTAAAATACATATTTTTTCCGGTTCCTCGCAGTTCGGGATAACCATGAGGGCACCGGGTTAGTTTAATTCATCGGTGTTCTCTGATTAAAGAACCTTGTTTTTTACATACTAAAGAGCCAGCAGAATAGGCTAAATGGTCTGTCTTGTCTGCTCAAAAGCCAGCCATCTAGTGGCTGCTCGCCTTACCTTTTTGTCTATTATTAGTTTAGTTTTTGAGTATATTTCATTGTTTTTGTAACCGCTTTCTATCAGTTACAGAACCGCTGATCGGATTCATTTTTCATCTCCTTGGTTGGGTTCCTCTGGTTCCTATCGGTTCCGGAACCAATCGTGCAAAAAAAAAAAAAGTAGCCGCATTTACTCTTTTATTAGCAGTTAGTTTTTTTTTTTTTCTCGTTTGACATTACCATGTCAGAGAAACCTAAGAAGAAAACCGCAGAACTCGGTTTTAAGAGTTATTTAAAATGTGGAGATGTATTTGCTAAGGCAGACAAACACACCTTATGTGTGACTTGTCTGGGGTTCGAACATCTGGACCAGGATTGTGAAGTATGTAAAACCTTCCTGGAAAAAAAAAGTGGAAAAATGCCTTGAAAGGCTAAATAAAAGATTTCCTAGGGGTTCCTCCAGCTCTGACCAGCCGACACCCCAGTCTGCTGTAGCTGAACCTACAAGTGTGCTTACCCCTGCCCCTGAGACTGGCGAAAAAGGGGCAAAACGAGGTAAAGAACTGGCTGACTCCCCGGTTCCCTCAAAGAAACTTAAAAAAAAAAAACGTGCAGAATCTTCCCCTGCTTAAACCAGGGACTTTTGCACAAGTGCCTGTTCTGCCCTCGGCCCGAGAGATAGCCCAGGCTTTTAAAATTATCCAGGCACTGCAAAATATCGTCCCCCAGCAGCCTGCCCCTACCCAGGGTCCTCAGGTTAGCAGTGGTAAGTTGCCCTCTTTACAAGAGGAGCAATATTTGGAGGAGGAGGAGGATGAGGATCTTTTTGAAGAGGATGACCCAGTTCCCCCCCCCAGAGGTGTCCTCTGAGCAGGATTTGGGTTCTCACCCTAGGGTGTCGGAGGATTACTCCTCAACATTTCACATTGGTGAGAAGAATGGCAGATGCTCTTGATATTGCTACCCCAGAGTAGATTGAGGATGAGGAGGAAATTGAATATTTAAATATGATGGGTCTAACACCCACAAAAGCTCTCCTCTTGCCTGTCTATAAATTCTTTAAAAAAGACACTCTAAAACTCCTACAGACCCCTAATTCTGTTCCTCCTATTGATAGAATAGATAAAAAAAAATATCAGTTGGACAGGATGGGAGCTGACTTCCTTTTCTCCCATCCTGACCATCAACGGGTCATATAGCAGGCAGCCTGTGACAAAGCCAGAGTCCCCCTGTCCTCCCACTCTCCAGACAAGGACTCCATAAAAATGGATAGCATGGCCAAAAAAGGCTATTTATCAGCTTCTTTGGCCATGAGACAGGCTATCTTTCAAGCTTATGCTGCCCAGTATCAAAAATCCCTGTGGCAGTCGGTACTGGACATGTCCATAAAAGCCCCCTCACCCTTGTGTGAAGACCTGGCTGAAACTGCCAGGTTTGGGCTGGAGGCGGCTAAGTACCAGTTCCAGATGGCTGCTGATTCTGACACTGCAGCCAGATGGACGGCTAACACTGTGTTCCAGCCAGTAGCTGTGCCCCAGTACCAGCAGTATCCACAACAGGGATACTCTACGGGTAGGGGTAGAAGAGGCTTCAGGAGGGGCTCTTAGACCCAGCCTCAGCCCCAATCAAAACAAAACTCCTGAGGCTCAGGCCGCCTCCTCCCTCCCTGTCGGAGGCAGACTCTCCCACTTCCTCCAGGCTTGGCTAAGCATCATCACAGACAAGTGGGTTCTGGAGGTAGTGGGCCAGGGTCCGTCTCTGGACTTCAAATCATTTCCTCCACAGAAGACCAGGGTTTACTGCTCACCTCCTCTAGCAGAAAAGACACTACTAGAAGCAGAGGTTCAGAAATTGTTACAGCTCAGAGCAGTGGAATCAGTTCCTACCACCCTGAAAGGAAAGGGTTTTTACTCCAGATACTTCCTAACAACAAAGAAAAGTGGGGAGTGGTGGTCAATATTGGATCTCAGAGCTTTGAACAAGCATCTGGAAGAAAAAAAAAAAAAGTTCAGAATGGTAACTTTGACGTGGATTTTGCCAGCAGTCCAAAAAGGGGACTGGCTGGCATCACTGGACTTGAAAGACTCCTATTTCCACATCCCCATAAAGGAATCCTACAGAAAATTTCTCGGGTTCAGGCTCCCTTAGGGCCACTGTCAGTTTCAGCTCTCCCTTTCGGTCTCTCCTCAGCACCAAGGGTATTCACAGAGTGCCTAGTTGCTGTAGTAGCATATCTCCGAAGACAGGGAGTGACTGTCTTTCCATACCTAGACGATTGGTTGGTGGTGGGAAAGTCACCAGACCAAGTAAGGAATTCCCTAAGAATCACCCAATACCTCTTAGAGTCCCTGGGTTTTATAATAAACCAAAATAAATCAGTTCTAACTCCTGCTCAAACTTTGCAGTTCATAGGGGCAGAAATCAACACACTTCAGGGCAGAGCCTTTTTACCCTTAGGGTGCAAAGTTTTCAGTCAATAGCAAATTCCTTCACCCTGAACAAACCAAAAACTGCAAGGCAGTTTCTGCAGTTACTAGGCCATATGGCTGCATCCACAGGCACAGTGCAAGGATCCAGGTTTCATATGCGAGACATGCAGTTTCATCTCAGGGCTCACTGGAGTCAGAAAAGAGACCCCTTTTCAAAGCTTATACCAGGGACCAGGGCACTATTAAAGGCCCTCTTGTGGTGGAAAGAGGAATCCAATTTAAGGCAGGGAGTTCCTTTTCAGAGAGCAAACCCCTCTCTGGTACTCACAACAGATGCATCTCTATTGGGCTGGGGCACCCATTTAGGAAAGCACACAACTCGGGGCACCTGGTCAGCAGCAGAGTCCCTTCAGCACATAAACTTACTGGAGCTCAGAGCAGTGCTCCTAGCTCTAAAAGCTTTTTCTTCACTGATATTGGGCAGGGTGGTACAGGTCAGAACAGACAATACCACCACAGTGTATTACATAAACAAACGGAGGCACCAGGTCATGCCTCCTTTGCTCAGAGGCCATGGAAATTTGGAATCTGGGGTACTCTCTGAAGGTATCCTTGCAGGCAATCCATTTGCCAGGAAAGGACAATACCTTAGCAGACGCACTAAGCAGCATCAACCAGGCCCATCACGAATGGTCTCTAAACAAGCAGGTGGTACAAGTTGTTTTCAGAAGGTGGGGCACTCCAGAGATGGACTTGTTTGCATCCCACCAGAACCACCAGCTACCTCAGTATTGCTGCAGACCACCAGCACAGGGGACAGTTCCTCTGGATTGGACAGGCAGGCACTTGTATGCCTTTACCCCTTTCCCTTTAATTTTCAGGGTGTTGCTGAAGCTAAAATCCCTCTCAGCATCTCTGATCTTGATAGCTCCAGATTGGCCCAGGCAGCCACGGTACTCTTCTGCTCTCCATGTCTGTCGGCAGACCAATACAGTTGCCCCTCAGACACAATCTCCTGACCTCCAATCAGGGAACATTGTTGTACCCGAATCTCAAGTCCCTTCATCTCAAGGCATGGCTCTTGAGGAATTAGAGTATGCAGATTTAAATCTTTCAGAAGCGGTCTTAAATATTTTAAAGGTTATAGAAAACCCTCTACACAGAAAACTTATTCTTCCAAATGGAAGAGATTCTCTCTCTGGTGTTCGAGTATAAACCTTATGCCACATAAGGCTGGAGTTTCAGTTGTCTTAAACTATCTCACTTGTTTGCATTCACAAGGTTTGCAGCCCAGTTCCCTTAAGGTTCATTTAGCAGCAGCATCTGCCTACCTTTCTGCAGGGACAAAGGTGTCAGTAGCATCAGACAAACTTTGCAGTGCCTGCTTGGAATCTGAATGTGTGTACAGCCAAGTTCATGGGCCCTCCCTTTGAGCCCATGGCTACTGCCCACTTGAAATACCTTACTTGGAAAACAGTCTTTCTAGTAGCTATTACTTCTGCAAGGAGAATTAGCGAGCTCCAGGCTCTCTGCATTGACCAAGACTATGTCTCATTTCACAGAGATAAGGTAGTCCTCAGAACAAACCGTTTCTTCCTAAAGTGGTTTCAGACTTTCATCTGAATCAGTCACTCTACCTGCCTTTTTCGCAGACCATACCAGTTCTGGTGAAAGAAGATTACACAGTTTGGATGTGAAAAGGGCCATCAGCTATTACATGACAGCCACTAAAGGCCATAGGAAGAATGGAAAACAACTTTTCCTTGCTTATGGGGATGTAGGAAAAGGTAAACCAGCCTCAAAAAGATCTATTTCTCGGTGGATAGTCCAGTGTATTCAGTTCTGCTACACTAAGGCAGGTAAAGAGCCCCCAATTGGATTGAGGGTGCATTCTACACGAGGAACTGCTGCTACCCTTGCAGCTGCCACGGAGGTTCCCTTGGTGGACATTTGCAAAGCAGCTACCTGGAAAACAGTACATACCTTTACAAAGCATTACAACTTGGACATTCTATCCAGGAGTGATGCTAGGTTTGGCACAGCAGTTCTGCAGAGTCTATTTCCAAAATAAGTTCTGTGCCCAGCTCTAGTGGTACTGCTTGGTAGTCTGCATAAAGTTATGAATATCCTGAGCATTACTGGGGTTAGAAGAAAATATTACTTACCATAGTGATGTTGTTTCTTCCCAGTGATGCTCATATAGTCATAACTTCCCTCCCTTCCTCCCCTTCCAGAACTTCAGCCTCTGCACTCCGCATGCTGGTGCCACCAAACCATGTTATTTTTGTTGCACATTCTGTTTCTTAATAATTTTTAAATGGGTTTTTCAGTGGTTCTCCTTTTGGAGTTTTCTTTGAGGTTTTGTCAAAAGTTGTTATCCTCCCTTTGGAGTTTTTTTTTTTTTTTTTTCTAAAAATTCTATACTTTAATTAGGGGAAGCCCCTCTTTTTATAAATGCATTGGTTTCCTAATGCCTGACTTCCAGGCTTTCTCACAAATCTGAAGAGGTTAGAATACTACAGTTGGTAGAGGCAGTATTTGAAAGATGCTAAAGTGCAAATAATTCCACTCATCTGCATGTGTTCCATCTCTCCGGGCAGTCCAACCCTCCAGGTTTACTGCATAAAGTTATGAATATCTGAGCATCACTGGGAAGAAACAAGATTACTGTGGTAAGTAATTTTTTCTTGCTGCCATTCTTCTCTCTCTCTCTCTCCCTCCCCACAGGAGAACAGCATCCTGTGTAAGGTTTAGTCTGCCTTGTGCCGGCCCTGCACCGTGCAGGGGCTGTGGGCATGAACCCGCCTCACTAGAGTCATGAGCACAGCTCTGTAGCAGTTTTATTTAGCATATTTCCTCTCCCAGGCCCTACCAGCCAGCTGTTACCGCCGCCATTTCCTAATGATTGGGGGTTTACAGGAATGCGCATGTGCTAGCAAGTTCCAAGTTGTTGTGCTGCAGTAGCTACGTAGCTAGTGCAGCACAACCGCTATGATGACGTAGCTACTACGGCACAACAACATTGTTGGAGGGATGCATTTCCATCCACAACAACATTCCACCATACACTGTAGTTAGGTTTACAATGTAGTAAGACGTCAGCTACCACACAGTTTTTTCTCCCCTCTTGTACTTCATAAACTGGTGGTGGTAGGAGACGTTTGACGTTGTTGCCAAATGTAGTATTACTGCGTATCATCTTTGTATTTCTCCATTACTTGCCAATGTTTTATATGGTTTGCTGCTTATATGACATTGTAAAGTCAATGTTTTTTTGGTGATTATCTACTACTTCA